>CM042692.1:229707469-231016272 GCA_023614405.1 Avena insularis
GGACCTATGAGACTTCTTCTGAAAGACACAATAGGTGGATTAGATCCCAACACTATGGAAAGTGTATCCCATTTGTGTCTAACAATCGAAAATAGAGCTAGATATTGTTTATGAAGAGTAGTTTGGCTAAGCCATTTATCTTCCCAGAACCTAATCTGTGAACCATCCTTAATATGAAAAATACAAACCCGGAAGAAATGCTTTTTGGACGCCATTAGTCCAGCCCAAAAATGTGAATCACCGGGTTTCCAAATCACTTGAGACACAACTTTGGAGCCAACATACTTCCTCCATAGAATGGTTTCCTAGACACCATCTTCTGTAAGTAGTTTAAATAACCATTTACCCAAAAGCGCAGTGTTTTTAACTTGAAAATCATGTATTCCCAGTCCACCGTACTGTTTCGGTCGGCAAACCACATTCCATCTGGCCAGTCGATATTTCTTTTTTTCACTATCCCCTTGCCAAAATAATCTTGATCGGAAATAATCCACTTTATTCAAGACACCTTTTGGTATTTGGAAAAATGAGATCATATACAGTACCATATTGGTGAGTACTGAATTTATGAGAACAAGTCTTCCGCCAGGGGATAATAATTTACCTTTCCAACTATTAAGACGTTTCTGTAGTCTTTCCTCAGCAAGTTTCCATTCAGCAATCATGAGACGTCGATAATGGATCGGTATTCCCAGATAGTTGATTGGAAATTCCCCCTGGCCACAACCAAAAAGTTCAACATATAGGTGGGGAACGTTATTAGCCTCGCCAAAACAATACAAACCACTTTTATGGAAGTTAATTTTCAATCTAGAGAGTTGCTCAAATACTGATAAAATTAATTTCAGATTCTTAGCCATCTCCAGATCATGTTCGATAAATAAGATTGTATCATCAGCATATTGAAGAATGGAGAGACCACCATCAACCAAATGGGGAACTAATCCTTCAACTTGGCAATCAACCTTGGCTCTCTCAATCAGGATAGCCAACATATCTGCCGCGATGTTAAATAGTATAGGCGATAGTGGATCCTCTTGTCTCAGCCTTTTTTGGTTTGGAAGTATTTGCCAGTGTCGTCATTGACATTGATGGCAACACTACCACCAGACACAAAAGACTGTATGAGAGCACACCACTCCTCCAAAAAAACCTTTCATTCGGAGTGTTTGCTGAAGAAAAGAAAAATTAACCTTGTCATAAGACTTCTCAAAGTCAATCTTGAACAGTACACCATTTAGTTTCTTTGAGTGTAGTTCATGAATTGTTTCATGCAAGATTACTACACCATCTGACAACTGTATCGTGGATAATCGTACTAAAAGATTGTTCCACGACACCAGTCTAGGACCTATGAGACTTCTTCTGAAAGACACAATAGGTGGATTAGATCCCAACACTATGGAAAGTGTATCCCATTTGTGTCTAACAATCGAAAATAGAGCTAGATATTGTTTATGAAGAGTAGTTTGGCTAAGCCATTTATCTTCCCAGAACCTAATCTGCGAACCATCCTTAATATGAAAAATACAAACCCGGAAGAAATGCTTTTTGGACGCCATTAGTCCAGCCCAAAAATGTGAATCACCGGGTTTCCAAATCACTTGAGACACAACTTTGGAGCCAACATACTTCCTCCATAGAATGGTTTCCTAGACACCATCTTCTGTAAGTAGTTTAAATAACCATTTACCCAAAAGCGCAGTGTTTTTAACTTGAAAATCATGTATTCCCAGTCCACCGTACTGTTTCGGTCGGTAAACCACATTCCATCTGGCCAGTCGATATTTCTTTTTTTCACTATCCCCTTGCCAAAATAATCTTGATCGGAAATAATCCACTTTATTCAAGACACCTTTTGGTATTTGGAAAAATGAGATCATATACAGTACCATATTGGTGAGTACTGAATTTATGAGAACAAGTCTTCCGCCAGGGGATAATAATTTACCTTTCCAACTATTAAGACGTTTCTGTAGTCTTTCCTCAGCAAGTTTCCATTCAGCAATCATGAGACGTCGATAATGGATCGGTATTCCCAGATAGTTGATTGGAAATTTCCCCTGGCCACAACCAAAAAGTTCAACATATAGGTGGGGAACGTTATTAGCCTCGCCAAAACAATACAAACCACTTTTATGGAAGTTAATTTTCAATCTAGAGAGTTGCTCAAATACTGATAAAATTAATTTCAGATTCTTAGCCATCTTCAGATCGTGTTCGATAAATAAGATTGTATCATCAGCATATTGAAGAATGGAGAGACCACCATCAACCAAATAGGGAACTAATCCTTCAACTTGGCAATCAGCCTTGGCTCTCTCAATCAGGATAGCCAACATATCTGCCGCGATGTTAAATAGTATAGGCGATAGTGGATCCTCTTGTCTCAGCCTTTTTTGGTTTGGAAGTATTTGCCAGTGTCGTCATTGACATTGATGGCAACACTACCACCAGACACAAAAGACTGTATGAGAGCACACCACTCCTCCAAAAAAACCTTTCATTCGGAGTGTTTGCTGAAGAAAAGAAAAATTAACCTTGTCATAAGACTTCTCAAAGTCAATCTTGAACAGTACACCATTTAGTTTCTTTGAGTGTAGTTCATGAATTGTTTCATGCAAGATTACTACACCATCTGACAACTGTATCGTGGATAATCGTACTAAAAGATTGTTCCACGACACCAGTCTAGGACCTATGAGACTTCTTCTGAAAGACACAATAGGTGGATTAGATCCCAACACTATGGAATGTGTATCCCATTTGTGTCTAACAATTGAAAATAGAGCTAGATATTGTTTATGAAGAGTAGTTTGGCTAAGCCATTTATCTTCCCAGAACCTAATCTGCGAACCATCCTTAATATGAAAAATACAAACCCGGAAGGATTGGTTTTTGGACGCCATTAGTCCAGCCCAAAAATGTGAATCACCGGGTTTCCAAATCACTTGAGACACAACTTTGGAGCCAACATACTTCCTCCATAGAATGGTTTCCTAGACACCATCTTCTGTAAGTAGTTTAAATAACCATTTACCCAAAAGCGCAGTGTTTTTAACTTGAAAATCATGTATTCCCAGTCCACCGTACTATTTCGGTCGGCAAACCACATTCCATCTGGCCAGTCGATATTTATTTTTTTCACTATCCCCTTGCCAAAATAATCTTGATCGGAAATAATCCACTTTATTCAAGACACCTTTTGGTATTTGGAAAAATGAGATCATATACAGTACCATATTTGTGAGTACTGAATTTATGAGAACAAGTCTTCCGCCAGGGAATAATAATTTACCTTTCCAACTATTAAGACGTTTCTGTAGTCTTTCCTCAGCAAGTTTCCATTCAGCAATCATGAGACGTCGATAATGGATCGGTATTCCCAGATAGTTGATTGGAAATTTCCCCTGGCCACAACCAAAAAGTTCAACATATAGGTGGGGAAAGTTATTAGCCTCGCCAAAACAATACAAACCACTTTTATGGAAGTTAATTTTCAATCTAGAGAGTTGCTCAAATACTGATAAAATTAATTTAAGATTCTTAGCCATCTCCAGATCGTGTTCGATAAATAAGATTGTATCATCAGCATATTGAAGAATGGAGAGACCACCATCAACCAAATAGGGAACTAATCCTTCAACTTGGCAATCAGCCTTGGCTCTCTCAATCAGGATAGCCAACATATCTGCCGCGATGTTAAATAGTATAGGCGATAGTGGATCCTCTTGTCTCAGCCTTTTTTGGTTTGGAAGTATTTGCCAGTGTCGTCATTGACATTGATGGCAACACTACCACCAGACACAAAAGAATGTATGAGAGCACACCACTCCTCCAAAAAAACCTTTCATTAGGAGTGTTTGCTGAAGAAAAGAAAAATTAACCTTGTCATAAGACTTCTCAAAGTCAATCTTGAACAGTACACCATTTAGTTTCTTTGAGTGTAGTTCATGAATTGTTTCATGCAAGATTACTACACCATCTAGGATGTTTCTTCCTTGCATAAAAGTAGTTTGAGATGGGCGTACAACATGATCAACTACCGAATTTAATCTAATCGTAGCAACTTTTGTGAAGATTTTAAAACTAACATTAAGAAGGCAGATTGGATGATACTACTGTATACATTCTGCATCATTAACCTTAGATAGTAAAATAATGTTGCCAAAATTGAGACTAAAAAGGTCTAGCTGACCAACACGCAGGAACTCAAATAGATGCATCAGGTCCTCCTTAATAACTTCCTAGAATTTTTGATAAATTCCCCTGGAAAGCCATCAGGCCTTGGTGCTTTGTTATGTTCCATTTGGAAAATAGCTTTCTTGACCTACTCCTCCATATAAGGAGCAGTTAGAACATTGTTCTCCTCAACATAAACCTGAGGAATATCCGCTGTTTAGGACTCATCCAGCATGGATGAATTCTCTGGCGTTGCCCCAAACAAGGAATTGTAATAATTAGTAATATAAGATTTTAGTTGCTCCTGACCCTCAATCGTACCTTCATCCTGAACTAAAGAATGAATAAGTCTCTTTTTATGCTTGACATTGGCAACAACATGAAAGTATCTTGTATTCGCGTCTCCTTCAAGAATGAATTTCAGTTTAGAGCGTTGGTACCATTTGAGTTCCTCCTCTGGGAGTAGTCTGGCAATTTCTGCATTCGATTGGTTTTTAAGCTCAATCCCTTGTGCAGTTAAAAGCTCGACTTACGCAGCAGCCTCTAATCGTTTATAATAGATGACATGCATATTTTCTCTTTTTTTAGAATTCTAGCAGTATGTCTAGCCCAACCACGAAGGAACCTGTGCAAGGCACGCATTTTGTTGTTCCATCGCTGTATAAACGTCTGAGCACTAACATGTTTCTCCCAAATCTCCTTCACCAATTCACAGAAACCATCATGATCCGTCCATCCAAGTTTAAATTTGAAACTATGTTTGGTATTTGGTGGTGGTGTTCCAACATATAATAATAAAGGAGCATGATCCGACAAAGCCTCAATACGTTCTAGGGCGCGAACAGTTACCATAGCAAATTTTTCTTCCCATTCAGTATCCATAAGCACTCTATCCAGTTTTTAATATGTAGGCTTCGGAAGACTATTAGCCGAGGTGAACTGTCTTCCTAACATCGTAACATCTCTTAAGTCTAAACTTTTAATGACAACATTAAACATGAAAGGCCAATGTTCGTCAAAATGGCCATGACTTTTCTCATGAAGGAATCTTAGCAAGTTAAAATCCCCACCTATAAGTATAGGGTATGGATTATCCTTAGCCAGATTAACCAACTCATGCAAAAAGTTAGATTTTATAAACATCCTTGGTAGCCCCATAGACAGCGACTAGAGACCATATGAAATTATCGGCCTTGTTAAGAATATGGAGTTAAAAAATATTCATTCGAACTAGCTAAGACTTCCATAGTCTCATCTCTGACGCCCAACAGGATTTCCCCGGATCGACCTCGCGGTGGATGTGATACCTACATAAAGTCCACTCCACCAGAAAGGCAATTGAGTTGGGCTTGTGAGAAATCACATCTCCTAGTCTCAGAAATATTCAAAGAATCCAACTTATGATCTCTCACACAATCGGCAAAAAACAAATGTTTAGCCAAGTCACGAAGACCTCTGCTATTTGAGAAGATGCCATTCATTGAGAAACAATAGGAGATTTGGATACACGAGTTAGGTTCTTTGATTTTCGACCAGAAGCTTTAAGCTCATATAATGAGCCCAACCCAGTCTCATCAAAGCCTACATCTAACACTTCACCAACTAAGTGAGAGAGAGGTTGACCATATACTGTGGCATGCAACTCCTCCTCCTCCTTTGATAAAGAATTATGTACAACTGGGACCTTAGGAGTATCTGTTAGACGGTCAACCTCCATATGTCTCAGAATAGAACTAGAAAGATTAATTTCCTATATAGATCTACCCATGCTAACACCAACATTGGCAAGCTTATCAACAATAACATGGGTGGAAAATGAAAGGAAAGATTTAGACGAATTATTTGTACCCCAAGAGTCCAGACTCTTTTCATCCTTCGTTCGCATGGCCTTGACAATCGAGTTCTCATCCGTAACTAACACCCTGAGGGCATCGGTTCCATGTCGAGAGCTCCTACGTGCAAGCGCCTCAACCACCGGAAGCATGCTCGACAGGCAACCTGTGGCCCCACCTGGGCCACGAGATGACGAGGTAGGGGAGTAACCCGACCCCTCCTGGGCCAGGTTCCCCAACGTGTAGCCCCCCTGGGTACTGTTGCTGCCAGAATGCAGCCCCTCATGGGCCTTGATGACGCCAGCTCCCGGGTACCCCGCCTGGCCCCCCTTAGTTGAAGGAAATATGCCCTGAGAGGCAATAATAAAGTTGTTATTATATATTCCTTATATATGATAGATGTTTATTTTACATGCTAGAATTGTATTGATCAGGATATGTATGTTCAATAAACAAAAAGGGTTCCTAGTTATGCCTCTCTTATATACTAGCTTGTTGATTAACAAGATGATCAAGGTTTCCTGATCATGGACATTGGATGTTGTTAATAACAAGGTCACACCATTGGTGGAATGATGTGATGAACATTCATCCGAAGTATAGCATTACGATCAAGTCATTATGTTTATATTGCTATAACATCATACGAAGTAACCTTTATCCTTAGACCATGAGATTATGTTAATTGCTAACACCGGAAGAGTATCTTGATAACATCAAACGTCACACCGTAACAGGGTGACTATAAAGATGGGTTCAGTACTACGAAGGTGTTATGTTGAGGCTCATGGATCAAGAGTGGAATTTGTCAATCCCGATGACGGATAGATATACTCTGGGCCCTCTCGGTGATATCGCATTAAGATAGCTTGCAAGCAAGTGATGTGATCACTAGAATGTTATATCACGGGAACGAGAAAAGAGTGCATGTCGGTAACGATATCAAACTAGGTATGGAGATAGCGATGATCGAATCTCGGACATGTAATATATCGAGAGACAAAGGGATTTAGTTACAAGCGTTAAAGGTTCTCGTGATCATAGAAGTCATCGTTGAATGTGTAGGAGTCAGTACGGATCTCCAGGTCCCGCTGCTGATTATTGATCGGAGAAGGGTCTCGATCATGTCTGCATTATTCGTGAACCGTAGGGTGGCACACTTAAGAGTTACCGGACACCATTTTGGAGCACATATGTTTCAGATGAAAGAATTACAAAGCACAGGAATTGTTTCAATAGAAACCGGAAATTGTTTCGGGTGAAATTGCAGAAAGTGGTTCTGCATGTGATATTGAAATATTGCAAGGAGATATATGTGAATGTTTGTTAATTAAAGTAATTAACAAAATTCTGAATAAATTTAATAAAAGAGTTTTATTAAATGAGAGAGCATTAAATTTGGAGAAATTTAATGTATTTAAAGTGGAGACTTTAAAAGGGAATGTGAAGATGCATTTTAATGTGGAGGGGTTACCACCACATGAATGGGGGAGGTGAGGGGTCACCCCCCCATGCACCGGCCATGGATAGAGGGGGCACCCCCCTCCTCCTATAAAAGGCCACCCATTCCCTCCTTCATCCTCACACCTCCTTGTGAAGGATCTCTCTCCCCCTCTAGAATTATTCCCCCATGGTCTCGGATTAGCGAGATACATGTTCCTGGTGGCATTTCGTCTGGAAGGAGTTGCTGCTTCCGCTGGATCGCTAGAGCGAGGAGGTGGAGGTTGTCCGGTGGCTTGAACGTGTGTGCGAGTACGGATGCGCTGCTGAGTTGTGGCGCTCGGACTTCCTCACGATCTTGAGATCGGCAAGTGTACGACTACATCAACGACGAGTTCCTACTTGTTAACAAAACTCGTTGTCTTCGAGGGTAAGTTCTTGTTGGATGTATGTCCACCCGTTGCTTTGTACCTAGTAGATAGATCTTGGCGTATAGTTCACACCATAGGAATCTTTTTGTTATCTATGCTGCGGACCCAACAGTGGTATCAGAGACTGATCTATGCGTAGGTGCTTTGCACGGGTAGTACACATATGTTTATATGTGGGCGATGATGCTCATGTTATTGCATCTTCTATGTATTTTGGATATTGGTGGCATAGTGGGATGAAGCAGCCCGGACCAACCTTACATGTCATCGTACATGAGACCGGTTCCACGACTGACATGCAACTTGTTTTGCATAAGTGGCTGG
Source organism: Avena insularis (assembly GCA_023614405.1). Taxonomy (NCBI): domain Eukaryota; kingdom Viridiplantae; phylum Streptophyta; class Magnoliopsida; order Poales; family Poaceae; genus Avena; species Avena insularis. Next base: position 229,715,679 of record CM042692.1, read on the forward strand.
CGGGTGTCTGTCTCTCCTACTATAGTCAATATCTGATTTACAACAAGTTGCTAATAACTTAGTCATCCTCGTTGTGGTTCATGTTCGTAGGTGAGAACGGTTCTATCTCCGAAAGCCCTAAGCCTCGTAAAACTTGCAATTGATAAATTAGAGGCGTCTAGTTTAGATCTTTGCTCGGCTAGTGTATTGATATGGTATTGTTGTAAGTATATGTATGATAGATACTCTTACAACACACTCAACGTGTAAGTTCCATAGACCTTGGCCTTACACACAAAGGAATGATAGAGATCATACCACGATGCAAGTGATAGAGATCAAATGCATGGACCATATCATCTCACTTTACACATTAGATGTTTGCATCTTATACTGCTAGTTTGGCGCTTTTGGTAGCATTGTAAGATGATCCCTCATTTAGATATCAAGATAAAAATGTGTTCTTCCTGAAGTATGTTGGAGATATGCCCAAGAGGCAATAATAAAAGTGGTTATTATTATATCTTTGTGTTTATGATGAATGTTTACATCCCATGCTATAATTGTATTATAAGGAAACACTGATACATGTGTGTTTTGTAAACATAAAAGAGTCCCTAGTAAGCCTCTTGTGGAACTAGCTTGTGGATTAAATGATGATCATGGTTTCCTGATCATGGACATTGGATGTCATTCATAACAAGGTTATATCATTAGGAGAATGATGTGATGGACACACAGCCATAGTAAGCGTAGCATAAGATCATTAAAGTTCGTATTGCTGTAAGCTTTCAAATGCATAGTAACCTAATCCTTCAACCATGAGGTTATGTTAATCACCATCACCGGATGGGTACTTTGATGACATAAAACACCGCTTCGTAACTGGGTGGTTATAAAGGTGTCATTGGGTATTCTGAAAGTATGTGTTGAAGCGCATGGACCAAGATTGGGATTTGTCCATCCATATGACAGATAGATATGCTCTGGGCCCTCTCGGTGGAATGTCATCTAGTTAGCTTGCAAGCATGTGACTAGGTCACAAGGGATGACATAACATGGAACGAGTAAAGAGTACTTATCAGTAACAAGGTAGAACTAGGTATGGAGATACCGACGATCAAACCTCGGATAAGTAGAAATATCGCGTGACAAAGGGAATTGGTTTCGTATGTTAATGGTTCTATCGATCATGAAGTCATCGTTGAGTATGTGGGAGACGTTATGGATCTCCAGATCCCGCTGATGGTTATTGATCGGAGAGGTGTCTTCATCATGTCTGCTTATTCACGAACCGTAGGGTGACACACTTAAGGTTCGAAGTTGTTTTAAGTAGATATGGAATATGCGTTGGAGACCGAATGTTGTTCGGAGTCTCGGATTGGATCCGGGGCATCACGAGGAGATCTGGAATTGTCCGGAGAATAAGATTCATATATTGGGGATCATTTTCTAAGTTAGGAAATGTTCCGGAGTGTTTGTATGGAGATTCTAGAAGGTTTCGGAATGTTCTAGAAGGTTCTAGAAGATTTCTTGGAGTTTGCTTGAAAACCAAGAAAGGATCAAGGACTCTTTGTGGGGCAAGACACGGATTCGTGGGGGAGGAGGACTCCTCCCCCCCTCCCAATCCGCCGGCCAAGGAGGGAGGGGAGTCTTACTAGGACTCCCCCTCCCATGGCGCCTCCCTCCTTTAAATAGAGGGGAGGGGGCGCCACCCCCTAGACCTCTCCCATAACAAACCCTAGCCGCCGCCTCTCTCCTCCTCCTTCGCTCTGCTCCGGCTTAGGCGAAGCCATGCAGAAATCTCTACTCCACCACCACCACCACACCGTCGTGCTGCTGGGATTCCGTGGAGAAGATCTACTACCTCCGCTGCTCGCTGGAACAGGGAGAGGAAGGTCCGCTTCGACTCCGCATGTGTGACCGATCATTGGAAGCGCCACGAGCGTGGCGCCGGAAGGATCGTCCACACGATCTTGAGATCGGCAAGTGATGATCGACTACATCAACCCGAGATCTAATCTCGTAGCTTTCGGATCTCGAGGGTTAGTACAGATCTATCTCGTTGCACATGTCTAATAGATTAGATCTTGGCTTTTATCTAGATTAGATCTGGGTTTTGTTCGTTCTTGAGGTAGAATTTTTTGTTTTCCATGCTCTGAACCCATCAGGTATCGAGCCTTGTCTATGCATAGATATCTGCACGAGTAGAACACAATGGTTTTGTGGGCGTTGGTGCTCGTGCCGTCTTTTGCTTTATGTACTTTGCATCTTGCGGTATGGTGGGATGAAGCGGCTCGGGCTAACCTTACATGTGATCGCACATGAGACTTGCTCCACGCTTGACGTGTAACTTGCTTTGCACAAGTGGCTTTGCGGGTGTCTGTCTCTCCCATCATAGTATAGATCCAATCTACACTTTGCACTCGATAGCACTTGTATCAATGTTGTGGTTCAGTTTTGTAGGTAAGATCCATTCTTATTCGAAAGCCCCAAACCATGTAAAACATGCAAAGAAAATTAGAGGCGTCTAACTTGTTTTTGCAGGGGTTTTGTGATGTGATATGGCCATCATGTGATTGTGATTATATTTGATGTATGCAATGATCCTTGTTGTAATATGGCAACGGCAGAACTAATGGTTGTCTTTAATTCTGTTAAGACCTGCGTGTCTATTCATCTTGTAATAGCTTTGTTCCAAGTAGTTGTAATAGTTGCTGGTGATGATGGACAACCATGAAGCGGCGCCACTGACCTTGACGCAATTCTGGTGATGATGGAGATCATGTCCGTGCTTTGGAGATGGAGATCAAAGGCATAAGAAGAAAGGGCCATATCATATCACACTAATTATGAATTGCCTGTGATGTTAATCCTTTATGCATCTTGTATTACTTAGATCGCCACGGTAGCATTATAAGATGATCCCTCTCACTAAATTTCAAGTAATAAAGTGTTCGTCCTTAGTTGGCACCGTTGCTAAGACTCGTCATCTCGAAGCATCTCGTGATGATCGGATGTGATAGATTCTACGTGTGCATACAACGGGTGCAAGCCAGATTTGCACATGCGGAAACTAAGGTTAATCTTGACGAGCCTAGCATGTATAGACATGGTCTCGGAACACGGAATACCAAAAGGTAGAGCATGAATCATATGAGTGATATGATGAACATGAAGATTGTTCGCCGATGAAACTACATCTTCTCTCATGAAGATCGGACTTGGTGTAGTGGACTTGGTTCGTGTAATCACTAAGACAATGTGAGGGATGTTGTTTTGAGTGGGAGTTCACCTAGTTAATTTAAGAATTAAAATTGAACTCAATTTATCATAAACTTAGTCTAAACTACTTGCAAATTTGTTGTAGATTATGGCGAACCTCTCCATCAATTTCAATGCGTTCCTACAGAAAGAAAAGCTTAAGAACAATGGAAGCAACTTCACGGACTGGCTCCGTGGTCTGAAGATTGTCCTCAGGGCTGGTCAGATGACCTATGTGCTCGAAGCACCGCTAGGTGACCCACCTGCAGATGATGCCACCGATGACCTAAAGAATGTTTACGCCACTCGGAAAAATCATTACTCCACAGTTCAGTGTGCCATCTGCAGTTTAGAAACGGAGCTCCAGAAGCGTTTTGAGCACCATGACCCGTTCGAGATCATTAAGGAGCTCAAGCTCATTTTTGAGACTCATGCGGCCGTGGAGAGCTATGAGGCCTCCGAAAAGTTGTTTAACTGCAAGATGGAAGAGGGAAGCTCCGTTAGCGAGCATGTGATCACCATGTCTGGGCACGCAAACAAGCTCCAAGATTTGGGGATAACGATTCCTAATGAGTTAGGGATTCACCGTGTCCTCCAATCACTACCACCGAGTTATAAGAACTTTGTGATGAACTACAATATGCACTGCATGAACAAGACATTACCTGAACTATCGTCCATGCTGAAAACTGCTGAAGTGGAGATCAAGAAGGAGCACCAAGTGTTGATGGTCAATAAGACCACCAATTTCCAAAAACAGGGCAAGCCTAATAAAAAGGGCAACTTCAAGAAGGACGGCAAGAAAGCTGCCAGACTCGCTAAGAAGCCCAAGGCTGGTCCTAAGCCTGAAATGAGTGCTTCTCGCAAGGGTGCTGGTCCTTTGGGCGAATCGCCCCAAGTACCTGGCGGATCTGAAGAACAGCAACATCAAGAAGAAAGGTATATTCGATATACATGTTATTGATGTGTATCTTACTAGTAATCGTAGTAGTGCCTGGGTATTTGATACTGGTTCGGTTGCTCATATTTGTAACTCGAAACAGGAGCTGCGGAATAAACGAAGACTGGCAAGAGACGAGGTGACGATGCGCGTTGGAAATGGCTCCAAGGTTGATGTGATCGTCGTCGGCACGCTCCCTCTACATCTACCTTCGGGATTAGTTTTAAATTTGAATAATTGTTATTTGGTGCCTGCGTTAAGCATGAACATTATATATGGATCTTGTTTATTGCGAGACGGTTACTCTTTTAAGTCTGAGAATAAAGGTTGTTCGATTTATATGAGTAATATCTTTTATTGTAATGCACCTGAGATGAATGGTTTATTCTTATTGAATCTCGATAGTAGTGATACACATGTTCACAACATAGATGCTAAACGAATAAAATTGAATGATAATTCTACATACATGTGGCCTTTATCGTCTTGGTCACATTGGAGTGAAGCGTATGAAGAAACTCCATTCTGATGGACTTCTTGAATCACTTGATTTTGAATCACTTGAAAGATGCGAAGCATGTCTAATGGGAAAAATGACTAAGACTCCATTCTCTGGAATAATGGAGCGAGCTACAAACTTATTGGAAATAATACATACCGATGTGTGCGGTCCAATGAGTGTAGCGTCGCGTGGTGGATATCGTTATGCTCTCACTTTCACGGATGACTTAAGTAGATATGGGTATGTCTACTTTATGAAACATAAGTCCGAAACTTTCGAGAAGTTTAAGGAATTTCAAAGTGAAGTGGAAAATCATCGTAACAAGAAGATTAAGTTTCTGCGTTCTGACCGCGGAGGTGAATATCTAAGTTATGAGTTTGGCATGCATTTAAAGAAATGTGGAATACTTTTGCAGTTGACACCGCCGGGAACACCACAGCGTAATGGTGTGTCCGAACGTCATAATCGAACTCTCTTAGATATGGTTCGGTCTATGATGTCTCTTACAGATTTACCACTATCGTTTTGGGGATATGCATTAGAGACAGCCGCATTCACTTTAAATAGGGCACCATCTAAATCCGTTGAAACGACACCGTATGAATTGTGGTTTGGTAAGAAACCTAAGTTGTCGTTCCTTAAAGTTTGGGGTTGCGAAGCGTATGTAAAGAAGTTACAGCCTGATAAGCTTGAACCCAAAGCGGAGAAATGCGTCTTCATAGGATACCCGAAAGAAACAATTGGGTATACCTTCTATCATAGATCCGAAGGCAAAGTTTTCGTTGCTAAGAATGGATCCTTTCTTGAGAAGGAGTTTCTCTCGAAGGAAGTGACTGGAAGGAAAGTAGAACTCGACGAGGTTATTGAACCTTCTCTCGGAGTTGAGAGTAGAGCAACACCGGAAGATGTTTTTGTGCCGCCTGCACCAATTGGAGAGGAAGCTAATGATGGTGATCATGAAACTTCGAACGAAGTTACTACTGAACCTCGCAGGTTAACGAGGGTTCATACCACTCCTGACTGGTATGATTCTGCCTTGAACGTCATGTTGGTGGACAACACTGATGACCCTGTGATATATGAAGAAGCTATGGTGAGCCCGGATTCCGACAAATGGCTAGAAGCCATGAAATCCGAGATGGGATCCATGTACGAAAACCAAGTGTGGACTTTGGTGGACTTATCGGATGGCCGTAAGGCTATCGAGAACAAATGGATTTTCAAAAGAAAAACAGATGTTGATGGTAATGTTACCATCTATAAAGCTCGACTTGTCGCGAAAGGGTTCTGACAAATTCAAGGAGTTGACTACGATGAGACTTTCTCACCAGTAGCGAAGCTAATGTCTGTGAGGATTTTGTTAGCAATTGCTGCATATTTCGATTATGAGATTTGGCAGATGGATGTCAAAATGGCGTTCCTTAATGGTGACATTGAGGAAGAGTTGTATATGGTACAACCCAAGGGTTTTGTCGATCCTAGTGATGCTGACAAGGTATGCAAACTTCAGCGCTCCATTTATGGACTGAAGCAAGCATCCCGGAGTTGGAATCAACGTTTTGATAAAGTAATCAAAAACTTTGGATTTATACAGACTTATGGAGAAGCTTGTATTTACAAGAATGTGAGTGGGAGCTCTGTAGCATTCCTAGTACTATATGTAGATGACATATTGTTGATTGGGAATGATATAGAACTTCTTAATAGCGTCAAAACCTATTTGAATAATAGTTTTTCAATGAAGGATCTTGGCGAAGCGGCATATATTCTAGGCATCAAGATTTATAGAGATAGATCAAGACGCCTAATAGCGCTTTCACAAAGTACATACTTAGACAAAGTTCTAAAGAAGTTTAGAATGGAAGAGAGCAAGAAAGGGTTCGTGCCCATGTTGTCAGGTAAGACCTTGAGTAAGACTCAAAGTCCGCTACTGGCGGAAGATAGAGAAAAGATGAATAAAATTCCTATGCCTCGCCATAGGTTCTATCATGTATGCCATCTTGTGTACAAGACCGGATATAGCACATGTTGTTAGTTTGACTAGAGATATCAAAGTGATCCGGAATGGAACCTTTGGACAGCGGTCAAGAATATCCTAAAGTACTGAATAGGACTAAGGATATGGTTCTTTCTTATGGAGGTGATGAACAGCTTGTTGTAAGCTACACCGATGCTAGTTGGAACACCGATCCAGATGACTCAAAGTCACAGTCTGGATACGTATTTATTTTGAATGGTGTTGCAGTGATCTGGAGGAGTGCCAAGCAAAGCGTTGTGGCGAAATCTTCAACTGAATCGGAATACATAGCTTCTTCGGAGGCTGCACAAGAAGCCATATGGATGAAGGAGTTAATTACTGAACTTGGCGTGGTTCCGGTCGTTGGACCCGATGGCCATCTCTTGTGACAACACAGGTGCCATAGCTAATGCACAGGAGCCAAGGTCACATAGCAAGCTGAAGCACATCAAGCTACGTTTCCATGCTATTCGCGAGTATGTCCGAGATGGTGACATAAAGATTTGCAAAGTACACACTGATCTGAATGTGGCAGATCCGTTGACTAAACCTCTCCCTAGAGCAAAGCATGACCAACACCAGAACGCCATGGGTGTTAGGTATATTACCATGTAATCTAGATTATTGACTCTAGTGCAAGTGGGAGACTGTTGGAGATATGCCCAAGAGGCAATAATAAAAGTGGTTATTATTATATCTTTGTGTTTATGATGAATGTTTACATCCCATGCTATAATTGTATTATAAGGAAACACTGATACATGTGTGTTTTGTAAACATAAAAGAGTCCCTAGTAAGCCTCTTGTGGAACTAGCTTGTGGATTAAATGACGATCATGGTTTCCTGATCATGGACATTGGATGTGTTGGAATTATGCCCTAGAGGCAATAATAAAGATGTTATTATTATAATTCTTGTTCATGATAAAGTTTATATTCCATGCTAGAATTGTATTAAGCGGAAACTTTAATACTTGTGTGGTTTGTGAACAACACCGTGTCCCTAGTACGCCTCTATGGACTAGCTCATTGATCAATGATGGTTAAGGTTTCCTAACCATAGACATGAGTTGTCAATTGATAATGAGATCATATCATTGGGAGAATGATATGGTGGACAGACCCAAACTAAGCAAAGCTATTAGATCGTTTCATCGTGTTCGTCTTTGCGAAGCTTTTCTCATGTCAAATATTGTATTCCTTAGACCATGAGATAATACAACTCCCTGGTATCGGAAGAAAGCTTTGAGGTCATCAAACGTCATCCTATGAGAGGGTGATCATAAAGGTGTCTCTCGGTGATCGGAAAGTATACATTGGGTTGTATGTATCGAGATGGGATTTGTCCCTCCCAAGTCGGAGAGATATGCTTGGGCCCACTTTCGTGTCGATATCAACACCGCTTGCAAGCATGTGGTTAAGGAGTTAATCACAAAGTGATATCGGATTACGCGAGTAAAGTACTTCTGTGAGCGAGATTGAACTAGGTATGACGATACCGACGATCGAATCTCGGGCAAGTAAAATATCGCGAGACGAAGGGAATATATATATGGGATTGATTGAATCCTGGCATCGTGGTTCATCCGATATGATCATCGATGAATGTGTAGGAGTCAATATGGGTGCCCAGACATGTTGATTATTGATAGAAGATCATGTGCATATTCTCGAACCAGAGGTCACACATAACGTGTCTCGGCTAGGATAGATTGGATAATTGGTTTATGAATTTTGTTTGGAGTCTCGGATGGGATCCGAGATATCACGAGAGGTTCCGGAATGGTCCGAGAATAAGATTCATATAAAGGTGCAGTTTTGGAGTTGAATAGTTCGGGTTAATCGGTATTGTACCGAAGCTTCTAGAACCTTGGAAGGGACCAACGTGGCCCCACCTTCCGGAGGGGCATGGGCCTATGAGGGAGTGTCCTGGCCGCATTGGGCCAGGGCACAAGGCCCCATAGGGCCAGCCGATCCTAGATAAGTTTAAATCGTTTAAACTAGAGATAAGATAGGGTTTCTAGAAGGGAGAGTTTAAATCGTTTAAACTAGAGATAGGCTTGGAGGATGGGCAAGGGCTGTCCGCACCCCCCCTCTATATATAGAGGACTGGTGCGCCCCCTTCCCACCACACACACCTTTCCTCCAAACCCTAGTTGCCCTGCTGCCCTCCTCTCTCCCTCCCGACTGTTTGTGGGCGAAGCCCTGCTGCAGAAATTCTCCACCATATACACCACGCCGTCGTGTTGTAGATCCAATCCATCTCTCCACCATACTTGCTGGTCCAAGGAAGGAGGAGACGTCGAGGTGCTGCACGTGTGCATCTCACGGAGGCACCGCCACTTGTGGTGCTAGATCGGATCGGATCGCGAGGAGGAGAAGCGAGTACGACTACATCACCCACATTCCGACGAACGTTCCGCTGTGCGAATCTTCAAGGGTATGAAGATCTAATCCAATCTCTCTCGTTGTTTGCATCTCCTAGATTAGATCTTGGCTTTCCCTCTGTTCGCTTCCGTAGAAAATTTTGATTTACTATGCTGCGAAACCCTTCAGGATGTCATTAATAACAAGGTTATATCATTAGGAGAATGATGTGATGGACACACACCCATAGTAAGCGTAGCATAAGATCAAGTCATTAAAGTTCGTATTGCTGTAAGCTTTCAAATGCATAGTAACCTAATCCTTCGACCATGAGGTTATGTTAATCACCATCACCGGATGGGTACTTTGATGACATCAAATACCGCTCAGAATCGGGTGGTTATAAATGTGTCATTGGGTATTCTGAAAGTATGTGTTGAAGTGCATGGACCAAGATTGGGATTTGTCCATCCATATGACGGATAGATATGCTCTGGGCCCTCTCGGTGGAATGTCATCTAGTTAGCTTGCAAGCATGTGACTAGGTCACAAGGGATGACATAACATGGAACGAGTAAAGAGTACTTATCGATGTGAGGTAGAACTAGGTATGGAGATACCGACGATCAAACCTCGGATAAGTAGAAATATCGCGTGACAAAGGGAATTGGTTTCGTATGTTAATGGTTCTACCGATCACGAAGTCATCGTTGAGTATGTGGGAGCCATTATGGATCTCCAGATCCCGCGGATGGTTATTGATCGGAGAGGTGTCTTCATCATGTCTGCATATTCACGAACCGTAGGGTGACACACTTAAGGTTCGAAGTTGTTTGAAGTAGATATGGAATATGTGTTGGAGACCGAATGTTGTTCGGAGTCTCGGATTGGATCCAGGACATCACGAGGAGATCCGAAATTTTCTGGAGAATAAGATTCATATATTGGGGATCATTTTCTAAGTTAGGAAATGTTCCGGAGGGTTTGTATGGAGATTCTAGAAGGTTTCGGAATGTTCTGGAAGGTTCTAGAATATTTCTTGGAGTTTGCTTGAAAACCAAGAAAGGATCAAGGAGTCTTTGTGGGGCAAGCCACGGATTCGTGGGGGAGGAGGACTCTCCCTCCCAATCCTGGCCAAGGAGGGAGGGGAGTCCTACTAGGACTCCCCCTCCCATGGCGCCTCCCTCCTTTAAATAGAGGGGAGGGGGCGCCACTCCCTAGACCTCTCCCATAACAAACCCTAGCTGCCGCCTCTCTCCTCCTCCTTTGCTCTGCTCCGGCTTAGGCGAAGCCCTGCAGAAATCTCTACTCCACCACCACCACACCGTCGTGCTGCTGGGATTCCGTGGAGAAGATCTACTACCTCCGTCATTGAACGGGAGAGGAAGGTCTTCGACTCAAGACGCAGACCGATCGCAGAAGCTGCTGAACGTGGCGCCGGAAGGATCGTCCACACGATCTTGAGATCGGAAAGTGATCGACTACATCAACCCCGAGATCTAATCTCGTAACGCTTTTGGATCTACGAGGGTTAGTACAGATCTATCTCGTTGCACATGTCTAATAGATTAGATCTTGGCTTTTATCTAGATTAGATCTGGGTTTTGTTTGTTCTTGCGGTAGAAATTTTTTGTTTTCCATGCTACGAACCCATCAAAGTATGCACCGTTCTGTGGATCGTGTTTCGAGACATCACGTGATGATCGGGTGTACTCGAATCTACGCTTTCATAGGAAGGGGTGCAAGACAGTTTTACACACGCGAATACTAAGGTTCTTACTTGGCGAGCCTAGCATGTACAGACATGGCCTCAGAACATGGACCGAAAGGTTAAGCATGAGTCATATAGTTGATATGATGCCCATATAGATGCTCGCCTTTGAAGCTACATCAACTCACGTGATGATCGGACTTGGTGTAGTGGATTTGGTTCATGTAATCACCAAAAGGACACGAGGGATGTCGTTTTTGAGTGGGAGTTCATTAGTAATTTGGATTACTTGAACTCAATCTATCATAAACTTAGTCTAAATAAACTTTACAAATTCTGTTGTAGATGGCACCACCTGCTTTTAATTTCAATGTGTTCATGTAGAAAGAGAAACTTGCTGCGAATGGTAGCAACTTCACCAATTGGGCTATGAATTTGAGGATTCTCCTCACTGCTGCACAAAAGAAATATGTGCTAGATGAGCCGCTGGCCCCCCACCAGCTCCTGATGCCCCTGACAAGGAAAAGAATGTCTATGTGACTCGTCAGGAGGACCACAACTTAATTCATTGCGACATACTATATGGGCTAGAGCCAGAACTTCGAAAGCGTTTCGAAAATGGCAATGCCTTTGATACCATGGGAGAATTGAAAATGATTTTCGATACTCATGCTGCCGTAGAGAGTTATAATGCTACAGAAAAGTTCTTTAGCTACATGATGGAGGAAACAACTCCGTTAGTGAGCACGTACTCAAAATGTCTGGGTACGCCGATAAGCTTGTAGTCCTAGGGAATAACGATTCCCATTGACTTAGGCATACATCGTGTTCTCCAATCTCTGCCACCTAGCTACAAGAGCTTCGTGATGAACTATAATATGCAGGGCATGAAGAAGACTCTTTCCGAGCTTCTGTCAATGCTTAAGACTACAGAAGTGGAGATTAGGAAAGAACATCAAGTGTTGATGATCAATAGGACCACCGGTTTCAAGAAAGACAAGAAAGGCAAGCACAAGGGAAAGAAGGGTGGCAAGTCTGTTGCCACGCCTGAAAGGATACCCCGAGCTGGCCCTAAGTCTGACACCGAGTGCTACTATTGTAAAGGGAATGGCCATTGGAAGCGCAACTGCCCCAAGTATTTGGCGGACAAGAAGTCCGGCAAGGCAAACAAAGGTATATGTGATATACATGTTATTGATTTGTACTTGACTAGTACTCGCAGTAGCACCTAGGTATTTGATACGGGATCGGTTGCTAATATATGTAACTCGGTTCAGGGGCTACGGAACAAGCGACAACTAGCAAGGGATGAGGTCAGGATGCGGGTCGGCACTGGATCAAAAGTTGATGTGATCGCCGTCGGGACGCTACCTCTCCATTTGCCATCGGGATTAGTTATAAACCTAAATAATTGGTATTTAGTGCCTGCACTAAGCATGAACATTGTATCTGGATCGTGTTTGATGCAAAGTGGTCATTCCTTTAAATCTGAAAACAATAGTTGTTCGATTTATAAGAATGATAGCTTTTATGGTCATGCACCTATGTTGAATGGTTTATTTCTGATAGATCTCGATAGTAATATTACACACATTCATAATGTTAATGCTAAAAAGATTAAACTTGATGATGATATGTCTACATATATGTGGCACTGCCGTCTAGGTCATATTGGCGTTAAATGCATGAAGAAACTCCATTCTGATGGACTTTTGGAATCACTTGATTTTGAATCATTTGATACATGTGAGCCATGCCTTACGGGCAAGATGACTAGAACGCCGTTTTCCGATTCAATGGAACGGGCGACAGATCTATTGGAAATCATACATACTGATGTGTGTGGACCAATGAGTGTGTCGGCGCGAGGTGGATATCGTTATTTTGTTACTTTCACGGATGATTTGAGTAGATACGGGTATATCTATTTGATGAAACACAAGTCTGAAACTTTTGAAAAGTTCAAGGAATTTCAGAATGAAGTGGAAAATCATCGTAATAGAAAGATCAAATTTCTACGGTCTGACCGTGGAGGAGAGTATCTAAGTTACGAGTTTAGCACACACATGAAAGAGTGTGGAATAGTTTCACAACTCACGCCTACCGAAACACCACAACGTAATGGTGTGTCGAAACGTCATAATCGTACCTTATTGGATATGGTTCGATCTATGATGTCTCTGACTGACTTGCCACTGTCAATTTGGGGTTATGCACTGGAAACAGCTACATTCACTTTAAATCGGGCACCATCTAAATCCGTTAAAACGACACCGTATGAATTATGGTTTGGAAACAAACCTAAGCTGTCATTTCTTAAAGTTTGGGGATGCGATGTTTATGTGAAGAAACTTCAACCAGATAAACTCGAACCCAAAGCGTAAAAATGCATCTTCATAGGATACCCTAAGGAAACAATTGGGTATACCTTCTATCACAGTTTCGAGGGCAAGGTTTTTGTTGCCAAGAATGGATCCTTTCTTGAGAAGGAGTTTCTCGCGAAAGGTGCGAGTAGTCGGAAGGTAGAACTCGAAGAGGTTATTGAACCTTCTCTTCATGGAATGGCGAGTGGCGCGACACGAAAGTTGTTTCGGAGTTGACTTCACCTGATGAAGAGAGCTAATGATAATGATCATGAAACTCCGAAAGAGGACACTACTGAACCTCGCAGGTCAAGCAGGACACATGCAGCTCCTGAACTGTATGGCAATCCTGTTGTGAATTTCATGGTTGATGAAATGGATGACCCTGCGACGTATGAAGAAGCGATGATGAGCCCGGATTCCAACAAATGGCTGGAAGCCATGAAATCCGAGATGGAATCCATGTACGAGAACCAAGTTTGGAACTTTGTGGATTTACCTCACGATCGAAAGGCCGTTGAGAATAAATGGATTTTCAAAAGAAAAACTGATGCTGATGGTAATGTGACCATCTATAAGGCTCGACTTGTCCCAAAGGTGTTTCGACAAATTCAAGGAGTTGACTACGATGAGACATTCTCTCCCATAGCGATGCTTAAGTCGGTTAGGATTATGTTAGGAATTGTTGCATATTTCGATTACGAAATATGGCAGATGGATGTCAAAACTGCGTTCCTCAATGGTAATATTGAAGAAGAGTTGTATATTATACAACCTAAGGGTTTTGTCGACCCTAAGGATGCTAATAAGGTATGCAAACTTCAGCGATCCAGCTATGGACTGAAGCAAGCATCCCAGAGTTGGAATCTCCGCTTTGATGAGGTGATCAAAGAGTTTGGATTTGTCCAAACTTATGGAGAGGCTTGTATTTACAAGAAAGTGAGTGGGAGCAATGTGACATTTCTGATATTATATGTGGAAGACATATTATTGATTGGAAATGATATAGGTCTTTTAAACAGTGTTAAAAGTTATCTAAATAGCAAATTTTCGATGAAAGACCTTGGTGAAGCGTCATGTATATTAGGCATTAAAATCTATAGAGATAGATCAAGGCGCCTAATTGGGCTATCACAGAGTACATACCTTGATAAGATATTAAAGAAGTTTAATATGGACGAAAGTAAGAAGGGGTTCTTACCTATGTTGCAAGGCAAGACATTGAGTAAGACTCAAAGTCCGGCTACGGCGGAATAAAGAGAGATGTGGATAAGATCCCCTATGCCTCGGCCATAGGCTCTATTGTGTATGCCATGCTATGTACAAGACCGGATGTGGCACATGCTATTAGTTTGACTTGTAGGTACCAATCTGATCCAGGTTCGGAACATTGGATAACGGTAAAGAACATCCTCAAGTACTTGAGAAGAACTAAGGATATGTTTCTTATGTACGGAGGTGAAGAAGAGCTAGTCGCTAAGTGTTATGTCGATGCTAGCTTTGAAACCGATCCGGATGACTCTAAGTCTCAATCCGGATACATATTTCTCTTGAACGGAGCAACGGTTAGTTGGAGGAGTTCCAAACAACCTGTGGTGGCTGGATCAACGACGGAGGCGGAATATGTTGCTGCTTCAGAAGCGGCGCAGGAGGCGGTTTGGATGAAAGAGTTCATTACGGAACTAGGTGTGGTTCCCAGTGCATTGGATCCAATGGTGATCTAATGTGACAACAATGGAGCCATAGCCAACACAAAGGAACCAAGGTCTGACAAGAATTCCAAGCATATTAAGCGCCGGTTTCACTCCATCCGCGAGCATGTCAAGGATGAAGATATAAAGATTTGTAAAGTACACACGGACCTAAATGTAGCAGATCCGTTGACTAAAGTTCTCCCTAGGGCAAAACATGATCAACACCAGAACTCCATGGGTGTTAGATTTATCACTATGTGAACTAGATTATTGTCTCTAGTGCAAGTGGGAGACTAAAGGAAATATACCCTGAGAGGCAATAATAAAGTTGTTATTATATATTCCTTATATATGATAGATGTTTATTTTACATGCTAGAATTCTATTGATCAGGAAACATCAATACATGTGTGTTTAATAAACAAAAAGGGTTCCTAGTTATGCCTCTCTTATAGACAAGCTTGTTGATTAACAAGATGATCAAGGTTTCCTAATCATGGACATTGGATGTTGTTAATAACAAGGTCACACCATTGGTGGAATGATGTGATGAACAATCATCCGAAGTATAGCATTACGATCAAGTCATTATGTTTATATTGCTATAACATCATACGAAGTAACCTTTATCCTTAGACCATGAGATCATGTTAATTGCTAACACCGGAAGAGTATCTTGAACATCAAACGTCACACCATAACAGGGTGACTATAAAGATGGGTTCAGTACTAAGAAGGTGTTATGTTGAGGCTCATGGATCAAGAGTGTAATTTGTCAATCCCGATGACGGATAGATATACTCCGGGCCCTCTCGGTGATATCACATTAAGATAGCTTGCAAGCAAGTGATGTGATCACTAGAATGTTATATCATGGGAACGAGAAAAGAGTGCATGTCGGTAACGAGATCAAACTAGGTATGGAGATACCGATGATCGAATCTCGGACATGTAATATATCGAGAGACAAAGGGATTTAGTTACAAGCGTTAAAGGTTCTCACGATCACAGAAGTCATCGTTGAATGTGTAGGAGTCAGTATGGATCTCCAGGTCCCGCTACTGATTATTGATCGGAGAAGGGTCTCGATCATGTCTGCATTATTCGCGAATCGTAGGGTGGCACACTTAAGAGTTACCGGACACCATTTTGGAGCACATATGTTTCAGACGAAAGAATTGCAAAGCGCAGGAATTGTTTCAATAGAAACCGGAAATTGGTTCGGGTGAAATTGCAGAAAGTGGTTCTGCATGTGATATTGAAATATTGCAAGGGGCTATATGTGAATGTTTGTTAATTAAAGTAATTAACAAAATTCTGAATAAATTTAATAAAAGAGTTTTATTAAATGAGAGAGCATTAAATTTGGAGAAATTTAATGCATTTAAAGTGGAGACTTTAAATGGGAATGTGAAGAGGCATTTTAATGTGGAGGGGTTACCACCACATGAATGGGGGAGGTGAGGGGTCACCCCCCATGCGCCGGCCATGGAGAGAGGGGGCACCCCCTCCTCCTATAAAAGGCCACCCATTCCCTCCTTCATCCTCACACCTCCTTGTAAAGGATCTCTCTCCCCCTCTAGAATTATTCCCCCATGGTCTCGGATTAGCGAGATACATGTTCCCGGTGGCATTTCGTCTAGAAGGAGTTGCTGCTTCCGCTAGATCACTAGAGCAAGGAGGTGGAGGTTGTCCGGTGGCTTGAACGTGTGTGCGAGTATGGATGCGCTGCTGAGTTGCGGCGCTCGGACTTCCTCACGATCTTGAGATCGGCAAGTGTACGACTACATCAACCACGAGTTCCTACTCGTTAACAAAACTCGTTGTCTTCGAGGGTAAGTTCTCGTTGGATGTATGTCCACCCGTTGCTTTGTACCTAGTAGATAGATCTTGGCGTATAGTTCACACCGTAGGAAATTTTTTGTTTTCTATGTTGCGGACCCAACATTAGTTAGCCGTCTGGGCCACCAAGGTAGCCACCTGGGCCGTTGCCGAAGCCCATCTCGTGTCCAGCTCAGTAGGCCGCTCCGCAACAAGCACCTCCATGGTGGAGCCCGGGTCAGTCTGCCCTCCTTGGCCTCGACCAACACATGCTCACTAGAGTCCGGTCTAGCCCGCCCACCTGGGCCTCGACCATCACAGTCTCACCACATGACCGATCAGCCAGCCCCTCCCGAGCCAGCCCACCTATCACCTCGTCAACAGGAACCTCCAGCAGCACTGTCTCCAAACCCCGCGCCATAGGCTATGGATAGATCAACCTAACACGTTCGACCTACACCGAGAAGATGAAGCCAAAACATGAGTAGAAGATCCCTTGACTGTCAGCAGAGCCTCATGCAGCTAGGTAGCCGTGATACGAGGTGAGCCACTAGACATCTTACTCCCGCACAGAGGGGAGTCTAGGGACAAGGCATCTAGAAGTTCCTTTCCGCATGAAGTAGTAGGAGAATCATTAAAAGGAGTAACCGCATAAACTTGCAATGAAGCCTGTCTGGTCGAGGACGGAGGAGAATTCCCATCTCCAGCCGGCTGTCTAGAAGACGCCCGATCCACAGGGGGAGCAAAAGCCGGCTCCGAAGTGTACATCACATCATCTCCATTATTCCCTAAACAATCTCCCCAAGAATCATCATTATGCTTCTTCCATAAGTATGGTGAGAAATCTGGTTCAGGGGCATACCCCTCAGGCTCCAGCCTAAACCAAAGCTCATACCCCTTCAATTTAACCACATCATCAGAAGTAAGGAATGAACCCAAAGCATTGTGTCTCTTGAACACCGTAATATCAAACATACTGACCAGAATACGAACAATACCCCTCTGTCTCAGACACATAAGATCCACATCAAGAGGGGTTCCCAAAAGAGACCCAACCGCCCACAAGCCAAGAAAAGTTTGTGGAGAGTGTGTCACTCCCTCAACATACAACCAAACCTAATGTAATTCACATTTGTGTGGCACTTCCTGGGTCTTGTAAGCAGAGACATCTAACTGGGTCTTACCCAGCGGCATAGAGAACTGACTCCCATCCACCCTATCCAAGTCCTCGAATGACGGGAAGCTAACCAAGAATGCATTGTTCCCATGAGGTACTGCTTCTCACTTCCACTGTGGCCGGACCTGACATCTCCTCGCAATCTCAAGCTGAACCACTTCCACAGAGACCGCATCACCGGAAACCTGGATCAATGCAATAGGGATCTGACTAGGCCCTAGATCATCACGGACTACACTGTCTAGAACTTGTGCAAATAATGTCCGATCATGGCCACAACTAACCATATAGGCAGTGGGACGAGGCTGCTTTAGCACATGACATCTCAAAGTTAGATGAGAAGAAACATAAAAAATATAGAAATAGTGTACAGCCTTGTAATCCTTGGTAGCATGAGTATCAACCACACATTTCCAGCACCTGACAGCCTTTTTTAGGTTTCTTTGGCAATGCCACAGGGTTCTGAATGACCGGTTCCTCCATCATACCTCCTGCCGATGGCGCATACTGTATGTGTTGACCTTGATGCTGGACCACTGCCTGGTACGGTGGCGGAGCACTAGGACCCGAGCTCTGCGGAAAACCATATGGTGGCGGTGGCAGGGGCAGTAGGGCGAGTCACGAATAGCTGGCCAAGAGGATGTAGAGTTGCGGTCACTAGACCTCTAGGTTGCGGTGCACCGGCCTGCGGACCATGTCGATGTGGCACAGCAGCCTGGGGCCCATGGGGTTCAAACCCTCCATGGCGATCGGTGAAGAAGTGACGACCGCCACGAAAGAGCGACCCGATGACGTACCCCAAGTAGAAGACGACGAAGGAGAAGCCGCATCAACTAACGAAGGGGAGATCATGGTCACGGAACACGTCGAGATTGAAGGAGCGGAGATAGCCCTAGACCACGCCACCTTGAATCTTTTAGTGATCTCGAACCAGGAGTAATCCAAAGATGGCTTCGACTCGGTCTATCATCCAGCCTTCTGAACCGCACCCCAGTCAGTGTCTTGGGCCCCACCGACTGACACATCCGCTACCACAGGGCCTATGTCCACGTCAGCCCTGTGCATAATCGACGACTTCTCCATCACCGCCTCAAACAACCTCCCCAATAGCGGGGGAGCCAAAGTTCACCGCCGAGGTAGCGGTCCCCACCCGGGCCTCATGCGCAGCGAGATAGTCCCCGCGCGGCGTGCCGCCAATAGGGAAACCAACCTCCTGGGAGCCAACGGCGAGGCAGAAACCTTCGGCACCGACACCGAACCCTGAGATGGTGACCAGATCAAAGCCTTCTCCCATAATCTGGACTTCTTCGTTGAAAAACTCATCTCCCAAAAATGTTGCCGAAGTTCCTCATCCGCCAGCCGGCGCTGCCTCCTTGAAACCGTCATCCACCCTAGCTCACCATTAACATCCTCAATCTTCTCCAAGGACCCCTAGCCTTCAACGCTTCATCCCCATCTGAGTCAGCATCAGATCCTAGATAGAAGAAATGAGAGATAAATGCCTGCTCAGCTTGTGAAGCAGCCGAAGGAACAAGATCACCAGGCGCAAGGGTAAGGCGCCGACGTCGCCCCATATCCCTTCAATCTCCTTGCCGACGCGTTCTTGGGAAGCGTGATGTTCTAGATCTGGTAGTTGGTGTTGGGCCGACCGATCCCCTTGTACAGGATCGCCAGGGTTCCATCATGGAGGAGCGTCGTTGACCCGGACCACACGCCGTACTGGTCCGTCGGGATGCTCGGCGTGATGGCCAGCTCCAGGGCGATCCAGTTGATGAGGTCGTACCAAGAGTGTCAAAGCTTCTGAGGGCGGCTGGGATTTGGCAGACTCTTGAGGGTCTATGACTTCTAAAATGGAGGGAGTATTTCACTTCCCTGGCCTCTGCACCAACTAGGGATGCACACATCCATTAAGCATGAGTACCAGGATTTTTAAACTTGGTTAAACACCAAACCTGGTCCTCAAGATAAATTGCATGAGTACCAGGATAGCATGGTCCTTAAGTATAAATAGCAACCTAAATTCACATCGGTGAGGATTTGAACCCAGGTGTTGGGTTTGTACATCCATGCCCCCAACAAGAGCTAGGCTAGTTGTATAGAGGAGAGACATGAAGTAGTAACCAAAGACCCTCCCCTACCTAACCCTCCTCCCCTCCCTCCCGTGCGGTCGCTCATAGCCTCTCTCCTCGATGCCCCCTCCCTCGACCGCCACCGCCGGCAATGCCGCTAGGGTAAAGCCCATGCGACATGACTACGACGGACTTCCTCGCTCTTGTAGTGATCCAAGGCGGCGGATCTGATCTCGGACTTCTTACTGGCGATGGTGGCAGGCAACAGTGGCAGGAGCGTGTCGACGGGTCTATAACAACATTCAGCGATTACCGATAGGAGGCGGCGGCGCTGGAAGTAGAAGGTATCAACCTTGTCCGGGCCCGATGGGCTATGGCTCTTCCATACTACCGCACCTGATGATCTCATCGGATTTGACAGTGGTGTCTCACAGATGTGCTCCTGGTCTTGCTTTGCATGACGAGGACGCCTAGGGAGGCGACCCTTGTCTTGGCGGTGGTGGTCACATCCTCCATCGGAGGTGGTCAACCGGTTTTGCAACTGGTTTGGTGGATCTCAACATCCATCATATTTTCTCGGCTACGAGTTGGGGAGATATAGTCGTCGGTGAGAACCGAGTCGACTCGGGTTATTGAGGGTGATCGGGTGTTTTGGGCCGTTACCTTGAAGGCATCATCGGGCCACTATTTTTGACCCACTCGTGCTACTCCAGGGGAAATCCTAGGATATGGTCTTTCGGATCAGGCGATGGTGGCGAGGTGGTGTCACGTTCTCTCTTGAGGGCATTGTTTAGGGAGCATAGCTGAATGGAAGAGGCAAGGTGTGGAGAGGTGTCTCATCTACGACATCAACAATAACGGGAATAGGTTGCATGACGCAACGGGGACTTGGTGACGAACGGATCTCGATGGACTCGTGCAGGGTGAGGGCGCTTAATGATGTCGTGGTGGCATCGACGGCTGGCCTACAAAGGTCAATGCATATATATCTCTATCTCGAGAATGGTTAGAAGAAGATGGTGGCAGTGACTTCTAGTGCATGTTGATGATCAGCAGGACCGGTTTGTTGCCCGGGTACCTATTGGACGGTTGGTTGAGGCCTCTAGTGATGATGTGCGTAAATGTGAGGTCAGGGCGGCACTAGCTCCAACATGGCCACCCCTTCATCAAGGTTGTGGATGTTGCGACTATTTTCGTTAGTGAGGTGGCTTCGGGTTGGTGTATGTATTCACTTTATAAGACTTTATTGAATAATAAATGAAGAAGGATTGTGCATTATTGATGGGGGTACCACCTCCATTTCAAAAAATTAGAGAGACATGGGATACCATTAGTGAAGTAGATATGCCCTAGAGGCAAATATTAAAGGGTGTTTATTATCATATCTTAGTAATGTGTATAATAGTTTTGTATCATTCTATAATGGTATCAATCAAAAATACTAGGTCACGGGGATGAAAGATCACATAATGTGTAAAACAACACTTGCCGGTAACAAGAATGAACAAGGTATGATGTACCAATGATCAAACCTTGGACAAGTCATTTATCAAAGTAACAAAGGGAATTGGACTCAACGTTTATGGTTCAAATGACAATAGAAATCATGGAATGCATAGGGGTCATTATGGGCATCCCGTTCCCGCTATTGATCATTGATTCGAGAGAGGTCTCGATCATGTCTGTGATGTTCCCGAACCGTAGGGGTAACCCACTTAAGGGTACAATGATATTTGTAGATCTTTTGAATGAACAGAATCAATGAAGCATGAAAGAAATAATACTGGAATTGTTCTAGAGTGAGATTTGTAATTGTTCCAGGTGGATCCGAAGTCGTTCAGAGTGGACCGAAAGGTGTTTTAGGACAAGAGGAAATTAATAATATGTATTTATATATTAATTATTTGAATTAATATTAAATAAATATTTATTATTAAAATATTTGTGGTAACTTCCCCTAATGGGCCAAAACCCCAAAGGGAAAAGGCCTAAGAGGGCAATCCACCCAAATGGGGGCAAGGGGTAACTGCCACCACCGCCGTGGGCCATGGGCCATGTGGGTGGGGTGGGGCCCACCCGTCCACCGCGCCACCACGGTCCACACGCGCTAGGATCCAACCATTCAGCCGGCTCCTCCCCACGTGCCACCTATCCCTTCCTTTAGTCCCACCCCGGGACTTGCAAGAATGGGGTATCCCTTTTTCCCCTATATAAGGTGGGCATAGGGGTGGGAAATACACAACAAAATAAATTGGGATTTTCTCTAAGGATTTTCCTTAGAGAATTTCTCTCGCTCTCTCTCTCTCTGCAACTACAACCGCATGTTGTGGATGTGTGCACAAAGGAAGTACTACACTATGGCACGTGGAGGTGTTATAGAGATTCCAGTCAGAGATCTACTTCCGTAGTCCTAGCAGGGATCAAGGAACCGAAAGTCGTCATCGTACACCGCATATGTGCGAAACCTCGGAGGTGCTGCCACTAGTGGCACCTAGGTTATCGTGTAAGGACCTGTGATGACTTGCGAGGAGCTTCACGACCTTTAGGTCGACTATGGTATCGACTACCTCATCCACATTTTCTTAGAATGTCAAACGCTTTAGTGTATAAGGGTATGTTACCGAAACCTTCTCTTTTACATCTTTACTCCTAGATACATCCTAGCTAGGCGTGTTCTGTCATAGGAAATTCTTTGTTTTCTGCCATAGCAACCCTTCAGTGGTATCAGAGACGATCTACGCATAGTAATGTTGTACGGTTAGAACACATGTTGATTGTGTGGGCACTAATCCTACAATTGTTACCCTCCCGCATGTACTTGTTTATATCGCGACACTATTTGATGAAGCGTTCTGGACCGACCTTACGCATAACCTTACTCGAGACTAGTTCCACGCTCAATATACGACTTGTACCATATAAGTGGCTAGAGGGTGTCTATCTCTCTTTCAGTAGTTGATAAATCATTTAGAACGGAGGGCCCTGAAAGGGGGTGTATAGAGATAACTATTCGATCCATGTTGTGGTTGGAAGTTCGTAGGTAGAAATGGTTCTATCTCGAAAGTCTAACAGCCACGTAAAACTTGCAAAATATAATGTTGAGGCATCTAACACTATTTTGCAAGAGGCACATCATGTGATATGGTCTTATTCGTAGTTGAAGGTAAATTATTTTACTTTTTGTTTCTAAGTAGTTTAGTAATTGACGAGGGTTTAACTCATCAATGCCCATTGTTATGGACTTGGGTTTTGGAGAAGGAGGGAGCGCTGGAAGCATCAATCGGCTAGCAAACAAGCACACAGGGACGCAAGGTTTACCCAGGTTCAGGCCTCGTAGAGGTCCCTACTCCTGCTTGTCTGCTCTTGGAATTAACGAAGGAATCGAAGATTACAGGGGCGTGTAGATGCAATCTGGCAAAAGTTGTGGAAACTAGGGTTGCATGTGTCCTCCTCGCCTCCCCTCCTGAACTTTATATAGATAGGCCAGGTCTCGGATAGTAGGTCGAGTCGGTTACAGTTTAGGGTTTTCCCTTCAAACTTTCTATCTTTAGACTTCTTCTTGTCTCGCAAGTTATCGATAGTCCGTAGGCCACTCGAAGTCTTCATTGGGCCGTGGCAACGTCGTGGGCTTCCACCGTATCTGGACCGTATATACAAGACTCGAGTACCTACAGGGTATACCCATGTCAGTAGCCCCCGAGTGTCCAGTGGAATCGCATATTTGACTGGGGACTTTATGGAGCCTTTCGAGTGCATGACTGAGTATTTTCACGAGTGCTCTGTTTGTGTCATAGGGATTGTTGATGCGCGTGCCAGATTTAACTGATGTATCGGTATCAGTTAACTACCTTAGGGCAAAACAACACAATCTACTCGAACTCGAGTCCCCGGACTCGAATTCGGAAAAGTGCTGGTGTAATTTGACTCAAGTCGCGGAGGTCTTACAGGAGTCGAATTCCAGTATAAGGGTGTGAGCACTCGACACGTCCGTCAAGGCATGTTCATCATACCTGTAGGCACGGATATATTTCTGGTAGTGCACAGCAAATGCGTTGCCAGGCCTTATTCAGGTCTTATCTTCACGCTGCAAGCGCGACATCCGAATTTTGTCATCACGGAGATGATTCGGGTGACCCAGGAGACGCAGTCTCTTTGCAAGAAAAATATGAGGCGGTGTCGCCATAGACTTCGAGTGTGGATGTTATCAACACACAATACGACGTACAAATAATCATAGGGTGCACGACCAGCGCTTCCTATGGGAGTAGCCCCCGAGTTCCTAGTTGAGTCAAAGACTCAGGCAGGGACTAAAGAACTTTTGCGACTGCTGTCGTCTTTTGTTTGCTTGTTTCCGTCGAATTTGTTTCCGGCGCTCCCTATGGGAGTAACCCATGATCAACAGTCGAATCATAGATTCGAGTGGTTGGGTATGCTTTGAATGTCCATATTCCTACAGAAAGAAAATCGTAGGGTGCGCAACCAACGCTCCCTATGGGAGTAGCCCCCGAGTGCTTGGTGGAGTCGAAGACTCGAGCAAGGACTAAAGTAGTCGAAGTCTTCTAGTGCTCAATCTTTGATGACATCAGTGGTGATAGTAGGATGACCTCAGTTGCCCGCGTGGCCTTTGTGGGACGTGTGGCGGTGGGTCCCATTTTCTGACCCTGGCTTGACCGGGCGTGTGTAATCTTTCGTTTTAACTGCGCCTCCTCGATTTCCACGTGTAATGGGGGTAGTGGGGGATGGTTCGTGCTTCAGGTCCTCCACGTGTCGATCACGATGTGCGCCACGCGTCCAATAGGGTTTCATCTGGCCGTTGGGTTTCATCCGCCAGGGGGTTAAGTAGCAGCGTAGCTGCGGTAAATTCCCGTCTTCTCTTTCTCTGCTTTGTGCCTCCATCGCCATTGTTGCTGCTCTCTGCCTCCGAGAGTTCGTTCCGTTTGCGGCGCTGGACCAACTCCGTGTTTTTCCGAGTTATTTTCTTCGCTCTCATCGCCACCGCAAGATGGTGAACAAGAAGGGAGGCACTGCTGCTGAGTCCGTCGCCGCCATTGCTGCTGCCAAGAAGAAGGGCGGCTCCGCCGTTGCAGGCACCAGCGCCACCATCGCCGGGAAGAAGAAGGGCGCAGGCACTCGCGTCACCAATGGCGTGTGGCGCACGTCCATCATCAAGTCGTCCGAGCTCCGTCTCCTACACCAAGATGGAGTTCTGCCCTCTACGGTTGGTGACTCGCGAGTCCCAAGAGGTGAGGTAACCCCTTGTCCTCCTGCCGGTTTTCGGGTGATGTTCCTAGCATTCATCATCCGCGGTCTGTCTCTGCCCCTGCATCCTTTCTTTAGGGGCCTCCTTTGTTTCTATGGGCTCCAGCTGCATCAGCTGTCCTCCAACTCTATTCTCCACATCGCTAGCTATATTACGCTTTGCGAGTGCTGTCTCGGAGTTGAGCCACACTTTGGTCTCTACAAACGGCTCTTCAAGCTGAAGCGTCAGTCGGCATCTGGCTCCATAGTCTACGTCGTAGGAGGCTGCGGGATCCATGTCCACTCCTCTGTCACATATTTCGACATCAAACTCATGGCGTCCGTCCAAGGATGGAGCGACAAGTGGTTCTACATCCGCGACTAGAAGGCCGAAGGAGACCGCTTCGGACTCGCGCCTTTTGATCCCACAATGCCATGCAGGAGGAGGTGCTCTTGGAAGAACATGGTGATGCCCGGTGAGTCTGAGGAGACAGATGTGCTGTACGGGCATGTGTGCAACCTCGAGAGTCGCATGGGTAAAGAAGAGGGAGGTTTCGCCCTCATTCGCACATGGTTGCGCCATCACATCCAGCCCTTGCAGGCCAGGGTCCACCCTATGTTCCAATGGGCTAGTGTGGACGATGTCACTCGCGTATCTGCCGATGGCATTTCCACGAGTGAAGTAGATAAGAGGGTGCGGCTGCTGACCAAGTACACTGCCAAGGATGTACTCCCCAGTGAACCAGTCATGCCCCCTTTTGATGTTTCTAACCCTCCTCCTGAGGTATGATTGTGCTACGAAGTAGCTTTATTTTGTCGAGTGCTTCTGATTTTTCTTGATGTGTGCTGACTTGTTTTTCTTTATGCAGGATTGGAAGGTGTCTCCCAGTTTGCCACCTCTTCCTGAGGGGGTTATTCCTCGCGAGGTGGACGAAGAGGACGAGTCGGAATCGACCGTCCCCTTTGAAGAGGAGGAGGAAGCCCCCGAGTCCAGCAGTCCGGACACTCGCAAGCGTTCGCGTAGCGAAGATTCGGATGCGTCGTCTCCTTCGACTCCAGGAGGCCCAGCTATTGGTGCAGAGTCACCGATTCCTGCTATTCCTGTGAGTTATGTGGTGCCATCTTCCCGCAAGAAGATGTGGCTGCCGAAGGAGTCGTCGGAGTCGGAGGGCCAAACCTTTGATTTTGACAAGTTTGATTGGTAAGTATACGATTCTCCTCTTGGTTCTTTTTTTGGAGTTGCATTTTCCTGATTTTGGTTTTGTTCCGTAGTCAACCGGCGTCGTCATCTTCTGGCGACGTCCAATTTTTAAAAGAATCTGGAGTCGCGGACTCCAAGGCAAAGGAAGTGGCTGAGCGAACTCCCTCTCCTCTATTGGCGGCCCAGTCCGGGCACATTTCATCGAGTTCTCCACATGATGTGGAGCATCAGATGGTTGTCCGGACGACCGCGCGGCAATCGACTTTGGAGTCTCTAGAGGATCACGTATGTGTGATGTTGCTTTTACTTGCAGTCGAATTAATCATCCATGCTATCTGTTGATCCTTTGTTGTTTCTTCTGTTGCAGCTTATTGTGAAGGAAGCTGCCTGCCTGGCGGAGCAAGTACTTGTAATCGGTCGACAGCACGCGCTGCTAGACAATCGCCATCGCATGGTTGAAAGTTAGTATTTGGTGCTTCTTCTTCTTCATCATCCTTGTGTATTCGACTAACGGTCTATCTTGTGTGTTTTTTGCAGCTGAGCATAACGTGCTTCTTCGCAAAGCCGCTTCCCTTGAAAAGACGCTCGCCGCGGCAGTGAAGGGTCGCGATAAGGCAGTCGCGGCGCTTGATGACTCGCGGAAACACGAAGAGGATTTGCGCGCCTCCATTGTTGCTAGGGAGAAGTTGTTCGAAGAACAGCTCTTCTCGATTTCCAAGGCTCTGTCAGGTATTCTTTTGTCTGGATTTCCATTGTTTCCTTTCTTTCAACTTTGTTATTGTGCTGACTTTTTTGCTAACACTTTGCTCTGTGTAGATGCTGGTGGTCTGAGCTTCGACGCCCAAGTGCTTCGGCGCAATGATGCTTTGGCAGGCGCCGTCGCAGCAGTCGAAGACTGCAGCGCTTCCATTCAGAGGACACTGACCAAAGCTAAGGGTGTACTTAGTCGCATCCACGAGGAGCTAGCGCCCAAAGCTGAGCTAATCGAGAATGTCGATGACTTGGTAGAGTCCCTTGCTGGAGGTATTCCTGCGGTCTTCAAGAACTCACTTTGTGCGGCTGGCACTTCCATGTCACTCGTGATGGTTCAAGCCCATGGCGTGGAGGTGGATCCCGCTGCGATCTCCAAGGCGATGCCTATCGGCACAGATGGTCAACAGGTAGTTTTTGCTCCTTTTGCAACTGCATGTGGCAAGTACAGGCCTCAACGCATCAACACAGTCGTGAAGTATTCTGAGGAGCTGCAGCAGGCCAAGAAGGCGGTGAAGGCTGCGGCGTCAGGGGCCAGCGGGAAGTCTGTGGCGTCTGATACTGCCACAGACTCGATGAGGCCCCCGAAACCGAAGTCAAAGTCGAAGAAGCAAGATGTTCCTCAGTAGTGATATCTGTAATAGTTGATAGTGTGACTCCTTTTGTTGAAAACATGCCGCTTGCTAAGTGTCTCTGTTGATACTGTTGATATGTTTGGATCTACTTTGAGTTTTTGTCCATGTGTTGCTTGGTCCCTTATTGTTTCTTCCCTGGCTTGTGGCAGGGTACATCGAGTGGTCCGTCGATTGAACCTCGGGATCCGCCATCCACTGGTGATACCCTAGCGCAGTCGCACTCGAGGGTGGATGAGATGTCTCTGCTTTCGCGACTGCATGATCACGTTAAGCAGCTGGAACGCGAACTGCCCATCCTCCGCGGTAACGCGGGTGTGTGGAAGTCGAGGGCGGAGAAGGCCACCGCCTAAGAGCAATACCTACTAGGGGAGGTGGCGCAGCTAGGCGACCAATTCAAGTGTTAGCTTTCTTCCTCCTTATCTTTTCTTGTAGCCACTCATGGTAGTTCGTTGTCTTCATACTTTTGCCTCTTGCTTGTTATAGTTGTCAGCACGCGTCATCCGCAGGATGAGAAGGACAGGATCGCCATTCGCATGAATGACTTGACCCAAGAACAGCTTTAGGCGAGTGGGTACTTCTGGGTGGATCATGATCGTGCAATCGCACTTGTGACCCTGTAGGATTGTGCTTCGCGAGTGCTTCATTTTCTGAAGAAATCGCAGTCATGCTTAAGGAATATTTATCAGACGATGTTTCCGCTGGACGTCGTTCCCTCGAGTCTGTTGGCTCTCCTTGCTAAATTTCAAGACTTGAGTGGAGTCCACGAGTGTGTGCGGCAACAGTTAGTGGCTGGTGCCAAGGCTGAGATGTCGCTGGTGCGACTGCATAGGCCTGATGTTGGTGTTGCAGCTGTTGCTGCTGGACCGCCGGTGCTGCCAGCAGGCTCTACCTGGAATATGGTTCCTCATTACCAGGCGGTGGATCACCCAGCAGAGGAAATTGTCGATTTCTTCAAGGAGCAGACAAATGTTCTTCTGTTGCAACAATACTTTAGTTTGTATCCTGCACATAGGTATACCAGTGTTGTAAATTTCGTATGTATGCTGTATATAATCGATTAATATTGATATGTAAGGAGCTTGCTAGCTCGTATGTTTTGCGAGTGCGTTGCACTATGCGATTCCTTTTTGTTAGCCTGACTTGTGTTTATCTCAGCACCTTGCCAACCTGTCAGGTGTGTTGCAGCTGGGTTGGTGTTTTCCAAGGGTTCAATTAATGCGTCAGCTACTCAGGATATCGCGATTGGTTCATAGAACAAATGCATAAAGGGTGGCGCAGCCCCCGAGTAGATAGGTTTGCAAGAAATAATAGAAAAACACGGAGTTTGGGGCACTTAGCTTTATTTATTCGTAGAACAGTACGAGGTACAATGTGTGGCTAAGTAGCCTTGGCTGAATAGCCTTGTTTGTAATGTAAGAAAGAAAGGACGACTAAGGGTAGAAGCGCCGCAGCTGCGTGATGTAACAGGGGTTGGAGTACGCGACTCCTGTCTCGAAATCTTTGAGGCGATAGGCGCCACCTGGATTACTTCTGTAAACACGTATGGTCCCTCCCAAGGGGACTCGAGCTTGAGATGCCCTTGTTGTTTCAGTCGCAAGACCAGGTCTCCTTCGACGAAGGACCTAGGGCGTAGCCTTCTGCTGTGGTAGTTGCGTAGGTTCTGCTGGTAGATCGTCGATCTTTCTGCAGCGATTTCCCGTGCCTCATCAAGGAGGTCGAGGAGTCTTCGAGTGCAAGAGTTGACTCCTGCTCACTGTAAGCGACTACTCGCGGTGCTTTATATCATACCTCTGCGGGTAGCACCGCTTCAACACCATGCACCATAAAGAACGGGGTGTACCCCGTAGCACTGTTTGGGGTTTTGTGTAGGCTCCAGAGTACCGATTGCAGCTCGTCTGGCCAGTATCCTGCGGCTTGTTCGAGTGGCCTAAGGAGTCACTTCTTGATTCCACCGCAGACGAGCCTGTTGGCCTTTTCGACTTGACCGTTGGTCTGCAGATGAGCTACGGAGGCATAGCTTATGTTGATTCCCAGGTTTTCGCAGAAACCCTGGAACTCCTTAGAGGTGAAGTTTGTTCCATTGTCCGTAATGATGATGTGTGGTACTCCGAAATGCTAGACAATGGACTTGAAGAATTTGACTGTGTTGGCTCCTGACTTGTTAGTCACCGGCAGGGCCTCTATCCACTTGGTGAATTTGTCGACTGCGACCAAGAGGTAGACGTAGCCTCCTCGCGAGGACTTTGGGAGCTTGTCGACCATGTCGAGTCCCCATTGCGCAAAGGGCCAGGCCAATGGTATTAGCCGGAGCTCCACGCCAGGTGCATGTGGTTTGTCCACGAATCTCTGGCAAGCGTTGCATTTTTGGACAATGTCCTTGGCGTCACGCATGGCCGTAGGCCAGTAGAATCCAGCTTGTAGAGCTTTGGTGACGAGGACGTGACTACCGGCGTGGTGCCCGCAAGTCCCCTCATGGATGTCGAGGAGAACGGCTCTTCCATCAGCGTTGGAGACGCATCGTTGGAGTACTCCTGTGATGCTGCGCTTGTATAGTTCGCCGTTGATGACAGCGAATGCCTTGGATAGCTGTGCGATTTGCCGCGCATCAGTCGGGTCGTCCGGCAGCCTCTTGCTGAGAAGGTATGTGATGTAGGGTTGAGTCCAAGAGGGTTCGATCATTATGATCGCAATTGGTCCTTTGAGTCCTGTGTTGATCTCCAGGTTGTCGAGTGCCATTGGCTCATTGGGTGGCGTAGCCCCCGAGTCCGTTGTTGCGCTTGTTTTCTTCTCTGCAGCCTTTGGCTTGATGGAGCATTCGCAGATGCGCTCGAGAAATACCCCAGGTGGTATGGGGGCAGGTAGAGCCAATGTTGGCGAGTGCGTCCGCCTCTTCATTGCTTTCGCGGCCTATGTGCCGTAGCTCACAGCCGTCGAAGTCCCCTTCGAGTGTGTCGTAGAGGTCGCGGTAGGCGATCATATTGTCGTTCAGTGCGTCGCACTCGTGCATTGTCTGGTTGACGACCAGCTTGGAGTCGCCGTAGATTATCAGCCTCTTGGCGCCGCAAGCTTTTTCCATCCACATCCTATGCAACATGGCCTCTATTCAGCTTCGTTGTTGGAGGCAGTGAACTGCATTCGCAGAATATATTTCAGCTTGTCTCCCTGGGGCGATGTCAGTATGACACCTGCACCATCTCTGTCCTTTCGCTTGGATCTGTCGAAGTGCATTGTCCAGAGGTAAGACATATCTGGTTTTTCAGGGAGCTGATTCTCCATCCAGTGCACGAGGAAGTCAGGGAGAACTTGTGACTTGATCGCCTCGCGCTTTTCATACGTAATGTCTCATGGAGACAGCTCGATTCCCCAAAGCACGACTCGTCCGGTGGCGTTGGGGTTGTTGGGGATGTGTCCAAGCGGGGCGTCATTGACCACCACGATTGGGTGCTCCTAGAAGTAGTGGCGCAGTCGCTTGGCTGTCATGAAGACGCCATATGTCAGCTTCTGGTAGTGTGGGTACCACTGCTTTGTTGGCGTGAGTACCTTGCTGAGGTAGTAGACTGGGCGCTGTACCCCGTGGACCTTGTTTTCCTCGGCTCGTTCCACCACGAGCACTGTGCTGACCACCTGGTTGGTGGCGGAGATGTATAGCAACAGTGGTTCGCTCTCGCGTGGGGTCACTAAATACAGTGAGGTAGGCGATGGGCGCTTGAGGTCTTGAATGCTTCTGTGCCTCCTTGGTCCACTCGAACTTGTCGACTTTGCGGAGAAGTTGGTAGAAGGCGATGCCTTTTAAGCCCATTCGTGATGAATCATTGGCGCCGCAATTCGCCAAGCCAGCTGCTGGACACCTCTTACGTTCTTCGGCTTCTCCATGGCCAGTATGGCTTTTATTTTCTTCGGGTTCGCCTCGATCCCTCTCGCGGAGATGAGATACCCGAGTAGTTGCCCAGATGGTACGCCGAAGTCGCATTTGTCCGGATTGAGCTTAATCCGGTAGCGGTCGAGGTTGGTGAAGGTTTCACGTAAATCATCGATTAGCGAGGCTTCCTCTTTGGTCTTGATGACGATGTCGTCAACATAGACTTGGATGTTGCGACCAAGTTGGTTCTTGAGGAAAGCCTGCATGCACCGCTGATAGGTTGCTCCTGCATTCTTTAGCCCAAAGGGCATTGTGTTGTAGTAGAACACACCAAAAGGCGTTGTAAACGTTGTTTTCTCTTGATCTTCCTCCTTCATTCGAATTTGATTATAGCCTGAGTAGGCATCGAGGAAGCAGAGACGCTCACATCCCGCGGTGGAGTCGATGATCTGGTCGATTCACGGTAGCGGAAAGTGATCCTTTGGGCAGTGCTTATTCACAGAGGTGAAATCCACGCACATCCGTAGGATATCTGTGTCCTTTTTGGGTACTAGCACTGTATTGGCGAGCCAAGTGCTTTCCTTGATCTCGCGTATGAATTTGGCGTCGAGGAGTCTGTTGATCTCCATTCCAGCCGCTTTTGCTCTTCGCTCAGACAGTCGCCGAATTGTTTGCTTGACTGGCCTTGCATCTGGGTTGACATTGAGTGCGTGCTCGGTGAATTCCCTGGGAACCCCTGGCATGTCTGCTGGACACCAGGCAAAGATTTCCCAGTGCTCACGGAGGAATTTGACGAGCGCGAGTTCCTATGCAGGACTCAAGTTGTTGGCGATGAGGGCCATCTTGGCCGTGTCCGATGGGTGGACCTGAATTTTCTTCGTGTGCACCGACGAGTTGAAGGACAGGTCGGGTGAACTTGGCCAGCTCAGGGGAGGCAGACTATTGTCTGTCGACTCCTTCAATCTTGCGATTTCTTCCTGCATGTCGAAGGACTGGGAAATTCTGTTGAATTCCCTGTCGCAACTGTCGGACCTCTCGAAGCTCCCGTTGATTGTGATGACGCCGTTTGGACCTGGAATTTTCATCTGTAGGTAGGCGTAGTGTGGTACTGCCATGAACCCGGCGAACGCGACACGTCCGAGGATGCAGTGGTACTGTGAGGGCCAGTCGACAACTTCGAAGTCGACACATTCACGTCGAAAGTTTTTCGGCATGCCGAAGATGACGTCGAGGTTGATTTTTCCCAGGGGATATATGCCCTTGCCTGGGACGATGCCGTGGAATGTTGTGTCCGAGACCTCTAGGCATGTCAGAGGAATCCTCATTGCTTGCAAGGTACTTGCGAACATAAAGTTGATGCCGCTTCCACCGTCCATGAAGACGTGACTCATGACAAAGCCTCCAATATGTGCCTCGAGTACGAGGGGACAGTGGCCTGGGCGAGGTACTTGGCGCGGGTGGTTGCGCTTGTCGAAGGTGATGCAGGAGTCGCTTCCACTGAGGTACTCATTAGTGGATGGTGGTGAGTTTGTTGCCAAGTTGACTTGGCGAGTGATGGCCTTCTGCACCCGATTCGAGGGGCTTCCCTTTTGGATCATCATGTTGCCGACAGCCCGTGGGTATGGCTCGCCGCCTTGATCGTGGACCGGTGCAGCCGCGGGTGGTGGCACTCCAGGTGGTGGTGGAGGAGCTCCATGTGCTACAGCGCCTAGGGAGACTCCGTAGCCCCTGTTGACTGCGTCGCGGTTCATCCGAGCCAAACCCTCATGGAGCTTGAGGAACTCGCGGTAGTCCTTGAGAAGGTGGCTCGATTTCTTCTTGCTATCGTGCTTGTCGATGTAGAAGTGCACGTTGCACGGCCCAGACAGTTTGTCCTCGATTGTTGTCACGAGTGCTTCTTCCTGAGTGCGGCGCTGCCATACCTACGTGGTTTTACCGGAGTCGTGGTGTCCACCGCTGCGATAGCCGTTGTTGTGGTTGTTGTCGCTCCTGTCAGCGTAGCCAGCTACGACCATGTTGACGTCGTCGCGGTCATCGTAGATGCGCATTCGATGTTTGCCTCGACGATCACGTCTGTGCTCGAGCTCTGCTTCCTCGTTGGAGTGAACATGGTTTTTCACCGAGTCTTCTCCATCTACCCACCGATTCGCGATTTCCATCAGGTGCTCAATGGTTTTGGGCTTCGAGTGGCCCAGCTCCTCCCTGAACTCTATGCGGCGAACGCTGCCATTGAATGCGTCGATTGCCCGGTCCTCCGAGATATTTTCTGCGGAGTTCTTGATGATGGACCACCTCTAGATGTACGAGCGTAGAGATTTGCCCGACCTTTACTGGCAGCACCTTAGTTCTTCGATTGACGCGGGCCTTTTGTAGGTGCCCTTAAAGTTGCACACAAAGATGTAGACCATCTCATCCCAACTGCGAACGGATCCCCGTGGGAGGTTGTTGAGCCATGCTCGAGCGGCGCCCTGCAGCTATAGCTGCAAGCATTGCATGGCCGTACTTTGACTCCCACCATGGAGCCTGACGGAGGAGATGTGGTCCTCCAACCAGATTTTCGGGTCTTGCAGGCCGTCAAATATTGGGTTCTCCGATGGGAGCTTGAACGCCTTGGGCATTTGCTTTTGTCTGATGGCCTTGCTGAAGCATCTGGCGCCACAGAGCTCCACGTCTTTGTCCTCTGATTCAGTCGATCTGGCATGTCGTTCCCTTGACTTGTCGATTTTGCGCTGCGTGATGTCATCACACGCATCGTAGTCGTGGTCATGCCATCGTGAGCGGCGACGTCGAGACAGATCGTGATTGTCATCGCTGGACGAAGGTGAGGAATAGCATTTTGCCAGAGCCTTGTTTTTCTTCGGCTCCGGTGTTGGCTCTTTGTCGAGAGCGGCCTCGATTAGCCCCAAGCCTGCGATCGTAGATCAGTGCATGGCGGCTCGGGGATCTCCAGCCAGCGGCTGGTTGTTGAGTAGGTACATGGTGGCCGCTGTCACCGTTGCTTGTGGCATCTTTGGGACCACGTTGCCCCGAGTGTCGACTGTCATAGAGCTGAAGTCGAGGACTTTTGCAGCTTCTATGTGCTCCTACTTGGTGAGGTGGGCCATTCGAGATCATCTCTTGTTATCCACGTATTCGTTGCCTTTGGAGGAGGATCCTCCGTGGGAGGAGAGCCCGGCCCTTCAAAGGGTCGACTCGTCTGCCACCTTTTTACACTCTTCGAGTTGCGCGACCGTTTGTAGCTGGCGTCTGTACTCCTCCTTTAGTAGCCAATGGTAGCCCATCAGCATCTCTTGCGACGTACCTAGAGGTAGAGGATTGCCTCGCAGAGCCTCTCGGTAGCAGGCCCACTCGAGGTCGTTGAGCCTGATCACGACACGTTCGCCAGTGTGTTCGTTCACCATGGTTGGAGGTTCGGCTGCCCCTCCAATGTTGACGGGTGCGCCATTGCCACCATTGGCGGGGCCGCCATTCGGTGGTCCGCCGTTAGGTATGCCACTGTTAGGTGGATCGGTGCCAGATCCATTGCCACCGTTTTCGCGATTAGCGGTGGAATCGCCAGTGTTGATGACGGTGCACATGAAGTGGCTGGGGAAGCTGTTGCTCCCACAACTTTCGGATCTAGAGCCGTAAACTCCATCTTCCGTTGCTAGGCTACCCAGATCAGATTCGCGACTGCTGTCGCTATCCGTGCTCTCAGCTGTTGCTGAGGTGTTGATCTCACTGAGGGCACCGATTGGTGGTGGGAACCACGATGCTAGAGCAATCGCGGATGCGTTGGCTGGTCAGGCATGCGAAGCGTGCCCATCTGACCAACTTGGAAGCGGAATCTCCCGATCGCCAGGCCGATTCCATCGCCCACGGACTCGAAAGTCGGGCGAGTGGCTAGCGTGTGGACGGTGAAGTCGAACGCGCCGAAGAGCTGGTGGATCTCCGCTGTTGCAGAGTTGTAGATCATGGTTGATGAGGCCGAAGAAGCCGCAACATCAGCACTCCCATTTCCCACAAATGGCACCAATTGACGAGGGTTTAACTCGTCAATGCCCATTGTCATGGACTTGGGTTTTGGAGAAGGAGGGAGCACTGGAAGCATCAATCGGCTAGCAAACAAGCACACAGGGACGCCAGGTTTACCCAGGTTCAGGCCTCGTAGATGTCCCTACTCCTGCTTGTCTGCTCTTGGAATTAACGAAGGAATCAAAGATTACAGGGGCGCGCAGATGCAATCTGGCGAAAGTTGTGGAAACTAGGGTTGTGTGTGTCCTCCTCGCTGCCCCCTCCTGGCCTTTATATAGATAGGCCAGGTCTCAGGTAGTAGGTCGAGTCGGTTACAGTTTAGGGTTTTCCCTTCAAACTTTTTAACTTTAGACTTCTTCTTGTCTCGCAAGTTATCAATAGTCTGTAGGCCACTCAAAGTCTTCATTGGGCCATGGCAACACCGTGGGCTTCCACCATATCTGGACCGTATATACAAGACTAGAGTACCTACAGGGTATACCCATGTCAGTAATAGTCATCTTCTCGATGAACTATGGACTGGTGGCATCGTGGACTTGACGCCATACCGGTGGTAAGATGGAGATCATGTTGGAGCGCTCGATGGAGTTCAAGGCGCATGAAGAAAACCATATCACATCACTATATTTGTATATGATGTTGATAACTTAAATGTCTTGTTGTGTGCTAGTATTAGATAGACTAAGATTAGCATTAAATAAGATGATCCCTAATCAATTCCAACTGTAGTGTTCTCCCATTAGTGTTCACCACCAAGAAAGTCCATCGTTATGAAGCATGTCGTGACGACCAGGTGCTAGACATATTGAGGTTGACATGCGGTGGGTGCAACCCATGTATGCACTGCGAATACACTAAGGTTGATTTGCCGAGCCGAGGATGTACAGACATGGCCTCAAAACACAAGAAGATCGAAAGATCGAGCATGAGTCACAAGAATGTTGTGATTGATAGTGTATAGTCTACCTTGGCAGTTATATCAAAGGTCATGACAATCGGGGATGCTATAGTGTAAAGAAATCGTGTGATCACTAAAACCATTTTAGGGATGATAGTTTTAGTGGGAGCTCAACTGCTAATTTGATTGAAAAATTGAACTCGTATTATAAGCTTAGTCTAAAGTCCTTTGCAAATATCCTTGTAGATCATGTCCAGATTCTTAGAATATGGGTCCTTCCTACATGATGGTGAACTTAAAGTTGATGGGTCAAATTTCATAGACCGGTTTGAGTGCCTCCAAGATACCCTCAGCATAAATGACCTACTCCATGTGATACAAGAGCCACTAGGATATCTCCCCGATGGATCAACAAGTGAGCAAGAGAATAAGGATTATCAAGCTCGACATGACCTCTCCATTCTTGTCCAGTGTGCCATGCTCAACTCAATGACGAATGAGCCGAGGCTTCTTTTCTTCAACACTGATTCATATTAGATGATCGTTGAGTTGAAGATGCTTTTTGCTCCGCAAGTTAGGCTCATGAACTATGACCTGATGGACAAGTTCCTCGCACATAAAATGAGAGAGTATGGCTTCTTATAGAGTCACTTATCGATCATGCATAGGTTGCATGAATGACTTTCCGGAGATGCGGACTACCAGATGACGGATGATTTTGCGATAGATGGGGTGTTGCGCTCACTTCCTCCCAGCTACAAATCATGGACTACGTCATGATAGGAGAAGCATCTACCTTTCATGAGTTCATGATTGTTAAGAACTATGGTGGTTGATGGCTGCAAGTGCACAGATCAATTGTTGCTAGTTTCCAAATAAGATTATCGTACCCATGGAGAGATATTTGATTTCGGTCTTTATGCGCCTCATCACTTTCCACCAAAGGATACTAATAAGCTACCTTTGATCTCAAGTAAAGGATGTTTGAAAGGTTTTTGGTTGAGTGTAGAAAAGTAATTAAAACAAGTAAAAGAAAGAGAGTAATAAGGTTGTGTGAAAATGTGGTTGAACTCAATAGGGCGAAAACGTTCTCGGGGATGTATGATACACCACTAGCATGATATTATTATTATTAACTAAGATAACATACTTCTTGTGTCATGATATGTGTGGAGAGAGCTCCATCATAAGATGTTCACTACAAGGCTCGTAGGAAACCACTTTGTTGAGCCCAGAATGAGGTCACCTCTAAATAACCACTACGATGTATGAGATTAATCACCCATACAAACCACCGTAATTAAGGGTATCCCCGTGGATATCATAATTAGCTGAGGTAGTCTCTCTTTATCCTCCTTTGACCGTGTAGGTTGCTAGCCGGCGCCAATTGTCAAGAAGCTCTACAGGCACACTTCCAAAAATGTCCAAAGGATTTCTCCCTCACTTTAGTCCCAAAGGAAAATGATATGTGGCCGACTACACATACCATATAAAGAGAGAGAGATAAAACACAAACCATAAATCTATCATAGACTGGCCAGTCTTATGCACAGAAGAATATATCATCTTTATTGCAACTTTATAATAGTGCTAGGGTTTCTCCATCTCCCCAAGAATGAGGGAAAACTACTCACACGTGGAAGCAATCAATGACATCTTCATAATCAAATAGATGGATAAAAGTACGGGGATAAATCTAGTGCAAACCATAATTGAATTTGGAATTACAATAAGATCTAATAGATGAGAGATGGGGGTAGTAATGGTGATGGAGATGCAGCGGTTGATGATGATGAAGGGAATGATGCGATGTCCTTAATGATCCGTGAAGCAGCAAGGATTTGCCCTTCTCTAAGTTCCTCCTCCAGATCCCCTTTTGGTGTGGTTTTTCGTGGTTTCTAGTGGCCGTGGATGTCAAATATCTCCATTGTATTTTCCAGGAGAAAGTATTTGATGAGGCGGATGCGCTGCCACGTGGTACGGGCGGACGGTATGGGCGGGCTGCGTCCATACCACTGGTTATTATCACAGCAGATGCTTCCCTCATGTTTGGTATTCTCCCAGGTGCGAAGGTAAATCAATAAAATGACTTTTATCACTTAAAAATATCATATTATAGCATAATATGACAGTTCCAATTGATATGTTCTTAAGAGACTTAATAATTCAAGATCCTGTTGAAACAAGGACCAAAAGGTGCGTGCAAACGCAGTGAAATACAAAAATCCCTATTGGTGGTGGGAACCACGATGCTAGAGCAACCACGGATGCGTTGGCTGGTCCGGCATGCGAAACGTGCCCATCTGACAAACTTGGAAGCGGAAGCTCCCGATCGCCAGGCCGATTCCATCGCCCACGGACTCGAAAGTCGGGCGAGTGGCTAGCGATAATGACGAAGTGAACGGCGAAGAAGAGAGATGGTGGATCTCCGTTGTTGCAGAGTTGTAGATCATGGTTGATGAGGCCGAAGAAGCCGCAACATCAGCACTCCCAGTTCCCACAAATGGCACCAATTGACGAGGGTTTAACTCGTCAATGCCCATTGTTATGGACTTGGGTTTTGGAGAAGGAGGGAGCACTGGAAGCATCAATCGGCTAGCAAACAAGCACACAGGGACGCAAGGTTTACCCAGGTTCAGGCCTCGTAGAGGTCCCTACTCCTGCTTGTCTGCTCTTGGAATTAACGAAGGAATCAAAGATTACAGGGGCGCGCAGATGCAATCTGGCGAAAGTTGTGGAAACTAGGGTTGTGTGTGTCCTCCTCGCTGCCCCCTCCTGGCCTTTATATAGATAGTCCAGGTCTCAGGTAGTAGGTCGAGTCGGTTACAGTTTAGGGTTTTCCCTTCAAACTTTTTAACTTTAGACTTCTTCTTGTCTCGCAAGTTATCAATAGTTTGTAGGCCACTCAAAGTCTTCATTGGGCCGTGGCAACACCGTGGGCTTCCACCATATCTGGACCGTATATACAAGACTAGAGTACCTACAGGGTATACCCATGTCAGTAATAGTCATCTTCTCGATGAACTGTGGACTGGTGGCATCGTGGACTTGACGCCATACCAGTGGTAAGGTGGAGATCATGTTGGAGCGCTCCATGGAGTTCAAGGCGCATGAAGAAAACCATATCATATCACTATATTTGTATATGATGTTGATAACTTAAACGTCTTGTTGTGTGCTAGTATTAGAAAGACTAAGATTAGCATTAAATAAGATGATCCCTAATCAATTCCAACTGTAGTGTTCTCCCATTAGTGTTCACCACCAAGAAAGTCCATTGTTATGAAGCATGCCGTGACGACCAGGTGCTAGACATATTGAGGTTCACATGCGGTGGGTGCAAGCCATGTATGCACTGCGAATACACTAAGGTTGATTTGGCGAGCCTAGGATGTATAAACATGGCCTCAAAACACAAGAAGATCGAAAGATTGAGCATGAGTCACAAGAATGTTGTGATTGATAGTGTATAATCTACCTTGGCAGTTATATCAAAGGTCATGACAATCGGGGAATATATAGTGTAAAGGAATCGTGTGATCACTAAAACCATTTTAGGGATGATAGTTTTAGTGGGAGCTCAACTGCTAATTTGATTGAAAAATTGAACTCGTATTATAAGCTTAGTATAAAGTCCTTTGCAAATATCCTTGTAGATCATGTCCAGATTCTTAGAATATGGGTCCTTCCTACATGATGGTGAACTTAAAGTTGATGGGTCAAATTTCATAGACTGGTTTGAGTGCCTCCAAGATACCCTCAGCATAAATGACCTACTCCATGTGATACAAGAGCCACTAGGAGATCTCCCCGATGGATCAACAAGTGAGCAAGAAAATAAGGATTATCAAGCTCGACATGACCTCTCCATTCTTGTCCAGTGTGCCATGCTCAACTCAATGACGAATGAGCCGAGGCTTCTTTTGTTCAACAATGATTCATATTAGATGATCGTTGAGTTGAAGATGCTTTTTGCTCCGCAAGTTAGGCTCATGAACTATGACCTGATGGACAAGTTCCTCGCACGTAAAATGAGAGAGTATGGATTCTTATAGAGTCACTTATCGATCATGCATAGGTTGCATGAATGACTTTCAGGAGATGCGGACTACCAGATGACGGATGATTTTGCGATAGATGGGCTGTTGTGCTCACTTCCTCCCAGCTACAAATCATGGACTACGTCATGATAGGAGAAGCATCTACCTTTCATGAGTTCATGATTGTTAAGAACTATGGTGGTTGATGGCTGCAAGTGCACAGATCAATTGTAGCTAGTTTCCAAATAAGATTATCGTACCCATGGAGAGATATTTGATTTCGGTCTTTATACCCCTCATCACTTTTCACCAAAGGATACTAATAAGCTACCTTTGATCTCAAGTAAATGATGTTTGAAAGGTTTTGGTTGAGTGTAGAAAAGTAATTAAAACAAGTAAAAGAAAGAGAGTAATAAGGTTGTGTGAAAATGTGGTTGAACTCAATAGGGCTAAAACGTTCTCGGGGATGTATGATACACCACTAGCATGATATTATTATTATTATTAAATAAGATAACATACTTCTTGTGTCATGATATGTGTGGAGAGAGCTCCATCATAAGATGTTCACTACAAGGCTCGTAGGAAACCACTTTGTTGAGCCAAGAATGAGGTCACCTCTAAATAACCACTACGATGTATGAGAGTAATCACCCATACAAACCGCCATAATTAAGGGTATCCCCGTGGATATCATAATTAGCTTAGGTAGTCTCTCTTTATCCTCCTTTGACCGTGTACGTTGCTAGCCGGCGCCAATTGTCAAGAAGCTCTACAGGCACACTTCCAAAAATGTCCAAAGGATTTCTCCCTCACTTTAGTCCCAAAGGAAAATGATATGTGGCCGACTACACATACCATATAAAGAGAGAGAGATCAAACACAAACCATAAATCTATCATAGACCGGCCAGTCTTATGGACAGAAGAATATATCATCTTTATTGCAACTTTATAATAGTGCTAGGGTTTCTCCATCTCCCCAATAATGAGGGAAAACTACTCACACGTGGAAGAAATCAATGACATCTTCATAATCAAATAGATGGATAAAAGTACGGGGATAAATCTAGTGCAAACCATAATTGAATTTGGAATTACAATAAGATCTAATAGATGAGAGATGGGGGTAGTAATGGTGATGGAGATGCACCGGTTGATGATGATGAAGGATGATGCGATGTCCTTCAATGATTCGTGAAGCAACAGGGATTTGCCTTTCTCCAAGTTCCTCCTCCAGACCCCTTTTTGGTGTGGTTTTTCATGGTTTCTAGTGGTTGTGGATGTCAAATCTCTCCATTGTATTTGCCAGGAGAAAGTATTTGATGAGGCGGACACGCTACCGCGTGGTACGGGGGGACGGTATGGGCGGCCTGCGTCCATAGCACTGGTCATTATCACAGCAGATGCTTCCCTCATGTTTGGTATTCTCCCAGGTGCGAAGGTAAATCAATAAAATGACTTTTATCACTTAAAAATATCATATTATAGCATAATATGACAGTTCCAATTGATATGTTCTTAAGAGACTTAATAATTCAGGATCCTGTTGAAACAAGGACAAAAAGGTGCGTGCAAATGCAGTGAAATACAAAAATCCCTATTCTATTTATGCAAAAAAAGGTAAATATGCTTCAATTTTTGACTCATCAACTCTGCCAAGCTAGACTCTTGCTCATCCCCGAGCAATATGGTGTCTTATGGACAAGATCATCATGTTCATGAGGCACCAGGCGTTATAAATGAGGTAGAAATTGAAACAGGAATACAATATCAGATGTAAAGTTACTTCGGGGGTATTATCATACCCTTACACATCACACGACTTAGACGCTTCCACACCCTTTTAGTATCAATGAAGTTATAAGAAGCTTTTAGTGATTCAACATATCATATAATCATAAAGGTAAACTAATTGAGCACTTGATTAAGTAATGAAGATTCATGATCATTCTTTTTCTTATATATTTCTTTTTGCCTTGGGACTCTTTTGATAGATGTTCTTTTATTTCTCTTCTCTTCTCTTTTTGAAGTACAACCACTTGATCATGCTCACTACTTTTATGGATTTTAAAACTCGTGACTATAATATGCTACCAA
This sequence comes from Avena insularis, assembly GCA_023614405.1. Lineage (NCBI taxonomy): Eukaryota > Viridiplantae > Streptophyta > Magnoliopsida > Poales > Poaceae > Avena > Avena insularis. The sequence goes on from CM042692.1 coordinate 229,758,316, forward strand.
AATTCTTCTTCTCATAATTTAATAAATACTATTATTGGTGTGGAAGTCCCTAAAATCATGACAGTTGTACAAGTATCATAACACTCAACCTAGTTCAATCATCTAATATAACAATCATGAATCAAAATATAACTTTAAATATCATAAAGTCTCGAAACTCAACAGATATAAATCTTCTATTGACCAAAAGTGAGCTTGAAGTTGATGCAACTAATGCAAATTTTGGAATTAAAACTTAACATGCGTGCGGGAAAGTAAACATGCTAAAACTGTAAGATAGATTACAAGGTCCTCATAGATCCCCCAAGCTTGGAATAAAGCTGGTGGGGTCAAATAATCCATTGTGATTATTTGATACTGTGGCGTTCTTCATGGTGAGGTAGTTTTTGTTGGAAACCGCCGCGCGAAGCTTCTTATTTGTCTCTTCCAGGGCAGATATGCGATGAAGACACTTCTACAGATCTAAACACAAGAGGAACATCCCATCATCGACCTTGCTCATCATGTCACCGAGTTCCTTCTTGCCTTCAAGATCCAAGAGGAGCTTGCGCACGATCTCCCTGAGGAGGAGTTCTTCCTACTAGTACTTCTTATATTTTGAAGACGATGTTCAGTGTTTGAAACGTGCGTGCTGATGGGCACGTCCAGATGGTTGAACCCCAATCCTCTTGTGGATTCACGCTCATGTGCGTATTCATGGTGATCTTCTTTGTTGTTGAAGTATGCACCGTAGTCTCCTCATAAGTTCCTGCATCAGGACGATTATCTTTCTTACACTTTGGTGAGGAGTAGTTGACGGTGATGAACTTGAGAGACTCTATGGGGCCTGTTCGTCTGCGGTACCAAAGTTTGCAAGCCAGCGCATGGCGGTACCTAAGTTGCCTGAAATTACCGCGTTTCGAAAAGTTGGGCCGCCAACTATTGAGAGGGGCCATTTCGAGGAAAACTCATCTCACCCCTGCCAAATTCAAACATTCTGTTAAACCGCCCCGTGAAGTAGACGGTCGGGACCCACATGTCGGTCATCTGTCCGTGACACGGGCGCCAACGCGGCAACGCGGCAACCTCTTAGGCAAATCGAGCAGCTAAGTGGATTGGATGCGTTGACCAATTTCACAAATCCATTCCCAGCTTTCCCCTAGCACTGGCAGCGTCGGAATCCACCCTCCAGGCAGGACGATCCCTTCGGACATTTGACTTCCGGGGCCAAGTTGCTGCGCCCAGTCGCTGATACCGAGCCCCAATGGTGCATGCCGTAGCCGCCATTGCGAGGCTCTAGCCCGCCTCCACCGCCGACGAACCGAGCAGTTTGGAGGATGGTAGATCCTACTATCAAGGAAGAAGAAGTTCTGGCTACAAGCGGGTGAGCTACCCTTCTCTTTGCTATTCACACTAGTTACAACTGCTAGCTGGCTACTGAACCTCAAATTGTTTGTTAGCCGTGACAAACATATTTTGTCCACAGTTTTCTGTCAAGTGGGATCTACACGGACCCCCCTTACCTGGTTATGGTAGTCCTCTATAGGTACGACTCTAAGGGCAAGTGGCATGGAAGACATTGTTTCACGATGGAAGAGGCGCCTGTGCAGATCTGCACTATATATGGTATGGTTGCTGCTCTGCGTAATCATGTTGAATTATGGCCGAAGCAGACAGCAAAGTTCAGCTTCATGGATGAACGTGGCATCATGGTTCCTATAACGTGTGACAGTCAGCTAATTGGGTTGATGAAAAGGTATGCTTCGGCTGCCATGTTTGACCTGAAATGTCATGTACTAGATGTGGAAGCTGCTGCAACTGGGAGTCACCCTTCTATTCTTGGACAGGGTGGTTCCTCGAACCCAATTAGCTCCTGGTAAGCAAAGGTCGCTTGGGGTTCGCATGATTGTGCTGAATTGTAATTTTTGTTTTATTTACTCTGTAGATATTGGGCAGTTATGCAATAGTCTTGTTTCTTTGTGAGAAGCGCCGCAAGGTTAGAAACATGACTGCCAGGTCAGTCATTTTGCTGCCCGAAGAAATTAAAAACGAGTGGAAAGATGATGTTGGACACGATTCTGGTGCCCATTGTCCCGGCGATGCAGAGTACATGAAGATAAGAAAATTGGCACCGAGGAAGAGGAAGAAGGCAGGAAATGAAGAAGCCAGTGGACGTGAAGGCTTGGCACCCAGGCTGCGGAAGAAGGCTGTTGGCAATGAAGATGCATAGTAATGTGTTGAACTTGACCCTAGATATGTAATTCTGTTAAATTCTAGAGCTCTGTGTGTGGCACGTTGTTGGGCGAAACAATCTACCCACGTTCTCTGAGTACAATGTACCGCGACTTAGGGTTTGGAAACGCCCGAGTCAGTAGTTGAATCCGAAATTGTGATTGTGCCACTGCTATATGAAAACAAGGATCCACCGGTTCCATGATTGCTGAGGAGATTGCTGAGGGGCAGGAGGTCTCCAAATACGACGGAATGTAAGTGGCACAGAAATAAATTATTTAAGCTGCCACACTCCACGAAGCAGCAACTTATTTCAGATGTTGCACAACGATGTGGCAATATAAAAAGCAATGTTCTCACCGATAATGCCCAGATGAGGAGGAAATCGGTACCACTTTCTGGCCTAATCTTGAGCCCGTCTATCTCACCGCCTCTCTGCTCCTGCATCTGGCGAAGCTCCCGGATCTCCAGTAACCGGGTGTACGTGCTTCCACTTTATAAATTATGGTTGTGCCATTTGCATGCGGCCAAATCCACGTAGATTACGTTTAAACAAACCACCAATGTCAGAATACACTAGTAGAAAAGGGGTCTTTGGTCCACGGTCACGTTCCCAATCTGGGACAGAGATCTAAATCAAGGCCGAAATTGATCTAAATCACAAATGCTTCCACAAATTAATCGAGACAGAGATCTAAATCGAGGCATTTCATTAATTCAACCACAAATTCTTCTAAACAAAGGTGCGATTTCACATCCTACATTAATTCAACCACTAGCCAACAATTTCACTTCTGCTGCTGCTGTCCTCCGAGCCGCCGGCTTTCTCGTCGTCGTCGGACGGAACCTCCACAATTTCCACATTGTTCGCGAGACGGAGCACCTCTTCACGGTGAGCGGCGGCGATGACGGTGAACTTGGTCTGTCCAGGGAAGGACCAGAACCTCTCCCGCCCTTCTCGGTTGCAGAGATCCCGGTGCACCACGCGCCTGTAAACGATGCGGTTGCCAATCTTGGCCTTCTGCTCCTTCTTGAACAGCGCCGGCCAGTACGGGTTGGCCGTCGCGTACCAGGGCAGCGCCCTTTTCCACGCGGGCATCTGGCAGTAGCGCGCCGTGATTTCGCTCTCCATCACGGCTCCGCCGGGGACGAGGAGCGGAGCCACCGGCACCCTCGCATAGCTGACGCGCCATCTGTGGGGCACCATCGCGGCATTGGTATCACCGCCTCGTAGAAGTTTAGCGAGGGCATCTCCATGGCGGCACGGTGGAGATTGGAGAGGGAGCGAGGGGGTCGACGATGAAGCGACGGTGTGGTGGAGATTGGAGAGGGCGAGGGGATGGGCGATGAAGCAACGCATTGTGGCGCCTCCTATTTGTACACGAGGACGACGAAGCGATGGGCGGAATATCCAAGGGGCATTGGTCAGACAAAAGGAAGTAATGTAGGGTTAAGACAGATTAACGGGCGACCAATTTTTTTACTCCCAGGACTCCGGGGCCAATAGTTCAGACCGCTAGGTCAACAAGTACAACTATTACAACTTAAAAAGGCACGGAGCTTAAGCTAAATAGAACTAGTTATCACACATCTCCTTGATCTTCCTAATCTTAGCCCAATGCGCATCTTCCTGCGAGAGCAAGGATCGAATCGTTTGCTCCTTCATTTTAGCATCTTCCTGCACAGCTTCAATTGTTTCTCTGCATATTTCCTCATGCACTTGTCAATACTCGTAGTTGTGAACTGCAGGACTTTGGCCTGGTGAAGATCCTTCCTTGCTTGAGTCAGTTCTTGCTCTGCTTTAGCCTTCAGGGCCAACACCGCGTCCCTCTCCTTCTCGACTTTGCTAACCTTGTCTTCCACCCCCATGAGATCTCGCTTATGCTTGGTCGTGTCAACTGGTTCCCATAGCTTCATCTAAACACTGTCAAGAAGTGAGCTGAATGCGGATTCTTTCAACTCAACAGTCATTTCCCATAGTTTGTCTAGCGTTTTCTGCATCGACTTGGGCCACTCTAGATCTACCCATTTGACAACACTGCAACTTCCGCCTCGCATCATTGCACGATGTCCTTGCCACCGTAGAAACCTCCTGCCTACGTTTTGTCCTTCGAACGCTACAAATTTAGCGGGCACATATCCATGTTTACATAGCAGAGGACTGTCTTCATCGCTAAACCGTGATAGTCGGCGTCATACATCGTCTGGTTGGCCTAACACATCATACGCGCATGAGTAAACGGAGTAGATCTGGCTCAAAAAAATAGATAACTGGCCATCGATGATAGAGATAGAGATGAGACGACTCACATCGAAATCACCATCCCTGTCGTCATGACGCGTTTCCTCGCTGTCTCCCCTTGAACCCATGGCGAGAGGGGAGGGGGGGTGGCTGCTGGAGAGGGGATTGGGATGGAGGCGCCGTCGGCTTGCGGCTACGGAAGGATGGGAGTGAAGTGGGGAAAGTGGCTTCGAGGGGAAGGAAGAGAAGTACAAGGAGGAAGAGAAGTAATGGGGACGTGACACTAGGATATGGCCCACTCAATTCGTGAGTCGTGACACTCGCAACAGGGGATCCCTCGGTGTTGCCAGTTTGTCCAGAGCAAGCATGGCCAAGCATGACGCAGAACACACTACTCGCGGATAGATCTCACGAAAACCATCCCAATCGTCCAAGCGCCCCGATCGAACGGTATGTAACAATCGTCAAGCAGAACAACTGTGTTAGGGCGTGCCTTCTAGAAGACTCGGTCTAACACTAAGGTTAGGACTCTCCTAAAGTTAATTAGGATCCATCTGTGGTTTAAGAAAAGAACATGCATCCAATGACACTAGTGGATCCATATGTGGTTTGTGAGAAGAACACACATGCAATGACACTGGTGGATCCATGTGTGGTTTATGAGAGGAACACACATGCAATGACACTGGATACATATGTGGTTTGTGAAAAGAACAGACATGCAATGACACTACGTGTGGTTCATGGGAAGAACACACATGCAATGACACTGGTGGATCCATGTGTGGTTAATGAGAAGAACACACATGCAATGACACTGGGTGTGGTTCATGATATGGTTTGTAAGAAGAACACACATGCAATGACTCTAGCTGTGGTTCATGCGAAGAACACACACGCAATGACTCTAACTGTGGTTCATGAAAAGAGCATAAATGCAATGACACCGGTGGATCCATGTGTGGTCTATGAGAGGAACACACATGTAATGACACCCGTGGATCCTTACGTGGTCTGTGAAAAGAACACACATGCAATGACACTAGTGGATCCATGTGTGGTTTATGAGAGGAACACACATGCAATGACACTGGATCCATATGTGGTTTGTGAAAAGAACAGACATACAATGACACTAGGTGTGGTTCATGGGAAGAACAAACATGCAATGACACTGGTGGATCCATGTGTGGTTAATGAGAAGAACCCACATGCAATGACACTGGGTGTGGTTCATCATATGGTTTGTGAGAAGAACACACATGCAATGACTCTAGCTGTGGTTCATGAGAAGAACACACATGCAATGACTCTAACCGTGGTTCATGAAAAGAGCAGACATGCGATGATACCGGTGGATCCATGTGTGGTCTATGAGAGGAACACACATGCAATGACTCTAACTGTGGTTCATGAAAAGAGCAGACATGCGATGACACCGATGTATCCATATGTGGTCTATGAGAGGAAAACACATGCAATGACACCGGTGGATCCTTACGTGGTCTGTGAAAAGAACACACATGCAATGACACTAGTGGATCCATGTGCGGTCTGTGGGAAGAACAGACATGCAATGACACTGGTGGATCCATATGTGGTTTGTGAGAAGGACACACATGCAATGACACTGGTGGATCCATGTGTGGTCTGTGGGAAGAACACACATGCAATGACACTGGTGATATGTGGTTTGTGAAAAGAACAGACATGCAATGACTCTAACTGTGGTTCATGAAAAGAGCAGACATGCAATGACACTGGTGGATCCATGTGTGGTTAATGAGAAGAACACACATGCAATGACACTGGGTGTGGTTCATGATATGGTTTGTGAGAAGAACACACATGCAATGACTCTAGCTGTGGTTCTTGAGAAGAACACACATGCAATGACTCTAACTTTGGTTCATGAAAAGAGAAGACATGCGATGACACCGGTGGATCCATGTGTGGTCTATGAGAGGAACACACATGCAATGACACCGGTGGATCCTTACGTGGTCTGTGAGAAGAACACACATGCAATGACACTGGTGGATCCATATGTGGTCTGTGAGAAGGACACACATGCAATGACACTGGTGGATCCATCTGTGGTTCATGGGAAGGATACACTTGCAATGACACTTGTGGATCCATGTGTGGTCTGTGGGAAGAACACACATGCAATGACACTAGTGATATGTGTTTTGTGAAAGGAACAGACATGCAATGACATTAACTGTGGTTCATGAAAAGAGCAGACATGTAATGACACTGGTGGATCCATGTGTGGTTAATGAGAAGAAAACACATGCAAAGACACTGGGTGTGGTTCATGATATGGTTTGTGAGAAGAACACACATGGAATGACTCTAGCTGTGGTATATGAGAGGAACACACATGCAATGACTCTAACTGTGGTTCATGAAAAGAGCAGACATGCGATGACACCGGTGGATCCATGTGTGGTCTATGAGAGGGACACACATGCAATGACACTGATGGATCCTTACGTGGTCTGTGAGAAGAACACACATGCAATGACACCGATGGATCCATCGTAGTGCAATGAAAGAACACACATGCAATGACACTGGTGGATCCATCTGTGGTTCATGGGAAGAACACACATGCAATGACACTGGTGGATCCATGTGTGGTATGTGGGAAGAACACACATGCAATTACACTAGTGATATGTGTTTTGTGAAAAGAACAGACATGTAATGACTCTAACTGTGGTTCATGACAAGAGCAGACATGCAATGACGCTGGTGGATCCATGTGTGGTTAATGAGAAGAACACACATGCAATGACACTGGGTGTGGTTCATGATATGGTTTGTGAGAAGAACACACATGCAATGACTCTAGTTGTGGTCTATGAGAGGAACACACATGCAAGGACTCTAACTTTGGTTCATGAAAAGAGCAGACATGCGATGACACCGGTGGATCCATGTGTGGTCTATGAGAGGAACACAGATGGAATGACACCGATGGATCCTTACGTGGTCTGTGAGAATAACACACATGCAATGACACCGGTGGATCCATACGTGGTCTGTGAAAAGAACACACATGCAATGACACTGGTGGATCAATATGTGGTTTGTGAGAAGAACACACATGCAATGACACTGGTGGATCCATGTGTGGTTTATGAGAGGAACACACATGCAATGACACTGGATCCATATGTGATTTGTGAAAAGAACAGACATGCAATGACACTAGGTGTGGTTCATGGGAAGAACACACATGCAATGACACTAGTGGATCCATGTGTGGTTAATGAGAAGAACACACATGCAATGACACTAGGTGTGGTTCATGATATGGTTTATGAGAAGAACACACATGTAATGACTCTAGATGTGTTTCATGAGAAGAACACACACCGCAATGACTCTAACTGTGGTTCATGAAAAGAGCAGACATGCGATGACACCGGTGGATCCATGTGTGGTCTATGAGAGGAACACACATGCAATGACACCCGTGGATCCTTACGTGGTTTGTGAAAAGAACACACATGCAATGACACTGGTGGATCCATATGTGGTTTGTGAAAAGAACAGACATGCAATTACACTAGGTGTGGTTCTAGGGAAGAACACACATGCAATGACACTGGTGGATCCATGTGTGGTTAATGAGAAGAACACACATGCAATGACACTGGGTGTGGTTCATGATATGGTTTGTGAGAAGAACACACATGCAATGACTCTAGCTGTGGTCTATGAGAGGAACACACATGCAATGACTCTAACTGTGGTTCATGAAAAGAGAAGACATGCGATGACACCGGTGGAGAGAATATCATTTTGCGGCCCAAAAGTTGGGGTGTCCAGGCAACGCGGTACCCAAGTTCCCTGAAATCATCCGTGATGACTAAAGTTGGTGTGCCAAATACTCAGAGGGTATTTTTTGGCACGAATTCAACTTTACATTTCAATACAAAAAATCAGGCTAACGGCCGTCAAGTTGGCCCCCCTGTCAGTTCTCGCCGTTATGTCGCTCCTGTCTCTCCCCTCGCTTAGGTGTCAATTAGGCTTGCAGCGTTGGCGCCTGCATCCATTACACATCTTCTTCTTCCCCGGAGCGGCAATCTGTGGGGCGTCGCAGCCATGGCGCGGAGCTGGGACATGGACGAACCTGCTCGGCCTAGCTCTCCTCCCTGTAGGCTTGCAGCGTTGGCGCCTGCATCCATTACGCGTCTTCTTCCCCAGAGCGGCAATCTGTGGTCGCGGCCATGGCGCAGAGCTAGGAAGCGACGAAGCTGCTCGGCCCCGCTCTCCTCCCCATCCCGAGTCGGAGCTCGCCCTCACCATGGACGCACCCATGGCACGGTTGGGGACGAGAATTGGTTCTCGGTGAGATCTATCACCTTGTCGACCATGCTCGGTTCTATTTTCCTCCTCTAGAATCCGAGCTCGCCGTCGCCGTGGATGCACTCGCACCAATTCTGCCACCTCTGCCGAGGTCTCTGTGGTAGCTCAAGTTCTGGGGCTCTATAAGTTCTGCCATGTTGGGACTGTAAGTGTTGTTGTATGTTAAACTAGCAAATCTCTTTCGTTCAAATCTCTTGGGCTGTACCAACTTCATTGTGTTTAATTATGAAAGACAAAATATAAATGACTTCTCTCAATTAGAAAAATGCACAGCTAATTTCATATTCTCGCAGGAACTGGCCCCACTTGTTGAACCAGCGGCACTCCCACGATCTCCACGTAACCACGGTGAGTTCTCGAACCGAAAGTTGCTGTTACCACGTTTCTTCTGCAGTCATTCCTCTTCCTCAGTCATTCCTCTGCAGTTTTTCCTAGGCGCTTCTTCTTCCTCTGTTCTAGAACCGTCGGTTCATCTTCTTCTTCCTCTCGCAGGCAGTTCCTTGCAGGCATGGACGATGGGAAACGCACAACAGAGACCCACTTGGTCCCTGCCCATGGCACCACGACTTTGACAGTGGTGTACACAAATGATGAAGCGACTGTGGAGACAACTCTCGCCAGGTTTGAGAAATTAGTTGAGAAAGAGAAGCACAAGTTTGTGGGGCTAGACATGGAGTACACTCGTGCAAATAAGCGAAAAAATCCTCCACAAGAGATCGCTGTCGTGCAAATCGCCATACATGAGGAGGTCCTCATTTACCACTTCTGCAGGTATGTGAAATTTAAATTTGAGATCACCACTTCTGCATCCCTTGTTCCCTTACATCCCTAGAACCATCTAAGTGCAGGAGTAAACCAACTGAGATCGTTGTTGACTCGGTCGAGTTCTTGTGTAGGAAAGGATAACTTTCACTAGCGGATATCACAAATGACACAATTGTGCTTTCTGATCGTTGATAAAAATCGGAGGGCACCACATCGACATCCAAAATCTGTACAAGATCAAATCATACCCAGCGAAGGATGGCATGGGTGATCTGGCAGCGGAAATCATCGATAAATCCTATGAAAAACTGAAGAAATTGAAGCGACTCGATCGCGACTACTGGGAGTGGAAGCCGATGAGCCAGGTGCTCGGTATGCAGCGAGACGCCTACATGGCGTCTGAGTTGTCTGATAAGCTCATTACCATGAAAGATGGGATGGTTAAGGCGGGGTTTTTCGCGAGAGAGCTATGCCCTGGTTGCAAGATAGCCCAGGAGAAGAAGCGCGAGGAGGACAAAAAACGGTTTCAAGACGAGCAGGGATCTTGGGACGGTGGCGACATCAAACGGCTGAAGGGGAAGCAAGTCAAGGACGACAACAAGTGGTGGTGATACATTATGTGTTTGAACTAGATTTTAGTTTCTAGTTTATTATGTGTGTGATACATTTAGTTACTTCAATACAAAATTTTGACCAATTTAACTTGTTGATGTATTTCTTGACAATTATAATATAATCGAGCACTAGAAATATTTTGTAGTGTGCATGAGCATTATTAGTAAATATAATTGAACACTAGAAACTTTAAGGCACTCCATATAAAGGAGTAGATTAATATAGAAGGTTCACCAGAGACACCACGGATATATTGTCTTACATGCCACACACAGGTAATAATTAACTAGAATAAAATAAAAGTAGGCTGTAGGAGGCCGGGACACGGAGACGCCTAGCAGGGCAGGGGTTTATCAGCAGGAGGCAGCGACAGCCTAGTCGATGGGATACAGGCCAGTCCTGACATACTCCCGGAGGAATTTGCCGTAGGCTGCGTGTCGTGCCAAGGTAATCGGCCTATGGCTTCTGCCTCCGCCTCTGCCAACGCCCTCCGCGTGCTAGATCATGCTGTTGAGGTCCATGTTGATTGCTCTGCCACAGAATGGGCAAAACAGTCTCCCCCTACGGTGAAAATGGATTAGCCCACACCATAACCGCCTCAGCACATAGCGGCTTTTGTTGTCCCTGGATACCTTGCTATCATCCACTTCATCATCATCCTCCTGTTGATTTTTAAGAACATAACTTAGAACTCATACATATGATTGAATTGTATTACAACTCAAGAATTGACAACATGTATATATAAGACAATATATCCGTGGATATCAAAGATAAAGCATCTCAGCAATAGTTTGATCGGTTCATATATCATTTCATCTCAACACAATGACAAATAATTGCATCAGAGTGAATGTAGGATAAAGATTGCAGCCTCATAAGTTTCTTCAGGGATGGAGTCAGCGAACCAAGTAACAATTGCACAACCTATAATGTTGTTGTACATCGCCCCAGGTTCACTAACTCATCCCTGAAAAAATCTGACACCAATGTGTCTGCCTCTCTTTTGGGACAAATTTGAATCATTGGCCACAATAAGAAATTGAAATGTAAACATACAAAACATTATTCAGGGATATACATAGTCAGGTACAAAAACAAGCCTCAATATTGTAATTATAAATAAAAAACCAAACAATTAATCTTCAGGTGCATGTTAAAAATACTTATGATCAAAACCATTCATACACATATGCATCATACCAATCATTAAAAGATCAGAAACAATTCAAGGATCATATATGTAGTTCCATATGAGAATAAATCTAGGGCCTCATAATTTGTTTCAGAGATGGAGTTGGCGAACCAAAGTACCAACAACACAACCTATATTGTTTGTGTGCATTGCTGCCTCAGGTTCACCAACCCATCCCTAAAACACGACACCATCATATGTGTCTCCCCTTGAACTATTTTGGGGATAATTTCAATCATCGGCCTCGGTCACAAACTAAAATGTAATTCTTATACACTATGAATGCATAGAATAGATAATTCGAATATCATAGTTCTATGAATGTAGAATAAAGATTGCGGCCTCATAGGTTTATTCAGGGATGGCGTGAGTGAACCAAGTAACAATTGCACAGTTTATATTGTTGTTGTACATCGCCCCAGGTTCACTAACTCGTCCCTGAAAAAATCTGACACCAATGTGTCTGCCTCTCTTTTGGGGCAAATTTGAATCATTGGCCACAATAAGAAATTGAAATGTAATCGTACAAAACAATATTCAGGGATATACAAATGCATCATACAACGCATTCATAGATCAGAAACAATACAAATATTATATATTTAGGTTCCATATGAGAGAAAAAATTAGGGCCTCATTTTTTTTAGCGATGGAGTCGGAGAACCAAAATACCAACAGCACAACCTATATTGTTTATGTGCATTGCTGCCTCAGAGCCACTAACCATCCCTAAGAAAACGAGACCATCAGATGCCCTTGCACTATTTTGGGGAAAAATTGAATCATTGGGCTCAGTAAGGAATAGAAATGTAATGTTATAGGCCTGCTGTGTATCGAAATCAACACTCAACTAGCAAACTCAACTAGATGGCAGATGAGCAGATTGGGGTTTTGTGACTAGACGGATTGGGGTTTTGTTACTAGATGGCAGATGCATCAAGCAACCGATCAAATCATATATATACTACCCTACTTCAAGAGCAAAAGAATCTGTACACGATTGAGCAAATCCTATGTATGAACAGTGAAAACTGCGGCTGCGACTAGAGAAGCTAGCAATGTAGTACCTCGGACTCCTCATCAGGGACCTCCTCCTCAAACTCATCATTCTCCGCAATTGCGTCGAAGATTTCTTGAACAGCGATGGGGTCGTCGATGTAGATCACTGGATTGCCTCAGCCTGCCGCCTGCCCCCCATCTAGATCTGCCGCTGGCACCACGACGTTGTCGGCTACCCGCTGCTCGGCGACGACGGCTACTACCTGCTGCTCGGCGGCGATGGCTACCACCTACTGCTCGGCAGCGACGGCTACCAACTGCTGCTCGGCGGCGACGGCTACCACCTGCTGCTCGGCAGCAACGACTACTGGCTGGACGGATGAGTTCGCACCCTTGACGGCGCGGCAACGAGCGGCGTTCGTGCCCGGAGAAGATGCCTCCGCCTGCTTGGTGACGACCGAGCCATCTGCTGTTGCGCCTTTAACTGGCTTCACCTCCGGATCGTCTCCACGCGTACGATTCATGGCGCACCAAGGGAAGGAGGTAGTGCAAACGTGGGAGCTTCAGCGCGCGCGTTAGGTGTAGATTTGGGTCTTGGGACTAGACAAACTGGGGGGAAATGACACGAGCTCCTGGAAGAACAAGGTCGAGGGGGGTTATAAACACCAGACCATTCGTAGTCCTCGAGTGGACACGTGTGGTGGGCAGGGGCGGGGGGCTACCATGATCTCCACCCTTTTTTTGGCTCCCTTTTTTTGAAACAGCCATGGTCTCCACTTTAGAGCTGCATTGAAAACACGCTCTTGGCAGACCTCGATTCCACTGCATGCAAGTGGCGCGGAACTAATTTCTAGCAACGTTAGATCTACTCGAGGGGGGCCCTTGACTCATGGAATTTACTAGTGGTAGGGCCCAGTTGGAAGTGAGATTGAGAGTGCTGCGTAAAAATGGGATATGTCTGATTAAAATCAAGTGGCAATAAATTCAGCGTCCCGTCGACAACCATGCACTCGATGACCCCGTTGCCCTGTGCATGAGTTGTAGTAGCAGTAGTAGGCTTTTCAGACTTGATTAAACTTGACATGACCACTCGACGACTTTTTCCATGGACGGCATCGTGTTCCTTCCTGTAGAAGTCTCGCGGAGGGAGATGTCTGTGCTGTCTCACGTTGTACTATGAAGGGCCCGACGTGTGCAACGATCATCGTTGGATCGCACAGAATCAACGGTTGGTGCGCACGATCCGTGTGACAGCTGTGACAACCAATCAGGGAGTAGCAGATAGAGTTTTGGGCTTCTATGAAAGATAGAGAGGGGGCAAAACTAAGTAGTACCACATAAAACCAAGGGCAAAATTGAGTAGTATAAAAATGGAAAGTGTCTTGTACAATGAAATAGATCGTGGAATACATCAAATTATGCCAAGATAGATCCACTAGAGTTCATTGGATGTGTGTTCTTCTCATAAACCACACATGGATCCACCAGTGTCATTGCATATGTGTTCTTCTAAACAAACCACATAAGGATCCACCAGTGTCATTGCATGTCAGTTCTTTTCATGAACCACATAAGGATCTACCAGTGTTATTGGATGTGTGTTCTTCTCATGAACCACACGTGGATCCACCGGTGTCATTGCCTGTGTGTTCCTCTAAACAAAACACATAAGGATCCACCAGTGTCATTGCATGTATGTTCTTTTCATGAACCACACATAAGGATCCACCAGTGTCATTGCATGTCTGTTCTTTTCATGAACCACATAAGGATCCACCAGTGTGATTGCATGTCTGTTCTTTTCATGAACCACATAAGGATCCACCAGTGTCATTGCATGTCTGTTCTTTTCATGAACCACACCTAGTGTCATTGCATGCGTGTTCTTTTCATTAACCACAGCTAGAGTCATTGCATGTCTATTACTTCCATAAACCACACATGGATCCACCGATGTCATTGCATGTCTGTTCTTTTCATGAACCACACCCAGTGTCACTGCATGTCTGTTCTTTTCATGAACCACATAAGGATCTACTAGTGCCATTGGATGTGTGTTCTTCTCATGAACCGCACATGGATCCACCGGTGTCATTGCATGTCTGTTCCTCTAAACAAACCACATCTAGAGTCATTGCATGTGTGTACTTCTCACAAACCACAGCTAGAGTCATTTCATGTCTGTTCTTTCAATAAACCACACAAGGATCCACCAGAGTCATTGCATCTCTATTCTTTTCATTAACCACAGCTAGAGTCATTGCATGTGTGTTCTTCTCAATGACCACATCTAGAGTCATTGCATGTGTGTTATTCTCACAAACCACATATGGATCCACCAGAGTTTATTGCATGTATGTTCTTTTCACAAACCACAGCTAGACTCATTGCATGTCTGTTCTTCTCACAAACCACACATGGATCCACCAATGTCATTGCATGTCTGTTCTTTTCACAAGCCACAGCTAGAGTCATTGGATGTATGTTCTTTTCATAAACCCCATATTGATCCACAAGTGTCATTGCATTTGTGTTCTTTTCACAAACCACATCTAGAGTCATTGCATGTGTGTTATTTTCACATACCACATCTAGAGTAATTGCATGTGTGTTACTTTCACAAACCACATATGGATCCACCAGTGTCATTGCATGTGTGTTCGTTTCATTAACCACAGCTAGAGTCATTGCATGTATGTTCTTTTCACAAAGCACATATGGATCCACCAGAGTCATTGCATGTGTGTTCTTTTCACAAACCACATCTAGAGTCACTGCATGTGTGTTCTTCTCACAAACCACAGCTAGATTCATTGCATGGATGTTCTTTCAATAAACCACACAAGGATCCACGAGAGTAATTGCATCCCTGTTCTTTTCATTAACCACAACTAGAGTCATTGCATGTGTGTTCTTCTCACAAACCACATCTAGAGTCATTGCATGCGTGTTCTTATCACAAACCACATATGGATCCACCAGAGTACATTGCATGTCCGTTCTTTTGACAAACCACAGCTAGAATCATTGCATGTCTGTTCTTCTCACAAACAACACATGGATCCACCAGTGTCATTGCATGCGTGTTATTTTCACAAACCATAGCTAGAGTCATTGGATGTCTGTTCTTTTCATGAACCACACATAAGGATCCACCAGTGTCATTGCATGTCTGTTCTTTTCATGAACCACACCCAATGTCATTGCATGTCTGTTCCTTTCATGAACCACATAAGGATCCACCAGTGTCATTGCATGTTTGTTCTTTTCATGAACCACATAAGGATCCACCAGTGTCATTGCATGTCTGTTCTTTTCACGAACCACACCCAGTGCCGTTGCATGTGTGTTCTTCTCAACGACCACATCTAGAGTCATTGCATGTGTGTTATTCTCACAAACCACATATGGATCCACCAGAGTTTATTGCATGTATGTTCTTTTCACAAACCACAGCTAGACTCATTGCATGCATGTTCTTCTCACAAACCACGCATGGATCCACCAGTGTCATTGCATGTCTGTTCTTTTCACAAACCACAACTAGAGTCATTGGATGTATGTTCTTTTCATAAACCCCATATTGATCCACAAGTGTCATTGCATTTGTGTTCTTTTCACAAACCACATCTAGAGTCATTGCATGTGTGTTATTTTCACAAACCACATCTAGAGTAATTGCATGTGTGTTACTTTCACAAACCACATATGGATCCACCAGTGTCATTGCATGTGTGTTCGTTTCATTAACCACAGCTAGAGTCATTGCATGTATGTTCTTTTCACAAAACCACATATGGATCCACCAGAGTCATTGCATGTGTGTTCTTTTCATAAACCACATCTAGAGTCACTGCATGTGTGTTCTTCTCACAAACCACAGCTAGAGTCATTGCATGTATGTTCTTTCAATAAACCACACAAGGATCCAAGAGAGTAATTGCATCCCTATTCTTTTCATTAACCACAACTAGAGTCATTGCATGTGTGTTCTTCTCACAAACCACATCTAGAGTCATTGCATGTGTGTTCTTATCACAAACCACATATGGATCCACCAGAGTTCATTGCATGTCCGTTCTTTTTACAAACCACAGCTAGAATCATTGCATGTCTGTTCTTCTCACAAACCACACATGGATCCACCAGTGGCATTGCATGCGTGTTATTTTCACAAACCATAGCTAGAGTCATTGGATGTCTGTTCTTTTCATGAACCACACATAAGGATCCACCAGTGTCATTGCATGTCTGTTCTTTTCATGAACCACACCCAATGTCATTGCATGTCTGTTCTTTTCATGAACCACATAAGGATCCACCAGTGTCATTGTATGTTTGTTCTTTTCATGAACCACACAAGGATCCACCAGTGTCATTGCATGTCTGTTCTTTTCACGAACCACACCCAGTGCCATTGCATGTGTGTTCTTTTCATGAAACACACCCAGTGTCACTACATGTCTGTTCTTTTCATGAACCCCATAAGGATCCACTAGTGTCATTGGATGTGTGTTCTTCTCATGAACCACACGTGGATCCACCGGTGTCATTGCATGTCTGTTCCTCTAAACAAACCACATAAGGATCCACCAGTGTTATTGCATGTCTGTTCTTTTCATGAACCACACCTAGTGTCAGTGCATGTTTGTTCTTTTCATGAACCACACCCAGTGTCACTGCATGTCTATTCTTTTCATGAACCACATAAGGATCTACCAGTGTCATTGGATGTGTGTTCTTCTCATGAACCACACGTGGATCCACCGGTGTCATTGCATGTCTATTCTTTTCATGAACCACACCCAGTGTCACTGCATGTCATTTCTATTCATGAACAACATAAGGATCCACCCAGTGTCATTGTATGTGTGTTCTTCTCATGAACCACACGTGGATCCACCGGTGTCATTGCATGTCTGTTCCTCTAATAAAACACATAAGGATCCACCAGTGGCATTGCATGTTTTTTCTTTTCATGAACCACACCCAGTGTCATTGCATGTGTGTTCTTCTAAACAAACCACATAAGGATCCACCAGTGTCATTGCATGTATGTTCTTTTCATGAACCACACCCAGTGTCAGTGCATGTTTGTTCTTCTAAACAAACCACATAAGGATCCACCAGTGTCATTGCATGTTTGTTCTTTTCATGAACCACACATAAGGATCCACCAGTGTCATTGCATGTCTGTTCTTTTCATGAACCACACCCAATGTCATTGCATGTGTGTTCTCCTGACAAACCACATATGGATCCACCGGTGTCATTGCATGTCTGTTCTTTTCATGAACCACAGCTAGAGTCCACCAGTGTCATTGGATGTGTGTTCTTCCCATGATCCACACATGGATCCACCAGTGACATTGCATGTCTGTTCTTTTCATGAATCACAGCTAGAGTCATTGCATGTCTGTTACTTCCATAAACCACATATGGATCCACCTAGTGTGATTGCATGTATGTTCCTCTAAACAAACCACATAAGGATCCACCAGTGTCATTGGATGTGTGTTCTTCTCATGAACCACACATGGATCCACCAGTGTCATTGCATGTTTGTTCCTCTAAACAAACCACATAAGGATCCACCAGTGTCATTGCATGTTTATTCTTTTCATGAACCACACATAAGGATCCACCAGTGTCATTGCATGTCTGTTCTTTTCATGAACCACACCCAGTGTCATTGCATGTCTGTTCTTTTCATGAAACACACATGGATCACTGCATGTCTGTTCTTTTCATGAATCACATAAGGATCTACCAATGTCATTGGATGTGTGTTCTTCTCATGAACCACATGTGGATCCACTGGTGTCATTGCACGTCTGTTCCTCTAAACAAACCACATAAGGATCCACCAATGTCATTGCATGTCTGTTCTTTTCATGAACCACACCCAGTGTCATGGCATGTGTGTTCTTCTAAACAAACCACATAAGGATCCACCAGTGTCATTGCCTATCTGTTCTTCCTAGGAACCACACATGGATCCACCAGTGTCATTGCATGTCTGTTCTTTTTATGAATCACAGCTAGAGTCATTGCATGTCTGTTACTTCCATAAACCACATATGGATCCACCTAGTGTGATTGCATGTCTGTTCCTCTAAATAAACCACATAAGGATCCACCAGTGTCATTGGATGTGTGTTCTTCATGAACCACACATTGATCCACTAGTGTCATTGCATGTGTGTTTTTCTAAACAAACCACATAAGGATCCACTAGTGTCATTGCATGTCTGTTCTTTTCATGAACCATACATAAGGATCCACCAGTGTCATTGCATGTCTGTTCTTTTCATGAACCACATAAGGATCCACCAGTGTCATTGCATGTCTGTTCTTTTCATGAACCACACCCAGTGTCATTGCATGCATGTTCTTTTCATTAACCACAACTAGAGTCATTGCATGTCAGTTACTTCCATAAACCACACATAGATCCACCAATGCATTGCATGTTTGTTCTTTTCATGAACCACACCCAGTGTCACTGCATGTCTGTTCTTTTCATGAACCACATAAGGATCTACCAGTTTCATTGGATGTGTGTTCTTCTCATGAACCACACGTGGAACCACCGGTGTCATTGCATGTTTGTTCCTCTAAACAAACAACATAAGGATCCACCAGTGTCATTGCGTGTCTGTTCTTTTCATGAACCACACCCAGTGTCATTGCATGTGTGTTCTTCTAAACAAACCATGTAAGGATCCACGAGTGTCATTGCCTATCTGTTCTTTTCATGAACCACACCTAGTGTCATTGCATGCGTGTTCTTTTCATTAACCAAAGCTAGAGTCATTGCATGTCTGTTACTTCCATAAACCACACATGGATCCACCGATGTCATTGCATGTCTGTTCTTTTCATGAACCACACCCAGTGTCACTGCATGTCAGTTCTTTTCATGAACCACATAAGGATCCACCCAGTGTTATTGGATGTGTGTTCTTCTCATTAACCACACGTGGATCCACCGGTGTCATTGCATGTTTGTTCCTCTAAACAAACCACATAAGGATCTACCAGTGTCATTGCATGTCTGTTCTTTTCATGAACCACACACAGTGTCATTGCATGTGTGTTCTTCTAAAGAAACCACATAAGGATCCATCAGTGTCATTGCCTGTCTGTTCTTCCCATGAACCACACATGGATCCACAAGTGTCATTGCATGTCTGTTCTTTTCATGAATCACAGCTATAGTCATTGCAATTCTGTTACTTCCATAAACCACATATGGATCCACCTAGTGTGATTGCATGTCTGTTCCTCTAAACAAACCACATAAGGATCCACCAGTGTCATTGGATGTGTGTTCTTCTCATGAACCACACATGGATCCACCAGTGTCATTGCATGTGTGTTCCTCTAAACAAACCACATAAGGATCCACCAGTGTCATTGCATGTCTATTCTTTTCATGAACCACACATAAGGATCCACCAGTGTCATTGCATGTCTGTTCTTTTCATGAACCACATAAGGATCCACCAGTGTCATGCATGTCTGTTCTTTTCATGAACCACATAAGGATCCACCATTGTCATTGCATGTCTGTTCTTTTCATGAACCACACCCAGTGTCATTGCATGCGTGTTCTTTTCATTAACCACAGCTAGAGTCATTGCATGTCTGTTACTTCCATAAACCACAAATGGATCCACCGATGTCATTGCATGTCTGTTCTTTTCATGAACCACACCCAGCGTCACTGCATGTCTGTTCTTTTCATGAACCACATAAGGATCTACCAGTGTCATTGGATGTGTGTTCTTCTCATGAACCACACGTGGATCCACCGGTGTCATTGCATGTCTGTTCCTCTAAACAAACCACATCTAGAGTCATTGCATGTGTGTACTTCTCACAAACCACAGCTAGAGTCATTGCATGTCTGTTATTTCAATAAACCACACAAGGATCCACCAGAGTCATTGCATCTCTATTCTTTTCATTAACCATAGCTAGAGTCATTGCATGTGTGTTCTTCTCAACAACCACATCTAGAGTCATTGCATGTGTGTTCTTCTCACAAACCACATATGGATCCACCAGAGTTCATTGCATGTCTGTTCTTTTCACAAACCACAGCTAGACTCATTGCATGTATGTTCTTCTCACAAACCACACATGCATCCACCAGTGTCATTGCATGTCTATTGTTTTCACAAACCACACCTAGAGTCATTGGATGTATGTTCTTTTCATAAACCCCATATTGATGCACAAGTGTCATTGCATTTGTGTTCTTTTCACAAACCACATCTAGAGTCAGTGCATGTGTGTTCTTTTCACAAACCACATCTAGAGTCATTGCATGTGCGTTATTTTCACAAACCACATATGGATCCACCAGTGTCATTGCATCACTGTTCATTTCATGAACCACAGCTAGAGTCATTGCATGTATGTTCTTTTCACAAAACCACATATGGATCCACCAGAGTCATTGCATGTGTGTTCTTTTCACAAACCACATCTAGAGTCACTGCATGTGTGTTCTTCTCACAAACCACATCTAGAGTCATTGCATGTATGTTCTTTCAATAAACCACACAAGGATCCACGAGAGTAATTGCATCTCTATTCTTTTCATTAACCACATCTAGAGTCATTGCATGTGTGTTCTTCTCACAAACCACATCTAGAGTCATTGCATGTGTGTTCTTCTCACAAACCACATATGGATCCACCAGAGTTCATTGCATGTCCGTTCTTTTTACAAACCATAGCTAGAATCATTTTTTTTAGGGTAAAACAGTAGGGCAAAAAGACCCCACTGCAATTTTTATATATTGTAGAGAGTTACAAAAGAATATTTACAAGACTCATTCCACCTCAAAGAAGAGGGATAAACTCTAATTAGCTATCTCCTGTCTAAATTAGTTTCAATCCAAACCTTAAGGCTCTGATAATACTTCTTCTTAATTCTAAAAAGGACCCATCTTAATTCCTGGGCTACAATAGCCTTCCAGGTCTCAATCGATGCATGCTGATTATTGAAAATTTCATTATTCCTGCAAATCCAAATGCCCCAAGTTCCAAGTAGCAGAATTTCCATTGCAAAAGGGACATTGAGGTCTTTTTAATCTTGACTAACACTTCAAAGATAGTTGGATCAGCCAAATTGACCTGAGAAATTTCAGCCCAGCAGGCTCTTGCAAAAGAACATTCCCAAAACAAATGTAGGCTGGTTTCTTCACTATTGCAGCCCTGGAAGACACAGTCATAAGATGCCAGCGAGAAACATTTCCTTTTCAGAAGGTTTCTAGTATTGAGTATATCAAGCAGTAAGAGCCAGAAAAAGAATTTGTGTTTTTGCTGACAAGAAGATTTCCATAACCAAGAGAAATGTGGCTGAACCGGCTGGTAACCAGCTAAGGAGCAGTAAGCCTTTTTCACCGAATAATTACTGCCCCAAATGTAAGACCAACAATCAGAATCCCCTTCCCTGCCAGAATTGAGAATTTGTTCAAGACTTTGATATTCCTGATAAGCTTGCTATGACAAAGGAAGGAAAAAAAGGTCCTGAGT
Source organism: Avena insularis (assembly GCA_023614405.1). NCBI lineage: Eukaryota > Viridiplantae > Streptophyta > Magnoliopsida > Poales > Poaceae > Avena > Avena insularis. Next base: position 229,780,278 of record CM042692.1, read on the forward strand.
ATTTGGGGTATGCAGGAACTCACTGACAGAGATGTGAGGTTTTTTGCATAAGAGAGTAGGTGAGGAAGCTTATGTTGGAGGCAGCTATCATTCCACATATCAGACCAGAAAAGTGTGGTTTTCCCATTTCCAACCAAGTACTTTGCAAGTCCTTTAAAAATGTCAATCCGTTTGAGGTGAGCTTTCCACCAAAAGGATCCCTCGAGACTTCTTCCAGGGAGCTTATCATTACAATAGTAAGTGTTCCAAACCAGATGAACCCAAGGAATATCCTTATGATTATAAAATTTATCCAAATTCTTCAAAAGAAGAGTAGAATTTTGAACATTAAGATCAAGAACACCCAAACCTCCCTGGTTCTTGGGTTTACAGACTTTCTCCCATGCTACAAGAGCAGTACCTCTAGCTTGAACATCAGTAGTTTTCTTTCTCCACAAGCATTGCCTCATATATTTAACCAACTGCTCCTTGATAGTGACAGGAAGCTCAAAACAGCTCATGTAATATATGGGAAGGGAAGATAACACAGATTTGACTAACTGCAATTTCCCCCCATAATTAAGAAAATCAGCAATTCCACACAACCTTCTTTCAATTCTCTGAACAATAGGCAGGAAATGTTCCACAGCAGGTTTATTCAAGCTCAAGGGCAAACCAAGGTATGTAAAAGGCAAGGATCCAGTGAGGCAAGAAAGGTATTAGAAAAATGCCCAAGCCTCTCAGAGTCCATGTTAATAGGCATCATGCTGGACTTGGAATAATTGACTTTGAGTCCAGAGGAGAGAGAAAAAGTATGTAAAATTGCCTTAAGACACAGGAGTTGCTCAGAATCAGCCTTAAGGATTATTAAAGTGTCATCTGCATACTGAATCACAGGGAAGTCAGGACAGAAAACATTCTCAGTGGGCAAAGAAAGAAGACCCAGGTTCATTGCTTTATTAAGGATACTTTGAAGAAGATCAGCAGCCAGAACAAACAGTAAAGGAGACAAAGGATCTCCTTGTACACACCTTCTTCTACATAATTTTTTTCCCAGGCACACCATCTAAAAGCACAGAAGAAGAGGCAGACCCAAAGATCATCTGAATCCAAGAAATCCATTTAGTTCCAAAACCTTTGGCTTTGAGGATATTGATGATAGTAGAATGCTCAATTCTATCAAAAGCCTTCTCAAAATCCAACTTAAGAATTAAAATTTCCTCTTTTGACTTGTGGCATTGATCAAGAAATTCAAATGCCCAACCTAAACAGTCTTGGATAGATCTTTGCTTGAGGAAACCATATTGATTCTTGTGAAAAAGTTTAAGAATGACTTTTGATCATTGGCCATAATCTTGGTGATAATCTTAAGGACACTATTTAGCAAAGAAATAGGCCTAAAATCAGCAGGGGTCAAAGGAGCAGCAATTTTTGGAATTAGGGTGATAAAGGAAGAATTGATGCTTTCCAAAGAGGCATTCCCTTCATAGAATTCCACAAGAAGACTCTTCACATCATCCTTAATAATAGGCCAGCAAAGCTTCATGAATTCATTATTAAAGCCATCAGGGCCTGGGGACTTATCATTAGGCAAATTTGTGATGACTTCCTCAATCTCCTCATCCGAGAAAGGCTTTTCCAAAGCATCCTTTCTTCTGGCTTAAGCAATCACCAGCCAAGTCATTAAGATTGAAATGCATTTCAGGCTTATCAGAAGAGCCCATTCTATTTTTAAAGGCATTCCAAAGAAGATTTGCTTTGCCATCATGATCATAGACCTCAAGATCAGAATCATCCTTGAGCATGGAAATGTAATTGTGCCTAAAACTTATGGTAGCTCTGGAGTGAAAGAACTTGGTGTTCTCATCCCCCAGCTTAACCCATTTGATTTTTCCGCTCTGTTTCCAATAAGTATTCTGGTCTTGTAAAAGAGAAATAATAAGATTTTTCAGGATATCCCTAAGATTCCATTCTTGAACAGTAAGAGTTCTCATTTCCTCCATGATATCCAGCAAGTCAATGGTGGCATTGACATTACAGATTTGTGCCTTTAGGCAAGGGAGCTGTTTGGCCCAAAGCTTCAGCCCTCTTCTCACATTTTTGAATTTAGCATTGATTTTTTTTGCAGAATCCATAAAACCCACAGGAATGTTCCAGGCATTTTGAACAATAGCTTTAAACTCCTTATGATGTAACCAATGATTTTCAAATCTGAACACCTGAGCTTTGGGAATCATTGTACCAATGGAAATGACACAGGGAGTGTGATCAGAAGTGGGTTTTGAAAGAGGAGCAACAAAAGTTGAGGGAAAACTCTGAGTCCAGGTAGCAGAAGTAAAAAACCAATCCAATCTTTCCAAGAGTGGATCCTTCTGCATGTTACTCCAAGTGAACTTTCTACCCTTAAGTGGTAATTCAATGAGACCCAAATTATTATTGGCTTCATTGAAGAGAAGCATACCATTCACATCTCCACCCAATTTATTTCTATCTGAAGGCTGTCTACAGAAGTTAAAATCTCCCATAATAAGCCAATCCACATCATCAGGCATATCAATGCTGCCAAACCAGTCCAAAAATTCAGACTTTTTTCAGATAAACATGGCCCATAAATGTTGGAGAGGATCCAGGATTTATTGGACAAGAGGAAGTCAAGGTTATGGAGATAGAAAACTCATTGAGAAAAGAAAGCTGTCCAGAAAACAGGGAGCCATTCCAAATGGTGATCAAGCCTCCAGATGCACCTCTGGAGGGAAGAAATTCAAACTTGGTAAATTTGGAGGGCCAAATTTTTTAATGTAGGAGCTATCAAAATCCTCACGCTTAGTTTCTTGGAGATGATAATGTCACAACCAGACTCCTCAATTTTGCTTCGAGAGCAGACCATTTTTTCAGTTGATTCCCTGATATTCCAATTCAAGATCTTCCAAGTTCTTGTGTTATTCATTAAGAAACCAGAAAGTATAGATATGGGGTGATATAAATAGTGTAATCACCCAGAGAGGAAACAAAGAAAAATAGAGACAAAAGTCAACCCAATTCAGGTTACCACAGATTATCCATAATAAGTACCATCCACATTGCAAATCCACAAACACAGCACATAACAGGGAGTCAACAAGACTCCAGCAAAAGATATAGTTTGATACATTAGCACACTTAAGAAGAGGTCTTCTTCTTGGCTTGCTGTCCACAGGTACCAGCAGCCCCTGGCTTCTTCTTGCCACCAAATCCCAAGCTGGAAGAGGGCCCTCCTTTAGTGTTGCCTTTTGTAGGAGCCTTAACTGCCACATCATTGACCTTCCCTTTCTTGAGCAGCCTCTTTTCCAGGTCCCCATCCTTGACCTTGCAGAATGAAGCAGCAAGATTTTTAACCACTTTGGAATTCAGGCAAGGAGGAGCAGCATTACAAACCAGGCAATCAACAATTTGACAATTTAAGTGACTTTTAAAACCCCCATTTAATTCAACAATTCTAGGGCTTCTTCTCACCTCAGATTCCACAAGAGGTTCCTTGCCCTTTCTCTTTCTAGCAGGGGTAGAAGGAGAGCCTGAAGATTTAGTTGCTTCAATACCCAGGCAAGAAGGAGGCATCTGGGAAAAGCTCTTATTAGGAATTATGAAAGAGATTGAACTTTCCTCAGCAATAGGTTCTTTAATTATTTCCCATAAAGGAGAAGTAAGAAATCCCTTGACCTAGTTAAACTTCTCAGGAGTAGCAAGCATTAGAGTAATGAAGTTAAACCAACTTACAGGAATATCACACTTAAGAGAGCCCATTGGAGAAGATTCCTTCTGAATATGAGGGGCAAAATAATTCTCCCAGAGCTCCAAGCCTTGTTGGGAAAATCCCTGCTTGGCAACATGCACGTGGAAGGAAATAAAAGTTCTCACCATCCCAATCAAGGTGAGCCTCATTTGGAGAAAGCAGATGCTGATCCTCCAACATCCAATCATCATTCCAGGGCCACCGTACTTGAATCCATAGGACTTCCCCCCCTCCTCAAGATCGGCATTGTCCTCCTCCTCATCCCAGATAGTTTTGAAGAATGTTCTGGCCATCACCAATGCCAACCCCTTGGTGCAACACCAAGCTCCTCCACGCCCTCAGGCTCATTCACAGATTCATCATCGACCCCAGTCTTGAACCATGATAGCACCAGTAACTCCACTGTTCACATCCTGAGGTGGCAGATGCTGATTGTCAATAGGCATATCTTCTCCAGGAGCAATGACAGGGCCTTGAATAGGGGCAGCAACAGCCTCCCAAGGACCCCAACCTTCAGCGTGCCCACCAGCAGGAGCAGGGTCTTGCACAGGGGCCATCCACTGACCCCACTCACCCCCAGGAGCAGGAGGGGGAGGGGGGGGAGGTGGAACCTAGGGCCCAAAGACTGGATCATGCCCAGGAACTGGGTGTGGGTCCACATTGTCATCTGGCAGTGGGTCCTCCTCGGGTGGGCCCCCACCAAGCAAGTGACTCTGAAGAACTTCAACAGAAGAAGTCCAAGACTCTGTCTCTACCAAGTCACCAATGGTAAACCTCACGCTCTTGGGGATGTCAACCAAGTCAAGAATACGAATCTTAGCAATAATCCTACCCTTGTGGTCGTGGTCCCTCTCACAGAAGAACTTTCCCAATGTCGCAAAGATAGCATTCAGATCCTCCGTATGCCGGGTCAAGGGAGGTCCAACCAACATCACCCAAAGACTCATTATTGAACCGAGTCCCACGCCAATTATCACCCTCATTGTGTTTCACAAAGGAGACATGCACATCTTGAAACGGAATCGCTCGCCAAGAATGAGCTCTGTCACGATCACGACATGATGGAACTGCACATACGACCCAAAGGGACAATCTTGAATATCTTCAAGTGCACTCCAACCTCATTGTTGAAGAAATCCACGGACACCATGAATATTCAAGAACGGAACAGGACCGGAGGAGGGGAAAATGTTAGCAATAGCATACCGTTCATGCGCTCTTGACCTCCGAGGCACCACCACCCTTCTAACACGATTCCTCCCACCACCGCATAATCCGAAGCCGTTCGGCAGGAAAGGCGCAGGATCAATCGGATGTTCGCCATTTTGACGCCCTCACGGCGAGCAAGGTGAGGGAATGGGGTTTCAGCGGGCGGGGGAGTTGAGGAGACAGGGGAAGTGGTAGTTGTTTTTTTCAGCGAAGAGATGAACTCGTGAAAACTGCCGTGAAAGATGGGCCGGGAATGAGAAACCACCTGGGCCTTAAACCACCCCTCACGATTTGTTGGGCCAGCTACATTTAGGGAAACAGGGAAATTTCAGAAAAGGAAGGAGACCAGTAATTTAAATGCCGCGATTGGCGCCCTGCACTGACCGGCATTACCATCGACTTAACACCATCATTAGTGAGCACTGAGCATAAGATCATCTTGAAGACCGATTTGATCTCACCATTAATCGTTGCTCAATCACGGCGAATGACCCATGTGTGACGCAGAAATTTGAGTCTTTGAAAACCGAGCCACTTTTATGGAATGCTTTAAAGAAGGAGATTTTTGCACTTTCTTTTTGTACGTGACAACTTTCCATTCCTTAGCGATTCCTTGTAGAATTCCTTTCTTCATGAATCCAATTCGACCCCATTATCCCAAAGATTGACATGAATCACAAAAGAATGACATGAAAACTTTGAGATATTGTAGATCTCAAAACCCACTGCCCTTGAAGCAACCGAGAATCGAAAAGTTCTATCTTGAAGAAGCTTCACCTGGAATTTAGAAGCATTACCTCCAAAGCAAGCTTGAAGAGCAAGACTAACAATATGAAGGGCCAATTTAAAATTTGCTCGTCCAAAAGAATGCACAGAGATAAAAGGTCTTTTCCTGAAACCACCAATGAAATTAACTTGATGCCTGAATTTATCAAAAATCTTCTTCTCAAAATTACGCCCTAAAGAAAAATCCAGGGCAGGTCGACACGAGGCAGCATCTTCAGAAGCACACCCAGAGGGGAGATTTTCCGAGAAATCCAGAGATCTAGGCACCAACTTCTCAATGGAGGAAACATTCTTAACCAAAGGGCTTGGTAAAATTTGAGAACCAACCACCACCCTCTTCACCTGGAGATCAATAGAGATGCCAGAAGCCACCACCTCACCATGTACCAAGTATCTAGCATCGATCACAACCTCATTATGATTGAGGAGAACAAGCCTTTTTGAACTAGGAAAAAGTATGAGAAAACCTTTTGAAGGCTCAAGATCATCAGTCGGCAAAGAGTAGCAAAGGGCATGCCATTTAAAACCAGTGTCTTCATCTGATCCAGTGATGGTAGGAGATCTACCAAGAAATCCAGATGAGGGAACCAAAGAATCATTAACACGAGAAAGGTGAGAGGGGAACCTCAAAACAGATCCAACAGAGATCATCTCCCCAATTTCCAAACATCGCCCCTCAAGGGGGGAGCCTTTGGCGTTGAGAAGAACCAACCAAGAATCAGCCGAGACAGCAAGATATACTTCTAAAAACTTACCACCCGTGGTCACACCAGAGTAGGTGACCTTCCAGCAACCACCAGAGAAATCCATGCCGAGCCTATGCCGGCGAGGCGCCGGCGAGAGCCGGAGGCCGACCAACGGTCACCTCAGAGGAGCCTCAATTTCTTGGTAGATCTCACTTTTCATCATAACCCCCTTCGAGTACTCTTCTTTGGTCAATTATAGCTAGAATCATTGCACGTATGTTCTTCTCACAAACCACACATGGATCCACCAGTGTCATTGCATGCGTGTTCTTTTCACAAACCATAGCTAGAGTCATTGGATGTCTGTTCTTTTCATGAACCACACATAAGGATCCACCAGTGTTATTGCATGTCTGTTCTTTTCATGAACCACACCCAATGTCATTGCATGTCTGTTCTTTTCATGAACCACATAAGGATCTACCAGTGTCATTGCATGTCTATTCTTTTCATGAACCACATAAGGATCCACCAGTGTCATTGCATGTCTGTTCTTTTCATGAACCACATAAGGATCCACCAGTGTCATTGCATGTATGTTCTTTTCATGAACCACACCTAGTGTCAGTGCATGTGTGTTCTTCTAAACAAACAACAAAAGGATCCACCAGTGTCATTGCATGTCTGTTCTTTCATGAACCACACATAAGGATCCACCAGTGTCATTGCATGTCTGTTCTTTTCATGAACCACACCCAATGTCATTGCATGTATGTTCTTTTCATGAACCACACCTAGTGTCAGTGCATGTGTGTTCTTCTAAACAAACCACATAAGTATCCACCAGTGTCATTGCATGTCTGTTCTTTTCATGAACCACACATATGGATCCACCAGTGTCATTACATGTCTGTTCTTTTCATGAACCACAGCTAGAGTCCACCAGTGTCATTGGATGTGTGTTCTTCCCATGAACCACACATCGATCCACCAGTGTCATTGCATGTTTGTTATTTTCATGAATCATAGCTAGAGTCATTGCATGTTTATTACTTCCATAAACCACATATGGATCCACCTAATGTGATTGCATGTCTGTTCCTCTAAACAAACCACATAAGGTTCAACCAGTGTCATTGGATGTGTGTTCTTCTCATGAACCACACATGGATCCACAAGTGTCATTGCATGTTTGGTCCTCTAAATAAACCACATAAGGATACACCAGTGTCATTGCATGTATGTTCTTTTCATGAACCACATATAGGATCCACCAGTGTCATTGCATGTCTGTTCTTTTCATGAACCACACCCAGTGTCATTGCATGTATGTTCTTTTCATGAAACACAACTAGAGTCATTGGCTGTCCATTCTTTTCATGAATCACACCCAGTGTCATTGCATGTCTGTTCTTTTCATGAACCACACCCGGTGTCACTGCATGTCAGTTCTTTTCATGAACCACATAAGGATCTACTAGTGTCATTGGATGTGTGTTCTTCTCATGAACCACACGTAGATCCACCGATGCCATTGCATGTCTGTTCCTCTAAACAAACCACACAAGGATCCACCAGTGTCATTGGATGTGTGTTCTTTTCATGAACCACACCCAGTGTCATTGCATGTGTGTTCTTCTAAACAAACCACATAAGGATCCACCAGTGTTATTGCATGTATGTTCTTTTCATGAACCACATAAGGATGGGCCCACTAGTGTCATTGCATGTCTGTTCTTTTCATGAACCACACCCAATGTCAGTGCATGTCTGTTCTTTTCATGAACCACACCCAGTGTCACTGCATGTATGTTCTTTTCATGAACCACATAAGGATCTACCAGTGTCATTGGATGTGTGTTCTTCTCATGAACCACACGTGGATCCACCGGTGTCATTGCATGTCTGTTCCTCTAAATGAACCACATAAGGATCCACCAGTGTCATTGCGTGTCTGTTCTTTTCATGAACCACACCCAGTGTCATTGCATGTGTGTTCTTCTAAACAAACCACATAAGGACCCACAAAGGGCATTGCACGTCATTCTGTTTTTCATGAACCACACCCAGTGTCATTGCATGTGTGTTCTTCTAAACAAACCACATAAGTCATTACATATCTGTTCTTTTCATGAACCACACCCGGTGTTATTGCATGTGTTCCTCAAGACAGACCACATAAGGATCCACCGGTGTCATTGCATGTATGTTCCTCTAACAAACCACATAAGGATCTACCAGTGTCATTGGATGTGTGTTCTTCTCATGGACCACACGTGGATCCACCGGTGTCATTGCATGTCTGTTCCTCTAAACAAACCACATAAGGATCCACCAGTGTCATTGCATGTCTGTTCTTTTCATGAACCACACCTAGTGTCATTGCATGCGTGTTCTTTTCATTAACCACAACTAGAGTCATTGCATGTCTATTACTTCCATAAACCACACATGGATCCACCGATGTCATTGCATGTCTGTTCTTTTCATGAACCACACCGGTGTCATCAGATGTCTTCTTTTCATGAATCACAGCTAGAGTCATTGCATGTCTGTTACTTCCATAAACCACATATGGATCCAGCTAGTGTGATTGCATGTCTGTTCTTTTCACAAACCCCACATGGATACACCAGTGTCATTGCATGGGTAGCCGTTAGACCGAGTCTTCTAGAAGTCATGCCCTAACACAGTTGTTCTACTTGACGATTGTTACATACCGTTCGATTGGGGCGCTTGGACAATTGGGATGGTCTTCGTGAGAGCGTTCCGTGAGTAGGCTGTTCTGTGGCATGATTGGCCACGCTTGCTCTGGACAAACTGGCAACACCGGGCACTCCCCTGTTGCGAGTGTCACGTCTCACGAGTTCAGCGGGCCACATCTCAGTGTCACGTCCCCATTACTTCTCTTCCTCCCCGTACTTCTCTTCCTTACCCTCGAAGCCACTTTCCCCACTTCACTCCCATCCTGTCGTAGTTGCAAGCCGACGGTGCCTCCATACCAATCCCCTCTCCGGCAGCCACCTTCCTCCCCTCTCGCCATGGGTTCAAGGGGAGACGGCGAGGAAACGCGTCGTGACGACAGGGACGGTGATTTCGATGTGAGTCGTCTCATCTCTATTTCTATCATCTGTGGCCAGTTATCTATTTTTTGAGCTAGATCTAATCTGTTTACTCATGCGTGTATGATGTGTTAGGCCAACCAGACGATGTATGACTTCGACTATCACGGTTTAGAGGATCAAGACAGTCCTCTGGTATGTAAACATGGATATGTTCTCGCTAAATTTGTAGCCTTCGAAGGACGAAACGCAGGCAGGAGGTTTCTACGGTGTCAAGGACATCGTGCAATGATGCAAGGCGGAAGTTGCGGTGTTGTCAAATGGGTAGATCCAGAGTGGCCCAAATCGATGCAGAAAAACGCTGGACAAACTATGGGAAATGACTGTCGAGTTGAAAGAATCCGTATTCATCTCACTTCTTGATAGTGTTGAGACGAAGCTATGGGAACCAGTTGACACAACCAAGCATAAGCGAGATCTCAGGTGGGTGCAAGACAAGGTTATCAAAGTCGAGAAGGAGAGGGACGCTATGGCCTCTGAAGGCTAAAGCGAGCAAGAACCGACTCAAGCAAGGAATGATCTCCACCAGGCCAAAGTCCCGCAGACACAACTACGAGTATTGACAAGTGCATGAGGAAAATGCAGAAACAATTGAAGCTGTGCAAGGAAGATGCTAAAAGGAAGGAGCATAATTTGATCCTTGCTCTCGCAGAAGATGCGATCGTGCCAAGATTAGGAAGATCAAGGAGATGTGTGATAACTAGTTCTATTTAGCTTAAGCTCCGTGCCTTTTAAGTTGTAATATTTGTACTTGTTGACCTAGCGGTCTGAACTATTGGTCCCGGATTCTGTGGAGGAAAAAATTGCTCGACCTGCATTACTTCTTTTGTCTGACCCTGCATTACTTCTTTTGTCTGACCGTCGCTTCGTCATCCTCGTGTACAAATAGGAGGCGCCACAGCGCGTCGCTTCGTCGTCCATCCCCTCGTCCTCTCCAATCTCCATCGTGCCGCCATGAAGATGCCCGATCTGAACTTGTACGAGGCGGTGATGTTCGCGAACTTCGACATCCTCGCACCGCCAGCCGCGAAGGTGCCCCACGGATGGCGCATCAGCTCTGCGGGGGTGCCGGTGGCTCTGCTACCTGGCCGAGCCGAGACGGAGAGCAAAATCGCGGCGCGCCGCCGCCAGATGCCCGTGTGGAAGAGGGCGCTGCCCCGGTACGCGGCGGCCAGCCCGTACTGGCTGGCGCTGTTCAAGAAGGAGCGGAAGGCCAAGATTGGCAACCGCATCGTTGACGGGCGCGTGGTGCACCCGGATCTCCGCAACCGAGAAGGGCAGGAGAGGTTCTGGTCCGTCCCTGGACGGACCAAGTACACCGTCATCGCCGCCGCTCGACACAAAGAGGTTCTCCGTCTCGCAAACAATGTGGACATCGTGGAGGTTCCGTCCGAGAGCGACGAGGAATCCGGTGGCTCGGAGGACAGTGGCAGCAGAAGTGAAATTGTTGACTAGTGGTTGAATTAATGTAGGATGTGAAATCGCACCTTTGTTTAGAAGTTGTGGTTGAAGTAATAAAATGCCTCGATTTAGATCTCTGTATTGATTAATTTGTGGAAGAATTTGTGATTTAGATTAATTTCTACCTCGATTTAGATCTCTGTCCCGGATTGGGAACGTGACCGTGGACCAAAGACACCTTTTCTACTAGTGTATTCTGACATTGGTGGTTTGTTTAAACATAATCTACATGGATTGTGCCGCATGCAAATGGCACAACCACAATTTATAAAGTGGAAGCACGGTTACCATCGGAGATCCGGGAGCTTCGCCAGATGCAGGGGATGCAGGAGCAGAGAGGCGATGAGATAGACGGGCTCAAGATTAGGCCAGAAAGTGGTACCGATTTCCTCCTCATCTGGGCATTATCGGTGAGAACATTGCTGTTTATATTGCCACGTCGTTGTGCAACATCTGAAATGAGTTGCTGCTTCGTGGAGTGTGGCAGCTTAAATAATTTATTTCTGTGCCACTTACATTCCGTCGTATTTGGAGACCTCCTGCCCCTCAACAATCGTGGAACTGTTGGATCCTTGTTTCAGATAGCAGTGGCACAATCACAATTTCGGATTCAACTACTAACTCGGGCGTTTCCAAACCCTAAGTCGTGATACATTTTACTCAGAGAACGTGGGTAGATTGTTTCGCCCAGCAACGTGCCACACACAGAGCGATCAGAATTTAACAGAAATACATATATAGGTTCAAGTTCAACACATTACTATGCATCTTCATTGCCAGCAGCCTTCTTCCGCAGCCTGGGTGCCAAGCCTTCACGTCCAATGGCTTCTTCATTTCATGCCTTCTTCCTCTTCCTCGGTGCCAATTTTCTTAGCTCCACGTACTCTGCATCGCCAGGACAATGGGCACCAGAATCGTGTCGAGCATCATCTTTCCACTCGTTTTTAATTTCTTCGGGCAGCAAAATGACATCTTTCCAGTCGTTTTTAATTTCTTCGAGCAGCAAAATGACTGACCTAGCAGTCATGTTTCTAACCTTGCGGCGCTTCCAGTCAAAGAAACAAGACTATTGCATAACTGCCCAATATCTACAGAGTAAATAAAACAAAAATTACAATTCAGCACAAACATGCGAACCCCAAGAGACCTTTGCTTACCAGGAGCTAATTGGGTTCGAGCAACCACCCTGTCCAAGAATAGAAGGGCGACTCCCAGTTGCAGCAGCTTCCACATCCAAAGACATGACATTTCAGGTCAAACATGGCAGCCAAGCATACCTTTTCATCAACCCAATTAGTCGATTGTCACACGTTATAGGAACCATGATGCCACGCTCATCCATGAAGCTGAACTTTGTCCGCTTTGGCCATAATTCAACATGATTACGCAGAGCAGCAGAACCATACCAGATATAGTGCAGATCCACGCAGCGCTTCTTCCATCATGAAACAATGGCTTCCATACCACTTGCCCTTAGAGTCGCACCAGAGAGGACTACCGTAATTGTAAGGGGTCCACGTAGATCCCACTTGACAGAAAACTGTGGACAAAATATGTTTGTCAGCGTTGGGCTAACAAACAATTTGAGGTTCAGTAGCCAGCTAGCAGTTGTAACTAGTGTGAATAGCAAAGAGAAGGGTAGATCACCCGCTTGTAGACATAACTTCTTCTTTCTTGATAGTAGGATCTGCCATCCTCCGAGCTGCTCGGCTCGTCGGCGGCGGAGGCGGGCTAGAGCCTCGCAACGACGGCTACGGCATGCGCCATTGGAGCTCGGGATCAGCGACTGGGCGCAGCAACTTGGCGCCGGAAGTCAAATGTCTAAAGGGATCGTCCTGCCTGGAGGGTGGATTCCGACGCCATCGATGCTAGGGGAAAGCTATGAATGGAATTGTGAAATTGGTCAACGCATCCAATCCACTTAGCTGCTCAATTTGCCTAAGAGGTTGCCGTGTTGGTGCCCGCGTCACGGATAGATGACCGACATGAGGGTCCTGACCGTCTACTTCACGGGGCAGTTTAACGGAATGTTTGAATTTGGCAGGGGTGAGATGAGTTTGCCTCGAAATGGCCCCTCTCAGTAGTTGGCGGCCCAACTTTTTGAAACGCGGTAATTTCAGGCAACTTAGGTACCGCCATGCGCTGGCCTGCCAACTTTGGTACTGGAGACGAACAAGCCCACCGGTGGATCCATGTGTGGTCTATGAGAGGAACACATATGCAATGACACTGATGGATCCTTACGTGGTCTGTGAGAAGAACACACATGCAATGACACCGGTGGATCCATACGTGGTATGTGAAAAGAACACACGTGCAATGACATTGGTGGATCCATCTGTGGTTCATGGTAAGAACACACATGCAATGACACTGGTGGATCCATGTGTGGTCTGTGGGAAGAACACACATGCAATGACACCGGTGTGGTTCATGAAAAGAGCAGACATATAATGACACTGGTGGATCCATGTGTGGTTAATGAGAAGAACACACATGCAATGACACTGGTTCTGGTTCATGATATGGTTTGTGAGAAGAACACACATGCAATGTCTCTAGCTATGGTCTATGAGAGGAACACACATGCAATGACTCTAACTGTGGTTCATGAAAAGAGCAGACATGCGATGACACTGGTGGATCCATATGTGGTCTATGAGAGGAACACACATGCAATGACACCGGCGGATCCTTACGTGGTCTATGAGAAGAACACACATGCAATGACACTGGTGGATCCATATGTGGTCTGTGAGAAGGACACACATGCAATGACACTGGTGGATCCATCTGTGGTTTGCGGGAAGGACACACATGCGATGACACTTGTGGATCCATGTGTGGTCTGTGGGAAGAACACACATGCAATGACACTGGTGATATGTGTTTTGTGAAAGGAACAAACATACAATGGCGTTAACTGTGGTTCATGAAAAGAGCAGACATGTAATGACAATGGTGGATCCATGTGTGGTTAATGAGAAGAACACACATGCAATGACACTAGGTGTGGTTCATGATATGTTTTGTGAGAAGAACACACATGCAATGACTCTAGCTGTGGTCTATGAGAGGAACACACATGCAATGACTCTAACTGTAGTTCATGAAAAGAGCAGACATGCGATGACACCGATGGATACATGTGTGGTCTATGATAGGAACACACATGCAATAACACCGATGGATCCTTATGTGGTGTATGAGAAGAACACACATGCAATGACACCCGTGGATCCATACGTCGTCTGTGAATAGAACACACATGCAATGACACTGGTGGATCCATCTGTGGTTCATGGGAAGAACACACATGCAATGACAGTGATCCATGTGTGGTATGTGGGAAGAACACACATGCAATGACACTGGTGATATGTGTTTTGTGAAAAGAACAGACATGCAATGACTCTAACTGTGGTTCATGACAAGAGCAGACATGCAATGACACTGGTGGATCCATGTGTGGTTAATGAGAAGAACACACATGCAGTGACACTGGGTGTGGTTCATGATATGGTTTGTGAGAAGAACACACATGCAATGACTCTAGCTGTGGTCTATGAGAGGAACACATATGCAATGACTCTAACTCTGGTTCATGAAAAGAGCAGACATGCGATGACACCAGTGGATCCATGTGTGGTCTATGAGAGGAACACACATGCAATGACACCGGTGGATCCTTACGTGGTCTGTGAGAAGAACACACATGCAATGACACCGGTGGATCCATACGTCGTCTGTGAAAATGAGACACATGCAATGACACTGGTGGATCCATCTGTGGTTTGTGAGAAGGACACAAATGCAATGACACTGGTGGATCCATGTGTGGTCTGTGAGAAGAACACACATGCAATGACACTGGTGATATGTGGTTAGTGAAAGGAACAAACATGCAAAGACTCTAACTGTGGTTCATGAAAAGAGCAGACATGCAATGACACTAGTGGATCCATGTGTGGTTAATGAGAAGAACACACATGCAATGACACTGGTGGATCCATGTGTGGTATGTGGGAAGAACACACATGCCATGACACTGTTTTGGTTCATGAAAAGAGCAGACATGCAATGACACTGGTGGATCCATGTGTGGTTAATGAGAAGAACACACATGCAATGACACTAGGTGTGGTTCATGATATGGTTTGTGAGAAGAACCCACATGCAATGACTCTAGTTGTGGTTCATGAGAATAACACACATGCAATGACTCTAACTGTGGTTCATGAAAAGAGCAGACATGCAATAACACCGGTGGATCCATGTGTGGTCTATCAGAGGAACACACATGCAATGACGCCGGTGGATCCTTACGTGGTCTATGAGAAGAACACACATGCAATGACACTGGTGGATCCATATGTGGTCTGTGAGAAGGACACACATGCAATGACACTGGCGGATCCATCTATGGTTTGTCGGAAGGACACACATGCAATGACACTGGTGGATCCATGTGTGGTCGGTGGGAAGAACACACATGCAATGACACTGGTGATATGTGTTTTGTGAAAGGAACAGACATGCAATGACGTTAACTGTGGTTCATGAAAAGAGCAGACATGCAATGACAGTGGTGGATCCATGTGTGGATAATGAGAAGAACACACATGCAATGACACTAGGTGTGGTTCATGATATGGTTTGTGAGAAGAACACACATGCAATGACTCTAGCTGTGGTCTATGAGAGGAACACACATGCAATGACTCTAACTGTGGTTCATGAAAAGAGCAGACATGCGATGACACCGATGGATCCATGTGTGGTCTATGAGAGGAACACACATGCAATGACACCGATGGATCCTTACGTGGTCTATGAGAAGAACACACATGTAATGACACCGGTGGATCCATACGTGGTCTGTAAAAAGAACACACATGCAATGACACTGGTGGATCCATCTGTGGTTTGTGAGAAGACACACATGCAATGACACTGGTGGATCCATGTATGGTCTATGAGAAGAACACACATGCAATGACACTGGTGATATGTGGTTAGTGAACGGAACAGACATGCAATGACTCTAACTGTGGTTCATGAAAAGAGCAGACATGCAATGACATTGGTGGATCCATATGTGGTTAATGAGAAGAACACACAGGCAATGCGACTGGGTGTGGTTCATGATATGGTTTGTGAGAAGAACACACATGCAATGACTCTAGCTGTGGTCTATGAGAGGAACACACAAGCAATGAATCTAACTGTAGTTCATGAAAAGTGCAGACATGCGATGACACCGGTGGATCCATGTGTGGTCTATGAGAGGAACACACATGCAATGACAATGGTGGATCCTTACGTGGTCTGTGAGAAGAACACACATGCAATGACACCGGTGGATCCATACGTCGTCTCTGAAAATAACACACATGCAATGACACTGGTGGATCCATCTGTGGTTTGTGAGAAGGACACCCATGCAATGACACTGGTGGATCCATGTGTGGTCTATGAGAATAACACACATGTAATGACACTGCTGATATGTGGTTAGTGAAAGGAACAGACATGCAATGACTCTAACTGTGGTTCATGAAAAGAGCAGACATGCAATGACACTGGTGGATCCATGTGTGGTTAATGAGAAGAACACACATGCAATGACACTAGGTGTGGTTCATGATATGGTTTGTGAGAAGAACAAACATGCAATGACTCTAGCTGTGGTCTATGAGAGGAACACACATGCAATGACTCTAACTGTGGTTCATGAAAAGAGCAGACATGCGATGACACCGATGGATCCATGTGTGGTCTATGAGAGGAACACACATGCAATGACACCGATGGATCCTTACGTGGTCTATGAGAAGAACACACATGTAATGACACCGGTGGATCCATACGTGGTCTGTGAAAAGAACACACATGCAATGACACTGGTGGATCCATCTATGGTTTGTGAGAAGACACACATGCAATGACACTGGTGGATCCATCTATGGTTTGTGAGAAGACACACATGCAATGACACTGGTGGATCCATGTGTGGTCTATGAGAAGAACACACATGCAATGACACTGGTGATATGTGGTTAGTGAACGGAACAGACATGCAATGACTCAAACTATGGTTCATGAAAAGAGCAGACATGCAATGACATTGGTGGATCCATATGTGGTTAATGAGAAGAACACACAGGCCATGCCACTGGGTGTGGTTCATGATATGGTTTGTGAGAAGAACACACATGCAATGACTCTAGCTGTGGTCTATGAGAGGAACACACATGCAATGACTCTAACTGTAGTTCATGAAAAGTGCAGACATGCGATGACACCGGTGGATCCATGTGTGGTCTATGAGAGGAACACACATGCAATGACAATGGTGGATCCTTACGTGGTCTGTGAGAAGAACACACATGCAATGACACCGGTGGATCCATACATCGTCTGTGAAAATAACACACATGCAATGACACTGGTGGATCCATCTGTGGTTTGTGAGAAGGACACCCATGCAATGACACTGGTGGATCCATGTGTGGTCTATGAGAAGAACACACATGTAATGACACTGGTGATATGTGGTTAGTGAAAGGAACAGACATGCAATGACTCTAACTGTGGTTCATGAAAAGAGCAGACATGCAATGACACTGGTGGATCCATGTGTAGTTAATGAGAAGAACACACATGCAAAGACACTGGATGTGGTTCATGATATGGTTTGTGAGAAGAACACACATGCAAAGACTCTAGTTGTGGTTCATGAGAGGAATACACATGCAATGACTCTAACTATGGTTCATGAAAAGAGCAGACATGCCATGACACCGGTGGATCCATGTGTGGTCTATGAGAGGAACACACATGCAATAACACTGATGGATCCTTACGTGGTCTGTGAGAAGAACACACATGCAATGACACCGGTGGATCCAGACATGGTTTGTGAAAAGAACACACATGCAATGACACTGGTGGATCCATCTGTGGTTCATGGGAAGAACACACATGTAATGACACTGGTGGATCCATGTGTGGTCTGTGGGAAGAACACACATGCAATGACACTGGATGCATATGTGGTTTGTGAAAAGAACAGACTTGCAATGACACTAGGTGTGGTTCATGGGAAGAACACACATGCAATGACACTGGTGGATCCATGTGTGGTCAATGAGAAGAACACACATGCAATGACACTAGGTGTGGTTCATGATATGGTTTGTGAGAAGAACACACATGCAATGACTCTAGTTGTGGTTCAAGAGAAGAACACTCATGCAATGACTCTAGTTGTGGTTCATGAAAAGAGCAGACATGTGATGACACATGTGGATCCATGTGTGGTCTATGAGAGGAACACACATGCAATGACACCGATGGATCCTTACGTGGTCTGTGAGAAGAACACACATGCAATGACACCGGTGGATCCATACGTGGTCTATTAAAAGAACACACATGCAATGACACTGGTGGATCCATCTGTGGTTCATGGGAAGAACACACATGCAATGACACTGGTGGATCCATGTGTGGTCTGTGGGAAGAACACACAAGCAATGACACTGGTGTGGTTCATGAAAAGAGTAGACATGCAATGACACTGGTGTATCCATGTGCGGTTAATGCGAAGAACACACATATAATGACACTAGGTGTGGTTCATGATATGGTTTGTGAGACGAACACACATGCAATGACTCTAGTTGTGGTTCATGAGAAGAACACACATGCAATGACTCTAACTGTGGTTCATGTAAACAGCAGACATGCGATAACACCGGTGGATCCATGTGTGGTCTACGAGAGGAACACACATGCAATGACACCTGTGGATCCTTACGTGGTCTGTGAGAAGAACACACATGCAATGACACCGGTGGATCCATACGTGGTCTGTGAGAAGAACACACATGTAATCACACTGGTGGATACATTTGTGGTTTGTGAGAAGGACACACATGCAACGACACTGGTTCATGGGAAGAACACACATGCAATGACACTGGTGGATCCATGTGTGGTTAATGAGAAGAACACACATGCAATGACACTAGTGTGGTTCATGATATGGTTTCTGAGAAGAACACACATGCAATGACTCTAGCTATGGTTCATGAGAAGAACACACATGCAATGACTCTAACGGTGGTTCATGAAAAGAGCAGACTTGCGATGACTCTAACTGTGGATCCATGTATGGTCTATGAGACGAACACACATGCAATGACACCGGTGGATCCTTACGTGGTCTGTGAGAAGAACACACTTGCAATGACACTAGTGGATCCATACATGGTCTGTGAAAAGAACACACATGCATTGACACTGGTGGATCCATCTGTGGTTCATGGGAAGAACACACATGCAATGCCACTAGTGGATCCATGTGTGGTCTATGGGAAGAACACACATGCAATGACACTGGTGATATGTGGTTTGTGAAAGGAACAGACATGCAATGACTCTAACTATGGTTCATGACAAGTGCAGACATGCAATGACTCTAACTGTGATTCATTACAAGAGCAGACATGTAATGACATTGGTGGATCCATCTGTGGTTAATGAGAAGAACACACATGCAATGACACTGGAGGATCCATGTGTGGTCTCTGAGAAGAACACACATGCAATGACACTGGTGATATGTGGTTAGTGAAAGGAACAAACATGCAATGACACTGGTGGATCCATGTGTGGTTAATGAGAAGAACACACATGCAATGACACTGGGTGTGGTTCATGATATGGTTTGTGAGAAGAACACATGCAATGACTCTAGCTTTGGTTCATGAGAAGAACACACATGCAATGACTCTACCTGTGGTTCATGAAAAGAGCAGACATGCAATGACACCGGTGGATCCATGTGTGCTCTATGAGAGGAACACACATGCAATGACACCGGTGGATCCTTACGTGGTCTGTGACAAGAACAGACATGCAATGACAGTGGTGGATCCATGCGTGGTCTGTGAGAAGAACACACATGCAATGACACTGGTGGATCCATCTATGGTTTGTGAGAAGGACACACATGCAATGAGACTGGTGGATCCATGTGTGGTCTGTGAGAAGAACACACATGCAATGCCACTGGTGTGGTTCATGAAAAGAACAGACATGCAATGACACTGGTGGATCCATGTGTGGTTAATGAGAAGAACACACATGCAATGACACTGGGTGTGGTTCATGATATGGTTTGTGAGAAGAACACACATGCAATGACTCTAGCTATAGTCTATGAGAGGAACACACATGCAATGACTCTAACTGTGGTTCATGAAAAGAGCAGACATGCAATGACACCGGTGGATCCATGTGTGGTCTATGCGAGGAACACACATGCAATGACACCGATGGATCCTAACGTGGTCTGTGAGAAGAACACACATGCAATGACACCGGTGGATCCATATGTGGTCTGTGAAAAGAATACACATGCAATGACACTGGTGGATCCATCTGTGGTTCATGGGAAGAACACGCATGCAATAACACTAGTGGATCCATGTGTGGTCTATGGGAAGAACACACATGCAATGACACTGGTGATATGTGATTTGTGAAAAGAACAGACATGCAATGACTCTAAATATGGTTCATGAAAAGAGCAGACATGCAATGACACTGGTGGATCCATGTGTGGTTAATGAGAAGAACACACATGCAAAGACACTGGGTGTGGTTCATGATATGGTTTGTGAGAAGAACATACATGCAAAGATTCTAGTTGTGGTTCATGAGAGGAATACACATGCAATGACTCTAACTATGGTTCATGAAAAGAGCAGACATGCCATGACACCGGTGGATCCATGTGTGGTCTATGAGAGGAACACACATGCAATAACACTGATGGATCCTTACGTGGTCTGTGAGAAGAACACACATGCAATGACACCGGTGGATCCATACGTGGTTTATGAAAAGAACACATATGCAATGACACTGGTGGATCTATATGTGGTTTGTGAGAAGAACACACATGCAATGACACTGGTGGATCCATGTGTGGTTGATGAGAGGAACACACATCCAATGACACTGGATCCATATGTGGTTTGTGAAAAGAACAGACATGCAATGACACTAGGTGTGGTTCATGGGAAGAACACACATGCAACAACACTAATGCAACAATGTGTGGTTAATGAGAAGAACACACATGCAATGACTCTAGTTGTGGTTCATGATATGGTTTGTGAGAAGAACACACATGGAATGACTCTAGCTGCGGTTCATGAGAAGAACACACACGCAATGACTCTAACTATGGTTCATGAAAAGAGCAGACATGCAATGACACCGGTGGATCCATTTGTGGTCTATGAGAGGAACACACATGCAATGACACCCATGGATCCTTACATGGTCTGTGAAACGAACACACATGCAATGGCACTGGTGGATCCATATGTGGTCTGTCAAAAGAACACACATTCAATGACACTGGTGGATCCATGTGTGGTTTATGAGAGGAACACACATGCAATGACACTAGATCCATGTGTGGTCTGTGGGAAGAACATGCAATGACACTAGGTGTGGTTCATGGGAAGAACAGACATGCAATGACACTGGTGGATCCATGTGTGGTTAATGAGAAGAACACACATGCAATGACACTGGGTGTGTTTCATGATATGGTTTGTGAGAAGAACACACATGCAATGACTCTAGCTGTGGTTCATGAGAATAACACACATGCAATGACTCTAACTCTGGTTCATGAAAAGAGCAGACATGCGATGACACCAGTGGATCCATGTGTGGCCTATGAGAGGAACACAGATGCAATGACTCTAACTGTGGTTCATGAAAAGATCAGACATGCGATGACACCGGTGGATCCATATGTGGTCTATGAGAGGAACACACATGCAATGACACCGGTGGATCCTTACGTGGTCTGTGAAAAGAACACACATGCAATGACACTACTGGATCCATGTGTGGTCTATGGGAAGAACACACATGCAGTGACACTGGAGGATCCATGTGTGGTTTGTGAGAAGGACACACATGCACTGACACTGGTGGATCCATGTGTGGTCTGTGGGAAGAACACACATGCAATGACATTGGTGATATGTGGTTTGTGAAAAGAACAGACATGCAATGACTCTTAGCATGGTTCATGAAAAGAGCAAACATGCCATGGCACTGGTGCATTCATGTGTGGTTAATGAGAAGAACACACATGCAATGACACTGGGTGTGGTTCATGATATGGTTTGTGAGAAGAACACACATGCAATGACTCTAGTTGTGGTTCATGAGAAGAACACACATGCAATGACTCTAACTGTGGTTCATGAAAAGAGCATACATGCAATAACACCAGTGGATCCATGTGTGGTCTATCAGAGGAACACACATGCAATGACGCCGGTGGATCCTTACATGGTCTGTGAGAAGAACACACATGCAATGACACCGGTGGATCCATACGTGGTTTATGAAAAGAACAGATATGCAATGACACTGGTGGATCCATATGTGGTTTGTGAGAAGAACACCCATGCAATGACACGGGTGGATCCATGTGTGGTTTATGAGAGGAACACACATGCAATGACACTGGATCCATATGTGGTTTGTGAAAAGAACAGACATGCAATGACACTAGGTGTGGTTCATGGGAAGAACACACATGCAATGACACTAGTGCAACAATGTGTGGTTAATGAGAAGAACACACATGCAATGACTCTAGCTGTGGTTCATGATATGGTTTGTGAGAAGAACACACATGCAATGACTCTAGCTGTGGTTCATGAGAAGAACACACACGCAATGACTCTAACTATGGTTCATGAAAAGAGCAGACATGCGATGACACCGGTGGATCCATGTGTGGTCTATGAGAGGAACACACATGCAATGACACTGATGGATCCTTACGTGGTCTATGAGAAGAACACACATGCAATAACACCGGTGGATCCATACGTGGTCTATGAAAAGAACACACATGCAATGACACCGGTGGATGCATACGTGGTCTGTTAGAAGTACACACATGCAATGACACCCATGGATCCTTACATGGTCTGTGGAAAGAACACACATGCAATGGCACTGGTGGATCCATATGTGGTCTATGAAAAGAACACACATTCAATGACACTCGTGGATCCATGTGTGGTTTATGAGAGGAACACACATGCAATGACACTGGATCCATGTGTGGTCTGTGGGAAGAACATGCAATGACACTAGGTGTGGTTCATGGGAAGAACAGACATGCAATGACACTGGTGGATCCATGTGTGGTTAATGAGAAGAACACACATGCAATGACACTGGGTGTGTTTCATGATATGGTTTGTGAGAAGAACACACATGCAATGACTCTAGATGTGGTTCATGAGAAGAACACACATGCAATGACTCTAACTGTGGTTCATGAAAAGAGCAGACATGCGATGACACCGGTGGATCCATGTGTGGCCTATGAGAGGAACACAGATGCAATGACTCTAACTGTGGTTCATGAAAAGATCAGACATGCGATGACACCGGTGGATCCATATGTGGTCTATGAGAGGAACACACATGCAATGACACCGGTGGATCCTTACGTGGTCTGTGAAAAGAACACACATGCAATGACACTAGTGGATCCATGTGTGGTCTGTGGGAAGAACACACATGCAGTGACACTGGTGGATCCATGTGTGGTTTGTGAGAAGGACACACATGCAATGACACTGGTGGATCCATGTGTGGTCTGTGGGAAGAACACACATGCAATGACATTGGTGATATGTGGTTTGTGAAAAGAACAGACATGCAATGACTCTTACCGTGGTTCATGAAAAGAGCAAACATGCCATGGCACTGGTGGATTCATGTGTGGTTAATGAGAAGAACACACATGCAATGACACTAGGTGTGGTTCATGATATGGTTTGTGAGAAGAACACACATGCAATGACTCTAGCTGTGGTTCATGAGAAGAACACACATGCAATGACACCGGTGGATCCATGTGTGGTCTATGAGAGGAACACACATGCAATGACACCGGTGGATCCTTACGTGGTCTATGAGAAGAACACACATGCAATGACACTGGTGGATCCATATGTCGTCTGTGAGAAGGACACACATGCAATGACACTGGTGGATCCATCTGTGGTTTGTAGGAAGGACACACATGCAATGGCACTGGTGGATCCATGTGTGGTCTGTGGGAAAACACGCATGCAATGACACTGGTGATATGTGTTTTGTGAAAGGAACAGACATGCAATGACGTTAACTGTTGTTCATGAAAAGAGCAGACATGCAATGACAATGGTGGATCCATGTGTGGTTAATGAGAAGAACACACATGCAATGACACTAGGTGTGGTTCATGATATGGTTTGTGAGAAGAACACACATGCAATGACTCTAGTTGTGGTCTATGAGAGGAACACACATGCAATGACTCTAACTGTGGTTCATGAAAAGAGCAGACATGCAATAAAACCGATGGATCCATGTGTGGTCTATGAGAGGAACACACATGCAATGACACCGATGGATCCTTACGTGGTCTGTGAGAAGAACACACATGCAATGTCACCGGTGGATCCATACGTGGTCTGTGAAAAGAACACACATGCAATGACACTGGTGGATACATCTCTGGTTTGTAGAAGGACACACATGCAATGACACTGGTGGATCCATGTGTGGTCTGTGAGAAGAACACACATGCAACGACACTGGTGTGGTTCATGGGAAGAACACACATGCAATGACACTGGTGGATCCATGTGTGGTTAATGAGAAGAACACACATGCAATGACACTGGGTGTGGTTCATGATATGGTTTGTGAGAAGAACACACATGCAATGACTCTAGTTGTGGTTCATGAGAAGAACACACATGCAATGACTCTATGGTTCATGAAAAGAGCAGACATGCAATGACACCGGTGGATCCAAGTGTGGTCTATTAGAGGAACACACATGGAATGACACCGATGGATCCTTACGTGGTCTGTGAGAAGAACACACATGTATTGACACCGGTGGATCCATACGTCGTCTATGAAAATAACACACATGCAATGACACTGGTGGATCCATCTGTGGTTTATGAGCAGGACACACATGCAATGACACTGGTGTATCCATGTGTGGTCTGTGAGAAGAACACACATGCAATGACACTAGTGATATGTGGTTAGTGAAAGGAACAGACATGTAATGACTCTAACTGTGGTTCATGAAAAGAGCAGACATGCAATGACACTGGTGGATCCATGTGTGGTTAATGAGAAGAAAACACATGCAATGACACTGGGTGTGGTTCATGATATGGTTTGTGAGAAGAACATACATGCAAAGATTCTAGTTGTGGTTCATGAGAGGAATACACATGCAATGACTCTAACTATGGTTCATGAAAAGAGCAGACATGCCATGACACCGGTGGATCCATGTGTGGTCTATGAGAGGAACACACATGCAATGACTCTAAATATGGTTCATGAAAAGAGCAGACATGCAATGACACTGGTGGATCCATGTGTGGTTAATGAGAAGAACACACATGCAAAGACACTGGGTGTGGTTCATGATATGGTTTGTGAGAAGAACACACATGCAATGACTCTAGTTGTGGTTCATGAGAGGAATACACATGCAATGACTCTAACTATGGTTCATGAAAAGAGGAGACATGCGATGACACCGGTGGATCCATGTGTGGTCTATGAAAGGAACACACATGCAATGACACTGATGGATTCTTACGTGGTCTGTGAGAAGAACACACATGCAATGACACCGGTGGATCCATACGTGGTTTGTGAAAAGAACACACATGCAATGACACTGGTGGATCCATCTGTGGTTCATGGGAAGAAAACACATGTAATGACACTGGTGGATCCACGTGTGGTCTGTGGGCAGAACACACATGCAATGACACTGGGTGTGGTTCATGATATGGTTTGTGAGAAGAACACACATGCAATGACTCTAGCTGTGGTTCATGAGAGGAATACACATGCAATGACTCTAACTATGGTTCATGAAAAGAGCAGACATGCGATGACACCGGTGGATCCATGTGTGGTCTATGAGAGGAACACACATGCAATGACACTGATGGATCCTTACGTGGTCTATGAGAAGAACACACACGCAATAACACCGGTGGATCCATACGTGGTGTATGGAAAGAACACACATGCAATGACACCGGTGGATGCATACGTGGTCTGTTAGAAGAACACACATGCAATGACACTGGTGGATACATCTATGGTTTGTGAGAAGGACACACATGCAATGACACTGGTGGATCCATGAAGGGTCTGTGAGAAGAACACACATGCAACGACACTGGTGTGGTTCATGGGAAGAACACACATGCAATGACACAGGTGGATCCATGTGCGGTTAATGAGAAGAACACACATGCAATGACACTAGGTGTGGTTCATGATATGGTTTGTGAGAAGTACACACATGCCATGACTCTAGCTGTGGTTGATAAGAAGAACACACATGCAATGACTCTAACTGTGGTTGATGAAAAGAGCAGACATGCGATGACTCTAACTGTGGATCCATGTATGGTCTATGAGAGGAACACACATGCAATGACATCGGTGGGTCCTTACGTGGTCTGTGAGAAGAACACACATGCAATGACACCAGTGGATCCATACGTGGTCTATGAAAAGAACACACATGCAATGACACTGGTGGATCCATCTGTGGTTTGTCGGAAGAACACACATGCAATGCCACTGGTGGATCCATGTGTGGTCTGTGGGAAGAACACACATGCAATGACACTAGTGATATGTGTTTTGTGAAAAGAACAGACATGCAATGACTCTAACTATGATTCATTATAAGAGCAGACATGCAATGACATTGGTGGATCCATGTGTGGTTACTGAGAAGAACACACATGCAATGACACTGGGTGTGGTTCATGATATGGTTTGTGAGAAGAACACACATACAATGACTCTACCTGTGGTCTGTGAGAGGAACACACATGCAATGACTCTAACTGTGGTTCATGAAAAGAGCAGACATGCGATGACACAAGTGGATCCATGTGTGGTCTATGAGAGGAACACACATGCAATGACACCGATGGATCCTTACATGGTCTGTGAGAAGAACACACATGCAATGACACCGGTGGATCCATACGTGGTCTGTGAAAAGAACACACATGTAATGACACCGGTGGATCCATCTGTGGTTTGTGAGAAAGACACACATGCAATGACACTGGTGGATCCTTGTGTGGTCTGTGAGAAGAACACACATGCAATGACACTGGTGATCTGTGGTTAGTGAAAGGATCAAACATGCAATGACACTGGTGGATCCATGTGTGGTTAATGAGAAGAACACACATGCAATGACACTAGGTGTGGTTCATGATATGGTTTGTGAAAAGAACACATGCAATGACTCTAGCTTTGGTTCATGAGAAGAACACACATGCAATGACTCTAACTGTGGTTCATGCAAAGAAGAACACACACCGGTGGATCCATGTGTGGTCTATGAGAGGAACACACATGCAATAACACCGGTGGATCCTTATGTGGTATGTGAGAAGAACACACATGCAATGACAACGGTGGATCCATGTGTGGTCTGTGAGAAGAACACACATGCAATGACACCGGTGGATCCATGTGTGGTCTATGAGAGGAACACACATGCAATGACACCGGTGGATCCTTACATGGTCTATGAGAAGAACACACATGCAATGACACTGGTGTGGTTCATGAAAAGAGCAGACATGCAATGACACTGGTGGATCCATGAGTGGTTACTGAGAAGAACACACATGCACAGCCACTGGGTGTGGTTCATGATATGGTTTGTGAGAAGAACACACATGCAATGACTCTAGTTATGGTCTATGAGAGGAACACATGCAATGAATCTAACTATGGTTCATGAAAAGAGCAGACATGCGATGACACCGGTGGATCCATGTGTGGTCTATGAGAGGAACGCACATGCAATGACACCGATGGATCCTTACGTGGTCTGTGAGAAGAACACACATGCAATGACATCGGTGGATCCATACGTGGTCTGTGAAAAGAACACACATTCAATGACACTGGTGGATCCATATGTGGTTTAATGGGAAGAACACACATGCAATGACACTGGTGGATCCATGTGTGGTTTATGAGAGGAACACACATGCAATGACACTGGATCCATATGTGGTTTGTGAAAAGAACAGACATGCAATGACACTAGGTGTGGTTCATGGGAAGAACACACATGCAATGACACTGGTGGAACAATGTGTGGTTAATGAGAAGAACACACATGCAATGACAATGGGTGTGGTTCATGATATGGTTTGTGAGAAGAACACACATGCAATGACTCTAGCTGTGGTTCATGAGAAGAACACACACGCAATGACTCTAACTGTGGTTCATGAAAAGAGCAGACATGCAATGACACTGGTGGATCCATGTGTGGTCTATGAGAGGAACACACATGCAATGACACCCGTGGATCCTTACGTGGTCTGTGAAAAGAACACACATGCAATGACACTGGTGGATCCATATGTGGTCTGTGAAAAGAACACACATGCAATGACACTGGTGGATCCATGTGTGGCTTATGAGAGGAACACACATGCAATGACACTGGATCCATGTGTGGTCTGTGGGAAGAACACACATGCAATGACACTAGGTGTGGTTCATGGGAAGAACATACATGCAATGACACTGGTGGATCCATGTGTGGTTAATGAGAAGAACACACATGCAATGACACTGGGTGTGGTTCATGTTATGGTTTGTGAGAAGAACACATATGCAATGACTCTAGCTGTGGTTCATGAGAAGAACACACATGCAATGACTCTAACTGTGGTTCATGAAAAGAGCAGACATGCGATGACACCGGTGGATCCATGTGTGGTCTATGAGAGGAACACATATGCAATGACTCTAACTGTGGTTCATGAAAAGATCAGACATGCGATGACACTGGTGGATCCATATGTGGTCTATGAGAGGAACACACATGCAATGACACCGGTGGATCCTTACATGGTCTGTGAAAAGACCACACATGCAATGACACTCGTGGATCCATGTGTGGTATGTGGGAAAAACACACATGCAATGACACTGGTGGATCCATATGTGGTTTGTGAGAAGGACACACATGCAATGACACTGGTGGATCCATGTGTGGTCTGTGGGAAGAACACACATGCAATGACATTGGTGATATGTGGTTTGTGAAAAGAACAGACATGCAATGACTCTTACTGTGGTTCAGGAAAAGAGCAAACATGCCATGACACTGGTGGATTCACGTGTGGTTAATGAGAAGAACACACATGCAATGACACTGGGTGTGGTTCATGATATGGTTTGTGAGAAGAACACACATGCAATGACTCTAGCTGTGGTTCATGAGAAGAACACACATGCAATGACTCTAACTATGGTTCATGAAAAGAGCAGACATGCGATGACATCGGTGGATCCATGTGTGGTCTAAAAGAGGAACACACATGCAATGGCATCGGTGGATCCTTACGTGGTCTGTGAGAAGAACACACATGCAATGACACTGGTGGATCCATATGTGGTCTGTGAGAAGGACACACATGCAATGACACTGGTGGATCCATCTTTGGTTCATGGGAAGAACACACATGCAATGACACTAGCGGATCCATGTGTGGTCTGTGGGAAGAACATACATGCAATGACACTGGTGATATGTGTTTTGTGAAAGGAACAGACATGCAATGACGTTAACTGTGGTTCATGAAAAGAGCAGACATGCAATGACACTGGTGGATCCATGTGTGGTTAATGAGAAGAACACACATGCAATGTAACTGGGTGTGGTTCATGATATGGTTTGTGAGAAGAACACACATGCAATGACTCTAGTTGTGGTCTATGGAGGAACACACATGCAATGACTCTAACTGTGGTTCATGAAAAGAGCAGACATGCGATGACACCGGTGGATCCATGTGTGGTCTATGAGAGGAACACACACGCAATGACACCAATGGATCCTTACGTGGTCTGTAAGAAGAACACACATGCAATGACACCGGTGGATCCATACGTGGTCTGTGAAAAGAACACACATGCAATGAAACTGGTGGATCCATCTGTGGTTCATGGGAAGAACACACACGCAGTGCCACTGGTGGATCCATCTATGGTTTGTGAGAAGGACACACATGCAATGACACTGGTGATATGTGTTTTGTGAAAAGAACAAACATGCAATGACTCTAACTGTGGTTCATGACAAGAGCAGACATGCAATGACACTGGTGAATCCATGTGTGGTTAATGAGAAGAACACACATGCAATGACACTGGGTGTGGTTCATGATATGGTTTGTGAGAAGAACACACTTGCAATGACTCTAGCTGTGGTCTATGAGAGGAACACACATGCAATGACTCTAACTATGGTTCATGAAAACAGCAGACAGGCGATGACACCGGTGGATCCATGTGTGGTCTATGAGAGGAACACACATGTAATGACACTGATGGATCCTTACGTGGCCTGTGAGAAGAACACACATGCAATGACACCGGTGGATCCATACGTGGTCTGTGAAAAGAACACACATGCAATGACACTGGTGGATCCATCTGTGGTTTGTTAGAAGGACACACATGCAATGACACTGGTGGATCCATGTGTGGTCTGTGAGAAGAACACACGTGCAATGACACTGGTGTGGTTCATGAAAAGAGCAGACATGCAATGACACTGGTGGATCCATGTGTGGTTAATGAGAAGAACACACATGCAATGACACTGGGTGTGGTTCATGATATGGTTTGTGAGAAGAACACACATGCAATGACTCTAGATGTGGTTCATTAGAAGAACACACATGCAATGACTCTAACTGTGGTTCATGAAAAGAGCAGACATGCAATGACACCGGTGGATCCATGTGTGGTCTATGAGAGGAACACACATGCAATGACACCGGTGGATCCTTACGTGGTCTATGAGAAGAACACACATGCAATGACACCGGTAGATCCATACGTGGCCTGTGAGAAGAACACACATGCAATGACACTGGTGGATACATCTGTGGTTTGTGAGAAGGACACACATGCAATGACACTGGTGGATCCATGTGTGGTCTGTGAGAAGAATACATGCAATGACACTGGTGTGGTTCATGGGAAGAACACACATGCAATGACACTGGTGGATCCATGTGTCGTTAATGAGAAGAACACACATGCAATGACACTGGGTGTGGTTCATGATATGGTTTGTGAGAAGAACACACATGCAATGACTCTAGTTGTGGTTCATGAGAAGAACACGCATGCAATGACTCTAACTATGGTTCATGAAAATAGCAGACATGCGATGACTCTAACTGTGGATCCATGTGTGGTCTATGAGCGGAACACACATGCAATGACACCGGTGGATCCATTTTGTGGTCTGTGAAAAGAGCACACATGCAATGACACTGGTGGATCCATCTGTGGTTCATGGGGAGAACACACATGCAATGACACTGGTGGATCCATGTGTGGTCTGTGGGAAGAACACACATGCAATGACACTGGATCCACATGTGGTTTGTGAAAAGAACAGACATGCAATGACACTAGGTGTGGTTCATGGGAAGAACACACATGCAATGACACTGGTGGATCCATGTGTGGTTAATGAGAAGAACACACATGCAATGACATTAGGTGTGGTTCATAGTATGGTTTGTGAGAAGAACACACATGCAATGACTCTAGCTATGGTCTATGAGAGGAACACACATGCAAAAACTCTAACTGTGGTTCATGAAAAGAGAAGACATGCGATGACACCGGTGGATCCATGTGTGTTCTATGAGAGGAACACACATGCAATGACACTGATGGATCCTTACGTGGTCTGTGAGAAGAACACACATGCAATGACACCGGTGGATCCATACGTGGTTGATACATTGCAAATGTATCTATAATTTTTTATGTTCCATGCTTGGTTTTATCGACTTTATTGTGTTTTGTCCACACTTTGGAGTACTTTTCATATGATTTCTTGGACTAACCTATTAACAAGAGCCACAGTTCCAGCTGCCTGTTTTCTGCTGTTTTTGGTTCTAGGAAAATCAGAAAATGAATATTCTCGGAATTGGACGGGACAAAAGCCAAAGTGCCTATTTTTCCAGAAGTCATCAAGTGCCAGAATAAAGAGACGGAGAGGGGCCAGGGGCCACCACACCACCTGGCAGCGTGGCCAGGCCTGGCCCACGCCAGGGGCTGGTGTGGCCGCTCCCGGCATGTAGCATCCCAATTGTCTAACAATTGCAATGCTACTAGCCTAGTCTATATATGCTACTTCCTATATATAATTGTTGCATCATAATTATATCATGCTCATGTCATCATGCCACCTTGCATTTGAGCATCATATAAAACCCTTTTTGTTTTGGTTCTTCTCTCATATGCATTACTAATTGTATTTGCCTCTTGATATTGTATTTGGTTATTGATATATTGTTTAATGCCCAAGTTGAGTTGGGGGCATATCTTTTATTCCACTCCACCACCTTTCTTGTCACCACCCCATCATTCCACCATTCCACCATGTGTGAGCATTGCATTTTATTTGGGTCTATCTCTAGCTCATGTTGTTTGGAATGGACCCTTTTCCTTTCTACCTGCTTCCATATGGAATGATATGGGAAGGTTGTTCATGTTGGAATATTTTGAGGATAATATGCACATAGTGGAATATACACACTAGCATGTCCAAAATATATTCAAATATGGTCATCTCCATTCACTCCACATGGAACATTCCTTCAATCCTTAGCTTGGCCCTTACTCCATCTTTTGAGGATGCACATAAATAAATGCCATGAGATTTTATTTTGTTTTCACAAGATTAACACATGGCATTAAATACTTGCATGGGCCATGCATCCATCTTCAACACCTTTTCTTTTCTTTGTTTTTCTTTGTTTTGAGTGGAACCTCCCTCTTTTTCTCTCTTCACCTCTACCTCATCCACCCCTCTTGTGTAGTGCCATGCATGATCCTACAAGATCATCCCCTTGCCCATCTCTTCTCTCTCTTGATCATGCATACCAAAGCCCTCTCTCTCCTAGTCTCTCTCTCTTTTCTTTCTCTAACCCTAAACCCTCTCCCCTTTTTCCCTCTCTTTAACCCTACCCCATGATCTACCCCCTCCATCCCGAAGCATCAACCCCAGCCCTAGGCTACCCCATCTACCCCTCTAAACCCTATCAAACCAAACCCTTTGCCACCCTCTCTCTCTCTTTTTCTTCTAGATCTTTTTGCCTCTCTCTCTATCTACACCTAGCAAGACCTAGTCCCTCTCACCTCTCCCTCTCTCTACCGTGATGTCCCCACCTGGCTACCCCTCTCCTGGTCCCACACCCCATCTACCCTCCTCCTAGCCAAGCCCTAACCGAGCTCCCTCCTCTAACCCTAGCTCTAACCGAGCCTCCTCTTCCTCTGCTCATTTCTCCCCACCCACCCTCCCCCCCCCCCAGCTCTCCCCTCTCCACCCCACCAGCCCTGTTTCGCCCATGCCGAGCCCACAGACGTGAAGGAGGAGGAGGAAAGGTGGCAAGCCACCTTATCCCTAACCCACTCCCCACGGCACCCGCCTCCCTCGCCTTTATCTCCACCTCCCTCCTCTCTACCGACCCCTGATCCCCCAGGCCGTGCCCTTCCTCCTCCTCCTTCTCCCCACATCCACCTCGCAGCCACCACGCCGGTGTCGTGACCACCTCTCGATCGAGGCGGCGGGTGCTCAGTGTCGAGGAAGCTCGTGAGATCCCCGCCACTGGACACACCAGAGGAGGAGGAGAACCAGATCCGCCAAGACCACCACCTCGGACGGAAACCCTAACGCTGGTGGCCATCTGCGGCGCTCGCCCTGCGTCCCCTGACCAATCCAACTTCGTGCTCACCTCTCGGTAAGCCCTCTCTCTCGTGGACACCTCTGTTCCCTCCGCCGATGTCTGTGCTCGATCGTTTCATCGAACGGCCTTGCGGTCTATGACCGGTGTTCTCTCATCGATGCACCTCACAACGGCATACCTAGGCCCTGACCACCTCTCTGTCACCATTCGTTAGCCCACCGCGCTGGCACAGGCCCTCGTCGCGCACACCGCAGGTCGCGGGATCGAGCCCCAGCAAGCAGCAAGCGCTGTCGGTCGATCACCGATCCGTCGGATCGACAGAGAAGCAGATCTGGGCCGTGGTCAATTTACAAATAACCCCACTCTTTTCCTCTGCTTAACTCAAGGCCCCTCCCCCACATGTCTCTTTGGCTTTTTACAAAAGGCATAGCTTCATTTCTCTCAACCCAGCCTCTGGCCAAGGTGGCATCCATCTCGGCAGCGTGGGACCGTTTTACCGCCGGACCCACTTGTCATGCACTGCGGTTAGCTTTCCCCGCGGTGAGAAAAGTCCACTGCGCGCCGTTTCGCCAAGTCAGCATCGGCCCCACCCGTCAGTGCCTATGACTGGGTCGGGCTGAGTAACAAAAGTCTGCCCTGTTGCCTGTTTTAATTAAAACCTTTTTCAAAATTGTTTAAATTTAAATTAAAATCTGTTTTTAAATAACTTTTCAAATATAAAACTAAATAATACATATGATATATGTTTTTGAATCAGAAAAGTGTGAGGAATTCAAATATGCCCTTCAAAATATATTTTGAACACTTTAAATTTCGAGTTGCTCAAAATTACAATAAAATGCCCTTTTCCTTAATTAATTAATAACTTTTGTTTTATAACTCCGAATTTGACAAATAATATGTCTAAATCGATCAGCGCGACGAGCCCGTTCTATCTATGAATTCCATGTTCTGAATTGCAGCATGCATCATATAAATATAAAGGTTACAGCAACTTATTTGAGGATAAAAGGTGACTAAAACTCCATAAAATGCTTTATTCTTGTATTCCACACCTCACCCATGCCATGCTACTTTATTGCCATGCAAATTGTGCATCTTTCATCATGGCATGATTGTTTGCTTGTCGCATTTTGATTCATATGCTTGTGCACTCTATTTATGTTGGCCCTTGTTTGTTTGGTTCTTCTTCGAATAGACGCTGAGCAGGGGATATATCAAGAAACCCAGGAGCACTACCCAGATCCGTCCCTTGCTTCAACTGAGCTGCCAGGCAAGCACTACCACATGCTTGCATACATATAGTACCTATTGCCTCTCTCCTATTCTTGCATCATTGAGTCGCGATTGCATTAAACTGAATCCCAAGTACTGCATAGCCTTTACTTTTAAACCCCACCGAAGCTTGTTCCTCCATCCCATGAGCCATTACTACAGGAGTTGATTGAGCCATGCGGGTCGTAGAACAGCATGTGTAGGGTATGTGAGTGTCTGATGGATAACGAGGTACCTAAACAACTTAACCTGAGTAGTAATGGGAAAACTAATGAAAGTGGCACCGGTGAGCAATATCTGCTATTTGGTTTTTCATGCTCACTTGTGTCCCGTAGGACCCCGAGTACTTGATTCCTGTTCCTTGAATATTCGCGCTATCCACATCCGGGAGGCTTATGAACCCCCCTGAGCCAGAGCTTGATTCATTCTTATTTCTTGGGGCCACAAAGTAGTTTGGGGTTTTATTACTATCCTGTACTTATGCCATGCTTTACTGCTTTATTTACGATTGTGCGAGGAGCACCTGTACTGTTTTGGATGCGGAGTGTTTTCGCGGTATCGACAAGCCCAGTCACACTTTCGGGTTCCCAGTCGTTTACAGCCATTGACGCAAACCTTGAGTCCGTCTCGGAGCTGGCCAACTTGGTTGCGGGTAGCTTAATGGGGTGGCCCCCTGAAACATTTCTGAATCATGTGATCGCTTTGTCGTGCATGCCTCGTTGGGTTTTGATTTGGTTTTTCCGAGGTTGATCGAGTGTGTGTTGCTATTTGTGCATCCCTGCAGGGTAAATCTTTCTGAAAGCCGTGTCCGCGGTTATGGACAACTTGGAGCACAATTTCTCGATCATAGACAAGTATAACTAAAGTACCGCCTTTAATTTGACTAAGTACCTGACTAGTAAATAGTGCAACACCCATGGAATGGTTAATAAAACTGCCAACGGATGGGGGGCTGTTCGTCCGCTTCCTCGTTGGTAAGCGAGGAGGAGGATGGATCTGTTAATATTACTATTATAACTGTTGTTATTAATTCACGGACATCCGTCTATCTTTGGTTAGGCGGATGGTTAGCGAGTATTTATAGAATTGTTACGTGTTATCTTTTGCTGCAATTGCGTCACCCCAGGTTGTGTCCCCTTTAGAGGCATAAAGACTTGCTTGTAAAATTCTAGGGTCTCACACGATAAATTGTTTGATTCGATGAACAGTAAACTCGCAAGATGGATACCGGGTGGAGGAGACTACGATGTTGGCAATGATCACTCGGTGTAGAGATTCCGGAACAGGGATCCGTGAGATCTGTATGGATGAGTTTATTTATGGGGCATCTTATGCCGATTTGCTTCTTATCCGTACTCGGATCTTGTTTTCCGCTTACCGATACTGATGTTTGATGTATGAGGAGATATCCTAAACTATTATATCTATCTAGGATATTTGGATCTTGCCGTATGCTGCAATATTTCTATTTCTTTTAGATGGAATGGCTCGAGGACTGTATGGTGGCTTGCATACATACTCATTTGTGTATGTAGTTGATCCCTTCGCCGACACGCTTCGTTCTTGTCCCGATGTTTTGGAAATGGTTAGACGGCCGAAAGGTTCACTGTGAGTGGCATTTGGCCCCACCGTACTATTTTAACCATTTTCGCTCATCCAGGCTTGTAACTAAGAGCGTAATTCACCGAGGTAGTTACAATTGGTATCAGAGCCATCCCGCCCTTCAGGGTATCAGCCAAATGGTCGTTGTCAGTCTAGCAAATATTTTGGTAGCTATGTATACTAGGGAAAAACAAAACGCGAGAGTAGGACTGCTTCCACTTTTCTTCTTACCCACCCACCCTTTTCTGGTAAGGAAGTGTAACGTTTTCAATCCTCTTCTTAAAATTCAAACTAGGATTCACGTGTTCTGGGTTTCCATAGTACCATAGAAAGTGTGTGTGTGTGTGTAATTTCTTGTCTATCTGTTGCATCCAATTTGTTATCACAATCTGCCTTTGGTTATCAACTGTTGGTACATTCCATACTGACAGGCTTTTGGAAAACCGGCGCGATCTATCTGACTCCTTGTTAACCGGTGCCATCTTCTTAAGGGTGTTCTTCCTTCCAGCATGCTTTCACAGAATGTGGAGTTGCTAATTTGTACCTGATAAGTGATTTCGCGCATCTATTGGTATTTTAATGCCAAAAATGCGGAAAATTTTCTTTGATACATCTGTGTTTCCACACTCCTTTCCAGTCGTGTGTGAAACATTATCTATCTCCTTTTTATCAGCATGTCCATGCTAACTCAATCTTTTGTCACCGGCGCTTAATCCTGGAGTTTTATTTCATCTCCAATTCTCTTGGGCTAATTACATAACATGTGTCGATCCGATGTTGGTGATTGTAATTTGGTTCTCAGCATAGCTATAGGACACTTATCATGAGTGGAATATGGAAAATGCTATCAACACTATCCTCCAAATGGTGACGGTTATCTCCTGTGATTTTGAGTACACCGTGATCATATCCATGCATATTCAAGCATCTTTGGCAAACCGGAGTTTCTCAAGGCACTACGGCAGTCTATCATCTGTCCATCATGCTGCACATCTTTTTGAACTCCATATCTGCAAAATTCTCTTTGAGACGAGGGAATTGCATCTTTTCGTCTCTGGTAGCTTTGCTTAAGGTATGATCTATCATCTTTTCTTTATCCAAGATCTCTTTATCTTTGTAACCGGTGATCCAATCGACAATGTGAACCAGGTGACATATCTTTTTCTTCCGAAGGACCAGATAACCTATTCTTCCAGTGCATCTTTCCAACATGAATCCTTACTCGTAACGTTGATCTTTCAAAGTGCGTTCAGCTCAGGAAGTGTTCGATCATTTGTTCGTTTCTCTCGTCTTTTGAACTTGGTATTCTGGGAATATCTTGTTAATCCATGGTGGTATATGTTGATAATATGCTTGCCTATTCCATATCAATGGAAGGACATGGAAGATCATCTGTGTCTCTTTCTCTCAAGCTTCGTGAGCACTGCCTGTGTGCAAAGTCTCAAAGTGAGAATTCTGACTTTTTCAAGTCACCTATCTCGGCCACGTCCTTCTGCTAAATAGATCGCTTCAATTCTGGAATCAGCAAGTCCATTGTTAATTCCAGCTTCCATCTTCAATCAACCCGGAGTTTTCCTTGTTGGCAAGTTATCATCGTCGTTTCGCTAAAGATTTTCCTCAAGACCGCTAAACCTCTCTCAATCTTTTCAAGAACAACATGGAGTTCTTTTCACCTCTATCTCGTTAAGTAATCTCTTGAAACCCTCTCGCTCTATCGTCTATGCTCAATCCACCGGAGGCCATGAAGACCTTCCAGATCTTGTATTCCTTCTGTTCAAGTTGGTGCTATCTTTTCTGTAGCTGTTGAATCTTGCAGTTGTTCTCCGTAATCTTCCTTCATATCTTTCCGGTGGCTTGGTACTACCGACATGACGATAACATCATCATCTTTATCTATCTGTGAACCTGGCGAATAGTGTGCATCTATCCTTGTTTTCTAACGAAGTTCCATGAGTTACTGTCAATACCTTCAGTCTGTTTCGGTAGTTGGGTTGCTTAGTTTTCCTATTCATGTGCGGAGTAATGCTTTGAGTGCGGGATGGAGTAGCTACCATACCACTACTCTTATCATTCGCTCTTGTACATTGAATTGGTGAATTAATGTGATTTCACTCATTCCACGGAAGTTAGAAGTGGCCTTTATCCCTTGATACTTTTACTTCCGTCCTTGTTTTTCCGGAGTGCTCTCTCGAAGAAAGTAATCAATAATCTCTTGTTGGTGGTATGTCTATTCTAGATGGAGCAAAATCTTCAATTATCTGGTGGAAACAAACGCAAACTCTTTTCTGTCCTTGTCATTCTACATCCCCAAACAAGATGAAAGGAAACTATCTCTCTTTGTTTCATCAATTCTTTTTCTGTGGTAAAGCCAATTATGGTTGATGCCATCAGCCGCAAATCTATTGCGTTAGCCTCAAGGCTAAACAAAGCAATAAGTATCTCTACAATAAACTCTAGATCCTCCATATTCTTTGCTTCTCGGGATTCCACCATGATCTAGCTTCACATCCGTCTCTGGAAGTTATATCCGCGCACCTCAATTGCGTGATCCTTTGGTTCTTACCGGCGCAAGAAGAATCTAATCCGACGATGTCTAACTAAATCTTTCCATTGATATCAAGGAACTCTATTGTTTGAACGCAATATTGTTTCCGAACTTCATTTCTAAAATCCGAGAGAAGATACGATGCTATTGTCATAGTGGTTCAAACCTCTCCAACCTAGATTTCATCCTCTCTAGTATCGGTAAATCTTTAATCTTAATGGTGTGTCTTTCTTTATCCATGATACATCATCTTGTCCTTTCTTTCACAAGTGGTTCTATTTTCTCTTATCATGTTTCTTGAGAAAACCGGAGCTATGTTCATCCTATCCTTCTTGTCTCACGACAATCCTTCAACTCTTCTAACCCGTTGTTTCTCAAGCAAAACGCAATACTCGCAACAAGTCTAGCAAGTTTTGCAAGGTGTAGTGGTCGCACCATTCCGTTGTTCATCAACTTGGGAACGTGAGGGTCACCTTCGTTCGAACACCCGCCTCTCCTTGTGTTGTTTTCTTTTCCCTAGGAATCTCGGGGCGAGATTCTTGTTTAGTGGGGGAGAGTTGTAGCATCCCAATTGTCTAACAATTGCAATGCTACTAGCCTAGTCTATATATGCTACTTCCTATATATAATTGTTGCATCATAATTATATCATGCTCATGTCATCATGCCACCTTGCATTTGAGCATCATATAAAACCCTTTTTGTTTTGGTTCTTCTCTCATATGCATTACTAATTGTATTTGCCTCTTGATATTGTATTTGGTTATTGATATATTGTTTAATGCCCAAGTTGAGTTGGGGGCATATCTTTTATTCCACTCCACCACCTTTATTGTCACCACCCCATCATTCCACCATTCCACCATGTGTGAGCATTGCATTTTATTTGGGTCTATCTCTAGCTCATGTTGTTTGGAATGGACCCTTTTCCTTTCTACCTGCTTCCATATGGAATGATATGGGAAGGTTGTTCATGTTGGAATATTTTGAGGATAATATGCACATAGTGGAATATACACACTAGCATGTCCAAAATATATTCAAATATGGTCATCTCCATTCACTCCACATGGAACATTCCTTCAATCCTTAGCTTGGCCCTTACTCCATCTTTTGAGGATGCACATAAATAAATGCCATGAGATTTTATTTTGTTTTCACAAGATTAACACATGGCATTAAATACTTGCATGGGCCATGCATCCATCTTCAACACCTTTTCTTTTCTTTGTTTTTCTTTGTTTTGAGTGGAACCTCCCTCTTTTTCTCTCTTCACCTCTACCTCATCCACCCCTCTTGTGTAGTGCCATGCATGATCCTACAAGATCATCCCCTTGCCCATCTCTTCTCTCTCTTGATAATGCATACCAAAGCCCTCTCTCTCCTAGTCTCTCTCTCTCTTTTCTTTCTCTAACCCTAAACCCTCTCCCCTTTTTCCCTCTCTTTAACCCTACCCCATGATCTACCCCCTCCATGCCGAAGCATCAACCCCAGCCCTAGGCTACCCCATCTACCCCTCTAAACCCTATCAAACCAAACCCTTTGCCACCCTCTCTCTCTTTTTCTTCTAGCTCTTTTTGCCTCTCTCTCTATCTACACCTAGCAAGACCTAGTCCCTCTCACCTCTCCCTCTCTCTACCGTGATGTCCCCACCTGGCTACCCCCTCTCCCTGGTCCCACACCCCATCTACCGCTCCTCCTTGCCAAGCGCTAAACGAGCTACCCTCCTCTAACCCTAGCTCTAACCGAGCCTCCTCTTCCCTCTCTCCTGCCTTGCACCCCACCAGCCCGAGTCCGCCCGCCTTGCCTCCCCGGCCCACCCGCCATGCTCCTGCACGCCCATGCCGAGCCCAGCTCACAAGACGTGAAGGAGGAGGAGGAAAAGGTGGCCGAAGCCACCTTTATCCCTAACCCACTCCCCCACGGCACCCCGCTCTCCCTCGCCTTTATCTCCACCCTCCCTCTCTACCGCGCTGACCCCAGATCCCCCAGAGCCGTGCCCTTCCTCCTCTTCCTCCCCCTTCTCCCCCACATCCACCTCGTCGGCCACCACGCCGGTGTCGGCGACCACCTCTCGATCGAGGCGGCGGGCGCGGTGCTCAGGTGTCGAGGAAGCTCGGCGAGGATCCCCTGCTTCGCCCTGGACACGCCAGCGAGGAGGAGGAGAACCAGATCCGCCAGCACCACCACCGCCTCGACGGAAACCCTAACGCTGGTGGCCGCTCGCGTCTCGCCACCGGCGACGTCCCCAGACCGATCCAACTTCGCTGCTACCTCTCGGTAAGCCCTCTCTCCCGTGGACACCTCTGCTCTCGCTGACGCTCTGGTTTCGCCGATCGTTTCATCGAACGGCCTCGGTGCGTGGCAGCCGACGGCGTTCTCTCGTCGATGCGCCTCGCAACGGCATACCTAGGCCCTGACCACCTCTCTGTCACCATTCGTTAGCCCACCGCGCTGGCACAGGCCCTCGTCACGCACACCGCAGGTCGCGGGATCGAGCCCCCGCGCCGCGCATGCCGCGCTCTGTCGGTCGATCACCGATCCGTCAGATCGACAGAGGAAGCAGATCTATAGTGGGCCGTGGTCACTTTACAAATAACCCCCACTCTTTTTCCTCTGCTTAACCCGCGCTCCCCTCTGACCCCACATGTCAGTCTCTTTGGCGTTTTTACAAAAGGGCTTCGCTTTCTCTCAACCCAGCCCCATTGCCAAGCGTGGCAAGCCCATCTCTCCTCTC
Source organism: Avena insularis (assembly GCA_023614405.1). NCBI lineage: Eukaryota > Viridiplantae > Streptophyta > Magnoliopsida > Poales > Poaceae > Avena > Avena insularis. Next base: position 229,822,383 of record CM042692.1, read on the forward strand.
GACGCTGGGACGTTTTACCACGGACCCACTTGTCATGCATCATGTTAGCTTTCCCACATGTGAGAAAAGTCCATCGCGCTGCTTCGCCAAGTCAGCATCGCCACCCACCCATTGCCTATGACTGGGTCGGCTGAGTAACAAAAGTCCTCAAGTTGCTGCTTTTAATTAAAACCTTTTTCAAAATTGTTTAAATTTAAATTCAAATCTGTTTTTAAATAACTTTTCAAATATAAAACTAAATAATACATATGATATATGTTTTTGAATTATAAAAGTGTGAGGAATTCAAATATGCCCTTCAAAATATATTTTGAACACTTTAAATTTCGAGTTGCTCAAAATTACAATAAAATGCCCTTTTCCTTAATTAATTAATAACTTTTGTTTTATAACTCTGAATTTGACAAATAATATGTCTAAATCGATCAGCGCGACGAACCCGTTCTATCTATGCATTCCATATTCTGAATTGCAGCATGCATCATATAAATATAAAGGTGACAGCAACTTATTTGAGGATAAAAGGTGACTAAAACTCCATAAAATGCTTTATTCTTGTATTCCACACCTCACCCATGCCATGCTACTTTATTGCCATGCAAATTGTGCATCATTCATCATGGCATGATTGTTTGCTTGTCGCATTTTCATTCATATGCTTTTGCACTCTATTTATGTTGGCCCTTGTTTGTTTGGTTCTTCTTCGAATAGACGCTGAGCAGGGGATATATCAAGAAACCCAGGAGCACTACCCAGATCCGTCCCTCGCTTCAACTGAGCTGCCAGGCAAGCACTACCACATGCTTGCATACATATAGTACCTATTGCCTCTCTCCTATTCTTGCATCATTGAGTCGCGATTGCATTAAACTGAATCCCAAGTACTGCATAGCCTTTACTTTTAAACCCCACCGAAGCTTGTTCCTCCATCCCATGAGCCATTACTACAGGAGTTGATTGAGCCATGCGGTCGAGAACAGCATGTGTAGGGTATGTGAGTGTCTCGATGGATAACGAGGTACCTAAACAACTTAACCTGAGTAGTAATGGGAAAACTAATGAAAGTGGCACCGTGAGCAATATCTGCTATTTGGTTTTCATGCTCACTTGTGTCTCAGAGGACCCCGAGTACTTGATTCTGCCTTGAATATTCATTATCCACATCCAGGAGGCTTATGAACCCCCCTGAGCCATAGCTTGATTCATTCTTATTTCTTGGGGCCACAAAGTAGTTTGGGGCTTTATTACTATCCTGTACTTATGCCATGCTTTACTGCTTTATTTACGATTATGCGAGGAGCACCTGTACTGTTTTGGATGCGGAGTGTTTTCGCGGTATCGACAAGCCCAGTCACACTTTCGGGTTCCCAGTCGTTTACAGCCATTGACGCAAACCTTAAGTCCATCTCGAGCCGCCAACTTCGCTATGGTAGCTTAATGGGGTGGCCTCAAACATTTCTGAATCATGTGATCGCTTTGTCGTGAATGCCTCGTTGGGTTTTGATTTGGTTTTTCCGAGGTTGATCGAGTGTGTGTTGCTATTTGTGCACCCCTGCAGGGTAAATCTTTCTGAAAGCCGTGTCCGCGGTTATGGACGACTTGGAGCACAGTTTCTCGATCATAGACAAGTATAACTAAAGTACCGCCTTTAATTTGACTAAGTACCTGACTAGTAAATAGTGCAACACCCATGGAATGGTTAATAAAACTGCCAACGGATGGGGGGGCTGTTCGTCCGCTTCCTCGTTGGTAAGCGAGGAGGAGGATGGATCTGTTAATATTACTGTTATAACTGTTGTTATTAATTCACGGACATCCGTCTATCTTTGGTTAGGCGGATGGTTAGCGAGTATTTATAGAATTGTTACGTGTTATCTTTTGCTGCAATTGCGTCACCCCAGGTTGTGTCCCCTTTAGAGGCATAAAGACTTGCTGTGTACCCCTAGGGTCTCACACGATAAATTGTTTGATTCAGATGAACAGGTAAACTCGCAAGATGGATACTGGGTGGAGGAGACGGACGATGTTGGCAATGATCACTCGGTGTAGAGATTCCGGGAACGGGGATCCGTGAGATCTGTGGGCGGGATGAGTTTATTTATGGGGCATCTTATGCCGATTTGCTTCTTATCCGTACTCGGATCTTGTTTTCCGCTTTACCGATACTGATGTTTGATGTATGAGGAGATATCCTAAACTATTATATCTATCTAGGATATTTGGATCTTGCCGTATATGCTTGCAATATTTCTATTTCTTTTAGATGGAATGGCTCGAGGACTGTTGTATGGTGGCTTGCATACATACTCATTTATGTATGTAGTTGATCCCTTCACCGCCGATTACGCCGTTTCTTGTCCCGATGTTTTGGAAATGGTTAGGACGGCCGAAAGGTCTACCTGTGAGTGGCATTTGGCCCCACCGTACTATTTTAACCATTTCCGCTCATCCAGGCTTGTAACTAAGAGCGTAATTCACCGAGGTAGTTACACGGCACCCCCTCGGCCTCTCCTTCTGCCTATATATTGCCCTCGGGACGAAAACCCTAAGGACCCGACCAAAAATCCACGAAAGAGTCTGTAGCCGCCGTCATATCCATCCCTAGATCGAGAGGGATGCAAGCTCTTCCAAGACCACGGAGAGGGGAATTCACCCTGGAGGCCTTCTTCATCACCATGCAAGCCTCCAGTGTGATGCGTGAGTAGTTCATCCTTGGACTACGGATCCATGTAGTAGCTAGATGGATGGTTCTTCTCCTTTGTGCTTTCATGTTTAGATCTTGTGAGCTCTGTTCATGATCAAGATCATCTATTTGTAATTCTGCATGTTGTGTTTGCGGGGATCCGATGGATATTGAGATGCTATTTCAGATTTATTATTGATTCTATCATGTCTTTGTTATTTGTGATCTTGCATGCTTTCTGTTGTAGTAGCTATCTTGGCCAAGTAGATGCTAGCAACTCCAAGAGTTAGTATTTATGCTCGATAGTGGGTTCATGCCTCTGGTAATTTGGGGAAGTGACAGAAATCTCTAAGGTACTAGATGTTCTATTGCTACTAGGGAGAAAACAACAATCCTTTATTCATAGAACAATCGTATTGTTTACTTTACACGCAGTTCGTAAAGCAATAATCTTTTGCTTGCAACTTAATACTGGAGGGGGTTCGGATGATAACCTGAAGGTGGATTATTAGTCATAGATGCAGTTGGATGGCGGTCTATGTATAATGTTGTAATTCCCAATCAAGTTCCAAAGGAGTCAAGATGATTAGTATATGCATGTATTGCTTTCTCTATGTTTGTCAATTGCCCCGCTGTAATTTGTTCACCCAACATGTTATCTATCTAAGGAGAGCCACCTCTAGTGAACTATGGATCCCGGTCCTTGTCTTTTACATACAATCTATAAACTGTTTACTGTTTTGTGTTTACTTTCTGCAAACTTTTACCTCTTTCCATTCGATACGTTTAATCCTTTGTTTTCAGCAAAACACGGTGAGATTGACAACCTCATTGCAAGTTGGGGACAAAGTTCTGTGGTTGTGTTGTGCAGGTCTCCACGTTGCTACTAGCACCGGTAGTGCGCCCTGACAAAGCTCAGCTAGTAACACCTTTGGGGTGTTTCCTTGCTCCTACTGGTTCGATTAAACCTTGGTTTCATAACTGAGGGAAACTTGCTGCTGTGCTCATCATACCTTCCTCTTGGGGTTCCCAACGAGCTCTGCATCAACACCGCCATCAAGCATTTTTCTGGGCGCCGTGCATTGAGCCATCAAGCATTTTTCCAAGGCGCTGCTGTCGGGAGTCAAGGACATCTTCACAAGGGGAGTCCCTCATAACCAATCTCTTTACTTTGTTATTTTTGTTTTTCTTAGTTTCTTTTTGCTTTGTTTACTTGTTTTCTTATCAAAAACACAAAAAAATTAGTTTTACTAGTTTGCTTTCTTATTTCAAAAACAATTAAGTCTCCTTCAGTTGTTGCCTCTTCCTTAGCTCACCATGTTGGTCCCCAAATTCACCCTGAAAGACCTTCCAATTGGTAGTGGTTCTATAATTGGGAAAGATAATATTGAAGAATTCTTTAATCATGTTAGTAAACATGAGGATACTGAGGATATATCCCTTGCAGAACTTGCTCCAAACTATGAGATTGCTGTAGCTTCTTTAATTCACATGTTAGAAGCTAAGTTTGTTAACCTCAACCCCTTAATGCAAGTAATGTTTCTTAAGCTTAAAGAAATTGAGGACCCTGAAAAGAGGGATTTTATTCTAGAAACTTTGTTTAAGGAGTTCTATGATGTTGCCAAGGAAGCTAGGAAAGTCTTTGAATGTTTCAATATGCTAGGCTCATGTGTAGATGTTGTTAGTACCTGAGAAAAGATGAACAAAACCGAACCTAATGGGGAGGAACCTAAGATACCAATACTCTTCAAACTAGTAGCAATACATGATGCCATAGAAAAGAATCTTGATTGGATTGTTCCTGCAAACCCTTTTGATGAGAATAGTGAACCTAAGAGCATTGAGAGAGGATCCTCTAGAACTTATTTGGATGATATACCTTGCCTTGTTGAAAATATTTCTGCTATTGATCTTAATGCTTCTTCATTTGAGAACACTTGATTCTTTTTCTTGCTTCTTATGCCTAACTTAAAGGCGTTAAAGAAAAGTACTTATTGGGAGATAACCCAAAAGTTTTAGATGAGTCTTGGAAGTTATTACTTCGGTAATAACCGCTCCTTATCCTTTTTATTTGCTTTTTGTGCCAAGAGTAACCTCTAATGAGAGAGAAGTAATGATTGGGAAAGTTGCTGTCCCGAAACAGATTTCCGTGCTTCACCGTAAAACTTCGTGTAAAATCTCTGAACGTATTTTTGAGGCGTGAATTTTTGTGCTTCTGACCCAGGTTGTTATCTAACTTTCATTAGTTCAACACTTTTTTATTTGAGCAACAGAAGGTCTTCGAAAATATTCGTCTTTACCTGCTGGTCTGTTTTGACAGATTTCTGCCATTTTTTGCATTTGCTTCTTGTTGGTTCCTTTTTGAGTTCTTTTGGGGAATTGAGATTTTTGAGGGAAGTGATACAGTATCTAGTGTTTTAATGGAAGTTTATTTGGTGTTAGAACTGAAAATTAAGACTTATTTATCTTGAGTGCACTAATGTTGCTAATAAAGATTGTGTGAAGTTTTGTATGAAGGAAAAATTTCAGGTGTATGGAAGGAATGAGTAATGAGATGAAGGATGGACTAAAGCTCAAGCTTGGGGATGCCACGCGTGTCACCCCAAGAATCCAAGAAGTACAAGCGTCAAAGCTTGGGGATGACCAAGGCATCCCCTTCTTCATCAATAAAAATTCCAGGTTTCTTCCAAACGTTTCATTTTTATTGTTTCATGCACAGTTGTGTTGTTCTTGGAGCGTCTTCTTTTTTGTTTTTGTTTTGTTTTTTCATTTGCTTTTGTTTGCTTAGTTTTCTGAATAAATTGGTTGGACCCCCTCTTTCATACATTGGTTTGCAAATAGTTTGGTCTGGTTTGGAAAAGAGTAGGAAAGTTCATGCTTATGTGGTAAAAAGGGCTCGTTTTTAACTGTGGCCTATGCTTTGTCATGCCATGCTTGATATTGTATTGGCTTTATGCTTAGTATTCTTTGCTATAACATGACTTGTTATAAACAATTGAGATTTCTTAATGTGCCTTGGATGAATCATGCGTTGTTTTAGCATATTAAAGCATAGTATAGTGGTATTCTCCTTTAATGCTTTATTTTGGGTTGACTTGGCGCATGCTCACACCATGTTATGACTATATCAAGTCACCATAGCCTTTATGATCCTTTAGTTTTCAACTTGTAGTATCACTTTATGCTTTGATCAATGATGTTTTGTCGCTCTACATGATTATGGCCATTATTGCTCTCTTATTTTGTCGCTCCCAGTCTTTTGCTAGCCTCCACAACCAAGTATGAGTTCCACTCATGCATCCAACTCCCTAAACCAAGTTATTCCAAAGAGTCCACCATACCTACCTACTAGCTTATGCTATTCCAAGTATATTCATGCTTTTGTTTACCTTCCAAATTAAACTTGTTATGAGAAAACTAGTGATTAAAGCTCTCACGAACTTGATGGCACACTTTACTTTTTTGCATCTAATAAACTTGAACCATTGGGTCCTTCTTTGTTGCGTATATGCTTGCGCTTTATAAGTTGAAATTAGCAGAACCATGTTTCATGGGGAACGCTTTCAACATTGCACTTGTACTTTGTACCCCGTTGATATCATGTTCTTTTGCTTACGGATCCCGGCGGTGTGAAATAAAAGTGGAAATTGTAAGATCATGGAGTTTGTACGTGTGTTAGAGAAACGCCTGGGCCGCTAGCCTAAGCCATGCCTAATCATGGTGGAAACTTGCAGCATCACCATAATGAGCACTCTATGAAGCATCCTCAATAAAAACCTATGCAAATAGCAAATAAAAAGATCGCTGAGATGCTCATTGTCTGCTTGTCATTTTGATTATGGAAAGCTCCGTATCATGTGCATGGGTACCTGCTATGTGTTCTTAATGATACACATGTACTTACAATGACAAGAGCTTACTCGTGACTAAAGTTGAGTAGCATGAGGATCGGTCTTTGTAAGGAAGGGGCATGAGATTTCGGTTTATAACTTGTCAAGCATATCCTCTTAGTTGTGTCACTTTAACCTTAATCACCTTAAAGATGCTTATGATAGGGGCAATGAGAGCTGAAAGCTATAAGTACCATAATTTTTGGAAGCTCTTTATGAGACTTGAATTCCTACTTCCTTTTATAAAAAGGCCTTTCTTCCACCATTATATTGAGTCTCCACCTTCTACCTTTATGCACCTACTTTGAGAGCATAGTGGCCATTCTTAGTTCTATGTGCATTGTCCCAAGACTAGTTGATTGATGCATACTTTGATATTGCTTGTTTTAAACTATTTGTATCTAGTCACTCGTATGAACTTTGAAGGTGTCCTATGCATTTATATTTGCTACTCTTTGAGGGACAAGCTGAATGCTATTATGCTATGTTTTCTTTATGTGAAACAAACAAACGTCTTGCAAAGCATTGTTATTCATGAATCTTTTGTTTGTGCCTTTTCATGTTGCATTATAGTTTCTTTGCTTATTGCTAGAACTTTGTCTTTCATGTTATGATTGAAGTACTATGATCCCAGCTTTGAATGTTTTGCAAATACTTTGATCAAGTCTTTGATGGTGCATGTCACCTTAACAATTATTCTTTCTTTTTATCACTTGCCTACTCGAGGACGAGCAGGAGTTAAGCTTAGGGATGTTGATACATTGCAAATGTATCTATAATTTTTGATGTTCCATGCTTGGTTTTATCCACTTTCTTGTGTTTTGTCCACACTTTGGAGTACTTTTCATATGATTTCTTGGACTAACCTATTAACAAGAGCCACAAAGCTGTACCTGCTTTTCTGCTGTTTTTGGTTCCAGAAAGTCAGAAATTGAATATTCGAATTGACGGGACAAAAGCCAAAGTGCCTATTTTTCCTAAGTCATCAAGTGCCGAATACGAGACGGAGAGGGCCAGGGGCACCACACCACCTGGTCAGTGCGGCCAGCCTGGCCGCCAGGTGGTGTGGTGGCCACTCCGCACCCTCGGCCTCCTTCCTTCCGCCTATATATTGCCCTCGAGACGAAAACCCTAAGGACCCGATCAAAATTCACGAAAGAGTTCAGAGTCTGGCCATCTCCATCCCTAGATTGGGAGGGATCTGAAGCTCTTCCCGGCACCCTTACGGAGAGGGGAATTCACCCTAGAGGCCTTCTTCATCACCATGCAAGCCTTCGATGTGATCCGCGAGTAGTTCATCCTTGGACTACGGATCCATGTAGTAGCTAGATGGCTGGTTCTCCTCCTTTGTGCTTTCATGTTTAGATCTTGTGAGCTCCGTTCATGATCAAGATCATCTATTTGTAATTCGGCATGTTGTGTTTGCGAGGATCCGATGGATATTGAGATGCTATTTCAGATTGATTATTGATTCTATCATGTCTCTGTTATTTTTGATCTTGCATGCTTTCCGTTGTTAGTAGCTATCTTGGCCAAGTAGATGCTAGCAACTCCAAGAGTTAGTATGTATGCTCGATAGTGGGTTCATGCCTTTGGTAATCTGGGAAGTTACAGAAATCTCTAAGGTACTAGATGTGCTGTGGCTACTAGGGAGAAAACAACAATCCTTTGTTCATAGAACAATCGTATTGTTTACTTTACACGCAGTTCGTAAAGCAATAATCTTTTGCTTGCAACTTAATACTGGAGGGGGTTCGGATGATAACCTGAAGGTGGATTATTAGTCATAGATGCAGTTGGATGGCGGTCTATGTATAATGTTGTAATGCCCAATCAAGTTCCAAAGGAGTCAAGATGATTAGTATATGCATGTATTGCTTTCTCGGTGTTTGTCAATTGCCCCGCTGTAATTTGTTCACCCAGCATGTTATCTATCTAAGGAGAGCCACCTCTAGTGATCTATGGATCCCGGTCCTTGTCTTTTACATACAATCTATAAACTGTTTACTGTTTTGTGTTTACTTTCTGCAAACTTTTACATCTTTCCATTCGATACGTTTAATCCTTTGTTTTCAGCAAAACACGGTGAGATTGACAACCTCATCGCAAGTTGGGGACAAAGTTCTGTGGTTGTGTTGTGCAGGTCTCCATGTTGCTACTAGCACCAGTAGTGCGCCCTGCCAAAGCTCAGCTAGTAACACCTTTGGCGTGTTTCCTTGCTCCTACTGGTTCGATTAAACCTTGGTTTCATAACTGAGGGAAACTTTTTGCTGTGCTCATCATACCTTCCACTTGGGGTTCCCAACGAGGTCTACATCAACACCGCCATCAAGCATTTTTCTGGGCGTTGTGCATTGAGCCATCAGTAGTCTGTGAAAAGAACACACATGCAATGACACTGGTGGATCCATCTGTGGTTGGTGAGAAGGATACACATGCAATGACACAGGTGGATCCATGTGTGGTCTGTGAGAAGAACACACATGCAATGACACTGGTGATATGTGGTTAGTGAAAGGAACAGACATGCAATGACACTGGTGGATCCATGTGTGATTAATAGGAAGAACACACATGCAATGACACTCGGTGTGGTTCATGATATGGTTTGTGAGAAGAACACATGCAATGACTCTAGTTGTGGTTCATGAGAAGAACACACATGCAATGACTCTAACTGTGGTTCATGAAAAGAGTAGACATCCGATGACACCGGTGGATCCATGTGTGGTCTATGACAGGAACACACATGCAATGACACCGGTGGATCCTTACGTGGTCTCTGAGAAGAACACACATGCAATGACATCGGTGGATCCATACATGGTCTGTGAGAAGAACACACATGCAATGACACTGGTGGATCCATCTGTGGTTTGTGAGAAGGACACACATGCAATGACACTAGTGGATCCATGTGTGGTCTGTGAGAAGAACACACATGCAATGACACTGGTGTGGTTCATGGGAAGAACACACATGCAATGACACTGGTGGATCCATGTGTGGTTAATGAGAAGAACACACATGCAATGACACTGGGTGTGGTTCATTATATGGTTTGTGAGAAGAACACACATGCAATGACTCTAGCTGTGGTTCATGAGAAGAACACACATGCAATGACTCTAACTGTGGTTCATGAAAAGATCAGACATGCGATGACACCGGTGGATCCATGTGTGGTCTATGAGAGGAACACAGATGCAATGACTCTAGCTGTGGTTCATGAAAAGATCAGACATGCGATGACACCGGTGGATCCATATGTGGTCTATGAGAGGAACACGCATGCAATGATACCGGTGGATCCTTACATGGTCTGTGAAAAGAACACACATGCAATGACACTGGTGGATGCATATGTGGTTTGTGAGAAGGACACACATGCAATGACACTGGTGGATCGATGTGTGGTATGTGGGAAGAACACACATGCAATGACACTGGTGATATGTGGTTTGTGAAAAGAACAGACATGCAATGACTCTTACTGTGGTTCATGAAAAGAGCAAACATGCAATGACACTGGTGGATTCATGTGTTGTTAATGAGAAGAACACACATGCAATGACACTGGGTGTGGTTCATGATATGGTTTGTGAAAAGAACACACATGCAATGACTCTAGATGTGGTTCATGAGAAGAACACACATGCAATGACTCTAACTGTGGTTCATGAAAAGAGCAGACATGCGATGACACCGGTGGATCCATGTGTGGTCTATGAGAGGAACACACATGCAATGACACCGATGGATCCTTCCGTGGTCTGAGAGAAGAACACACATGCAATGACACTGGTGGATCCATTTGTGGTCTGTGAGAAGGACACACATGCAATGACACTGGTGGATCCATCTGTGGTTCATGGGAAGAACACACATGCAATGACACTGGTGGATCCATGTGTGGTCTATGGGAAGAACACACATGCAATGACACTGGTGATATGTGTTTTGTGAAAGGAACAGACATGCAATGACGTTAACTGTGGTTCATGAAAAGAACAGACATGCAATGACACTGGTTGATCCATGTGTGGTTAATGAGAAGAACACACATGCAATGACACTGGGTGTGGTTCATGATATGGTTTGTGAGAAGAACACACATGCAATGACTCTAGTTGTGGTCTATCGAGGAACACACATGCAATGACTCTAACTGTGGTTAATGAAAAGATCAGACATGCGATGACACCGGTGGATCCATGTGTCGTCTATGAGAGGAACACACATGCAATGACACTGATGGATCCTTACATAGTCTATGAGAAGAACACACATGCAATGACACAGGTGGATCCATACGTGGTCTGTGAAAAGAACACACATGCAATGACACTAGTGGATCCATCTATGGTTCATAGGAAGAACACACATGGAATGCCACTGGTGGATCCATGTGTGATCTATGGGAACAACACACATGCAATGACACTGGTGATATGTGTTTTGTGAAAAGAACAGACATGCAATGACTCTAACTGTGGTTCATGAAAAGAGCAGACATACAATGACACTGGTGGATCCATGTGTGGTTAATGAGAAGAACACACATGCAATAACACTGGGTGTGGTTCATGATATGGTTTGTGAGAAGAACACACATGCAATGACTCTAGCTGTGGTCTATGAGAGGAACACACATGCAATGACTCTAACTGTTTTTCATGAAAAGAGCAGACAGGCGATGACACCGTTGGATCCATGTGTGGTCTATGAGAGGAACACACATGTAATGACACTGATGGATGCTTATGTGGTCTGTGAGAAGAACACACATGGAATGACACCGGTGGATCCATATGTGGTCTGTGAAAAGAACACACATGCAATGACACTGGTGGATAAATCTGTGGTTTGTGAGAAGGACACACATGCAATGGCACTGGTTGATCCATATGTGGTCTGTGAGAAGAACACACATGCAATGACACTGGTGTGGTTCATGAAAAGAGCAGACATGCAATGACACTGGTGGATCCATGTGTGGTTAATGAGAAGAATACACATGCAATGACACTTGGTGTGGTTCATGATATGGTTTGTGAGAAGAACACACATGCAATGACTCTAGCTGTAGTTCATGAGAAGAACACACATGCAATGACTCTAACTGTGGTTCATGAAAAGTGCAGACATGGATGACACTGGTGGATCCATGTGTGGTCTATGAGAGGAACACACATGCAATGACACTGGTGTGGTTCATGGGAAGAACACACATGCAATGACACTGGTGGATCCATGTGTGGTCTGTGGGAAGAACACACATGCAATGACACTGGTGATATGTGTTTTGTGAAAAGAACAGACATGCAATGAATCTAACTATGGTTCATGACAAGAGCAGACATGCAACGACACTGGTGGATCCATGTGTGGTTAATGAGAAGAACACGCATGCAATGACACATGGTGTGGTTCATGATATGGTTTGTGAGAAGAACACACATGCAATGACTCTAGCTATGGTCTATGAGAGGAACACACATGCAATGACTCTAACTGTGGTTCATGAAAAGAGCAGACATGCGATGACACCGGTGGATCCATGTGTGGTCTATGAAAGGAACACATGTGCAATGACACCGATGGATCCTTACATGGTCTGTGAGAAGAACACACATGCAATGACACCGGTGGATCCATACGTGGTCTGTGAAAAGAACACACATGCAATAACACTGGTGGATCTATCTGTGGTTTGTGAGAAGGACACACATGCAATGACACTGGTGGATCCATGTGTGGTCTGTGAGAAGAACACACATGCAATGACACTGGTGTGGTTCATGAAAAGAGCAGACATGCAATGACACTAGTGGATCCATGTGTGGTTAATGAGAATGTAACACCCTCAAATCGGGCCTATGCAAGTTTTAGCAATTCCCGCTAAACCCGCATAGAAACGATTCAAAGATGCCCACCAGGCACTTGAGTGCGGGTGGAAAAACGAAGTAATACCATTACACAATAGTCCATGATTGAACCCACAGAACATATATGTACAACACGACTCCATGAGTCAAGAATACAGATATACAGTACAAAGATCCAACTCACCTTGAAAATGATACAACATCCGAGTACGGATAAGATGCAAAATGGAGCTAAGAGCCCTGAAGAATAACCAATGGCGTCCATAACCCTGCCCAGGCCAAGCCAGAAGGGTAACCCTGCTAACAACGTCGAACTTATACCTGTTAAACAAAAGGGGTGCTGACAAAGGGCAAGGGAAAAAGGGAGCGGTCAGTACTGAGGCCAGTACACGGCGAGGCTAGAATTCGGCGGTTCTCGCCTACATAGGTATGGTGGACTGAAGCGGCAACGCAACATGCACTAAACAACCTATAGAGACTCGATTAACTGTCGGCTATTAGAGAGAGATAAGAAGGAACTATTCGGAACCAACCTTATACTAACACCAATCATACCCATCCTGGTATTCCCCCTCGAGACCAAACGAGGAAGTCAAACCGAGGAACTCACACAGTTGGCAGTTTTATTCATTCCATTATAGTTGTACCATTTACTAGTCAGATATAGATAGCATGAGTCATCCTGATATCATAAGTAGTGGGCAGTTTTAGTTAACCATTCAGTGGTAGTTGCAGTACTTACTAGTCAGATACAATTAGCACATGACATCCCAACCCCAACAGTTGTTGGCACTTTTATTTCATTCCACTGGAGTTGCGATACTTACTAGGTAGGTATAACATGACACGATACACCCCAGTTCCACCAGTTGTTGGCACTTTTATTATCCATTCCATTGTAGTGAGGCTGATTACTAGTCACATATTAAGTCAAATGTATAGCACTACTTTAGTTATGCTTGTCTATGATCGAGATATTGTGCTCCAAGTCGTCCATAACCGCGGACACGGCTTTCAGAAAGATTTACCTCATAGGGTGCACAAATAGCAACACACACACGATCAACCTCGGAAAAACCAAATCAAAACCCAACAAGGCTTTCACGACAAAGCAATCACAGGATTCATAAATCATTTCAGGGGGCCACCCCATTAAGCTACCCGCTACGAAGTTGGCCGGCTCCGAAACGGACCCAAGGTTTGCGTCAATGGCTGTAAACGACTGGGAACCCGAAAGTGTGACTGGGCTTGTCGATACCGCGAAAACACTCCGCATCAAAAACAGTACAGGTGCTCCACGCACAATCGTAAATAAAGCAGTAAAGCATGGCATAAGTACAGGATAGTAATAAATCCCCAAACTAGTTTGTGGCCCCAAGAAATAATAAATGAATCAAGCTCTGGCTAAGGGGGATCCATAGGGTCTCTCTGATGTGGATAGTGCGAATAATCAAGGAACAGGTATCAAGTACTCGGGGCCTACGGGACACAAGTGGACATGAAAAACCAAATAGCATATATTGCCCATCGGTTCCTCTTTCATTAGTTATCCCAGCAATTTAATAGTTGTATTTAAAGTCATGATCCTCTCCACCGTAAAGCATATGACAACATTCCAACAACTGTGTGGTACTTCACGACACGGGATCGCACCTAAGCAAGCGACTACGACTCGCAAGACCATCTATCTACCAAACAACAGGTAATAGGAGGTGTCCAAGGCAATATAAAGGCTGCACGAAATATATCTGGTACGGAACACTAAAGCATCGCGACACGGATAGCAATAGATCAACAGGAGGAAATAAAGACTATAAATGCAAAATAGGTAGAAAGGGGGAGAATGCTCTCCTGTAAAACACGGTCGAAGATTCATTATCTGAAGGACTTGTCGATACTCGCATCAACTCAACGGCCTAATCCGCGAAGAACCAAAGCACTAAAAGAAACACCGGATGCACTATTTAATACTACGGAAGAAGAATCAGCATGTTGATGATATGATGCATGACATGGCAAAGATGCGATGCAATTAGGCAATATTAAGCAGAACCGGGGTCCCGACAATTAATTAAGAGGTTCATGTTGTTTAGCTACCCCGCAATTTAAATGTTGTATTAATAAGGCAAGACATGGCATCGGTTCTCTACACAAATTTAAATGGGGCCAATATAAGGCTAGATTTTCCCGCATATGACCTCCATATTTAATTTAGGTGAATCGTTATAAGCCCCCAAACCACAATATGTATGCAAGCATGACGATTTAATATGCAATAAGATATATGTCATATATTATAAAAATAGGGGATCGGATCGGGGTCACACATTAGGGTCGAAGATCTTGGGGGTCTTGGGGTTCGACGGGGGGATCGGTCTTCGGGTTCGGTCTCGACAGGATCGGTCTCCGGGTTTGGTCTCGACAGGATCGGTCTTCGGGTTCGGTCTCGACAGGATCGGTCTTTGCCTCCGACAACGAGATCTTGGCGTCCCTGAGGTAGATCTTGTCGGTCCGTGACGAAGATCCACCTTTAGGTTCAGGGATTGGGGTTGCTAGTCGAGGTACTCGAGGTTCCGGTCTTGATGTTGATGACGGACTTGGTCGGGTGTCTGTTTTCTCGAGCCGGATAGCACCATCTTCATACGGGCATCACCTCACCTGAACACCAGTACCACAACACACATCCAGCACCATCACCACTCCTTACATACAGAAGAGACACAGACGTGAAGATGCCATACACGCGCACTGGGCCGGAGAGCGTCGGAGATGAGCTGGAGGAGGTGCAGCACTTGGGGTCGGCATGGAGCACAGGGAGGCCGGAGACAGGGCTAGTGCAGGTGCTCCTCGCCGGAGGATGACGCGCAAAGAAGACGAGCGGCAGGGCGTGCACGGGCTCACAGACGAAGCGGCTCGGGGAGGCACGGGTCGGAGCAGAGGCCACGGGGCAGAGGGCGACGGAGATGGAGGCCGCGGTGCAGAGAACGCCGGGGCGAGCCTGGAGAAGGGAAGATGCGGCGAGACGGTGGTGGCTTGCAGAGGCGCGCAAGGAAGGGCGGCCTGTAGGGCAGAGCAGAGGAGGACGGCTACTGTGGCATACAGGGGAAAGCGTTCGACAAATGGCAGGGTCGTCGGTGGCCTTGAAGCCCTGCACACGCAGGGACGATGAAGGATGCACGGCTGCCGTCGGTGGCGAGGTCGTAGGGACGAGGCAAGGACGGGGCCAGCGGGCTCGTGCTCGAGGAGGTGCCAGGGCGATGCAGCGACGGCAGTTTCCGCATGGCGAGGAGGAGCTTGACACTAGCGAGGAAGACCGGAGGTAGCTCACGGCGGGCGAAGGGCGGTCGGAGGGCGATGGAGATGGGGGCGCGCCCCTGGCGGCGGCGACGGTTCCTCAGAAGAGGAAGGCGAGGGCAGCATGCGGGGGTAGGTGGGGCGTGGCTCGGGATGGGGATGGATCGAGAAGAGCGAGCGGGGGATGAGGAAGCTGGGGCCGGGCTCGTGTGGAGGGGACGTGATCGAGCAGGCGACGGGTACGGGAGCAGGGTGGGTCGATCGCTGCAGGGCGTGTCATACAGCAGTACCGTGACGGCGAGGGTCCGTGGCTTGAGTGAGGCGCTGCCTTTGGGTGTGGCTCGGCAAGGTGTGGTCAGTTGGGTCGTCGCCACTGCAGGACGTAAAAGTGTTGGTCCAGGGTGGTGGTGCGTGGCCACATGAGGGAGTGGCGGCGGCAGCGGGTTAGATCCAGGGTTTAGCTAGTTAGGGTTTGGGTCTAGGTTAGATCTAGGTTTTAGTTGGGCCGAGTAGTAGGTAGTCTGGCCAGTTGGGCTGCCTCCCTAGGATTTTATTAAATATAGTTTTGTTTATTTATTTTGTTTTAAATATCCTTTTGGTAAATAGTTTTAGACAAATAAAGGATCCGGAAGAGACGGGGTTTTACATTTGAAATAGAGAGGGGTATTTAGAAAACAAAGATAGGCTTTTAGAAAAAATAATTTTAGGCAAACAGATGCATGATGACATGACAATGCTCAAACGCAATGTGGCATGATGACATGAGCATGTTGTCATGATGATGCATAAAAATAAAAACAACACGCGATTTTCTAGTAGTGATTTTACCGGGGTGCTATAGAGAAGAACACACATGCAATGACACTGGGTGTGGTTCATGATATGGTTTGTGAGAAGAACACACATGCAATGACTCTAGTTGTGGTTCATGAGAAGAACACACATTGTATGACACCGGTGGATCCACGTGTGGTCTATGAGAGGAACACACATGCAATGACACTGGTGAATCCTTACGTGGTCTATGAGAAGAACACACATGCAATGACACCGGTGGATCCATACGTGGTCTGTGAGAAGAACACACATGCAATGATACTGGTGGATCCATCTGTGGTTTGTGAGAAGGACGCACATGCAATGACACTGGTGGATCCATGTGTGGTCTGTGAGAAGAACACACATGCAATGACACTGGTGATATGTGGTTTATGAGAGGAACAGACATACAATGACTCTAACTGTGGTTCATGAAAAGAGCAGACATGCGATGACACCGGTGGATCCATGTGTGGTCTATGAGAGGAACACACATGCAATGACACTGGTGGATCCTTACGTGGTTTGTGAGAAGAACACACATGCAATGACACTGGTGGATCCATGTGTGGTCTATGAGAAGGACACACATGCAATGACACTGGTGGATCCATCTGTGGTTCATGGGAAGGACACACATGAAATGACACTGGTGGATCCATGTGTGGTCTGTGGGAAGAACACACATGCAATGACACTGGTGATATGTGTTTTGTGAAAGGAATAGACATGCAATGACGTTAACTGTGGTTCATGAAAAGATCAGACATGCAATGACGCTGGTGGATCCATGTGTGGTTAATGAGAAGAACACACATGCAATGACACTGGGTGTGGTTCATGATATGGTTTGTGAGAAGAACACACATGCCATGACTCTAGCTATGGTCTATGAGAGGAACACACATGCAATGACTCTAACTGTGGTTCATGAAAAGAGCACAAACCCTCTCTATCTTTCGTAGAAGCACAAACCTGTGTTCACCCTGTCTGCTACTCCCTTATTGGTTATCACAGTTGTCACGCGGATCGTGCGGACCAACCGTTGATTCTGTGCGATCCAACGATGATCGTTGCACACGTCGTGCCCTTCACAGTACAGCGTGAGACCGCACGGACGTCTCCCTCAGCGAGACTTCTACAAGAAGGAACACGATGCCGTCCATGGAAAAAGTCGTCGAGCGGTCATGTCATGTTTAATCAAGTCTGAAAAGCCTAGTACTGCTACTAATATGCCACAACGCATGCGTCATCGAGTGCACGGTCATCGATGGACAACTGCAATTTATTGCCACTTGATTTTAATAAGACATATCCCATTTTTTACGCAGCGGCTCTCAATTGCCAATTTTAGGGCCGTGTCAAACTTCGTACATAGAAATTGTGTGTGCGCCCTTTGCATGCGGCTCAATACAGAACTGCCATGCATGGCCCGGGAAAAGAACGTGACGTCCCGTGCGCGTGTCGTGATGCACGGTGCAGTAGACTGCACGGCGTGTTGCATGGTGGTGCAACGAAACGTGCCTTGCTTCTATCCACCTTAACTATAGAGCCCCTCTCCGTACACTCACTCCCACTCTCGCTCACTGTCCCCACGCAACCCTCTCCACTGTCCCACCAACATCCGCAAACTCCCGAGAATACGCCATCCGTGCCAGGGATGGCCGAGGAGGATAAGGTGGCCATCGTCGCCTCCGTGGCCGTCGGTGAGGAGGCCCTCGTCTCCTCGCCGGTCCCTCTCGACGCATTGAAAGCAGCCGACGTCCTTGTCCAGGCCCCAGTCGAGGCATCGATGGCAGCCGCCATTCCCGTCCAGGCCCTCGTCCTCGCTACCGACAGAGCCGCCGAAGAGGAGCCCCCCGCCGTGGAGGAGGCCCCCGCCAGCCACAAGCAGATCATGCACACTTGGGCACCTATGATCCAGATAAGTACATCGCTCCGCTGAACCCCTACGACACCGGCATCGATGACCCATGGTCGGAGGTAACTAGGGTTTGCTCCCCTCCCCTGGTTCTTCTACCATTCCCATCGTTGGATGCTAAATCTTGGTTTATTAGGATTCGCTTGTTCGCATTTCGATTACTCGATCTTCTTACATCATCTACTCCCCCATTTTCCTTTTCTTCCAATAGGTTTCCGGCAGCGACGTCTGCAGCGATGATCAGTCCATTCACACCAAGGCTCGTCAGGTGCTAAGGAGGCTGTGGGCCGGCCAGTACGACGCCTTCCTCAGGGGTCCCTACTACAGCTTCCCCTTCCGCAAGGGATCGCCTACTTCTTGACGTAGCGCCATGGCACCGACTTGAACACTCATCAAGCATGCAGAGGCCGCGGGATCCGGCATCCACAAAGGCGGCAAGCGCGAGACCATGAACATCAACGCCCAGATCGCTGAACACCGGGCTCTCTGCATTCACCTCCGAAAACTCTAGTGGGTGGCCATCAAAGAGGGTCGCATGCCTCCAATTAGGCCCAAGGCCCCCAAGTCCAAGAAACTGGGCAGCAAGAAGTGGAGGAAGCGCCGGAGGGAGGAGGCGGAGGCGCGGGCACTTGCAGGATGTGCTTGCAGCTACGGCGGCTGCTGCTGCTAAGCAGCTTCTTTGTAGCTATATCATATTTCTGGTTGAATGCATCGAACCTCGTTACTTTCTATCGCTATATCCTATTTAGCTGCGCACAACTATTTCTACATTTGTTTTGTTTTCTGAATGAATGTATTCTGCCTGGTGTGATATGCATACAAGTTATCTCCACCCACTATCATCATACATCCACCTCGCTTACTGAGAAGATCGGGCCACCACTTATAAGGGAGCCATGAGGTTTAGAGGCTTGCCTTTGCCTTGAACTGGGTAGCGCACCAAGTAGATTGGATTTGTTGATATAAGAGGGAGGAAGAACTCTAGGGAGGCTTATTAAGAGTTAGAAGCAGGGGAAAATTCGTACTGGAAGGAAAATGGTTGGCCAAGAAAGGAATCCCAACAAATATAGAAAGAAATAAGTGAAAAAGGAAGAAATCTTGCTCGCAACGACCACTTGATACGAGTGGACGCCCGTACGGCACGCCCATACCGAGTCATTTCCAAAAACTTGATGGTTTAAGTCGGTAAATAGTCAACCGACAAAGTGGTACGGGTGGACGCGCCCATACTGCATGGTCATACCGATATGTGGAAAATGCATCGACGGTCACTGTCACCTTAATGACTAGTGGTATGGGCGGAGCCAGCCATACCGCCCACCCGTACCAACCTCGCAATACCGACAATGGACTCATAAAAGCCAAAGGAAAACAAATATGCAAAAAGAAATAGGAGATAATCATCCAGAACAAAAATGTTTTCAAGGTTTCAAATATCTTGCTCATAGAGGGGGAATGAGTTTATTTGGGTACCTTCTCCTTCTTTTAATTCTTGGATCAGCTTCTTCTTTTTCCCTTTGAAAAAGGTTGGTTGCAGAAAATCGCCAAAACTAATGCAAAGAGAAATCAAAAATTTCCTTTTAGGAATTGTAGTTCACAAGGGTGGATCAACCTCCTTAATGTCCATGGATGCCTCCTCCTATTCCTCTTCTCTTTAGAGAATCTGTAAATCAAATTCTTGCAAAAGTAAAGTCCAACGGATCATTCTTGGCTTAATGTCAGTCCTTTCAAGAATCTCTTTTAAGCCAACACGATTATTATGCACTCTTATCTTAGAATCACTAATATAAGATCTAATTTTGTCACAGGAGAAAACCATAGCGAATAATTCTTTTTCTGCCATAGGATAATTCTTTTGGGTGTCGTTTAAGGTACGACTAGCATGATGAATGACATTAAGGTCATAACCATCATACTAGAAAAGAATTGCTCCCACAGATTCATGGCTAGCCTCACAGAATAGATCAAAAGGTTTCTTCCAATTAGGTGGTTTATAATGGGAGCTTCAAGAAGGGCTTGTTTTAATATATTGAAAGCGGTGAGACAGTTTTCATCAGAATTAAAAACAACACCCTTTGAAGAAGGTTAGTTAAAGGTCTAGCGGTCTTTGAGAAGTTCTTAATGAATTTTCTATAAAATCCAGCATGGACTAAGAAACTCCTTATACCTTTTACATATCGAGGAGGGGGAAGCCTTTCTATTGCTTCAATCTTTGCTTTATCAACTTCTATACCCTTACCTGAGATTTTGTGACCAAGCATTATCCCTTCTTGAACCATAAAATGACATTTTCCCAATTCAAGACTAAGTTAGTGTCTTCACATCTCTACAAAACTTTATGAAGGTTATGGAGACAATGTTTAAAGGAAGTTCTATAAACAGATAAGTCATCCATGAATACTTCCATAATACTTTGAACATAATCGGCAAATATAGCAGTCATACACCTTTCGAAGGTGGCAGGGGAATTGCAAAGACCAAAAGGCATACGGCGATAGGCGTATAGACCATAAGGACAAATGAAGGTTGCTTTAACTTGGTCATCAGGGTGAACATCAATTTGAGAAAAAACGGAATAACCGTCTAAGTAGCAAAAATGAGAATGCATAGCAAGCCTTTCTAAAGTTTGATCTATAAATGACAAAGGATAATGATCCTTTCTAGTTTCCTTATTAAGTTTTATATAGTCAATACACATCATGTGACCAACAACGGTTCTAGTAGGTATCATCTCATTGTGTTCATTTTCAACAATAGTAAATCCACCTTTCTTAGGAACACAATGAACATGACTTACCCATTCACTTTCCTCCACATGAAAGATGATCCCTACATCTAACAGAAATATTATTTATTTCCTTACCTCTTCTTTCATGTGAGGTTTGAGTCGCCTCTGAAAGTCTGCAATCGGTTGGGCTCCTTCTTCCATAAATATTCTATGGGTTGCTATCGACGGACTGGTCCCTTTCAAGTCACTCATCGAATACCCAAGAGCATTCCGATGCATTCAGAGAACCACCATTAAATTTTCCTCCTCTTTTTCTGCAAAGTTAGAGCTTATAATAACATGGAAATTGTTAGTTTCATCAAGAAACCTATATTTTAACTCTTTGGGTAAAGTATTGAGAGTAGGAGGCGGAGGTGCCTTATCTCCTTTTCTTATAGGTTCTTTATATTTTTGATTTATCTCGGGATCCACCTCAGGTGTGGAGTCAATATAATCGTCCATTTCCAACTTTTCTCTGTCTTGAAGAATATTATTATTGATGACTAAACTCCTTGATAGATCATCATCAAGCTTCTCAATGATTACTGAAGCGAGACTAATGATATTACCTTCCTCTTCTTGTTCATACTCATAACATCCAAATCCTCGATAACCGGCTTATGGTCAAATTTATAGAAGTGAAAGTCCATTTTCTCTTCACCAAACTTGACAGATACAGTTTGTCTCTTGCAATCAATGTTTGCTCCCGTGGTATTTAGGAAGGTTATTCCGAAAATAATGGGACAATAAACATTAGTAGGCATATCAATAAGCACAAAATCAATGGGATATTTATATGGTCCAACATAGATTGGAACATCTCTAATTATTCCCATAGGAACCCTAAGTGTCTTATCTGCAAGCATTATAGTCATGTCAGTATCCTCCAATTCAGCTGGGGTTAGTTCTTTTTGGATTTTCAAATAAAAATTAAAAGGGATTACGTTAACAGATGTCCCAATGTCGCAGGGGCTATAATAAGAAGTTCCACCGAAAGTACAAGGAATAATAGGTTTACCAACTTCTTTAGCCTTTACCTTTCCTTCAACGAACTATGAAGCTTTGATGTCTAGCTCTATCATGTTGCAATGTGCAAACATGGTTAAGCTATCCTCCTTTGTTGGTTCCCCGATCTCATGTATACTTACTTCGTCAGTTTTTCTTGTTTGTGCCTCCTCTTCTAGCATCTTGAGGAACAAACTTTCCTCTTCGCATTGATCTTCGAGCTGCTGGGACATCATATATTTTCTCGCCGTTCTTAGAAAAGGAAGGGGTTCAACATATGAGGTTATCTCGCCTAATGGCTCAACATGAGCCACAATTATTGGATCATCTTCTTCAATTGGCTCGGGTGGAGGAGTATAATGAAGCCAACCTTTCTTAGGAGCTTCAATGTGTTCTATAAAAGACTGAAGGATTTGTAGAATAATATCATCATCAAGTTAAAGTCCATCAGTAGTTTCTTTCACTTACCCAGATTCTTTATAAGAATTGAGACAATCATATTCAATATCTATACCTCCTTAGCCTCCTAAATCAAATCCTCATGTTTCTCTATTATGGAAAATTCGTTCTAGAAGTTCCCAAGCTTTAGTTTTATTTAGCTCCAAAAAGGAGCCTCCGAAATTTCTATCAAGTTCATGTTTAATTTCTTGATTAAGTTCCCCATAGAAAATATGTAAAACATACCATTCAGGTAAATCATGATGGGGACATTTATTAAGAAGGGACTTATACCTTTTGAAGGCCCTTACCAAGTCTTCACCTGGGAAGTTCTTGAAGTTTGTGATCGCCCTTCTTACTTCAACAGTTTTTACCTTGGGAACGAATCAAAATTTGACTTCTCCTTTGAGTTTTTCCCAGGTATCTATTTTATCCGTAGGGCAAATTCTATACCAAACTAAAGCAGTGCTGGTTAGAGATTGGCTAAACAATTTAAGTTCTAATTCATCATTAGAATAGCCCTTCAATTTAAGTGTCCATCATAACTTGGTAAAATGCATTAAATGAGTGTAATGATCCTCATCAGGATCATCTCCGACAAAAGTTTTCTCTTTAATAATAGTGATAAAGTGAGGGTTAACCTCGTATTCTGGTTCTCTCCCACTTGGGAATTCTTTTACGAGTCCTCTATTGAACTTCCCGAGGTGTTTAGTTGCATCGAGCTGATTCATCAGTCCGAGTGCAGTCATGGTGCTTACCTGAAACTAGTAAACAACTTTAGTAAAATATTTAGTAGAATAAGTAATTAAGAACAAGGACCAAAAGCGCTTAGCTCCCCAGTAATGGTGCCAGAAAATAGCTTGATGGCTGCAAGTGCACAGATCAATTTAGCTAGCTTTGAAATAAGAGTATCATACCCATAGAGAGCTATTTGGTTTAGGTCTTTATGCCCCTCGTCACTTTCCACCAAAGGATACTTATAAGCTGCCTTTGATCTCAAGTAAAGGATGTTTGAAAGGTTTTTGGTTGACTACAGAAAAGTAATTAAAACAAGTAAAAGAAAGCGAGTAACAAGGTTGTGTGAAAATGTGGTTGAACTCAGTAGGGCTAAAACGTTCTCAGGGATGTAGGATACACCACTAGCATGGTATTATTATTAATTAAGATAACATACTTCTTGTGTCATGATATGTGTGGAGAGAGCTCCATAATAAGATGTTCACTACAAGGCTCGTAGGAAGCCCCTTTGTTGAGCCAAGAATGAGGTCACCTCTAAATAACCACTGTGATGTCTGAGAGAAATCACCCATAGAAACCACCACAATTAAGGGTCTCCCCATGGATATCGTAATTATCTTAGGGAGTCTCTCTTTATCCTCCTTTGACCATGTAGGTTACTAGCCGGTGCCAATTGTCACAAAGCTCTCCGGGCACACTTCCAAACACGTCCAAAGGATTTCTCCCTCACTTTAGTCCCGAAGGCAAATGATATGTGGCCGACTACACATACCATCTTAAGAGAGAGATCAAACACAAATCATAAATCTATCATAGACCGGCCAGTCTTATGGACACAAGAATAGATCATATTTATTGCTGCTTCTGTCGTGGTGGTGTCACGGCAGATGCCATGGATAGGCTAAAGGTGGAGACTAATTGCACTAGGGGAATCCAGGGAGGGATAATGTGGTGATTCCACACATAGAAGTTTTATATTCGATTCACCTTCACAGATTACAAGTGCTCCTCGAGCTGTATTGGAGAGAGGAGGAAGAATGAACTCTCTTACTCTCACCGCTAGCTAGCCCTCAGGAACCAAGTAAAATCTAGCCAATAGAGATCAACCAGTCAAAGACCAACCCGTTCTACAGAGGCCCTAGCCCTCCTTATATAGGGATGGCTAGGTCTCCACTTAGGTCATATGTGGAGGCATATTCCAGGGAATATGCCTCCTCCCAAAATAGTAAGCCGACCGAGTCGCTTTTCCCCGCGTCACCCATGCAGAGGCTACGTGAGCCTCTATGGCGCCTGCGTCAGCCGACATTGGCGTCGTCACCTCTATCGGCCACGCCTCGGTGATCCTGCCTCTGTCCGCTCCGCTCATGCCGTGCGTACCGGGGTTACTTTTGACCAGCGAGATACCTTCCTTCTCCTAGAAGCTTGCTATGACCCGGATCGTAGTTGATCCGGCCACACCTGTTCCTGCATACAAGCTAGATTCATCCATCCGACTTACGGCTTGAGTCGGTTGAGACCCAGTTAGGTGGACATCCCCTGGTCCGGGTTACCCCGAGATTTGGCCTTCCTTGAGGTGACTCGGCCAGCATTCGCTTTGACCTTGCCATACCTCGGCTAACTCGGCCTTTATGCCCCGTCGTGACCCTACCCGGGGGTATCCCCCCAACATTAGTCCTCGAAGCTGGTGCGGTATTAGTTGCCTTAGCCTCTAAGGCCACAGGAGGTTCAATTTCACCGAGCTTTGAGTTTCATTTCCGAGTTACCTCCTCATCTCGGATTCCATGGATTTACACATTCCAAGTTTTCACTTGCTGGCCGGGTTACCACAATCTCATTTGGGTCATTCTTCCTTCTCTCGTACGCTTCCCCACGTGAAGGCTAATCATTAGGTTGCCTCATTTTAAGGGCCAGCCATAGTAACCACCGCAGTAATTGTCAGTTATCACTGTGCGCACGTCACGTCATGCTTGCCTCCTCGTTAACTGCATCAATGTGTCGCGTCATGGGATCTGCTGCGCCCTGTGGCCTTCCGTGTGGCTTGATACTGATTGGTCAATCTGGTTTGTACACGGCCACACGATGTGGCCCGCCCGCAAATGCGATCCCACTACCTCGCTAAGGGAGCGGTTAAATAGGGGAGGGGTGCGCCCCTTGGGTCCTTTCCCCATTTCCGCGCCCCTCTGCCCTTTCTTCTTCCTCGACTCATGACGGTACAGCTTCCGCCAGTCTGAGTAGCGCCGCCACAAGACTGCTTCCACACATCTGCGTTGCCGCCGCCGCTGCACACCTCCTCCGCCACGGGTCACTGTCAGTCTAGGCGGATGCCCCCCACCGTCGGTAGCGCCAGTGAGGGCAGCGAACTCGAGATGACTGAGGAGGAGCTCGTCGTTGCCGAGCAGGAGATGGAGGAAGACGCGCGACGCGGGATCGCGTGGCGGGCTGGATCTGGTCTGCCAGATGACCTGGACGCTCTACCACACCAGCGATCCTCGCAGCGCCACCGACGCCGCCTCCGCCTCTTGCCCTCACCCAATCCGGGTGAGTATGTGGTGTTCCTATCACATTTCCAGCGGGGATACGGTTTACCAGTTAGCGATTTTTTCCATGATTGGTTGAACACCTACGAACTCCAGCGGCACCACCTTCCTGCCAATGCCATCACATCTCTCTCTGCTTTCGCCTCCACGATCAAAGGCTATGCCGGATTATGGCCCACAAAGGAGCTATGGATCCGTTTTTTTGGCCTTCGTCGGAACGTAATTCCGAATGTTGATCTTGATCCGGAGGACAAACAGCTTACGCAGTTCGGCGCTGCATCCATTTCTCCCTGGAGGTTATCCGTCTTTCCCCGGGTTACCGGGCTGGACTCCTGCAAGGGATGGGCCCGGACTTTCTTTTATGTTCGGAATGACGGGACCGAAGACCTGATCCGGCTTCGCCCCTATGCTCCGGGTCCTCCTAACCCGGAGTTGTGGGACGTTATCCCCAAGAAGCCCACAGTCTTGGCCAACCAGGTCAACAAAAGGTTCGCGGAGCTGAAGGAGCTCGGGTTGCGCAACGAGGACACCATGATCACATTCGTCCGCAACCGGATCTCCCCTCTCCAGAAATGCACTCACAAAGTGTGCCATATGAGCTGGGGCCGCGACCCCAACCTGATCTCGTCTTTCGAGTTGAGCAACACAGAGATCTATCGCCGGGTCAAGGCCCTCTTCACCACCCACAAGAACTTCTCCTCTAAGTGGACGTGGGGAATTGAGCACTATTGCCGGGATAGGCTTCCTCCCGTGGTAAGCTTCGTGCTGCAAACTTTCTCCGAATTAAATCTTATGTCGGTCGCTGTTGTATTTTTAACTCTGTCGTCTTTTCTCTCCTTTAGCAATTCCTTTAGCAAACTATCAAGGATGGCACCGATCCCACCCTCAAATGTGCGCCTGACCGGGAGACCCCGGACGAGGAAGAACCGGATCAGGAGATGTTCCTCCCAATTGCCGACGCGACCAAGCGACCCACCAGTAAACTCTCTTCCATTAGAGATTGGCCCGACGATGAAGATGAATCGGATGTTGAGGTGATGGAAGCATTTGACGATGTCCCCCTTTCTTATGCTTTTCCGGCATCAGCTAACCCCGGTGGGCAGATCCATGAGGACCCTCCCCTTGTCGTGGGTGATCCTGTTCCGGTTGCGCCAAAGAAGAAAAGGGAAGCCGCATCCACTTCTTCCTCTGGACCTTCTCAGCCAACCAAAAGGCGAAAGAAGTCCAGGGACAAAACTGCCTCCAAGCCCGCAACCAAGGCCCCAGCACGAAGAGCTCGGAAGCCCAAGGAGCCCCTGACCTCCGATGAGTAATCCTCTTTTCCCTCTGCCATTTACTCGCTCTTTTATTGTTATAGTTTCTCATCTGACACTGTTTGATTCGGCAGGGCCGCGGTGGAGGTCCCACAGAGTGGATCCGGCATTGCCTCCCCGCTCCGACACAGCCCTTCTCCCCCTCGCGGCGATGATTCACGCCCGCTAAGCCCAATCCCGGAGGGTTCCGCGGCTGCTCCGGGTTCCAGCTCACCTCGTCAAGAGGAGGTCAACTTTGGAGTGGGGGAGACTGGCTCTGCCAAGGCAACGGCCACCACCACTTCGGCTCCGCCGCAACCAGCTACCACCGAGGTTGCCTAGCACCTCCACCGAAGAAGAAACCAGCACCAACACCAGCATCAACCCCAGCACCAACTCCAGCACTAGCAACAAAAGCAACAGCAGCAGCGCCAAGCCCCTCCGCCTCGTCCGAGTCATCTCAGTCTCGACGAGAAAGTACCCAGGCAGCTCCCAAGGGTAAATCTGTTGCAACCACTTCCTCCTCTCAGTAGCCCAAGGGCAAAAAGGCCCCTGACGCCACCAGGGCAGCGTCCGTCGAGGCTGGACAGCACACTCTCGCATCCATGCTTTCCAAGAAGCCTCCAGCACCGAAAGACACCCCTGCCGGGCCAGCTGATGTGCAAGAACTTGTTTTGCACACCAGCCCGGCCCTTGCCCTGGTTGAGAGGAGGGAGGCGCATGCGAAGGGTTTAGTGGCGCCCCACATGCTCAGCGGCGAACGATATCCTCCGACCTTGATTGAGTTCATGAACAACTGGAACAAGGCGGAGTTCGTCCACAACGATGATCTCCCGGAGAAGTTCGGTCCCGCCGAGTTTTCTGCTCAAATGAACACAGCCGCTAAGGCGATTAACCATGCGGGTCGGATGATGGAGGTACGTTACTTCACCTTTTCCTTAGCATGCTGTAGATATTAGTGATATAACCATTAGTCCCCGAGCCTCCGGGGGAGTAACTTGTTACTCGGCCGGATGCTCCTTAGAAAACTAACGTAGCTCCTTGATAACTTCAAATATGCACACACCTAGAGCCGGGTTAAGTTCCACTTGGCCTGAATCTTGTACACTTCGAATATGCACACACCTAGAGCCGGGTTAAGTTCCACTTGGCCTGGATTTTGTACACTTCGAATATGCACACACCTAGAGCCGGGTTAAGTTCCACTTGGCTCAGATCTTGTACACTTCGAATATGCACACACCTAGAGCCATGTTAAGTTCCACTTGGCCCGGAGAGCCGAGTTAAGTTCCACTTGGCCTGGATCTTGTACACTTCGAATATGCACACACCTAGAGCCGGGTTAAGTTCCACTTGGCCCGGATTTTGTACACTTCGAATATGCACACACCTAGAGCCGGGTTAAGTTCCACTTGGCCCGGATTTTGTACACTTCGAATATGCACACACCTAGAGCCGGGTTAAGTTCCACTTGGCCCGGATTTTGTACACTTCGAATATGCACACACCTAGAGCCAGGTTAAGTTCCACTTGGCCTGGATTTTGCACACTTCGAATATGCACACACCTAGAGCCGGGTTAAGTTCCACTTGGCCCGGATTTTGTACACTTTGAATATGCACACACCTAGAGCCGGGTTAAGTTCCACTTGGACCGGATCTTGTACACTTCGAATATGCACACACCTAGAGCCAGGTTAAGTTCCACTTGGCCCGGATTTTGTACACTTCGAATATGCACAAGGATTAAGCTATATTTTTGTACTCTTTTTAGGTGACCACCAACCGCCGGAGCGCTGAGTTTCAGCGTCTCCTGGACACTCACAAAATGCTGCTCGCAAAGCATAATGCATTTCTTGCTGAGCACGAGAAAAGGGGTAAGTTCTCTTCTTGACATTTTTTTGTTTTCCTTCATCTTTTTCTTCTAAACTAACCCATCATTCGGTTTTCGCAGCTGGGGTGGAAGCTGAGAATACCATAACGAGGAAGAAGCTTGACCAGATCAAGGGTAAGTTACTTTTGTGTGACCTTGCTCTGCTTTCTATCTCCTTTTCTCCTTGGCTCGGCAAACATTCATACCTCGGCTTTGCCGGGTTAACAAACTATTTCAGTATCGCTTGAAGATAGTGTGCCTGTGCCTGATATGATGCTGCATTTTCTCGAACAAGCAGGGCAGCATCAGGCCAAGCTCAAGAAGAAAGACGATGAGCTTGCCCTCCTCTGAACCAAGGATGATGAGATTGCCAAGCTCAAAGCAGAGATGAAGAAATTGAAAGCACAGCACCAATCCGAGCTTCAAAAGGCTGGCCAAGACTTCACCGAGGAGCGCGAGCGCCTCAACCTCCAAATTGCCAAGGACCGAGAACTTCTCTAGGAGGCCGACGTCAAGCTTGAGTCGGCGAACACTGAACTTGTGCAGCTTCGCAAAAGACGTGATGACTGTACCAGGGAGTTGACTCGGATCCACATCCATATTTTACGTAAGTTCCTTTCCCTTATCTGGCATATTTCTCTGGGTTACTTCACATGTCTTTTCTTTACCTGCTTATCTTATCCCGTTTTCAGGCAAATTTCCAGAGGGCACTGCCATTGCGAGCGCCGCTATTGCTAATTTCCGCTGAGAGAGGGGTACTCCCGTTGCTCCTGACGCTGAAGAGATTCCCTATGACATGGAGGACCTGTTGGTCATCGTATCATCTCGCTTGGAAATCATCAAGAACTATGGCAAGGATATCCTTGACGTTGTAGTCCGAATCTTCAACACATTTTGGCCTGCAGAAGACACTCCGGAGAGAACCGCAGTTCTTGTTGAAAAGTTGATGGAATGCGAGACCCAACTCGACCTTTGGAGGGAATCTGCTGGACGCGCCGCAGCTGAGACCGTTCTCCACTATGTACTTACGTGGTACGAGAAGATCGACCTCAACTTCTTAGCGCGCATGCGCACCAGATCCAAATGGACCAGTGACCCAGAGTGGGTAGCTCGGCGCAAGGCTTGCGCCCATAGCCTCATCGAATATGCTCCCATTCATGAATGGACTGAGGGACCGAGCTTCCTGGAAGCCGCCGGTGACGAAAATGCTAAAAATGTTGAAGATGGCTCGGATGAGGACGCGGAGGGCGATACCTCGGACATTGAAGACAGCGAAGATGACACCGAACATCCTCCTTCTGCTGCTCCTTAAGTGAAAAAATCTTTAAAGTTTATCAGATCCCCGGTATGCCAGGTGGAATTGTATCCAGTACACATGTGATATTTTGCTACTAAGTTTTTATGCCGGATTAACTTGGGTGTAGTCCCCGAGTTTCATTTTCTTGTTCGTCCAATCTTCCGCTCGCTCAGGTCTACCTTTGATTCGGTTTTACGACTTACGAATCCGAGCTTCAAAAATTTTCTTAACAATACTTGGAAACTTTTAGGCTTAACTCAAAATAATTCAGCATAATAATTTGAAAGTAAACACAAGGTTAGTCCGAAAAACCAATGTCGGCTCGATTAAGTTCTTTTCCTTAGTCATTTTTCATGTGCTACGCAATTCCAAACTTGTTCTCTTGCTTGCCATGAAGCCAATTCTTGTTGGACAGCAGCAAGTCGAAGAGTTGGGTTTTTGGTGCTCACACACTACTAATCCGAGTTAAGTAGAACAACTTACTCCAGCTGACGTATAAATAATAAAAGACAACAAATATTATTAAGGCAGTCCCCGAGTTACTGCTCGAGGTGCCAACATTTTATTGATAAGCTCATTGCCGGCATACATACCGACATATGAGAAGATTCGGATACATACACTTCTCTGCTAAGTGTAGAAAGGACGAAGTAGAGCTACATTCCATGGACGCTTAGATTCCTCACCGGACCTGTCCGCCTTGTTGTTTTCCTGTGGCTTTGCATCGATAAGATAATAAGAATCATTGTGCAATGCTTTGCTCACAATGAATGGCCCTTCCCATGGGGGGATAACTTATGCATGCCAGCAGTACGTTGTACCAGCCGGAGTACCAGATCGCCTTCCCGAAAAACTCGGGGGCTTACTTTCCGGCTATGATAGCGTCGGAGATTTTGCTGATATATGGCGGATCTGGACAATGCCAATCCTCTCGCTTCTTCCAGCAGATCAACATCATTTTGCCGGGCTTCTTGCACTTCGGCTTCTGTGTATTGGGTGACCCTAGGTGAATCATGCTCTATGTCGGCTGGTAATACAGCTTCCGCCCCATATACTATAAAAAATGGTGTATAGCCTGTTGATCGATTCGGAGTTGTTCTTAAACTCCACAGTACCGCTGGTAGTTCTTCTATCCAGCACCCCGCTGATCTTTGTAGTGGCTCAATGAGCCGGGGTTTTATCCCGGACAGTACTAATCCGTTGGATCTTTCCACTTGTCCGTTCGATGCAGGATGAGCTACCGAGGCAACATCCAGCCGGATCTTCTTATCCCGGCAGAATCGTGCAAATGCTCCTTCAGCAAAATTTGTGCCATTATCAGTTATGATACTGTGAGGATAACCGTATCTCAAGATGATGTCTTTGAGAAATGTTACGGTCGTAGCTCCATCACATTTTCTTATTGGCTTCACTTCGATCCATTTTGTAAACTTATCCACCATGACCAAAATGTGAGTCATATTCCCCCTTGCTGGTTTGAACGGGCCAACCATATCCAAACACCATACGGCAAATGGCCATGTGATTGGTATGGTCTTGAGTTCCGACATTGGCATATGTGTCTTGGTAGCATACCTCTGACAACCATTGCATTTTCTCACCAGGTCTTCTACTTGTTCTAAGGCACTTGTCCAGTAGAATCCATGTCGGAAAGCTTTTGCCACCAAGGCCCGGGACGAGGCATGATGCCCGCACTCCCCTTGATGTATATCTCGGAGGATGTCAAGCCCTTCTTCCGGGTCAACGCATTGTTGGAGGACATTGGTCACACTCCTTTTGTATAGCTCAGAATTGATGATTGTGTATGACTTTGCTCTCCTCTGAGTTTGCCTGGATAGCACCTCCTCAGTGGGTAAAGTTCCATCTTTCAGGAATTGAAATATGGGTAGTGCCCAGGCTGGTATTGCTCGCACAGGGAACACATCCTCATCAATTTCCATCTGATCCACCGGCATAACTTCAACTGGATCACGCTGAGCAGTCCCCGGGTCCTGCGAGGCAGTCCCCGAGTTCGCTGAGGCAGTCCTCGGGTTTGCTGAGGCAGTCCCCGGGTCTCGCGCACCACCTCCCATGTCAATGTCCATGGGCACAGCTCCGGACTCCGGATCCTCCGGGACGTAGATTGAGTCAGTTTCTAGGGACAGTCTGATAGATGGTTTTCTGAGGTGCTCTAATGCTACACCCAGTGGAATTGCTTGTCGGGTTGATCCGAGCTTCGACAATACGTCGGCAGCCTCATTCTCCACTCGGGGTACATGGCAAAATTCGCATCCCTCAAAGTAACCAGATATTTTCTGCACATGGAATCTGTATAATGCCATGTTTGGATCAAGAGCGTCCCACAGCCCCGACACTTGCTGAACTACCAAACCCGAGTCGCCAAAGCATTGGATCCGACGTATCCCAATTTCTTTTGCCACTTTGAGCCCATGCACAAGTGCTTCATATTCGGCGACATTGTTCGACGCTGCGAAATGGATCTGTAGCACATACTTCAACTAGTCATTCTTTGGCGAGGTAAGCACAACTCCGGCGCCTAACCCGGTTTTTGTTTTTGACCCATCAAAGTGCATCCTCCAGTAGTTCGGATCTGGTAGCAGTGGTTCATATTTTACCTCGGCCCAGTCCACAAAAAAGTCGGCCACAGCCTGAGACTTGATTGCTTCTTCATCATATTGTGGCGCATAGGGAGCTAGTTCTATTGCCCATTTTGCAATCCTGCCACTTGCATCTTTGTTACTCATTATCTCGGATATGGGAGCTTCACATATTACTTTGATGGGGTGCTCTTCAAAATAATGTTTTAGCTTCTTTGCCGACATATACACACCATACGCCACTTTCTGATAGTGCGGATAATTTTGCTTTGATGCTGACAATACCTCGCTCAGATAATACACTGGCCTTTGCACTGACTTACCCTCTTCGTCGCGCTCTACCACAATTACTGCACTTACAACTCGGTTGGTTGCGGCTATATAAAGCAACATTGGCTCCTTTGATAGTGGGGAGGCTAACACCGGTGTAGTGGCTAACATTTTCTTTAATTGTATAAAGGCTTCATTAGCCTGCGGCGTCAGAATGAACTTGTCCAACTTTTTCATGAGTTGATAGAGAGGCAATGCCTTTTCTCCCAACCGACTTAACGATGCCAGGCAACCAGTGAACTTCTGGACATTGTTAAGACACTTCGAAGGTTCCATTCGTTCAATGGCTCGGATTTTATTTGGATTAACTTCGATACCACAGCTGGATACAAGAAATCCGAGTAATTTTCCAGCCGGGACACCGAAGGTAAATTTTTCTGGGTTAAGCTTCATCCGGAACCTTCTTAGGTTCGCGAATGTCTGCCTGATATCGTCAAGGAGCGTTTTGCTTTCCTTGGTCTTGATAACCACATCATCCACATACACCTGTACATTTTGACCAATTTGGTCGTGCAAACATTTCTGCATACATCTTTGGTACGTTGCCCCTGCATTACGTAAACCAAACGGCATGGTGTGATAGCAATAAGCCCCATACGGGGTGATAAATGCAGTCTTTATTTGATCATCCGGATTCGGAGGTATCTGGTGGAAACCAGAATATGCATCAATGAATGACAACAGTTCACATCCCGCGGTTGAGTCTATGACCTAATCTATCCTCGGTAGTGGAAATGGATCTTTTGGACACGCCTTGTTCAGGTTCGTGTAATCGATACACATACGCCAAACTACTGCCATGTTCGAATCATCCTTCTTCTTTTCCACCGGCACCGGATTAGAGAGCCAATCCGGATACAGTATTTCCATGATAAATCCTGCTGCTAGCAACTGAGCTATCTCGTCTCCAATGACTTTTCTCCTATCCTCAGCGAAGCAGTGGAGAGGTTGCTTCACCGGCCTTGCTCCGGGTCTTACGTTCAAAGAGTGCTCGGCCAACTCCCTCGGAACACCTTGCAAGTCCTGTGTAGACCAAGCAAAAATATCCCGATTCTCACGGAGGAAGTTGACGAGCTCGCTTTCCTATTTATCATTCAACCCGGCACCAATTGTTATGGTGCGCTCTGGGAACATATCATCAACAGGCACTTTCTTAGTATCCTTTGCGGCCTGGAACGAAACGCTACCATGCGGATTACTAAACGCCGGCATATATTGCTACGCGGACTGAGCCAACGCTGCCACCTCCTGGATTTTTCTTTTCTCTTGCGCAATCACGAGTGACTCGGCTAGGTTAGACCCGGCTGACGCACACTCAATGGAACGTCGGAAATCTCCAGCAATGGTAATCACTCCATTTGGCCCGGGCAACTTCATCTTCAGATAACTGATGTGGCAGCTTGCCATGAACTTGTTCAGTGCTGGTATTCCGAGTAACGTGTGATACGTACTTTATAAGTTCACCACTTCAAACTCCAAATTCTCAGTTCAGCAATTATCTCTCGTACCGAACAATACGTCAACCCGGACCTTGCCTATGGGCTCACAAGAGATGCCTGGCACAATGCCATGGAAAGTTGTCCTTGTAGCTTGGAGCATGTTCTCCGAGATACCCAACTTGCGCATTGTATCCGCGTACATGATGTTAATGCTACTGCCATTGTCAATCAGTACCTTGGAGAACCTCACATTGATGTTTGGCCCAATGAATGTTGGATCCAGCACTAGCGCATACGAACCGGGACTTGGCATAAGCTTGGGATGATCTTTGATGTTCCAGGTAATTTCCTGGTCCGACCAAGGCATATACCTCGTTACTGCTGGCATTGCCGCATTCACCTCCATATGTCGGTGTTGCAAGCTCTTTCTATCTGTTTCCTCAGTGGTGAACACACAGTAACTCTGATGATGCTCCATGTACTCATTCCTCCCCTCATTTCCAGGGTACCTCTGATGCGGCTGATGCTGGTCTTCCACTTGATGCACTGCATCCCTTCTCTCATGGTTATCATACCTCGGCGAAGGGGGAGGCAACATTAGTTGTTGTGTGATCGCTCTGGAGAGCAATTGCTGCCGGGGTAACTCTTGCCGAGGTTGATCATTCCGGGGTGTCTGAGCATTCCCCGAGCCACCTTGTTCTATTTTACGCATCCACTCACATTGCCTTGTCGTATGACCCGCTGGGTTACTTGGATTTGGCGTGTGAAATTTACACGGCTGATCCAACATTGACTCATAAGTATACCTCGGACGATCCTTCTTTTCTTGCCACTGTTTCTTTTGCTCTGGCGTCCAAGTTTTCTTGCCATCATTTCTCGGTGTCCATTGTTGCCTCCGTTTTCGACGTTGATTGCTCGCTCCGGCTGATCTTGATTCATAGCCGCAACTTGTTATGAATCGCATCGTGATCCGTCATCATCTCTTCTTTTACCTCTGTAATCATTCCTCCGAGATGATCCGGTTCCATCTCTCTGGTAGTACTCCTCATTTGCCTCGTTTGACATGAGCCTGGGTTGAGTTGGATCACCCAAAGCATACGAATCAGCAATCCGAATCATCTCTGCCAATGTGGTTGGCATTTTCCTTTGCAACTTCTGCCATAGCTCGCTTGCATATCTGCATCCTCATAAACCATGCTATGGCTGTGACTCTATCACACCCTCACACGAAGTTTCTCAAGACACCACCGGGTTAAAAATTCCGGTCCGTCTCTGCTCGGTCTCGCCATACATAGCTAGGGTATGAGGCCTATTTGGCCTCTGATACGTACTTGAGAAATTAATGATAAACATTTCCTCAAAATCGATCCAGCAGTTAATACTTCCGGGCGGTAAATTGTTTAGCCATACCCTTGCTGGCCCCTCCAACATCTGGGGTACGTATCTCACAGCCCATCTCAAGTTGCCTGTAGCAATTTTCATAGTTGTAGCATAGTTTATCAACCAATCCTCCGGCTTAGTACTGCCGTCATACGTCTTTGTGCCTCTAGGTAACTGGAAGTTGGGTACTGGAGGCTCCTTCATGATCCGGGGTCCAAAACACGCAGGACCTGGGGGACCTTGACATTCAATCTGCTCCGACCTATACAGCCGATCCAGTTTTAACCTGGCATCATCAGGCATCAAATCCCTGCTTCCCAATCTTGACCCTATCACATGATAGTCCGGCCTTGGGTATCCTGCATTCACCATTTCCGAATCTCCATCATTATACCGGTCTTGCTCTCATGGCGCACATCTCTGTTGCATACCTCGGCCGGCACTTTGCTCTTGCCTTGGTATATTCCGCTGCCACGGTTGTCCTGCCGAGTTGCGCTATCCGA
Organism: Avena insularis; assembly: GCA_023614405.1. NCBI lineage: Eukaryota > Viridiplantae > Streptophyta > Magnoliopsida > Poales > Poaceae > Avena > Avena insularis. The sequence goes on from CM042692.1 coordinate 229,859,073, forward strand.
CATTGCCATTTACAGCGTTTCCTTGACCGGCATTGCCTTGGTCGCGGTTACCTCGGCCAACTTCACCTCGACTCACACTTCGTCGATCATCATTTCTCTATACTTCTTTTGCTTTTCCTGCCCTTGTCGGGTCATACGGGACGATCTGTTTGTTTCTCCTGGCCGAGGTTACTACCTCTTCTCTCCTAGGACCACCATGAGGAGACGATGCAGCTCCAGCGGATTTCTCCGGGTTACCCACCGCCGAATGAACGATCTTGGAGGCCCCAGCTCTCCGGTTAGCCTGAGCAATTCATCATTTTGCCTGCTTCACGATCCGAACCAACTCATTGACCCTATCTTGCTGTCTCTGACGGGCCTCACCCGTTAGACCCTAATCCTGACAAGACGCATCCGCTGCTCTGAGGTTTTTTGCCGGGGTACTATACTTCGGCAGCCCCATGGATAAACAGTTCTCTGACTCCTCAATCCTAGTATCACCCTCTTTGTTCATTTCACTCATGAGATTTCTCCCCTTCACTTTTACAGCATCTACTTTATTTGCCTTTGCATACTCACGCAGCGTCATGTTCAATGACTGCTGAGCCGCGGCTATCTTATTCGCTCCCTCTAGAATTTTTTGCCTAGTTTCCTCTAGCTCGGCATGTGCCTGAGCCGGATCTACCACTGCCGCTACCAGGTTTGCCAAGCTATCCATCGCTTCCCGCAGCACATTCTCAGGCCTCTCTAGTGGAGGACCTCTACCTTTCCTCGGTGCCTTAGGCGTTACCTTCGGATCTGGTGTCGGATCCTTGCTTGCGCCTGCACCAGGTGCAGTCATCATCACCTCAGCACGGTCCGGGGAGCGAGTGATACGCGCCCCGTGAACCATGCTAAGGGGTGGCTCCCCTGCCTCGACGACGTGCCGCGGATGAACGCACGACACATCGATAGCAACATAGACCTTGTGCGCGCCAAGCTTGACGAAGAGGCCGTTGCGCGGAAGTGGGCGCGTGCCGAAGCAGCCAGCATTGTCGCTGACAAAGTCCAGCGCTCCAAAGCGCTGAACGAGCCCAGAGACGATGCATTCACCGGTGCCGATGAGGTTTCCCGTCCGGATCTTGACCCCTGCTAGCGCCGCTAGCCCCACGGTGGGCGCCAACTGTCGTGGTGGTGTCACGGCAGATGCCATGGATAGGCTAAAGGTGGGGACTAATTGCACTAGGGGAATCCAGGGAGGGATAGTGTGGTGATTCCACACACAGAAGTTTTATATTTGATTCACCTTCACAGATTACAGGTGCTCCTCGAGCTGTATTGGAGAGAGGAGGAAGAATGAACTTTCTTACTCTCACCGCTAGCTAGCCCTCAGGAACCAAGTAAAATCTAGCCAATAGAGATCAACCAGTCAAAGACCAACCCGTTCTACAGAGGCCCTAGCCCTCCTTATATAGGGGTGGCTAGGTCTCCATTTAGGGCATACGTGGAGGCATATTCCAGGGAATATGCCTCCTCCCAAAATAGTAAGCCGATCGGGTTGCTTTTCCCCGCGTCACCCATGCAGAGGCTACGTGAGCCTCTGCGGCGCCTGTGTCAGCCGACATTGGCGTCGTCACCTCTGTCGGCCATGCCTCGGTGGTCCTGCCTCTGTCCGCTCCGCTCATGCCGTGCGTACCGGGGTTACTTTTGACCAGCGAGATACCTTCCTTCTCCTAGAAGCTTGCTATGACCCGGATCATAGTTGATCCGGCCACACCTGTTCCTGCATACAAGCTAGATTCATCCATCCGACTTACGGCTTGAGTCGGTTGAGACCCGGTTAGGTGGACATCCCCTGGTCCGGGTTACCCCGAGATTCGGCCTGCCTTGAGGTGACTCGGCCAGCATTCGCTTTGACCTTACCGTACCTCGGCTAACTCGGCCTTTATACCCTGGTGTGACCCTACCCGGGGGTATCCCCCCAACAGCTTCATAATAATGCTAGGGTTTCTCCATCTCCCCAAGAATTAGGGAAAACTACACACACATGGAAGCAGTGAATGACATCATCATAATCAAATGGATGGATAAAAGTACAGGGATAAATCTAGTGCAAACCACAATTGAATCTGGAATTACAACAATATCTAATATATGAGAGATGGTGGTAGTAATGGTGATGGAGATGCAACGGTTGATGATGAAGGGAATGATGCGATGTCCTCCAATGATCCATGAAGTAGCAGGGATTTTCCCTTCTCCAAGTTCCTCCTCTAGATCCCTTTCTAGTGTGTTTTTTCGTGGTTTCTGGTGGCAATGAATGTTGGATATCTCTGCCATCTTTTCCAAGAGAAAGTATTTGAGGAGGCGAACGCGATGCCGCGTGGTACGGGTGGACCGTATAGGCGGGCTCCGCCTGTACCATTGGTCATTAATGCGGTAGATGCTAAACTCATGTTTGGTATTCTCTAGGTGCGAGGTAAATTAATAAAATAACTTTTATCACTTAAAAATATCATATTATAGCATAATATGACAATTCCAATTGATATGTTCATAAAATTCAGGAGCCTTTTGAAACAAGGACAAAAAGGTGCGTGCAAACACAGTGAAATTAAAATCCCTAATCTATTTATGAAAAAAAAAGGTAAATATGCTTCAATTTTGGACTCATCACAGGTATCCATCAATGATAATTCCATGTATGAAGAAGAAGGTATATTCGACACAAAGTTATAAATGTTTTGTGCAAACACTTATTGTAGTTTTCCAAGTATACTGATACTTATTTTTGTTTATGAAAACATGATCATCTGCTTGAGAGTTTGCTGAAGAGGCGATAGTCGCATGTTGAAGACATTCAAGCTAGTTGATGATGACGAACACGCTCCCTCTAAATTCCTTTAGATTGATGGATTTCAATAAAGTGTGAAGACCTTATTAGTATGTCTTGCTTTTAGCTAGACGATTATTCAATAAGCTTGTAACAAGCCAGTTTTAACAATCTTATGAATAAAATATTTTATGGTCTTCTTGATTATGAATAGATTATTCTTATTGCTGGTCTTGATGATAATAACTTAGAGCATTTATAAAATTCCAAAAGGTATCCAAAGTTTAATGTTAGACTCATTTATGAACAATACTTGATGCATCCCGTCCTACGGACATCCCTACATCTACACCACCAAGTCCCCAAGTGGACCGATGACTCATGCACGAACCAAGCTCCTTCAAGATCAGGTGAATTCGCTCCTTGTCTCATGTGATTTTGATACATCCTTGGATGTCTTGCTACTTCATGCCAATACTTTATGCATCATCAGCTATGAACCCCATGAAGAAATGCCAAGAGAAGGAGCCAAGCCAATGCAAGATGGAGTTCCAGGTTAAACCGGCGCCAGGCTCGGCGAACTGGAATCCACGCCAGAATTCCCGGCGCACACTCCGGCGGACCGGACCCATGACCGGAATTTCTGGCACTCGCTGAAACTAACCGGCGCCGACCAAACCATGCTTCTGTACGCTGTTTCGGCGCCTGACCAGAATTTTCGGCATACATTCTGGTCGCATCGGACTTATCGCCAAAATGCTCCAGACGATGTCCGAGAATATTCCCTATTTCGTCCAGTTTTGCCCTTTTATGCCCAAACTACCCATGTTTTAGTGGCTGGCCTATATATAGCCCCCACACCCCTTTGTACTACTCATACTTGGATAATTGAAATTAGAAGACACCCTTGTAGATCTCCCTAATTTCTAGTCTCATGCTCCTTGAGAAAGGAGCACCAATTATCCCCCACCTCGTTGGAGTTTTCATCGTGCCTCCCTCATTGTACAAGGCCTTGGAATCAGAGCCCCTTGCCAAGATGTCAAGATCTCACCAAGACTCCCCACTCGTCGTTCTGGTTCGAGAGAGATCTTCGCCCAATGTCGATCCTAGGGATTGCGCCAGACTAGTAGCAACTAGCGTGAGCTATAGGTGTGTATCGTGTCTTCATGTGTGTTTGTTCATCATGTTCTTCATGCGTGAGTTCACATATTTCATCCTCTCCCTCATCCCCCACTAACTTTGCCTCGATTTCCAAGGGATTTGTGAAAGATCGGGTTATCCCTGAGGTTAGCCCTCAACAGATTGGTATCAAGAGCTTCGTTGCTCGTGAATTCCCCCATCATTTTTTCTTCTATCCACCAAAAATTTGAAAATCCCCAAAAAGGAGCCCCAAATTGCCTTTGGATCGATATCTGGATTTGGTGAGTTTTGCATGGTTTTGGTCCGTAGATCTGTTGCTTTGGGTGTCAATCTACCTTCCTTTGACCTTTCCCCAACCCAATTTGGACATATTTTGCGAAGATTTCCGAGTTTTGACTTTTTGGAGTTCGTCAAGAACTCATTTTGGCAAAAATTCCGGTGAACCAGTTCCCACGCCGAAATTTATGGCAAGAATTCCCACGCGCTAAAATCGCCACCAGAAATATTAGCGCCAGAACCGACGTTGCCGGGTGCTTCGCCGAAATCACTTTTTGACCCATTTTGACAATTTTTCTTTGTGTGTTGTTCGTGTTTCGTGTGTGTGTCGCCCAAACTAACAACAAGCTTGCGCAAATCATCACATACCGCGCTCATTGACACCATGACGCCCAAACATCATCCCCAACACCAGTAGCAAGTCGTCATCCATACCGAAGGTATAACTTGCTCCACCTTGTTAACCCTTCTTCCTTTGTGTGTATCTATCCTATGAGAGCAGCTCATATTGTGTTTGCCTAAGCATTGTGCACTTGCCCTTGGAAAGTGAGAGTGTGTAAGCAAATTCAAGTGTTGACATAGTAGATAGAAAGGGAGAAAGAGAATAAAAGAGAGAGAAAAATAAAAATAGCAAGACACATAGTCTCCCAATACAAAGAGAGTCTCAAGTTTGTAAGCAAAGAGAGATAAAGAGCGCGACCAAGGCAAGTGCACAAATCCATTGCTTATCCTCTTTTGGCGAACGAGTTATGGTCTCTCCTTGCGTTGGCATGACAACCAAGCATACTCTTCGTTAGGAATTTTTTTGCTCATTTTCATAGTCACGCTAACCACATCCATCTCCATGTGTGTGTATCCTTGTGTTTTTGTAGATCATATCCTTTTTGCTTTTGATCTTTGGTTCTCTACCACCTTTAACAATAACCTTTTCTTTGGATCGTTTCCTTTGGTTTTCCATAACCCTAACCTTCCACCAAAAGCTTTTGAGAGTTTTAGTTCTTTCTTTAGTGTGATATTTCTTTGCGTTTTCACCTTGCACACTTATAGTTCTCACGTGTGATTTCTAGTTCGGTGCAATCCCCAAGGTGAGGTAAAAGGCTACCACCCACCAAATATTACACTTCCATATACAATCATTGTGTGTTTTGCATGATGGATAGGCAACGGTGATTCGAACCAACCACCTCCCCAAGAATAAGACCAAGGGCCATACATGACGCACGCAAGACACTACATTATTCGCCATGACTTCCATTAATGTTGCGAGGCTCTTGAGACACGACAAGATGAACAATTCGGCGAGACTCAAGCCGATTTAAAGAACATTGACAACCGCTTTGATGGCCTCGAACGACAAATGCATGCGATGCAACACAACTTTGGCCATCAAAATGAAGCGCTCCAACGTTCTATGGCCCAAACAAATGACAAGCTTCGCCTCCTCATCAACGGAATAACAAAAAACACAACACCATGTTCACGTGCATCAAGCTCGTCATTCTCGTTGCGTCACTATTCTCCTCTTTGTCAAGACCATCATCCAAGTGCTCCAAGACGCAATGATGCACCCGTGGTTGAAGATGGAAGCTTTTCACACTATGTTCCTTCCCCACGGCACGCTGCAACGTCAAGCTATGATGGTGATTTCTCCTCAAGGCCCCAAGCAAGGCGAGAAGGATACCGTCATCATGCAAGGGCACTAGTGATCCAACAAGCGCAACCACAAGTGGAACCTCAAGTACAACCTCAAGTCCACCACTATCACCCGTGACATATACTTGACACAACAAGTGATGACTCCAACTTGGAGGAACAAGCTCGTCATCGACATGAATCTCTCCAAGATCCTCATCTTCTAATCGTTGTCAGGAATGTCAACGCCATCACCATGGTCACCATGACGAGCCTCCTCCACCACATCAAGACATGAAGCATCAAATGGTTCATATTGAGCAACGCCCACCACGTCATGAGGTTCAAGACCATGATATTTGTCGTGAGGCCCAAGTGCCTAGCCTGCAACACCAACCAAGGAACGACCCTCCCCTTCATCAAAAATCACGTCAAGAGTGTCCACATCCTCATGCTCGTGAGGCCCAAGCACCTCCTCTTTGTTAACAACCTCCCCAAGAGAAAGAGCAAGCTTCCCACCAACATCGCGAGGATAAAGCTCCACCCCCTCCAAATGAGGCTCCTCAACCGCAAGTGCACCAACAAGGCCACCAAGCTCATCACAAAGATTACATGGAAGACGAAGACCGGCCACATCATGGCAACAACCACTATCATGACCACAATGATGAAGAAACTTTTGGCAAGCTCAAGTTCACAATTCCCAAGTTCATCGGTTCAAATAATCCCAAAGAATACCTCTCATGGGCGCTAAAAGTCGACAAGATCTTCCGCATGCACAACTACAGCGATCAAAAGATGGTTGCCATGGCTTCGATTGAGTTTGAAGATTATGCCAACCTTTGGTGGGAACAAGTTCAAGTTGCTCGTGACGCAAGAGAAGGGCATCCAATCACAACTTGGCATGACATGAAAGCTCATATGAAATCTCGCTTTGTCCCTACGCACTACACACGTGACCTCTTCAACAAGCTTCAATCGCTTAGTCAAGAGACAAAGACCATGGAAGAGTACTTCAAACAAATGGAGCTCAACATGATCCGCGCCAACATTGAAGAGCGCGAGGAGCAAACAATGGCACATTTTCTCATTGGCTTGAACCATCCAATCAAGCGCATCGTCGAGTTCCAAAAATACAACGACATGGTTGAGCTTGTGCACATCGCAACAAAAGCCGAGCGTCAAGTACAAGAGGACATCAAATACAATAAGCCCAAGATGTACTTCACCTACACGCAAGCTTCAACCGCTACACCAGTAACCGTCGATGGAAGCTCATCAACTACCTCGAAGCTTCCCTTCAAGCCCACACTTCCTCAAGGAAAAACGCCCCCAAGTGCCAAGTATACAAAGGATGCCCCGCCATTCAATGACGAATGCTACAAGTATGGAGGCAAAGGACACAAGTAGTCCGATTGTGGAAACAAGAAAGTATTATTCTTCCATGATAATGGCGACGAAGAATACTTGAGTGAGGAAGAATCTGATGCTATATTCAAAGAGGCAATGACAAGGAAGCATGTGGAAGATGACCAAGAAATCCTCATGTGTGAACATGACGCAAGTCCATCGCTTGTCGTCACAAGGATCTTGACTACCCAAGCATAAGAGCATGAAGATCAATGATCCAACATCTTCCAAACACGTGCCAACATTAATAGGAAATCTATTAAAGTGATCATCGATGGAGGGAGTTGCCACAACCTTGTTAGCATCGAGTTGTGTGAGAAACTCAACCTCACCCTCCATCCACACAAGCACCCCTACCATGTACAATGGCTAAGTGACCAAGGGTCCATGAAGATCAAGCACACCATCTCGGTAACATTCTCTATTGGCCCATAAAAAGACACGGTGGAGTGTGATGTAGTTCCAATGACGGTTTGCCACATGTTACTTGGTCGACCATGGCAATTCAACAAAGGTTCTCTACATGATGGTCGAACAAATGTATACACCTTCAAGTGGCTTAACAAGACATGTGTTTTGCAACTGATGACTCCTAGCCAAATAATTACAGATAATGCAAAGGCTTTAGCGAGGGAGCAAACCATAACACGTACTTGTGAGAAGAGTGGTGAGCGAGAGAACCAGCATATAGCGAGTGAGAGACACCACAAGCCTAACTCGAGTGGAAAAACTAAGAGTGTTCTTCTTGACACCAAAAGTAAGATGAGAGATGTGAGGAATAACCCATCCATCTTGCACTATGTCCTCATTTGCAAGGGACTAGCGCAAGGAACTAGCGACTTGACAAATATTCCTCCCTCTTTGATGGCTATTTGGCAAGAATTCAAGGATGTGTTTCCCAAAGTGCTCCCTCAGGGACTTCCTCCTCTTTGCGGAATAGAGCATAGCATTGACCTCATACCCAACGCACCTCTTCCAAACCGCGCCACCTATCGCACGAACCTGGAGAAGACGAAAGAGATAGAACGTGAAATCAACCAACTCGTCTCCAAAGGTTTGATCCAAGTAAGCACTAGTCCAAGTGCAGTGCCCATGATTCTTGTTCCAAAAATGGATGATACGTTGCGGTTATGCATGGACTGTCGTCCAATTAATGTTATCACCGTGCATTATCGACATCCTATACCTCGTCTCGATGACATTCTTGATGAGTTGTGTGGAGCCACTATTTTCTCCAAAATTGATCTTCGTAGTGGCTACCATCAAATACGAATGGCAGAAGGTGATGAGTGGAAAACCGCCTTCAAGACCAAACTTGGTCTCTATGAATGGTTGGTCATGCCTTTTGGCTTATCTAATACCCCATCCACCTTCATGCGCCTTATGAATCATATTTTGCATTCTCTCATTGGAAAGAGTGTTGTTGTTTATTTCGATGATATTCTTGTATATAGCAAGTCACTTGTGGAACATGTTACACATGTAAAGGAGGTTTTGCAAATCCTTCGAAATGAAAAGTTATATGCTAATCTTCCCAAGTGTACTTTTGCTAAATACAAGTTGATTTTCCTTGGTTTTGTTGTTTCTTCCAATGGCATTGAAGTCGATGTTTCTAAAGTCAAAGACATTCGAGATTGGCCCATCCCCACAAATGTGAGTGAACTTCGAAGTTTTCTAAAGTCAAAGACATTCGTCTCTTTGTGAAAGATTTCTCTACCATTGCTTTCCCTCTCAACGAGTTACCTAAAAAGAATATCACCTTCATGTGGGGCAAAGCACAACAAAAACCTTTTGATGAGGTTAAAAGAGACTTGCCAAACCACCTCTTCTCGCGTTACCGGATTTCACAAAAAGTTTCGAGATAGTGTGTAATGCTAGTGGTATTGGTATTGGTGGAGTCCTTATGCAAAAAGGACGTCCTATTGCCTACCATAGCGAGAAACTTGATGGCGCATGCCTTAACTATCCGATGACAAGGAGCTTTTTGCCTTAGTTCGTGTTCTTCAAGTTTGGCAACACTACCTTTGGCCTAAGGAATTTATCATACATTCTGACCATGAGTCGTTAAAATATCTCAAAGGCCACGCCAACTTGAGTAAAAGACACGCTAAGTGGGTTGAATTTATGGAGTCTTTTCCTTACATTGTCCAGAATAAGAAGGGAAAAGATAATGTAGTTGTGGACGCTTTGTTTCGGAAGAACACTATCCTTCTTACTCGACTTGAGGTAAACGTGTTGGGTCTTGATGACATCAAAACTTTGTATCTTTCCGACCCATTATTTGGACCAATATTCACAAAGTGCTCCATTTACAAAGGAGTTGATGATTTATATTTGCATAAGGGCTTTATCTTTAAACAAAATAAGCTTTGCATTCCGAAGTCGTCTCTCCAAATTTTGCTTCTCCAAGAATCACATGGTGGAGGCCTCATGGGTCACTTTGGACGTGACAAGACATTGGACATGCTTGCCACTCATTACTATTGGCCAAAGATGAAGAGAGACTTGGAGCGCTACGTTCAACGATGCCCGACATGTGTTCAAGCTAAGTCTAAGTCTAACCCCTTTGGTATTTACATGCCATTGCCTATTCCATATGCACCATGGTCGGACATTAGCATGGATTTCATGTTAGGATTGCCTAGGTCTAAACATGGTCACGACTCTATATTTGTTCTCATGGATTGCTTTTCCAAGATGGCACATTTCATCCCGTGCGATAAGACCAACGATGCTTCACATGTTGCTAATTTATTTTTTAGGGAAATCATCCATCTTCACGGTGTGCCAAGAACAATCATCTCCGACCGTGACATCAAATTCATGAGCTAATTATGGAAGACACTCATGTCCAAGCTAGGCATCAAGCTCCACTTTTCATCCGCGCCACATCTTCAAACCGATGGCCAAATCGAGGTCGTCAACCGAAGCCTCGGTACTCTCCTTCGTGTGCTGATCAAGAAGAACTTGAAGGATTGGGAGGAATGCATTCCCCATGCCGAGTTCGCCTACAATCGCGCCAAGCACTCTTCAATGAAGATGAGCCCATTCATGATCATCTATGGTATCGAGCCCCTCACCGCACTCGATATCCTACCACTACCTCTCCATGAGCGCACCAACATGGACGTTGAAAAGTGCGCCCAAGCTATGAAGAAGCTTCATGAAGAAACAAGAGCTACAATCGAGGAACAATCGCAAAGCAAAGCAACAAGGCTCAACAAGGACAAGAAAGAGTTGATATTCGAGGAAGGTGACCTTGTGTGGATATACTAAAGAAAAGACCGCTTCCCCAAAGAACGGGACTCCAAGCTCAAGCCAAGGAGAGATGGTCACTTCAAGGTCCTCAAGAGAATCAACAACAATGCCTACATCATCGATATTTCGACCACCAAGTACCTTGTGATCAATATGTTCAACATCAAAGACCTTTCGCCCTTCCATGGAGATGTTCAAGATGATAACCATGAAGAGTCGAGGACGAATCTTTCCCCGGGGGGAGCTGATACAGCCCGTCCTACGGACGTCCCTACATCTACACCACCAAGTCCCCCAAGTGGACCGATGACTCGTGCACGAGCCAAACTCCTTCAAGCTAAGGTGAATTTGCTCCTTGTCTCATATGATTCGATACATCCTTGGATGGCTTGCTACTTCATGCCAATACTTTATGCATCATCAGCTATGAACCCCATGAAGAAATGCCAAGAGAAGGAGCCAAGCCAACGCAAGACGGAGTTCCAGGTCAAACCGGTGCCAGGCTCGGCGGACCAGAATCCACGCCGGAATTCCTGGCGCACACTCCGGCAGACCGTACCCATGACTAGAATTTCTGGCGCTCGCCAAAACCAACCGATGCCGACCAAACCACGCTTTTGTACGTTGTTTTGGCGCTTGACCAGAACGACCAGCGTTGACCAGAATTTACGGCGTACATTCTGTTCGCGCTGGACTTATCGCCGAAATGCTCTATACTTATGTCAACTATGGGTTTAATGCCCGGGAATATTCCCTATTTCGTCCAGTTTTGCCCGTTTATGCCCAAACTACCCCTATTTTATTGGCTGGCCAATATATATCTCCCACATCCCTTTGTACTACTCACACTTGGATAACTGAATTAGAAGACACCCTTTTGGATCTCCCTAATTTCTACTCTCATACTCCTTGAGAAAGGAGCACTAATTATCCCCCACCTAGTTGGATTTTGCATCGTGCCTCCCTTGTTGTACACGGCCTTGGCATCGGAGCCCTTTGCCAAGACGTCAAGATCTCACCAAGACTCCCCACGCGCCATGCCGATTCAAGAGAGATATCTTCACCCAACACTGATCCTAGGGATTGCGCTGGAGCAGTAGCCGCCGGCATGAGTTATAGGTGTGTATCGTGTCTTCATGTGTGTGTGTTCATCGTGTTCTTCATGTATGAGTTCACAAATTTCATCCTCTTCCTCATCCCCCACTCACTCCGCCTCGATTTCCAAGGGATTCGTGAAAGATCGGGCCATCCCCGAGGTTAGCCCTTAACAATACTATTGTTTGAGTAGCATTGGTGTTAATTGTACTTATCATAATGATGAAAAGAATAGTCTTTAGATACTTAATATTTTGAATACGTGCAATATCTTGCCTCATTAGGAAAAATGACTAAAAATCCGCGTCCTGATAAAATAGTTAAGCATGGATTGTTGATTATCATGATCGAAATTCAACAAAATAATCGATATCGTGTCAGATCCAAGTGCATGAGATATTTACAAGGAGAAACACGAATCAAGAGCTATTTAAAATGTTCAAAGCGGTTCAGAATAAAGTTGGATATTAAATTAACTAGAACGCCAAAGTCTTGGAGATTTGATCGAAATGACTTTGTATTTAAGCTAAATTTGCGGCATGAAGACTTGTGAAAGTGTGTTTACAAAATACAAAGTTTGGATACATCAAATCTGTTGATATTTCTATAACATCGTAATCATACTGTATTAAATACATATGGTCTAGAATTGATCTCTTACAAGGGTTAGAGTATTGTTTAGTGTTAGCATTAGAAATACAAAACACTCATAGGATACAACTGAAAATTCAAGGAAACAACACCATAATGGGTTATGGCACGTTCGAGTTTCTGGAGACTTCGATAATATCGAAGTCGTGGCGAATAGAGAAGTTTTTTATAGTGTATTCTTACAAAACTATGAATACATCTTCTAGAAGTATTGGAGATTCTAGCCGGAGATCTACTTCCGCACTCCCGACAGGGATTAGGGAACCAAAAGTCATCACCGTACACCGCATATGTGTGAAACCTCAGAGGTTCTTCCACTAGTGGAACCTAGGTTGTCGTGCAAGGATCTGGGGTGACTTGCGAGAAGCTTCGCGACTTTGAGGTCGACTACGGTATCAACTACCTCATCCACGTTCCCTCAGAATATCAAATGCTTTTGGTATACAAGTGTATGTTACTGAAACCTTCTTCGTTACACCTTTACTGCTAGATAGATCTTGGCTAGGTGTGTTCTGTCGTAGGAATTATTTTGTTTTCTGCCACAGAACCCTTTCAATTAGAAGGGGGCGGAAGACATTGTGGCAGACCATAATAAACAAAGATACAATCTAGGTTGGAATGCAAATAATACAATTGAGGGAAAATTACGACTTTATCCCTACAAACGGTCGTCAATTTGTGCCATTACATTTCACTAAATTGGCCAAAAGCAATTAACTACAACGACGTAATCTTTATACACCATTATATGCACTTGTGTCGACTACCGTTAGGTCAAGCCAACTTATCATCTATTTGACTCGTTCTTTTACATGTTAAACCCAATGTTTGGGCTAGTGTATGATTTTGACCGTTATTCTTACACACGGGCCCACCACATATGCAGGCTAGGTCCACAGATTTAAAAACTGTATTTCCATGGGCATTTTCCCAATCTGTCACTTTCCTAGGTTCTCTGGTTTGACCACCACCCATCCTAATCACCGTTATGTCTCCCATCGCTGTGTTCCTCCACGCCGTTCCTTAGAGCATCTCCAGCAGCGGCGCTAAAAATTGGCGCTGTATAAGTCGTTTGGCGCGCGTTGTATCATGTTTGCCGCGCGCAACTCCGGTTGTCAAAACGAAGCGCTAAAACAGGTTATAAGCAAAAAAAACGAAATGACGGTAGAATTTGTGCTCGCGAGCTCGAATCGGCGGGAGGGCGCCGTGGTCGCGCTGAAGCGAAGCGCTGGCGGCGGTCGTCGATTAGCGGCGAAGCTTGGCGACGGGCGGGAAGCTTGGCGGCAGCAACAAGCGGCGGCGCTGTCGGCACCGGCGGGAGCTGTCGGCGCCGACGGGATTTGGGAATGGGGAGAGCGGAAGCGCGGGCGCGGGGGGGAGGGGGATTTCAGCTCTGCGCGCGAGTGTGCGTTTCCAGCGCGCCGAACCAGGAACCCCAGATGTGGCGCTCGCGATAGCACATATACTGCACGCTGGAATTTTTTTTTCGCGCGCGCTAGTTTGCAGTCGCTGCTGGAGCGTCGAAAACAAGGTTCCGCGCGCTAAACAAACGGTTTATTGGGCGCGCGCAAGCGCCGCTGCTGAAGATGCTCTTAGTCTGTTGTTCTAAACTGCACATGTCTTGATGCTCGCGTGGTCTCCCTCATGGAACATGACTCCTACTATGCCGCCGCCGTACCAACACCGTGATTTATTGGCTGGGATATGTGAAGCGGATCTGGATGCAGATATGGATTTGACAAGTTGGATATCACGGGTAGAGGCGACACAAGGGCAGAGGATGCAAGAAACAAAGTTTTGCACCAGCTCTGGAGCCTGGTGAATGCACCATTCGTAATCTCTGAAGGGTAATAATTTAATTGTACTCTTTGATTTGTTTAACAATTCAAATATCTAAGTAATCACAAAGATTTGTGCTGCTAACTATAGGACGTCTGATGTGTCCAGATTTTTAGTGAACTATACGGATAAACGCGCTTCGCCGCGCCGCATGCCTAGGATTGTCGCACGACGTGTTTGGCATAGTGGGATAGCAGGTGTTTTCAAGAGAATTTTGTGATGAAATCCAAGAGCTTACAGTGTATCTTGCATCAACAGATGGTACCGCGACACGCCGCACCTGTGGTGGACTTAGGTAGACGTAAAGAATAGAGAAATTATTTTTCAAGGGCTAATCTAAAAGTATCGAGGGTAGCATAGCTTAGACATTGTAAGAGATGACACATCATCATCCGGCATACATGTAGCAAATTACAACACAGCTCACTAAGATGGAATTAAGCTTTAACAAAAAGACAAATCCACACTATCACATAACATAGAATTTACTGCTACCACATGGTAGATGAGGACCAAACGTTGGACCATTTGACCGAAGTGTTCAGCCCATTGGACACCTCTTCCTATAGCTGAATCCAGGATTGGACATACGGTACATAGCGTTGCTTTTACAATCAGTGGCCATGACCATAAAAATGAAAGTGTCGCCAAGAGCGAGCCATGCGAAGAAAAAAAATAGAGGCATAAGTAAGTTCATGAAGTTTTCAACATATCCAGAGAAACGAACAACATAACTTAGGTTGTAAGAAAATATGTATATATGGTCCAGAGAAACATTTACATATGGATTAAAATAATACTGCCAACCTGACATACATACATCAACATGTGTTGCATCGAATAGCAGAAAGATTTTCAAGCTCGGGCACAGCCTAAAAAGAGGAAACTTAGAGACAGGAATTAGCCATGTAATTACATAACTCAAGGATAAAGAAAAGAGGAAATTGCAAAGAGAGTTGTGTAAAGGATTACTGATACATGCACAGGGTTAGAGATTATTAAGTATATAGCCAACAATGCATTCATAAATAAGTTGATTGAGAGGTTCATTTCCATGAAAAAAATAGGGAGTCATGCATCCAATATCTTTTTTTAGGCATCCAAAATCATCTATATATGTTATGAGCATCACATATAAGCAACAATATAGAATATGCAATTAAGGGTCGACTACTAACTTAAATACTAAATACAGAGAAACAGTAAAGCCCATGAATGCAATCTATTTTTGGAATTAGTGCATGTGAACTTTAGGAATAATCATCGAACAACTAATCCATGAACTTAATATGACTGTTTGCTTGGTGGGAAGATGTGGTACAAACCTGATTGGAGAATTAATGGACATGTTAACAATATCTCCATCACTTGTGTATCATTCCTGTCAAACAGTCAAGTAAGAGTACTTAGCAGATGCACAAATGAATTACATCAGACATGGAAAAGGGACATATTAGTACATTGCAAGTGCAATTGTAGGAAAAGTAAAAATAAATAAAAAGAGAAGAACGATATTTACATACATAGATGAGAGAGATGTAGGTCTAAGTTATAGGCCAATGCTCCTGCCATTGAAAGCTAAATAACAATGGCAATGAAATTTTAAGGTTGCTAAGACGACTATGAAAACAAAATGTAAATGAGTACCAGCTACCAGGTTTAATTTCAAGTACCTCAACGGGTCACATGTAGGCCAAGAACATCAAATGCACTAGCATGCTCACCCCAGAAAGTAACGATGGTTATTTTGTATTTTCCTTCATAAATACTTGATAAATATCTTACCCATGGCATGTTTTAAAAACCAATAACGATCCAAACTGCGAAAAGGACATACCTCTCACGAGTGACATAGATGTGTCCTTTTTCCCTATTTGGCTGCCCTGGAAGAAGCCATAACATCAATGACTACAGGAACCAAACCAAAATTCTCCAATTCATATAACGTTGGTGCTATGCAAGTGAGGTTATCATGCCTAAACTAATGATTTATTTCCTAACCTGAAAATGTAATGTTTCAATCCATTCGATTTGCTCACTCTGTGAATGGGGGAACAATCTAATCAAACATAAAGAAGTTTTTCATAGTTTATTTACTGAAGTGGAACATATCTTTAAGGGGTGATCGACCAACCTATATGTTTTCTTCACGTCATAGAGGTTAAAAAGCTCTATTGTGTAGATGGAGCCCTCCTTTAGCCGGTGCTTGCTTGAACAGATCCACCTAGTAACCAAGAACAAACCCTTCCATTCTGCCACTGTGCAGCCATCAACATATACAAAATTAGCTGACCTAAAAAATGATATGTAATATGCTTAGCAAATAAAAGCAATGTCTATCCATGTAAACCTGTGTTGTATCTACAACCTCCTTGTGGTTTGATTGCTTAAAAATTCAATGAAGAAAGGAATTGAATATGAATTCTGACAAAAAAATAGAAGGAATCTACCAATATTAGAAGGTTGACCATACATCAGTCACCGTTCCAAAAATATAAAAAATTAATAAGCGGTACAAAAAATAACAGAGTATCCGACCATATGAACTTTTATACAACTTGCCATCTCTGCTTTACAGGCACAACACATAAAGGGAAGAAATATAGAACTTGTTAGCTGTCGAATGAAGCAAGAGAAGCTAGCCATTGTAGCATGGGCAACCGTGCTCTACAACTGAAATATTAAATATACCATGTCAAACCTGGATTTAGTAGGATCAAATTTTTGTGGACATAACAGGGGCAGAAAAGCACTAAAAATCTTCAGCAGCAACCAATAATGTATCTACTATGCTATATTTTTGGAATATCAATTGTTTGAAATATCACCGGACCATTACATAAACCATAAAAGACTCTACGTAACCATGGAGATTTATATTGCTGCAACTAAACATTCACATGGTATACCTTGTGGTTCTTAATTTGATGTACAACAATAATACTAATGTATATTACTTTGTGTTACTAAACTGGCGACTCTACGTAACCATGGAGATTTATATTGCTGCAACTAAAAGCTCACATGGTGTACCTTGTGGTTCTTAATTTGATGTACAACAATAATACTGATGTATATTACTTTGTGTTACTAACCTGGCAGTTAAAGAAAATAAAGCCAACCTTGAAAAGGACCTCTGAATCCGACCTCCTAATTCCCACATCACAGCCAGCCGCACAAGAACTTCCCATTTATAAGAGTCCAATGACATGCCCTTCAGCAATGTCTCTTCCACTACTCAGATGGGCGCCTACATGGAGTATACAAGATCATGAGCACTACACGATAGCAGCCACATCTGCTTTACCTATGCTTGAGGCACAAAAGAAAGAACTACCAATCAGTGAAATTTAGAATAGACAAAAGATAAAAGAGAACTACCCATAATTCAGATGAATCAGTTATGCAGAAGAATCGAGCAAAGACACACCAAGTGCACATGGTTTATCCCAATAATCATAGACATATAAACAATCTACTTTGCTTGATCAGGATTGCAAATGGAAAATTCTTTAAGAGAAGAAATTGCTAACCAATAGCCTGGCAAATAGCTCCATGGTAGCCAACAGCCTACAACCAGGCCCCCACCACAACATGCACTCAAGTTGCAAGGATTTTTTGGTCGTCGTGAACATAATTGTTTTTAATAATCTAATGCAAATAACTAGGTGGTTCCGTTTCCAAAAAACTTGCAAGTACAAAACATATCAGTTAAAGGGAAAACATACGGTACATCATCTATTCGTGTTTGTATTAATCTCCAAGCCACAAAACAAATACTATCAAGTCTCTTGGTCGTACTATTATGCAACTAATAATTATGAACTATTCAAAGAGACGAACGGAGAGAAGCGATGGATACCGTAGTCACGGTCTAGGGTACACTCCGTGGCATCATATTTCTCAGCGGCATACAATCGAACATCTTCCATGCTTCCTCCGTGACGCATAACTCCGCACACAGCCTGAGCTGACGAAAGCAGACGCAGGAATCCGCAAATACCTCAGCCTTGAGAGCCTTCGCGCGGACCTGCCGCACGGATCCCAAGTCGTTTCTGCACCATGGGGCGGCTGCGCGTCATCTGCAGGAACGAGCGGGGGCTGCAGGGCGGCAGACTTTGAAGGTGGGGAGCATCAGCAGGGGGCTCCCGAGGGTGTCCATGGAGACTGAGAAGAGGAAGACCGGCCAGAGCTACAGATCGAAGGCGGCGTCGTCTGTGGTTTGCCAAACCGTGAGAATCCTCCACACCACCCCGCTTCAGAACGTGAAGACGAGGGTTCCGTCCCAGCGCCCCCACCTTCGATGTGACGACGGTCAAGCAGAGACGGGTCAGACCACCCCGCCCATCAACGCGCCACCGCCATGACAAATGCAATCCCAACTGCGCCTCGACCGACTCTACTCCACGACCGCCGAAGCCCTCCTCGGAGGCGGAGGATCCCGATTGTAGGCTGTGGCGGTGGTATGGTTGGAAGGGGAGGATGTAGGAATCCAAATGGCGTAGATGGACTCTGCTTTTACCGGTCACGATGGGGAGATCAGCGTGCTTCTTCGACGCAAAACAGATCGCCGGACGAACGTGCATCACTGTAGAAGTTCTATAGTATCCAAGCGCCGCCGACCTTCTCCATGAAGATGCAGGGAGGGGCATGGTGAGGTATTGGTCGATGGTGCGCTGCGATGGGGGCCGGGTCGGGGTCGGGGTTGCTCCCGTGTGGACCTAGGCAGTCGCTGGTTTCGGTGTGGTGGGGTGTGGTTTGACTGAGAAGTGGAGATGAGACTGGATTTCCCACGGCAGCTGTGACCGCTGCGCAGCGGCATGATCGGCATAGGACCACAGGGCATAGGCAGAAGACCGACAAGTGCCCTCAGGAGGCTACCTTTTGCTCATGCTTAAGTTTAAAGATAATATTTGACACGGGTAATGAAATATTATAATTACAGCTAGCGCCGGATTTGACCACTGATTAGCAGTAGATGCAACAGAACTAATCCTAAAAGACTTGCACATGGAACTTGCAAAGTTTCACATTATGCAAAACGAGAAATACGTGCCCATGTGTTATGATAGCAGTTTGGATAATTTCTTTGATGACCAATGATGATTTGTCCCTAATGTGCAGTAAGCACTGTTTAGTAGGACTATTTGGATACTGGTTCATATTGTTAACAAAGACATCAGAGGAGAGACTACGTCAATGATTTCACATCATCATCATAAATATATGATAAGGGGTGACCTCAAGAGTGGCCCGATCTTCACAGATCTCATGGTCAAATCGATGGGAAGTGAGGAGAAAGAGAGAAGGTAGCGGAAGCGAATACACACCTCACGAAGAACACGATGAACACACGTGAAACTCACACGATACAAGGACAATTTCTCCCGCCGGCGGCCACCGGTCCGATCAAATCCTCGCAAGGAAAGATCAGTCAACATGCTCTCTTCGATCCCAAGCGGAGAGGGAAGAACACCTAGGAGAGGGTCTTGACAAGTCCTCTCACCCACTCACAAACGTAGGCCTTGTACAACGATGGATGTGTGATGCAAAATCCAACAAGATTGGTGACGATAGTCGGTCCCCTTGGTAAAGGGGATGAGGCAAGACTAGAGATTCCACAAAGGGATTGTCTTTAGTCTATCATCTATGCCCTAAGGGATACATGATGGGGTGGGGCTCTATTTATAGGCCAGCCATTAGAATGGAGGTAGTTTAGGGAAAGGGGTAAGTAAAGAGAATATTCCAGTGCATCAAACCCAGATCCGTCCATAGACGGGTAATTCTTGCGGTGCCGGATCTGGCGCCGGAAGTTCCCGCGGTCGCTGATATTTCAGGTCGGCACCGGATTGGTCTTCTGTACGTGATTCCGGCTGGACTTCCAGTCCGCAGGGTTTGGTCACCGGTTTGGTCGGCGTGAGTTCCGGTGCGCTGGTTCTAGCACCGGAAGTTCCGGTGGTGAATCCGACGGCGCCGGAGTCCCTGTCGGTTTGGCTCTGCCTCTTCCGTCTCCTCTTCCAAGCCTCCGTCTTTTCGGGCATGAGTCCTTGGGATTCCTCCCTTGTCTCCATACTTGGCGGTGTGAACCTTTGGTCATAGGACGGAGTATGAAGTAGTATACCTGTTGGGGATATACTTTCTGGGTATCCTCACTATGCCTCACTGACTAGGGTGGCCCACTTCGGGTTAGATCTTCGCTTCATGGGCAGCCCAGTCAGGGAGAAGAGATGGTGTCCAGTACGGCTACGGGAAGGCCCAAAAGACTTACCAACATAGGCATGTAGTGTTACTTGCAGTTCAAGATGTACTCTATAACCGACTCTTAGTCATAGCCAGATAGGTCTCTCCTGTAAACCCTATGCCGGATATCTATATATACTGTCCTAGGACAAGCCTTTAGGGCACCCCACTATAGTCTACAATCTGAACTCGCACAGGTGAAACCCTTGTAACCCATATTCCGGCTCTGCCATATTACTGGATTGCTAGCAGGAGTAGGATCTGTCCAAAGCCGGCGAATTCGAACCTGGGTAAAGTTGTGTGCTCACCGTCCCAGAATATCATACGTCTCACACCCCTCTGTTACGCACGCCTCGAGGGCCCCCTCATGGCGTACTTGTTATCAATCCGACGACAGTTGGCACCCACCATGGGGCAAGTGAGCTTCGGATCTGCGTTCCGAGCGGAATCTGCAAGAATCGGAATCGGCGAAACCATCACCGTCGGTCGCGTCCTCTACCCCAGCGATGTCCCTCTTATCATTCTCGACAAGACCTAGATTCTGGCTAGGGAGGTTGTGACTGCCTACACCATCATGTATTTTGGTGAGATCGATGTTTACATCGGTTTCGCTGAACCTGCCCCACCCACCCCAACGATGATGATAGAGGCATAAGAAGTTTCTAGGTCCACTTTGTCCGCGGAGGCGGGAGAGTGACGGATCTCGGAAAACCCTAATCCCACCCAGCCCGCACCTATCGCAGAGATAGTGGAGAAAGCTGAGCCTGAAGCAGATCTTACGGTGAATGTCGGATCTGGAGTGGATCTCCCTAGCAAGGTAAAATCCAAGATCGGTCTTACCGTCGAGTTTGAAATCCAGGAGGAGCAAGATAGCAACTCTAGTTCCATATCTTCCAACGCCAGAAAAGATCAACCTTTCCTAAGGCATACATTGAGGCACATAATGCTGCAAGGCGCAAGTGTGGATGAGGTTCTCGAGACCATCAGACGTTTCGAGGAAGCCCACAAGGAAAGCCGCAACTACCTCAGGACGCACACATCGCACTTTGTTGGATATGTTGCATCCACATCCGGCTCTGCCGATGCTGGAGACAATGAAGACTCGGTGCTGGAGGCGATCGGAACAAATACCGACTTACTGGCATCTTCGAATGATTCAATGACATCGGTGGATTTCCGAAAGTTCTTCACGGAATATGAAGAGGAGTTCAACTCCAAAGCTGCAGAAAAAGGAGAAGCCATGGACAAAGGATCTAGAGAAAACTCTCCCAAAGCGCAGGATGACATGGATCTCGGAGATAATCCCGACGTCCAGATGTCTGAAAGTACCGATCAGAGCTTGACTCCGGGAAATGGACCCAAAGCCGTCTTTGCTACCGGCGCTGCCAAGAAGGCAAAGAAGAGGTACAAGAAGAAGACTCCGGCAAAAGACCCTCCCGCGGAGGAAGTAGTTGCCGAAGAATATGAAGAAGACTCGGATGGAGCCCTAATCCCAGACGAGCCAAATAAAACTCCGGTGGATGGATACGTGGTTACCGCTGGTGCCCGTAAACTAATCGATGCTGCGTTAACTATGTCAATCCCTATTGATGTAGATCTTACATCTGCAGAATTGGAAGAAAGGGCCCAAGCCCTAGAAGCGCGTCGTCAAGTACTCCTGGATGAGGCTAACAACCTTATGGAAGAGAAGAAGCGCATTGCATCTGCGGGGCAGTTCAACTCCTTGCAGCATCAGAAGACCCGGAACGGCCCCGTGCGGGCTAACAAAAATCCAGAAGTCCACAAGACCCTCATTGAAGGAGATGACATCGTCAAGGGAGAACCTCGGCTAGATAGCAAGGGAGATCTGGTGTATGGAATGCTAGTGGAAAACACTGCTGCAGCTCGAGATATCCTGGCGAACAACCCAAACCCATATCAAGTTCGGTTGGGCATAAAGCTACTTACCAAGGGTCTGGAGCAACAAAAGGCCGCGAAATCCGGAAGCGGAAAACTAATCTCCAAGTCTGACCAATGTTGCACGGATCCGGCTTGGGATAATATTAGGCCCCGACGGGACCTAGCACGACATCATCGTCCTAACCGTCAGGAAGATAACTATTCAAGAACCGGATCTTCAGGGCAACAACACAGAACCACACGTGACTGGAGCAATGTTGCTCCAGCCGGCAGAATGAGCCACAGTTGCGGCACTGGTTCCGAGACACCCTTCCCGGCGAGAGTCGAACAATCACAGGGAAGACGACAAAGAGCAACATCGGGAGGAGGACCGACAAAGGATGCCACCTCCTAGACATACAAGCCGTCCGGCTGAACCTCACCACAATGAGGGAAACAACGGATGAAGGAACAACAAACACTGTGCGGAGTCATGCCGACAGGGGGATGGTCATAATCAAGACCCTCCCCGGAATAATGATGCCTCAGATGGAGGTTGGCATTCAGCCGGAAAAAATCCACCTGCACCACCCTCTCCACCAAGTAGCCATCATACCGGCTCTCGAGGAGGCCAAGGATGGCGTCGTGGTGGAGGAGGTGGTGGCAAAAGCAGAAGTCTGGCTCCAAGGCACCACGCCACAACAAACAACCAAGACGACGTTCCCTGTCACCAAGTGACGCGAGACACCGGATCAACTCTAACATAGAGGCGCGGCGCGACGAGAACGATGATATATATGTGGGTCTAAAATGCTTCGGACCACGAATTTGACAAACACACTTCTCCGAAGGATTTGCTATCTCAAGGCACATCCAAGCCTACGACGGTGTGGCCCGGCCATATACTTGGCTCCAGGACTTTTTCCAGGCTTGCTACATCGCCAAAGGTGGAAATAGCTTAGTCGCGACCCAGTATCTCCCGCTTATGCTGAGGAAGATGACACGATCCTTGCTCAATGAACTTCCGGAGAACACCATTCACAACTGATATGACATGCAAAGCGTGTTCTTTCAGGATTTCAAAGGCACATATCAGAGGCCCTGTACGGTTGGAGACCTAGAACGTTGCACCCAAAAAGCCGGAGAAACTTGCCAAGACTATCTCAGACAATGGATCAACATCAAGAACTCCTGCGAAGGGGTAAACGATCAAACTGTGATTGAAGCTTTCATTGCAGGACTTCCAATTGGTTTACTACGTCACTGCTTGAAGTGTGACAAGGTCACTGATTTGGGAGAGATGATAGAAACGACAAGCAAATATGCAGATGTTGATGATGACGCAGAATGACTATTGAACTTCCTGGTTGTACCACAGTCGGCAAAACAGCAGAAGCAACAAGCTCAGAAGTGCAAGAACACCTCGGAAGAAAAGCCCAACGCGGAAACCGCAGTTGTCACTGCTACTTTCGGGTCTAGAGGACGAGGAGGGCGCGGAGGCGGCCCCGGTCGTGGTCGTGGGACATCAAGAGTCCAGGGTAGAGGAGACTAGCAGCCTGGCAAAACCTACTCCTGGGCCGACATTGCCAACAATCCATGTGTGCATCACTTAGATGCCAACGGGGGCTCGTCCCACTCAAACATCGAGTGTCATTTCAACGACGACATCAAGAAAGACGATTCCGCTAGCTACAGGGCTAAGCGGAAGAAGGGAAAGAAGAATCCTAAAAAGAAAAGGAGACCAAGGAAGATTCTAACATGGAGGAAGCAGAGCCTTCAAATCCCAAGTCGAATGGAAAGAAGAACTTCCCAACAAAGAAAGACACTCATGTCACTTTCCTTGGGTCTCAACCAGCTAAGGTCAAGAAAGCAGTCTTGCATGAGCTCAACACAACTGTTCTGGCTGTCCCTCAATTCTTGGACTGGTCGGAAGCTCATCCGCCTAAGTTGCACATGCGAGGAAAATATGTGTTATTCGTCAATCCACTTATTGAAGGCTATGGTTTCTCCAAGACCCTCATGGACAACAACAACAACATCAACATCCTCTACATCGAAACGCTGCATCTGATGAGGATCTCGAAAACTCAACTGAATCACAGCTCTGTGATCTTTCATGGACTTGTCCTAGGAAGACAAGCAAATTCCCTGGAGAGATCACTTTGGATGTTACCTTTGGAACTCCAAGGAATTATCAGGCGAAAGTACTTTCCTTCGAAGTGGTCCCGTTCAAGAGCGCATACCACGTTATATTCAGACGGCCAGCTTACTAGGCTTTCATGGCTCGCCCGTGTTACATTTATAATATGATGAAAATTCCAGGTCCTCAGGGCGTGATCACCATCAGGGGAGACCCGAAGAAAGAACGAGAGTGCGAGGATGGAAATGTCGCCTTTTCTGAAGCCGTACTGCACACCAGGAGTACCAGGAGATCAAGAAGACCATCGACTCGTCCGAGATACCCGCGACGAAGAAGGAGGTTACAAAGCCGACTCTGAAGTTCAAGGCATCGGAAGAGACAAAGATGATGCCGTAGAAGGATGATGACCCCTCCAAGGTGACCTAGATAGGTGTAGGTTTAGATAGCCCATAGGAAAGTGCGCTCGTCGAGTTCCTCCAAGCAAATCAAGACATCTTTGCATGGCATCCATCTGACATGACTAGAGTACCTAGGGAACTTGCCGAGCACTCTCTAAATGTACACCTAAACACTAAACCTGTCAAACAGTCCCTACGATGTTTCAGCGATGAAAAGCAAAAAGTAATAGCTAAGGAACTAGCCCGGCTCGAGTTAGCCGGATTCAGAGAAGAGGTCATCCACACCGAGTGGTTGGCCAATCTTGTAATGGTCCCTAAAAAGGACACCACTAATTTAAGGATGTGTGTCGATTATGCGGCCTTGAACAAGGCTTGTCCCAAAGATCCATTCACTCCGCCTAGGATTGATCAAGTTATCGATTCTACGACAGGCTCAGAACTCCTATGTTTTCTTGACGCATATTCCGGTTATCACCAAATACGGATAAAGGAATCAGACAAAGTCAAAACTTCATTCATAACCCCTTTAGAACCTTCTGTTTCGTTACGATGCCCTTTGGGCTCAAGAACGCATGATCTACATACCAGCGCACTATGCAGCATTGCCTCCATGATCAAATCGGACGCAATGTACATGCATATGTGGACGACATAGTGGTGATGTCCAAAAAGAAGGAAACCTTAATTTCCGACTTGGAGGAAACATTCACTAATCTACGAAAATACAACATAATTCTTAACCCGAAGAAATCTTTCTTTGGAATACCAGCTGGAAAATTGTTAGGTTTTATCGAGTCTCAAAGAGGCATAGAGGTGAACCGAGATAAAATTAAGGCTATACTCAATATTTCTAGGCCGACTCGCCTGAAGGACGTTCAAAGACTAACTGGTTGCATTGCCGCAGTCAGTAGGTTTGTAAGCCGGCTCGGTGAAAGAGCTGCACCACTTTACAAGCTCCTGAAAAAGATCAAAAAGTTCGTTTAGACTGATGAAGCTGAAGCTGCACTACGGGACTTGAAAGCAGTACTCTTGTCCGCTCCTATCCTTGTAGCACCGGAACCTCGCGAACTGATGTTGCTCTATCTCGCTGTGACAAACAAGGTTGTCAGTGTCGTCATGGTGGTGGAAAGACCAGAGGAAAAACAAGAACACCTGGTGCAGTGTCCGACTTACTACCTCAGCGAGGTCCTAATTGAATCAAAACAATGGTATCCGCACTATCAAAAGCTGGCTTACGGTGTGTTCTTAGCATCTCGGAAGTTACGGCATTACTTTCAGGAGCATCAAATTACCGTGGTGAGCACAACTCCCATGAGGGACATAATTAACAACAGTGACGCCACATGACGTGTTGCAAAATGGGGCACAGAGCTTTCAGCTTTCAACATTGACTACAAACCTTGTATAGCAATCAAATCCCAAATACTCGCTGACTTTGTCGCTGATTGGACAGAGACAACGGAAAATATGACCCTCCCAGAGTCGGAATACTAGACCTTGCATTTTGACGGGTCTAAAGCACTCTGGGGCTCAGGGGCTGGTGTGGTGCTCAAATCACCCCAAGGAGATAAACTTTTCTATGTGCTGAAGATCCACTTCACGGCAACAAAGAACATTGCCGAATATGAAGCACTGTTGCATGGAATCTGGATTGCTAAGGATATCGGCATCCGATGACTTATGTGATATGGAGATTCGGATCTTGTTTCCCAACAAGTGTCAGATATCTATAATGCAAATAAACACATGGCATCATATAGGGCTATCGTGGATGAACTATCTAAATCGTTCGAAGGGTTTAAGGTTCAACACATCCCTATAACAGAAACTGAGGAAGCAGATGCATTATCTCGAATAGGCTCTACACGGAAAAAGGTTCCGGATGGCGCTTTTTTGGAGCACCTCAAAGTTCCTTCTATAAAAGAAGTAGATGAGGAATATCCGACCAAATCTGACTCACCTTTAGTAGCAGTTCTAGCTGTAATTCCCAGCTGGAATCAACCCTACCTTGATTTCTTGGTAGACGAAAAATTACCCAAAGACGAGGTTCTGAGCCGGCAGATCGTTCGACGAGGAAAAACCTATACAATAATAAATGGTGAGCTCTATAAGCGGAGTGTATCTGGGGTCTTTCAGTGCTGCGTATCTCCGAAAGAAGGAGTGGAAATCTTACGAGAGATCCACGAAGGTGAATGCGGTCATCATGCTGCAGCCAAATATTTAGTGGCAAAAGCTTTCATACACGGATTTTTCTGTCTTACAGCCAAGGAGATGCCGAACGGCTGGTCAAGACGTGCAAAGGCTGCCAAAAATACGCCAAACAAGCTCGTGTTCTGGCTGATTAGCTATGAACAATACCTATAACATGTCCTTTCGCGGTCTGGGAGCTTGACATGGTAGGACCGTTTAAACGAGCTCCAAGTAGATTTACTCACCTCTTAGTGATGGTGGATAAATTCACAAAATGGATTGAGGCTAAACCCATCACAAGTTGTGATGGAGCAACAACCATAAGATTTGTCGAGGATGTTATAATCTGATACGGTTATCCGCATAGCATTATCACGGACAACGGGAGCAATTTTCTATGGGAGAACTTGCCGAGTTCTGTGACGAACAAAATATCCGGCTTGACATTGTGTCAGTCGCACATCCACAAGCTAATGGACAAGTTGAAAGAGCAAATGGTTTAATTCCCCAAGGCCTCAAACCAAGACTCGAAGCACCACTTTGTCGTGCTGCGGGGGCTTGGGCAGATGAATTACCATCTATAGTATGGAGCTTGCGTACAACTCCGAACAGGTCAACCAGATCCACACCTTTCTTCTTGGTCTACGGCGCAGAAGCTGTTCTTCCTAGTGATTTAATTCATATATCTCCCCAAGTTGCTGCGTATATCAAAGAGGATGCCGGAATTTCTCGACAAAATGATCTCGATTTAATCGAAGGAGTTCGTGTCGTTGCTGAGATGAGATCAACAGCCTATCAATAGAAGTTACGCAAGTATCACAGCCAGAGAGTCAAAAACCAATCTTTCAATAAGGGCGATTTGGTTATACCGCTTGTGCAGAAAAAGAAACACAAACTTTCCCTAGTATGGGAAGGGCCCTTTTTAGTTAGTCGAGTATTGCATAATGATTCTTACTATCCAACTGATATGCGGTCAGTCAAAGAAGGACCTGCTACTAAGAAGAAAAAGAGAGCTGGAGGTAGTATAAACCGGAAGAATTATACAGACCATGGAATATTGCTTATCTACGTCCCTTTTATCCTTAAAATTTCTTTATTTGTAATCATATATGTGTACATGTTCAATGAGAAATAAAGTATTGGTTGCCTCAATTTTTTCTGAGAAGTTTTATATTACCATCTTTTTTCTGAATGATCATGTCACAATCGAAAATCCTAGAATACTTGAAAGTACTTTATGCTCATGTTTGTCCTAGTTAAGATTTCCGATTCTAAAAATGCTACCTTTGGGTATAAATCTAAATTTTCTAGTCTATACTTGGGTTCTTTATCTAATTGCCGGATGCGGGTATTTTCCGAGTAGTGAATTGTTGGTACTGGAAGTCGGCTATGTTTCTGAGTTTAAACTGGTTTAGCAATTGAGCTGCGTTGCTCGGCAGAGTTTCCATGTGGAAGGTTGGCCGACTCACGAAAGGGACAAGGCGGAAAGCCAGATAAGGGATAAGTGTAGGCAAAACAAAAAGTGGTTATGTAAACATTTCAGGCACGACAATATAAAGCCAAAAAGTGCTAAATAGAAGCATCAAATCTTAGCACTAGCAAAAATATTATACTACTTATTACAATCCGATTGTTTCAGAATAACATATTTTTTTTGAGACTTTACGATGCAGGAGGAGGGGCTGCCGGCTCACTGGAGACATCACCTTCGCCTTGATATCTTTCCAAGACAGGAAAATCCGATATGATTTGCTCGTCATCGGAAACTTCGACTGTTTCTTCGGCAGGCGGCACTACAAGAAATATGGTGACTAGTGACCTTTTCTTAACGACCATGGTTTTTTTGGTCATAGATCTATGACCATTCTAAACCAATTTGGTCATAGAGAATTTGGGAGGGTCCAAACCTTGAAGAATAACAACCAATTTTGCCAAGAAGGTCATAGTTTACTAACACAAAATGGTCATAGATGGACAACACTAGTTTAGGAATAAGAGATGCAAGGAGAGCCGTTGGATTAGAGAATAATGGATGGAGGAGATTGCAATTCGGGGGTCAGTTGGTGCGGACCGATGACGTGGTGTGGCTCTGTACTCCCCATCCCCCGAATGCAACAACCACGGATGCCACGTTGGACATGGACATCCTTACTATAGCCCTCCAAACCCTAACACCCCTCGATTCCGCCGCACCCTTCCCTATCCCATTATGGCGGCAATGCAGCAGCACCTCCTCTGATGTTCCACTGCCCGCCGCCTCGTGCTAGATCCCCATCTCTTCTGGCTCCCCGTGCACACGCCTCATCTAGCGAGACCACATCCCGTCCTACTCCCATGGCTACTCTCTTTCACGCACTCGATGTCGGCGCCGCCTCCTCTACTTCTAGCTCTATTCTTCCCCATCTTACCAAGTAGACGACATCGATACTAGCAGCGTGGGCGCGTAGATGGGGTTGCTGGGTGGCCATGGTGTTGGAAATATGCCCTAGAGTCAAATAGTAGTAAGGACTATTATCATATTTCATATAGTTTATGATTAATTTTTATATCATGTTATAACTGTATTGAGTGGAAACATCAATACACGTGTGATATACAAACAACCAGGGGTTCCTAGTGAAACTCTATTCACTGGTTCATTGGTCAACAGATGATCATGTTTCCTGATCATGTGGCATTTATGCTAGATGGAAATGGAGTCATCTCATTCTGAGAATGAGATGATGAATCAATACCCAAGCTAAACATCGTGACCCGATCATGTCACAAAGTTCAAGTTATGATGATTAGAAATGGATCCTCGTAGACTATTCCTTAGACCATGAGGCTATATCAATCACTGTCTCCCGAGAGTGCTTAGATAACATCAAACGCCATCTGGTAAAACGGTGGTTATAAAGGTGTGTTCAGGTATTCGGAGGAAACCGTAGAGGCAATATATGTCAAGAGCGGGATTTGTCCGTCCATGTGACGGGAAGATACTCAAGGGCCCACTCGGAGAAGTTATATCCAATAGCTATGTGATGTGATTAGATCATGGGGATATCACTTGTCGGAACGAGTCAAGTAGCATTGTTCAGTAACGAGATTGAACATGACATGGTGATGTCACTGATCAGATCTCGGGCAATGCAAGTATCGAGTGACAAAGGGAATAAGACACGACTGCCCCGGTTCAAACGACAAAAGATCTTCGTGGAACGCACAGGGGTCACATGGCCATCCAGGTCCCTCTGTCGATCATTGGTGCGAGAGTGTTCTGACCATGTCTGGAGTGTTCCCGAACCGTGGGGTATCACGCTTAAGGGCTTGATGATGCTTAGAGAGTGTTTATAGGATCGGTAGAATCACCAAAGAAAAGAAGGGAGAAAACCAGAAGGGTTTCGGTAAGTCCGGAGGATGTCCGGAGTTGAGGTGGAAGGTGTTCCATAGCCACGGAGGTTGAATAATGTGTGAATGAATGTTAAATATTGATTTAATCATTTATTCATAATTATTTAAATAAAGAGAAAATCAATTAAAGGTCAAAAAAGGCTTAATGGGACAATTCCGGAGGAAGAGGGCCTATTAGGGGAAAGGAGAGAGGGAGAGGGGCCAAGGCCTAGCCCCCCCCCCGGCGGGGCCCACTAGGGGCTGGCCGGTGGCCACCCCACCCCCTCCTCTCCTTTAGTCCCACGCCGGGACTTTGAGGGAGGTAGTACCTCCCCTCCCCCTATATATAGTGGGGTATTTGGCCTAGAAAAATACACCAATAATCAATAAAGGTCTCCCCACTTTTGGGAGGACCTCTAATAGATATTTTCTCTCTCCCCCTCTCTCTCGTGACCATGGTCCCAAGTCTGGACTGCGCGAGCGAGAGACATCTTCAAGAGAAGGCCGTTGCGCTGGATTCGGATCTGGGAGCTCTACTTCCGCAACTGCTGCTGGATCAGGGAAGCGGGAGTCATCGTCAGGCACCGGACATGTGTAACTCCACGCGAGGTGTCGCACTTGAGGCACTCAAGTCGTTGGAGCCAGAAGGAGCACAAGGACTTCATCACGACCTTGAGGTCGGCTTCGGCTCGTCTACATCAACCACGCTCTCCTAAGCATTGACAACGCTTTTCGGTCTTCAAGGGTAAGTTCGCGAAAAGCCCCTCCCGTTACTGTATTACTAATAGATAGGTCCTGGCAGCTTCAGGGGTTTAGGGGCGTAGTGTAAAATTTATTGTTTTTATGCGCGGAACCCCTACAGTTGTATCAGAGCTAGATCTATGCGTAGTAATGTTAGTACGGGTAGAACACACGAGATGTAGCGTGTGGGTGTTGATCTTTTAGTTGTTACCCTCCCACATGTACTTGTGTATACCGCAGTAATGCTTGATGAAGCGGCCCCCAACCGACTTTACGCGTTCATTCGCGAGACTGGTCCACGCTTGACATACGGCTTGTACCGTATAAAGTGGCTTAGGGGGGTGTCTGTCTCTCTCGCATTAGTTGGTATGCCATTTGCAACGGAGGGCCCAGAAAGGGGTGTAGTAGAGACAACTACTTGATCAGCGTTGTGCTGAAAGTTCGCAGGTAAGAACGGTTCTTGTGCGAAAGCCCATTCAGCCACGTAAAACATGCAAAGATAAAGTAGAGGCGTCTAGCTTTGTTTTGCAGGGGGGCGTTGCTTTGTGATATGGTTGTGGCAAAGGTAAAGTGATTACCTTTTGTTGCATAGTAGTAGATAGTCACAGAGGTGACGGACTACCACGCCGGATGACACTGGTACCCTGGTGTCTATGGCGCTAGAACCCTGGCGTCGGAACCCGGTGACGGCGGATGGAGATCACGACGTGAAGAACCATATCACATAGCACTTACATTCAATGTTATTGTTTGTATGTCTTATTGTGTGCTAGTATTAGATACTCGATGGTAGCCTAATAAGATGATCCCTGTTAAAATAACCAACGATTGTGTTCCCCCTTAGTGTGCACCACCAAGAAAGTTCTTCGGTATGAGGCAGGCCGTGATGATCGGGTGTCAGACATATCTACGTTCACATACAGTGGGTGCAATCCATGTTGCACAGTGAAAACACTAAGGTTGAGTTGGCGAGCCTAGCATGTACAGACATGGCCTCAGAACGCGGATGGTCGAAAGATCGAGCACGAGTCGCATGAATGATGTGACCGACGTTTAGCGTCCACCCTTGAACCCACATTGATGGCCGTGATGATCGGGGGAGATGTGGCTGATAGGGGTCGTGTTATCACTAGGAACCCTTTTGGGGATAGGTGTTTCTGAGTGGAGTTATTATTAACTCATTTAATTATAAACTTAGTCTAAATTCCTTTTGCGATTATAAATGTAGATGGGACCTTTCGTGTTGATGATTGAATGGTTAGAAGGAGAGAAGCTCAGATTAGATGGATCGAACTTCTCCATTTGGGTTGCTAGTCTCCATGTTCTCCTTAGCGAGAACGACGTGGTCGACTACATACTCGACGGGATGGATTTGGATCAGCCCACGGACCTTGAGACCCCAGAGGAGCGGAAAGACCGCTATCTCCGTCATGAGATGGCCTCCTATATTTCAGTTGTGATGCGTTTCGGAATGGTGGATGAGCTGTGGCCTTTTGTGGGTGATGTCAACCCTCGTTCGGTAATACTACAGCTTAGGACACATTTCGTGGAGCAGACACACATTTGGGAGCATGAGCTGATGGGAGACTTCCTCTCCATTAAGATGGAGGAGAACTCATCACTGGACGACCACTTGGAGCACATGCATGATGTGTACATGAGGTCTACATACTTCCTGGACATCTGGATTACAGGCTTTTTTGCAAACGCTGCTGTGCTGCGATCGCTGCCACCAAGCTACTGAGCACAAGTCAGGACTTGCGTAATGAGGGGCGACACGGAAACACTGGAGTTCCACCGGTTCATGACACATCTCAGGAATGTGTTGGTTGAACCAGATGTCGCTCAGGTCGTCAACGACAAAGGTATATATTTGATATACAGTTTTATAAATGTTATAATCTTGTAAACACATTGCAGTGTTAAGTATATTTGATATTTGTTCTGTTTTGATGAAAACAGGTCCTTCTGCATGAGAGGTGCTTGCTGGAGAGGAGGTAACGTTGCGTGTTGATGGCGAGCATGATGATGATGGCTGACGACACTCTCCCTCGACATTTATCATTTAGTTCGTGTTTAGGATGATTATTGTAATCAAGAGATTGTGAACTTCTTTAGTGTGTCTCACACTTCGTGAGGCAGTTATTCATATGAGTTTGTAACAAACAGTTGTTCTACTTTTATGAATGATTTCTATTCGTGTTCATATCTTGTTTGATTACTTGTGAATTATCCTTGTTGTTTGAAACTAATTCATAATACATGAACATTTGTAAAATATTAAAATGCCTTGTTTAAAATACCCAACTTAATGATATGTTCATTAATGAATGAAAACCATTGTTTAAATTCAAAGTTATGTGATAATATGTGAAAGTCATTCGATTTATTGTCACATATAAATCATGTCAAAGTTCGGCAAAATAACTTGAACACCGTGTATTACTTGAATACAAAGTGTTTAAAGAATTGTTAAAAGTTAATACATATTCGATGTATTGGGTTTTTAATGAAAATGGTAATTATCATTAATTGATTGTTTAGATGTGTAAAGTAGTTTACCAAGGAAACATGAATCTGAAACTATTTGATTTGATCAAAGTGTTTCATCAAGAAAGGGTATAAGTATAAAAGAGAATCTAATTACTACGATTTGATCAATAGTAATGAAATTCGAATTTATAAGAATGGCATAAAAGAAATTGTGAAATGCAAAGTGTTTTGAAATGTCAAAATACAAAGCATCACAACATGATATTAGATATCAAAGGGGTTGAATAGAAGGCACCAAATAAATCATTGTAGTGTAGATGTAGAGACCATTAGCTTAGAAATAGTTAGCACTCAATTAGAGGCGGCTAACCATTTGAATTCGTGAAAGTTTTGGGGTTATTCAATATAACCAAAACAATAGCAAATAAGTCCTTGTAGTGTATTCATTGGAAACTTTGAATAGGAAACCCATAGCTGAAACCAAAAGGAAAGCAAAACTAGTATTGCTTGGATTTTGGTGCATTCTTGAGAAAACTCACTTTTAGTGATGTTTCTCAATTATGGAGCAAATGGGAAATAGTGTAAAACACGATGAGGATTCAAAACCCTGCATCAGAGTGTTGAGAAGCGCAACGGACAATGTTCCTGAACGATTCTCTGCACAGAAGGAAAGAATCAATAATATTGATCATTGTGGTTTTACCTCCACTATTGTTATTCACTACATGAAGTAGGATTCAAAATGTAAATCCATATCTTGTATGGAGACATTTGTGGATCATTTGTCATGATTTTTGGAATATGACATGTCTACGAACTGCTAAGGAAATAACGGTAAACTAAATTATGAGAAATCCTAGAAGCAAATTTCCCTTGAGATTAGAAGGCAACTCATTGCTAAATCTCACAAGTAAAAGGAGTTACTCGAATTTTCCCAAATGACTACAAAGCCATAGTAGGAAAACGGGGTAAATGACAAAAGCACAATTTGTCAGGTATTGGATGAATTCAAATGAATTTGATTCAAGTGTGCTAAATGTCTAGTGGATTTAAAACTAGTAATAGTACTAGCATCTCATAGTAAAACTCCAAATTTGATCAAAGGATTTTGAAGTTGTTCAAAATAGTGAGTGGATATGCAATTTGCATAAAATTGAGTGGGAGCTATGAAAGTCTTCCTGAAACAATATGTGATTGACATATTTTTAAGTGGAAGCAATATAAGACTCAACTTCAAATATGTAGGAACATATTTTGAGTGGGAGCTTATAGGAGTAATTCTTAAGTATGTTAAGAATGAAAGGTGTAAATACTTATAAATAATGATTTATAAGATGTAGATAATAGGTGTATTATGATATTATGTACTATTCCTTAAGGGATTCTAAAAAGGGTTTCAGAGTAGAAGTTAATTAAGGAACTGGTCCTTAATAACTTAAATGAGGAATAACATTAAGTTTAACATTAATGGTTGAAAGAAAGAAAAGGATGATCGTCATCCACTATGTTGAGACGTAGGTTCTATCTTAATAAACCATGATGATAACTTAGCATAATATGTGATTCAAGTAAGGAACATGTGAAAGTGATTAAGTTCAAATCACAGAACATTGAGCTAAGTTTGTCCACAATGTCTAATAGAGAACTGTAGACATGTTTTCCAAATCCATAAAGGATGACATATCTTAAAGAATAAAGAATTATGTTATAAGGTAATATGTTGGAAACTCCTGTAGATACCGATTAATGTCAAGTAGGAAGCGAGGTGAACAAAACATCGAAATTTGCACAGAGTGCACGGGAGTTTCGATGAATACATTTATAATAATAGATAAGGGTACCATCTAAAGTGTTGTATAAAGTTATGGCGGGGCTAGTTCACTTTTAACGTAGAATGATGTGTCCCAAGGCACAGTGCCCATGAGAAAGCCCTCGAGGTTGATCTAACGTCACTGTAGGCTCCTAGAATCAGGCCTCGTTCTACTGCCATAGTGACGATGCATACACACAGATGCTATCATGTGATGATAATGTATTAATGTCAATTAAGGTGACACTAGTAAGTTGCAAAGGATTTGGGACTGTAAAGTACAGACCCAAGACTCAACCTCTTCCATGAGCAAGCATGTTCAGGGTACCGGGTATATGGTGCCAATGATTGAGAACAAATGCAGCTATTGTATTTGTACTCTAGTGCAAGTGGGAGACTGTTGGAAATATGCCCTAGAGTCAAATAGTAGTAAGGACTATTATCATATTTCATATAGTTTATGATTAAGTTTTATATCATGCTATAACTGTATTGAGTGGAAACATCAATACACGTGTGATATACAAACAACTAGGGGTTCCCAGTAAAACTCTAGTCACTGGTTCATTGGTCAACATATGATCATGTTTCCTGATCATGTGGCATTTATGCCAGTTGGAAATGGAGTCATCTCATTCTGGGAATGAGATGATGAATCAATACCAAGCTAAACATCGTGACCCTATCATGTCACGAAATTCAAGTTATGATGATTAGAAATGGATCCTCGTAGACTATTCCTTAGACCGTGAGGCTATATCAATCACTATCTCCCGAGAGTGCTTAGATAGCATCAAACGCCATCTGGTAAAACGGTGGTTATAAAGGTGTGTTCAGGTATTCGGAGGAAACCGTAGAGGCAATATATGTCAAGAGCAGGATTTGTCCGTCCATGTGACAGGAAGATACTCAAGGGCCCACTCGGAGAAGTTATATCCAACAGATGCGCATCGTGTGATTAGATCACGGGGATATCACTTGTCAGAACGAGTCAAGTAGCATTGTTCAGTAACGAGATTGAACACGACATAGTGATGTCACTGAGCAGATCTCGGGCAATGCAAGTATCGAGCGACAAAGGGAATAAGACACGACTATCCCGGTTCAAACGACGAAAGATCTCCGTGGAACGCACAGGGGTCACATGGCCATCTAGGTCCCTCTGTCGATCATTGATGCGAGAGTGTCCCAACCATGTCTGGAGTGTTCCCGAACCGTGGGGTATCACGCTT
This sequence comes from Avena insularis, assembly GCA_023614405.1. NCBI lineage: Eukaryota > Viridiplantae > Streptophyta > Magnoliopsida > Poales > Poaceae > Avena > Avena insularis. The sequence continues at coordinate 229,895,659 of CM042692.1, forward strand.
AAGGGCTTTATGATGCTTAGAGAGTGTTTATAGGATCGGTAGAATCACCGAAGAAAAGAAGGGAGAAAACCGAAAGGGTTTCGGTAAGTCCGGAGGATGTCCGGAGTGGAGGTGGAAGGTGTTCCATAGCCACGGAGGTTGAATAATGTGTGAATGAATGTTAAATATTGATTTAATCATTTATTCATAATTATTTAAATAAAGAGAAAATCAATTAAAGGTCAAAAAAGGCTTAATGGGCCAATTCCGGAGGGAGAGGGCCCATTAGGGGAAAGGAGAGAGGGAGAGGGGCCAAGGGGGCTGGCCGGCTGGGCCTAGGCCCCCCTTCGTGGGGCCTACTAGGGGCTGGCCAGTGGCCACCCCACCCCTCCTCTCCTTTAGTCCCACCCCGGGACTTTGAGGGAGGTAGTACCTCCCCTCCCCCTATATATAGTGGGGTATTTGGCCTAGAAAAATATACCAATAATCAATAAAGGTCTCCCCACTTTTGGGAGGACCTCTAATTGATATTTTCTCTCTCCCCTCTCTCTCTCGTGACCGTGGTCCCAAGCCTGGACTGCGCGAGCGAGAGACATCTTCACCGCGGAGCGTCGTGGCGCTGCGGGATTCAGATCCGGGAGCTCTACTTCCACAACTCCTGCTGGATAGGGGAAGCGGGAGTCATCGTCAGGCACCGGACATGTGTAACTCCCCGCGAGGTGTCGCACTTGAGGCACTCAAGTCGTTGGAGCCAGAAGGAGCGCAATGACTTCATCACGACCTTGAGGTTGGCTTCGGCTCGTCTACATCAACGACGCTCTCCTGAGCGTTGACAACGCTTTTCAGTCTTCAAGGGTAAGTTCGTGAAAATCCCCTCCCGTTACTGTATTACTAATAGATAGGTCCTGGCAGCTTCAGAGGTTCAGGGGCGTAGTGTAAAATTTATTGTTTTTATGCGCATAACCCCTACACATGGAGGGTAAAGACAAGAGGCGAGGCAAGGAGGAGCTGAGAACAAGTACTGCTACCCACCCCACTATCAGATCTGTCCGCCCTTGTCCTAGCCAACCCCGATTCGGCCTCCACGCTGTTCATCTGTTTTTACTAGTAGGTGCCACCCACACCCTTCCCTCCAGGCTAATCTGACCGTTTCTGGCCTTGTGTCCCTTGGATCTTGTCGCCCTGGGCCTCGATGTTGCTGATCAGATCCTCTACAGCAAGGTCTTCTCTCTAATTCATGCGGGAGCGAAAGGTGGGCTTCTACACGGACAATAATAGGCATTGGTATGTTCTCAAGAGAATCTCATCTTGGTATAATATTCTAAATTTCTTCTATTACTGTTGGAGTGCATTGTGGAATCCCTCTGTTTGCAAAAATAGATGAACCAAATGGAGAACAATGTTGACTTGTTTGTAAAGAATATAGAACCTATACTTTTTGCTTGTTATGCTATAGGATTCTGAGTGATACTGGTCCTAGGTCATGAGTTGCTCTAGATTTCCTCTAGGTAGGATTGGTGCACTTTCTTTGTTAGTCGGATTCGAAGCTAGCCTACACACAGAATTGAAATTTTAGACGTGTCTCCATCTACTAGTCTATAGGTTACAATGAAAGTTATTTTATTGTGATGCAACTTGGAGGAGTACCTACATGGTGTTACTGCTACTTGTAATGCAACATGATAAGTGGTTGTTCTCCTAGAAGATAAAATCTCTTGATTGTTTTCATGTAATCTCCTATAAGTGTTATAGTTCAGGTGACTTACCGAGATGCTTTGTTTATGAAAGTTAGGATATAAGTTGAAGGTATCGGCTACCTCCTCCACCTCCCAGGCTCACACCGGCAGCAAGCCCATGGAGGATGCATACGGTGACGGCAAGGCAGAGCAAGTGTGCCATGGATGAAGCTAAAGCCGGTGTTGGAGATTGAGGCCAGCCTCCACGACTTCGATCTTCCCGCGTCAAGCTCAGGAACCATGGTGAGATCCTAATATTTTTCTCTGATCCGTGTCTAGACCTAAACAATGCAAGATTTTATCTTGCTTATGCTCCTAGTTGTGCTCGTGCAGATAAAGAGATCAGTTTGGTGATGTTCGACATCATGTATTGGATTAAATGCATTAGGGCCTGATGATTCTAGGTTCTGTTAGTGGTTACATAGTTTAGGGGAATTTGTTGTTGGATACTGTTGGTACTTGACTTCCTGGTGGATACGTATGTAGTGATGAATGTGGTGTTGCTACTCCACGCTCATGTCCATTACATTTGTAGCCATCATGTTTATTGCTTTATTAGCACATGGATATATTTTCTGCAGGGTTCTTTCAATAGCACTAGCCTTGTTATTTCTTCAAAGCTACCAAGATTCTTGTACATGTACAATATTTTAATAGCCAGTGTAGATCTAGAGTGTATCTCTGCACATAAGACTATCTAATTCACTACGAGTGTTACAAAATGGTTCACTGAGCTAATTTAAGCCATCAATATGCATCTCTTAATTAAAAGATCAAATATGAACCATACCCAAGGCGTCTTCTTTTAGTTGACCTTGTTCACACACTCTTCAAACACTAGAAATACTTTGTTGTTTGCAACTGACCTGGAAAAACATACAAGCTTGTTCTCATCTATTTTTCGGAAAGGTTATATTCTCGTGTTCGAATACCTCCTGAATGGTTATCCTGGACAAATTAGTACAAACTTTCTAGTCTATTAAACTAACTGTTTGATTGCAGTTCCAAATGGAATGTGTATATTACTACTTACGTTTCAATCATTTGAGTATGTAATGTCTCAAGAAAAAACACACTACAAGAGATAACAAATGCCTAGTTTCATGTTATCAGATTGATGTTTCTTGTTTATATTTATGTACTTGTCATGTCTGTAGTTGTATAATATATTCATGTATGTACTGAACTGCATGTCTATAGTCTGCTATTTCCCATCCGTAGCTAGCTCCATGGTTTGGTGCGGTGTAGGTAGAAATTTGTCTGCTACGTACAAAATTTTAGTATTATTATTGATGTATGCCAGTAACCATGGAGCATGCCATCTTGCTGTAGTTAGTGCATGAAGAATTAGTAATATGACTAGGTCTAGTACAAGATGACTAGGTGTTGTACAAGATGATAAATGTGTTAGTGGTTGGCCAATATTACCTATTTGGACATATTTGTATTCTACTTTCTGTTTGTAGATAATGCTAGAGTTTCTTAATGGTTAAAAGTATATATATTGAGCTCAATCAGGGCATTTGATGTGCACCTCTCCATTATTCTTTTTTGCTATTGTTGAGTGATATGTTGTTGTTGTATAAATGTGTCAACACCCGGATTTTTAAGTCCAGATGTCTATTATGCCGTACATCGCAATCCCAGGATTACCATTTTTACGAGACATAACAGAATTGGTACCACCGTACATCATCCATTACAAACCAGAATAAAGGTATTACAAATAAAGGATCTCATGATCTAGTCTTAATACAATCAAAGTAGTGGAAATTAAACGTAGTAGGCTCCATCTTCACGGTCACAAGCAATGCTGACGATGGGAGATGATCCTAGTTATCATAGACCTCCTGCTGTCCATCTTCTGGGTAGTCCTCCTCATAGTCTGTCCATGGGAATAGCCAGGGACAAAGCCATGAATACTCTTTAAGTACTCGCAAACTATTACTAATATAAGTAAGGTAAAACTAGTAGGAATCATAAGCTCTAGGTTTGTTTGCAAAAAGCCAGGTTTATTTCATAAAGCCTTAAGAGTAAAGACCTAAGTTTAGTTCTCTACATTACTTAAGTGGGAACTTAGATTTCATGTCCACAACTCTGTTGTGGTCAAGTCAAAGTCATCTTTCAAGTCACAAGTTATTTTGAAAACATCTGACAACGGAATAGTATGGCCACTCCAACTGTCCATAATTACGAACACGCCTATTCAAATAGTTTGACACTCTGCAGATGTGGTACACTTTCACCACAAAATTCGATACATCCGTCAGGGGTAACCCTGAATCATCATACTTGGTATGCGGATAATCAATCCTATCCTTTCAATTACACACCCTAGTATAGGTACCTTCCCTATGAGCTTGGCCTCCCAGCCATGACCAATTGTCATCCCGGGAACTACATAGGTGGACATTCATTCCCGAGGTAGCCTCAGCTCACCTCTTCCGCAAGAGAACCCATACTAAGACATATAAACTTCTAGTTAAGCCCTACCCAACTCAGGTATTGTGGTTGTATGGTAAAATTGGAATGGTATCGCATCCGAACCCAACCATCAGTTTTTATCAAAGTCAAGGCTCATGCCTCATTCATTTTCATCCTCAAACCATTGTGTATCATAACACATGTCAAAACATTTCAATAGAATGAATCATCATTCCAAGGTTTTCATAATCATTTTCACCAAGTATTCCCATCTAAAGTAATCAAGTTTAGTTTAGCACTAGCCACTAGTATTGAGGGTATCACTATTGGGGTGCTAGTCAAGTATAAGTATCCAAAACTAAGTCTATGATCGTGATGGTGTCCATCCTACTTTTCCACTAATCACAATTCATTACATGATAAGAAACTTTAATAAAGGAAAATTAAAGTAGGTAAGTAAAACTGGGATTGGTATAATCAAGTTGTATAACCAAGCATGCATAGTGCATCTTGCATAGGTTATCTAGTATAGTGGGCTTGCATAGATATCATGAAAAGTTCTAGCTTGCCTTGAGCAGTGCAGTTGTTGAAGTTCTCTTCTTCTTCCTCGAAGTACTCCTCCTCGTCGTAGCCCGGGTCGATACCAGCGTCTATAAATATATACAATGTACACAATCACCAAACAACCCTTAACTACTTCTATTTAGCACACAAGGGATCATATTAGATGATCTAATATCATCTCAATCATTACATGTAATAATGACACATTCTTATTTATCTTATTTGGGAAAAGTATTTTCTAGTCATTGAACATACTTAAGATTTAATATTCTCCAATTAAAATAGTGGATCAGGTTGACACATGTCATCACCATATATTCCAATACTTGAGAATGTGATTTAAAATGGTGGTCATGTATTACAAGATTTAATATTATTATTTAATCATATTTAAGTGACTAGAAATGCCTATATATCATTTCTTTAATACTAAACCATGTTTCATATCTGTAAAACCAAATCTTTTGACATATTCATGTAGAGCCTAGCAAATGTGATTTTTGAGAATTGGAATCAACTCAAAAGCATTTATGGTTAATTTTATACAAATGTTTCAAGTGGTAAAAGTCTCTGTCTTGTTATTTTTAGTATAAGAGATCTATAGTTTCAATTGGTTTGTATTCAACGGGAATGATTTGATATTTTTAATACCTTTCTAACAAAATTGGAATCATGCATTTTGGATCAGTACATCTCTTTGAATTGAATTTTGAATCTACTGACAGAATAGGGTTTTAAACTAACTAGCAAAATTATATTTGAACTGCTGGGCTCTGCATGGGAAAAGAAATGGGCCGCCCCAACTACACAGCATACGCTCAGCGGGCTGCTGACAGAACGGTCCCACACGTCGGTGACTCATCTAAACCGAAACGGTATCTACCAATCTCGGCCTTACGATTATAATGAAATCTATGGCTGAGGTTCATCATCTACGGAGAACTGCTCCAGTGAGATTCTAAACCTAATGCGACGGTGGGGGTCGCTGGGGGCTTACTGGGGTTCTATCTAGGGTCGGCGATGGGAGCAAACGAGCTGGTCGATGACAGCAGGTCGATTGGTGGTCGTGGCGGCTCCTAGGGTGGCTCCAATCGATGGCTTCCTTCCTTCACTGCAGCGGTGGACTCTGGCCAAATTCCGTCATCGTGATGCTCACCTTGCTCTAGGGAAGGGTCAGTGAGGTTCCTAGGTGAGTTGGGGGTGAGATGGTGTGCCGATTGAGGTCTGGGGTGGCTCCTATTTATACACCAGCATTGGAGGCAGGGCAACATGATCGGGCTTCACCAGCGACGCTTCAATAGGTCGAGCCAAGCATGGCGGATGGCATGGGTCGACGCGGGGGACTGCGGTGATCGTCACGCGCGTGATGGCACGGCATGGGGTGGTCTCAGTCGGTCGGGCGACGTCAGTGTTCTATTCAGGTACGTTGGTGTTCGTCATCAGGTACGGTGGTCACGGGGTGCGTGGCGGTGAATGAGGTTATCTGGGAGGTGGCTGGTGACGCGGCGGGTGCGGGTACGAGTGGAGAGATCGAGGCACGGCGTGTATGCGCGAGGCGGCTGCGGCGCTCCGTCGTGCTCTCTGCATGGCAGGGTGTTAAATGGGCGCGGCTGTTCTGGTTCCTCCACTCCTCGCCGTTGGTCAAGAGGTGGACAGAGAGGGGCAGTGAGGTCACGGCTAGAAGCTAGGCATCATGGGAGAGGGCGGCGTCGCGTGAGGCGACCTGTCCATGGTCGACCGACATGACCTCGCTCGGGTATGGCATTGCACTAGCGCAACGATGAAGGTGAGCTTCTCAACTGCACAGCTAGGTACTGGGGTGATCGTGGGAGATTTATTGGGTTGATTGCAGTACAATTGGTGAGCAATTGAGTGATCACAAATAGTGAATAGTTGGTAGCTTGTACTTTGTCTGCGAGGTGTTCGACCAAATGGCTGCATGAGCTTAACTTTTGAATTTTTCCATGAATTTTGGTGGGTGAGCTTGTCACATGCTTGGTAGTCTATGGTTGCCGGGAATTGTCATGTGGTGTTGATTTGAGTGGTTTTTGAAAAGTGGTGAGCTATGCACCTACACTTGATTCAATTTTGAAATGCCTCTCAAATGGGTTTGAAAATAGTTTATGCAATTTTGTAAAGTTTGCTTGGGTTCACTTTTACTTGGTCTTGCAAGGGGTGAAAAGAATTGGAATTGTTTCTGTTAGAAATCTTTTACTAGAGATGCCCAAAGTGGGATAGGGGTTAATTTTGGCCAAAGTGACCATATGATCATATGCCTCATATATGATTTTCTTTTTAGTTGATTTTGTTTGGAAAAGACTGAGATGATGTGGTATTCATCTTTAAACTAATCCTTATCATTTATATTAATCAATCATGGCAAATGCAAGCATTCATACATTAATACAAATCACACATGCACTCATACAGATTTTTCGAATAAAAGTTTTTGGTAATCCTAAACTTGGGTGATTAGAAATTTACAAGCTTGTTTAATATTTTTGAGATGTTACAAACCTTCCCTTCTTAAGCAGAATCTCGTCCCAAGATTCAAGAAAAATTAGGAACTAAAGCGATTGGGAAACTCAGTCCTAATATAATCTTCTCGTTCCCAGGTGGCTTCTTCGGTATGGTTACTCCACTAGATCTTGAGAAACTTGATACTCCTGGTCCGGGTGGTTCTGAATGCTTCTTCCAAAATACGAATGGGAACTTCATGATAGGTTAAATCCTTACTTATATATATAGCTCCATGATCAATGTTCTTGAAAACTCCGGTCTTCTCCGGAACTTCTAGGCATTTCCTAAGTAACGAGATATGGAACACATCATGTACGGCTGACATCTCCTTGGGTAGTTCCAATTGATAGGATACTTCTCCTCAGCGATTCAAAATCTTGAAGGGTCCAATATATCTGGGGGAAAGCTTCCCTTTCAGTCGAAAATGTTGCATTCCCTTCAAGGGTGATACTTTGAGATACACAAAATCTCTGACATTGAAGGTCAGGTCTCGACGTCTTTTGTCATCATAACTCTTCTGTCTGGATTGAGCGGTCTTGAGGTGTTCACGGACTTTGTGAACCTTTTCTTCGGCTTCTCGTAGGATGCTCGGTCCGAAAATCTGACTCTCTCCTACTTGTGACCAATTCAATGGGGTACGACACTTTCTTCCATACAAAAATTCAAAGAGGGTCATTTGCAAACTGGCTTGATAACTATTGTTGTATGAGAATTCCACGAAAGGCAGACAATCTTCCCATTTAGATCCATATTCCAACACACAAGATCTCAACATATCTTCTAAGATCTGGTTTACTCTTTCTGTTTGTCTGTCGGTTTGCGGGTGATAAGCTGTGCTGAAATTCAGTTTGGTTCCTAATCCTTCCTGGACCTTCTTCTAGAACCTTGAGGTAAACTGGGTTCCTCGATCCGACACTATTGTCTTGGGGGTTCCATGTAGACTGACTATTCTAGCAATGTACAAGCCTGCTAGCCTTGAGCTTTGATAGGTAGTCTTGACGGGTATGAAATGAGCTACTTTAGATAGTCTATCCACTATGACCCAAATAGAGTCATTTCCCCTACTAGATGTACGCAAACCTGTGATAAAATCCATTCCGACCGAATCCCATTTCCATTCTGGAATCTGCAATGGTTGCAAAAGTCCTGCAGGTCGCTGATGTTCTGCTTTGACTCTCTGATAGATATCACACTTGGCTATGTAGCTTCCGGCTTCTCTCTTCATTTTGTGCCACCAAAATTGCTCCTTGAAATCCTGATACATTTTGGTTCCTCCCGGGTGGATAGAATAAAGGGTATCATGGGCTTCCTCCATAATGACTTGTTTCAACTCTGAATCTGCTGGCACACAAATACGTCCTTTATACCACATAACTCCTTCTTCATCTTCGGTGAATCCAGGTACCTTCCCTGTTCTGATACGACCCTTGATTCCATCAATACTTGTGTTTCCTTTCTGGGCTTCCTTTATCTGACTGATCAGGGTGGGTTGAAGTTCAATACTTGCTAGGAATCCTTCGCTAACTAGCTCCACTCTGAAATTTTCCATCTCCTCATGCAGACTTGGCTGGGTTGCCTTAATCATGGTGTTTAATCTACACGATAGTCTACTAAGAGCATCCGCTGCCACATTGGCCTCGCCGGGGTGATAGTGAATGTCAAGGTCATAATCCTTGATTAACTCTATCCATCTCCTTTGCCTCATATTCAGCTCCTTCTGGGTGAAAATATACTTCAAACTCTTGTGATCCGAATAAAGCTCACATTGGTTACCCATAAGGTAATGATGCCATGTCTTCAAGGCTAAAACTACGGCTGCCAGTTCTAAGTCATGGGTAGGATAGTTCTGCTCATGTTGCTTCAGTTGTCTAGACAGATATGATATGACATTGCCTTGTTGCATCAACACACATCCGAGACCAATCATGGATGCATCACAATATACATCAAACGACTTCTTGATATCTGGCATGATCAAAATTGGGGCTGAAATCAATCTCTCCTTGAAATCTTGAAAACTTGCTTCACATTTGTCCATCCATTCAAACTTCTTGTCTTTCTTCAATAGCTGGGTCATCGGTCTTGTGATGCTCGAAAATCCTTCAACGAACTTGCGGTAATATCCGGCTAATCCAAGAAATGCACGGACTTCTGTTTGAGTGGTTGGGGCTTTCCATTCTTCGACATCCTTAATCTTGGCAGGATCAACAGCAACTCCTCCTGCCGACAAGATATGGCCTAGAAATCCTACTTCCTTTAACCAGAACTCACATTTGCTAAACTTGGCATACAACTAATGCTCCCTAATGGTTTCAAGGATGGTTCTTAGGTGCACTTCATGATCGTCTTCTGACTTGGAGTAGATCAGAATGTCATCGATAAACACAATGACAAACTTATCCAAAAAGTTCATAAAAATCTTATTCATGAGGTTCATGAAATAAGAGGGGAATTGGTTAATCCAAAAGACATGACATTATACTCATACAATCCATATCTGGTGGTGAAGGCAGTCTTTGGAATATCCGTTGTACGAATCTTCAATTGATGATAACAAGTTCAAAGATAAATCTTAGAAAACACTCTGGCACCAGTCAATTGATCAAAAAAATCTTCTATCTTCGGAAGCGGGTACTTATTCTTGATGGTGATGTCATTCAACTTCGGATAATCCATACACAAACGGTTGGCACCATCCTTCTTATCAACAAACAAAACAGGTGACCTCCATGGTGATGCACTTGGTTGTATCAAACCTTTTCCCAGCATATCATCCCGTTTCTTCTTCAGCTCCACTAATTCAGATGGGTTCATACTATAGGGTCTCTGAGCTATGGGTCCTGTTCCAGGAACTAGTTCAATGATAAACTCGATATCCCGATCTAGGGGCATACCGGGCAATTCATCTGGGAACACATCGGGGTATTCATAGACTACTCTGACTTGGTCAATGGTTGATTTGGCTAAACTCTTGTTGTACTTGAATTGCCGGGGCAACATCTCAAATACATGTTCTACTGATACTCTGGTGCTACTGGTCATGGTTATGGCTTTCTTGGCACAATCGATTAATCCTTGATGTTTCAACATCCAATCCATCCCTAGTAGTTCTTCCAAACCTTTGGTTCCAAGTACTATTAGATTGGCATAAAAATCTATCCCATGTATTCTGATAGGTACAGCCTTGCAAATTTTTCTAGCTTTGGTGGTTGAACCAGGTATTTGAACTATCATAACATGCTTCAAATTTGTTGGTTGAATCTTACTAGTGCATGCAAATTCTTCTGTAACAAACGAGTGCGATGCTCCAGAATCAAACAACACTCTTGCTAAAACTGAGTTAAGAGAAAACATACCCAACACGACATCTGGCGCTTCCTGGGCTTCTTCAGCATTCATGTGGAACAGACAGCCATTACGGTTGTCCGGGTTTCCTGGGGCAAACCTATTTCTAGGCTAGACATAGCGCTGCTGTTGGGCAGGTGCAGTCACATTGGTTGCTGCGGCAAGCTTCTTGGGGCACTCGTTGGAGTAGTGACCCATGACTCCGCATTCAAAGCAAGTGATCATTGACTTGTCTTTCCCTGCGACAGGCACAACATTGCTTCCAGTCCTTGGGGCAGTATTGTTGTTGTTATTGTTGTTGGACTTTTGCGATGCACGATTGAAGTTATTGGGGTTCCCGGGGTTGTTGTTGTGGTTTACCCCGGGCCTTGGGTTTCCTCCTTGTAACTACCTCGGTGAATTACGCTCCTAGTACAAGCCTGGATGATCAGAAATGGTTGAAATAGTACGGTGGGGTCCAAATGCCACTCACAGGTAGACCTTTCGGCCGTCCCAACCATTTCCAAACATCGGGACAAGAACGGGCGGCGTAATCGGCAGGCGAAGGGATCAACTACATACACAAATGAGTATGTATGCAAGCCACCATACAATAGTACATCAGAGCCATTCCATCTAAAAAGAAAGGAATATAGCGCCATACGGCAAGATCCAAATATCCTAGATAGATATAATAGTGTAGGATATCTCCTCATACATCAATCAGCAGAGTATCAAGCGGAAGACAAAATCCAGTACGGATAAGAAGCAAATCGGCATAAGATGCCCCATAAATAAGCACATCCAGCTCAGATCTCACGGATCCCGTTCCCGGAATCTCTACACCGAATGATCGTTGCCCACATCGTCTGTCTCTTCCACCCAAGATCCATCTTGCGAGTGTACTGTTCATCTGAACCAATAATTTATCGTGTGAGACCTAGGGTACTCAGCAAGTCTTTATGCCTCTAAAGGGACACAACTGGGGTGACGAATTGCAGCAAAAGATAAACCCTACCAATTCTATAGATACGCTAACCATCCGCCTAACCAGAGATATACGGATGTCCGTGAATTAATAACAACATGATTATAACGATTAAAGCGGTAATATCCACAGATCCATCCTCCTCCTCACCGACGAGGAAGACGAACCACCCCCATCCGTTGGCAGTTTTATTATCCATTCCGTGAGTGTTGCACTATTTACTAGTCGTACCTAGTCTAGTCAAATTAAAAGCGGTACTTTAGTTATGCTTGTCTATGATCGAGAAACTGTGCTCTAAGTCGTCCATAACCGCGACACGGCTTTGAAAGTTTTACCTGAGGTGCACAAATAGCAACACACACTCGATGTGCCTCGGAAAAACCAAATCAAAACCCAACGAGGCGATCACGACAAAGTGATCACAGGATTCAGAAATATTTCAGGGGCCACCCCATTAAGCTACCCACACGAGCTGGCGGCTACGAGACGGACTCAAGGTTTGGGTGGACGGCAGAAACGATCGGGAACCCGAAAGTGTGACTGGCTTGTCGATACCGTGAAATCGTGTCCGCCCTAACAGATGCAGTGCTCCTCGCACAATCTTAAATAAAGCAAAAAGCATGGCATAAGCAGGATAGTAAATAAAACCTCAAACTAGTTTGTGGCCCCAAGAAATAAGAATGAATCAAGCTCGGCTCGGGGGGTTCATAAGCCTCCCGGATGTGGATAGCGAATATTCAAGGAACAGGAATCAAGTACTGGGGTCCCACGGGACACAAGTGAGCCTAAAAACCAAATAGCGAATATGGCTCACCGATGCCACTTTCATTAGTTATCCCATTACTACTCAGATTAAGTTGTATAGGTACCTCGTTATCCATCGACACTCACATACCCTACACATGCTGTTCTCGACTGCATGGCTCAAACAACTCCTGTAGTAATGGCTCATGGGATGGAGGAACAAGCTTCGGTGGGGTTTAAAAGTAAAGGCTATGAAATACTTGGGATTCAATTTAATGCAATCGCGACTCAATGATGCAAGAATAAGAAAGAGGCAATAGGTACTATATGTATGCAAGCATGTGGTAGTGCTTGCGGCAGCTCGATTGAAGCAAGGGATGGATCTGGGTAGTGCTCTGGTTGTCTTGATATATCCACTCATTCGGCCTATCAGGAAGAACCAAACAAACAAGGGCCAACATAAATAAAGTGCACAAGCATATGAATAAATGCGACAAGCAAACAATCATGCCATGATGAATGATGCACAATTTGCATGGCAATAAAGTAGCATGGCATGGGTGAGGTGTGGAATACAATAATAAAGCATTTTATTTACTTTTGGCCCCATTTTATTCTCATATTAGTTGCTGTATATTTTATATTTATATGATGCATGCTTCAAAACAAGACATGGAATGCATAAACAGAAAGGTCTCGTCGAGCTAATCATTTTAGACATATCATTTGTTAAATTTGGACTTATAAAACAAAAGTTATTAATTATTTAAGTCCAAGGGGCATTTTATTGTAATTTAAATGAACTTGGAAAATTAAAGTGTCCAAAATATATTTTGAAGGCCATATTTGAAATCCTCATATTTTTCTGATTTGAAAACATATATTATTTGTTTAAATTGGAGTAATATTTGAAAAGTTATTAGAAAACAGAATTTAAATTTGAATTTGATTTAATTTGAAAAAGATTTGAATTTAAAACAGATCTGCGGAATTACTTTTCTCACCACACACACTCCTAGCCTCCCACAATCACTGTGGGGGCCACGGGCTGATTGACCAAACGCTACAGAAAAGCTTACATCATGAAGCTCTTCTATTCCTAGCGGATGACAGGTGGGGCCTGGGGTCTTCGCAGGCCCACGCGTCAGCGGGCGACCAAGGGGGGTGCCACGCGGCATAGCGAGGACTGCGGGTTGAGGGCTTAAAACTGCGGGATCCTTTTTGTAAAAACGCCAGAGGCGTGGTGGGGTCGGCAGGAGCGCGGGTTAAGGTAAACAAAACGGAGGGGTTTTCGCAAAACATCGCCGCGACATCGCTTTTCTTCTCTCTCGAAAAAAAGCGGCAGCGACGGCGCGGGGGGCTCGATCCCGTGACCTAGGGCTCGGGCGCGGAGGCGGTGGCCACTGGGCTAAGCGGGTTGCTCTGGGAGGCGGCGAGACTAGATGGGGCTTACGAACTTATGGCGAGGGAAGCGCGACGCAGCAGCGCCACGGCGTTCGACGGAAGTATCGGCGGCCCTAGACGGCTACGGCGAGGCGGACCATGTCAGGGCGACTGAGATGCTCACCGTGAGGCTGTCGGTGGCGTTGGTTTGGCTCGAGGCGCAGGCGATCGACGTCCAGGCAGAGGCCGGGCGGTCTAGGGTTTGCATCGGGCTCGCGCTGGTACTAGTGGCTCCGGTGCTCCTCTTCGACGACGGCGTGTTCCAGGCGACGCAGGGGAGCCTCCTGGTACTCTCCAACCACTCCACGGACTTCCCGCGCGTCTGGAACGGCGGGGTGCGATGGAGGCCGAGGGTGTCGGCGATGGTGTAGGCGGCGATGGTGGAGAAGAGAGGGGGAGGAAGCAGGGCTCCTCGGCCAGATCTGGAGAGGCAGAGGGGTTCCGTGGGGTGGTGGTAAAGCAGAGGGAGGGAGGCTGACGCCGTGGGGAGCAGGTAGACGATAAAGGTGGCTCGGCCACCTTTATCCTCCCTCTCCTTCACGTGCTCGGTTCGGCAGGGCCAGGGCAGGGCAGGGGGTGGCTTCCAGGTGGGGTAGGGCAAGCCAAGGGCAGGGTGGTTCGGTGTGGGGCTCACCAGGCAGAGAGGGAGAGAGAGAGGGGGTAACCTCGGTTGGCTAGGGTTGGAGTGGTAGGCTCGGGCTAGGGCTTGGGGTAGCTAGGGTTGGGGCTGAAGGAGAGAGGGTGGCCGGTGGGGCCAGCTAGGGTCTGGTTTAGAGGAGTGGCTCGGCTAAAGGGAGAGGAAGAGGGGAAGGTGGTAGCTTAGGGTTTGGTACTAGGTTAGGGCATGGGGGGTATGGTGAGGATGGGGTAAAGTAGATTAGGGTTTTAGAGAGAGAGAGAGATAGATGGAGTGGTTTTTCTAAGACAAGATCAAGCATGATCACCAAGCTTAAGCAAGCTAAAACCAAAGGAGAGAAGAGAGGAAAGGTGATGATGGTAAGGGTGGGTATGGTGATGAGGTTTAGGCATGATCACACAAGACCAAGCCTAAGGGGTAGAGAGAGATGATCCATTTTAAAATCAAATAAAATCCAAATGACAAGCTAAAGGGGTACTTGCATGGCCCATGCAAAATATTTATTGCCATGTGGGTTCTTGTGAAAACAATATTATTACATGGCATTAATATTATGCATTCCCAAGATTGGAATAAAAGCCAAGCAAAAGAAATGAAAGGATGCCCCATGTGGAGTTGTTGGAGATGGCCATGTTTGAAATAAAATGGGACATGCTAGTGTGTATGTTCCACTAGATGATTACTAGTCCCAAAAATATTCCCACATGAGCATAAATCCATAATAATCCATATGGAAGCTAGGAAAAAGGGTTCCACTCACAAGGCATGCAAAGGTGGACAAGTGACTCTCATATATCAATGATGTGAAAACAACATGATGCTAAGATGAGAGCATGTGGACAAGAATTGGATCCATCCCAACCCACATGAGCTAGAGGTAAAACCAATAAGTGCCAAGCTCATATTTAGTTGGATGGTGGAATTATAAGGTGGTGAAAGAAAAAGGTGGTGGAGTTAATGAGAGATATGCCCCCAACTCAACTTGGGCATTGTAACAATATATCAAGAACCAAATACAATATCAAGAGGCAAATACAATTAATAATGCATATGAGATAAGAACCAAATGAGAAAGGGTTTTATATGATGCTCAAATGCAAGGTGGCATGATGACATGAGCATGATATAATGATGATGCAACAATTATATATTTGAAGTAGCATTATATAGACTAGGCTAGTAGCATTGCAATTGTTAGACAATTGGGATGCTACACTCCTCCACGGTTGGGGTAGTTCGGACGGTTTATTGGTGGCCTGTTGTTTTTGGGTGCATATCCTGCAGACGGGTTGGGGCGATACTTCGGGGTATGGTGGGGTCCTGGTTGGTGCATCATACGACACTTGCGGTTCTCACTAGCTTGGTTTATCTTTCCTTCCATCTGGATAGCAGAATCCACTAAAGCTTCTAGGTCATCAAAGGGAATGTTGACTAGCACTATCTACATCTCATCATGCAGTCCATTCAAGAATCTCTCTTTCTTCTTCGCTTCAGTGTCAATCTCATCAGGTGCATACCTAGCTAGTGACAGAAATTTGTCATGGTACTCAACCATAGTCATTATTCCCTGCTTTTTCTCTGAATAAATCCCTCATCCTCTTGATCAGACCCGGGGGCACATGGGTCCTACTGAACTTGAGCTTGAATTCTTCCCAAGTCATCATCTGACCTCCATTCATGGTACGGGTGTTATTCCACCAATATCTAGCGTAGCCGGACAGATAGTGGGTGGCAAACAACACCTTCTCATTAGCATCATCTCCTGCGACTTCTAAATTGTTTTCCATGGTTTGCAGCCAATCATCAGCATCCAAGGGTTCCTCTGACTTGCTAAACATAGGAGGATTGGTATTTTGGAAGTTCTTGAGCTTGGATCCATGGTGATCTTGGTTTCCATGGCCTTTATTATTGTGGGACATCTGGGCTATCTGTTGAAGAGTGGATAAGTTGGCTTGACGTTCAACTCTACCAGCTTCATGGTCTGAAACTAACATCTACAGAATCTGAAGCATTGGGTCCTGAGATGAACTGCTTCCTCCGGGGTTTGCGCGAGTCATCTGAAGATTGAGATAGATAGTGAGACAAGAGGGAAGTTTCTACGGCTCATGGGTTTGTTTCAAAAGCTTTAAACTTTTAGTATGACTCAGGTTTTGAAAACTAACAACTTCTTCTCATTCATTCATTTCAAACACACAATACAAACACACACCACAACTAGAAAACAGATGGTTTTAAGAACCATTCTATGAAGCTACGATACGGTGGGACCGGGTACAAATCACACCTACGATAGTGCTCAGGTGCGACTACTCATCATCGAGGGTGTGGGGCTCCTCATCATCAACGAAGTGAGCATCATCCTCATCAGTGTGGTCCTCCATGGCTAGGTCCTCCAGATAGTCATTGTCATCACTGAGGTAAGAGTGAATATCCCCACGGATATCTTCACCTTCCTCCTCCTTCTCCTCTAGCTAGATCTCCTAATTGTCGATGGTCTCCTCCAGGGTGGCTATCTTCTGACATAGAAGGGCGATGATGCGATCCTTTTTATCGTGCTGGCGACGAAGTGACTTGTGCTCCTTGGCGAGGATGGCGAGAGTTTGCTTCCTCTCAACAGGTTCAGCATGGTTCTGATTAGCGTAATCACGAATGTTGTCCAATTCCTTCCTAGTCTCATGTAGCATGAAGTCCATGTGATCCACGTGGTGCCTTAACTCTGGATGTGACGACATGGCCAAAGGCTGTCCAGTAGAGTCACGTCTTGCATAATGGGCATAGCGGGTGCCATTGAGCTAGTTGATGTTCTGTGCACACAAGCGAGCAAGTGCCTCCTGCATTGCCCTGGCTAGACCGTCTAACCAGTTGTTCTCCCTGACGCTGAACTAAATGTTCTCTGATAGCGGTGGCTCCATTTTTCCTCTCAGGTCGGCAGCATTTAGCCACTGTAGCTCCCCTCTAGCTTGGTCATTGAGCTGTGCTCCGAAGAACTCTGGGTGCGGGCGTCTGATGACCCACAAGTATAGGGGTGTATCACAATATTTTCGAGGGAAGTGAAACCCAATTTATTGATTCGACACAAGGGGAGCCAAAAAATATTTATAAGCCTTAACAACTGAGTTGTCAATTCAGCTGCACCTGGAAACAATCTTGCTCACATCAGTTTATCAGTAGCAACAGTTTTGTAGTAGGAATAGTAAAGTAACAGCAGTAGCAAAGCAAAGACAGTAGTAACAAAAGCAGTAACAATGGGATTCGAGTGCGGTAGGCATAGGGATGGATGGACGGGCGTTGCATGGACAAGACAATTCACATAGTAATCAGAACATAGGGCAATTGCAGATAAATAAGATAAAGCATCCAAGTACTAGACAATCCTAGGCATGTGTTTCATATATAGTCATACGTGCACGCAATGAGAACTTGCACAACATCTTTTGTCCTGCCAGCCCGTTTGCAGCGGGGCCTCTAGGGAACTACTGGCAATTAAGGTGCTCCTTTTAATAGAGCACCGGAGCAAAGCATTAACACTCCGTGAACACATGTGATCCTCACATCAAAGCCTTTCCCTTCCGGTTATCCCGATTTCTGTCACTTTGGGGCCATAGGTTCCGTACAACAACGTGTGTATACAACTTGCAGATAAGACCAAAAACAATACTATCATAATGAATCAATAATATGTTCAGATCTAAAATCATGGCACTCGGGCCCTAGTGACAAGCATTAAGCACAACAAGTCGCAACAAAGTCATAAAGCACTAATAAAAGATACTAGGCACCATGCCCTAACAATCTGATGCCATTACATGAACTATCTCCTCCAATTCCCCGTCCCGGCAGGGTGCCAGAACGGAGTTTCTGGTGATGTTTCATGGAATCTGGTGGTGGCGGTGGAGCGGAACTCCTTCTGGAAAAACATCGAACCCCCCAAAGTTTTTAGGTCAGAAGGCTCCTTATAGGCGAAGAGAGAGGCCGGGAGGGTGTCTGGGGGGCCCACACCACCCCCTGGCACGGCCTGGCCTGGCCCGCGCCAGCAGGTGGTGTGGCCACCCCAGGGCTCTTCTCCGTCTCGTATTCTGGCTCCTGGAGTCTTCGGGTGAAATAGGATTTTTGGCATATTTTCTGGGATTTTTCCTGATAGTTGATTTTCTGCACAAAAAGTAGACACCAAGGCAATTCTGCTGAAACCAACGTTAGTCCGCATTAGTTGTATCCAAATCACACAAGTATAGAGGAGAAACAATAGCAAAAGTGTCCGGGAAAGTAGATACGTTTTGGATGTATCAACTCCCCCCAAGCTTAGCTTATTGCTTGTCCTCAAGCAATTCAGTTAAAAACTGAGTGCGATAAAAGAACTTTCACGAACACATTTGCTTCATATGATGTAAATATTCTCAGCAATGTGATCAACTACTTAGAAAATTCATAATAAAGAGTATGCAACTGAGTCTACTCAATAGTCATTGCAGGCTATGAAGAGATTCCAACTCAAGAATAATAAGTAGCACGAAGCACAAACATAAGCAACATTACAATGCTCATAGAAAGGTATGATAGAGTGGTATCTCGCTTGCCTTTGATTATGAATGTCCAGGCACCTCTGAAGTTCAAGTGATGACTAGAAGTAAAGATATCAAGAATTCAAGCATCAAAGTCATAACACAAATAATCAAGTATTGGAACAAACACAAAGTATGACAACTATGCTCTCAAGAGGGTGCTCAAAGAATATGTGGAGACTCAACAAGTAGAAGAAAAGGTTTTGAATAGTTTTGAAAGGCTTCCAAATGCTGAAAGTATGGTACTTGTTAGCTTTGAGCTCTCATTGCCCCTATCATAAGCATCTTTAACGAGGTTAAGGTGAAAGTGAGGTCCAATCTGAGTTATATACTTGACAGACTATAAACTGAAAATCCCAAGTCCCTTGAGTACGAGGGCCGCTCCTCATGCTACTCAACTTTAGTTACCCGTAAGTTCTTGTCATCGTAAGTATGTGCGTATCATTGAGAACCGCCAACGGGGTACCCCTTGCCCGATGATACGGAAGAATCCCCATATCAAAATGACAAGGCAAGCAGACAATGAGTATCTCAGCAATCTTCTTATTTACCATGGGAAAATGGTGCTTTTTTTTCTCTCTTTCCTCTTTTCATAGAACTCCTTTTTTTCTTTTTCTCAATAGCTATCTCTCTCCTTTTTTATACGAAGAATGCTTCATATATATCATTATGGTTACGCTGCAGGTTTCCACCATGTCAGCATGGATTAGACCAGCGGCCCAGGCCTTTCTCTAACACACATACATAACTCCATGGACTTACAAGCTCCCCTTTTATTTCACACCGACGACATCCGCAAACAAAAGAGCAAGGTATCAACTGGGTATATATTTACAAGTGTTGAAAGCGTTCCCCATGACAGCATGGTTCTGCTAATCCCTAGCCTATAATTTGCAAGCATATAACTTTCATGGAGAGCTCACAATGGTTCAGGTTTATTTAGTGCAGGAAATAAAGTGTGCCATCAAGTTCGTGAGAGCTTTACTAACTAATTTTCCCATAACAAGCAAACATTTTATTCGGAAGAAAACAAGGCATAATGAATATGCACGGGAGTAGCAAGTGATGCTAATAGGTAGGTATGGTGGACACTTTGGAAATATTTGGTTTAGGGAGTTGGAAACATGAGTAAAACACTCAGTGGAAGTGAAGGCTAGCAATAGTAAGGGAGCGACAAACGAGAGAGCAATAGCTGTCATTATCATGCTTGCAACAAAACAAGACTACTCATGGCATGAAAGTGATTCAAGATCCTCAAGGCAAAATAATTCATCGAGGCTTAACTGATTATTACAGTCATGTGCATGCGTGAGCATGTGCCAAGTCAATCAAATGAAACATTCAGAGGAGGATACCACGGTGTCATACCAATTTATGAATAGAGTAATGCAAGCAAACATTCATGAAACATGCTACAAACTATTAGCGAGCTGGAGCTAATCACAAGAAAGCAAGAACTACTAAGCATCCAAAGAAAACATACACTCTACATGAACGGACTAAGCATGCCCACAGTGATGAGTATATGCACAAAAATGAAAACAAATAGAGTTCGTTACCAGCCACTTACCACGCCTCAAGTTGTCATTGATCCTCATTATTGCTCTTCACTTGTGTGGCTTGAATAATAATATGAAACCAATAATCCACTGAGAACTGCCGAACCCTGTAGCAAACTTGCAAAAACCAAAGAAGAACGACAAATATTTTTGGTGTTTTCGAATTTTAAATAAGAACCAAAAGAGAAAAACAAGCAAAGCAAAATCTTTTTGGGTTTTTCGAATAGTTCAAACAAAACGAAAAGGGAAAAGCAAACCAAGGCAAAAAGAAGAAGCAAACCAAAGAGAAACAACAAAAATATTTTTGGTCTTTTTGTGTTTTTAGAAAGCAAAAGCAAAGAAAAACGAAAACTAAAAAGAGAACGAAAGCATGAATATACAAAGTACCGACGCAACATGATATGGAGATGAGTGATGTCAACATGAATATACAAAGCTTAGGCTTTTGGCCTAAGTGGGTATCAATCCATGTACGAATAGGGGTTCCAAGCGGGCGGATCTTGGTAAGAATGGTCGTAGCTGGGCCCATGAGAAGAAGAGGAAGCTCCCCAATCATAAGCGGGCTACTGATATGAAGACTCTCCCTCATTCGAGGGCTGGACCGAATCGTCCGTGACCTCCCTTCTAGTGTCCTGATCCTGTTGGGAGAGCTCTCCCAAGTACGTGTCCAGCTCCTCCTCAGTGAGGGACCATCCTTCCCTGTTATCAAGGTTAAACGAAACAGGTGCAGGCAAAAGAACAACACGCTCGGACTTGCTCTTTCTCCAACCAGCTTTGAGAAAGGTTATTTCATAAGACAACTCACTCAAACTAGCCCACGAGGAAACAAATTTATGCTGTATCATGGAATTAAAATCAAGCCTCTCTATGGGAAACTGTAGGTCTAGATGATGAGGCACTAAACCATGCAATGCTAGTAAACGAGAAGCAATGAGGCCTCCACAAATTCCACCTTTCTCACGGTTAGCAGCAAGACGGAAAGCTATCAAAGCACCCAAGTTGTAAGACCTATCTCGTCTAAGAGCAGCAGAGATAAATGCTAGATCAAACGAAGATAACTTATTGGCAGTTTTCCTAGCAAGAACACACTTGGCAATAAAGTAGGAAAAGTAGCGAATGGAGGGGAGATGAATGTTACAGATTTTTCCATTCTCCTTTGAGAAGCTACTCCCTTGACAAATTTGTGCGTATAAATCCATGAGTGGTTCCGGTCTCTCTTTAATCTTCTTACATGATCCCCATTGAGGTACCTTAATGGCTGCACAAAAATCATCAAGAGAAAGATTGACAGCAATATTGTAAATTTTGTAATGGACCATGGGGTTAGGCAAAGAGTGACTAAATTGGAAATCCTGCACCACAAACATGGTTAGCTTCACAAATTGACAATGTTCATCTTCCAAGAAACGCTCTAACCCTGCATTAGAAACCAAAGTGTGGAAATCTTGTAGAATTCCTGCAGCTCTCATGAACTCAGGGCATGGATAAATGGAGGAAAAAACTTCCTCCTCCCTATGGACCTTCATGACCTCAGGCACCCAAATCTCATGTTGGTTTAGGTGGTGCTCACTCATCTTTTATTCTGAAATTTAAACACCTATTAAACAAGTTATTGCAAAGTAAATATAATAAAGGATTCTACTCATAGGGACTTGCAAGAGGCCTAAACATGCATCAAAACTATATCTCTAAGCATCAAACAAGCTTACAAGCTCTCATAACTAGTCACCTACAGCAGCAAAATACTCAACATATAATCCACTAAACACAAATCTACTTGGACAAGGGGAGGAGTCACATACCAGGGAACAAATGCTCCAAATTTCAGCAAGAAAGATGGGCTGAGCAAGGAGATCGAAGAAATCGAGAGCAAGCATAGAAAGAACGCGATTTTGAGCTATGAACTAGAGCTTACTCGGGAGAGAGAAGAAAGTGGCAGGTGAGAGAGTAAGTGGGAGGCCAGGGGTGGCCCACACCAGGGCATGGCGCCACCCAGGGCTGGTCGCGCCACCACTTGGTGTGCCTGCCTGGTGGCCCCCCTGGTACCTACCAGGTACTCCTCTGCCCCTTTTTTCATGTAAAAAATTAATATGAATTTTCTGGAATTTTTCGAGACACTTTATTTTTGGGCTTTTTTCAGAAATAGAAGAATGATTTTTCTGACAGACAGATTTTTTTTCTTTTGGAAACATGATGCAAGGACAAAACAAGGCTAGAACTACAGAAGTTCTAACATGCAAGCAACTAACAACACAAAGAAAACTAAATGAAAGCAAAAACTAAAAAGGAAAGGATAGAAATAAACGGAGATAATCATAATAAAAACATTGTTTTGTTTAATGGAATCCTTTTGTTAACAAGGTTGATCAGGTCTTGCTACCAAAACAATTGCATATGAGACAAAACTTTGTACTCCACTAATGATTATGTTACCTCAACCTTGATAGCAATGGTCCCAATCATAATAGTTTCAAATTTTTCTCTTGGTATGGGACAATATATTTCTCCAACTTGAATGCCTTCAACATGTTCAATTGAATTCAAACCATAAGTCCTTTCAATCTTCTTGGGGAATAGACAGTTTGTTCCTTGTCATTAACATTGAAGGTCACCTTTCCTTGATTACAATCAATAATAGCTCCTGAAGTATTAAGAAAAGGTCTCCCAAGAATAATAGACATATTATCGTCTTCAGGCATTTCAAGCACAACAAAATCAGTTAATATCAAGCAATTGTGGGCCACCTAAACAGGTACATCCTCACATATACCCACAGGAATAGTGGTAGATTTATCAGCCATTTGCAAAGATATATCAGTTGGTATCAATTTTTCAAGCTGAAGCCTCTTATAGAGAGAAAAAGGCATAACACTAACTCCAGCTCCCAAATCACACAAAGCAGTTCTAACATAACTGTTCTTAATAGAGCAAGGGATAGTTGGAATCCCTAGGTCTCCAAGTTTCTTAGGAACCTTACCATTGAAAGAATAATTAGCAAGCAAAGTAGAGATTTCTTCATTAGGGCTCTTCCTTTTATTCGAGACAATGTCCTTCATATACTTTGAGTACGGAGGCAACTTAATAGCACCAGTCAAAGGAATTTGCAAGAATAAAGGCTTCATCCACTCACAAAACTTATTATAGTGTTCATCTTCCTTTGACTTGTGTTTCTTATCGGGAAAAGGCATAGGTTTTTGGACCCAAGGTTCTCTTTCACTACCATGTTCTTAGCAATAAAATCTTCTTTGGTGTATTTAGTAGTCTTAGTGTGGTTTTTAGGTTCTTCTTCAACTTTTTCTTCATTAGGAACTTCATTTTCTTCATTACCACTTTCAGTTTTAGCATCAGAGATAGATATACTATTAGGATCTATAGCAGGTTCAGAGGGTTCTTCAACATTCTTATGTTTCTTTTTCCTTTTCTTACGAGTAGAACCACTATTTTCAGCTTGTTGAGAATCCTGCTCAATTCTTTTGGGATGCCCCTCAGGATATAGAGGATCCTGGGTAGCAACACCACTTCTAGTTCTAATTCATAAGCATGTTTTTCTTTAGCAGCATTAACTAGCAAGTCTTTTTGCACTTTAACGAGTTGATCTATTTGAGTTTGAACCATTTGAAAGTGTTTAACAATCATTTTAACATCATTAGAGGTTCTTTTCACAATATCTTTCAACTCAACAATAGCTCTAGTGTTTTCCATTAGATGATTTTCCACCCTTTTATTAAAGTTATCTTGCTTAACAATAAAGATATCGAATTCTTCTAAGCATTGATCAAGAGGTTTCAAGTAAGGGGTATCACCTTCATCAAAGTGTTGGGGAGAGTGTACCTCAATAGTGGATGAGTACGAAATAGGCTTACATAATTCTTCTATAGGAGGTAAATTCTTGACATCTGCAGCTTTAATTCCCTTCTCCTTAAGACACTTCTTAGCTTCCTTCATCACTTCATCATTTAATTCAATAACTCCCCTCTTCTTTGATGTTGGAATAGGCACAGGAATAGATGGTTCAGGTACAATTACTTCAGGTATAGCTTGTTTAGGAGGAGTCCAATCTTCATAATTCTTGCTTATTTTAGCCATTAATTCCTCAGCTTCCTTAGGAATCCTATTCCTGAAAACACAATCAGCACATCTATCTAGGTATGTCCTAGATTCCTCGGTTAGTCCATTATAAAATATATCAAGAAGCTCATTCTTAGGTAATGGACTTCTAGCCTGTGCATGAATCAAAGCACAAAGCCTTGCCCAAGATTCAGGCAATACCTCTCTTTCTCCCTGTTTGAAATCAAAAAGTTCCCACAAAATAGCATGTCTAGCACTGGGAGGAAAATATTTCTGCAGAAAAGTACTAATCAAGCACTCAGGGCTATGAATAGATCCAGGAGGTAAATTACTAAACCAAGTTTTAGCTTCTCCTTTCAGAGAAAAGGGAAAAATCTTAGCAACAAAGTAAGTACGCATCTTAATATCATCAGAAAACAAACCACTCATGGTAGAAAGTTCATTCATCTGTGCTACCGCACTTTCATTCTTAGTCCCATAAAAAGGTTCTTTCTCGACAATAGCTATATAAGATAGATCGAGAGAGAAATCATAATCTTCATCTGTAATGTTTATGGGAGAAGCAGCAAACTTAGCAGTAGGAGATAATTTGGGTCTAATAGTACGCCTCTCAAGGAGACTCTTAGCAGCGCTCCTATCATGGGTGTTCTTACATTCTTTAATAAACTCATCGGTCATCTCAACATAATCTTCTTCAATATATAAACTCTCACTAGACTCAGGTGAGCTAACAGGTGTGGTAGTGCCTTCATTAGGAGTTTCGGTATTTCCAGCTATAGTTCTAGCAATCATAGCATCTAGGAAAGGACCTAATGAACCACTCTTATCAAGCACAGTAGAAGCAACATCATAAGCATCAGAAGTTTCAGATTCAGCAGTAGTAGTAGTGTGTGTAGCATGTGTATGTGGTGGTGTAACGAGCTTACTTATAACAAATGGTGAATCAAGAGCAACAGAGGTGTTCAGAACCGTACCTCTTCTTGTAGTGGATGGTAAAATAGGAAACTTGCCATCACGAGACTTACCCATGATGGATGGATAGTAGCGAACAATAGAGAATCCAAGTGAACATGATAAATAAAGATATGGTCCCTGGCAACAGTGCCAGAAAATAGTCTTGATGACCCACAAGTATAGGGGGTGTATCGCAGTATTTTCGAGGGAAGTGAAACCCAATTTATTGATTCGACACAAGGGGAGCCAAAGAATATTTATAAGCCTTAACAACTGAGTTGTCAATTCAGCTGCACCTGGAAACAATCTTGCTCACAGCAGTTTATCAGTAGCAACAGTTTTGTAGTAGGAATAGTAAAGTAATGCAGAGCAAAGCAAAGATAGTAGTAACAAAAGCGAATAGTGGGATTCGAAAAGGTAGGCATAGGGATGGATGGACGGGCGTTGCATGGACAAGACAATTCACATAGCAATCAGAACATGGGGCAATTGCAGATAAATAAGATAAAGCATCCAAGTACTAGACAATCCTAGGCATGTGTTTCATATATAGTCATACGTGCTCGCAATAAGAACTTGCATAACATCTTTTGTCCTGCCAGCCCGTTTGCAGCGGGGCCTCTAGGGAATTACTAGCAATTAAGGTGCTCCTTTTAATAGAGCACCGGAGCAAAGCATTAACACTCCATGAACACATGTGATCCTCACATCAAAGCCTTTCTCTTCCGGTTATCCCAATTTCTGTCACTTCGGGGCCATAGGTTCCGAACAACAACGTGTGTATACAACTTGCAGATAAGACCAAAAACAATACTATCATAATGAATCAATAATACGTTCAGATTTGAAATCATGGCACTCGGGCCCTAGTGACAAGCATTAAGCACAACAAGTCGCAACAAAGTCATAAAGCACTAATAAAAGATACTAGGCACCATGCCCTAACAATCTAATGCCATTACATGAACTATCTCATCCAATCCCTACCATCCCTATAGTCTACAGCGGGGGATTACTCACTCATAGATGGGGGAAACATGGATGGTCGATGGAGAAGCGATGGTGATGATGATGGCGATGATCTCCTCCAATTCCCCGTCCCGGCAGGGTGCCAGAACGGAGTACCTGGTGCTGTTTCGTGGAATCTGGTGGTGGCGGCGGAGCGGAACTCCTTCTAGAAAAACGTTGACCCCCCCGAAGTTTTTAGGTCAGAAGGCTCCTTATAGGCGAAGAGAGAGGCCGAGGGGGTGCCTGGGGGGCCCACACCACCCCCTGGCGCGGCCTGGCCTGGCCCGCGGCAGCAGGTGGTGTGGCCACCCTAGGGCTCTTCTCCGTCTCATATTCTAGATCCTGGAGTCTTTGGGTGAAATAGGATTTTTGGCATATTTTCCGGGATTTTTCCTGATAGTTGATTTTCTGCACAAAAAGTAGACACCAAGGCAATTCTGCTGAAAGCAACGTTAGTCCGCATTAGTTGTATCCAAATCACACAAGTATAGAGGAGAAACAATAGCAAAAGTGTTCAGGAAAGTAGATACGTTTTGCACGTATCAGCGTCCAAGATACTCCGAAAGCTGGTCCAAATCCCTCTAAAAGATCAGCTCCCCTCCATTGCCCAACTGGTAAAACTGGCTATATTTGACCTCCATCTATAAGCAATGAAGATGAGTAAGTTAGTGGGGTGATCAAGTGTGTCAAATTTTATGTAGAATTGTAAGAGTTTTGAGGAACATGTGAACTCCTTTTTGAAAGAATCTCAAGGGTAAGAGTGAGAATAAGTTTTCATAAATACTCAATTACTTTGTTTGGAAACTAGGTTTTTCAGACGTCCATTCTAACTAGGGTCTCCTATGGTCAGGATGGCTCTGATACCAACTCATTCACACCCAGATTTTTAAGTCCAGATGCCTATTATGTCGTACATCGCAATCCCATGATTACAATTTCTGTGAGACATAACAGAATTGGTACCACAGTACATCATCCATTGCAAACTAGAATAACGGTCTTACAAATAAAGGATCTCATGATCCAGTCTTAATATAATCAAAGCAGTGGAAAGTAAACGTAGTAGGCTCCATCTTCTTGGTTACAGGCAATGCTGACGATGGGAGATGATCCTAGTTATCATAGACCTCCTGCTGTCCATCTTCCGGGTAGTCCTCCTCATAGTCTGGCCATGGGAATAGCCATGGACACAGCCATGAGTACTCTTTAAGTACTTGCAAACTATTACTAATATAAGTAAGGTAAAACTAGTAGGAATCATAAGCTCTAGGTTTGTTTGCAAAAAGCCAGGTTTATTTCATAAAGCCTTAAGAGTAAAGACCTAAGTTTAGTTCTCTACATTACTTAAGTGGGAACTTAGATTTCATGTCCACAACTCTGTTGTGGTCAAGTCAAAGTCATCTTTCAAGTCAAAAATCATTTTGAAAACATCTTACAATGGAACAGTATGGCCACTCCAACTGTCCAGAACCGCAGACGCAGCTATTCGAATAGTTTGACACTCTGCAGAGGTGGTACACTTTCACCACAAATTCGATACATCTGTCAGGGGTAACCCTGAATCATCATACTTAGTATGCGGATAATCAATCCTAACCTTTCAATTACACACCCTAGTATAGGCACCTCCCCTATGAGCTTGCCCTCCCAGCCATGACCAATTGTCATCCTGGGAACTACATAGGTGGACATTCATTCCCGAGGTAGCCTCAGCTCAGCTCTTCTGCAAGGGAACCCATACTAAGACATATAAACTTCTAGTTAAGCCCTACCCAACTCAGGTATTGTGGTTGTACGGCAAAACTGGAATGGTATCGCATCCGAACCCAACCATCAGTTTTTATCAAAGTCAAGGCTCATGCCTCATTCATTTTCATCCTCAAACCATTGTGTATCATAACACATGTCAAAACATTTCAATAGAATGAATCATCATTCCAAGGTTTTCATAATCATTTTCACCAAGTATTCCCATCTAAAGTAATCAAGTTTAGTTTAGCACTAGCCACTAGTGTTGAGGGTATCACTATTGGGTTGCTAGTCAAGTACAAGTATCCAAAACTAAGTCTATGATCTTGATGGTGTCCATCCTACTTTTCCACTAATCACAACTCATTACTAGATAAGAAACTTTAATAAAGGAAAAGTAAAGCGGGTAAGTAAAACTAGGATTGGTATAATCAAGTTGTATAACCAAGCATGCATAGTGCATCTTCCATAGGTTATCTAGTATAGTGGGCTTGCATAGATATCATGCAGAGTTCTAGCTTGCCTTGAGCAGTGCAGTTGTTGAAGTTCTCTTCTTCTTCCTCGAAGTACTCCTCCTCATCGTAGCCCGGGTCGGTATTAGCGTCTATAAATAGATACAATGTACACAATCACCAAACAACCCTTAACTACTTCTATTTAGCACACAAGGGCTCATATTAGATGTTCTAATATCATCTCAATCCTTACATGTAATAATGGCACATTGTTATTTATCTTATTTGGGAAAAGTAATTTCTACTCATTGAACATACTTAAGATTTAATATTCTCCAATTAAAATAGTGGATCATGTTGACACATGTCATCACCACATATTCCAATACTTGAGAATGTGATTTAAAATGGTGGTCATGTATTACAAGATTTAATATTACTATTTAATCATATTTAAGTGACTAGAAATGCCTATATATCATTCCTTTAATACTAAACCATGTTTCATATATGTAAAACCAAATCTTTTGACATATTCATGTAAATCCTGGCAAATGTGATTTTTGAGAATTGGAATCAACTCAAAAGCATTTATGGTTGATTTTATAAAAATGTTTGAAGTGGTCAAAGTCTCTGTCTTGTTATTTTAGTATAAGTGATCTATAGTTTCAATTGTTTTGAATTCAATGGGAGTGATTTGATATTTTTAATACCTTTCTAACAAAATTGGAATCATGCATTTTGGATCAGTACAACACTTTGAATTGAATTTTGAATCTACTGAAAGAATAGGGTTTTAAACTAAATAGCAAAATTCTATTTGAACTACTGGGCTCTCTGAAAAGAAAATGGGCGCCCAATCGACAAAGATACACGCATGGCTACCGATGTAACGGTCCCACGCGTCAGCGACTCATCTAACCCAAAACGTTATCTACCAATCTTAGCCTTACGATTAGAATGAAATCTACGGCCGAGGTTCATCGTCTACGGCAAACTGCTCTGGCGAGATTCTAAACCTAACGCGATGGTGGGGGTCGCTGGGGGCTTACCAGGGCTCCAACTAGGGTCGGCGATGGGGGCGAACGAGCTGGTCGACGACGGCGGGTCGATTGGTGGTCGCGGTGGCTTCTGGGGTGGCTCCAATCGATGGCTTCCTTCCTTCACTGCAGCCGCGGACTCCAGCCAAATTCCGGCGTCATGGTGCTCGCCTTGCTCCGGGGAAGGGTTAGTGTGGTTCCTGGGTGAGTGGGGGGGGGTGAGATGGTGTGCCGATTGAGGTCTGGGGTGGCTCCTCTTTGTACACCGACATTGGAGGCAGGGCGGCATGGTAAGGCTTCACCGGCGATGCTGCTACATGCCGAGCTAAGCATGGCGGATGGCATGGGTCGATGTGGGGGACTGCGGCGATTGTCACGCGCGTGATGGCGCGACGAGGGGTGGTCTCAGTCGGTCGGACGACATCGGCGTTCTGTTCAGGTACGGAGGTGTTCGTCATCAGGTACGATGGTCACGGGGCGCGCGGCGGCAAATGAGGTTGTCTGGGAGGTGGCTGGTGACGCGGCGGGTGCGGGTACGAGCGGAGAGAGCGAGACACGGCGTGTGTGCGCGAGGCGGCTGCGACACTCTGTCGTGCTGTCGGCATGGCAGGGTGTTAAATGGGCGTGGCTGTTCTGGCTCCACACCTCGCCGTTGGTCAAGAGGTGGACAGAGAGGGGCGGTGAGGTCACGACTAGCAGCTAGGCATCGTTGGAGAGGGCTGTGTCGCGTGAGGCAATCTGTCCATGGTCGACCAGCATGACCTTGCTCGGGTACGACATTGCACTAGCGCAACGATGAAGGTGAGCTTCTCCACTGCACGGCAAGGTACTGAGGTGATCTTGGGTTATTTATTGGGTTGATTGCAGTACAATTGGTGAGCAATTGAGTGATCACAAATAGTGAATAGTTGGTAGCTTGTACTTTGTCTGCGAGGTGTTCGACCAAATGGCCGCATGAGCTTAACTTTTGAATTTTTCCATGAATTTTGGTGGGTGATCTTGTCACATTCTTGGTAGTCTATGGTTGCTGGGAATTGTCAAGTGGTGTTGATTTGTGTGGTTTTTGAAAAGTGGTGATCTATACACCTACACTAGATTCAATTTTGAAATGCCTCTCAAATGGGTTTGAAAATAGTTTCTGCAATTTTGTAAAGTTTGCTTGGGTTTACTTTTACTTGGTCTAGCAAGGGGTGAAAATAATTGGAATTGTTTCTATTAGAAATCTTTTACTAGAGATGCCCAAAGTGGGCTAGGGGTTAATTTTGGCCAAAGTGACCATATAATCATACGCCTCATATATGATTTTCTTTTTAGTTGATTTTGTTTGGAAAAGACTTAGATGATGTGGTATTCATCTTTAAACTAATACTTATCATTTATAGCAATCAATCATGGCAAATGCAAGCATTCGTACATTAATACAAATCACACATGCACTCATATAGATTTTTGGAATAAAAGTTTTTGTTAATCTTAAACTTGGGTCATTAGAAATTGATAAGCTTGTTTAATATTTTTGAGATGTTACAAAAGATGCACCTCTCCACTGAATGTTCAATATTTGCTTGGCTGTCAACTTAATCTGTTTAGTGAATTCTTCCCAACTGTCTTAATGTTTTGATTACATAATGGATTTTCTTACTTTCATTGCAAACCCGTGCTTCTCACGTACACTTATAATTTTATCGTGTATGAAGTAAATACGACCTGTCATATTTTTGATAGTTCTGTTTATTTTATCGTGTATGAAGTAAATACCACCTGTCATAATTTGTTCAGAGGTTCCTTATTTTTTACCTTTTTTTAGTAATGCCATAGTTGCCAATTCAAGACGACAGACTCATCCGCATTAATGAGATCTTTATAAGTGTAGTGAGTTTCATTCTGAAAACAACATGAATGCTTGTCACTATAGAAGCAGTTATATATGTTGCTTACTTAAGAGCAAATAATGCACACCGTTAACTACTCCTCTATCCCAAACTAATTGACTTGGATTTGTTTAGATTTGGATGTATCTAGACAATAAATAGTACAAATCTAGAGAAACTCAAGTCAGTTATTTTGGGACGGAGGGAGCAACAAACTATAATCGTAAATACTCATAGAGATCTTTTGTTTGTTCATTATAATGGGGAAGACTAGCGCTCGCGCGCACTCTAGAGAGGACGGCAACGTGCGGCCAGACGCACATGCACGAGCAGACCCCTCTCGCTCTCCTTGATTGCCACGTGGCCACGCTGCTGCTCTGCTCGTGTACTATGATTCTGCTATTAGGCGCACGTGGTACAAACAATATTCACGATGAAAAATATATGAGCAGTATATGCAAAAAGAGTAGTGCACCTTGAAAAAAAAAGAGAAAAAACTGTGCACTACCATTGGATCGTCTCCTGCACTCCGATCGAAGGCAGTACAACACAGTATAAACAGTCAGTGCACAACCGGTGCACTGCTAGTACATTGTCTCGTGCACTGTGACTGAAGATAGTGCAACACAACACAAAAAGCCAGTGTACTAGGCAGGATACCTCGTCGTGCACTGCGTCTGAAGGCAGTGCAACACAATATAAACATGCGCAATGTACGCACCTGCTTTGCCAGATATATTCGCCGTGCACTACGCTCAAGGCAAGGTAACATAAGACAAACAGCAAAGGCACAACCGTGTATCGCCAGATATCGTCCCGTACACGGCGACCAAAAGCGCAACAACATAACAAAAAGACAGTGCAGTACACCGCTGAATATCACCGCACCGCGCCTCAAGGCGGTAATGTAATACAAAAAGGCATGCGCCGCAGCAATCGCCAGACATCGTTCCGTACACCACGACCGAAGGCTGTGCAATACAAAAGAAAAAGGCAGTGCATCGACCGTGCACCGCCAGAACATCGTGCCGTGCACCGCAACCGAAGACAGTGCAACGTAGGGTCAAAAAGCAGTGCAAAATCAAACTTCATCAAAACCTATCAACATGGGATCTAGTTTTGTAGATCTCGACACGACTAGTACAACCATAAAAACGGATCTCGGTTTGGCCAATTCATTTAAAAGATATCAGATTTTTCGTATTTGAATTTAAAAGAGAAAGGGAAAAAGGACGGCGACCCCTCTCTCCAAGCACCACGTGTCGCGCAGGAAAGGCCTGGGACAGAGTGCGAAGAACTCCCAGGACGCCACGTGCAGGGATAACAACGATTGTGGGGCGAGGTCTGGAACACACACGCTTTTTCTAGTGTTTCTGTAAAATTAAATGCTTTTTTGTTTGCTTTTATTTTGGTCCTCACTATTTTGTTTTGTAACCTGCAGGTGTTGGCCTTTATTCATCCAAACTCTATGTTTACGAGAGCTTCAGGATGAATGAATCATGAACATGAACCACGAAAGGGTTCCAACTCATTGGAGCGAGTTATATTATGATCGCTAGTTATTATTGTATTATGATAATTATACTTGTGAAATGATTATAATGTACCCGTTTTGCTGTAATGTGAATTATTGTATGTTACTCGATTTGTTTGATTTGAATTATTTGTTATTTATTGAGAACTTCTCAAAGGATCTACCTACGTTTGAGCCATTTGGGACATATCTAGGATATCTAGGTTGTGGCACAAGGTCTATAAATTTAAAAAGTTGATAAGTGTGACCTAAACATTGGACTATAAAAGGCCAGAGCCAAAAACTAAAAAGGCTGAAATATTGGGCTTGGCTCATGTAAGGCACCAAACTGGACCATGCTGAATCTTATCTACGACTATTTGATTTGGTCACCGATTTGCCATGTTGGATTGACCACGTTGGATCTGACGTGGACAAGGCTCACAGATTAGCCACGTAGGATTAGCCACGTATGATCTGACGTGGACATGGCAAATAGTCTGTGACCAATACAGTTGGTCATATAATGTATTGGTCATAGACGTCTATGACCAATTCAGAAAAAAGGTCGTGGTGTTTAACTAGTGACGCTCAGCTTTTGACCATCTATATTTGGTCACAAAAAGGTCATAAATTAAAAACTATGACTTTTCAGTGACCAATATGGAGGGTCATGTATCACTAGATTTCTTGTAGTGCGGAGGATTCATTTCCACACGAGTGAAGAAGGGAGTGTTGTAGCTGGTCAGATCGGCTACGTGACATGCATAACCAGCGCAAGGGTCCATGATGGCCTTGATGTCTTGCTTCTGTCCGTCTTCATCCATAATTGAATAACCCTTGGTTACTTGCCAGATCTCCATGCTTCCATGGTGGCTCATAACTATGGTGAGGGTATTCTGTGTTGCGGTTCGTGCATAGGACATGTTCCAGTCCTGAATGAGCTGGGGATCTCCTTAGCCTTATAGTGCACCTCAAATGCGGACATTTTGTTCATGTCCAGGACTTTAAGAGCTTCGCCAATATCCTCCAGTGACTAGCGGAAATCGTGAAGAAAATTGCCGACTTTGGTAAGCCGGCTGGTGCGAGACTCGGTGGAGGAGGAATCCATTAAGTTCAGAGGACCTGCGCATATAAAAGCAAAGGTCAAAAAATATATCCGAACTCCTAGAGTCAGAAGAACGAATAGTCAGAAGACAGGAAACATACCGAAGATGACATCGTAAACTTTGGTCTTCTCCGCTCGAAGACTCTAGAGTTCATCCCAGAGAGATTGAGTGATGTCCTTTTTATCTGAATAACTCATCATTGAGATCCGAGATTTTCTGATCCTAGATTGTGATATTTCGATCACGTTGTTTGGTGGCCACGGAAGAGCATTCAAGAATGCTAGCAATGCTGCGCTCGTGATCCTCCTTAAGCTTATTCAGCTCCCGCTGTAAGTCGGCGTTCTCCACCTCTAGGGTCTTAAAGTTCTCGGCCTCCTCAATCATTTTACATGATTGTTTGACCAATTTTGTAAACAAAAGACAACAGTTGAATAGGAAATTCGACTAGGAAAGGAAAAATAGCAAGGTTAAGGACTGAAATGATTACGTTCAGCCTCATCCCTTGATATCTTCAGTTGAGCATTTTCAAGACGGAGAGCTCTGATCTCTCTCCGCTTATTACAAATATTCTTCAATAATTCCTGGTTATAAGCATTAACTTTCTGTAAGTTAGAATAATACCCAGAGTCAGAAGTCTACTAAAGGCTCAGGCTTATATTTTAACTAATATTAGCACGAGCCTTGGGGGCTACACTAGTTTGTTCTTTGGCATCCTATGAAAGCATAAATCCAGATTATCTATCCAACTTCATGCTTGGGGGCTAGAGGATATGATATGGAATAAAATAAAAAAGTGAGTTAGAGTTCCAACTTACATGTTGTTCATGAGTAAGCTTACTTAGGCTCATGTTCACCTCAGTGGTAACCTTCTCGGCGAGGGTCAGCGGGATTATTGGTGATGGCGGAAGCACGCCAGCCTTCAACTTCTTGTCGCAAAGACGAACTTGTTCAAGAAGCTCGGAGTAATGACACCCTCGGCTTCTTGTGCCTCTTCCTCGGCGGTGATGTTTCGTCTCTCTAAGTATTGCTGAGCCAGCCTTTGGATCTCTTCCACAGTTTTCTGAGTAATGCCAAGTTTGGAAATGCCCGCATTGCTAATAAGGTTATCAGCGAAAACCTCTGCTGAGGAATCATTACCCTGTACGGGTTCACCGTTATCAAGTGCCAAGTCACCCATGGTGACGTTGGTCTGCGAGCCGAGGATCGCTGGCTCAGATTGTTGAGCCCGATCTTCCCAACAGACGGAGATGGAGTAACTTCCAGCATTGTGGAAGGCTGTGGGGCAGGAGTCAGATGCGTTGTGGCTGGAGATCTCAAATTTAACTTTTACTGGCATAAGGGCCTTGACGAGCCTCCTTTCCCCTTGCCCTTGGTGAGCTGTTTAGCACTAAGGAGGTAATAGAGCAAAGATCATTACACTTCGAAAGAATGAGAAATAAAATATAGAGACCTTGTGAGGAATGTTACCTCTTCACAATGGGAACTTCCTTTGTGCCGATAGACATTGTCAGAGTCTTACGCTTTCGGGTAAGCACTTCCGGTAGTGCAATCAATTCTCCATCATCCTGAGATAACTCAGGAGGATATCCCTCGAGAGGAGCAAGCTCCGATTCGGGGAGGTCAGCAAGCTGAAAAGAAGAAATATCTCAGGATTGCAAAAAGACACAACAATGTATAGATGAACACATAATTCGAGTGATTACTGGAAAACACTGGTGTCACAGGATCGTCAGCCGTATGCATGTCCAAGGACAGCTCCAGGATCTTCCTCTCGATCCTCTTCTTAATCAACCATTTGACTTTGGACCCATAGTCCTTATCAGAATAAGATTTGGAGTAGATCCGGAGAGAGACCCTCTTGCTCTTGGTGATTGAGTGCATAAGCTGGTCGCCATGGTGTTGGGGAGGCTGCATCCAGCGCACCAGCCAGCAGTGGACCAAATCGGATCCTTTCAGACCCTTGTGCTTCATAAAATATTGGCTCCACCTCTTAGTAAGAAGTAGATCGTCAGTAAGAGCCAGAGCATCTGTGTCCCAGGACTCTTGGGGCGTGGTGGCACCATCAACAAAAGTCGGCAAAGCGGTGGCTTTGCCGGGAGCCGGTTTGTCCTTATGATAAAAGAACGTGGACGGCCACATTTTAACAGATTCACTAGCCTTAATCCTAGGATAGACTCACTCTCTCCTAACAGAAAAGCTAAGAGTACCGGTGATGTAAGGAACACCGGCAGTGATGGAATTTCTCCGGGTATGAAAGTAATACCAGAAAAGAAGAAGACTCGGCCTAATAATGAGATACCCCTCACACAAAGATGCATATGCACTCATTTCTAAAAGTGAGTTTGGGGGGAGATTGTGGAGTTGCACTCCATAGTGATCTATGTCCCCAGAAAGGAAATCTGAGGGAGGAAAGCTGAAACCTCTGTCAAGGTGGGTGTCGAAGCGAACTCGCTCATCGTTGTTGGGGGTGGGGATGGTTTGTCCAAAGCCGCTCCGCCAGTCGCCGGTGTGGAGGAGTCCATCCTTCTCGATGACATGGAGAATGGCGTCATCAAGGGCACAGGGGATCCAAATCCCGTGAAAGCTCTCCCTCTCTGTTGCTGTGGAGGCTGTCACTGCTGTCGCTGCCGTGTTGGAGGATGAAGCGTCAGCCATTCTACAAACGGTGGTGGCCTAGGATGGGCGGCACTATGAGCTTTGGGGGAGGCTGGGGAGCTTTTTTGTAGGAAGCATCGAGGGGAAGGAAGAAGCACTGGCACTAGTAAGGAAGAAGGAAGAGATCTAGACCCCTTATAACCCTCACCTGCGCTGAGATTCGTGCAAGAGTAAACAGTAACCGTACCA
The DNA here is from genome assembly GCA_023614405.1 of Avena insularis. Lineage (NCBI taxonomy): Eukaryota > Viridiplantae > Streptophyta > Magnoliopsida > Poales > Poaceae > Avena > Avena insularis. Next base: position 229,932,747 of record CM042692.1, read on the forward strand.
CGCGTCATGTAAGGAGATGGGTAACCTCCTCACGAGGATTACGCCGCCTCGATCTCCGCACATGTATTAAAACGACGCCTCGGTTCCGCAAAAGGCGGACCCACCAATGGTCGTGCTGATAGGAATGTCCGTCAGTGACGTGACTTGACCTTGACTGATGTCAGGGTACGTCAGAGACCAAGTTTCGCTTAAGTTTGAATTTCAGGCTAGAAACTCGAATAATGTACTCATAGATCCGACTTGATTTGAGACTCAGATACTATCCTTTCTTTTGAAGTTTCTGGAACCCTTCAAGATTCTGCAAGCTGAAGATGAATCAAGCTAGACAATGGTGACATCCGACTCTGGATCTTAGAGGCTTCCGGGGGACGCTATTGGGGATATACTTTTCGGGTATCCTCACTATGACTCACTGACCAGGGGGCCCACTTCGAGTTAGAGCTTTGCTTCACGGGCGGCCCAGCCAGGGACAAGAGATGGAGTCCAGTCTGGCTACGAGAAGGCCCAGAAGACTTACCGACATAGGCCTATAGTGTTACTTGTAGTTCAAGATGTACTCTGTAACGACTCTTAGTCGTAGCCGGATAGGTCTCTCCTGTAAACCCTAGGCCAGATATCTATATAAACCGTCATAGGACAAGCCTTTAGGGCACCCCACAATAGTCTACAATCTCAACTCGCACAAGCGAAACCCTTATAACCCATATTCCGGCTCTGCCGTATTACTGGATTGCTAGGAGGAGTAGGATCCGTCCACAGCCAGTGGATTCGAACCTGGGTAAATTTGTGTGCTCACCGTCCCGGAATACCATATGTCTCACACCCTCTCTTCCGCACGCCTCGAGGACCCCTCATGGCGTACTTGCCATCAATCCGACGACAATACCATTCAATAGGGTAGGAAGTGGGATATCAAAGAGGATAGGATTCACCTTTGCAGTCCATGACAACTAGGCATACATTGGAAACCTTGATGTGGTAACGATCATAGGTCGGGCTACTGATATGTCCAAAATGTATCTACTTTCCCGAACACTTTTGCTATTGTCTCTCCTCTAAACTTGTGTGATTTGGATACAACTAACACGGACTGACGCTGTTTTTAGCAGAATTACCTTGGTGTCTAGTTTTTGTGTAGAAAATCAACTATCAGGAAAAATCCTGGAAAATATGAAAAAAATCCTATTTCACCAGAAGACTCACGGAGCCAGAAGACGAGACGGAGGATGGCCACGAGGGGCCCACACCCCCTGGCCACGCGGGCTAGTCCAGGCCGCGCCTGGGAGGGGTGTGGCCGCCTCAGGCACCCCCTCGGCCTCCGTCTTCACCTATAAGATGCTCCTTGACCTAAAAACTCAGGGGGTTCAACGTTTTTCTAGAGAGAGTTCCGCTGCGCCGCCACCACCAGATACCGTGATTCAGAACCAGAAACTCCGTTTTGGCACCCTGCCGGGACGGGGAATTGGAGGAGATCATCGCCATCATCATCACCATTTCTTCTCCATCAACCATCCATGATTCCCCCATCCATGAGTGAGTAATCCCCTGCTGTAGGCTATGCAGATGGTAGGGATTGGATGAGATCGTTCATGTAATGGCATCAGATTATTAGGGCATGGTGCCTAGTATCTATTATTAATGCTTTTTGACTTTATTGCAACTTGTTATGCTTAATGCTTGTCACTAGGGCCCGAGTGCCATGATTTCAGATCTGGACATGTTATTGATTCATGATGATAATATTATTTATGATCTTACCTGCAAGTTGTATACACATATTATTGTCTGGAACCAAAGGCCCCAAAGTGATAATAATCGGGATAACCGGAAGGGATGGCTATGATATGAGGATTACGTGTGTTCATGGAGTGTTAATGCTTTGCTCGAGTGCTCTATTAAAAGGAGCACCTTAATTGCCAGTAGTTCCCTTGAGGCCCCACTACAAATGGGATGGCAGGACAAAAGATGTTTTGCAAGTTCTCATTATGAGGACGTATGACTATATATGGAACACATGCCTATGATTATTTAGTACTTGGATGCTTTATCTTATTTATCTGCAAATGCCCTATATCTTGATTGCTATATGAATTGTCTTGTCCATGCAACGCCCGTCCATCCATCCCAATGCCTACTGCACTTTAATCCTACTATTTACTGCAATTGTTACTACTATCTCTACTTCTACTACTGCTTTTACTTTGCTATTACTACTACAAAACTGTTGCTACTGATAAACTGTTGTGAGCAAGACTATTTCCAGGTGCAGCTGAATTGACAACTCCGTTGTTAAGGCTTATAAATATTCTTTGGCTCCCCTTGTGCCGAATCAATAAATTGGGTTTTACTTCCCTCGAAGACTGTTGCGATCCCCTATACTTGTGGGTCATCAGCTACATCATACCCCCCTTCAAAACGAGTCGTCCTCGACTCTACATGCTCATCACAAAGTCGAATAGGTCGAGAGACATTCTTGATCCTGGGGTTCACCATATAGTCGTCCTCGAGTAGATTGATTTGACAACACTTCAATATCCCTTCACCTTCCATGAAGCCTACAAAGCTCACCACAAAATCGAAGCAACACTCAAAGCGTAGCCAATTCATGACGATTATAGCATGAGTCCTCAAGTAGAAGGAAGTGACCTTATGGTGTAGAGATAGCTCGATGAAGGTCATCCATAGGTAACCTTCTAGCGTTCGTCTTGTCAAATTATAGTCCATAGAGGTTAACACGTAAAAAATTGTACCTTCACACAACAAAGACCAAGAAAAATATGTTCGTGCATGAAAGAGGAGCATGTCATTTGTGACATATCCATTCTTATCCACAACACTATTAGAACAAGTCAAGTATAGCAAACGGGATGCATATGCAAGGTTAAAGTGCATGGAAATCTTTTGAACATCATCCAAATGTGGGAACTCAAAAATTCCATATAACGTCTTAGTGTGGCACTCAAAGAAATTAACTAAAATATTGATCAACATATTTGATGCAAGAATAGGAGAATTCGGCAAAAACACATGAGGAAGAATATCCAAAACAACACATTATGTCTACAAACCAACCATTGGAAAGATAAATTGTTCGACATGTTGGATGGCACACACAAATCATCAAAATCCAAAATCATTGAGGTATGTGTATCAAGAGTGGAAGCAAAAAGCACATGTTTGCAAACAAAACATATTGAAGAGCAAGTGGTCCTTATGTTTGTTGCAACAACTATACGAGCAACTTGGAAGCTCTCATGATAATACATGCTCATAATGACACTATGGTTGCACACAAAACATTGGAAAGAAATATTGTTCAACAATTTTGTTACAACACACAAAGCATAAATATCCAATAGCAACGAAACATGATTATCACAAGGTGAAATAATACCATTAACATGCTTGCAAGCTAACCATAGGAAAGCGTAATTTTTCAACATGAAAGATGCAAACATGCAAAAGGTATCAGATCTAGGTTCGATCTTGAACTCACTTGGGGGATGCTCTCTAGAGATCTTTTTATCAACTCGTGCTCAACCGAGGTTGACATTCTTGTGCAGGTACCTACAGATATCATACACAAAAGAAAGAATGTATGTGCATGGTAGAGAAATACATCATCCATCATGACATATCTCTTCTTATGCACATCACCATTAGTGTCAATCAAGTGTAACATAGGTGCATGGTGAGTATGCAAGTGGGGAACATGATTATCATGGCAATCATCAAAATCTCCAAAATTTGAGAAAGCTGTGGGCCCCATCTCAATAGAAACCATATGATAATTATTGTTGCAAGCAAAACAAGTGAAAGGACAATTATTCATCGTATTGCAAGCAACGTGATAAATTGAATAACTATCATGGAAAAGCATGTCCGAAGAAATAGCATGGTTGCCGACAAACATATGGAAAGAGAAATTGTTCATCAAGCTTGTCGCAAAGCATTGGAAAGAACCACATGGAAATATGAATGAATCATATGTAATGTCACAAACATAATACATAGCATGCCAATCATCACAAGTCATCATGCCCACTAGTGGGATCATGGCATCATAAACACCCTTATTTTTACCTTGTTCATACATCACATATGAAGTGGGTGTTGTGGTAGTATTGGCCTCCATGTGGATGACTTCTTCATCATGTATGGGGATGGCATCATCTTCATCCACCTTGTACACCTTCTCCATTTGAGGCATCATAAGCTCGAGGCTTATCGCTTCTTGATCCATGGAACCTAGAATATCATGAGGAAACACACTAGAGGTAGAGGGTAAGTCATTAGAAATAAAAATGGCATCACATGACCTATCAACTACCACTCTCAACTCACTCGGTGTCTCTCTCATGCCATCAAAGTGGAAGCACTCAATCTCACATATGGTGGAGTCACTCATATCACTCTTGGTCTCACTCAAGTGGGCTAAGTGGCTCTCATACTCACATGGGATTGGTACCGCATCATCACTCAAGCATATAGGGATAGGCTCGGTGTTCTCAACTCCATGCGCCACATTTGGTGAAGGGAAATTCCCATGCTCACCATTCATGACCTTGTCATCTCCATCTTGTAGGGTAGGCTCTTTACTTGGAGCTTGATCATCCTCTACCGTGTCCACCTTGGCTTGTGTAGACATCCTCTTTACTCTCATCCAACTTGGCGAAGTAGAGGTCTTCGTCCTCCTCATCCATGAAGTTGCATGTGTCATATATGACGTCAAGTCTTGGCGGTGAAGCTTGATGTTGTGGAGGAAGGCTTTCTCTTGGTGCCATTTTGGTGGTGGCACGAGTAGTGGAAGGTGCCTTATGATGGTGTTGACGTAGGTCATTGGCATGCCTCGCCAAAGGTTGATGTAGGTGGAGCCTTCTTGAGCTTGACTCGTCAAATTTGGTGAGGTTGTCGTCCATGTCCTTCTTGATCTTGGTGAGGTCGCTTTTCAACTTGTCCAATAGATTTTGGACCTTGGTGCTCTCGAGGTGGCGAAGATGCCTTGGGCGATGTCTTGTATCCTCTTGATGTTGGCGATGATCTCGAGAGGATGTATGCGATGAAGATTATTGCTTCATGGGGCCTCTTTTGGAAGATGATGTTGGGGTGCCACTCTTCTTGTAGGTGTTGACACTTTTTGCCTTGGAGATTGTTGCGCATGACGCCTTCGAGGTGGTGGTGCTTGGTGTCTTGGAGATGGTGGTGCTTGATGGCTTGGAGGTGATGGCACTCGTCGCCTTGGAGATGGTGGCGCATGGCGCCATGTAGGTGATGGCGCTTGACACCTTGGAGGTGGATCATACCAGTAGGTGGTGCCCTTGGTGTGTGTAGTACCTCGGACATTACGCTCTAAGCATGAGCATAGATGAATCAAAAGTGGATAAGGGATTCTACCACAGAGGCTCAAGGCCACCCACGTGTAGGCCTGTCGAAGCGGAGCAGGGCACGGTACCGGCCGACCACCTTATCCACTTTCAAGAACATCGGGACAAGAGCAAGCGACATAAGTCACAGGTGACGCGACCATGACATACACAAATGAGTATGTATGTATGCGACTTACAATAGACATCAGAGTCACACCATCTAGAAACAATAGAAATAGAAATATTCAACGCAATATGGCAAGATCCAAATATCCTAGATAGATATAATATTTTTGGATACATCCTCATACATCACGCAACAGATTATCAAGCGGAAGCGGAAAACATAATATGAGTACGGATAAGAACAAAATCGGCATAAGATGCCCTGAAAGTAAGCACATCCCACCAACAGATCTCATGGATCTCCATCCTCGGAATCTCTACACCTGATAGTCATTGCCACCATCATCCGTCTCCTCAACACAGTAACCTTCCTAGGAGTATACCTATCCATCTGAACCAAATATTTATCGTGTGAGACCCTAGGGGTACTCATCAAGTCTTAATGCATATAAAGGGAACAACCTGGGGGTGACGCAATTGCAGCGAAAGATAATATCTACAAAGTTCTATACAAACACGTTACGTATCCGCCCAACCAGAGATGTACGGACGCCTGTTAATTAGTAACAACAGTCATATAAGCAACATAAATAACCTCGCTCGCCCTCCTTCTCGCTTACCGATGAGAAGGCGGAAGAACAACCCATCAGTTGGCAATTTTATGATCCATTCCATGAGCGTTGCACTATTTACTAGTCATGTCTTAGTCAAATTCAAGGCGGTACTTTAGTTATTCTTGTCTATGATCGAGAAACTGTGCTCCAAGTCGTTCATAACCGCGGACACGGCTTTCAGAAAGATTTACCCTACAGGGGTGCACAAATGGCAACACACACACGATCAACCTTGGGAAGAACCAAATAAAACACAACGAGGCCTCACGACAATGCATTCACATGATTCATAAATCATTTCAGGGGGCCACCCCAATAAGCTACCTGCAACAAAGTTGTCTGGCTCCGAGACGGATCCAGGGTTTGCGACAATGGTTGTATACAACTGGGAACCCGGAAATGTGACTGGGCTTGTCGATACCGCGTAAACATTCCGCATTCTTAAACAGTACAGGTGCTACACGCACAATCATAAATAAAGCGGTAAATCATGGCATAAGTACAGGATAGTAATAAAGCCCCAAACTAGTTTGTGGCCCCAAGAAATAAAGTGTGAATCAAGCTCAGGCGAAGGGGGATCCATAGGGTCTACCGTATGTGGATAGTGCGAATAGTCAAGGAACATGAATCAAGTACTCGTGGTCCTATGGGACACAAGTGAGATTAAAGTACCAAATAACAGATAATGCTCACCGATAACTCTTTTATTAGTTATCCCATTACTACTCAGATTAAGTTGTTTAGGTACCTCATTATCTAAAGACTCACACAAACCGTACACATGCAATTCTACGACTCGCATGGCTCAAACAACTCCTGTAGTAATGGTTCATGGGATGGAGGAACAAGCTTTGGTGGGGTTTAAAATTAAAGGCTATGCAATACTTGGGATTCAATTTAATGCAATTGCGACTCAATGATGCAATAGTAAGATAGAATCATAGGTACTATATGTATGCAAGCATGGGTAATTGCTTGCCTGGTAGTTCAATTGCGGAATAAGAAGGATCGGGGTAATACTCCTGAGGCTCCTGGTATTCTCCTTGCTCAGTGTCTATCCGGATAAAAAACCAAACACACAAGGGCCAAAATAAATACATTGCACAATTATATAAATCATATGCAACAAGCAAACACGGTATTCCATGATGGAAGGATGCACAATTTCATGGTATAATATAGCATGGCATGGGTGAGGTGTGGAAGCAAGAAATAAACGTTTTTATTAGTTGTTTATTCACATTTTGCTTCCATAAACCTTGCTTCCCCTTTAATATTTATATGATGCATTATTCAATTCATATCATGGAATGCATATTTAGAACGGGCTCGTCGTGCTGATCGATTTAGACATATTATTTGTCGAATTTGGAGTTACGGAATTAGAGTTATGAATTATTTAAGAAAAGACCATTTATTAGAAGTAAACCAATTTCTAAAGCCGTGCCCACGGTTATGGATGACTTGGAGCACAGTATCTCGATCATAGACAACCATAACTAAAGTAGTGCTATAAATTTGACTATGACATGTCTAGTAATCAGTTTCACTACAACGGAATAAGTAAATAAAAGTGCCAATAACTACTGGATTTGGGATATCTCTGGCTAATTATATCTGACTAGTAAGTATTGCAACTACAACGGAATGGTTAACTAAAAGTGCCCACTTCTTATGATATCAGGGTGACTCATGCTATCTATATCTGACTAGTAAGTGCTGCAACTATAATGGAATGAATAAAACTACCAACTATGTGAGTTCCTCGGTTTCACTTCCTCGTTTGGTCTCGAGGGGGAAATACCAGGACAGGTATGTTTTGGTGTTACTATCAGGTTGGATCCGAATAGGTCTTGATTATCCCTCTCTAATAGCCTATAGGTGAATCGAGTCTATATAGGTTGTTTAGTGCATGCTTCGCTGCCTCTTCAGTCCACCATACCTATGTAGGTGAGAGCCGCTGAATTCTAGACTCAGTACTGACCGCTCTCTTTTTCCTTTGCCCTTTGTCGGCACCTGACGAGGGTTTAACTCATCAATGCCCATTGTTATGGACTTGGGTTTTGGAGAAGGAGGGAGCGCTGGAGACATCTATCGGCTAGCAAACAAGCACACAGGGGACTCAAAGATTTACCCAGGTTCAGGCCTCGTAGAGGTCCCTACTCCTGCTTGTTTGCTCGTGGAATTATCAAAGGAATCGAAGATTACAATGGTGCGCAGATGCAATCTGGCGAGGGTTGTGGAAACTAGGGTTGCGTGTGTCCTCCTCGCCGCCCCCTCCTAACCTTTATATAGGTAGGCTAGGTCTCGGGTAGCAGGTCGAGTCGGTTACAAGTTAGGGTTTTTCCCCTTCAAACTTTCTATCTTTAACTTCTTCTTGTTCTTCAAGCAATCGAGAGTCCGTAGGTTACTCGAGTCCTTCATTTGGGCCTTGGCGACACCGTGGGCCTTTACGTATTTAGGCCGTATATACCAAGCTCGAGTACCTATAGGGTATACCCATGTCAGTAGCCCCCGAGTGTCCAGTGGAATCGCAGATTCGACTGGGGACTTTTTTGAAGTCTTTCGAGTGCATGAATGAGTATATTTCGACTGCTTTGTTTCTGTCATAGGGATTATTGATGTGCGTGCCTGATTTAACCAAAGTATCGGTATCAGTTAACCACCTTAGGGTGAAACAACGCAATCTACTCGAACTCGAGTCCCCAGACTCGAATCCGAAAAATGCTGATGTAATTCGACTCAAGCCGCGGAGGTCTTACAGGAGTCGAATTCTAGTTATATGGGTGTGAGCACTCGACGCGTCCGTCAAGGCATGTTCATCGTACCTGTAGGTACGGATACATTTCTGGTAGTGCATAGCTAATGCGTTGCTAGGCCTTGTTCAGGCCTTACCTTCATGCTATAAGCGCGACATCCGAATTTTATCATCGCGGAGACGATTCGGGTGACCTAGGAGACGCAGTCTCTTTGTAGGGAAAAAATTATGAGGCGGTTTTGCCATGAGCTTCGAGTGTGGATGTTATCAACACACATTTTTTGTATAAATAATCATAGGGTGCGCGACCAGCTGTCCCTATGGGAGTAGCCCCCGAGTGCCTGGTTGAGTCGAAGACTCAGGCAGGGACTGAAGAATCTTTTTGCGACCGCTGTCGTCTTTTTTTTGCTTGTTTCAATCGAATTTGTTTCCGGCACTCCCTATGGGAGTAACCCATGTCCATAGTCAAGCCATGCTTCGAGTGGTTGGGTTTGCTTTGATTATCCATGTTCCTGAAAAAGAAGAAGAAAGAAAAATCGTAGGATGCGCGACCAGCACTCCCTATGGGAGTAGCCCCCGAGTGCTTGGTGGAGTCGAAGACTCGAGCAAGGACTAAAGTAGTCGAAGTCTTCTGCTGCGTAGCTTTGATGACGTCAGTGCTGATGATTTCATGACCTCAGTTGCCCGCGTGAGCGAGTTTGACGGGACATGACGAGCAGTGGTTCCCACTCTCTGACTTTGATTTGACTGGGCATGCGTAATCTTTATTTTAACTACGCCTCCTTGATTTCCGCGCGTAATGGGAGTAGTGGAGGGACGGTTCGCGCTTCCACTCCTCCACGTGTCTAGCATGATGTTTGCCACGCGTCCAGTAGGGTTTTTCTGAGCCGTTGGATTGCATCTTCCAGGGGTTAAGTAGCGGTGCTGCGACGGTAATTTCTCATCTGCTCTTATTCATCCTTTGCTTCCATCGCCATTGCCGCTACTCCTCTGCTTTCTCTGCGCTCGTCTCGTCCACGACGCTGGACCAGCTCCGCTCGTTTCCAAGCTACTTCCTTCGATCGCATCGCCGCCGCGCAATGGGGAAGAAGAAGGGAGGTGCTGCGGCTGATTCCGCGGCTACCGCTGCTGCGGCGAAGAAGAAAGGCGGCTCCACCGCTGCAGGCACCAGCACTGCCGCCGGCGGGAAGAAGAAGGGCACGGGCACCCGTGTCACAAATGGCGCGTGGCGTCCCTCCATTATCAAGTCATCGGATCTCCGTCTTCTTCGCCAAGACGGAGTGCTGTCCGACGTAGTCGCCGACGCGCACGTCCCCGGTGGTGAGACAATTTCTTCTCCTCCCGCTGGTTTTCGAGTGATGTTTTTGGCATTCATCATTCGCGGTCTCTCCTTGCCCCTTCACCCCTTTTTAGGGGCCTCCTTTGTTTCTACGGGCTTCATCTCCATCAACTGACCCCGAACTCGATCCTCCACATCTCTTGCTTCATCACCCTCTGCGAGTGCTGGCTCGAAATCGAGCCACACTTCGGCCTCTTCAAGCACCTCTTCAAGTTGAAGCGCCAATCTGCATCTGGCTCTTTAGTCTACGATGTAGGTGGTTGCGGAATTCACGTCGACCCATCCGCCACCTATTTCGACAACAAGGTCACAGCGTCCATCCAAGGGTGGAGGGACAAGTGGTTCTACATCCACGACGAGAAGGTTGGTGACGAGCACTTCGGACTCGCACCGTTCGATCCCGCGACATCGTGCAATAGGAGGCGCTCCTGGAAAAATGTAGTCATGCCTAGCGAATCCGCGGAGACGGATGTGCTGTACGAGCGTGTCTGCGACCTCGAGAGTCGCATCGGCAAAGAGGAGGGAGGTTGCGCCCTCATTCGCACCTGGCTGCGCTGTCGCGTCCAGCCCCTGCAGGCCAGAGTCCACCCCATGTTTCAGTGGACTACGCTGACGATCCCACTCGCGTGTCTACCGATGGCATGTCCGCGAGTGAGGTGGACAAAAGGGTTCGGCTGGTCACCAAGTACTCCATCAAGGATGTGCTCCCCAGTGAGCCAGTTGTTCCTCCATTTGATGCTACTAATCCTCCTCCCGAGGTATAGTTGTGCTACGTAGTAGCTTAGTTTGTCGATTGCTTCTCTGCTGCTTACTTACTTTTTGCTGAATTTGTTTTCCGTATGCAGGATTGGGTGGTGTCGCCTTGTATGCCCCCCTCTTCCTGAGGGGATTATCCCTCGTGAAGCCTTGGAAGAGGACGAGTCGGAGTCGACCGTCCCATCTAATGCGGAGGAGGAAGCCCCCGAGTCCGGTAGTCTGGATACTCGCAAGTGTTCGCACAGTGAAGATTCCGATGCGTCGTGTCCTTCGACTCCGGAAGGTGCATGTGTAGGTGCGGATTCGCCGTTCCCTGCCATTCCTGTGAGTGCCGTGGCACCATCCTCTCGCAAGAAGATGCGATTGCCCAAGGAGTCCTCGTCAGAGTCGGGGGAGCCCACTTTAGACTTTGACAAGTTTGATTGGTAAGTTTTCTAGTTTACTTGTTCTTCTCTGTTTTGCCCTTGTTGGCTCGTTTCTGGGTTTGCCCTTTCTTGATGTCGATTTTTCCTTGCAGTCAAGAGACTTCGTCATCTTCTGGCGACGTCCAATTTTTGAAAGAATCAGGAGTCACAACCTCGAGGGCCAAGGAAGAGGTCGAGCGCGCTCCTTCCCCTCCATTGGCGGCCCACTCCGGGCACAACTCTTCCAGCTCTCCGCACGAAGGGGAGCATCGAATGGTTGCCCGGATGACGGTACAGCAGACAACTTTGGAGTAATTGGAGGATCATGTAAGTGTAGATTTTCTTCTTTTCGTGTTGCAGTCGATGGTATCTATTGCTTATGCTGATCCTTTGTTGTGCGATAGCTCCTTGTGAAGGAAGCCGAATTCGATCCATCTCCTCCCTTTTATTTAAACCAAGAGCTACTCCTCCCTTTTCCAACAAGTGAACTATTTCCTCCCTCCTCTAGGATTGTTGCTTTCCTTCTATAGCCTCACGTATGAAAAACGTGTGCCTTATAAGAGTCACATCTTGACCGGAGCACAAAAAGTGAGGAGAACGCACTTGGCAGAGCAAGTGCTTGCGATGGGCCGCCAGCATGCAATGCTGGAGACGCGTCATCGCGTGGTCGAAAGTAAGTGTTTTCCACTTCCTCTTCTTATCCTTTTATATGGTCGACTGATAGTCAACCCCTTTTTGTTTTGTAGCTGAACATAACGCCCTCCTGCGCAACGCTGCCACCATGTAGAAGACACTCGCCACGGCTGTGAAGGGTCACGATGAAGCAATCGCAGCGCGTGACGAGGCGCAAAGGCGCGAAGAGGATCTGCGTGCCTCCTTCGCAGCCAGGGAGAAGTTGTTCGAAGAACAGCTTTTCTCGATTGCCAAGGCCCTCTCAGGTACTTTGCTTTGGATATCGTTATCCTTCTTTGCTCGACTGTTTGTCGTTGGTGCTGATGCTTTGTTCATGTGTTGGATTGTGTGCAGATGCTAGCGGTTTGAGGTTCGATCCTCAGGCCCTCCGCCGTGACGACGCTTTGGCGGGTGCGCTTTCGGCAGTCGAGGACCATAGCGCCGCCGTTCAAGATACGCTCTCCAAGGCCAAGGGCGTTCTCAGTCGCCTCCGAGAGGAGCTCGTGCCCAAGGCTGAGCTAATCGAGAAGGTGGGCGAGCTGGTAGAGTCTTTCGCCGGGGGTGTTCCCTCCAGCTTCAAGAATTCACTCTGCGCGGCTGGCGCGTCCATGTCACTTGCCATGGTGCAGGCCCACGGAGTTGCGATTGATCCTGCCACTGTGTCGAAGGCGATGCCTGTTAGCGCAGACGGCCAACAGGTAGTCTTTGCTCCTTTCGCGACTGCCTGTGGTAAATATGGGCCGCAGCTGATAAACACGGTCGCGAATATTCTGAGGAGCTTCAACGCGCTAAGAAAGCGGCAAAGGCTGCGGCATCAGGGGCTGGCAGAAAGTCAGTGGCATTTGACACTGCCACGGACTCGATGAAGCCCCCGAAGCCGTCGAAGTCGAAGAAGCCAATCGCTCCTTAGTATCTTTGTAATAGTTAACTAGTTTATGTCCTTTGATAAGAACATGCCTGCTGGCGAGTGTATCTAGTCTTGAATGCACTCGAATCTTTTGTCTTTGTGTTGATTTGGTCGTCTTATTTGTTTCTATCTTGGCTTGTGGTAGGGTACATCGAGTGATCCTTTGAGGGAAACTCAGTTCTCGCCGCCTCTTGATGATGCTTTGGCACCGCTGCGCTCCAGGGTAGATGAGCTGTCGCTGCTTTCGCGACGGCGTGACCGCGTGAAGCAGCTGGAGTGTGAGTTGCCCGTGCTCCGCGGTAACACGGATGTATGAAAGTCGAAGGCAGAGAAAGCCGCTACCCGAGAGTAGTATCTGCTTGGCGAGGTGTCGCAGCTGGGCGACCAATTCAAGTGTTAGTTTGCTTGCACTTATCTTTTCATTGTAGTCACTCGCGATGGTACGCTGTACTCATGCTGCTGTTGCTGCTTCGTGTAGTTGTCAGCGCGCGTCATCCGCAGGATGAGAAGGATAGAATTGCCATTCGTATGCATGATCTCACCCAGAACCTATTTTGCATTTATAGTCTTTATTTCCTCGTTGTTTGGTAGATGCTTGCCAGTCGATGTTGCTTGCCGAGAGCACGATCGTGTTGTCCGAGTACCACAGTTGTTGGTATCTTTGGCGAGATGTTTATGGTGGAGATGGATCATGGAATGTTTTAGTGTCGACCGCCCGGTCACACTGGGTTCGATTTGGTTTACAACCATTGACACAAAACCGGGTCCGTCTCTCGGGCCGTAAACCGTTCGCGGGTAACGGTAAAGGTGCCCCCTGAAATATTTATGAATCTGTGATTGCTTTGTCGTGAAAGCCTCATTGGGTTTTTTACGCCGCCCGTGTCATGATTATAGACGACTTGGACTCGATATCTCGATCATAGACAAGCATAACTAAAGTAGTGTTATAAATTTGACTTAATATGTGACTAGTAATTCAGCTTCACTACAATGGATGTCATACTATACCTAGTAAGTATTGCAACTCCAATGGAATGTGATAAAAGTGCCAACAGCTGGGGTTTGGGATTCCGACTAGTAAATGTTCCAACTACCACGAATAAATAAAAACTGCCCACTACTTATGCTTCGGGATGACTCATGCTATCTATATTGATCCACCATACCTATGAGGCCGACTTGAATTAATTCCCTAGCGGTTTGTGGCCTCGATTTGGGCGCTCCTCTTTAGGTTTAAGTTAAGCGTCGTTAGCGAGTTACCCTTCCGGCTTGGCTTGGGCAGAGTTATGGGCTGATTTGGATATTTGTTCTTGACTTGTTGAGTACATTATATATATGTATCTGTACCGTCCATGAGGGCCCATTTGTGTAATGTGTATTACCGTTTTACGTTTTGTTAAAGAAAGTGCTGGGGCGATCCTTGAATCGTTCTATCAGTTGGGTTTTGAAGGGCTAAAACTTGCATAGGGCCGGAAGGGTGTTCTGATGTGCTGCTCTTTCGGCGATTGATTACCTTACAAGTCCATTTTGTAGATGGATCTGATTAGGGTTTTTACTCCCATACCCCTATGCTATTCTTCTCTTACCTGCTTCCTCCTTTTGGTAACGGTTGCTTGTCAGTCTGCCCTCACTGTATCGGTGATCCTTTATCTATGGTACCATTCTTGGCTGCATGCTTTCCTTCTTTCATTCTTGGAGTAATAGTTTGGGAAGTGGATTAGAATGCATCGTTTCTCTCCTTCTATTGATGATCCTGGACCACGCCCTCTTGTTAGTGGTGTCGAGGATCTACAAAGCGAGAAGATTCAGATGACCTTTGTCCATTATGAGGCGGATCTCGAGGGCGAGATCCCTTGTTAGTGGTGTCGAATTGTGGCGCCCCGCCAAAACCACTACTAGAAAATCGCTGTGTTTTTGTGCATTGCATCATCATGACCGCATGCTCATGTCATCATGCCATATTGTATTTGAGCATCGTCATCATCATGCATGGTTTTGTCTAAAACTATTTTCGAAAAGCCTAGTTTTGTTTTCTAAATATCCCCCGTCTTCTTTTAAAATTTTAAAACCGGGCTTCTCCGGATATTTTTGTTTTGTCTAAAAACGGTTTATAAAAGACTTTTATAAAATAAATAAATAAGTTAGATTGTTTTTGGGAGGCAGCCCACCAGGCCCGAAAGCCCGGCCGGCCACCTCCAAAACCCTAAGTCTATCCCTCCCATCCCCATCTCCCAGCCGCCTCACCTTTATCCACACCGGAGCAGTCCCGCTTGCCTGCTCATGCGGGCCCCACCCGGTGGTAGACACGTCTCCCCACAGCATCTTTTATGTTCCCCTGATCAACTCCCGAACAACACTGACCCCCACCCACACACCCACACCCTCCCAGCCGCACACAACGCACACACGACACGGCACCCCGCACCACCTGGCCCCACCTCCCTCGCGAGTTCCACCCCGTGCTGACAGCTATCCCGCCCTCAGGATCATCGCTCGCTAACCCCGCTCCCACCTGGTCGCTCCCCACCAACTCCCCATCGCCCCATGCCCTGCTCCCTCGCGTTGCTCTCACGCGACCCCGGCCTGGCCCCACCCTGCAGTCGGCCCACACCCCCACGTCCCTATCCCACATCCACCTACCCCGCCTTCCCTCGATGGATCTCAGTGCCACGCGCTCTCCGCCTCGCCGAACGACCCCCATCGCCGCTAGGGGCCCCCGCCTCCCTCGCCATGCCCAAGCCACCGCCGGCCCCGTCGACCGCGACCCCGCTCCCCCGTCCCCCTCGCGATCCCCTCCGCCTTCCGCTCGCTCGCTCGACGCCATCTGTCCCTGCTCCGATCCCCTGCCGCCACTGCCGCCCTCGCCGGTGCTCGGCGACCTCGGCCGTGACACCAAGGCCGCTGCTAGAGCCCGACCTGAGCCCCGCCGCCCCTGGTCCTTCTCCTCCGTCCGAGCCCGTCTCTCCGTCGAGCTACGCCGCCGGACGCCTCCACCTCGGCCTCTCTGCGTCGCCGTCCGCTGCTGGCGTCACCCTCCCCGCGAGCGTCGCGACCACAGGACGCCGCCGTCGGCCTCCTCGCCGGCACCGCCCTGCAAGCCCTCCTACGCCCTACCTCGCAGGACCCGCGTCGGCCTCGCCGTCCCCGCCACCAGGAGCTCCGTCTCCTCATCAGCCACACCTGCCGCCACCAGCGAGCCCGCCTCCGGTCGTCCTCAGTGCTCGCCCACAACCTCCGGCCACCGCCGAGCCGCTTGTCCGCTGTCCCACCCCCGCTCTCTCTCTTCGGCGGCTAGGTCTAGTTCGATGTGCTCCAAGAGCATGTGTATGCTCTGCCTCTTGTGACTCCACGCGCGAGTAGACATGTTAGTACATGCTTTTCTATTGCTGCTAGTACTACCTCGTCTACAGGCATGCGGTGGGTGCATCATGTTGGTTTTGTTTTGATGAAGCAAGGGAACAGTGAAGACGTGGCGCCAAGCAGCATTCTCGAGGATACTACCATCGGCTGCAGGTCTACTACAGATACCTCCTGGAGGACAAGTTAAACGAGAACCATGGGCATCAAGTTCTCCTTCCTAGGTTAAATCAACCATCTCGACACCGGAGCCAAGTGCACTGTCAACAACCGAGGCCAAACACCAAGTTCTCCTTCTCGGACGGCAAGACCCCGTCCTCGCACCTGAAGACCAATCCCGCCGAGACCGAACGCGAACCCCTTCAAGCACCAAGATCGCCGATAACCGATGTGTGAACCCTATCCGAGACCCCTATTTTTATAATAGGACATATAGACTTGTTGCATATGAATTACTCATACTCGCATGCATATTGTGTGGTTTGGGGGGGCATTATGCGATTCACCGCATGATTAAATATGGAGTCTATATGCGGGCTATTCTAGTCTTATTCCGGACTCCATTTAAATTTGTGTAGCGAACCGATGCCATGTTTTGCCTTGTTGATACAACATTTAAATTGCGGGGGTTCTAAATAACTCGAACCTATTAATAAATTGTCGGGACCCCGGTTCCGCTTAATATTGCCTAATTGCACCGCATCTGTGCCATGCCATGCATCATATCATAAGCATGCCGGATCTTCTACCGTAGTATTAAATATTGCATGCGGTGTTTCTTCTAGTGTTTGCTTCTTCGTGGATTAGGCCGATGAGTTGATGCGAGTATCGACGAGTTCTCCGGATATGAACCTTCAGCAGTGTTTTCCAAGCGAGCATCTCTCCCCCTTCTACCTATTTTGCATTTATAGTCTTTATTTCCTCCTGTTGATCTATTGCTATCCGTGTCGCAATGCTTTAGTTTCCGTGCACCAGTGATATCCCGTGCAACCTCTATATTGCCATGGACACCTCCTAATACCTGTTGTTTGGTAGATAGCCGGCCTTGCGAGTCGTAGTTGCTTGCTCAGGTGCGATCTCGTGTTGTCGAGTACCACAGTTGTTGGTATGCTGGCAGATGTTTATGGTGGAGAGGATCATAACTTTAAATACAACTATTAAACTGCTAGATATAACTAATGCAGAGGCATGAGTGGGCAATATATGTTATTTGGTTCTTCCACGCTCACTTGTGTCCCGTAGGACCCCGAGTACTTGATACATGTTCCTTGACTATTCGCACTATCCACATACGGGAGACTCTATGAATCCCCCTTAGCCAGATCTTGATTCATTTCTATTTCTTGGGGCCACAAGTAGTTTGGGGCTTTATTACTATTTTGTACTTATGCCATGTTTTACTGCTTTATTTAATATTATGCATGGAGCACCTGTACTGTTTTGGATCGTGGAATGTTTTCGCGGTATCGACAAGCCCAGTCACACTTTCGGGTTCCCAGTCATTTACAGCCATTGACACAAACCCTGGGTCCATCTCGGAGCCGGCCAACTTCATTATGGGTAGCTTAGTGGGGTGGCCCCCTGAAATATTTTATGAATCCTGTGATTGTTTTATCGTGAAAGCCTCGTTGGGTTTTGAGTTGGTTTTTCCGAGGTTGATCGTGTGTGTTGCTATTTGTGCACCCCTACAGGGTAAATCTTTCTGAAAGCCGTGTCCGCGGTTATGGACGACTTGGAGCACATTATCTTGATCATACACAAGCATAACTAAAGTAGTGTTATAAATTTGACTTAATATGTGACTAGTAATTCAGCTTCACTATAATGGAATGGATAATAAAAATGCCAACAACTGGTGGATCTGTGGTGATCTGTGTCATACTATACCTGTCTAGTAAGTATTGCAACTCCAATGGAATGCGATAAAAGTGCCAACAACTGCTAAGTTTTGGGATCCCTCAGGACAATTATATCTGACTAGTAAATGTTCCAACTACCATGAAATGGTAATTAAAACTGCACACTACTTATGCTTCAGGATGACTCATGCTATCTATATCTGATTAGTAAGAGCTTCAACTATAATGGAATGAATAAAACTGCCAACCGTGTGAGTTCCTCGGTTTGACTTCCTCGATTTGGTATCGAGGGGGAAATGCCAGGATGGGTATGTTTGGTTGTTAGTATCAGGTTGGATCCGAATAGGTCTTTCTTATCCCTCTCTAATAGCCGACAGTTAATCGAGTCTCTATAGGTTGTTTAGTGCATCTTTGTGTCGCTTGATCCACCATACCTATGTGGCCAGAGCCTTGAATTCTAGCCTCGCGATGTCTTGGCCTCGATCAAGCTCCTATTTTTCCTTTGCCCTTTGTCGGCACCCCTTTTGTTTTAGCGGGTTTAAGTTCGACGTCGTTAGCAAGGTTACCCTTCCGGCTTGGCCTGGGCAGGGTTATGGACGCCATTGGTTATTATTTAGGGCTCTTAGCCCCATTTGCATCTTGTTCGTACTCGGACGCTGTAACATTTTCAAGGTGATTTGGATCTTTGTATTGTATATCTGTATTCTTGACTCGTTGAGTCGCTGTTGTATATATATCTATTCTGTGGGTCCCATCAAGGACTGTTGTGTATTGGTATTACTTCGTTTTCCACCCGCACGAAAGTGCGTGGTGGGCGTCCTTGAATCGTTTCTATGCGGGTTTGGCGGAAAGGGCTAAAATTTGCATAAGGCCGATTCGAGGGTGTTACAGAGTGCCACATAGATCATGATCGTGCGAGTGCGCTGGCGACCTACAGGATCGTGCGTCGCGAGTGCTGCACTCCCTGAAGAAGTCCCAGTCATGCTTGAAGAACATCTATCGGACGATGTTTCTGCTGGATGTTACTCCCTCGAGCTTGCTGGCCCTTCTTGCCAAGTTTCAAGACCTGACCACGGTTCGCGAGTGTGTGAGGCAATAGTTGGTGGCTGGTGCCAAGGCCGCTCTATCGCTGGTGTGACTGCATAGGCCAGACATAGATGTCGCGGCAATTGCGGCTGGACCGCCTGCCACCAGCAGGTTCTGCCTAGAATATGGTGCCACACTACCAGGCTGTGGATCGCCCAGCAGAAGAGATCGTCGACTTCTTTGCAGAATAGACCAACGTTCTCTTGTTGCAGTAGTGACTTAGTTTGTATCCTGCACATAAGTCTACCCATGTTGTAAAGTTCGTATAAATGTTGTACATAATTTATTGTCGAATATGTGTAAAGAGCTTGCTAGCGTGTGAGTGCGTTGCACTATGCGGCTCCTTTTCGTTAGCATGGACATGCATTTTATGTCAGTCCCTTGTCAACCTGTCAGGTGTGTTGCAACTGGGTTGATGTTGTGTCAAGGGTTTCAATTGATGTGCCAGCTACTCAGGATATCACGTTTTTAGTTCATAGAACAGATGTGTGTAGGGTGGCGTAGCCCCCGAGTCGAGAAGTTGCGGAAAAATAAAGGAAGACACAGAGTTTTGGGGCACTTAGCTTTATTTATTCGTGAGACAATACGAGGTACAATGTGTGGCTAAGTAGCCTTGGCTGAGTGCCTTATTTTGCGATGCAAACGTAAAACGACTAAGGGTAGAAGCGTCGCAACTGTGCGACGTTCCAGGGGTTGGAGTATGCGACTCCTGTTTCTAAATCTTGAAGTCGATAGGCCACAGGGATTATACGTAATCACGTATGGTCCTTCCCAGGGGGACTCGAGCTTGAGATGTCCCTGCTGCTTCAGTCGCAGGACCAGGTCGCCTTCGACGAAGGATCTGGGGCATAGCCTCCTACTGTGGTAGTTGCGCAGGTTTTGTTGCTAGATCGTTGATCTTTCCGTGGCGATTTCTCTTGCCTCGTCAAGGAGATCAACGGAGTCGTCGAGTGCGAGGGATGACTCTTGTTCGCTGTAAGCGACCACGCGCGACGCCTTGTACCGTACCTCGGCGGGTAGCCCTGCCTCGGCTCCGTGCACCATATAGAATGGCGTGTAGCCCGTGGCACTGTTTGGAGTTGTGCGTATGCTCCATAGTACGGATTGCAGTTTGTCTGGCCAGCAGCCCACGGCTTGTTCGAGTGGCCGGAGGAGTCACTTCTTGATGCCGACGCAGACGAGCCCGTTTTCTTTTTCCACCTGACCGTTGGTCTGTGGATGTGCTACAGAGGCGTAGCTGATGTTGATCCCCAGATTCTCGCAGAATTCTTGGAACTCCTTGGATGTGAAGTTCGTCCCATTGTCGGTGATGATGCTGTGCGGTACTCCGAAGCGGTAGACGATGGATTCGAAGAACTTAACTGCGCTGTGTCCTGATTGGTTGGTCACTGGCATGGCCTCAATCCACTTGGTGAACTTGTCGACTGCGACCAAGAGGTAGACGTAGCCTCCTCGTGAGGACCTTGGGAGTTTGCCGATCATGTCGAGTCCCCATTGCGAAGGGCCAGGCCAATGGGATTGGCCGGAGCTCTGCGCCCGGTGCATGCGGCTTATCCGCGAATTGTTGGCAAGCGTTGCATTTTTGGACGATGTCCTTGGAATCGCGCATGGCCGTAGGCCAATAGAACCCAGCTCGTAGAGCTTTGGCGATGAGGGCGCGACTGCCGGCATGGTGTCCGCAGGTCCCATCATGGATGTCGAGGAGAACGGCTCTTCCGTCGGCCGTGGAGACGCATCGTTGGAGTACTCCTGTGATGCTGCGTTTATACAGTTCGCCGTTGAGAACATCGAATGCCTTGGATCGCCGCGCGATGTGCCGTGCATCAGTCGGATCGTCCGGTAGCCTTTTGCTAAGGAGGTACGTGATGTACGGTTGCGTCCAGGATTGCTCAATCATCATGACGCTCATTGGTCCCTCGATTCTTGTGTCCATTTCCAAGTCGTCGAGTGCCATTGACACATTGGGCGGCATAGCCCCCGAGTCTATTGCTGCGCTTGTTTTCTTCTCTGTGGCCTTTGGCTTGATGGAGCGTTCGCAGATGCGCTCGAGAAATACCCCGAGTGGTATGGGGGCGCAGGTAGAGCCTATGTTGGCGGGAGTGCGTCCGCCTCTTCGTTGCTTTCGCGACCTACGTGCCATAGCTCGCAACCGTCAAAGTCTCATTCGAGTGTGTCGTAGAGGTCGCGGTACGCGATCATGTTGTCATTCAGTGCGTCGCACTCATGCATTGTTTGGTTGACGACCAGCTTGGAGTCGCCGTATATGATGAGCCTCTTGGCGCCGCAGGCTTTTGCCATCCTCATCCCGTGCAACAGGGCCTCGTATTCAGCCTCGTTGTTGGAGGTTGTGAACTGCAGTCGCAGGATATACTTCAACTTGTCCCCTTGAGGTGATGTTAGTATGACACCTGCGCCTGCTCCGTCCTTCCGCTTGGACCCATCGAAGTGCATTGTCCAGAGGTAGGACATATCTGGTTTGTCCGGGAGCGGGTTCTCCATCCAGTGCACGAGCAAGTCAGGGAGAACTTGCGACTTGATTGCGTCGCGCTTTTCATATGTGATGTCTCGTGTAGACAATTCTATTCCCCAAAGCGCGACTTGTCCCGTGGCATCGGGGTTATTGAGGATATGTCCCAACGGGGCGTCGTTGACCACCACGATTGGGTGTTCCTAGAAGTAATGGCACAGTCACCGAGCGGTCATGAATACACCGTACACCAGCTTCTGGTAGTGCGGGTACCGCTGTTTTGTTGGCGTGAGGACCTTGCTGAGGTAGTATACTGGGCGTTGTACCCTATGGACCTTATTTTCCTCGGCTCGCTCGACGACGAGAACTGTGCTGACTACCTGGTTGGTGGCAGAGATATATAGCAACAGTGGTTCCCTTTCCCGTGGGGTCACTAGTACTGGCGAGGTGGATAGAAGGCGCTTGAGGTCTTCGAATGCTTCCTGCGCTTCGTTGATCCACTCGAACTTTTCAGCTTTGCGGAGGAGTTGGTAGAAGGGCAGTGCCTTTTCGCCCATCCGACTGATGAATCGATTGAGGGCTGCGATTCGCCCAGCCAACTGCTGAACGCCCCGTATGTTTTTCGGCTTCTCCATGGCCAGTATGGCTTTTATTTTCTTCGGTTTTGACTTGATTCCCCTCGTGGAGATGAGGTACCCAAGTAGTTGCCCAGATGGCATGCCGAAGGCGCATTTGTCCGGATTGAGCTTGATCTGGTAGCGGTCGAGGTTGGCGAAGGTTTCGCGCAAATCATCGATTAGGGAGGCTTCTTCCTTGGTCTTGATTACTATGTCGTCGACATAGACTTGAATGTTGCGACCCAGTTGTTCCTTGAGGCAAGCCTGCATGCACCGCTGGTAGGTGACTCCCGCGTTTTTAACACAAAGGGCATTGTGTTGTAGCAGAACACACCAAAGGGCATTGTAAACGCTGTTTTCTCTTGGTCTTCCTCCTTCATTCGAATCTGATTATAGCCTAAGTAGGCGTCGAGGAAGCAGAGGCGCTCGCATCCCACGGTGGAGTCGACGATCTGGTCGATTCACGGCAACGGGAAGTGATCCTTTGGGCAGTGCTTATTCAAAGAGGTGAAGTCCATGCACATCCGCAGGATATCTGTGTCCTTTTTTGGAACCAGCACCGTGTTGGCGAGCCAAGTGCTTTCCTTGATCTCGCGTATGAATTTGGCATCGAGGAGTCTGTTGATCTCCATGCCAACTGCCTGCGCTCGTGGCTCGGACAATCGCCAAATTGTTTGCTTGATCGGCCTTGCGTCGGGGTTGATGTTGAGTGCGTGCTCGGTAAATTCCCTGGGAACTCCTGGCATGTCCGCAGGACACCAGGCGAAAATTTCCCAGTGCTCACGAAGGAATTCGACGAGCGCGAGTTCCTATGCGGGACTCAAGTTGTTGGCGATGAGGGTCGTCTTGGCGGGATCCGATGGGTGGACCTGCACTTTCTTTGTGTGCACCGATGAGTCGGAGGATAGATCGGGCGAGCTTGGCCGGCTCAGTGGGGGCAGACTATTGCCTGTTGACTCTTTCAGTCTTGCGAGTTCTTCCTGCATGCCAAAGGACTAGGAAATTCTGTTGAATTCCCTGTCGCAGCTGTCGGATCTCTCGAAGTTCCCGTTGATTGTGATGACGCCATTGGGACCTGGCATTTTCATCTGGAGGTAGGCGTAGTGTGGCGTTGCCATGAACCTAGCGAACGCGACACGTCCGAGGATGCAGTGGTATTGTGAGGGCCAGTCGACGACCTCAAATTCGATGCGTTTGCGCCAGAAGTTCTTCGGCGTGCCGAAGATGACGTCGAGGTTGATTTTGCCCAGGGGATATACGCCTTTTCCTGGGACGATGCCGTGGAATGTTGTGTCCGAGGCCTCCAGGCAAGTTAGAGGGATCCTCATCGCTCGCAAGGTACTCGCGAATATGAGGTTGATGCCGCTTCCGCCATCCATGAAGACACGGCTCATGTCAAAGCCTCCAATTTGCGCCTCGAGTACGAGGGGACAATGGCCTGGACGAGGTACTTGAGGAGGGTGGTCGCGTTTGTCGAAGGAGATGCATGACTCGCTTCGACTGAGGTACTCAGTGGTAGATGGTGGCGAGTGTGTGGCCAAGCATGACTCGCTTCTGCACCCGATTGGAGGGGCGTCCTTTTTGGATCATCAAGGTACCCATGGCCCTTGGGTAGGGTTCGCCTCCCTGGTGCTGGTCCGGTGCAGCTGCTTTTGGGGGCATTCCAGGTGGTGGTGGCGGAGCGCCATGTACCACGGCGCCTGGGGCAGCTCCGTAGCCTCTTTCGACTGCCTTGCGGTTCATCCGAGCTAATCCCTCGTGTAGTTTGAGGAACTCGCGGCGGTCCTTGAGGAGGTGGTTGGACTTCTTCTTCCCGTCATGTTTGTCGATGTAGAAGTGCACCGTACATGGCCCGGACAGTTTGTCTTCAATGGATGTTGCGGGTGCCTCCTCATGATCGCAGCGTTTCCACACTTGCGTGGTCTTCCTGGAGTCGCGGTATCCACCGTTACGGTATCCGCTGTTGCGGTTGTCGTCGCGTCTGTTGGCGTAGCCGGCTGCGACCATGTTGACATCGTCGCGGTCATCATAGATGTGCATACGACGTTTGCCTCGGCGGTCGCGTCTGCGCTCGAGTTCTGCCTCCTCGTCGGAGTGAACACGATTTTTCACCGAATCTTCTCCATCAGCCCACCGATTCGCAATTTCCATCAAGTGATTGATGGTCTTGGGCTTCGAGCGGCCCAGCTCCTCCCTGAGCTCTATGTCGCGGACGCCGCCATTGAATGCATCAATCGCACGATCCTCCGAGATGTTCTCTACGGAGTTCTTGATGATGGACCACCTTTGGATGTAGGAGCATAGCGATTCGCCCGATCATTGCTGGCAGCATCTTAGCTCTTCGATTGATGCAGGCCGCTTGTAGGTGCCCTTGAAATTGCGCACAAAGCTGTAAACCAGCTCATCCCAGCTGCGAATGGATCCGCGTGGGAGGTTGTTGAGCCATTCTCGGGTGGTGCCCTGCAGCTGTAGCTGCAAGCATTGCATGGCCGTGCTTCGACTGCCTCCGTGGAGCCTGACGGAGGAGATGTGGTCCTCCAGCCAGATTTTTGGGTCCTGTAGGCCGTCGAACTTTGGGTTCTCCGACGGGAGTTTAAACCCCTTAGGCATTCTCTTCTGCCTAATGGATCTGCTGAAGCATCTGGCGCCGCAGAGCTCCACATCTTCCTCTTCTGAGTCAGTCGACCGAGCACGTCGCGCCCTTGATTTGTCAATCTTGCACTGCGTGAGGTCGTCGCGCGCATCATAGTCGCGATCGTGTCACCGTGAGCGGCGGCGTCGAGACAGATCGTGACTGTCGTTGCTAGATGAGGGCAAGGAGTAGCGCTTTGCCCTTTTTCGGCTCTGGTGTTGGCTCCTTGTCGAGGGCAGCCTCGATTAATCCCAAGCTCGCGATCGTAGATCGGTGCCTGGCGGCTCGGGGATCTCCAGTTGGCGGCTGGTTGTTAAGGAGGTACATGGTGGCCGCTGTCACCGCAGTCTGCGGCGTCTTGGGGACCACATTGCCCCGTGTGTCGACTGTCATAGAGCTGAAGTCGAGGACCTTTGCAGCTTCTATGCGTTCTTGCTCAGTGAGATGGGACATCCGAGATTGCCTCTTTTTGGCAATGTACTCGTTGCCTCTTGAGGAGGATCCTTCGTAGGAGGAGAGCCCTACACGACGAAGGCTCGACTCGTCTGCTGCTTTTTTGCGCGCCTTGATACATTGCAAATGTATCTATAATTTTTGATGCTCCATGCTTGGTTTTATCTACTTTCTTATGTTCTGTTCCAACTTTGGAGTACTTTTCATATGATTTCTTGGAGGATTCTACAAGATAACTATATGAGATAGCGCACTCACAACTTTTGCTCAGAATTCTACAAGGTATCAAATGTGCATAACCCAAGCAATATTGGAGGAACTAGTCTCAGTAGGTGTTTGTTGGTCGCAAAGATAGTGTAGCTCACAGAGGAATGCAAGTGGGGAGAAGTCGCATAATTTTTATACCTTTCATCACCAATTTTCACCCTTTATTGTTGGATTCTGCCTTGCTCATGGAATTTGGATGGATTAGATAGCATGAACCACAGAGATGATGATGTAGAGATCCTTCTCCTCTTCGAAACGAGCTATTAAAGAACACCAAAAATCCGAGTTCAGGTGCAAAAGTTATGCTCAAAACGGTGTGGAGCTGAAGCTATCGGTGGCAAAACCAGTCGGACTGGAATTTGCACTGGAATTTCTGGCGGTGGGGCCAGTTTCACCAGAATTCTGACGGGAAATTCTGGTTGCTGAATCGGTTGACCGGACCTAGCGCCGGAACAAGTTTGGGATGCGAAAAACGTGATTTTTGCGGAAAAACTTGATGGAAAAATTCAGATCTGAGGGGCAAATGATGGAATTAGGCCATGGGAACATAGAGGAAGGTAGATCAACAAGTTTAGCAAGTAATCCATGGATCAAAACGTACCAAAACGCACTCAAATCACAGATCGATCCAAAACATGAATTGGGGCTATTTTTGGTGGAATTTTCGAATTTATGGGGAAAAGACCAAATTGATGTGAAATCCGTGGCAACCAAAAGCTGCTGATACCAGATGATAAGGGGTGACCTCAAGGGTGGCCTGATCTTCATGGATCTTGTAGTCAAATCGATGGGGAAGCGAGCGGAAAGGGAGAAGGTAGTGGAAGCGAACACACACCTCATGAAGGACGTGATGAACACATGCAAAACTCACACGATACAAGGCCAATTGCTCTTGTCTGCGTCCACCGATCCGATAGAATCCTCGCAAGGAAAGATCGGTCAACATGCTCCCTTCGATCCCAAGCGGAGAGAGAAGAACACCTTGGAAAGGGTCTTGACAACTATGCTCATGTGCTCTGAAATGTAGGCCTTATACAATGATGGATGCGCGATGCAAACTCCAACAAGGTTGGTGACGATAGTCGGTCCTCTTCGTAAAGGGGATGAGGAAAAACTAGAGATTCCACAAAGGGGGTTGTCTTTAGTCTATCATCTATGTCCTAAGGGATACATGAGGGGGTGGGGGCTCTATTTATAGGTCAGCCACTAGAATGGGGGTAGTTTAGGAAAAGGGGTAAGTAAAGGGAATATTCCAGGGCTTCAAACCCAGATCCGTCCACAAACGGGTAATTCCGGCAGTAAGTCCGACGGTGCTGGATCAGGCGCCGGAAGTTCCGGTGGTCGCCGATTTTTCCGGTCTGCGCCAACTTGGTCTTCTGTATGTGATTCCGGCTGGACTTCCGGTCCGCCGGTTTGGTCGCCTGTTTGGTCGGCATGGGTTTCGGTGCCCCGGTTCTGGTGCCGAAAGTTCCAGTGGTGGATCTGGCGGCGTTGGAGTCTCTACCGGTTTGGCTCTGCCTCTTCCGTCTCCTCTTCCAAGCCTCCGTGTTATCAGGCGTGAGTCCTCGGGCTTCCTCCCTTGTCTCCGTACTTGGCAGTGTGAACCTATCATGGTCATAGGACGTAGTATGAAGTAGTATACCATTTAATAAGGTAGGAAGTGGGATCTCAAAGAGGATAGAATTCACCTTTAGAGTCCATGACGGCTTCACATTTATTGGAGACCTTGATGTGGAAACGACCGTAGGTTGGGCTACATCATTATACCAACATGAGTATACATGAGCAACTTTAAAAGACTTGCATAACGAGCGCGGATACATAGAAATGGGGGAAGATGCTGATTTTTCTTTTGTAGATAATGATGATCAGAAACCATATCCATATGTAGCTACCGATCCTGATAAGATAAAAAGTAGGAAAATTTATGTTGATCCCAATGACTATAGGACTAATTAGGATGAGAATGCTAAAGATAGTGAAAGGATTTGCAAATATGATAACAAACATGTCATATAATTTTACAAGAAAAACCCTACAAGGTTTGAGTATATTACTGAAAAAGTGACCAATGAAGACTAAGGGTGCATTATAGTGAATGTAAAGTGTGTAAATGGAGAATGTATGTATCCCCAATGAGGGGTGGATACCCATTTCTGGTTGCACTTTTTATGTTTTTTCATATTTGTCCCTTTGTATTATCATTTGTCTAGCTATGCCATGTATCAGTTTGATATTATTATCCAATGCAGATCAAGATGAACATCGAGAAGCATAACTTCCTTAATACTGCTTCAAGTGAGAAAATTTGACTTTCTTTAACTAAGTGGGTAGTTACTATTATATGAGAATGGGTAAGGGAGATCGAATAGTTGGATGTTCTGAATATAGAAGGAATCTTAGTGACAAGTTCAATGTGGTACGGTAATTCCTTACAATAGAGTTTTTATGGATGAGATGGCTTTGGGTTGTATTCAAGCCAAGTAGAATTATAGTGCGCACATGATATATAGTTTAAAACAAAATTTACTCACATGTTAGTGGTTTTTACATTGATTACGAGTTTTTGAGAGGAAGAGTAAAATTTCAAGGGAAAATAAGTATAAGATGTTAGATAATAGATTCTACAAGACATGTTTTGTCTATCTCAAGCCTTGTTAAAAGGGGTTTTAGAGGGTTGCATGCATAATAATCATTAGACTCAACTACCTTGACAACAAAGCTTATAGGACAACTTGCTAGAACATGTGATATAGATGTCCATAATTGGATATTTATTGTAGCTTGTGCTATTCACTACTAGAAAAAGGCTTAGCGATGCAGCAACCTTACTGGCAGAAGAGCGAAAGTACACTGTTGGTAACGTATACCCCCGATGAGCAAGCAAAATACCGTCACCTATAGGTCGTGAACTGATCCCTGCAGGGCTGACCGCTGATGAGCACAAGAAAAAGCCCGTCGTTGCAACGTGATTTGTAGGCATATCCTAGGGCCAAAAAAGCTATGGCATTCGACCTTTAGTGTCCATCATGACTATAGATCTTAGTAGTGAAGATAACACGAAAGAAGTCTTTCGCCGAGTCCTCCCGAAAACTAGTGGTGTATGCATTTGTCACTAGTTATAGGTTAACACTGACGACCTAATACATAGACTCATCGTTTGGTTTCTCAAGGTTACTAACGACGATCGGATTATCGGCTTCGTTGGTTGGGCAGAATGCATCATTGACGATCTAGAAAAGTGTCCCTTGCTGAATTTTGTTAGTAGGTACCATCGTCGACTAAAAAACCAGATCCCTCGCCCCTCTCTGGACCATGTCCCTGAACAATTTCATCATCGATGATGCCTATTCCGGCTGGTGACAGTCAAAACCGACAGGGATTGAGCCTTGTCGTCGCTAGAGACCCACCAAAAACATCGCTTCCTTGCAAACCAGTCCTCCTCATCGTGTCGCTGAGCTCTATGCTGCACCCACCAAATGTGGCCGCACGGATGGTCATCGAAAGCGAGACGCAACACCGACACCTACTCTGCTCCGCATCGTCTAGGAGGCTTTTGGCGAACCACAGAGAACGATGGCGAGACTGGGATCTCCCATGGAACCTCTCCCAGACCGATGAGTAGCATCCCACGCCTCTGCGAGCCATCTCCGATGGTTTTCTGGGACGTCCATCATCACGGCACCCACACCTATGCCACTCCCTTGACCCGACGGCGTCCTGGTGGGTTTCGGAGAGCTACTGCAATTGACATCAAGGTAGAGAGCTCCTGCTCCACCGCTCCCGTGCTATCACTTGGTGTGCCATGCCTCCACACGTTGTCCCAGGTTCTTGCATGGGATTCCCATCATCGCATGACAACCACCGCCATCAGGAATTCTCTCGCTCTTAGCGCTTACGCATGCGCTGCCGCCGAAGATGGTGCAGATCATCGTGCCCAAGCATGCATCATATCCTTCTAGGATCAATAAATATTTGATATTGTGCATGCCCTTAGTAAACAGATCGAGTTGTGTGACATGTATCCCGGTGAGCGCACAAGGTTCATATCGAAGGATGATGCAAATTTGCCGATGACATGGAAGCGACCATTCTTGAATCCAAGGCTGATCATGAACACAAGAAGCTTCATTAAACCTCATGTTTCAATAGTTGTTACGAATTCGTGGGTGAGGATTCCCGCCTTATTATGCTATTCAAATTTGAACAATGTAGTGTACTTTGGAACTATGTTAGTTTCTAGAATTATGTCGTTTAAATTTTTTCCATTAGGTCATTTGGTAAACCGTATTGTTTAATTAAAAAGCGTTTTATTTTATTTGTGTTGTACTTGATTCATCTTTGTTTGATGAATGTATAATTTGGAATAAACCAGGTGACATGGGTATACCCTACAGGTACTCGAGCTTGATATATACGGTCCAAATACATACAGGCCCACGGTGTCGCCAAGGGCCGGATGGAGGGACTCGAGTAACCTACGGACTCTCGATTGCTTGAAGGACAAGAAGAAGCTAAAGATAGAAAGTTTGAAGGGGAAAACCCTAACTTGTAACCGACTCGACCTGCTACCCGAGACCTAGCCTATCTATATAAAGGCTAGGAGGGGGCGGCGAGGAGGACACACACAACCCTAGTTTCCACAACCCTTGCCAGATTGCATCTGCGCACCATTGTAACTTTCGACTCCATCGATAATTCCACGAGCAGACAAGCAGAAGTAGGGACCTCTCCGAGGCCTGAATCTGGGTAAATCCTTTGCCCCTGTGTGCTTGTTTGCTAGCCGATAGATGTCTCCAGCGCTCCCTCCTTCTCCAAAACCCAAGTCCATAACAATGGGCATTGGCGAGTTAAACCCTCGTCAATTGGCGCCGTCTGTGCGAATTGGGAGTGCTGATGTTGTGGCTTCTTCGGCCCCATCAAACGCGATCTACAACTCTGCAACAACGGAGATTCGCCAGCTTTTCGGCACCTTCGACTTCACCGTCCACACACCGGCTACTCGCCTGGCCTTCGAGTCCGTGGGCGACGGAATCAGCCTGGCGATTGGGAGCTTCCACTTCCAAGTTGGTCAGATGGGCACGCTTCGCATGCCCGATCAGCCGACGGCACTGGCGATTGCCCCAGCATCATGGTTCCCTCCATCGATCGGCACCCTCAGTGAGCTCAATGCTCCGGCGGTAGTTGGTAACATGGTCAGCGACAGCAGTCGCGACTCTGATCTAAGCGATCTGGCCACTGAAGATGGAATCCACGGTTCCGGATCTGAAAGTTGTGGAAGCAACAGCTTCCCAAATCACTTCATGTGCGCCATCATCAACACGGGCGACACCTCCGCCAACCGCGGTAACGGTGGCAACACCGGTAACGGCACCGATCAACCCAATCGCGGCAACGGTGGTAACACCGGCAATGGCACCAACCCGCCCAACGCCGCCAATGGCGGCAACAGCGGCAATGGAGGAACAGTTGAACCTCCCAGCATAATCAACGAGCAAACCGGCGAACGCGTCGTGATCAGGCTCAACGAGCAAGAGTGGGAACGCTACCGCGAAGCCCTATGAGGTGCACCTCTACCCTTCGGGTCCCTGCAGGAACTGCTGATGGGCTACCACTGGCTCCTAAAAGAGGAATTCAAGCGCCAAAAACTAGCAATCGTGCAACTTGAGGCACGTAAAAAGGCGGCGGACGAGTCGAGCCTTCGTCGCGCTAGGCTCTCCTCCTACGGAGGATCCTCCTCAAGAGGCAACGAGCAACTCGCCAGGAAAAGGCAATCGCGGATGGCTCACCTCACCGAACAAGAACGCATAGACGCCGCGAAAGTCCTCAACTTCGGCTCTATGACAGTCGACACGAGAGGCAACGTGGTTCCCAGGACACCACAAGCCGCGGTGACAGCGACCACCATGTACCTTCTCAATAACCATCCACCGGCGGGAGATCCCCGAACGGCCATGCACTGATCTACGATCGCGGGCCTAGGGCTAATCGAGGCCGCCCTCGACAAGGAACCGGTACCAGACCCAAAAAAGGGCAAAGCATTAGCAAAGCGCTACTCCTCGCCCTCATCCAGCGACGACAGTCACGACCTGTCTAGGCGCCGCCATTCACGGTGACACTATCGCGACTATGATGCACGCGATGAACTCACGTAGCGCAAGATCGACAAGTCAAGGGTACGACATGCTCGGTCGACTGACTCGGAAGAAGAAGATGGGGAGCTCTGCAGCGCCAGATGCTTCAGCAGATCCATCAGGCAAAAGCGAATGCCTAAAGGGTTCAAACTCCCATCGGAGAACCCGAAATTTGACGGTCTGCAGGACCCCAAGATCTGGCTCGAGTATCACATCTCCTCCGTCAGACTACATGGAGGTACTGCCATGCAATGCTTGCAGCTACAACTGTAGGGCGCCGCCCGGGCATGGCTCAATAACCTCCCACGCGGATCCATTTGCAGCTGGGATGAGCTGGTCTACAGCTTCGTGCGCAACTTTAAGGGCATGTACAAACGTCCCGCCTCAATCGAAGAACTGAGATGCTGCCAGCAAAGATCTGGCGAATCGCTGCGCTCCTACATCCAAAGGTGGTCCATCATCAAGAACTCCGCGGAGAACATCTCGAAAGACCGCGCGATTGATGCATTCAACGGCGGTGTCCGCCGCATGGAACTCAGGGAGGAGCTAGGCCGCTCAAAGCCCCAGACCATAGACCACCTGATGGAGATCGCGAATCGGTGGGCTGATGGAGAAGATTCGGTGAAGAACTGCGTTCACTCTGACGAGGAGGCAGAACTCGAACAAAGACGCGACCGCCGGAGTAAGCGTCGCATGCGCGTCTACGACAATCCTGATGACGTCAACATGGTCGCAGCTGGCTACGCTGATAGACGCGACGATAACCGCAACAGCGGATACCGCAGCGGCGGGTACCGCGACTCCGGGAAAACCACGCCAGTGTGGCAATGCCGCACTCGCGATGAAGCACCCGCGACCTCCATCGAGGACAAACTGTCCGAGCCATGCACGGTACACTTCTACATCGACAAGCATGATGGCAAGAGAAAGTCCAGCCACCTCCTCAAGGACTGCCGCGAGTTCCTCAAGCTACATGAGGGATTGGTTCGGATGACCCGCAATGCAGTTGAAAGAGGCTACGGAGCCGCTCCAGGCGCCGTGGCACATGGCGCACCACTACCACCACCTGGGCCACCCCCGAACGGAACTGCACCGGACCAGCACCACGGAGGTGAACCATACCCATGGGCCATGGGTACCATGATGATCCAAAAGGGGCGCCCCTCCAATAGTGTGCAGAAGGCCATCACTCGCCAAGTCAATTTGGCCACGCACTCGCCACCATCCACCACTGAGTACCTCAGTGGTAGTGAGTCGTGCATTACCTTCGACAAACGCGACCACCCGCCTCAAGTACCTCGCCCAGGTCATTGTCCCCTCGTACTCGAGGCGCAAATTGGAGGCTTCGACATGAGTCGCGTCTTCATGGATGGCGGAAGCGGTATCAACCTCATATTCACGAGTACCTTGCGAGCAATGAGGATCCCTCTAACCTGCTTGGAGGCATCGGACACAACGTTCCACGGCATCGTCCCAGGAAAAGGCGTATACCCCCTGGGCAAAATCAACCTCGACGTCATATTCGGCACGCCGAAGAACTTCCGGCGCGAGCGCATCGACTTTGAAGTTGTCGACTGGCCCTCACAATACCACTGCATCCTCGGACGCGTCGCGTTCGCTAGGTTCATGGCGGTACCCCACTACGCCTACCTGCAGATGAAGATGCCAGGTCCCAACGGCGTCATAACGATCAACGGGAGCTTCGAGCGATCTGACAATTGTGACAGGGAATTCAATAGAATCTCCCAGTCCTTCGGCATGCAGGAGGAGCTCGCGCGATTGAAGGAAACGACAGACAACAGTCTGCCCCCCTGAGTAGGCCAAGCTCACCTGACCTCTCCTTCGACTCATCTGTGCACACAAAGAAGGTGCAGGTCCATCCATCAGATCCCACCAAAACGGCCGTCATCGCCAACAACTTGAGTCCCGCATAGGAACTCGTGCTCATCGATTTCCTCCGTGAGCACTGGGAAATTTTTGCCTAGTGTCCTGCGGACATGCCAGGAGTTCCCAGGGAATTCACCGAGCAGGCACTCAATGTCAACCCCGACGCAAGGCCAGTCAAGCAAACAATCAGGCGACTGTCTGAGCCACGGGCACAGGCAGTCGGAATGGAGATCAACAGACTCCTCAAGGCCAAATTCATACGCGAGATCAAGGAAAGCACTTGGCTCGCCAATACGGTGCTGGTACCAAAAAAGGACACGGATATCCTACGGATGTGCGTGGACTTCACTTCATTAAACAAGCACTGCCCAAAAGATCACTTCCCGCTACCACGGATCGATCAAATCATCGACTCCACCGCTGGATGCGAGCGCCTCTGCTTCCTCGATGCCTACTCAAGGTATAACCAAATTCGAATGAAGGAGGAGGACCAGGAGAAGACCGTGTTTACAATGCCCTTCGGCGTGTTCTGCTACAACACAATGCCCTTCGGGCTAAAAAACGCAGGAGCTACGTACCAGCGATGCATGCAGGCTTGCCTCAAAGAGCAACTAGGTCGCAACATCCAAGTCTATGTCGACGGCATAGTAATCAAAACCAAGGAAGAAGCCTCTCTAATCTACGACTTGCGCGAAACCTTCGCCAATCTCGATCGTTACCGGATAAAGCTCAATCCGGACAAATGCGCCTTCGGTGTACCATCTGGGAAACTTCTCGGGTATCTCATCTCCGCAAGAGGGATTGAGGCAAACCCGAAAAAGATAAAGGCCATACTGGCCATGGAGAAGCCAAAGAACATAACTAGCCGGACGAATCACGGCCCTCAGTCGATTTATCAGTCGAATGGGAGAAAAGGCGCTGCCCTTCTATCAGCTCCTCCGCAAAGCTGACAAATTCGAGTGGACCAATGAAGCACAAGAAGCATTCGAAGACCTCAAGCGCCTGCTATCCACCTCGCCAGTATTGGTAACTCCACGAGAAAGGGAACCACTGCTGCTGTACATCTCTGCCACCAACCAAGTGGTTAACACAGTGCTCGTCGTCGAACGGGCCGAGGAAAACAAGGTCCACGGCGTACAACGCCCTGTATACTACCTCAGTGAGGTCCTCACGCCAACAAAACAGCGGTACCCGCACTACCAGAAGCTGGCGTACGACATCTTTATGACCGCCCGTCGACTGCGCCATTACTTCCAGGAACACCCAATCGTGGTAGTCAACAACGCCCCATTGGGACATATCCTCAATAACCCTGACGCCACAGGGCGAGTCGCGCTTTGGGGAATCGAACTGTCTCCATTAGACATCACATATGAAAAGCGCGGCGCAATCAAATCGCAAGTTCTCCCTGACTTCCTCGTACATTGGATGGAAAACCAACTCCCGGACAAGCCAGACATGTCCTACCTCTGGACAATGCACTTCGACGGATCCAAGAGGAAAGATGGAGCAGGAGCAGGTGTCATACTGACATCACCTCAAGGGGACAAGCTGAAATACATCATGCGAATGCAGTTCATAGCCTCAAACAACGAGGCTGAATACGAGGCCCTGTTGCACGGAATGAGGATGGCAAAAGCCTGCGGCGCAAAGAGGCTAATCATATATGGTGACTCCAAGCTGGTCGTCAACCAAACAATGCACGAGTGCGACGCACTGAACGACAACACGATCGCATACCGCGACCTCTACGACACACTTGAAGGAGACTTCGATGGTTGCGAGTTGCGACACATAGATCGCGAAAGCAATGAGGAGGCGGACGCACTCGCCAACATAGGCTCCAACTGCGCACCCATACCACCTGGGGTATTTCTCGAGCGCATATGCGAACGCTCCATCAAGCCAAAGGCCACAGAGAAGAAAACAAGCACAAGAACGGACTCGGGGGCTACGCCACCCAATGAGCCAATAACACTCGATGACTTGGAGCTCGACACAGGACTCGAGGGACCAATGAGCGTCATGATGATCAAACAATCCTGGACGCAGCCGTACATTATGTACCTCCTCAGCAAGCGCCTACCGGACGACCCGACAGATGCACGACACATCGCGCGACGCTCCAAGGCATTCGCCATTATCAACGGCGAACTGTATAAATGCAGCATCACAGGCGTGTTACAACGATGCGTCTCCCTAGCCGATGGAAGAGCAGTCCTCCTCGACATCCATGAAGGGACCTGCGGGCACCACGCCGCGATCGCGCCCTACCAAAGCTCTACGAGCTGGATTTTACTGGCCCACGGCCATGCGCGATGCCAAGGATATAGTCCAAAAGTGCAACGCTTGTCAGCGATTCGCAGACAAGCCACACGCACCAGGCGCAGAACTCCGGCCTATTCCATTGGCCTAGCCCTTCGCCCAGTGGGGACTCGACATGGTTGGCAAACTTCCAAGGTCCTCGCAAGGAGGCTACGTCTACCTCTTGGTCGTAGTCGACAAATTCACCAAGTGGATTGAGGCCATGCTAGTGACCAAGCAATCAGGGCACATCGTAGTCAAGTTCTTCGAGTCCATCTTCTACCGCTTCGGCGTGCCGCACAGCATCATCACCGACAATGGAACAAACTTCACATCCAAGGAGTTCCAAGAATTCTGCGAGAACCTGGGGATCAACATCAGCTATGCCTCAGTAGCACACCCACAGACAAACAGTCAGGTGGAAAAGGCAAACGGGCTCGTCTGCAGCGGCATCAAGAAGCGACTCCTCCAACCACTCGAACAAGCCGCGGGCTGCTGGCCAGACGAACTGCAATCCGTACTCTAGAGCCTGCGTACAACTCCAAACAGCGCCACCGGCTACACGCCATTCTTTATGGTACACGGAGCAGAGGCAGTACTACCCGTCGAGGTATGGTACAAAGCGCCACGCGTAATCGCCTACAGCGAGCAGGAGTCATCCCTCGCACTCGAAGACTCCGTCGACCTCCTTGACGAAGCAAGAGAAATCGCCGCAGAAAGATCCACGATCTACCAGCAGAACCTGCGCAACTATCATAGCAGAAGGCTTCACCCCAGATCCTTCGTCGAAGGTGACCTAGTCCTGCGACTGAAGCAGCAGGGGCATCTCAAGCTCGAGTCCCCCTAGGAAGGACCATACGTGATTACAGAAGTAATCCCAGGTGGCGCCTATCGCCTTCAAGATTTAGAGACAGGAGCCGCACACTCCAACCCTTGGAACGTCGCACAACTGCGACGCTTCTACCCTTAGTCGTTTTTCTTTACCTTTGCATCGCAAATAAGGCTATTCAGCCAAGGCTACTTAGCCGCACATTGTACTTCGTACTGTTCTTCGAATAAATAAAAGCTAAGTGCCCCAAAACTCCGTGTTCTCCTTTACTTTGTCAATTTTCATACTGGGCTACGCCACTTTATACACATATGTTCTTGAACAATAACGTGACATCTGAGTAGTGCACATCAATCGAACCCCTTAACACAAACTCAGCAACCCAGCACTTTGACAGGTTGACAAGGGAACGATACAAAGATGGACAGGCTAACGAAAAGGACTCGCATAAGTGCAACGCACCCCACGCTTAAAGCTAGTTGTACACATTCAACAGTAAATTATCTACAAATGTATACGAGCTTTACAACACTAGTACACTTATGTGCAGGATACATATTTGGCTACCCTTGCAACAGAAGAACATTAGTGTGTTCCTCGAAGAAGTCGACGACCTCCTCGGCTGGACGATCCACCGCCTGATAGTGCGGCACCATGTTCCAGGAAGATCCTACTGGTGGCACCGGTGGCCCAGAGACAATGGCGGCGACATCCATGTCAGGCCTGTGCAAACGCACCATGGAAAGGGCAGCCTTGGCACCAGCCACCAACTGCTGCCTCACGCACTCATGAACCGCGGACATATCTTGAAATTTGGTCAGGAGAGCCAGCAGGCTTGATGGAGTATCATCCAGCAGGAACATCGCCTGATAGATGTTCTTCAAACACGACTGCGACTTCTTCAGAAAGAGCAGCACTCGCGAGGCACGATCCTGCAGGGTCGCCAACGCAGTCGCACGATCATGATCTACCCAGAAGTATCCACTCTCCTGAAGTTGCTCCTGGGTGAGATCATGAAGACGGATGACAATCCTATCCCTCTCCTCCTGCGGATGGCGTGCGCTAACAACTACACGAAGCAACATCAACAGCATGAGTACAACATACCATCGCGATAAACTACAAAGGAAAAGACGAGGATGAGCAAACTAACACTTAAACTGGTCGCCAAGCTGCGCCACCTCGCCAAACAGATATTGCTCGCGGGCGGCGGCTTTTTCAGCCTTTGACTTCCACACGTCTGCGCTACCGCGGATCACGGGCAACTCACGCTCCAGTTGCTTAATACGATCACGAAGTCGCGAAAGCAAGGACATCTCCTCTACCCTGGAGCATGGTGGTGCCATTGTATCCTCAAGCGATGGCGAGTCCGGGGTTCCCCCCACAGGACCACTTGATGTACCCCTACCAAAAATCATGCCAGAGGCAAATAAGGCGACCAACTCAAAAGCCAAAAGTAACAGATGCATTCAGGATCAATAAAAGTATCTACAAACACATTCGCCAACAGGCATGTTCTCCAATCAAAAGAGCAAGTTCATCAGCTATTACAAGAAACTAACTACGGAGCAGCTGGCTTCTTCGACTTCGATGACCTCGGGGGCTTCATCAAGTCCGTGGCAGTATCAGATGCCACTGACTTTCCGCCGGCCCCTGAGGCCGAAGTTTTTGCTGCCTTCTTTGCACGATTGAGCTCCTCCGAATACTTGGCAACATTGTTTATCAAGGCATGGCCATATTTGGCACAGGCAGTCGCAAAGGGAGCAAATACTACCAGCTGACCATCCGCGCCAACAGGCATCGTCTTCAACACCGCAGAAGGATCTACTTCGACTCCGTGGGCTTGCACCATGGCAAGCGACATGGTCGCGCCAGCTGCACGGAGGGAGTTTTTGTACGTGGCAGGCACACCCCCAGCGAGCGACTCCACCAGCTCTTCCACATTGTCGACCAGCTCCGCCTTCGGCATCAGCTCCTCCCAGAGGCGACTCAGGGTGGCCTTGGCCTTGGACAGCGTATTTTGGACAGAGGCGCTACGATCCTCGATCGCAGATACCGCGCCCGCCAGAGCGTCATCACGACAAAGGGCTTGTGGATCACAACTCAAGACGCCAACATCTACACCAAAATACACACATGGATCAAACTTCTAGTGCCACCGACACTACAGAGGAAGAGAAGAACATCAATAAAATATCTACCAGTAAAGGTACCTGAGAGGGCCTTGGCGACTGAGAACAGTTGCTCTTCGAACAACTTCTCCCTGGCCGCAAAGGAGGCGCGCAGATCCTCTTCGTGCTTCTGGGCTTCATCACGAGCCGCGATTGCCTCGTCGCTCCCCTTCATAGCTGCGGCTAGCGTCTTCTCCAACGTGGCGACATCGCGCAGTAAAGCGTTATGCTCAGCTACATGGCAATCAATAATTGGCTGTCAGTCGATTATACCAAAACATAGAGAAGACGAAAGGAATAAGTATAGAACACTCACTTTCGACAACGTGATGACGCGTCTCCAGCATTGCATGCTGGCGACCCATCGCCATCACCTGCTCCGCCACTTGCGCGGCCTCCCTTACAAGGAGCTGTTGCACAAAGCAAGGAATCAAAGAGGGCAACAAAAAGCGATTGACTACCACATTAAAAAAATAAGGAAAGCTATACTTACATGGTCCTCCAGCGACTCCGAAGAAGTTTGTTGAACCGTCATCCGAGCAACTACTCGATGCTCCCCTACGTGAGGAGATCTCGAAGAATTGTGCCCGGAGTGGGCCGCCACTAGAGAAGGAGCACGCTCGACCTCTACCTTGGCACTTGAAGTCACGACTCCCGATTCCTTCAAAAATTCAACGTTGCCAGAAGATGACGACGCCTCTTGACTGCAAGACAAAATCCGCACTCAGAAAGGGAAAACTCTAGGGAAAAGCCATCAAGAAGAAAACAGAGAAGAATGAATGCACTAACAGAATTACCAGTCAAATTTGTCAAGATCAAACGTGGCCTCCGCCGACTCCGACGAAGACTCCTTGGGCAATCGCATCTTCTTGCGAGAAGACGGTGCCACAGCCCTCACAGGAACGGCGGGAATTGGCGACTCCGCGCCAATAGCCGCGCCTCCTAGAGTTGAAGGAGTCGACGCGTCGGAATCCCCGCTACGCGAATGTTTGCGAGTATCCGGGCTCTTGGACTCGGGGGCTTCCTCTTCCACATCAGAAGGGACAGTTGACTCAGACTCGTCCTCTTCCAAAGCTTCACGAGGAATAATCCCCTCAGGGAGGGGAGGCATACAAGGCGACACCGCCCACTCCTGTATGCAAACAGTAAAGATCAGCAAACATAACAGAAAACGCAATCGAGAAAATAAGCTACTACGTAGCACAGTTGTACCTCAGGAGGGGGATTCGAAGCATCGAAAGGAGGAACGACTGGCTCGTTCGGAAGCACATCCTTGAGGGTGTACTTTGTGACCAGTCGCACCCTCTTATCTACCTCACTCGCGGACATGCCATCAGCATACACGCGAGTGGCATCATCAGCGCCACCCCATTGAAACATGGGATAGACCCTGGCCTGGAGAGGCTGAACGCGACGACGCAGCCAAGTCCTGACAAGGGCGGAGCCTCCCTCTTCTGCGCCTATGCGACTCTCGAGGTCGCAGACGCACTGATATAGCACGTTTGTCTCCACGAGTTCGGAAGGCATGATCACGTTCTTCCAAGAACACATCTTCTTGCAGGGAGTCGCGGGATCGAAAGGCGCGAGTCCAAAGTGCTCTTCCTTGGCCTTCTGGTCGCGAACATAGAACCATTTGTCCCTCCATCCCTGGACGGACTTGGTAAGCTTGATATAGAAGTAGGTGGCAGATGGGTCGACGTGGATTCCGCAACCACCTACGTCATAAACTAAAGAGCCAGATGCGGATTGACGCTTCAATTTAAAGATGCGCTTGAAAAGACCAAAGTGTGGCTCGATTCCGAGCCAGCACTCGTAGAGAGTGATGAAACAAGTGATGTGGAGGAGCGAATTTGGGGACAGCTGATGGAGCTGGAGCCCATAGAAACAAAGAAGACCCCGAAGAAAGGGGTGAAGAGGCAAGGAAAGACCGCGAATGATGAATGCAAGAAACATCACTCGAAAACCAGCGGGAGGAGCAGGAATGGTCTCACCGCTGGGACGCCAGATCGGCGATCGCCAGAGATAACTCCATCTTGGCGAAGAAGGAGATCCGACGCCTTGATGATAGAGGGCGCCGCGCCATTGGTCACGCTGGTGCCCGCGACCTTCTTCTTCCAAGCGGCGGTGCTGGTGCCGCAGCAGGTGAGCCACCTTTCTTCTTCGCCGCAAAGAACGGTGGCATGGAATCAACGACAAGACCCTCCTTCTTCCCCATTGCGCGGCGGCGATGTGAGCGAAGGAAGTAGCTCGGGAACGAACGGAGCTGGTCCAGCATCGTGGAGAAGATGGGCGCAGGGGAAAGCAGAAAAGCAACAACAATGGCGATGGCAGCAAGGAAGAAAGAGCGCAGATGGGAAATTACCGCCGCAGCATCGCTACTTAACCCCTAGGAGATGCAATCCAACGGCTGACAAAAACCCTATTGGACGCGTGGCACCCATCGCGTTGGACACGTGGAGAAGAGGAAGCGCGAACCGTCCCCCAACTTCTACCATTATGCGCGGAAATCGAGGAGGCACGGTTAAAAATAAGATTATGCACGCCTAGTCAAATCAAAGTCAGAAAGTGGGACCCACCGATCGTCACGTCCCGTCAAAATCGCTCACGCGGGCAACTAAGGTCATACAAGCGTCAGCACTGACGTCACCAAGGCTATGCAGTGGAAAACTTCGACTATTTTTAGTCCTTGCTGGAGTCTTCGACTCCACCAAGCACTCGGGGGCTACTCCCATAGGGAGCGCTGGCCACGCACCCTACGACTTTTCTTTTTCTTGTTGCAGGAACACGGACAATCACAAAAGCAAACACAATCACTCGAAACACATTTCGATTATGGACATGTGTTACTCCCATAGGGAGCGCCAGAAACAAGCAGGCAAAAGACGACATCAGTCGCAAAAGTATTTTAGTACCTGCCTGAGTCATCAACTGAAACAAGCAGGCAAAAGATGACAGCAGTCGCAAAAGAATTTTAGTACCTACCTGAGTCATCGACTGAAACAAGCAAGCAAAAGACGACAGCAGTCGCAAAAATTCTTTAGTCCCTGCCTGAGTCTTCGACTCAACCAGCACTGGTTACTCCATAGGGAGCGCTGGTCGCGCACCCTATGATTATTTGTACAAAAAACTGTGTGTTGATAACATCCACACTCAAAACTCATGGCGACACTGCCTCATAATTTTCCCCCTACAAAGAGACAGCGTCTCCTAGGTTACCCGAATCGTCTCCGTGATGATAAAATTCAGATGCCGCGCCTACGGCGTGAAGGTAAGACCTGAATAAGGCCTGGCAACGCATTTAACTGCGCACTACCAGAAACATATCCGTGCCTACAGGCACGATGAACATGCCTTGACGGACGCTTCAAGTGCTCACACCCATATAACTGGAATTCGACTCCTGTAAGACCTCTGCGGCCTGAGTCGAATTACACCAGCACTTTTCCGGATTCGAGTCCGGGGACTCGAATTTGAGTAGATTGCGTTGTTTCACCCTAAGGTGGTTAACTGATACCGATACTTCGGTTATATCAGACACGTATATCAACAATCCCTATGACACAAATAAAAGCAATCGAAATGTACTCATTTAGGCACTCGAAGGCTTAAAAAGTCCCCAGTTGAATCTGCGATTCCACTGGACACTTGGGGGCTACTGACATGGGTATACCCTACAGGTACTCGAGCTTGATATATACGGTCTAAATACATACAGGCCCACAGTGTCGCTAAGGGCCGGATGGAGGGACTCGAGTAACCTACGGACTCTCGATTGCTTGAAGGACAAGAAGAAGCTAAAGATAGAAAGTTTGAAGGGGAAAACCCTAACTTGTAACTGACTCGACCTGCTACCCGAGATCTAGCCTATCTATATAAAGGCTAGGAGGGGGCAGCGAGGAGGACACACGCAACCCTAGTTTCCACAACCCTTGCCAGATTGCATCTGCGCACCATTGTAACTTTCGACTCCTTCGATAATTCCACGAGCAGACAAGCAGGAGTAGGGACCTCTACAAGGCCTGAACCTGGGTAAATCCTTTGTCCCCTGTGTGCTTTTTTGCTAGCCGATAGATGTCTCTAGCGCTCCCACCTTCTCCAAAACCCAAGTCCATAACAATGGGCATTGACAAGTTAAACCCTCATCACCAGGTGAGAAGAGGAAAGTGAACAAATGGAGGTATGTTGTTTTGTGCATACAAATAAAAAAGCAGTTGTTTCTTTGGACATACACATACATATAATGTTTCATATCACATACACATCAATATTCCTACATACTTCAATTATCCAACAGGTAATCAAACATTGTACTTGGTTCTTTATTTATAAACCTCCACATGTCTTTAGTCCCTAAACCATATCATCTAACCCTTGTCGATGTTGACAACATCAAGGCATATGCAGTTGTCCATCATTTCCATCTTGAG
This sequence comes from Avena insularis, assembly GCA_023614405.1. Taxonomy (NCBI): domain Eukaryota; kingdom Viridiplantae; phylum Streptophyta; class Magnoliopsida; order Poales; family Poaceae; genus Avena; species Avena insularis. Next base: position 229,976,179 of record CM042692.1, read on the forward strand.
TAGTATGAAAGTGCCATAAAAAATCTTGAGTTTTTTTCAAAACTCCGCCCACCCCCACGGGATCTCCATGTCGGTAGAGATGTTCATGCAGTACGTGCATGGATCTGGCTCGTTTAGGAACCTATTCCCAAGGAATGCGACGCCATTATGTTGACATGGAAGCCATCATGCCAACTTTCAAGGGATGTACTGAGAGTGGATATGTACAAACAAAGATATAGCTTAGAAAATAGTAGACATGAATCATGACAAGGGAAATGAAGAAAACACAATGCTCTTGATAATAAGAGAGAAAGGAGAATAACCTTACCAGGGTTTCTGAATACATTTCCTCATCTCTCACTATATGGGCATAGAAAAGAACATTTGGCTCAACATCGTGAGGCATCACTTTCATCATTTCAAAAGACATCGCTTTGATATCCTTCTTTGACAGATTAGGAACACTTGAAAACACACTGTCATGGAAACCGAACAGTAGATGTCACTTCCCATAGGACTATTGTAACAATGAAAGAAAAACATATTAGATGCATGTTTTCATACTGATAACTAGAAAACAAGAACAAAAATATAGAGAGAAGAAACCTAAAAAACATTACACAATGAGCACATGAAGCGACATTTAGCATTATTCATATACCTAGCCTCTCGTCCAATGGTTTTTCACTCCCTGATACATTCCAAATGTATCTATAATTTTTGATGCTCCATGCTTGGTTTTATCTACTTTCTTATGTTTTGTTCCAACTTTGGAGTACTTTTCATATGATTTCTTGGACTAACCTATTAACAAGATGCCATAGTGCCAGTTGCCTGTTTTTTGCTGTTTTTGGTTCCAGGAAAGTCAGAAAATGAATATTCTCTGAATTGGACGGGACAAAAGCCAAAGTTCCTATTTACCGGAAGACTCATGGAGCCAGAATACGAGACGGAGGAGGGCCAGGTCCTGGCCACACACCCCTAGGCGCGGGCTAGCCCTATCCACGCCACCAGGTCGTGTGGGCCCCCCTGGCACCCTCTCGGTCTCCCCTTTCGCCCATAAGAGCCTCCCGATACCAAAACCCTAAACAGTCAATCAGAAATCCACAGTCAATCGCCCATAAGAACCGCCGCCACCAAAGGGGAGATTCGGGGGACAGAAAGTCTCTGTTCCGGCACCCTGCCGGGACGGGGAAGTGCCCCCGGAGCCATCTCCATCGATCTCCACCACCATCTCCATCACCATTGCTAATTCCCATGATGAGGAGGGAGTAGTTCTCTCTCGAGGCTAAGGGTTCTACCGGTAGCTATGTGTTCATCTCTCTCTCTATGCATGATCTTATTGAGATCATGAGCTTGTAATATATAGATCTACCCTTCTACTCAAGTGCTTTAATAGATCTCTGCTCTCCCCACGTGTGTGAAGTTGACAGTGTGCACACCATGGTGGCACTTAGGCTAGAGATTACAAATACTTGTTATGAGTTATATTTGGAGTTGGATATCTTTATGAAATTGTGGTGTTTGTTGGACTCATCTAGTGCTCAAGGTGACAGTGTGAGGTTTTCTAGATGGGAAAGGCTTACTTTGAGGTGTGCTGTTATAGCCCTACCATCGATTAGAGTGTTCAACCGGAGAGTAGTTAAGAGTAGTATCATAAAGAGAAGATATTTATATGAGAGTGTTCACTAGTGAAAGTATGATCCCTAGGCCTTGTTTCTTAGCATTGAAACTTCGTTTGCTACTAGATCTGTTACATGTTTGCTTGCTGCCATCTTTATTTCAGTTTTACTTTAGTCTTTTCCACGCCATCAAGTTATTTTCTATCACCATTACCACTTGTATTTCACTATCTCTTCGCCGAACTAGTGCACCTATACACCTGACAAGTGTATTGGGTGTGTTGAGGACACAAGAGACTTCTTGTATCTTGATTGCAGGGTTGCTTGAGAGGGGATACCTTTGACCACTTCCTCCCTAAGTTCGATAGACCTTGGGTGATCCACTTAAGGGAAAACTTGCTGCTGTTCTACAAACCTCTGCACTTGGAGGCCCAACAACTGTCTACAAGAATAGAAGTGCGTAGACATCAAGCTATTTTCTGGCGCTGTTGCCAGGGAGGTAAGGTAAAAGGTATTCACAGCGGAGGATTAAAGAAGAAGAACCTCCCACGGCAAACGCCTATTTTCTGGCGCCGTTGCCGAGGAGGTAAGGTAAAAGGTACTCACATCCTCCGGTGTGAGTGCTCGAAGTTATTTCCTTTAGATTCTGCAATTTTGTCTTTTTGTTTCTTGTTTTCACTAGTTAGGCTTAATGGAAAACAACAACAAAATTAGAGAGCTTTTTAGTCTTTTTCCTAAGTTAGAACTCGAATTGTCTAAAAAGAAAATAAAAAAACCCATGGAACTTTCTTTGCATGCTAATAACAATGTTATTAATATGAATCTTCTGAACACCTTTGTTACTAATGCTATGGAAACATCTAAGCTTGGGGAAGTTGGTTCTTATGAAAATGATCTTTTTTACTTCCCCAGTTTTAAAGAAGAAAATTTGCTCTGATGATACTTTATCTCCCATATGTGGTAATTCTAATGATAATTTTAAGATACCTACAAGAATTATTGATCGTGTTATGGATAACTACTATTTTGGAGATGGAACTGTCCATCCCGGTGATCATTTGTTCTTTATACACGAATTATGCGGGTTGTTCAAGTGTGCAGGTATTACAACAGATCACGTCAAGAAGAAGTTATTTTCTTTATCACTTAAGGACAAAGCAAGGGAGTGGTATGAGCTACTGGATGATCCTCATCATTTGGAGTGGAAGGAACTTGAATCTCTCTTTTACTCTAAATTTTATCCTCCTCATGAAATTCATAAAGATAGGAATTATATTTATAATTTTCATCCTCATGATGGAGAAAATATTGCCCAAGCATGGGGGAGATTGAAGTCACTAATGCTCAAATGTCCCATTCATTAGCTCCCCAGGAATATTGTTATTAATAATTTCTATGCAAGGCTTTCAGGACATTACAAGGACTATCTAGATACTTGTTTAGAGGGATCCTTCACGAGTAAGGAGGTCAAAGCTAAGTGGGATATTCTTGAAACAAATTCAAAGCAATACCGAAGATTGGTATAACAACAAAGGTAAAGAACCAGGTATAAACTATGAGTATGATTGCATTAAGTCTTTCGCTGAAACTGCTGATATTCAAGAGCTTAGTGCTAAATATGGTCTTGATCCTAAAATTCTTATTGATTGTTTTAAAACATTTGCTTCTCATATTAATGCTCCTAAAGAAAAGTGGGACATGTATCATGAGCCTTTTAAAGACACTTGCATGGAAAACGAAATTGTTGTTAATGATAACAATAAACATGCTCAAACCTCTGAAAGTACTATTTCTTATAAGCATGTTAATTTTTGTGGAATACATAGACCTTGTGAGAATAATCAAATTGAAGAAGAATATTGTATCACCCACAGGAATGAAAAAACTATAATGTGGTATAGGGCTTTAAATGATCTTGGTAAAAAAGTTTGTGCCCTTTATCCTTTTATTTGTGAACTTTGCTTTGAAGTTGGTCATTTCAATTTTCAATGCTGAGGCCGTAATAATAGGCCTTCTAATCCAATGAGTACTGCAAGTTTGTATTGTGATGACATGATCACTCCTAATCAGCATGATGAACTTACATTATTTTTGGGATGTGAAGAGTTATCAAGAAAAACCTCTTTGGTAGATTTGAGTGCTTTTGATATGAATAGTGTCCTGCATGGTTGTCATCTTTATTGTGTTGATAATTGCCACACAAATAGTTACATACAAAATATTGTAGAAGATGAGATTTTCCAAAAATATGATAAGACTAATATGTGTTTTGATCTTAATAATGAAAAGAAGGAATCCTCCAAAGTTTCTTCTATTGTCTCTAATAATAAACCAGGTATATGGAGAATCTTCCTTGCAAGCCTCTCCCTCCTAAAGAGAAGAAGATAAAGAAGAAAAGGAGGAGTAAAAGGAGGGAGGAAACGGTATTTTCCCCTAAGCATGTAGCTCCTATTATAGTTTTTGATGAGTCTGAACTCGATGATGTTCCTATGCCTGTTACCTATAGTAGTGATCATGATTGGGAAAAGCACACTTCTTTTGATATTGAAAATATCTTTGGTACCAATTCTGAAAATGATGATATTAATAATTGTTGTATTATTAGTGCTATCCATGATCCTTCCAATGATGATATGTTTACAAATGAACACACTTGGGAAGATAACTATTCTATTGCTTATGATGATGCTATACCTCCAATATATGATGATGGCAATGATGAATATGATATTTTCAGTCCACCTACTATTGAGGAGGAAATTAATTATGATTACAATATGTCTCCTATATTTGATGATTATGGTGATGAAAATAATAATGATAGCTATTTTGTTGAATTTGCTCCCACTATAATCAATAAGAATTACTATGTTTATGTGGGGAGTATTAATTCTTTTATGCATGTGGCTCATGATAAGAATGTTTCTTGTGATAGTTATATTGTTAATTTTATTCATGATGCTACTGAAAGTTATTATGAGAGAGGGAAACATGGTTTTATGCATCTCAATAATATTAAGTTTCCCCTCTTTATGTTAAAAGTCTTGAAGTTGCACTTGTTTTGCTTTCCTATGCTTGTTGCTTTGTGCTTTCATGACTTGTTTCTTTACAAGATTCCTATGCATAGTGATATGGGGTGGCCCGATCTTCTCAGCAAGCACTTGTCGATAGATATGGTGGATGATAGATAACTAGCATGTAGCTATGAACTCTCCCGCTCGATCCAGGATGCCAATGCAACAGCTCTCAAACCTTGTAGGATATTCACAACACCACGCTCTTGCGCACGCAGTCGTGACCACAAACGGTAGTATGCAATCTACTAATTCCCAATGGAACAACAGATCACACTCAATTATAGTTGTAGAATTTGAACACATGGTAATTTTAGAGGTTCTATGAAAGAAACAACTCCAAAATATTTTAACGTGGTCTGTCCCTAAACTACGACGCCCCCATCTATTTAAGGGCTAAGGGTCGGTGGCTGTGACTAGGAATAACAGTTCAATTCAAACTAGGCTAAGATACAACCGACCCAAGGTGGGTCGGCTCAAGGCGCGCAGGCCTACTCTGCCGTGGCAGAGTCGGACCCGGTTTTTCTGTCGCGGCTGCTGCAGCGTAGAAGGTGCGTGGTTTCTCCGCCATGCATAGATCCCTCGACCATGTGTTGATCTTCTCATGGAGTGCTCCTTGCGCTTCCTCCCTCTCCTCCCTCGCGCATTCCTCATTGATCAACACGCCATGTTCCTTCAGTTCCTCACTCCGTGCTATGCCTTCTTCTCCTAAGTACCTGATCATACAATAATTCAAGGACTTAGGTAGTATAAAATTCTCATTAATTAAAATACCAGGTTCATCAAGAAACAATTTCACCTGTTGTTCTAGTAGCTTGGCACGAGCTCTTGTGATTGGTCCAATCCTTATCTCACTGGATTGATCCTTCTTTGTAATTGGGGTTGGTGTAATTGTAGGGATGTCCTCATCATCTCCCCCCCTTCAAAAGGCGTCGACCTCGACGCTCCAAGGTCTTCTCCAGCATATGGTGACAAATCAGCAACGTTGAAGCTGTTGCTAACTCCACCAAACTCCTCAATAGGTATATCAACCGAGTAGGCATTATCATTAATCTTGGCTAACACCTTGTAAGGACCAGCACCACGTGGCTTCAATTTTGATTTTCGAAGTAGTGGAAACCTATCCTTGCGTAAATGCACCCAAACCATATCTCCAGGATCGAACAACACTTCTTTTAGTGTTTGATTCCTTGCAGCAGCAATGTTCTTGCCTTTCTTCTCAATAGCCTCTCGAGTCTTCTCATGTATTTTCTTCACATAATCAACATGTTTTGATGCCTCCATATCAACTCTCTCATGTAATGGCAGAGGCAACATATCAAGTGGCGTCAATGGCTTGAAACCATACACCACCTCAAAAGGACAAAGCTGAGTAGTTGAATGCACAACCCTGTTGTAAGCAAACTCAACATGTGGCAAACACTCTTTCCACTCCCGCAGATTCTTTTTAATCATTGTCCTTAGCAGCTATGACAATGTTCTATTCACCACCTCCGTTTGACCATCTGTTTGGGGATGACATGTAGTACTGAATAGCAACTTCGTTCCTAGCTTCCCTCATAAGGTCTTCCAAAAGTAGCTCATGAACTTCACATCACGGTCAGAAACAATCGTCTTTGGTACTCCACGTAATCTCACGATGTCCCTGAAAAACAAGTTAGCAACATGCGACGCATCGTCGCTTTTGTGGCAGGCAATAAAATGAGCCATCTTAGAGAACCTATCTACTACCACAAATATAGAATCATGACCTCTCTGAGTTTTAGGTAGACCTAGCACAAAATCCATACTAATGTCTTCCCATGGAATAGTAGGTGCAGAGAGAGGTGTATACAAACCGTGAGGCTTCAGCTTAGATTTCGACTTGTGGCATGTAATACATCGTCTCACAAATCTGTACACATCACGCCTCATCTTGGGCCAATAAAAGTGATCAGCAAGCATGAGCAACGTCTTCTCACGCCCAAAGTGACCCATGAAACCACCAGCATGTGATTCCTGCACTAAGAACAAACACAACGACGATTCTGGAATACATAGTTTGTTAGCTCGAAACAAATATCCATCATGTATATGATACTTATCCCATGCGTTTCTAAGAGCACACAAACGATATGGTTCAGCAAAATCATGGTCAGTTGCATAAAGTGCACAAATAGCTTCTAATCCAGGAATTTTAACATCAAGATTGGTTAATAGCATGTTCTTCCTAGACAGAGCATCAGCAACAACATTTTCTTTTCCCTTCTTATAATTAAGGATGTAAGGAAAAGACTCAATGAACTCAACCCATTTAGCTAATCTTCTATGCAAGTTTGATCGAGCTTTCAAGTATTTCAATGCTTCATGATCATAATGTATGATGAATTCCTTTGGCCACAAATAATGTTGCCAAACCTCAAGTACTCTAACAAGTGCATACAATTCTTTATCATAGATTGAATAAATCAAACAAGCACCAGTCAATTTCTCAGAAAAATAAGCTATAGGGCGACCCTCTTGCATTAAAACGCCACCTATGCCTATACCACTAGCATCACATTCAACTTCAAATTGCTTTGAAAAATCAGGTAATGCAAGCAATGGTGCAGAAGTAAGCAAACGTTTCAAAGTATCAAAAGCAATGTCTTGGGCCGCGCCCCATATAAAAGGAACACCTTTCTTTGTCAAATCATTCAAAGGTGCAGCAATGGTGCTAAAATCTTTCACAAAGCGCCTATAGAAACCAGCGAGATCGTGGAAACTACGCACTTGAGTTACATTCATTGGAGTAGGCCAATTCTGAATTGATTCAATTTTAGATTGATCCACCTCTAGTCCATGTTTAGAAACAACAAATCCTAGGAATATGACCTTATCTTTTGCAAATGTACACTTTGCAAGGTAAGCATATAATTTATTATCACGTAACACTTGCAAAACTTGTCTAATATGAGTGCAATGTTCAGATTCGGTGTGGCTGTATATGAGTATATCATGAAAGTAAACAACCACGAAACAACCAAGAAACTCTCTCAAAACATGATTCATCAAAAACATGAAAGTACTAGGTGCATTAGTAAGCCCAAACGGCATAACTAACCACTCATACAAGCCAAATTTAGTTTTGAAAGCAGTTTTACATTCATCCCCTTCTTTCATCCTAATTTGATGATAACCACTACGCAAGTCAATTTTAGAGAAAACAGCAGCACCACTCAATTGATCTAGCATATCCTCTAAGCGTGGAATAGGATGACGATATCGAATAGTGATGTTATTAATCGCTCTACAATCAACACACATGCGCCAAGTACCATATTTCTTAAGAACTAAAATAACAGGAACAGCACATGGGCTAAGAGAGACACGAATGTACCCTTTATCCAACAACGCTTGTACTTGCTTCTGAATTTCTTTAGTTTCTTCGGGATTAGTCCTGTAGGGTGCACGGTTGGGAAGTGTTGCGCCATGAATCAAGTCCACTTGATGTTCTATACCACGCAAGGGAGGCAAACCTGCGGGTACATCTTCTGGAAACACATCCCCAAAGTCCTGCAAAACAGATGAAACACCAAGAGAAATAGGGGTCATGTCGTTAGAAACCAATACCTCGCCCTTATACATGAGCACAAATGGCATGGCTGTAGGATCCTCACGAAATTCTCTCATATCTTCCTTAGTGGCTAATATCACTAGACCAGGCACTCTCTCACTTCTCGTTATATCACTCAATTTAGGCTCAATTACATCAGGAACAACTGTCACACAATCTCGCCGAGTGGTAGTATCTTCCGTCGAATTCACCTCTATCTTCTGGCGAGAATCATTCACAATTTCTTGTGGTGTCATTGGCTGCATGGTAATCTTTCTTCCTTTGAATTCCAAGTGATATGTATTGGCTCGGCCATTGTGTTGCACATGGCGATCATAGAGCCATGGCCGACCTAATAGGAGGTGACAAATAGTCATAGGAACCACATCAAAATCAATAGAATCTTTGTATGGCCCTATTTGAAAGTTCACGCGTACCATATGATTTACCTTCATCTCACCATTGTTGCTCAACCATTGTATGTAGTATGGCTTGGGATGAGGTAAGTATGTCAAATTTAGTTTGGCACATAATTCCTTAGTTGCAAGATTTCTGCAGCTACCTCCATCAATAATGACCTTGCAAGCTTTATTTGGTCCAACTAGAGCTTTTGTTTGGAACAAGTTGCAACGCTGGGATTCCTCAACCGGTTGCACGCTAAGTATACGTGAAGACACGACAATAGTTGGTGCACACTCAGCATATGCATCAGCACCATCCTCGTCATCATCAATATCAACATCAGAAGCTTCATCTCCACTTTCTACTTCACCTTGTTCATTAACAAACATAACCTTGCTGTTTGGACAATCCTTCTTGTAGTGACCTCTACCACCACAAGTGTGGCACACCACATCACGAGTACGTGCAGTAGACATGTTGGAATCGGAGCTAGCAGCAGGAGCAGCGAGTTTTCGAGCATTAGAACCAAACGAAGGAGTACTTGCTGGTTTGGACGATGGTGTAAACGGAACAGCAGCTGGTGACGCAGCTGTAGGAGGAATAGGTCTGGCCGAAAATCTGCTGGAGGATGGAAAACGAGTACGTGACTTCGCCTCTTCTACCAACTGGGATTCAGCCTCTCTAGCATGATGCAACAACTCATTCATGGTCTCATACTTGTGATGACGAACAATGCTCTTGATTGGTAACTTCAAATTGTTTAGGAATCACTTCATGGTCATCTCAATGGACTCACGAATTCTAGCACGCTGCATAAGCATCTCCATCTCCATGTAGTACTCATCAACTGTCATTGTTTCTTGCTTCAGTTGCGTCAATTTATCAAAAACTGAACGCAAGTAGTTGGTTGGGACGAAACGAGCTTTCATGATTTGCTTCATCTCGCGCCAATCCATCACAGGAAGTTCATTGTCCTCCCTCCTATGTTGCACAAGAGCATCCCACCAACGCAAAGCATAACCATCAAATTCAGATCTTAAGTTTGACCTTCTTATCTTCTGGATAGTCAAATAAGCGCCAGAGTTTCTCAATCTTCAACTCCCATGTGAGGTAGTCTTCAGGATCAATGGAACCATCAAACTTAGGAATTGAGAATTTTGGCTTGCCCAAACCATCATCAGTAGTTTGGTTGGGAACACGTTGAGCACGCCCAAGAGGAGCATACCCACGGCCATGAGGTGCATGGGCAGGTGCATGGGCAGGGGGAATGGCACGTCCCCTGCCAACATGTGGAGCAGCATCCACAACGCTACCCTCATCAAAATCATCAAAGGTATCGTCATGTTGAGGCTCTTCCCTTCTATGTAAAGCGGTTGTCAAACCCTCAATGGGCTGCTGCAAAGCGGTGACATTGACATTGAGCGTAGCCACTTGTGTTTGAATAGTATCCACCGTTCCAACAAGGTGATCTAATCTCACATTCAGATCTTGGAGATTCTTGCCAATGGCATCTGTCGTGTGAGTAAACACACGTGTCAAGTGGGATTTCAAAGCCTCATATTCACGCCAATTGACGAGTTCCTCATCCTTTTTCTTCTGCATCACAACATTATCATCACTAGAAGACATGATTAGTAGGTTAGTGCACATGATCAAAAATCTGTATGGTGGAACTCTCACAGCTCACTCACAACTAATAAGAAAGGAGATCTTACCGTTCCAAAGTGAATAGAGATGTTCTACCAACGAAATCAAAGACCGATGCACTTGATGTGATGAAGTGAATATCAAAGGTATAGAGAACGATCACAAGGCACACAAGGTATTTATGGTGGAGCTATAGGTATGGTATCCTAACTACACCGCAAACAAGTCCTAGTGCTGATCGTACAAATACCCAAGAAACACACACGTGGAGAAAAACGTGGCAATGCAACTATGAAGGGTGTTGCACTACGCTCGAGAGACACTAGCAAAGCTCAAAGTAAACATGCACAAGGTTGCTCAATCTACGGGTGCACAAAGATAATACTAGGCCTCTTGCTCAGATTCTCCTTTTTTTTATACAACTTTTTTCTTTTTCTTTTGGATAGCTTTTCCTTGATACTTTTCTTTTTGCTATCTTCCCCTTTTTTGTGATAGATAACACACGGCCAATTACAAAGTACGGCACCAAAAGTCCTAAGAGCAGCCTGTCGGAGCGAAAACTAGTCTCAATAGGCAAGTTCCTACACCTATATAGTAGATTGGCTATGGCTAAGGGTTTTTGGAAAAGTGCAAATCGATCACACTTTGTAATTATGGTGTCGTGGTAGCAAAACAGCTCAAAATCCTGCCGTGGTAGATCGATAACTTGGTAACTCAGAAAGTCCTGCCGTGGCAGAGAAAAACACTGGAATCCTGCCATGGCAGACTTGGTAACCCAGAAAGTCCTGCCGTGGCAGTGAAAAACACAGAAATCCTGCCGTGGCAGACTTGGTAAGCAGAAAAAGACGTCGAAATCCTGCCGTGGCAGACTCGGTAACCTGGAAAGTATTTTTTTTAATTCCGACTCAGCCAAGAGTAGAAGACTAGGAATCTTAGAGGATATCGGATCTGATTGGATGGCGGCGGAAAACAAAGGTGGCAAAACGACTAAAAACAAGAGAACAGAACGATGAAGAACAGATCTAGATTGAAACTAAAGGATGAACACGACCAGCAACTATTACTCATCTACGATGCAATCTAGTCTATGACAACTCTTTTTGTGGGGCTTTTTCTGGATAGGACTAAAAACACTCGCTAATCTATAGATGGATTGTGGATTGCTTACCCGAGGCAACGAGGAACTCTGATACCAAGATGATATGGGGTGGCCCGATCTTCTCAGCAAGCACTTGTCGATGGATATGGTGGATGATAGATAACTAGCCTGTAGTTATGAACTCTCCCGCTCGATCCCTGATGCCAATGCAACAGCTCTCAAACCTTGTAGGATATTCACAACACCACGCTCTTGCGCACGCAGCCGTGACCACGAACGGTAGTATGCAATCTACTAATTCCCAATGGAACAACAGATCACACTCAATTATAGTTGTAGAATTCGAACACAGGGTAATTTCAGAGGTTCTATGAAAGAAACAACTCCAAAATATTTTAACGTGGTCTGTCCCTAAACTACGACGCCCCCATCTATTTAAGGGCTAAGGGTTGGTGGCTGCGACTAGGAATAACAGTTCAATTCGAACTAGGCTAAGATACAACCGACCCAAGGTGGGTCGGCTCAAGGCGCGCAGGCCTACTCTGCCGTGGCAGAGTCGGACCCGGTTTTTCTGTCGCGGCAGGCTGCCGTGGCAGAAGGCTGCGTGGTTTCTCTGCCGCGGCATAGATCCCTTGACCATGTGTTGATGTTCTCGTGGAGTGCTCCTTGCGCTTCCTCCCTCTACTCCCTCGCGCATTCCTCATTGATCAACACGCCATGTTCCTTCAGTTCCTCACTCCGTGCTATGCCTTCTTCTCCTAAGTACCTGATCATACAATAATTCAAGGACTTAGGTAGTATAAAATTCTCATTAATTAAAACACCAGGTTCATCAAGAAACAAGTTCACCTGTTGTTCTAGTAGCTTGGCACGAGCTCTTGTGATTGGTCCAATCCTTATCTCATTGGATTGATCCTTCTTTGAAATTGGGGTAGGTGTAATTGTAGGGATGTCCTCATCACATAGGAAGTGGGTCAGACTTAAATGTGCTTTGAATTTGCTTCTTGTTGCTCTCTTTTACTTCAATTCATATTTCTTATGTGAGCATCTTCTTAAACTGTCATGCCTAACTTAAAGGCGTTAAAGAGAAGTACTTGTTGGGAGATAACCCAAGAGTTTTAGATGAGTCTTGGAAGTTATTACTTCAGTAATAACCGCTCCTTATCCATATTATTTGCTTTCTGTGCCAAGAGTAACCTCTAATGAGAGTGAAGTAATGATTGGGAAAGTTGCTGTACCGAAACAGATTTTTGTGCTTCACCGTAAAAATTCGTGAGAGAGCTCTGTATGTCGCATTGAGCTGTAATTTTTTGTGCTTCTGCCCCAGGTGGTTATATAACTTTCGTTAGTTCAACACTTTTTGATTTGAGAAACAGAAGGTCTTATAAAAAATTCGTCTTTACCTGCTGGTCTGTTTTGACAGATTTCTGCCATTTTCTGCATTTGCTTCTTGTGGGTTCCTTTTTGAGTTCTTTTGGGGAATTGAGCTTTTTGAGGGAAGTGCTACAGTAGCTAGTGTTCTAATGGAAGTTTATTGATGTTATAACTGAACCAAAAGACTTATTATCTTCAATACACTAATGTTGCTAATGAAGATTGTGTGATGTTTTGTATGAAGGAAAAATTTCAGGTGTATGGAAGGAATGAGTAATGAGATGGAAGATGGACTAAAGCTCAAGCTTGGGGATGCCAAGCATGTCACCATAAGAAATATCCAATAAGTACAAGCGTCAAAGCTTGGGGATGCCCAAGGCATCCCCCTCTTCATCAATAAAAATCCCAGGTTTCTTCCAAACGCTTCATTTTTATTGTTTCATGCACAATTGTGTTGTTCTTGGAGTGTCTTCTTTTTCGTTTTCATTTTGGTTTTTCGTTTGCTTGGTTTGCTTAGTTTGCTGAATAAGTTGGTTGGATCCCCTCTTTCATACATTGGTTTGCAAATAGTTTGGTTCGGTTTGGAAAAGAGTAGGAAAGTTCTTGCTTATGTGATAAAAAGAGTTTGTTTTTGACTGTGGCCTGTGCTTTGTCATGCCATGCTTGATATTGTTTTGGCTTTATGCTTAGTATTCTTTGCTGTAGCATGACTTGTTATAAACAATTGAGATTGCTTAATGTGCCTTGGATGAATCATGCGTTGTTTTAGCATATTAAAGCATAGTATAGTGGTATTCTCCTTTGATGCTTTATTTGGGCTGACTTGGCACATGCTCACACCATGTTATGACTATCCAAAGTGAGCATAGCCTTTATGATCCTTTAGTTTTCAACTTGTAGTATCACTTTATGCTTTGATTAATGATGTTTTGTCGCTCTGCATGATTATGGCCATTATTGCTCTCTTAGTTTGTCGCCCCCAGTCTTTTGCTAGCCTCCACAACCAAGTATGAGTTCCACTCATGCATCCAACTCCTTAAACCAAGTTATCCCAAAGAGTCCACCATACCTACCTACTAGCTTATGCTATTCCAAGTATATTCATGCTTTTGTTTACCTTCCGAATTATACTTGTTATGAGAAAACTAGTGATTAAAGCTCTCACGAACTTGATGGCACACTTTACTTTTCTTACCCTTAATAAACTTGAACCATTGTGTCGTCTATGTTGTATATGCTTGCACTTATTTGTTGGGAATTAGCAGAACCATGCTTTCATGGGGAACGCTTTCAACATTGCACTTGGTACTTGTACCTAGTTGATATCATGCTCTTTTGTATATGGATGTCATCGGTGTGAAATCAAAGGGGAGCTTGTAAGTCCATGGAGTTATGTATATGTGTTAGAGAAACGCCTGGGACGCTGGTCTAATCCATGCTGACATGGTGGAAACCCGCATCGTAACCATAATGAGCTGTCTATGAAGCATTATTCTTATAAAAAAAGAGTCCTATATTGAGAAAAAAGAGAAGAGAGAAAAAAAAGATACTATGAAAAGAGGAAAGAGAGAAAAAAGCACCATATTCCCATGGTAAATAAGAAGAATGCTGAGATGCTCGTTGTCTGCTTGCCTTGTCATTTTGATATGGGGATTCTTCCGTATCATCGGGCAAGGGGTACCCCGTTGGCGGTTCTCTATGATACACATGTACTTACGATGACAAGAACTTACCGGTGACTAAACTTGAGTATCATGAGGAGCGGCCCTCGTATACAAGGGACATGAGATTTCTAACTTATACTTCGTCAAGCATGTACACCATAGTTTGTTCACTTTAACCTTAATCACTTCAAGATGCTTATGATAGGGGCAATGAGAGATGAAAGCTAATAAGTACCATAATTTTTGGAAGCTCTTGATGAGACTTGAATCCCTGCTTCCTTCTATGAAGGCCTTTCTTCCACCACTATATTGAGTCTCCACCTTCTACCTTTATGCACCTACTTTGAGAGCATAGTGGCCATTCTTAGTTCTATGTGCATTGTCTCAAGACTTGTTGATTGATGCATACCTTGATATTGCTTGTTTTAAACTATTTGTATCTAGTCACTCTTATGAACTTTGAAGGTGTCCTATGCATTTATATTTGCTACTCTATTGAGGGACAAGCTGAGTACTATTATGCCATGTTTTCTTTATGTGAAACAAACAAACGTCTTGCAAAGCATGTTATTCATGATTCTTTTGTTTGTGCCTTTTCATGTTGCATCATAGTTTCTTTCCTTATTGCTAGAACTTTGTCTTTCATGTTATGATTGAAGTACTTTGATCCTAGTTATCAATGTTTTACAAGTACTTTGATCAAATTTATGATGGTGCATGTCACCTCAAAAATTATTCATTCTTTTTATCACTTACTTACTCGAGGACGAGCAGGAGTTAAGCTTGGGGATGTTGATACATTGCAAATGTATCTATAATTTTTGATGCTCCATGCTTGGTTTTATCTACTTTCTTATGTTTTGTTCCAACTTTGGAGTACTTTTCATATGATTTCTTGGACTAACCTATTAACAAGATGCCACAGTGCCAGTTGCCTGTTTTCTACTGTTTTTGGTTCTAGGAAAATCAGAAAATGAATATTCTCAGAATTAGACGGGACAAAAGCCAAAGTTCCTATTTTACCGGAAGACTCATGGAGCCAAAATACGAGACGGAGGAGGGCCAGGGCCTGGCCACACCCCCCCCATGCGCGGGCTAGCCCTACCCGCGCCACCAGGTGGTGTGGGCCCCCCTGGCACCCCCTCGGTCTCCCCTTTCGCCTATAAGAGCCTCCCAACACCAAAACCCTAAATAGTCAATCAAAAATCCACGAAAAGTTCCACAGCTCCGCCGCCACCGAAGGGGACATTCGGGGGATAGAAAGTCTCTGTTCCGGCACCCTGCCGGGATGGGGAAGTGCCCCTGGAGCCATCTCCATCGATCTCCACCACCATCTCCATCACCATTGCTAATTCCCATGATGAGGAGGGAGTAGTTCTCTCTCGAGGCTAAGGGTTCTACCGGTAGCTATATGTTCATCTCTCTCTCTCTATGCATGATCTTATTGAGATCATGAGCTTGTAATCTATAGATCTACCTTGCTACTCAAGTGCTTTAATAGATCTCTGCTCTCCCCATGTGTGTGAAGTTGACAGTGTGCACACCATGGTGGCACTTAGGCTAGAGATTACAAATACTTGTTATGAGTTATATTTCGAGTTGGATGTCTTTATGAAATTGTGGTGTTTGTTGGACTCATCTAGTGCTCAAGGTGACAATGTGGGGTTTTCTAGATGGGAAAGGCTTACTTTGAGGTGTGCTGTTATAGCCCTACCATCGATTAGAGTGTTCAACCGGAGAGTAGTTAAGAGTAGTATCATAAAGAGAAGATATTTATATGAGAGTGTTCACTAGTGAAAGTATGATCCCTAGGCCTTGTTTCTTAGCATTGAAACTTCGTTTGCTACTAGATCTGTTACATGTTTGCTTGCTGCCATCTTTATTTCAGTTTTACTTTAGTCTTTTCCACGCCATCAAGTTATTTTCTATCACCATTACCACTTGTATTTCACTATCTCTTCGCCGAACTAGTGCACCTATACACCTGACAAGTGTATTGGGTGTGTTAGGGACACAAGAGACTTCTTGTATCTTGATTGCAGGGTTGCTTGAGAGGGGATACCTTTGACCACTTTCTCCCTGAGTTCGATAGACCTTGGGTGATCCACTTAAGGGAAAACTTGCTGTTGTTCTACAAACCTCTGCACTTGGAGGCCCAACAACTGTCTACAAGAATAGAAGTGCGTAGACATCACTCCCACCCATGCCCAACATAGTTACACGAAATAAACTTTGCAAGGAAACACGACTAAATTTACTACATCAATGCCCTAGTAAAAGACCTCTAGTAGGCTCCTCCACAAATGTATATCCTTTTGTAGGTACATGTCAAACATCAGAATTTTCCAGCACTGTGTAGTTAAGACCTTTCTAGTGCACATGTTAAGTTGTGCCCTAAAGTGAGAAGGAACATACTTCCATAACAAATGAAACCAAATATATAGACATATAAAAGAAATGTACCTATAGAGAGATATGACAGAAAAATATAATTATCACACAAGCCCTAAAGTCGCCCACCATATTAACATGAAAGGACATGGCCTATCGATCGGTCTGACCACAAAGGCCCATAGGCTAAAAGCACAAATGAGACTCCATGCTTCAAACGACAAGAATAAAGTTCAGTGATCTTCAGTTAAATGCTATAACACGTAGGTCAAACCATAACGATTCAGCAGGAAAATTTTCATACATGTCATATTTAGGGAATATATAGGGAATATTTTAGTTACACTTTCATCTTTTAACTTTATGATTTAATGCAATTAAAATAAGAATAACAAGTCATTGAAAACATCTAACTAGGATTAATTACACATATATGTGCCACACTCTATACCAGCACACATACAATTAGTCACACACTAGAACATAATGAAGCTAGACTAGGTTATATGCTCCTAAAAAATTCACTAACAACACCTAAATTTAATACTACTACCATATATTATATTCATAAATCATCAAAAGTAGTATTCCCTCCAATCCAAATTAACTGACTCAGATTTTGTCTAGATACGATGTATCTAGAGATATTTTAGTGCGAGATACATGCATATCTAAATGAACCTGAGTCCACTAATTTGGACCATAGGGAGTATAAGTGAATCAGAACTGAACAAGATATATGTTCGTCCATATCTAAACCCTAGAGAGATGAGGAATATAGGAAAGGAGAGGACGAGGATTACCCTAATGATGCTCGAGGGAGGTTGTCACCCCGAGGGGGAGGACAGCGACACGTGCTGGCCAGCAACGACAAGTTAATTCCTCTTGGAGAGTAGGAACACGTGCGGTAATGATTTGGAGCAAGCCGCCGAAGAGGCAAGACTCCAAGGAAGTCCTAGGGGCTTCGGGAGTGGAAAATACGGCTGTGTCTAGCAAGTAGAACTAGCAGAGGGCAGACCGGAAAAGGAGTCTTGGTGGTGAGGCATACCATACAAGCGATGGTATCTTTTTAGCATCATTGTTGATACACATGTACCACATAAAAAGAGTACTCAAAATTTCTTTAAAAAGAGTACTCAAAAGTCTAGACACCCAAACCGCATATGAAAACCTAGGCTAGCGGTGATCTCGCTGGTGATTTCCCCAACATTGTGCCGCCCAAAGCAGTGGATAGACCCTCCATATATTCTCCTACATCATATTCGCGCGTGGTATGCATAAGTGTTCCTCATGATCTCATGAGTCTCACCCCGCCTCATCTACTGTTTATCTTAGCTAATTATTTAACATTGGCATCATAGGGATGGATCCTGATGGATGTATCCTAAGAAATGAGGCACCAATTTCTATGAAGGTGTGCTCAATTGTTTACTTAAAGACGTCAAAACTTATAGGCAGCAAAAGGGTGATAGGAAGATATGCTGGCCGTGTGTAAAATACAAAAACAAGGTGATGTTCGAGTTCAAATCCAGGGATTTGATGCATCACCCGATGCAATTTGTTTCCATGGAAGTCTATACACGATGGACAAGCCACGGCGAGGAGGTTGATGACCAAGGGGTAGGTGAAGATGATGGTCATGCTCCAAAAGAAAGTGCGATGGATCTGGAACATGAAGATCCCAAAGGGGAGAATGAGAAAACTGTGTCACGCATGGTAAAAGACCCAAATTTTCGGAAGCATATTAAGAAAGAGAAGGATAACGCTAGTGTGGCAAAAACAGAGAAGGAGAAGTATGGGTCACTGGTGGAAGACTCAGAAACTTCCTTGTATCTCGGGTTCAATGGAAATGTCACCTACCTCTCATTCTCCCTGGAGATGCTAAGGCTCAAGGCAACCAACAACTCAACGGACACAAGCCTCGATTGGATATTGATATATCATTGCAAAGTTATTCCAATAGGGCATACATTGCCTAAGAGTTGCGATGAAGCATAGAGATTGTCTTCCCGCTAGGAATAGATATATAGAGGTAGCACGCCTTTCCCAATGACTACATTATTTATCTCGGCAATAATGATAATCTGAAGAAGTATCCAGAGTGACAAGCATCCCGGTTCAAGCAGGGAAGGGATCCCATAGAAGATGGTGGGCAAAGAGTGACGGGTGGGACTCCTGCCAAGGTTGTATGGTACCTTCCAGTTATTCCCCGTATGGAGCTCCTTTTCAAAAATAAGAAGGCGACAGCGCTAATGCGTTGGCACACCACACGGAAGAGCGTGAATAGGGAAGTGTTGAAACACCATACAGATGGTATGTAGTGGAAATCAATTGACACTGAATACCCCGTGTTCGGAAATGATCCGAGAAATGTCAGATTTGGCATGAGTACAGATGATATCAACCCTTTCGGCAACATGAGCTGTAGGTTCAAAACTTGGCCCGTGGTTTTTTGGATGTACAACCTCCCTCTATGGCTCTACTTGAAGAGGAAGTGTATAATCTATGTATACTAATTCAAGGTCCGAAGCAACCTAGAAAAGATCTAAATATGTATCACCAACTACAGTATGAAGAGCTAAGGGCACTATGGGACGGCCTAGTGGTCAAGGTCTGGGATGCTTATGTGGAAGAGTACTTTGATTTGAAGGCCATTATGTTCATGACTATCCAGCTCTAGGGTATCACTCTGGACATGCTGTGCATAGATACTTTGGTTGTTCCCTGTGCAAAGAAGATATGGCAAGTAAACGCCTAGATGAATCTAGCAAAGTCATGTTTATGGGTAAACAAACATGGCTAAAAATGGATGATGTATGGAGAAAAGATGAAAAAAATTGACAAGATAGTTCAGACCTAGTCGCCCCCTCATAAGAAGGGTGGAAAGGAAATCAACAAAATGCTGAAGAATTGGAAAGAGTGCCCTAGGCGGGATTGATGTAGAAGAAGGTAGAGCCGTTGAAAGGTGTGTAGAAAAGAATATCTGTATTCTAGGATTTGCCTTACTAGGAGCATCTAAACATGCATAACTACATAGATGTCATGCATGTTTAAATTTGTTCTATGATCGCTTTATTGGAATATTGCTCAACATGGCAGGCAAAACTTGGGCTGAAGTCATGAATTGACTTGGAATTAATGAACATACGAAGAGAGTTGTGGGCGCATGATGATGAGACCCGGTTGTCGGAAAGTACTATCAAAATCAAGTTGAGCATGTCCCTAGCTTGTTACAATCTAAGTAACAAAGAGATCCGGAGGTTTTTCAAGTGCCTTGAAGGTGTTAAGGTTACATCCGACTACTATGCATACATACTGAGAAATCTTGACAAGTAGAATTTTAAATTAATTGGCATGAAGTCTCATGATTCTCATGTTATGATCACGTAGATACTTTTGGACGCAATTAGGGTGCGTGGAGCCATGGGTCCGGAAGACCATGTTGGACCTCTATGACTTTTTTGACACTATCTTCCAGAAGTCATCACAAAGCAGCATTGCCAGGAGCTCCAGGAGGCGATCATTATCATACTCTGTGAACTTAAGATGTACTCCCCCACTCATTAGTTGACATCATGGTACATCTCAAGGTCCATATTGTCCTAGAGGTACAAAACCTTGGTCCTTCCTTTCTACACAAGATGTATGCCTTGGAAAGGTTCAATGGGTTGCTAAGCGCTTTGTTTGTAACATGTCCCAACCGATGGTAGCATTGTCTAGGGGTATCTCATCGAGGAGTGCATTGACTTCTGTATGGATTTCATGAAAATGGACAAACCTATCAGCGTATCTGTCGGCAAGCATGCTAGAAGGCTCAATGGTAAAGGTCACAAATGCTAAAAAATGGATATACATGTGCACCGGACTAATCCACCGAGATCGGATGACCACAAAAGAGTACAAACTATGTTGATGCATCACCTTTCAGCGTTCCCCTCTCATTGTGGTAGGCACATTGAGATTATGGAAAAGGAGAATCCAATAAAATAAAATAAATAGCTCACAGACAAGGACAATGAAATCATCATGGCATGGATAAAGGATGACTTTGATAGTAACCCCTACGATCCCAATGGAAATGGGGAATTAATCTATATATTGGCACATGTGCCATAGTACAATGTGTGGACTATTCAAGCATACGACATCAACAGATACACAATCTATACGGAAGCACAAGACCATAAAACTATATATCATAACAGTGGGGTCATGCTAGAGGCACATGAGGACACTACTAGTAAGAGAAAGAATAAATTATACGATGTGATCAAAAAGATCTGGTTACTCCACTATACCACCACAAAAGTCCCTGCGTTTCGAGTTAGATGGGTAGGAAAGGTCATCATAGATTTCGGTCAAGTGGCAACCAGGGTACCATGGCCCATATGCTACTAGGCCCTGACAGCAAGTCCAACTACAACACCGTGGGGAAGTTCCCCTCATGAGGCTCAATGCCTCCTGAGGAACAACCCTCGTGGAGCCCCTTCATGGGGCATGGACCTCGCGAGGCCATCACAAGGCAACATCCCTTGAAGCCTCCTTCGGGGAAGGAGCATCCTAGCGAGGATCACCTTGCAGGGGAGTGGCGCGGTACGCTCCTATGGCTCAACGTTCGGTCAAAGGATGACGACGACGATAACATGCACCATAGCTAGCATCGAAGAAAAAGCTTCCTCCTCTCTGGCTAAAGTAGGCAGGTGCCTCTCCCATGATCAAAGTGTGGCCCACAGCTGCTGCCACCAAAGCAAGCCCCAAGACTTGCCTCTTTGGTGAAAGAAGACCACGGGCGGGTCAGCACTACCGAGGAGTACATCATCAGCATAACCAACGCCCCTTCCATGGACCGTGCTTTATCTGCCATGGACTGACTACATGGTCAAAAGTAGCATGTGCGCCTACACATTCCTTTTTTCATAATGTGGCAACCTTTCCCGTCAATTATTTTGGGAAGAGGACCGGCGCGACTATAAGAGGGGCAGACCACTATCTTAGGGGGATCTTAGACTCTAGCTTGGAAAAACCTAGCAATCCAAACCCTAGAGATTTAATCGGTCAATATGATCTGCACACTAAGTCTTGTATTGTAACCTTGCAAAGTAGTGCAAGTAATCTAGACAAGCAGGAGTAGGGTTTTACACCGTGGTGGCTTGAACCTAGGTAAACACTCTGTGTCCTCTATAGTGTGTGTTTGCTTGTCCATCACCAAGGTCGCCGAGGTCTGAAGCTTGCGTGTTTAGCCCCCGATGTTCGAAATATCCTACTTTCTAAGATACCCTAGTTCCTTTGTGGACACAAATCTCCGATACAGATGAAGAAAATTTCACTCACATCATTATACCGAAGAAGCAGCCTGTTGGGATAGGAAATAGAAAAAAGGTTAGTGTGATCAAAGAGCTGTGGGTTTTAGCTAAACATTTGTCCCAATGGTTCTATATTGTAGACCCATTTTTAGTTAACTGTGTAGTCGCTAGGAGAGGCAAAAGGAGTATCGTCGGAGTCAATGGTATGGTAAATGAAAAGGACTATGCCCAATTCGATAAGCCCTATACGAATGATGGTGGTGATGCTACTCTAACCCCACGCCCTACCAGGATGGCTTGAACTACATTAACAAGCGACATTAAGATTCTCTACAAAAGAATAAGTCACATCGAGGGGCTATCGCATGCTATGAAGAAGAAGAAGAATAAAATGTAGACTATCGACAAAGTTCATACCGACATAACACAATTTTGTAGTAAACATCATCAAACTCAGGCTTTTAAAAGGCATTCGGGGATGTTCCTGCCCCGGTGGCTGAGCACTGAAGGTTCCTCAGGTAGTCAATGAGGGCCTTGTGTTGTGCCCTATCACGAGGCGACCGTTGGATGGCCCCAGACCTGTCAACAACATGCTGCAAAAGGCTTTTGTAAGCCGTGTCAAACAACTTAACATCAAAGGGGAATCTATAGCCTCCATGTTAATACATGCATCCAGTCCAAAGCATATCAAGGGTTCCGTAATTTAACTTATTGAGGGTTTGCCCGTACTGCATGTCCTCTTCATCACCACTGAGCACGACATCATTAGAGTCGACCCGAATATGATGTGACACACATGTTAATTCAATAATCCAAGGACCACAATGTTAATTCAATAACCCAAGTACTAGTTGAAATATAAAATAAGATTACAAAAATAAAGCATATCTTTTTTTTTGCGGGTAAAATAAATCACATCTTAGCCCAAAGAATACTTAGTTGAGGACAATTGCAGTGGAGTTAGTTATTAAAATTATCAACATGGAATTAATTAAGAAACATTAAAAGGAACAAATGGCATGCATGAATCAATAACAGAAATTTACAACAAATTTATACCTAAATTAATATGCAAAGCATATGAATAGGAAATCATATGATTGCAATATACAAATAATGATGAATCAAAGGAGTGTGTGTAAAACAAATTATGATGTTTGGTTTACACAAGAAAGCACATGAACATGTATACAACATGAAATATTGATATCCCTCGGGTCTAGCATCTCACCACTAATTCATATGCATGTAACCATATTGATGTAGCCCGACCTACGGTCGTTACCACATCAAGGTCTCCAACTTTTACCAAGTTGTCATGGACTCCAAAGGTTAATCCTATCCTCTTTGAGATCCCACTTCCTAACCTATTGAATGGTATACTACTTCATACTCCGTCCTATGACCATGAAAGGTTCACACCGACAAGCAAGGAGGCATGGAAGAAAACCCGAGGACTCACGCTCGACAAGACGGAGGCTTGGAAGAGAAGACGGAAGAGGCAAAGGCAAACTGGCGAAGGCTTTGGTGCCGCTAAACAAACCGCAGGAATTCTTGACTCCTGAACCGGCGGACTAGAACCCGCACCGGCTAAACCGGCGCCAGAACCGACTGACCGAAAAACCGGTGAAGGATCGGAATAACCGGCCACGATGGGAATTTTCGGCGCCAGATCCTGTAAGACCAGACTTATTGCCGGAATGTTGTTTGTGCACGAATCTAGGTTTCATGCCCTGGAATATTCCCTTTACTTACCCTTTTGCATAGTTTATCCCCAAACTACCCCATGTTAGTGGCTTGCCTAAAAATATTGCCCCCACCCACTCATGTATCGGGGAGGCATAGATGATAGACTAAAGACACCCCCTCTATATAATCTCTAGTTTTGCCTCATCCCCTTGGTAAAGCGGACCGACTATCATCAGCACCTCGTTGGAGTTTTCATCACGCCTCCCTCGTTGTACATGGCCTTGGCATCAGTGTCCTTTGCCAAGACGTCAAGACCCTCTCCAAGGTGTTCTTCCCTCTCTGCTTGGGATCGAGGGAGCACGTTGACCGATCTTTCCTTGTGGGGATTCTATCGGACCAAGGGCCACCGGCGGGAGCAATCATCCTTGGATCATGTGAGTTTTGCATGTGTTCATCATGTTCTCCGCGAGGTGTGCGTTGCTGACTCGGGTATTAACGAGCTCGTTGGGAAACCCCAAGAGGAAGGTATGATGAGCACAACAGTAAGTTTTCCCTCAGTTATGAAACCAAGGTTATCAATCCAGTAGGAGAAAGGAAACACCTCCAAGGTGTTGCTAGCTGGGCTTTGGCAGGGTGCACTACCGGCGTCAACAGCAACGTGGAAACCTACACAACACAACCACAAAACTTTTCCCCCAACTTACAATGAGGTTATCAATGTGGTCCCCTTGGATTAATCCTTCGAGAATCCCTGTTATGCATACGCATGATCCCATGATCAGTTAGTCGTGGCACATAACCGACAAGTATCAAAGTAAACATCCATTACTTAAGCGTAAACACTTCATACCTTATTTGCCATTATGGCTACATCGATCATCATCAGCGGAACTTCATCAAGCGTAGAGCCTGAGCCATGCCTTAACCTACATGCAACTGACTGGGAGAACGTCCTAGCTCGCATAGCCGTTAACTTAATCATCTTCTTGATATCTGACCAAGTTAATAGCCAGGGACAATGCTAGTGAGTACTTTGAATTTACTCGCAAACCACCTTAAGATGAAAGTAATAAAAAAACATGATATGCATTATGGCTGTGGTAGTAGGAGGGCTCCAAGAGAGGTTCTTTTCTCAGCTAGTTTCTCTTGTAGATATAGCATTTACATATCTTTGTTGAAAACTTTTGTAAAATATTTTGGAAACCTTTTTGCAAAGTTTTAGGGAAGCTCTAGGATTGGGTCACCCATTTATTTTGTCCTTCCGGTCATCCCATGCCCAAACTCCTTTCCTTCCTTTCCGACCATCCCATGGTCAAAACATGTATCCTTTCCGACCATCCCATGGTCAAAACATTTCCAAAGCCATTGCTTTTCTGAAATCCTTTTTGAAAACAAAACCAGCACCGTTCTACAGTAGTTTGTCCAACCCGTCCTTAACCGTGGACATGGCTATTCGCATAGATTTACGCTCTACAGAGGTTGTACACTTTACCCACACCATCCGGGTACCCTACCCTGATCTACACCGATCGTGGGTCGAGTAACCGATTAAGACTCTTCGGAATACCACTCCAATATAAGTGCCTACCCTATGAGTGTTGTTCCCCTCAACACAGGGACGCCCTATATAGTTCCCAAGCCAACCGGAGCGCTTTTCCACTTCCCAAGTGTGCGCTTTCAATGAGGGGCTCATAGTAACGCGTGTAGGCCCATAGACCCTTTGTTCCTTCTTCCGGTCGATGTTTTACATGGACCCTGCCAGAGAAGGCCCACCATCTAGGGATTGTTATATCCCCCTATAGTAGTTGCGAGGCAGCTTATACCAGAATAGACAAACATTAATCTAACCCTGTCCCATTCCAGAGTAATGTGGTTGCACGGGTTAAGTTGTTATAGCTAAAGCTGCAAAGAACCGGGTGCGTTTTCATAAACATTTTTACCTCCTCTTTCCTTCAGCATCTTTTGTGAAACGAAAACCTTTTCTTTCTCCAACTTCTCTTGTTAGGTCAAACCTCACCAAGGTTTCATCATAAAATATTTTGTAAACTTTTTTGGGGTCTTCCCATCCTATAGTTTTGCTTCGGCCAAATCGGGGTCTCCAAAGGGGTACGGTGTATTACACCATCTACCATACTAGGGAAAAGTAGGTGTCATCGAGAGGTTTGTACTTAGTAGTACCATTGAGTAATGGTTTGGAGGATCCAAGCCACTATCAGATATATAACAACATAACATAAACAATGCAGTTTTAATAAATAGAAGATAAAATATGCATAAGTAAAACAGTAGGACAAGGCTTATGAGCAAGAAGGTGGCTTGCCTTCGATCAGCAATATGGCATAAATGTCCCTAGACTTCTTCTTTAGATAACCAATAATACCAATACCAATAAGATCTCTTCTTCTCGGCGTCAATACAAGCGCAATTATCGCCGTCATCGAGTATACATGTAAACAAGCAAGGCCACAATCAAAACAAGGCATCCAAGTGGACATACATACAGAAAGAAAGTGAACAACACAAGTTTACAATTCGGTAGGTTTTGATAAGATTGGATTTTGAAGATTGAAATTGTCATAGAAGCATTTGAAGGAAATCCTATAGAACTTATAGTCCAGAAAATTATTTAGGAGAGGGGTTTTAGACCAAGGCCATATTACGTATGATACCATTGTATAAAAATGGTACCAACAGATAGGTTTTGATAAATTGAAACCAACAAAAGTGGTTTTGCTATTTTATCACAGTCCATTGATTTATAATGCATTTCCGAGTGAATAAAACTCTAGTTTTAGGAAATAATTCATCAGAAAAGTTCTGTTAGTCCAGAAACTATTTCCTTGAATGGTTAAGTAGAGTTTGATGGAATGATTCACTGAGAGTTGGGATCATGTCAAATTATTTACCAGAATGCCCTCACGAAATTCCCAAAGACAGTTCCGGAAGGTTTTTGTCTTTTTAACCAGGTTTAATTTACAGGGACTTTTGATATGATTCCAAGAACACATGTTAGGTATACCTTATGCATGGTATACCTTATACCATCTAGTACAAAAAGGTTTAACATCATTTGGAGTTGTAAAACTCACAGAAAGAATTCATTAGTGAAATGGATACATCTTAATAGTTGATTTATTATAATCAATCTGTACACTATTTGGGATAACCAGGTGTACTTCATGTTCAAGAGGACATCTAGAAACCTTCAGAAGTTTAGATCTGTTCAGTTTGAGTTGGTTTCCATTTTCAAACGAATTTAAACTAGATTGCCATTTAGTAGATCTAAGATTTAATTAAAAATAAAAGGGGCCAAGGGGCACATGGGTTGGAATACGAAGGGAAATGGGCCGGGACAGCGCAGCTTGACTTGCTAGCGTGGGACAGGAGGGAAAATTTGAAAGCTTCGTGACGGGCCCAGGTCGTCAATGACGGACGACCGAAGGGGTATCGGCTCCTGCCGTCCGTCCGATTAGAGGAGGGATGGACGACCAGGAGGCCATCTCCCACCTCACGACGGGGCTGCGGGGAAGGAACCCTAGGGAGGAGTGGGGAGGTACAGAGGGCTCACCTTGGGCCATTTCCAGCAGAGAGGACGCCGCAGGGCGACGCGGTCAACAACGGAGAACCTATAGAGGGCGGCACGGGAAATTTTGGCGTCTGGAGAGGTCTCGCGCGACGGCGACCAATATGAACGCGTCGGAGCTCGACAGAGCGCTTCCAGGGGCCGGTGCAGGTCGAAACGGTGGGGATAGGTCGGATGCGGTCGTCTTGGGGACTCCAACAGTGCTGCATGCAAGGAAGGAGGGAGCTCGGAAGCTGTTACTTGGAGGAGGAGCTCGGCTTGGTGTTGGGCTTGGGCGGTGGCCTCCGGTGTTCCTGCGTGCAAAGAAGGGAAAGGGGAGGTGGATCAGATCCAGGGGATCAATATAGAGGGAAGAGAGGGGTCTGGGGTGGTCGGTTACGACTACATGCTTGCAAACAAGGTTGAGCCCGAGAGGAGTTCTTCTCCTTCTTCATGGAGATGGGGAGCTATGTGGTGAGATCTGGAGCCTAGGGCGAGGTGGGTGGGGGTGTGGAGGCAAAATGAGTCTAGGGGGAGGAGGTGGAGTGGCTTCTGGTCCTTTATTTCGAGTGGGAGTGGCGCATAGTGGAACTTGTCCACCTAGGGTAAAAGAGAGAGGGGTGAGCCATGGTTAGGCAACGCTGGCGGTGGGGAGGTGAGGGGTGGGTCTCTGAGGTTGTGCATAGGGCAGAGGGGCAGTGGGGCTGCTGCTGCCTTTAATTACAAGGTTTAATAAAGAGGGTTCTTTCTATCTTCTTCCAAGGGCATAGGGCAGAGGGAAGGGGTCTGATAGAGTGTATTTTGACCAGGAGGGGTGAGGAGTGTTGTGCAAGCTTGGTTGGCCAGGTTGGTGGAGGCTTGGGGGGTTTTACAAGGATGGATTTGCAAGATTTCAATTATTTGCCCAATTGATGATTATGAAGCAAGTCAAGAAAATTACTCTTGACACGGAGGGTAAAAGGTACTAGTATCTAGGTGAGGTCAATATATAATACCATGAATTATTTCGGATTTTTCAGGGGATTTTAAGTCCACTTAAAATCATTTATTCAAAAAGTACAGAAGTAGTTTATAGAAGATCATTTGATAATTTTACATTGGACATGGTTGGTTTTTGATGTGAGATGGTCCTAAATAGGAATCCATACCTTGAGGAATTTTACCATGATTTATTGAGGATTAAAAGAATTTAAAACAAGTATTATTCCATTTCTGCCATTTAAGAAAATAGGCATAAAGAATTATTGAAACTCTTCAAGAATCTTTATTTTTGTATTGGGAGGATAGGTTGTGATATTTAATACACAGATGTGCTAAAAGATGGGGATGTGATTTGGATAAAAACAAACTTGCCTTTAGAGAGGGAGTTTTGGAGGTTTTGTTCATTAAAGAAATTAACTAGGTTTTGACCCATAATAATTATGGATAATATTATATAAATCTTTATAATCAAGGTATATGATGTACATATGGTGTATATAGCATTTGCAACCTTGGGGGTTGAGAATCCAACTTGATTTTGGTGAGGAGCAAGAATTAAAGGATCTAGGGGTTGTTATTTTCATACCATCAAAACATGGTTGTATCTTGGAGCTCAAGGCTCCCCTTGGTTCAAGGGTTATATGGATAGATAGACCAAGTTATTTATATCACCATGGTACATAAGTTTGACTTTATCATGCTTGAGCGCTCCAAGGATTGATTCCAAACTTTGAATAAAATAAGACTACCGAAGCAGATTACCAAATAGCCTTCAAAACCTTGTGCGTTTTTGAAGCACAAGGATCCATTTGGAACAAGTGAAGTAGGTATTGCAATACTTTTATGAGTAGAACACAATCATGCAGGGATTTGGTCTAAGGAAGATATCATGGAGCTCTGAGCTTCTTCCAAAGTAGGCTAGTAGGAAGTTATTATTTTCTTGCCTGCAAACTATCGAGAACAATGGGGTTAGAGGATGGTATAACCAAGGGAAAGAGTGGGTTTTGGTAGTCCTTATGATGGTTTAAAAGATTGTTCAAGTGCATTACTAAAAATTTACAAGGGTTGAGAAAGAGAGGTATTCAAAGAAGTGATGTTGAAACAGTTTCTAGACTTCATCAAATTTGGCAGTTTTGAGGATTTTGACTAGAGTACGAGAGGGGATGTTTTTGATGGGTTGCAAGGTATCAAAGCATCATCAAGTGGATGATGTTGAAGTGTAGATTGGATAGAATAGATCCACGCTTGATATTGGTCTTCATTGACTTGGAAACTTCTAGAATGGATCACTTTAGAGTTGATCTAGTTAAGGGTTTTAGATGAGCACCTAGTGGCTAGAGATCAGATCCAGCTTGGTTAACCTGTTTAGGATTGACACTCTTGGATTAGATAGATGCTAGATGATGATCTCCTAGGTAGCTCATTATACTTCAAGTCAAGCAGCAGATCAAGGTAACTCATCTTGCAAACAGAACAATTCTACTACCAAGGGTACCTTCAAGCCTAGCTTGAGGTAGGGATGGGTATTTCAAAGGGTGGAGTTTGAACAAGGTGAGAGTCCTTGGTATTTCTACCAAGAGTAGAATTCAAAAGCTTTATAAAAAGGTTTTAGAAAAACCTAGAGGTAAGAGTAGTTGAAGTTTTGTCTTGAAAACCTAAGGAGATTATATTATATAGCTCTCCATAGTTTGATCAATAGAAGCTAATAAAATAGTTTAGGTTGCAAGGGCATCTTGGCTCAGGTTTTGAAATGCCAGAACATTTCAGAATATGAAACATAAGACAAGACAGTTTTTGTTAAATAGCTTTTTGACAACTAATGTTGAGGTAAGGAGTATATCATAAGCCGTACAATCAGAAGCATAAGCACAGACAACAACAAGCAAACATTAAATAATAAAAAGGTTTTGTTCCCCCTGATTTTTGCATTCTGGACA
Organism: Avena insularis; assembly: GCA_023614405.1. NCBI lineage: Eukaryota > Viridiplantae > Streptophyta > Magnoliopsida > Poales > Poaceae > Avena > Avena insularis. Next base: position 230,006,480 of record CM042692.1, read on the forward strand.
ACTAATCAGGGTTGCTGAAATTGGGATGTTACGAACCTTTCCCCCTTAAAAGAATCTCGTCCCGAGATTTGGGAGAGTAAGGTTAGGGGATTTTGTGTTGGAGTTAGTGCCATGTGTTTCTCGCGTACTAACTTGTTGTCTTTGCCTTTGAACAAGGTCACTGCAACGGTGAGGTTGAACTTCAACCGTCTAGGATGCACGTGTTGAGCAGGATTCAATCGGGAGTGTGAGGGGTGATCTTCCTTCTGTAAGGATTTACAGCGTTTCTCTTAAGGGATTATCATATCCTAGTTCATGATTTTGGGTCTAACTCCTGAGGTTGCTTCTGGCGGAGGGTTACGCTATTGTGGTGGGAAAGACGCAGTCTTTCCCCCCTTAGGGTTAAACTAGGGTAGCTTGAGGATGTGTCGGTCCTTCCTTCTTGGAGTCATCGGATGATGTTTTGAGGAGTATCACCAATCTTCAGTCGGGGTTGAAACCTTCACATGAAGTTCACCAACTATATTCTATGAGGCTCATAAGCTACTCTAATTCGTACTTAGCTTATTGAATAGTTTAAGTCACCAGTCCTCTAAGCGGGTTAGAACCGTAGGGTTAGTGGGGAGGTGACCCTTCCGGTGGGTCTTCAGCGGAGATAGCATAGAGTCTTTTTAGGATCTTCAGTTATCTTCTCATCTAATAACTCGTGAGTTGAGGTTTGGCGAGAAGTCGTCGGATCTGTAATCTCCCTGGAGTATCTTCCGGGGAACAGTCTTCTGGATTTGAGTGGAAAGATGCAATCTTTCCACCTTAGAGCTTCACTAAGGTTCCTCGAGGAGGGTGTAGATCTTCTATCTTGGAGTGCTGGCGTGATGCTAAAGAAGGTTGTATTTCTGTGGGTCTGGAGTTGAGGTCTTTGAGTGACATCCTAATGCTCAAACCTGGTTGGGATGGTTTCCTAAGGAAGCTTAATGGAGTTAGCTCTAGGCAGGTTAGCAGTTAACGATGCTTCTTGCTAGTCTTTAGTCAAAGTAGAGACATCCAGCTTCGGGGGAGTTGTCTTCATGCATCTGGGTCCTTAGGATTTAGAGGTATTCTAGCTTCTAGGGAGGAACTTCCCGTTGATTTGGGTGGGGTCGAGTAAAATAGTTAGTCTCCTGAGGCGATCGGAACCTCTAATATACTGAGGGTTAGTGTAGTTAGGTCTTCACTTCTTGTATTGGTAGGTAAGTCTTGTGATGTCTCGTGGATAGGGAGGATCCTTTGGTGACCGACTTCCAGTTTCAACGGGATTTTGTTATAATATACTGATGAATAATGGAGTGCGGCACTACTGACGAGTCGGAGAGGTGAGTTGGATAAGGTATGCCATCGTGCTGAGGTGAAGTCTTCGAGTTGCTCTGACTTGATGAGGTCGGGCTTCTGTTTCTGGCGATTCGTCGCCTCTCATAAACTCCCGAGGTTAATCTAGGTTCTCATTGGTGATAACTAACCGGGGTTCTTCCTATGTTACTAGGTAGGGTACCGCTCCTCGAGTCACATTTGTCAGAGGTCTAAGCAACCAGAACACACATACAAGGCGAACAGAGCGAGGGGATCGCAATGTCCTTATCAAACATCACACATCAAGCAACACATGATGCACTTAGGCAAGCAAACATGACCAACTATAGGGACCAAGGAGTTAACTACTCGGGATATAGGGGAATCCTATCTTGGGACGATTAATCCTAGATTTCACGTTGTTGCAGTCTGGGTCACTATCCTGCAGATGAAGCCTTCGTCGTATCTTGGATGCTTCTTGTTAGTGCAACACTTGATTTCTTCTGACTATGAGGATTCCGTCGGTAGGGCGATCTTGTAGTCTCCTTGTGTTTGCTGGTAGTTGCTTCTCTTCATCTCGTCCTCAACGTCTTCACCGAGTTCTAGGTCCTAGTTATTTGAAATCCGTAGGTTTGAAATTTGGATGAGGGATAGAGGAAACCATGTTTCTAAATTCTTTAAATTAGGAGAGGATAAGAATTAGAACTTTTCATAAAGCTTTTGAGAAAGTAGTTTTCGAAAGTCGAGGTTTCCAAAAAAATAGTTTTCCTGTCTAATGACCATGCCAACTAGGGTTCTCCTACAGTCAGGATGGCTCTGATACCAAGTCTGTGGGGCCCCCGGATTAATCCTCCGAGAATCCCTGTTATGCATACGCCATGATCCCATGATCAGTTAGTCGTGGCACATAACCGACAAGTATAAAAGTAAACATCCATTACTTAAGCGTAAACACTTCATACCTTATTTGCCATTATGGCTACATCGATCATCATCGGTGGAACTTCATAAAGCGTAGAGCCCAAGCCATGCCTTAACCTACAGGCAACTGACTGGGAGAACGTCCTAGCTCGCATAGCCGTCAACTTCATCCTCTTCTTGATATCTGACCAAGTTAATAGCAAGGGACAATGCCAGTGAGTACTTTGAATGTACTCGCAAACCACCTTAAGATGAAAGTAATAACAACAACATGATATGCATTATGGCTGTGGTAGTAGGAGGGCTCCAAGAGAGGATCTTTCCTCAGCTAGTTTCTCTTGTAGATATAGCATCTACATATCTTTGTTGAAAACTTTTGTAAAACATTTTGTAAACCTTTTTGCAAAGTTTTAGGGAAGCTCTAGGATTGGGTCACCCATTTGTTTTGTCCTTCCGGTCATCCCATGACCAAACTCCTTTCCGACCATCCCATGGTCAAAACATGTATCCTTTCTGACCATCCCATGGTCAAAACATTTCCAAAGCCATTGCTTTTCCGAAATTCTTTTTGAAAACAAAACCAGCACCGCTCTATAGTAGTTTGTCCAACCCGTCCTTAACCGTGTACATGGATATTCGAATAGATTTACGCTCTACAGAGGTTGTACACTTTACCCACACCATCATGGTACCCTACCCTGATCTACACCGATCGTGGGTCGAGTAACCAATCAATACTTTTCGAATGACCACTCCAATATAAGTGCCTACCCTATGAGTGTTGTTCCCCTCAACACCAGGACGCCCTATATAGTTCCCAAGCCAACCGGAGCACTTTTTCCACTTCCCAAGTGTGCGCTTTCAATGAGGGGCTCATAGTAACGCGTGGAGGCCCGTAGACCGTTCGTTCCTTCTCTCGGTCGAAGTTTTACATGGACCCTGCCAGAGAAGGCCCACCCTCCAAGGATTGTTATATTCCCATGTAGTAGTTGCGAGGCAGCTTATACCAGAATAGACAAACATCAATCCATCCCTGTCCCATTCTAGAGTAATGTGGTTGCACGGGTTAAGTTGTTATAGCGAAAGCTGCAAAGAACCGGGTGCGTTTTTGTAAACATTTTTACCTCCTCTTTCCTTCAGCATCTTTTGTGAAACGAAAACCTTTTTCTTTCTCCAACTTCTCTTAGTAGGTCAAACCTCACCAAGGTTTCATCATAAAATATTTTGTAAACTTTTTCGGGGTCTTCCCATCCTATAGCTTTGCTTCGGCCAAATCGGGGTCACCAAAGGGGTACGGTGTATTACACCATCTACCATACTAGGGACAAGTAGGTGTCATCAGGAGGGTTGTACTTAGTAGTACCATTGAGTAATGGTTTGGAGGAGCCAAGCCACTATCAGATATACAACAACATAACATAAACAATGCAGTTTTAATAAATAGAAGATAAAACATGCATAAGTAAAATAGTAGGACAAGGCTTATGAGCAATAAGGTGGCTTGCCTGCGATTAGCAATATGGCATAAATGTCCCTGGACTTCTTCTTTAGATAACCAAGAATACCAATACCAATAAGATCTCTTCTTCTCGGTGTCAATACAAGCGCAACTATCGCCGTCATCGAGTATACATGCTAACAAGCAAGGCCACAATCAAAACAAGGCATACAAGTGGACATACATACAGCAAGAAAGTGAATAACATAAGTTTACGATTCGGTAGGTTTTGTTAAGATTGGATTTAGAAGATTGAAATTGTCATAGAAGCATTTGAAGGAAATCCTATAGAACTTATAGTCTAGAAAATTATTTTGGAGAGGGCTTTTAGACCAAGGCCATATTCCATATGATACCATTGTACAAAAATGGTACCAACAGATAGGTTTTGATAAATTGAAACCAACAAAAGTGGTTTCACTATTTTATCACAATCCATTGATTTACTATGCATTTCCTAGTGAATAAAACTCTAGTTTTAGGAAATAATTCATCAGAAAAGTTATGTTAGTCCAAAAATTATTTCCTTGGACGGTTAAGTAGAGTTTGATGGAATGATTCACTGAGAGTTGGAATCATGTCAAATTATTTAACAAAATGCCCTCAGGAAATTCCCAAAGACAGTTCCGGAAGGTTTTTGTCTTTTTAACCATGTTTCATTTACAGGGACTTTTGATATGATTCCAAGAACACATGTTAGGTACTTTGAATACCTTTCTGTAGAAATTGGAATCAACCTTTTTGGAGGTACAGAACTACTGAGGTGATTTGTTTAGTGAATTAACTCTACATAGAACAGTTTAATTCCTAATAAATCAACCATGGCTCATAAAATTTTGGGCTCCTGGTGTTTGATAGATATCAATAGGCATGTCTCCTGGGGGTTTGAATTATGTCAATAACTATCTTGGTTTGACCTAGAGAAATTTCTAAAGGCATAAAAGGGTTATTCTTGTTATTTTTTATCTAGAGCAATCCAGGAAGCAAAGTAGGGTAGGGTCAAAGTGATATGCGTGGTATACCTTATTCCATCCAGTACAAAAATGTTTCACATCATTTGGAGTTGTAAAACTCATAGAAAGAATTCATTAGTGAAATGGATACATCTTAGTAGTTGATTTATTATAATCAATCTATACACTATTTGGGATAACCAGGTGTACTTCATGTTCAAGAGGACATCTAGAAACCTTCAGAAGTTTAGATTTGTTCAGTTTGAGTTGGTTTCCATTTTCAAACGAATTTAAACTAGACTGTCATTTAGTAGATCTGAGATTTAATTAAAAAGAAAAGGGGCCGAGGGGCACATGGGCTGGAATACGGGGGGAAATGGGCCGGGACAGCGCCGACCGGCCCAGCTTGCTAGCGTGGACGCGGGAGGGAAAATTTGAAAGCCTGCCGGCAGGCCCCGGAGGTCATTGATAGCGGACGACTGAAGGGGTATCAACTCCTTCCATCCGTCCGATTAGAGGAGGGCTGGACTGCCAAGAGGCCATCTCCCACCTCACGACGTGGCTGCAGGGAAGGAACCCTAGCAAGGAGTTGGGAGGTACAGAGGGCTCACCTTGGGACATTTCCGGCGGAGAGGACGCCGCAGGGCGACGCGGTCGACAACGGCGAACCTATAGAGGGGCGGCATGGGTGATTTTGGCGTCAGGAGAGGTCTCGCATGACAGCGACCGAGACGAACGCGTCGGAGCTCGACGGAGCGCTTCCAGGGGCCGGTGCAGGTCGAAACGGTGGGGCTAGGTCGGATGCAGTGGTCTTGGGGACTCTAAGAGTGCTACATGCAAGGAAGGAGGGAGCTCGGAAGCTGCTACTTGGAGGTGCAGCTCGGCTTGGTCTTGGGCTTGGGTGGCGACCTCCAGTGTTCCTGCATGCAAAGAAGGGAAAGGGGACGTGGATCAGATCCAGGGGATCAATATAGAGGGAAGAGAGGGGTCTGGGGTGGTCGGTTACGACTACATGCTTGCAAAGAAGGTTGAGCCCGAGAGGAGTTCTTCTCCTTCTTCATGGAGATGGGGAGCTATGTGGTGAGATCTGGAGCCTAGGGCGAGGTAGGTGGGGGTGTGGAGGCAAAATGAGTCCAGGGGGAGGAGGTGGAGTGGCTTCTGGTCCTTTATTTCGAGGGGGAGTGGCGCATGGTGGAACTTGTCCACCTAGGGTAAAAGAGAGAGGGGTGAGCCGTGGTTGGGCAATGCTGGCGGTGGGGAGGTGAGGGGCGGGTCTCTGAGGTCGTGCATAGGGCAGAGGGGCAGTGGGGCTGGTGCTGCCTTTAATAACAAGGTTTAATAAAGAGGGTTATTTCTCTCTTCTTCCAAGGGCATAGGGCATAGGGAACGGGTCTGATACAGTGTATTTCGACCAGGAGGGGTGAGGGGTGCTGTGCAAGCTTGGTTGGCCAGGTTGGTGGAGGCTTGGGGGCTTTTACAAGGATGGATTTACAAGATTTCAATTATTTGCCCAATTGATGATTATGAAACAAGTCAAGAAAATTACTCTTGACAAGGAGTGGAAAAGGTACTGGTATCTAGGTGAGGTCAAGATATAACACCATGAATTATTTCGGATTTTTCAGAGGATTTTAAGTCCACTTAAAATCATTTATTCAAAAAGTACAGAAGTAGTTTTTAGAAGATCATTTGATAATTTTACGTTGGACATGGTTGGTTTTTGATGTTAGATGGTCCTAAATAGGAATCCATACCTTGAGGAATTTTACCATGATTTATTGAGGATTAAAAGTATTTAAAACAACTATTATTCCATTTCTGCCATTTAAGAAAATAGGCATAAAGAATTATTGAAACTCTTCAAGAATCTTTATTTTTGTATTGGGAGGATAGCTTGTGATATTTAAGACACAGATGTGCTAAAAGATGGGGATGTGATTTGGATAAAAACAAACTTGCCTTTAGAGAGGGAGTTTTGGAGGTTTTGTTCATTAAAGAAATTAACTAGGTTTTGACCCGTAATAATTATGGATAATATTATATAAATCTTTATAATCAAGGTATATGATGTACACAAGGTGTATATAGCATTTGCAACCTTGGGGGTTGAGAATCCAACTTGATTTTGGTGAGGAGCAAGAATTAAAGGGTCTAGGTGTAACTACCTCGGTGAATTACGCTCCTGGTTACAAGCCTGGATGAACGGAAATGGTTGAAATAGTACGGTGGGGCCCAAATGCCACTCACAGGTAGACCTTTCGGCCGTCCCAACCATTTCCAAACATCGGGACAAGAACGGGCGGCGTAATCGGCAGGCGAAGGGATCAACTACATACACAAATGAGTATGTATGCAGGCCACCATACAACAGTACATCAGAGCCATTCCATCTAAAAAGAAAGGAGTAGCAACGCCATACGGCAAGATCCAAATATCCTAGATAGATATAATAGTTTAGGATATCTCCTCATACATCAATCAACAGAGTATCAGGCGGAAGCGGAAGACAACATCCGAGTAAGGATAAGAAGCAAATCGGCATAAGATGCCCCATAAATAAGCAGATCCCGCCCACAGATCTCACGGATCCCCGTTCCCGGAATCTCTACACCGAATGATCGTTGCCCATGTCGTCCGTCTCTTCCATCCAGTATCCATCTTGCGAGTGTACCTGTTCATCTGAACCAATAATTTATCGTGTGAGACCCTAGGGGTACTCAGCAAGTCTTTATGCCTCTAAAGGGGACACAACCTGGGGTGACGCAATTGCAGCAAAAGATAAACCCTAGCAATTCTATAGATACTCGCTAACCATCCGCCTAACCATAGATAGACGGATGTCCGTGAATTAATAACAACAGTTATAAAGATAATATTAACAGATCCATCCTCCTCCTCGCTTACCGACGAGGAAGCGGACGAACAACCCCCCCATCCGTTGGCAGTTTTATTATCCATTCCATGAGTGTTGCACTATTTACTAGTCAGATACTTAGTCAAGTTAAAAGCGGTACTTTAGTTATTCTTGTCTATGATCGAGAAACTGTGCTCCAAGTCGTCCATAACCGCGGACACGGCTTTCAGAAAGTTTTACCCTGCAGGGGTGCACAAATAGCAACACACACTCGATATGCCTCGGAAAAACCAAATCAAAACCCAACGAGGCAGTCACGACAAAGCAATTACAGGATTCAGAAATATTTCAGGGGGGGGAACCCATGAAGCTACCCGCAACGAAGCTGGCCGGCCCCGAGACGGACTCAAGGTTTGCGTCAATGGCTGTGAACGACTAGGAACCCGAAAATGTGACTGGGCTTGTCGACACCGCGAAAACACTCCGCTTTCCTAAAGACAAAAGTGCGTTACCTCGCACAATTTAAATAAAGCAGAAAGCATGGCATAAGTACAGATAGTAATAAAACCTCAAACTAGTTTGTGGCCCCAAGAAATAAGAATGAATCAAGCTCGCTGGGGGTTCATAAGCCTCCCGGATGTGGATAGCGCGAATATTCAAGGAACAGGAATCAAGTACTCGGGGTCCTACGGGACACAAGTGAGCCTAAAAAACCAAATAGCGAATATGGCTAACCGATGCCACTTTCATTAGTTATCCCATTACTACTCAGATTAAGTTGTATAGGTACCTCGTTATCCATCCGACACTCACATACCCTACACATGCTGTTCTACGACTCGCATGGCTCAAGCAACTCCTGTAGTAATGGCTCATGGGATGGAGGAACAAGCTTCGGTGGGGTTTAAAAGTAAAGGCTATGCAATACTTGGGATTCAGTTTAATGCAATCGCGACTCAATGATGAAAGAATAAGATAGAGGCAATAGGTACTATATGTATGCAAGCATGTGGTAGTGCTTGCCTGGCAGCTCAGTTGTAGCGAGAGAAGGAACTGGTTAGTGCTCCTGGTTCTCTTGGTATATCCCCTGCTCAGCGTCTATCGCAGAAGAACCAAACAAACAAGGGCCAACATAAATAAAGTGCACAAGCATATGAATAAAATGCATCAAGCAAACAATCATGCCATGATGAATGATGCACAATTTGCATGGCAATAAAGTAGCATGGCATGGGTGAGGTGTGGAATACAAGAATAAATCATTTTATAGAGTTTTGGCCCCATTTTATACCCATATTAGTTGCTGTACACTTTATATTTATATGATGCATGCTGCAAAACAGAACATGGAATGCATAAACAGAAAGGTCTCGTCGAGCTAATCATTTTAGACATATTGTTTGTTAAATTTGGAGTTATAAAACAAAAGATATTAATTAATTAAGGAAAAAAGGGCATTTTAATGTAATTTTTATTAATTTGGAAAATAAAGTGTCCAAAATATATTTTGAATGGCATATTTGAATTCCTCACATTTTTCTGATTTGAAAACATATATTATATGTATTATTTGGAATTATATTTGAAAAGTTATATTAAAACAGATTTGAATTTTGAATTTGAATTAAATTTGAAAAGATTTGAATTAAAACAGAATAGACAGAAACTTTTGTTACTTAGCTCAGTTCTAGCCACAGACGCTGGCCAGTGGGGTCATCTTGGGCGACCCTGAACAGAAAACTTCTGTCATCATGAGCTAAGCCACCAGAGGCGACAAGTAATTGAGGGCCACAGGGGACCACGTGACAGAGACGAGCGGGCCAGGGACAGACAGGTGGGGCTGGGCTGGAGCGCGGGTTAAGGGTTACAAAAAGCCAGGGGGTTTTCTGGGAGAATTCCGCGGCGGCTGACTAGTGGGCCAGGCGGACCGCGGGTTAAGCATCAAAAAGACGCAAGGGGGTATCTGCAAAACGAGGGCGCGACACTGTGGATCTTCCTCGCGGACAGATCGGTTTCGCGCTGTGTGCGCAGGGTGGGAGATCGAGCAGGACCTAGGGTCGCGGCGAGGGCGGAGCACCGCGCTGGCCCGGGCTTGGTGTCGGGAGGTCGGCGCGGCCTAGATAGGGTGCTATGGGCGGAAGCGAAGCGTCTGCCGCCATGGCGCCTGAGCATGCTCGATGAAACGCATAGCGGCCCTAGACGACGACAGCGCGGCGGAGCATGTCCAGGAGGTTTAGGGGCTCACCGAGAGTTGGTTGACGGTGTTGGATCGGGTCGGCGAGCAGCGGATCGGCGGCGAGGCAGACGCCGGCGAAGCTAGGGTTTGGGCTCGGGCGTCGACGGTGTCCAGCGTCCTGGCCTAGAGCGCCACGCCACCGGGTGTCCTACGTGTACAGGGTGACGTAGGGGAGCTGCGTGGTCTTCCTCGACACCTTAGAGCGCCACGCCACCGGCTGGATAAGGAGGGGCGGTGGAGGCCGAGGGTTTTGCCGGCGATGGTGTGGCGGTGGTGAGGGACGGCAGGGAGAGAGGGGAGCGTCCTGGGTAGATCTGGGGGTAGCTGGGCGAGGCAGAGAGGTGGTGGGGTGGATAGGAACGGAGGAAGGGAGGGGTAGTTGGCGTGGTGGAGGGGAAAGGTGGCGTCGGCCGCTTTTGCTCCTCCTTCACGTCTTCAGGTGCTCGGGCTGGACCAAGGGCAAGGTGGGGAGGCTCTGTGTGGGTCGACGTGAGGGCAAGGAGGCAGGGACAGGCTCGGGCTGGAGGGTCCCCTATGGCATAGAGAGAAAAAGAGAGAGGGAGGAGTAGCCTCGGGTTAGAGCTAGGGTAGGAGGGGAGAGGGGTATGGCTCGGGCTAGGGCTTGCTTGGGTGGGTAGCTAGGTGGAATGGTGGGGCCAGCTAGGTGAGAGAGAGAGAGGCCGAGAGAGGGGGTAGACTTAGGGTTTAGGTGAGAGGGGGATGGAGTGGTTTGAAGCTAGGGTTTGCTATGGACAAGGTCAAGCCAAGAACAACCAAGATCAAACAAAAAAAACAAGGCAAGAAAAAGAGAGGGATGTGATGATAGGGTTTAAGCTAGATTAACTTAGATCAAGCCAAAAGAAAGGATAGAGATAGAGATGATCCACTCAAAAATCAAATAAAAACCAAATACTAGAAAAGGTGGCACTTGCATGGCCCATGCAAAAATATTTATTGCCATATTGACTCTTGTGAAAACAATGTTATTACATGGCATTATTATTTTGCATTCCCAAAAATCAGAATAAAGCCAAGCAAAAAGGATTAAAAGGATGCCCCAAGTGGAATAGATGGAGATGATCATGTTTGAGTAAAATTGGGACTTGCTAGTGTGTATGTGCCACTAGGCATTTAATAAGCCCAAAAATATCCTAACATGAAAATAACCCCAACACAACACATATGGAAGCTAGCAAAAGGGTTCCACTCACAAGGCATGCAAAGATGGCCATGTGGCTCTCATATATCAATAATGTGAAAACAACATGATGCCAAGATGAGAGCCTGTGGAAAAGAATTGGATCCATCCCAACCCACATGAGCTAGAGGTAAAACCAATAAGTGCCAAGCTCATATTTAGTTGGATGGTGGAATTATAAGGTGGTGAAAGAAAAGGTGGTGGAGTTGAATAAAAGATATGCCCACAACTCAACTTGGGCATTAAACAATATATCAAGAACCAAATACAATATCAAGAGGCAAATACAATTAACAATGCATATGAGAGAAGAACCAAAACAAAAAGGGTTTTATATGATGCTCAAATGCAAGGTGGCATGATGACATGAGCATGATATAATTATGATGCAACAATTATATATTTGAAGTAGCCATTATATTACTAGACCAAGTAGCATTACAATTGTTAGACAATTGGGATGCTACAACTCTCCCCCACTAAACAGGAATCTCGCCCCGAGATTCTAGGAAGAAGAAGAAGACACAAAGAGGGTAGGATACTTGGCACGGAGCTCATCTTCATGTTCCCAAGTGGCTTCATCAACGGAATGGTGCGACTGATTGCACCTTGCGTAACTTGATGGACTTGTTGCAGTCCTTCTTCTGCGATCTCAAGGATTTTTGTGGGGTGTTCTTGATAAGACAGGTCTTCTTGGAGATTGATAAGCTCATGGTCCACGGTCTTGCCGGGATCCTTGAAGCACTTCTTGAGCTGAGAGATGTGGAAAACATCATGGACCTTGTGTTTTTCCGGGAGCTCAAGAGCATAAGCAACTTCTCCTCTTCTTCCACGAATTTTGAAAGGACCGATGTATCTAGGAGCCAGCTTTCCTTTGATACCAAAGCGGTGCGTGCCTCTCATGGGAGTGACACGAAGGTAAACGAGATCGCCAGGGACATACTCCATGTCCGTGTGCTTTCTGTCATAATTGCTCTTTTGGCGACTTTGAGCAATCCTCAGATTTTCAAGAATGATGTGAACCTTCTCCTCCGCTTGAGTCACAATGTCAGGGCCAAACAAGATTCTTTCTCCGGCACCCGACCAACCAATCGGAGTTCTGCATTTGCGACCATAGAGAGCCTCAAATGGTGCCATCTTTAGACTTTTCTGGAAGCTGTTGTTGTAAGAGAATTCAACATAAGGAAGCCATTCTTCCCACTTCATGCCAAAAGAGATGACGCAAGCACGAAGCATATCCTCCAGAATCTGATTGATCCTTTCAACTTGTCCTTGCGACTGAGGGTGGTAAGCTGTGCTGAAGTTCAACTTTGTTCCCAAAGCATTTTGGAAACTTTCCCAGAACTTGGAAGTGAAGATGCTTCCACGGTCTGAACTGATCTCAAGCGGAACCCAATACAGAGAGACAATTCTGTTGATATAGAGCTCAGCCAACTGAATTGCAGAAATGGTTTCCTTGACGGGGAAGAAGTGAGCCACTTTAGAAAGCCTGTCAATGACAACAAAGATTGCATTGTTGCCCTTCTGCGACCTCGGAAAACCAGTGATGAAGTCCATCTCCACTTTCTCCCATTTCCATTCCGGGGGTTTCAATGGCTGTTGAAGACCGAAGGTTTCGATGGATAGCTTTCACTCTGCGCACATCACACCGAGACATACTTTGCACAATATCGTTTCAAACCAGGCCACCAATATTGTGTTTTCAAGTCCATGTACATCTTTGTGCTGCCAGGTGGATAGAAAGAACAGAATCATGCGCCTCCTTGAGAACTTGTTCTCAACCGGGTAGTTTGGAACAAACATCCGTGTTCAAAGAAGAGCGTGCCTTGATCATCGACGGAAGGACTCATACTTCGGAAGCTGAATCCTGGAGATGATCTTTCTTGTGTACGGATCACCAAGCTGAAAGGAGCGAACCTTTTCTTCCAAGAGAGGAGTTGCTAGAAGGTTCAGGAGATACCCTTGTTCCACAATTTCAAGGTTGAGCTGACGGAATTCCTCGCACAAGAGAGGCTGTTGTTCTTCCATCACGAGGTTGTTGACATAATCTTTACGGCTGAGAGCATCTGCCATGACATTAGCTTTGCCCGGAGTGTAGTTGATGGTCAGATCGAAGTCATTGATTGCTTCAATCCACCTCCTCTGCCGAAGGTTGAGATCAGGCTGAGTGAAGATATACTTCAAACTCTTGTGATCAGAAAAGATCTCACAACGGTTACCAAGCAAGTAGTGCCTCCATACTTTCAAAGCAAAGACAACTGCTGCGAGCTCGAGGTCATGTGTAGGATATTTGATCTCATGCGTCTTCAACTGACGCGAGGCATAAGCAACAACTTGTTTTTCTTGCATAAGGACCGCACCCAATCCATGCAAAGAGGCGTCACAGAATATCTGGAACGGCTTGGATGTATCCGGAGGAACCAAGACTGGTGTGGAAGTGAGCTTCTCTTTGAGTGTCTCAAAGCTTGCTTGACATGCAGGAGTCCAAAGGTATTTCTTGCCTTTCTTGAGGAGATCGGTAAGAGGCTTTGCTATCTTCGAAAAATTCTGAACGAAGCGACGGCAATAACTAGCCAAACCAAGGAAACTCCGCACTTCTTTGACATTGACAGGAGGAAGCCATTCAACAATTATCTTCACAGTTTCCGGATTGACTGCAATGCCCTTGGCAGAGATGACGTGACCAAGATAGGTTACTTGAGGCAGCCAAAACTCACACTTGGAGAACTTTGCATACAAGCGGTTCTCACGAAGCTTGTTTAGGACACACCGAAGGTGTTCTTCATGCTCTTCTTGTGACTTAGAATAGACTAGGATGTCATCCAGATAGACCACAACGAACTTATCAAGATACTCCATGAAAACCGAGTTCATGAGCCTCGAGAAGGTGGCAGGTGCGTTGGTGAGACCGAAAGACATGACCGTGTACTCATACAGGCCATAGCGGGTGGTGAAAGCTGTCTTAGGAACATCTTCCTTGCGAATCTTGATTTGGTGATAACCACTTCTCAAGTCAAGCTTAGAGAATACCACAGCTCCAGCTAGCTGATCGAAGAGATCATTAATCCATGAAGGGATATTTATTCTTGATGGTTTTAGCATTGAGAGCCCGATAGTCAACACAAAGTCTATCAGTCTGGTCTCGCTTCTTCACAAAGAGGGTTGGGCTACCCCAAGAAGAAGTACTATGCTAAATGAAACCCAACTTCTCTTGTTCATCAAGCTGTCGTTTGAGTTCAGCCAACTCAGCAGGACCCATTTTATAAGGCCGCTTGGAGATAGGAGCGGTACCAGGTTCAAGCTCAATTACAAACTCAACCTCACGATCCGGAGGCATACCTGGCAACTCTTCAGGAAAGACATCTGGGAACTCACAGACCACCGAAACACTCTGAATAGCTTCCATAGCATCAACATTCAGAGTCGCCAAAGAGAAAAGCTGGATAGCAGGATTCAGACTTGGAGAATAGACTATATGGCCTTCAGGAATCTTCAGAGAAACCGAGCGTTCAGCACAATCAATCACAGCTTCATTTGCTGTCAACCAATCCATACCCAAGATGACATCAATGTCAGAATTGCCCAGAATGATTAAGGAAGCCCAGAACGAAGAGCCACCAATCTCAATTTGATTGCCATGGCTGACTTTAGAAGCTGCCATTGTTGCTCCAGGAGAAAGGACCATTAACCGCTTGAGGAGAGGATCCATAGCTAACTCATTCTCATTTGCAAACTTGTGAGACACAAAAGAATGCGATGCACCAGAATCAAACAAAACTCGTGCAGGGACTGAGTTAACGGATAGCATACCCATCACAACTGTGTGCATGCTCAGCTTGAGCGTTGACACACAGTTGGCACGAGCAATAGCAGACCCGGGCTTGGTGTTGATGTTGAGAGCCCGAGGTGGTGGTGCACGAACCAAAGGAGAGCTTGCCGCAGATCTTGGAGGTGGTGGAGGAAGAGTCTTGTTCTTCATCGGATAGTTCCAGCTTTGATGCCCAGAGTTTCCACACGTGTAACAAGCACCAGGTGGACGTGGAGCAACGTAGCCAGGGACTCCGCCAGGCGCTCCAGGTTAGTGGTGGTTGTAGCCCCTGAGAGCCGCAGTGAGGAAGTTTGGTGGCCTTGCCGCGTAGATTGAAGGTCTTGGTGGAGCCGGGAGCGACGGTGGGGTGTTAGGAACCCAGACACGACGCTTAGAAGGAGTTGACATAGCTGAAGAGCTTGCTGCATCACGGCTGTGTTTCTTTGACTCCTCAAACACTTGCCTACTTGCCTCTTCCTGCAGAGTTGTATGCTGATGTTCCAGAAAGGACGCCGGCCTTGCATGTGTGATTGCATACTTGATCGATGCATTGAGTCCTTGCCTGAACCTCTTTTGCTTCTTCTTGTCATCAAAGATCTCATCGCCACCATAACGAGAAAGGTTCATGAAGTTCCTGATGTAGGTATTGACATTATCATTGCCCTGCTTGAGGTTGAGAAACACTTCCTTCATCCTCTCCATGACAATTTCTGACAGATACTGCTCTTTGAAAGATCTAGTGAACTGTCCCCAAGTAGGCTGAAAACCAGTGCAGTTTGCCTTCAGGTAATTCTCCCACCAGAGAGCTGCATCTCCCTTCAGAAGGTGAGTAGCACACTTTACCCATTCTTGCTCAGGACCATCAGCAGTCATCAGCAACCTTGACATCTCACACAACCAATCATCAGCATCAAGTGGTTGATCAGAAACATCAAACTGGCGTGGGTTGAACTTCAGGAAGCTTTTGATGTCTCCTCGCTTGGGAGGTGGAGGTAGTGGAACAAACTCATTCCTCCTGACATTTTCCTCAAAACGTTGCTGGTTCTGCTGCATTGCTGCCAAGGCATTGGCGATGCTTGACAACGCTGCCCCCAGTTCAGGTTGTATGTCCTCCTCAGAACGGAGTGGTGGTGCCATCCTGTTATTGATATAAAACACAAGTCAGTACTATGATGGAGAATAATAATAATCCAAAATAGTACCAAGATGGCATTAATCAAGATTAAAGGATACAATTTACTAAGATGATATTAAAATATCAACGAAGTTCAAAGCACCTAGAAGATATTAAGCATATCGCACACGACTGAAAAGGAGTGTGGTACACAAATATATCAAAGAAAAATTTTCCACAAATTTCGGCATTAAAATACCAATAGATGCGCAAAATCACTTAACGAATCAGGATTAGTGACTCTACCAATTCAATATACAAGAGCGAATGATAAGAGTAGTGGTATGGTCGCGACTCCATCCCGCACTCAAATCATTACTCCGCACATGAATAAGTAGAACACATATCCCAACACCTTCTTCTCACGATGAACCTAAGGATTAGTAACTACGGAAACGAACACCCAAACAAGATAACGTCGGATAACAAAGAGTAAGACAGATCGTGTCGGTAAACAACGAATCAGCTAGATCGCGTCGGTTTGCAAAAGCCTGTCGGTATGGAATGTACCAACAGTTGATAACCAAACGGGCAGATTGTGATAACAACTTGGATGCAACAGATAGACAAAGAATCACACACACACACACAGATACACAACCTATGGTACTACGGAAACCCAGAACACGTGAATCCTAGTTTGAATTTAAGAAGAGGATTGAAAACGTTACACTTCCTTACCAGAAAAGGGTGGGTGGGTGGGTAAGAAGAAAAGTGGAAGCAGTCCTACTCTCACGTTTTGTTTTTCCCTAGTATACATAACTACCAAAATATTTGCTAGACAGACAACGACCATTTGGCTGAGACCCTGAAGGGCGGGATGGCTCTGATACCAATTGTAACTACCTCGGTGAATTACGCTCCTGGTTACAAGCCTGGATGAACGGAAATGGTTGAAATAGTACGGTGGGGCCCAAATGCCACTCACAGGTAGACCTTTCGGCCGTCCCAACCATTTCCAAACATCGGGACAAGAACGGGCGGCGTAATCGGCAGGCGAAGGGATCAACTACATACACAAATGAGTATGTATGCAAGCCACCATACAACAGTACATCAGAGCCATTCCATCTAAAAAGAAAGGAAATATAGCAACGCCATACGGCAAGATCCAAATATCCTAGATAGATATAATAGTTTAGGATATCTCCTCATACATCAATCAACAGAGTATCAGGCGGAAGCGGAAGACAACATCCGAGTACGGATAAGAAGCAAATCGGCATAAGATGCCCCATAAATAAGCAGATCCCGCCCACAGATCTCACAGATCCCCGTTCCCGGAATCTCTACACTGAATGATCGTTGCCCATGTCGTCCGTCTCTTCCATCCAGTATCCATCTTGCGAGTGTACCTGTTCATCTGAACCAATAATTTATCGTGTGAGACCCTAGGGGTACTCAGCAAGTCTTTATGCCTCTAAAGGGGACACAAACTGGGGTGACGCAATTGCAGCAAAAGATAAACCCTAGCAATTCTATAGATACTCGCTAACCATCCGCCTAACCATAGATAGACGGATGTCCGTGAATTAATAACAACAGTTATAAAGATAATATTAACAGATCCATCCTCCTCCTCGCTTACCGACGAGGAAGCGGACGAACAACCCCCCCCATCCGTTGGCAGTTTTATTATCCATTCCATGAGTGTTGCATTATTTACTAGTCAGATACTTAGTCAAGTTAAAAGCGGTACTTTAGTTATTCTTGTCTATGATCGAGAACTGTTCGAAGTCGTCCATAACCGCGGACACGGCTTTCAGAAAGTTTTACCCTGCAGGGGTGCACAAATAGCAACACACACTCGATATGCCTCAGAAAAACCAAATCAAAACCCAACGAGGCAGTCACGACAAAGCAATTACAGGATTCAGAAATATTTCAGGGGCCACCCCATTAAGCTACCCGCAACGAAGCTGGCCGGCTCGGAGACGGACTCAAGGTTTGCGCCAATGGCTGTGAACGACTGGGAACCCGAAAATGTGACTGGGCTTGTCGACACCGCGAAAACACTCCGCTTTCCTAAACAGTACAGTGTGCAGTACCTCGCACAATTTAAATAAAGCAGTAAAGCATGGCATAAGTACAGGATAGTAATAAAACCTCAAACTAGTTTGTGGCCCCAAGAAATAAGAATGAATCAAGCTCTGGCTCAGGGGGGTTCATAAGCCTCCCGGATGTGGATAGCGCGAATATTCAAGGAACAGGAATCAAGTACTCGGGGTCCTACGGGACACAAGTGAGCCTGAAAAACCAAATAGCGAATATGGCTCACCGATGCCACTTTCATTAGTTATCCCATTACTACTCAGATTAAGTTGTATAGGTACCTCGTTATCCATCCGACACTCACATACCCTACACATGCTGTTCTACGACTCGCATGGCTCAAGCAACTCCTGTAGTAATGGCTCATGGGATGGAGGAACAAGCTTCGGTGGGGTTTAAAAGTAAAGGCTATGCAATACTTGGGATTCAGTTTAATGCAATCGCGACTCAATGATGCAAGAATAAGATAGAGGCAATAGGTACTATATGTATGCAAGCATGTGGTAGTGCTTGCCTGGCAGCTCAGTTGTAGCGAGAGAAGGATCTGGGTAGTGCTCCTGGTTCTCTTGGTATATCCCCTGCTCAGCGTCTATTCGCAGAAGAACCAAACAAACAAGGGCCAACATAAATAAAGTGCACAAGCATATGAATAAAATGCATCAAGCAAACAATCATGCCATGATGAATGATGCACAATTTGCATGGCAATAAAGTACAATGGCATGGGTGAGGTGTGGAATACAAGAATAAATCATTTTATAGAGTTTTGGCCCCATTTTATACCCATATTAGTTGCTGTACACTTTATATTTATATGATGCATGCTGCAAAACAGAACATGGAATGCATAAACAGAAAGGTCTCGTCGAGCTAATCATTTTAAACATATTGTTTGTTAAATTTGGAGTTATAAAACAAAAGATATTAATTAATTAAGGAAAAAAGGGCATTTTAATGTAATTTTTATTAATTTGGAAAATAAAGTGTCCAAAATATATTTTGAATGGCATATTTGAATTCCTCACATTTTTCTGATTTGAAAACATATATTATATGTATTATTTGGAATTATATTTGAAAAGTTATATTAAAACAGATTTGAATTTTGAATTTGAATTAAATTTGCAAAGATTTGAATTAAAACAGAATAGAAAGAAACTTTTGTTACTTAGCTCAGTTCTAGCCACAGACGCTGGACAGTGGGGTCATGCCGCTGGGACGACACGGTGCCTGAAAACTTCGTCATCATGAGCTAAGTTAGCCACAGAGGCCGACAGGTGGGGTCAGGGCCACAGGGGACCACGTGACAGAGACGAGCGGGCCAGGGACAGACAGGTGGGGCTGGGCTGGAGGGCGGGTTAAGGGTTACAAAAAGCCAGGGGGTTTGCTGGGAGAATTCCGCGGCGGCTGACAAGTGGGCCAGGCAGACCGCGGGTTAAGCATCAAAAGACGAAGGGGTATTCAGAAACGAGGGCGCTGATCGTGGATCTTCCTCGCGGACAAATCGGTGCTCGCGCGCGGTGCAGAGCGGGGTGGGAGATCGAACGCGGGACCTAGGGCTCGCGCGCGGAGGGCGGAGCCACTGCGCTGGCCTGGGCTTGGTGTCAGGGAGGGTTGGCGCGGCCTAGATAGGGTGCTATGCGGGGCGGAAGCGAGCAATCGCTACGCTCGCCGGCGCACAGAGCGTGCTCGATGAAACGCATAGAGGCCCTAGACGACGACAGCGCGGCGGAGCATGTCCAGGAGGTTTAGGGGCTCACCGAGAGTTGGTTGACGGTGTTGGATCGGGTCGGCGAGCAGCGGATCGTCGGCAAGGCAGACGCCGGCGAAGCTAGGGTTTGGGCTCGGGCGTCGACGGTGTCCAGCGTCCTGGCCTTCTCCTTCCTGACTCCGTGTACAGGGTGACGTAGGGGAGCTGCGTGGTCTTCCTCGACACCTTAGAGCGCCATGCCACCGGCTGGATAAGGAGGGGCGGTGGAGGCCGAGGGCTTTGCCGACGATGGTGTGGCGATGGTGAGGGACGGCAGGGAGAGAGGGGAGCGTCCTGGGTAGATCTGGGGGTAGCTGGGCGAGGCAGAGAGGTGGTGGGGTGGATAGGAACGGAGGAAGGGAGGGGTAGTTGGCGTGGTGGAGGGGAAAGGTGGCGTCGGCCGCTTTTGCTCCTCCTTCACGTGCTGGCAGGCTCGGGCTAGACCAGGGCAGGGCAGGTGGGAGGCTTCCAGGTGGGGTCGACGTGAGGGCAAGGAGGCAGGGACAGGCTCGGGCTGGAGGGGCCCCTATGGCATAGAGAGAAAAAGAGAGAGGGAGGAGTAGCCTCGGGTTAGAGCTAGGGTAGGAGGGGAGAGGGGTATGGCTCGGGCTAGGGCTTGCTTGGGTGGGTAGCTAGGTGGCATGGTGGGGCCAGCTAGGTGAGAGAGAGAGAGGCCGAGAGAGGGGGTAGACTTAGGGTTTAGGTGAGAGGGGGATGGAGTGGTTTGAAGCTAGGGTTTGCTATGGACAAGGTCAAGCCAAGAACAACCAAGATCAAACAAAAAAAAAACAAGGCAAGAAAAAGAGAGGGATGTGATGATAGGGTTTAAGCTAGATTAACTTAGATCAAGCCAAAAGAAGGATAGAGATAGAGATGATCCACTCAAAAATCAAATAAAAACCAAATACTAGAAAAGGTGGCACTTGCATGGCCCATGCAAAAATATTTATTGCCATATTGACTCTTGTGAAAACAATGTTATTACATGGCATTATTATTTTGCATTCCCAAAAATCGGAATAAATCCAAGCAAAAAGGATTTAAAGGATGCCCCAAGTGGAATAGATGGAGATGATCATGTTTGAGTAAAATTGGGACTTGCTAGTGTGTATGTGCCACTAGGCATTTAATAAGCCCAAAAATATCCTAACATGAAAATAACCCCAACACAACACATATGGAAGCTAGCAAAAGGGTTCCACTCACAAGGCATGCAAAGATGGCCATGTGTCTCTCATATATCAATAATGTGAAAACAACATGATGCCAAGATGAGAGCCTGTGGAAAAGAATTGGATCCATCCCAACCCACATGAGCTAGAGGTAAAACCAATAAGTGCCAAGCTCATATTTAGTTGGATGGTGGAATTATAAGGTGGTGAAAGAAAAGGTGGTGGAGTTGAATAAAAGATATGCCCACAACTCAACTTGGGCATTAAACAATATATCAAGAACCAAATACAATATCAAGAGGCAAATACAATTAACAATGCATATGAGAGAAGAACCAAAACAAAAAGGGTTTTATATGATGCTCAAATGCAAGGTGGCATGATGACATGAGCATGATATAATTATGATGCAACAATTATATATTTGAAGTAGCCATTATATTACTAGACCAAGTAGCATTACAATTGTTAGACAATTGGGATGCTACACTAGGGTGATGTTATTTTCATACCATCAAAACATGGTTGTATCTTGGAGCTCCAGGCTCCCCTTGGTTCAAGGGTTATATGGATAGATAGACCAAGTTATTTATATCACCATGGCACAGAAGTTTGGGCTTGATCATGCTTGAGCTCTCCAAGGATTGATTCCAAACTTTGAATAAAATAAGACTACCGAAGCAGATTACCAAATAGCCTTCAAAACCTTGTGCGTTTTTGAAGCACAAGGATCCATTTGGAACAAGTGAAGTAGGTATTGCAATACTTTTATGAGTAGAACACAATCATGCAGGGATTTGGTCTAAGGAAGATAGCATGGAGCTCTGAGCTTCTTCCAAAGTAGGCTAGTAGGAAGTTATTATTTTCTTGCCTGCAAACTATAGAGAACAATGGGGTTAGAGGATGGTATAACCAAGGGAAAGAGTGGGTTTTGGTAGTCCTTATGATGGTTTAAAATATTGTTCAAGTGCATTACTAAAAATTTACAAGGGTTGAGAAAGAGAGGTATTCAAAGAAGTGATGTTGAAACAGTTTCTAGACTTAGTCAAATTTGGCAGTTTTGAGGATTTTGACTAGAGTACGAGAGGGGATGTTTTTGATGGGTTGCAAGGTATCAAAGCATCATCAAGTGGATGATGTTGAAGTGTAGATTGGGTAGAATAGATCCACGCTTGATATTGGTCTTCATTGACTTGGAAACTTCTATAATGGATCACTTTAGAGTTGATCTAGTTAAGGGTTTTAGATGAGCACCTAGTGGCTAGAGATCAGATCCAGCTTGGTTAACCTGTTTAGGATTGACACTCTTGGATTAGATAGATGCTAGATGATGATCTCCTAGGTAGCTCATTATACTTCAAGTCAAGCAGCAGATCAAGGTAACTCATCTTGCAAACAGAACAATTCTACTACCAGGGGTACCTTCAAGCCTAGCTTGAGGT
Organism: Avena insularis; assembly: GCA_023614405.1. Classification (NCBI taxonomy): domain Eukaryota; kingdom Viridiplantae; phylum Streptophyta; class Magnoliopsida; order Poales; family Poaceae; genus Avena; species Avena insularis. The sequence continues at coordinate 230,028,840 of CM042692.1, forward strand.
AGGGATGGGTATTTGAAAGGGTGGAGTTTGAACAAGGTGAGAGTCCTTGGTATTTCTACCAAGAGTAGAATTCAAAAGCTTTATAAAAAGGTTTTAGAAAAACCTAGAGGTAAGAGTAGTTGAAGTTCTGTCTTGAAAACCTAAGAAGATTATATTATATAGCTCTCCATAGTTTGATCAATAGAAGCTAATAAAATAGTTTGGGTTGCAAGGGCATCTTGGCTCAGGTTTTGAAATGCCAGAACATTTGAGAATATGAAACATAAGCCAAGACAGTTTTTGTTAAATAGCTTTTTGACAACTGATGTTGAGGTAAGGAGTATACCATAAGCTGTACAATCAGAAGCATAAGCACAAACAACAACAAGCAAACACTGCACAATTAAATAAGAAAAAGTTTTTGTTCCCCCTGATTTTTGCATTCTCAACAACTAATCAGGATTGCTGAAATTGGGATGTTATAGTCAATCTCACCGGTTTTTCTAAAAACAAAGGATTAAACGTATTGTGTGGAGGAAAGTAATAGCTTGTAGTAAGTAAATAGAAAACAGTAAACAATTGTAGATTGATGGTAAAAGAAAGCAGCGGGGTCCATAGTTCACTAGTGGTGGCTCTCCTTAAGATAGATGACATGTTGGGTGAACAAATTATAGTGGGGCAATTGACAAACATCGAGAAAGGAATACATGCATATACTAATCATCTTGACTCCTTTGAGATTTGATTGGGCATTACAACATTATACATAGACTGCAATCCAACTGCATCTATGACTAATAATCCACCTTCAGGTTATCATCCGAACCCCCTCCAGTATTATGTTGCAAGCAACAGATAATTGCATTATGCATTGCATGTAAAGTAAACAATACGATTGTTCTGTGAACAAAGGATTGTTGTTTTCTCCCTAGTAGCAACAACACATCTAGTACCTTAGAGATTTCTGTCACTTCCCGAGATTACTAGAGGCATGAACCCACTATAGAGCATAAATACTAACTCTTGGAGTTGCTAGCATCTACTTGGCCAAGATAGCTACTAACAACGGAAAGCATGCAAGATCACAAATAACAAAGACATGATAGAATCAATAATCAATCTAAAATAGCATCTCAATATCCATCGGATCCTCGCAAACACAACATGTAGAATTACAAATATATGATCTTGATCATGAACGGAGCTCACAAGATCTAAACATGATAGCACAAAGGAGAAAAACTAACCATCTAGCTACTACATGGACCCGTAGTCCAGTGATGAACTACTCACGCATCACACCGGAGGCTTGCATGGTGATGAAGAAGGCCTCCAGGGTGAATTCTCCCCTCCGGTAGGGTGCCGGGAAGAGCTTCAGATCCCTCCCGATCTAGGGATGGAGATGACGGCAGCTACAGACTCTTTCGTGGAATTTTGATCGGGTACTTAGGGTTTATATATCGGAGGCATCTTATAGGCGAAAGGGGAGGCCGAGGGGGTGCCCGAGGCGGTCGGACCACCCCCTAGCGGGCAGGCTTGGTCGTGCGGCCAGGTGGTGTGGCGGCTCCCTGGCCCCTCTCCGTCTCGTATTCTGGCTCCGTGTCCCCCTCGGTGAAAAACTAACTTTGGCTTTTGTCCCGTCCAATTCCGAGAATATTCATTTTCTAACTTTCCTAGAACCAAAAACAACAGTAAACATGCAGTTGGCACTGTGGCTCTTGTTAATAGGTTAGTCCAAGAAAGTGTATAAAAAGTACTCCAAAGTGTGGACAAAACATAAGAAAGTAGATAAAACCAAGCATGGAACATCAAAAATTATAGATACGTTTGCAATGTATCAACATCCCCAACCTTAACTCCTGCTCGTCCTCGAGTAGGTAAGTGATAAAAAGAAAGAATAATTTTTGAGGTGACATGCACCATCATAAACTTGATCAAAGTATTTGTAAAACATTGATAGCTAGGATCATAGTACTTCAACTTAACATGAAAGATAAAGTTCTAATAATAAGACAAAGCAACTATGTTGCAACATAAAAAGGCACAAACAAAAGATTCATGAATAACAATGCTTTGCAAGACATTTATTTGTTTCACATAAAGAAAACATACCATAGTGGCATTCAGCTTTTCCCTCATAGAGTAGCAAACATAAATGCATAGGACACCTTCAAAGTTCATAAGACTGACTAGATACAAATAGTTTAAAACAAGCAATATCAAAATTATGCATCAATCAACAAGTCTTGGGACAATACACATAGAACTAAGAATGGCCACTATGCTCTCAAAGTAGGTGCATAAAGATAGAAAGTGGAGACTCAACATAAAAGTAAAAGAAAGGCCTTCATAGAAGGAAGTAGAGATTCAAGTTTCATAAAGAGCTTCCAAAAATTATGGTACTTATTAGCTTTCAGCTCTCATTGCCCTGATCATAAGCATCTTGAAGTGATTAAGGTTAAAGTGAACAAACTATGGTGTATATGCTTGACGAAGTATAAGTTGGAAATCTCATGTCCCTTGAATACGAGGGCCGCTCCTCATGCTACCCCTTGCACGATGATACAGAAGAATCCCCATATCAAAATGACAAGGCAAGCATACAACAAGCATCTCAGCAATCTTCTTATTTACCATGGGAAAATGGTGATTTTTTCTCTCTTTCCTCTTTTCTCATATCTCTTTTTTCTTTTTCTCTTTTTTTCAATACCTGACTCTTTTTTTATAAGAAGAATGCTTCATAGACATCTCATTATGGTTACGTTGCAGGTTTACACCATGACAACATGGATTAGACCAGCACCCCAGGCATTTCTCTAACACACATACATAACTCCATGGATTTACAAGCTCCCCTTTCATTTCACACCGACGACATCCATAGACAAAAGAGTATGATATCAACTAGGTACAAAGTACAAGTGCAATGTTGAAAGCGTTCCCATGACAACATGGTTCTGCTAATCTCCAACATATAAGTGCAAGCATATACAACATAGACGACACAATGGTTCAAGTTTATTAAGGGCAAGAAAAGTAAAGTGTTCCATCAAGTTCGTGAGAGCTTTAATCACTAGTTTTCTCATAACAAGTTTAATTCGGAAGGTAGATAAAAACATGAATATACTTGGAATAGAAAATGCTAGTAGGTAGGTATGGTGGACTATTTGGAATAACTTGGTTTTATTTGGAGTTGGATGCATGAGTGGAACTCACACTTGGTTATGGAGGCTAGCAAAAGACTGGGAGCTTCCGACTAAGAGAGCAATAATGGCCATAATCATGCACAGGGACAAAACATCATTAATCAAAGCATAAAGTGATATTACAAGTCGAAAACTAAAGGATCATAAAGGCTTATGGTGACTTGGGATAGTCATAACATGGTGTGAGCATGCGCCAAGTAAACCCAAATAAAGCATCAAAGGAGAATACCACAATACTATGCTTTAATATGCTAAAACAACGCATGATTCTTCAAAGGCACATTAAGCAATCTCAATTGTTTATAACAATTCATGCTACAACAAAGATCACTAAGCATAAAGCCAAAACAATATCAAGCATGGAATGACAAAGCATAGGCCACAGTCAAAAACATGCTCTCTTTACCACTTAAGCATGAACTTTTCCTACTCTTTTCCAATCCAAACCAAACTATTTGAAAACCAACGCATGAAAGAGGGGGTCCAACCAATTTATTCAGCAAACTAAGAAAACCAAGCAAAGGGAAAACCAACACGAAAACGAAAAAGAAGACGCTCCAAGAACAACACAACTGTGCATGAAACAATAAAAATGAAGTGTTTGGAAGAAACCTGGGATTTTTATTGATGAAGAAGGGGTTTCCTTGGGCATCCCCAAGCTTTGACGCTTGTACCTCTTGAATATTTATTGGGGTGACACGGGGTGGCATCCCAAAGCTTGAGCTTTAGTCCAGTCCTCATCTCTTTACATCATTCTCTCCATTCACCTGAAAATTTTCCTTCATACAAAACTTCACACAATCTTTATTAGCAACATTAGTGTACTCAAGATAATAAGTCTTTAGGTTCAGTTTCAACACCAATAAAACTTCCATTAAAATACAAGCTACTGTAGAACTTCCCTCAACAAGCTCAATTCCCCAAAAGAACTCAAAAAGGAACCAACAAGAAGCAAATGCAAATAATGGCAGAAATCTGTCAAAACAGACCAGTAGGTAAAAACCAATTTTTTCGAAGACCTTCTATTGCTCAAATCAAAAAGTGTTGGCCTAAATAAAGTTAGATAACCACCTGGGGAACAAGCACAAAAATTCACGCCTCAAGACGACATGCAGAGATTTTACATGAATTATTACGGTGAAGCACAAAAACCTGTTTCGGGACAACAACTTTCCCAATCATTACTTCTCTCTCATTAGAGGTTACTCTTGGCACAAAAAGCAAATAAAAAGGATAAGGAGCGGTTTCCAAGACTCATCTAAAACTTTTGGGTTATCTCCCAATAAGTACTTTTCTTTAACGCCTTTAAGTTAGGCATAAGAAGCAAGAAAAAGAATCAAGTGTTCTCAAATGAAGAAGCATTAAAACCAAATTTCTTGCCCTTACCTTTCTTACTTTTATTCTTAACCTTGCGGAACATATGATTGTTTGGTGGAGAATCAAAGTGCATGGTGCCCTTTTCCACATCTATTATTGCTCCAAGGAGTTTCAATAGGGATCTTCCAAGTGTAATTTGTCCTTTTCCTACACATTCAATAACAAGATAATCAGTAGAAACCATTTTCCCTAGGATCTTTGTAAACACTCCTTCAGCTATTCCAATTGGTGATATCGTGGCATTATTTGCAAGAAATATTTCTTCTCCCCCTTCAGAAAGTCCCCAAAGATTCAAAGATTCATAAATATCTTTCGGCATAAGACAGAATTCAGACATGATATCATAGCAAGCATGAAAAGTTTCATTATTTATAGCAATCTTTACTGTGGGAAGCCATTTTGAGGGTTCAGAATTTATTGGAACATAGTCATGATGCCCTCTAAGTGTATTATAGTAATCTTTCAAACTAGCAATGCTGGTCTCAAGAGTATTCAATCTAGCAAATATGTTTATGAAGGAAGAATCAGATTTGCTAGGCAAGTTGTAAGTAAAGGCCAACTTCTTTATGGCATTAAAAGCATCATCCTCATTGCATTGGAGGAAATCTCCTCCCACTACAGCATCCAAAGCATATCGATAGCAAAGAGAGATTCCAAGGTAAAAACTACTAAGGAACAAGCTTTGAGTCATTTTAGGTTTAGTTTTTTCATGTAGAACAGAGATTCTAGACCAAGCTTCTCTGAAACTCTCTTCAATTCCTTGTTTAAAAGTGAAAATCCTTTCCTCAGGTGACGTAGTGATTTGAGCAATGCTAGACATAATGGCAACTTTAAGATAGGAACTAATTTTTTGTGTTTTTAATAAAGAAAGCAAACTAGTAAAACTATTTTTTTGTGTTTTTGATAAAGAAACAAGCAAACAAAGCAGAAATAAACTAAGAAAAACAAAAACAACAAAGTAAAGAGATTGGTTATGAGGGACTCCCCTTGTGATGATGTCCTTGACTCCCTGGCAATGGCGCCAGAAAATATACTTGCTAACTCGTGTATTAACGAGCTCGTTGGGGAACCCCAAGAGGAAGGTATGATTAGCACAACAGTAAGTTTTCCCTCAGTTATGAAACCAAGGTTATCAATCCAGTAGGAGGAAGGAAACACCTCCAAGGTGTTGCTAGGTGGACTGTGGTAGGGCGCACTACCGACGCCAGCAGCAACATGGAAACCTCCACAACATAACCACAGAACTTTCCCCCAACTTGTGAGGTTGCCAACCTCACCGGTTTTGCTGAAAACATAGGATTAAATGTATTGTGTGGAAGAAAGTAATAGCTTGCAGAAAGTAAACAGAAAACAGTAAACAATTGTAGATTGATGTTAAAAGAAAGCACTGGGTCCATAGTTCACTAGTGGTGGCTCTCCTTAAGATAGATGACATGTTGGGTGAACAAATTACAGCGGGGAAATTGACAAACATCGAGAAAGCAATACATACATATACTAATCATCTTGACTCCTTTAACATTTGATTGGGCATTACAACATTATACATAGACCGTAAACCAACTGCATCTATGACTAATAGTCCACCTTCAGGTTATCATCCGAACCCCCTCCAGTATTAATTTGCAAGCAATAGATAATTTCATTATGCATTGCATGTAAAGTAAACAATACGATTGTTCTATGAACAAAGGATTGTTGTTTTCTCCCTAGTAGCAACAACACATCTAGTACCTTAGAGATTTCTGTTACTTCCCCAGATTACTAGAGGCATGAACCCACTATCGAGCATAAATACTAACTCTTGGAATTGCTAGCATCTACTTGGCCAAGATAGCTACTAACAACGGAAAGCATGCAAGATCACAAATAACAAAGACATGATAGAATCAATAATCAATCTGAAATAGCATCTCAATATCCATCGAATCCACGCAAACACAACATGTAGAATTACAAATAGATGATCTTGATCATGAACGGAGCTCATAAGATCTAAACATGATAGCACAAAGAAGAAGAACCAGCCATCTAGCTACTACATAGACCCGTAGTCCAGGGATGAACTTCTCACGCATCACACCGGAGGCTTGCATGGTGATGAAGAAGGCCTCCAGGGTGAATTCTCCCCTCCGGCAGGGTGCCGGGAAGAGCTTTAGATCCCTCCCGATCTAGGGATGGAGATGACGGTGGCTACAGACTCTTTCGTGGAATTTTGATTGGGTACTTAGGGTTTCTGTATCGAAGGCATCTTATAGGCGAAAGGGGGTGCCCGTGGCGGCCAGACCACCCCCTGGCGTGGGCCAGGCTTGGCCACGCGTCCAGGTGGTGTGGCGGCCCCCTGGCCCCTCTGCGTCTCATATTCTGGCTACGTGTCCCCCTCAGTGAAAAACTGACTTTGGCTTTTGTCCCGTCCAATTCTAAGAATATTCATTTTCTGACTTTCCTGGAACCAAAAACAGCAGAAAACAGGCAGCTGGCATTGTGGCTCTTGTTAATAGGTTAGTCCAAGAAAGTGTATAAAAAGTACTCCAAAGTGTGGACAAAACATAAGAAAGTAGATAAAACCAAGCATGGAACATCAAAAATTATAGATACGTTTCCAACGTATCATGCGTCTGCTTCTGCTACCTTCTCCCTTTCCCCTCACTTTCCCATCGATTTGACCACGAGATCCGTGAAGAGCGGGCCACCCACAAGGTTACCCCTCAACATCTGGTATTAGCAGCTTTTGGTTGCCATGGATTTCACATCGATTTGGTCTTTTCCCCCATAAATTCGAAATTCAACCAAAAATAGCCCCAATTTCATGTTTTGGATTGATCTGTGATTTGAGTGCGTTTTGGTAGGTTTTGATCCATGGATTATTTGTTAAACTTGTTGATCGACCTTCCCCTGCATTCCCATGACCTAATTCCATCATTTACCCCTCGGATCTGAAGGTTTTCATCAAGTTTTTCCGTAGAAAATAGTGTTTTTCCCGTCCTGAATGCATTCCGGCGGCAAGTCCAACGGACCAATTCAGCCGCCAGAGTTTCTGGTCAGAATTCCAGCAAATCCGGCCCAACCGTCGGAAATTCCGGTGCGAATTCCGGTCCGCCGATTTAGGCGCCAATAGATTCAGCTCCGCACCGTTTTGAGTATAACTTTTGCATACAAACTTAGATTTTGGTGTTCTTTAGCTTGTTTCGAAGAGGAGAAGGAGGTACACAACATGATCAAAGTGGTTCATGCTATTTACTCCATCCAAATTCTGTGAGGAAGGCGGAATCCAATAGTAAAGGGTGAAGATCGGCGAGGAAAGTTATATACATTCCGCGACTTCTCCCCACTTGCTTCCCTTTGTGAACTCCATTATCATTGCGAACAACAAACACCTATTGAGACTAGTTCCTCCTATGATTGATTGGGATATGCACATTTGATACTTTTAGAATTCCGAGCAAAAGTTGTGAGCGCTGTCTCATATAGTTACCTTGTATAGTTGTTGGCACAAGAGGCAAGTGAAAAAGAAAAAGAAAGAAAAAGAAAAAGAGAAGGAAACAAACAAGTGCCGCATAGAATAATAAGCACAAGCTCGATGAACATCATATAGATGGTACTTATTGTGCATATCTTGTAGCCTACCAATTTTAGTGCAATCGAACTAGCGTCTCTCCTTACACTTGTGCGACACGAGCTTATAGTCTTTGCTAGGTAATTATTTTGTTCTTAGCTCATTTTCTCTGTCGCACAAGTCCCATTTATCCCACCGTGTGTGTTTCCTTGTACATAATTCCTATCTTGTGGATTGACTTGTTTTGCTTTGTGATCATCGTGGTTCTTTACTTGCTATTCAATATCTTGATTTCGAATTGTTCTTGGACACACCACCTTCCATACCCATCCACCATAAGCTTTCTGTGTGTGTTTTAGTGGTTTGTTGGTTTTGGTGTTCCGCGTGAACTTCACATTGCTTGGTTTTGATTGCTCTCAAGTGTTGCCACTTGCACGATACTATCTTCTAAGGTAAAGTAAGGTTTGACGTTGCATTCCTAACCCCCTACCACTTCCATATACACCACTTGGTCTTGTGAATCATGTCTAGGGACTCCAGAACCGAGAATGATATCTATGAAGAATCCATGATGAGCCACCATGACTACGACTCCATGAGTATGTAGGACATGACGGAGCACTACACCGACAATGGCTCTGTTGGGGATATACTTTCCGGGTATCCTCACAGTTTCCTCACTGACCAGGGTGGCCCACTTTGGGTTAGAGCATTGCTTCACGGGCGGCCCAGTCAGGGAGAAAGACAGAGTCCAATCCGGCTATTGGAAGGCCCAGAAGACTTACCGACTTAGGCCCATAATGTTACTTGTAGTTCAAGATGTACTCAGAATCGACTCTCGATCAGAGCGGATAGATCTCTCAGAAACCCTAGGCGGATATATATATATATATAAGCCGTCCTAGGGAGAGCCCTTAGGCACCTCAATACTTTAGACCTCAACTCGCATAAAGTGAAACCCTTGTAACCCATATTCCGCTTCGCCAGACATTACTAGATTGCTAGCAGGAGTAGGATATGTCCAAAGCCGGCGGATTCGAACCTGGGTAAACTTGTGTGCTCACCGTCCCGGAACACCGTACGTCTCACACCCCTCTCTTCTGCACGCCTCGAGGACCCCCTCATGGTGTACTTGTCATCAATCCGATGACAGTTGGTGCCCACCATGGGGCAAGTGAGCTTCGGATCTGTGTTCCGAGCGGAATCTGCAAGAATCGGAATCGGCGAGACTATTGCCGTCGGTCGCATCCTCTACGCCAGCGACGTCCCTCTCATCGTTCTCGACGAGACTTGGATTCCGGCTAGGGAGGCCATGACTGCCTACACAATCATGTCTTTTGGCGAACATCGGTTTCGCTGAACCTGCCCAACCCACCCTAGCGGTGATGATAGAGGCAGAAGAAACTTCTGGGTTCCCTTTGTCCGCAGAGGCGGCACAGTTCCGGATCTCAGAAAACCCTAATCCCACCCATCCCGCACCAGTTGCGGAGATAGTGGAGAAGTCCCAGCCTGAAGAAGACCTAGCGGTCCACGTCGAATCTGGAGTGGATCTCCCAGGAGGAGCCGGATCCCAGATCGACCCACCCACGGAAGTCGAAATCAAGGAGGAGCATATCAGTGACACTGATTCCGGCTCTGATGATGCTGGGACAGACAGACCTTTCCTAAGGTACACATTACGACGTATGATACTGCAAGGCGAAAGCGCAGATACAATTCTCGAGACCATCAAAAGTTTCGACATGGCTGATCGTGAAAGCCGCAGGTACCTTAGGAAGCATGCGTTGCACTTCGTCAGATACGTGGGATCCAGATCCGGCTCTGCCGATGCTAGATAAAACACCGACTCGATGCTGGAGGCAATTGGAACAAACACCGACGTGCCCGCATCCTTGGATGAATCAATGACGTCAGCAGATTTCCGAAAGTTCTCCGTGGAATATGAAGAGGAGTATAACTCCAAAGCTGCAGAAGAAGGAGAAGCCATGGATGAAGGATCCGGGGAACACTCTCCCAAAGCACAGGATGACATGGACGTCGGAGATAATCCCGAGGTCCTGATGTCCGAAAGGACCAAACAGAGCTTGACTCCGGGAAACGAACCCAAAGCCGTCTTTGCTACCAGCGTTGCCAACAAGGCAAAGAAGAAGAACAAGAAGAACAAGACCCCGGCAAAAGACCCTCTGGCTGAGGAGGTGATTGCCGAGGAATACGAAGAAGACTCGGATGGAGCACTTATCCCAGACGAGCAGAAAAAAGAAGAATCGGTGGATGGACACGTGATCACCGAAGGTGCGCGTAAACTCCTCGATGCCGCACTAACCACACCTATCCCTACAGCTGCAGAACTTACTGCTGAAGAGCTGGATGAAAGGGCCCAAGCCCTAGAAGCGCGTTGTCAACAACTCCTCGATGAAGCCAAAAACATCGAGGTGGAGAAGAAACGCATGGCAACTAAAGACTACATGTCTCGGTTGCTCCAAAAGACACGGAAACGTCACATCAATGACGACCAGTTCCCAACTGTCCGTGCCGTCCTTTTTGGAGATGATATGGGGAAGCCATGGAAAGATAGCAAAGGATATTGGGTATACCCAACCCCAGTACAGAATACCGTGGCGTCCCGAGAAATTCTATCAGCTAATCTAGGACCGGAGGAGATCCATTTGGGTATCAAGCTACTCAATAAGGGACTGGAGCAGCAAAAGGTCACCCTGTCCGGAAGTCAAAAACTGGTCTCAGATTCTGACCAATGTCGCACAGATCCGGCATGGGCTGACATAGGACCCCATCACGTCCGGGAGCAGTATCATCGCCCCGAACGCCGGGAAGACAATTATTCAAGAAACGGATCGTCAGGACAGCACTACAAGACCACGCGCAACTGGACCAACGTCGTTCCAGCGGCCGAGAAATACGCCATTGCTGCACTGAATCCGACGAACCCTCCCCGACGAGAATCTAACGATCGAAGGGGAGAAGATAAAGAGAAACGATGGGAGGAGGATCGTCAAAAAATGCCACCTCCTAAATATACGAGCCGTCCGGCTGATCCTCACCGTGGTGGGAACGACGGACGAAGGAACGACGGAAACCACGCTGGAACAAGCGGCGGGGGCGTCAGAGTCAAGATCCTCCCGGAACGAATAATGACGCCCGGACGGAGGCGGCGATCAGGAAACTATTCAGCGCCACCCTCTCCACCACATAGTCATCACAACGGCTCCCATGGAGGGCAAGGAGGACGACATGGCGGAGGAGGTGGTGGCATAAGCCAAAGCCCGGCTCCAAGGCACCGCAGCCACAGCCGGCATTCGGGACGATCTCTATCCTCGAACGACGCAAGGCACAGGATCAATTCCAACATAGAGGCGCGACGCTATGAAAACGATGACATGTACGTGGGCCAAAAGTGCTTCGGACCACGCATCAGAGCTACAAGATTCCTGGAAGGATTTGCTATCTCAAGGCACATCCAAGCCTACGACGGCATTGCTCGGCCAGACACTTGGCTACAGGATTTTTTCCAAGCTTACTGAATCACCAAAGGAGGAAACAGCCTGGTCGCAACCCGATATCTCCCACTTATGTTGCAAAAGACGGCGCGATCTTGGCTCAATGAACTTCCGGAGAACACCATCCATAACTGGTATGACATGCAAAGTGTGTTCTTTCGTAATTTCGAAGGCACATATCGGAGGCCCTGTTTGGTCAGAGACCTACAGCGTTGCACCCAGAAAGCCGGAGAAACTTGCCGAGATTATCTCGGATCATGGATCGACACCAAGAACTCCTGTGAAGGAGTAAACGACCAAACCGCGATTGAAGCTTTCATCGCAGGGCTCCCAATTGGTCTACTACGTCACCGCCTGAAGTGTGATAAGGTCACTGATTTGGGAGAAATGATAGAAACAACGAGCAAGTATGCGGATGCTGACGACGATGCAGAGGGATTACTCAACGTCCTGGCTGTACCTCAGTCAGCAAAAACCAAGCAACAAGCTTAGAAGCGTAAAAACACCTCGGAGGAAAAACCCAACGCGGAAACAGCGGTGGTTACTACTGTTTCCGGGTCTGGAGGACGAGGAGGACGTGGCGGAGGCCGCGGGCATGGCCGTGGGACTTCAAGGGTCCAAGGTAGAGGAGAACAGCAACCATGCAAAACCTACTCTTGGGCAGACAATGCCAATAACCCATATGTGCATCACCTAGACGCCAATGGGGGCTCGTCCCACACCAACCTGAATGTCGTTTCAATGACGACATCAAAAGAGATGACACCGCGGGCTACAAAGCTAAGCGGAAGAAGGGAAAGAAAAATCCCGAAAAGGACAAAGAGACCAACGAAGATTCCGACATGGAGGAAGCTGATGCTTCAAATCCCAAGTCGAAAGGGAAGAAGACTTTTCCCACCAAGAAGGACACTTATGTCACTTTCCTCGGATCTCAACCAGCAAAGGTCAAGAAAGCAGTTCTACACGAGCTCAATGCAATAGTTCCGGCTGTCCCACAGTATCTGGACTGGTCGGAAGTGGCAATCACATTTGACCGTGATGATCATCCGCCTAAGTTACACAGGCGAGGAAAATACGCCTTAATCGTCAACCCACTTATTGACGGTTATGGTTTCTCCAAGACCCTCATGGACGGTGGTAGCAGCATCAATATTCTCTATGTCGAAACGCTACACCGGATGAAGAACTCGGAGACCCAGCTGAACCATAGCTCTGTGATTTTTCACGGAGTTGTCCCAGGAAGACAAGCTAATTCCCTGGGAGAGATCACTTTGGATGTTACCTTTGGAACTCCAAAGAATTACCGGACGGAGGCACTTTCCTTCGAAGTGGTCCCGTTCAAGAGCGCATACCATGCTATATTTGGATGTCCGGCTTACTAGGCTTTTATGGCTCGTCCATGTTACATTTACAATATGATGAAAATTCCAGGTCCCAACGGCGTGATTACCATCAGGGAGACCCGAAGAAAGTGCGAGAGTGCAAGGATGGAAATGCCGCCTTTGCCGAAGCCGTGTTGCATGCCCAGGAGTACCAGGAGATCAAGAAGAGCATAGATCCGTCCGAGATGCCCGCAACGAAGAAGGAGGTGACCAAGCCAAATCCGGAGTTCAAGGCATCAGAAGAGACGAAGAAAGCGCCGTTGAAGGATGATGACCCCTCCAAGGTGACCCAGATAGGCGTAGGCCTAGATAGCGCATAGGAAAGCGCACTCGTCAAGTTCCTCCAAGCAAATCAAGATATCTTCGCATGGCAGCCATCTGACATGACCGGAGTACCTAGGGAACTTGCTGAGCACTCTCTAAATGTAAATCCGAATGCTAAACCCATCAAACAGTCCTTACGACGGTTTGGCGACGAAAAGCGTAAGGCAATAGCTAAGGAACTAGCGCGACTCGAGTTAGCCGGATTCATAGAAGAGGTCATCCGCACTGAGTGGTCGACCAATCCTGTAATGGTCCCTAAAAAGGACACCACTGATTTAAGGATGTGTGTTGATTATACTTCTTTGAATAAGGCTTGTCCAAAAGATCTGTTCGCTCTGCCTAGAATTGATCAAGTTATTGATTCTACGACAAGCTCGGAACTCCTCTGTTTTCTCGACGAATATTCCGGTTATCACCAAATCCGGATGAAGGAATCTGACAAAGCCAAAACTTCATTCATAACCCCTTTCGGAACCTTCTGTTTTGTTACGATGCCCTTTGGGCTGAAGAACGCAGGAGCTACATACCAGCGCACAATGCAGCGTTGCCTCCATGACCAACTCGTATGCAATGTACATGCATACGTGGATGATATCGCCGTGATGTCCAAAAAGAAGAAAACGCTAATTTCCGACTTGGAGGAAACGTTCGCCAATCTACGAAAATATAACATCATGCTTAACCCGAAGAAATGCTTCTTTGGAATACCAGCTAGAAAATTGTTAGGTTTCATTGTGTCTGAAAGAGGCATAGAGGTGAACCGAGACAAAATCAAGGCTATACTCAATATTTCCAATCCAACTCGCTTGAAGGACGTACAAAGATTAACTGGCTGCATCGCTGCGGTCAGTCGATTTGTAAGCCGGCTTGGTGAAAGAGCCGCACCATTATACAAACTCCTGAAAAATACCAAAGGTTTTGTTTGGACTAATGAAGCTGAAGCTGCACTACAAGACCTGAAGAAGGTACTCTCATCTGCTCCTATCCTTGCAGCGCCGGAACCTAAGGAACTGTTGTTGCTCTATCTTGCTACGACAAATAAGGTCGTTAGTATCGTCATGGTAGTGGAGAGACCCGAGGAAAATCAGGAACACCTAGTGCAGCGTCTGACTTATTTTGTCAGCGGGGTTCTGACAGAATCAAAACAGAGGTATCTGCACTATCAAAAGTTGGCTTACGGTGTTTTTCTAGCATCTCGTAAGTTACGACACTACTTTCAGGAGCATCCAATTACCGTGGTGAGCACAACTCCCATGAGAGATATAATCAACAACAGCGACACCACAGGATGCGTCGCCAAATGGGGCATAGAGCTCTCAGCTTTAGATATTGAGTACAAACCTCAGACAGCAATCAAATCCCAGATCCTTGCCGACTTTGTCACTGATTGGACAGAGACGAAGGAGAATATGATCCTCCCTGAATCGGAATATTGGACCCTTTTTTCGACGGGTCTAAGGCTCGAGGGGGCTCGGGGGCTTGCGTGGTGCTCAAATCACCCCAAGGAGATAAACTTTTATATGTGTTGTAGATCCACTTCACAGCGACAAATAATATTGCCGAGTATGAAGCACTGCTACATGGAATCTGGATTGCTAAGGATATTGGCATCCGACGTTTGATGTGTTACGGAGATTCGGATCTTGTTGCTCAACAAGTGTCGGATATTTGTAATGCAAATAAACACATGGCAGCATATAAAGCTGTCGTGGATGATCTATCTAAATCGTTTGAAGGGTTTGAAGTTCAACACATCCCTCGAGCAGAAAATGAGGAAGCAGATGCACTATCTCGGATAGGTTCTGCACGGAAAGAGGTCCCGGATGGCGCTTTTCTAGAGCACCTCAAAGTTCCCTCAATAAAGGGAGTAGATGAGGAATATCCGACCAAATCCGACTCACCCTTGATAGCAGTTCTGGCTGTAATTCCCAGCTAGACTCAAACCTATCTCGATTATTTGGTAGATGGCAAATTACCCGAAGACGAGATGCTGAGCCGGCAGATTATCCGACGAGCAAAAGCCTATACTATTGTTAAAGGTGAGCTCTATAAACAGAGTGTTTCTGGGGTTTTTCAGCATTGTGTATCTCCGGAAGAAGGAGTGGAAATCTTAAGGGAAATCCACGAAGGCGAGTGTGGTCACCACGCTGCAGCCAAATCTTTAGTGGCAAAAGCTTTTCGACACGGATTTTTCTGGCTTACAGCTCAGGCAGATGCCGAACGATTAGTCAAGACATGCAAAGGCTGCCAAAAGTACGCCAAGCAAGCTCATGTTCCGGCTGATCAGTTGCGAACAATACCTATAACATGGCTCTTTGCGGTCTGGGGGCTTGATATGTTAGGACCTTTTAAACGAGCTCCAAGTGGATTTACTCACCTCTTAGTCATGGTGGATAAGTTCACCAAATGGATTGAGGCTAAACCCATCACAAGTTGTGACGGAGCAACAACCAAAAGATTTGTCGAGAATGTTATAATCCGGTATGGTTATCCACATAGCATTATCACGGACAATGGGAGTAACTTTTCTATGGGAGAATTGGTTGAATTCTGTGACGAGCAAAATATCCAGCTTGACATTGCGTCAGTCGCACATCCACAAGCTAACGGACAAGTCGAAAGAGCAAATGGTTTAATCTTACAAGGCCTAAAACCGAGACTCGAAGCACCACTACGACGTGCTGTGGGGGCTTGGGTAGAGGAATTACCCTCTGTAATTTGGATTTTATGATTAACTCCAAACAGGTCAACAGGATACACACCTTTCTTCTTGGTCTATGGTGCAGAAGCAGTTCTTCCTAGTGATCTGATTCATACTTCTCCTAGAGTGGCCGCGTATATCGAAGAGGATGCCAAGATTTCTTGACAAAATGATCTTGACTTAGTCGAAGAAGTTTGCGTCGTTGCTGAAATGAGATCTACAGCCTATCAGCAGAAGTTACACAAGTATCATAGCCAGAGAGTCCGAAATAGATCCTTCAATAAAGGTGATTTGGTTCTCCGGCTTGTGCAACAAACAAAGCACAAACTTTCCCCAGTATGGGAAGGGCCCTTTTTAGTTAGTCGAGTATTGCACAATGGATCGTACTACTTAACTGACATGAGGCCAGTCAAAGAAAGACCTGCTACTAAGAAGAGAAAGAGAGCTGGAGGCAGTACAAATCCGGATGAGTTAGACAGACCATGGAATATTGCTCAGCTACGTCCTTTTTATTCTTAGTTTATCCTTCTTTGTAATCATACATATGTACATGTTCTATGAGAAATAAAAGTTTTGGTTACCTCAAGTTTTTTCTGAGAAGTTCTTAAACCATCTTATTTATGAATGATCATGTCATAGTCAAAAATCCCAGAATGCTTGAAAGTACTTTATGCTCATGATCATTCTGGTTTAGATTTCCGATTTTAAAAAACTGCTACCCCTTAGGGTATAACTCTAAAGTTTCTAGTCTTTACTTTGGTTATTTGTCTGATTGTTGGATGCGGGCATTTTCCGAGTAGTGAATTATTGGTACTAGAAGCCGGCTTTGTTTCCGAGTTTAAACTGGTTTAGAAATTGAGCTCCGTTGCTTGATAAAGTTTCCGGCGGAAGGTTTAGCCGGCTCACGAAAGGGACGAGGCGGAAAGCCAGATAAACGATAAGTAGTGACGAAAAATACAAGTGCTTATGTAAACATTTCAGGCACACAAAATAAAACTCAAAGTCGAAAAGTGCTGAATAGATCAAAAAGCTTAGAACTAGCAAAGTTAAAGTATTACATATTTACGAACACATCATGTTTTTTCCGGAATAATACATAAGTTTCTGGTCTACGATGCAGGAGGAGATGAAGGAGCTGCCGGCTCGCTGGTTACTCCGCCTTGATATCGTTCCGAGATGTCCGCATCCGAGTTGGTGCGTCATCGCCTAAACTTCTTGGTTCTTCGGAGGAGGAGGCAATATCCACCTTGGTGAAGAAGGGGATCTTGTAGCTGGTCAGGTCAGCCACGTGACACCCATATCCGGTGCAAGAGTGCATGATGGCTTGAAGGTCTTGCTCCTGGTCGTCTTCGTCTACCTTGCAGTATCCTCTGGTCACTTGCCATATTTCCATGTTTCCATGGTGGCTCATGACCATGGTGAGAGCATTCTGTGCAGCAGTCCGCGCGTAGGACATGTTCCCGTCCCGAACAAGTTGCGGCATCTCCTTCGCCTTGTCCCACACCTGGAAGTCCGACATGCTTGGCATGTCCGGAATCTTGAGAGCTTCGCTGACGTCCTCAAGGGACTGGCGGAAGTCATGAAGCAGGTCACTGACTCGGGTAAGCCGGTGGGTGCGGGGCTCGGAGGAGGAAGAATCCGTCAAGTTCAGAGGACCTATACACAAAACAAGTTAAGAAAAATCCGACATTGGTAAAAGTCGAAGAAAGAGACAAGTCAGATAGATGGAACGTACCAAAAATGACATCGTCAATCTTGGTCTTCTCCTCCCGGAGACTCTGGAGTTTAGCCCGGAGCGCCTGGGACATATCCTTCTCTCTGTCAAGCTCATTCTTGAGATCCGAGATTATTTTATCTTGAGCAGCGATCTTGCGATCACGCTCATTAGTGGCCATGGAGGAGGATTCAAGGACTTGAGCTATGCTCCTTTCATGATCCGCCTTAAGCTTATCCAGCTCTTGGCGAAGTCCCTCGTTCTCCACCACCATGGTCTTGAGGTTCTCAACCTCTTCAATCATGGCGACGGATTGTTTCACCATCGCTGTAAGTCAAAAAGAACAAAAGTTCAGAAAAATTTGACATTGAAAATAACAAAGACAAGGTTTGAGTCTCGGAAAGTTTACCTTCGGCCTCATCCTTGGCGACTTTGAGTTCAGCATTTTTAAGCCGGAGAGCTTTTATCTCTCTCCGCTTGTCGCAGACATTGGTCAGTAATTCCTGGTTATAGGAACATACTTTCTGTAAGTCAGAATACCCAAAGTCAGAAAGCTACTTAAGACTCGGGCTAATATTTTTGCTAAAATATCAGCACGAGCCTTGGGGGCTACACTAGTTCGTTATTTGGCATCCTAATAAAGCATAAACCCGAATTGTTTATCCTACTTCATGCTTGGGGGCTAGAGGATATGATATAAAATACAATAAAGGAAAAATAGGAGTTGGAATTCTGACTTACATATTGTTCGCGGGTGATTTTATCCAAACCCGCGTTCACTTCATCAGCCACCTTTTCGGCGAGAGTCAGAGGAATTACCGGAGCTGTTGGAAGCTCACCGGTCCTAATCCTCTCGTCGCGAAGGCGGACCTGGGCGAGAAGGTCAGAGAACTTGACGTCCT
This sequence comes from Avena insularis, assembly GCA_023614405.1. Classification (NCBI taxonomy): domain Eukaryota; kingdom Viridiplantae; phylum Streptophyta; class Magnoliopsida; order Poales; family Poaceae; genus Avena; species Avena insularis. Next base: position 230,047,496 of record CM042692.1, read on the forward strand.
CTGATTCTTGCGCTTCTTCCTCGGTAGATAAAGTTCTCTTCTCCAAGCATTGCTTGGCAAGCCGCTGGATTTCTTCAGCAGATTTCCAAGATAGGCCAAATTTGGCAAGTCTCGGATTGCTCAGGAGGTTTTCGGCGAAGGTTTCTGCCAAGGGATCATTACCCAAAGAGGGTTCACCCTTATATAGATCTGACGCACCTGTGGTGACGTCAGTTTGCGATCCAAGGTTCGCAGGCCCCGTTGAAGTAGTCGGATCTTCTGCAGCGTCCGGCGAGATAACCGGTGTTGCAGAAGGTTGAGGGGAAGGAGTCGGAGGAGCCACGGCAGGGTAAGCTATGGTACGCTTCGTCTTCCACAGCGGCTTCAAAGGAATCCCTATCCCCTTGGCCTTGACGAGCGGTTTTGCTCTGAGAATGTAGTAAAAGTCGGAAAACATTACATCTCGGAAAGAAATTTGAATAAGGTACAAAGGTGGAAGTTGTGATTGAATGTTACCTCTTCACGACAGGCACCTCCTTTGTGTCAACAGCCACTGTCGGAGCCTTGCACTTCTTGAGCGCAAGATCCGGCAATGGAACTACCTCCACCTCCTGAGAGAACTCCGGAGGATATCCTTCGAGCGGAGCAAGTTCCGACCCGGGGAGGTCAGCAAGCTGAAAAGAAGAAAACATATCAGTATTGTAGTATAACACAAAGAATGAAACACATAAAAAGTATACCGATGGAAGCTTACCGGCACTACGGGGTTATCCGCCATGTGCATGTCTAGAGAAACCTCCGGGATTCTCCTCTCGATTTGCTCCTTGATCAGCCACTTAATCTGGCTTATGTAGCCCTGTGTGGTGAAGGCTTTGGAGCTGATGCGGAGGGAATCTTTCGGGGACGACGTGATGGAGTGCATCAGTCAGGTTCCATGGTACTCGAGAGGCTAGATCCGATGTGAGACCCAGCGCTGAACTAAGTCGGATCCCTTCAGATCCTTGTGTTTGATTAAGTATTCGATCCACCTCTTAGCGAGCATCAGATCGTCGGTGAGAGCCAGAGCAGCCTTGTCCCAAGAAGGTTGGGCCGTGGCAGCGTTGTCGACAAAAGCCCAGAATATCCCTATGATAGAAAAAAGTGGCCGGCCATTGTTTGACTGAGTCACTGGCTAGAATCTTGGGATAAGTCCGGTCGCGTCTAAGTGAAAAGCTGATAGTGCCGGTGATGTAAGGAACACCGGCAGTAATGGAATTCCTCTGGACATGGAAATAGTACCAGAAGAGAGTCAAACTCGGCCTAATGCCGAGAAAGCCCTCACAAAGCGAAGCATACGCACTCATCTCTAAGAGAGAGTTGGGAGGAAGATTGTGGAGTTGAACTCCGAAATGATCTATCACCTCGGAGAAGAACTCTGAGGGAGGAAAGGATAGACCTCTATCGAGGTGGGTGCCGAAGTTGACCCCCTCGCCATCGCGCGGGTTGGGGACGGTTTCCCCGAAGCCGCTCCGCCAGTCGCCGGCGACGAGAAGCCCCTCCTTCTCCATGTTCCTGAGGCCCTTCTCGTTGAGAGCGCAGGGAATCCAGATCCGGCGGAAGCTCTCTTTCTCCGCTACTGCTTCCACCATCGCCGTCGCCGCCGCTGCCGCCAACCTGGAGGAAGAAGATGAAGCCATTGCTCCGGTGAGAAGATGACCTAAAAGGGGCAGTGCTGGGAGCTCTGTGGGGGGAGAACGAGGAAGCTCTGTGCGCGCTGGAGGATTGGGAGGAAAGGAAACGACAAAGGACTGGTGGAAAGGAGAAGGAAAAATCCAAACCCCTTATATCCACCTACCTGCGCCAAGATTCGTGCAAATGCTACAGTGTAACCGCCACGCGTCGTGGAAGGAACTGGGAAGGACCCACGCGATGATTGTGTCGCCTCGATCTCCATGCACGCATTGAAACGGTGCCTCGGTTCCATGAACCATGGACCCTGTGATCGTCTTGACGGAATGCCTGTCAGATGACATGACTTGACCATGACTTGTGTCAGGTGACGTTGGGAACCCAATTTCGGCTTAAGTTTGAAACCGAGCTGGAAAATCCAAGTAACCTACTGATAGGTCCAGCTTATTTTTAAGACCCTGATCATATTTTTTGTTGTGAAGTTTCAGGAACCCTTCAAGATTCTGCAAGCCGAAGATCAAGCTAGACGATGATAAATCCGACTTTGGATCTTGGAGGCCTCCGGGGGCTGCTGTTGGGGATATACTTTCCGAGTATCCTCACAGTTCCTCACTGACCAGGGTGGCCCACTTTGGGTTAGAGCATTACTTCACGGGCGGCCCAGTCAGGGAGAAAGACGGAGTCCAATCCGGCTATGGGAAGGCCCAGAAGACTTACCGACTTAGGCCCATAATGTTACTTGTAGTTCAAGATGTACTCTGTAACCGACTCTCAGTCGTAGCCGGATAGGTCTCTCCTGTAAACCCTAGGCCGGATATCTATATAAGCCGTCCTAGGGAGAGACCTTAGGGCACCTCAATACTTTAGGCCCTCAACTCGCACAGGCGAAACCCTTGTAACCCATATTCCGGCTCTGCCGTATTACTGGATTGCTAGCAGGAGTAGGATCCGTCCAAAGCCGGTGGATTCGAACCTGGGTAAACTTGTGTGCTCACCGTCCCGGAACACCGTACGTCTCACACCCCTCTCTTCCGCACGCCTCGAGGACCCCCTCATGGCATACTTGTCATCAATCCGACGACATGCTCCGCTTGCTTTGAGGACCCGGAGCATTGCACCTATGATGACTCCACATGCATGGAAGACATGGAGCACGTCATCAACTATGGCTCCTCAAGCATGGAAGACTTGGAGCTCTACATGGACAATGGCTCCTCATGCATGGAGTACGTGGCGAACTACACCGACAATGGCTCCACATGCTTGGTTGATATAGAGTACTACAACAACAATGACTCCCCAAGCATGGACGAATTCGAGCGCTACAATGACGACGCGTCACCAAGCATGGAGAACATGGAAAACTTCACCAACTTCGAGGGCTCTTCCATGAGCCATGAAGAATACCTCCACCTCTTAGAGATTGAGGACTACTACGCCAAGCAAGAGGAGGCACATCATCAAGAAACCATGACCTTCAAGGCCAAGCGTGCCATACCAACGGGCACCACCTACTTCAATGATCCACCTCCAAGGCGTCAAACGCCACCACCTACATGGCGTCAAGCGCCCCCATATCCAAGGTGGAATGCGCCATAACCTCCAAGCCGTCAAGCTCCACTATCTCTAAGGTACCAAGCACCACCATCTCCAAGGCGCCAAGTACAACCACCTCGAAGGCGTCATCCGCAACAACCTCCAAGGCAACAAGTGCCACTGCCTACAAGAAGAGTGACGCCCCAACACCATCTTCCAAAAGAGGCACCACGAAGCAATAATCTTAATCAACAAACATCCTCTAGAGATCAGTGCCAACATCAAGAGGATACAAGACATCGTCAAAGGCATCTTCGCCACCTCGAGAGTGCCAAGATCCAATTGGAGAAGTTGACAAGCGGCCTCGTCAAGTTCAAGAAGGAAAGGGACGAAAACTTCACCAAATTTAATGTGGAAAGCTCACGAGTGCACCACCTACATCAACCTTCGGCAAGGCACACCAAAGACCTCTGTCGACACCATCATAAGGTACCTTCAACTACTCGTGCCACCACCAAAATGGCACCAAGAGCAAGATCTCCTCCACGCCATCAATCTTCAACGCCAAGACTTGACGTCCTAGATGACGCATGCAACTTCATGGATGAGGAAGACAAAGACCTCTACTTTGCCAAGTTGGACGAGTACGTTAAGAGGATGTCTACACAAGCCAAGGTGGCCATGGAAAAGGATGAGAAAGCGCCAAGTCAAGAATCTACAGTTCAAGTTGGAGGAAGACAAGGCCACATATGTGATGAAGTCGATCCGAGCACCGCTCTCGATAACAACATGAACCTACTTCCACCACTACTACAAGATGGCGACGGCAAGGTCAAGAATGGTAAGCATGGGACTTTCGCTTCACCAAAGGAGGCGAATGGAGTTGAGGAAACCGAGCCTATCCCCACGCTTGAGTGATGATGTGGTACCAATCCCATGTGAGTCTGAGAGCCACTTAGCCCACTTGAGTGTAAGCCTGAGTGTGATGAGTGACTCCACCATATGTGTGATTCAGTGCTTTCACTTTGAGGGCATGAGTGATACACCAAGTGAATTCAGAGTGGTAGTTGATAGGTCATGTGAGACCATTTTGATTTCTAACAACTTACCCTCTACCTCTAGTGTGTTTTATCCTGATGTGCTAGGTTCCATGGATCAAGAAGAGACAATCCCCGAACTTATGATGCCTCAAATGGAGAAGATGTACATGGTGCTTGAAGATGATGATATGCCATGGCCACATCAAGAAGACGAAGTCGCCCACAAGGAGGCCACTACTACCACAACACCCACATCATATGAGAGGTATGAACAAGGTAAAAATAAGGGTGTTGATGATGCCATGATCCCACTAGTTGACATGATGAGTTGTGATGATTGGCATTCTATGGATGATGACGCTTGTGATATCACATATGATTCATTCATGTTTCCATGTGATACTTTGCATTTGCATAATGTTGAGCATGAGAAATTACTTGATTGTGATGATCTTGCCATAGACATGCCATGCTACAAAAGTTTCATCTTTCCCATTGTTGCTTGCAATATGTTGAACAATTGCTCTTTGCAATGTTTTGCTTGCAATGATGTTAAGAATGATCCTCGTGTTGCGACAAACTTGATGAACAATTTCTCTTTCCATATGTTTATCGACAACCATGGTATTGCTTTGGACATGCCTTGTCATGATAGTTATTTAGTTTCTCCTGTTGCTAGCAATAAGATGAATAATTGCTCTTTCACTTCTTTTTATTGCAACAATAATTCTCATATGGTTTCTATTGAGATGGCCCCCATAGCTTTCTCAAATTTTGGAGATTTTGATGATTGCCATGATAAGCATGTTTCCCACTTGCATGCTCACCATACATCTATTTCATACTTGATTGACAGTAATGGTGATGTGCACAAGAAGAGATATGTCATGATGGATGATGTGTTTCTCTGCCATCATACATGTTCTTCCTTTTATATAAGATGTGTGTAGGTACCCGCACAAGAATGTCAACCTCGTTTGAGCATGATGATGTAGCCTAACCTTCGGTCGTTACCACATAATGGTCTCCAACTTATGCCAAGTCATTATGGACTCCAAAGGTGAATTCGTTCCTCTATGTGAACCCACTTACTATCCTCTTGAATAGTCTACTACTTCATACTCCATCCCATATTCATGATAGGTTCATACCGACAAGTACAGAGGCAAGTGAGGAAGCCCAAAGCACCAAGCCCGACAAGACGGAGGGTTGGAAGAGAAGATAGAAGAAGCAGTAGCTGAAGCACCAGAGTCTCCAGCCTGCGCACACCGGAGTCTCCGGCCACACCAGAGTCTTCGGCCTGAAGACACCAGAGTCTCCAGCCTGCATACCCTGGAGTATCTAGACCATCTCCGGACCGACCCCCAGATCGAGATCGAGGACATTCAGAAGGTCCCTCCAGAGACAAACCAAAGATCGACCGGAATCTTCGGCCCAAACCGGAGTCTCCGGACCCCCACACCGGAGTCTCCAGCCTGAGCGTATGGGCATGCGCGCCTTGAGCTGGGCCTTTAGCCCATGTACACCTTATTCCGCACCAAACCCTAGTTTTATACCCAAACTACCCCTGAACTTTTGGCTGGCCTATAAATAGAGCTCCCACCCCATCATGTACCCCGGAGGCAAAGATGATAGACTAAAGAAAATGCCCCTTTGTGGAATCTTTAGTTTTGTCTCATCCCCTTTTGCAAGGGGCCTGACTATCGTCACCACCTCGTTGGAATTTGCATTATGCCTCTCTCATTGTACAAGGCCTTGGCACCAGTGTCCCTTTGCCATGTTGTCAATACCCTCTACAAGGTGTTCTTCCCTCTCTGCTTGGGATCGAGGGAGCACGTTGACCGATCTTTCCTTGCGAGGATTCTATTGGACCGATGGCCACCGGCAGGAGCAATCATCCTTGTATCGTGTGAGTTTTGCGTGTGTTCATTGGTTCTTCACGAGGTGTGCATCCGCTTCCGCTACCTTCTCCCTTTCCCCTCGCTTTCCCATCAATTTGACCACGAGATCCATGAAGATCGGGCCACCCTTGAGGTTACCCATTAACATCTGGTATCAGCAGCTTTTGGTTGCCATGGATCCCATATCGATTTGGTCTTTTCCCCCATAAATTCGAAAATCCCCCAAAAATAGCCCCAATTTCGTGTTTTGGATCGATCTATGATTTGAGTGTGTTTTGGTAGATTTTGATCCATGGATTACATTCCAAACTTGTTGATCTACCTTCCCCTACGTTCCCATGGCCAAATTCCTTGATTCCCCCCACCAATTTGGTGTTTTGGTTCGAGTTTTTCTGCCAAAATCGCATCCCGGTCGAGTTCTACACGTCCTAGAACCTCCAGACCGGAGATTTGGTCCCCAGACCGGAGATTCCAGCCCATAGACGGGAGATTCCGGTCTAGACCGGAGTTCTAGGCAAAGAATCTGGACCCCCATACTGACCGGTTTCCAGTTTCGGGAAGAAAAATAGATTTGACCTTCCTCACAGTTTTGCGCATAACTTTTTCATACAAACTCGGAATTTGGTGTTATTTAGCTCGTTTCAAAGAGGAGAAAGATCTCTACATCATCATCTACATGGTTAATGCTATGTACTCCATCCAAATTCCTTGATCAAGGCGGAATCCAACAATAAAGGGTGAAGATCGTCGATGAAAGGTATAAACATTCCGCATCTTCTCCCCACTTGCTTTCCTTTGTGAGATACAGTATCTTTGCGATCAAAAAACACCTATTGAGACTAGTTCCTCATATGATTGCTTGGGCTATACACATTTTATACTTGTAGAATTCCGAGCAAAAGTTGTGAGTGCGCTATCTCATATAGTTACCTTGTATAGTTGTTGGCACAAGGAAGGGGCAAGTGAAAAAAAATAGAAAACGGAAAAGGAAAAGAAAAAGAAAGAAACAAGTGCCTCATAGAATAGGAAGCGCAAGCTCGATGAACATCATATAGGTGGTACTTATTGTGCATATCTTGTAGCCCATCAATCTTTCTTGCAATCGAACTAGCGTCTCTCCTTGCACTTGTGCAACACGAGCTTATAATCTTCACTAGGTAATCATTTGGTTCTTAGCTCACTTTCTCCATCGCACAAGTCCCATTTATCCCACAGTGTGTGTTTCCTTGTACATTATTCCTATCTTGTGGATTTACTTGTTTTGCTTTGTGATCATCGTGGTTCTTTACTTGCCATTACAATATCTTGATTTCGGATTGTTCTTGGACATGGCACCTTCCATACCCATCCACCATAAGCTTTGTGTATGTGTGTTTTTATTCGTTAGTTGGTTTTGGTGTTCCGCGCGAACTGCACTTTACTTGGTTTTGATTTCTCTCAAGTGTGGTCACTTACACGATACTATCTTCCAAGATAAATTAAGATTTGACGTTGCATCCCTAACCCCTACCACTTCCATATACACCACTTGGTCTTGTGAATCATGTCTAGGGACTCCAGAACCAGGTATGATATCTATGAAGAATCCACGATGGGCCACTATGCATATGCCTCCACAAGAATGGATGACATGATGGAGCACTACACCGATAATGGCTCCACATGCTTGGGTGATATGGTGTTCTAGAACAACAATAACTCCCCAAGCATGGAAGACTTCGAGAACGACAATGACAAGCTCCTCAAGTCGCATCGACCAAGAGGGAGCCTCTAGCTCGAGAGTGCCAAGGTCCACCATCAAATGGACAAGTTCGAAAGCTCCCTCAACAACTTCACGAGTGACATGGACAACGACTTTGCCAAAACAATGAGCATGACGGCCAGGACTAATGATGCTTTATGATCATTACAATGCCTCACCAAGAAAAGTGACAAGGACAAGGTGCATTGTCGCGAGCGTCATGTGGATGACCAAGTGCACCATCTACATAAACCTTTGGCAAGGCACGCCAATGACCTCCGTCGACACCATCATAAGGAACCTTCAACTACTCATGCCACCACCAGAATGGCACAAAGAGAAAGCTCTCCTCCATGCCATCAAGCTTCAATGCCCAAACTTGACGTCCTAGATAACGCATGCAACTTCTTGGATGAGGAAGATGAAGACCTCTAATTCACCAAGTTGGACGAGTACGTCAAGAGGATGTCTACACAAGCCAAGGTGGCCACGGCGATGGATGAAAAAGCTCCAAGTAAAGAGCCTACACTACAAGATGGCGACAACAAGGTCGTGAATGGTGAGAATGGGACTTTCCCTTCACCAAAGGAGTCGCATGGAGTTAAGCACACCGAGCCTATCCCTATATGCTTGAGTGATGATGTGGTACCAATCCCATGTGAGTATGAGAGCCACTTAGCCCACTTGAGTGAAACAAGAGTGAGATGAGCGACTCCACCTTAGGTGAGATTGAGTGCTTCCACTTGAAGGGCATGAGTGATACAAAGTGAGTTGAGAGTGGTAGTTGATAGGTCATGTGAGGCCACTTTGATTTCTAACAACTTACCCTCTACCTCTAATGTGTTTTCTCATGATGTCCTTGGTTCCACGGATTAACAAGCGCCAAGCTTGGATGGAGATGATGTGATCCCCATATTGGATGAAGAAGTCACCCACATGGAGGCCAATGCTACCACAACACCCACTTCATATGAGAGGTATGAACAAGGTAAAAATATGGGTGTTGATGATACCATGATCCCACTAGTGGACATGATGACTTGTGATGATTAGCATGCTATGGATGATGTTTGTGATATCACATATGCTTCATTGATATTTCCATGTGATACTTTGCCTTTACATAATGTTGAGCATGTGAAATTATTTGATTGTGATGATGTTGCCATAGACATGCCATGCTCTAAACATTACATTGATGATATCATTGCTTGCACTTTGTTGAACAATTGCCCTTCCCATTGTTTTGCTTGCAATGATGATCAAAAGGATACCCCTCGGATAATGCTTTGTCATGGTTGTTTTACAATTTCTCCCGTTGCTAGAAATAATATGGATGATTGCTCTTTCTCTTGTTTTGCTTGCAACAATAATTTTCATATGTTGTCTATTGAGATGGCCCCCATAGCTTTCTCAAATTTTGGAGAGTTTGGTAAATGCCATGATAAGCTTGTTCCCCACTTGCATACTCACCATGCACATAAATTACACTTGATTGACACTCATGGTGATGTGCACAAGAAGAGATACGTCATGATGGATGATGTGTTTCTCTACCATGCAAACACGTTCTTCCCTTTATGTATGGCGTGTGTAGGTACCCGCACAATAATGTCAACCTTGGTTGAGCACGGGTTGACAAAAAGAGCTCTAGAGAGCATCCCACAAGTGAGTTCAAGATCGAACCAAACTCTGATACCTTTTGCATGCTTTACATCTTTCATGTTGAAAAATTGATCTTTCCTATGGTTTGCTTGCAAGCATGTTAATGGTATTCTTTCACCTTGAGAAAATCTTGTTTTCTTGCTATTGGATATTGATGCTTTGTGTGTTGAAGCAAAAATGTCGAACATTTTCTCTTTCAGATGTTTTGTGTGCAACCATAATGTCATTATGAGCATGTATTGTCATGAGAGCTTCCAAGTTTCTTGTATAGTTGTTGCAACAAACATAAGGACCCCTTGCTCTTTCATTTGGTTCATTTGGAAACATGTTGCTTGTGCTTTTGCTTGCAATAGTCATATTCCCATGAGCTTTGTGTTTGATGATTTGTGTGTGGCATCCAACACATCGAACAATTTCTCTTTCCAATGGTTGGTTTGCACACATAATGATGTTGTTTTGGATATTCTTCTGCATGTGTTTTTGCTGAATTCTCCTATTTTTCCATCAAAGATGATTAGCAATATTTTAGTCCATTGCTTTGAGTGCCACACTAAGATGTTATATGGAGTTTTTGAGTTTCCACAATTGGTTAATGTTCAAATGATTTCCATGCACTTTGACCTTCCATATGCATTCTATTTGCTATACTTGAGTTATGCTAATAGTATTGTAAACAAGAATGGACATGCCACAAATGACATGCTCCTCTATCACACACAAACATATGTTGCTTGGTCTTTGTTGTGTGAAGGTACAATGTCTTTCATGTCAACCTCTATGGACAAAGAGTTGACAAGATGAACCGAAGAGAGTTACCTATGGCTACCCTTCAGTAAGCTATATCTACATCATAAGGTGACTTCACTCTACTTGAGGACCCATGCTATTATCTTCATGAAATTGCTACGCTTTGAGTGTTGCTTTGCTTTTGTTGTGAGCGTTGTAGGCTTCATGGAAAGTTAAGGAACATTGAAGTGTTGTCAAGTCAATCTTCCCAAGGATGACTATATGGTGAACCCTAGGATCAAGAAGGTCTCTCGACATCTTCTACTTAGTGAAGAGTGTGCAGAGTCGAGGACAACTCTTTTTGAAGGGGGGGAGATGATGTAGCCCGACCTTCGGTCGTTACCACATCATGGTATCCAACTTATGCCAAGTCGTTATATGGAGTTTTCAAGTTCCCACATTTGGATGATGTTCAAACAATTTCCATGCACTTTTACCTTGCATATGCATCCCGTTTGCTATACTTGAGTTGTGATAATAGTGTTGTGAACAAGAATGGATATGCCACAAATGACATGCTCCTCTATCACACACAAACATATGTTGCTTGGTATTTGTTCTGTGAAGGTACAATTTCATACGCGTCAACCTCTATGGAACATAAGTTGACAAGACGAATTGAAGAGAGTTACCTATGGTTGCCCTTCATCGAGATATCTACACACTATAAGGTGACTTCCTTCTACACGAGGACTCATGCTATAATCTTCATGAATTGGATATGATTTGAGTGTTGCTTCGCTTTTGTTGTGAGCTTTGTAGGCTTCATGGAAGGCGAAGGAACATTGAAGTGTTGTCAAGTCAACCTTCTCGAGGACAATTATATGGTGAACCCTAGGATCAAGAATGTCTATAGACTTCTTCTACTTTCTGATGAGCATGCATAGTCGAGGACAACTCTTTTTGAAGGGGGGAGCTGATGTAGCCCGACCTACGGTCGTTACCACATCAAGGTCTCCAACTTATGCCAAGTCGTCATGGACTCCAAAGGTGAATCCTATCCTCTTTGATATCCCACTTCCTACCCGATTGAATGGTATACTACTTCATACTCCATCCTATGAAAATGATAGGTTCACACTGATAAGCACGGAGGAAAGGAAGGAAGCCCGAGGACTCACGCTCGACAAGATGGAGGCTTGGAAGAGAATACGGAAGAGGCAGAACCAAACCGGTGAAGGCTCTGGCGCCGCTAAAAACACCGCCGGAATTCCCGGTGCCAGAATCGGGGGACCGGAACCCGCACAGACCAAACCGGCGCCAGATCCGGTGGACCGGAAATCCATCTGGAACACACTTCTGTACGCCATTCCGGTGAAGGACTGGAATAACCGGCGCTGACCAGAATTTCCGGAGCCAGATCCGGTGCTACCGGACTTATTGCAGGAAATGTCGTCTATGCACGGATCTGGAATTGATGCCCTAGAATATTCACTTTACTTACCATTTTGCATAGTTTATCCCCACTACCCCCATGTTAGTGGTTGGCCTATAGATAGAGCCTCCACCCCCTCATGTATCAGGGGGGCATAGCTGATAGAATAAAGAAACCCCTTTGTGCAATCTCTAGTTTTGCCTCATCTCATTGGTAAAGGGGACCGACTATCATCACCACCTCATTGGAGCATCGCGCCTCCCTCGTTGTACAAGGCCTTGGCATCATTGTCGTTTGACAAGAAGTCAAGACCCTCTCCAAGGTGTGCTTCCCTCTCCGCTTGGGATCGAGGGAGCACGTTGACTGATCTTTCCTTGCGAGGATTCTATCGGACCGGTGGCCACCAGCGGGAGCAATCGTCCTTGTATCGTGTGAGTTTTGTGTGTGTTCATCGTGAGGTGTGTGTCTGCTTCCGCTACCTTCTCCCTTTCCCCTCGCTTTCCCATCGATTTGACCACGAGATCCGTGAAGATCGGGCCACTCACGAGGTTACCCCTTGTAACAACCTCAGACCCTACGCTCTAAGTTCAAGCCTGGATGAACCAAAAGTGGTTAAGGGTTTACAGCGGGGGCCTAGGGCCACCCACGTGTAGGCCCGTCGACCGCCCTAACCACTTCCAAGAACATCGGGACAAGAGCGAGCGGCGTAGGCAACAGGCGAAGAGATCAAATACATACACAAGTGAGTATGTATGCAAGCTACCTTACAACAGTTCTCAGAGCCATACCATCTAAAAGAAATAGAAATATTGCAATGCCATACGGCAAGATCCAAATATCCTAGATAGAGATAATAGTGTAGGATAGCTCCTCATACATCAATCAACAGAGTATCAAGCGGAAGCGGGAAACAAGATCCGAGTACGGATAAGAAGCAAATCGGCATAAGATGCCACATAAATAAGCACATCCCGCCCACAGATCTCACGGATCCCCATCCCCGGAATCTCTACACCGAGTGATCGTTGCCAACATCATCTGTCTCCTCCACCCAGTATCCATCTTGCGAATACACCTGTTCATCTGAATCAAACAATTTATCGTGTGAGACCCTAGGGGTACTCAGCAAGTCTTTATGCCTCTAAAGGGGACATATACCTGGGGTGACGCAATTGCAGCGAAAGATAATAACTAACAAGACTATAGATACTCGCTAACCATCCGCCTAACCAAAGATAGACGGATGTCCGTTAATTAGAAACACAGTTATAACAGTATAAAGTAACAGATCCATCCTCCTTCTCGCTTACCAACGAGAAAGCGGACGAACAACCCATCCATTGGCAGTTTTATTAATCATTTCTTGAGTATTGCACTAATTACTAGTCAGATCTTTAGTCAAATTAAAGACGGTACTTTAGTTATGCTTGTCTATGATCGAGAAACTGTCCTCCAAGTCGTCCATAACCGCGGACACGGCTTTCAGAAAGATTTACCCTGCAGGGGTGCACAAATAGCAACACACACACGATCAACCTCAGAAAAACCAAATCAAAACCAAACGAGGCCTTCAAGACAAAGCAATCATAGGACTCATAAAATATTTCAGGGGGCCACCCCATTAAGCTACCCGCAACGAAGTTGGCCGGCTCCGAGACGGACCCAAGGTTTGCGCCAATGGCTGTAAACGACTGGGAACCCAAAACTATGACTGGGTTTGTCGATACCACGAAAACACTCCGCAATCCTAAACAGTACAGGTGCTCCACGCACAATCTTAAATAAAGCAGTAAAGCATGGCATAAGTACAGGATAGTAATAAACCCCCAAACTACTTTGTGGACCCAAGAAATAAGAATGAATCAAGCTCTGACTAAGGGGATTCATGGTCCCATATGTGGATAGTGCGATAGTCAAGGCACAGGTATCAAGTACTCGGGGTCCTACGGGACACAAGTGAGCATGAAAAACCAAATAACAGATATTGCCCACCGGTGCCTCTTTCATTAGTTATCCCATTACTACTCAGGTTAAGTTCTTTGGGTACCTCGTTAACCATCAGACACTCACATATCCTACACATGCTGTTCTATGACTCTCTTGGCTCAAACAACTCCTGTAGTAGTGGCTCATGGGATGGAGGAACAAGCTTCGGTGGGGTTTAAAAGTAAGGCCATGCAATACTTGGGATTCAGTTTAATGCAATCGCGACTCAATGATGCAAGAATAAGATAGAAGCAATAGGTACTATATGTATACAAGCATGTGGTAGTGCTTGCCTGGTAGCTCAGTTGAAGCAAGAGATGGATCTGGGTAGTACTCCTGTGATTCCTGATAATTTCCCTGCTCGGCGTCTATTTGAAAAGAACCAAACAAACAAGGGCCAATATAAATAAAGTGCGTAAGCATATGAATAAAATGCGGCAAGCAACCAAGCATGCCATGATGAATGATGCACAATTTACATGGCAATAATGTAGCATGGCAAGGGTGAGGTGTGGGGACAAGAATAAATCATTTTATTAATTATTTGGCCAAGTTTTATTACCATAAACGGTTCTGAATATTTGTTATTTATATGATGCATGCTTCAATTCATAACATGGAATGCATAAATAGAACGGGCTCGTCGCGCTGATCGATTTAGTCATATTATTTGTCAAATTTGGAGTTATAGAAATAAAGTTATTAATTTATCGAGATAAAGGCATTTATTGCAAATTTAATCATCTCGAAAATTTTAAGTAGTCAAACATTATTTTGGATGGCATATTTGAATTCCTCACATTTTTCTGATTCAAAAATATATATTATTTATATTATTTGGATTTATCAATAAAAAGTTATTAATTCCTGGATATTAAAACATATTAAACAATTTTTGGAATTATTATTATTTAGAAAATGATTCAGGAACTTTTGACACTTGATCGGAATCTACCCGCAGTCGCAGACAAGTGGGACCACGGGGTGAAGGGCCCAGCTCGCGCGCAGGCCAGCCGGGTGGCGCCACATGGCGAAGCCAGGGACTGCGGGAGGAAAACTCAGAAGGGTGAAGGGCTTTTCAGCAAAAGCTTCTCGAACTGGTCTAAATCTGAAGAACGCGTCACAAAAAGCAGCTAGCTGATCCGGTTTTAGGCGGTAGATTACGAGAGTATCATTGAGAATTTGGTGATGCCGCAAGAAGCAAAGATGTAAATTGGATTAAGGGCATCAACTTTCATTACTAGGACTTCGCCGGATCTGAGCTATAGCAGCCGCAAAACATCGAGGAACAGAGAAGGTAAACGGTGTCGCGGACGGGAAAACTGACAGAGAAAGCTGGCACGACGGCGCGATCCAGCGAGCAAGCTTCCGATGGCTATAGTGCTTGGTTTCTGGTGAGGTTTGGACCTGGATGAAGCTGGGACATCCGGATGCAACTTATGTTCAGAGAGTTCCCTGGAAAAACAACCACAGCAGCCAGAAAACTGCGAGGAACAGACGGCGGGAAGCGATCACGCGACCATTTTGCCTACGCTGCGACAAGGCAAGCGGAGGTTGGCGCACGGCAAGGGCAGAGGGGAGGGGTCGTGTGGCTGCTCACCTCGGTGGTGGCTTGGTGAGGGAGAGCCAATTGGAGGATGGTGGCGGCGATGATGGCGAGCGGGAGCTGCTCCTCCTTGCGTCCCAGCGTGCAGAGGCTTGAGCAGGTTCAGGCAAGGCTCATCGGCAGTAGACGACGGCTCGTGGAGGCGGCGGCATGAGCACGGAAGCGGCGATGGGCTTTGGCGTCAGTGGTGTTCTTGGTGAGGAAGAAAACGTGAGGAGAGGGAGATGGATATGTGGCAGGTGAGGCAGGGCACACTTTGAAGAGAGAAGGGAGTACAGCTAGAGAGAGGGGATCGGCAAGGCTCACGAGGGTGCGTGCGCGGCCACATGGTGCACATGGCGAGTCGGCTTGGGTAGGGGAAAAAGGTGCACCTGGGTTTGCTTGATCAGGGGCACGTGCCAGGCTCAGGTAGGGGAGGTTTGGGTTGAAGGGCTGATGAGGGTGGAGGATGTGAGGTAGGAGTAGGGTCTTGGGGTAAGAGAGAAAGGGATTTTGGTTAAGAGGGGAATGAGGCATATGCCACAAGTAATATAAGCATGCCATGATGCTTAACAAAACCAAGAGAGGATGTGCCCTAAGATGGTTGGACTCAAAATTGAGCAAGCTTGAATTGATTTCAAAGAAACCAAGCTCCACTCAAAAATCCCATAAAAACCCAAAGAAAGAAGATGGTGGTGATCTTGCATGGCCCATGCATGAATAGTAAATGCATTATCTAGTAGTGAAAACCACTAGAATAACTCATGGCATTTATATGAGCAAGTTTTCAAGAATTTGAATATAGCCCAACAAAAGGAAAGGAAGCTTGTTTACCA
Organism: Avena insularis; assembly: GCA_023614405.1. Classification (NCBI taxonomy): domain Eukaryota; kingdom Viridiplantae; phylum Streptophyta; class Magnoliopsida; order Poales; family Poaceae; genus Avena; species Avena insularis. The sequence goes on from CM042692.1 coordinate 230,063,594, forward strand.
CGTGGACTAAATACAAGATCATGCATGAATATAAGGTGGCCAAGCTTGTGTGTATGTGCCACTAGCCAACATGAACCACAATTGTATTCCTCCATGATCTTATATTCAAATTTAAACCATATGGGAGCTTGACAAGGCACTCCACTCCCATAGCATGCAAAGGTGGCCATGTGGCTCTCCACATATCAATAATGTGAAAACAATATGATGCATATATGGGAGCATGTGGAATTATAAGTGGGCCCATCCCAACCCACATGAGCTAGAGGTAAACCCAAATATGCAAAGCTCACATATAGTTGGATGGTGGAATTATGGGGTGGTGACAAAGAAAGGTGGTGGAGTTAATAAAAGATATGCCCCCAACTCAACTTGGGCATCAAGCATTTATCAAGAACCAAATACAATGTATCAAGAGGCAAATGCAATTAATAGTGCATATGAGATAAGAACCAAATGAAAAAAGGTTTTATATGATGCTCAAATGCAATGTGGCATGATGACATGATCATGATATAATTATGATGCAACAATTATATGTAGGAAGGTAGCATATATACAGACTAGACTGGTAGCATTGCAATTGTTAGACAATTGGGATGCTACACCCCTCACCACATATTTAAGGGTTGAGCCTAGATATATCATGACGAAGTATATGATAGAAATAGAAATACATACTTGGTAGTACTGATTTCAAAAATTCCACCACAAAAATTGTACTAATGGTATACATTCAGCATTGGATCTAGCTATGAACCGAATATCTGAAATTATATCAACACTTCAGAGAGTCTAGATTTAGCAACTAACCTTGGGATCTTGATGCTGGGGACCTTGCTAGAGTCGACGGTGAGGGAGTCATGGAGCTGCTGCTGGGGGCATGTCATAGTGTATGGCGAGGTCTCCGTGCTACTGTTGGAGGCATGCCAAAGTAGATAGTGAGTTCCTGACACTACTGCTACACAAGGACGCTCCGGCATGGGGCGCACTGGCGTATAGACCTACTCTCCCTGTGAGCATTGCTGGATTCTTGGGGGATTGATGCACAATATCGGTAGTGCATCGGTTGCGAGGATGGGATTCACTGGAGTGTTGTTTTTTTGTGGGAAGAATGGGGAAAGGGAGCACCCTTGCATAGGATTTTAATAGAAGGAATTTGATGGGACAAGTAAAATGAGGAAAATTGCAGAAGCGGTATGTACACATATTTCGGATTACTAGTGACAGGCAACATAAATATAATGAAGCCTACTTGAGCATGTCACTTAAAATAATATATTTTTTATATGTGCACTTAAAATAATATCTGAAATAGCACCTCTTGTGGTAAGATCATTCCAGGGGACTAGGATCCTTTGATACATAGGATTTCAAACAATTTGTGTAGGATTGATACCATATGGAAATTTTCATACAAAACTCATTTCATCTATAGGATCCTATCCTATAGAAATCTTTTAGTGCATATTTTGTAGGAACATAACATGAGGTTAAACCTCAAGGAAAAATTCCTTCACCAATTCCTCTACCCATAGGATTTAGGAAGATGTGATATCCCAATCCTAGACATTTCCTATTTTCTACACTTATCATGTGATATGAATCAATAAAGGAATCCCTAGGGCTCACTTGATTCAAAGGATTTGTACATTATGGGAATAGGAAAAATGCAGGAACAGAATGACTTGGCATTTGGAATCCAATAGGAATGAAAAATGTAGGAATCTATAAAATAAACTGTTAGATTCACCATAGGAAATTTCTATAGGTTTTCGTTACATGTCATATTTGTCATAAACACATAGAATTTTTTCCAAGAGCTCTCACCTCTTGTTCTATAATCCTATAACTAGAATTGTAGTGTAGGAAAGTAATTCATAGGAATTTTGTAGGATTCATTGCTTTGAAACAAACAAACTATATAGGAAAAAATTCCTATGGATTCGAATCATATAGAATTCCTTTGAAAATCCTATGAGCCAAACATACCCATAAGGTGTTAAACTCCCAATTTGAAGTGATTGAATCAACATTTGTAACATCTTTATGATTAGGATTGTTTTGAGTTGTTCTAGTTCTCCTATATTACTCAGTTTGTTATATAAACAAGGAGTAAAATAATTAAGTAAAAAAACGCATCTTCTAATGAAAATTTAGCATGTTTCGATGTAGGGCGGTGGAAAGGGGAACAAACATGAGTTTGCATCAGATACCAGCAGAAACACTCTTTGTTGGGCATTGGAATTTCAGGTTTTGGTGTGAAAGGAAATGACAATGGACAACCTTTTAGAGGCATTTGTACTTAAAACATGTCTATCTCATATGAGAAGATTTCGTAGAAATAGAGTGTAAACTACCAATTTGTAGAGAAAGGACCAAAATTTATCACATCTTGGCCTTTTTTCAGTTGGTATGGTCCATATTACTTACCATAACATAAAGCGAAAAAGAGATTCACGTGAAATCGCTACTTTCGATGGAAATCTAGTGTTTTGTTCCAAGCATGTGGCATAGAAAGGGGAAACACACGAATTCACCCTAAATAGCGTTAGAAACCGGCCTTTCTCGGGCATGGAAAAGTAATATGGGTATTAATGAAGTATTAGTGTAAAGATTAAAATCGAATACTAAACTGAAGTGGCACTTATCATGATCTTAAAATGTCTATATGTAGCAGGAAGTTTCTAGGGACTAAAGTGGAAAACACCCACTTTGAAGAGACCAATCCAAAATTATCACAACTTGGTATCCTTTCGATAGTTGGTATTGTTCCTGTGACTTTACTTAACATAAACAAAGAGGCAACTCACAAAGAATCACTAGTACTTCTGATAAAGATCTAGCGTATGTCTTTCGATCTAAGTGGCATGTGACACACATGAATTCAAGAAGAATACCAGCCTTTCTTGGCCTAGAATTCTAACATAGGTATTAAAGGTTGGTATAAAGATTAAAATACAATGCACAAACATAGAAGTGGCACTTATTCATAAACTCACATTTATATATATCATGGAAAGATTTTGGGGACTAAAGTGAAGAACTCCTGGTTTGAAGCGCCTAGACCAAATATTGTCACAACTTGTCCTATTTTGAGTTGGTATTGTTCCTATGACTTAGCTTAACCTAAAAAATAGGACTGTCACACAAAATCACAATTTATGCGGAAAATCTAATGTGTTTCGTTTCAGGGGTGACATAAAAGGGGACACACATGAATTCACCATGTTAATACCTTACCTCCATAAACTGGCCCTTGTGCGCATGGAATACTAATATGTTATTCAAGTTTAGTTTTGGGAGTAAAACCCAAAATACACAACATTGAAGTTATTACACTTATTCATATTTCGAAGCGTTAGAAACGAACTATTGTCACAATTTACACTCGTATTTAGTTGGATATTGTTCCTAAGACCTAGCTCAAACTAAATAAAGAGGAAACTTACATAAAATCACAAATATGACTATATAGAGAGAGAGAGCTAGAGATATTACATTAATGGGAAAACTCACTTCATAGCTAAACATATTAATTTTTTGTATTCGCGTAGTTGTCATTTTTGCTACTCATATGGCCAAAATATGAGAACATGCAAAAGTTTTATTCTTAACGAGATGCAAGTTATATATTATCCTTTCCCCCTATTAAACTCCCCTAAAAATGACACTAACTTATAGATACTAGCCTTCTCTTTGTGTCCCCTGGGGCATGGCTAGCATGAAATTCGTGTGATCAGAATTTTTTTTGATGTCCACTCCAAATAAAGATATGCTTAAGAGGTACACGACCACGCCCCTGGAAGGACATGGCGAGTACCGTTTAGGCATATCTGTGTTCAGAGTAGACATACAAGGGGCCCTACCGAGGGAAAGCCTGATGCGATCTAGGTTGGGAATGGAAAGAATGAGAGCATGTGATTTAGATTTACTAGTGAAGGGAGTGCTCACCATGTGAAGCTGAAAGGAAAATGTGGTACTTGTATTATATACTAACATGCTAGGTGGATATGGATAGGGTTAGTTTTATGGGTCATCGAGTAACTGGGTCTCTACGGGCCTACGCCTTCACACATGCATCGAGACGGAACGCGTCAAACATAGGTGATTACACGTTGTGCAGTAATAAACGGGCGTGGTGAAGAAACGCATATGCATACCCATCTACGTGATTACAGAATGGGTGAAGAACGCGAACACTAGCGCACCACTAGCTATGGTCTTACGGAGCGTGCCGAAGAGCGTACGGTGAACAGAAAAACCGATGGCGTTATTGGCTGTCTCGAGTCTCAATATTTTAGATGTGGATGAATGGATATCATTCTGCATCGTGGCTTTCTTTTTGTTCTGCTCTCCAGTCTACATGTCATACGCCCTCGACAAATATAATTTATAAGAGCAATAGGGCATAGATTTTGCAGCCAGATCGTATGCTAGAGAATGCAGAGAATCGAGACAACATTTAGAAGTAGAACGAAGAACGTGCATGTTGTACATGTATCAGCACCTGTTATAGAGAGCAAGTAATGAAGACGATGCACAATCGCAAGATAAAAACATACGCGTACTACAAAGCCTCGTTAAAACACGTATTTGCTTGTTTTTCGGAAACATAGCGAGATGTTGTGTGCAAAATACATAGGGAGACTATAGGTTATAATGATATCATGGAAGCAAAATAAGTCCAAATAATCTTAGAACGCAATAGAACATGGAAAAGGTATAGCTATCAGTGATAGTCATAATTTTTATTCTGCATCATACAAAGAACTACATGGTAAAAACATACAAAAACATACTAAAAATGTTGTTTTACAAACATACAGCTAAACCTAGATTACAATGAGAATGAGCGTCTAAGATGGAAGAGGGTCTGCCACTTCACAACATGTTAACAGCGCAAAGTATTATTGGGATACGATAGCTCGCTATCATGAGATTCCCCACTAGCTCTAGAGGCATCAAACGCTCCAACCTCGCTCATTGCCCCATGCAAAGAATGTTTGACATCACACATATCACTATCATGCATATCCTGGACGACATTGGAGAGATTGAGCACACGAACCTCGCTCATCATTGCATGTTCCTCTATGACCAGGTCGTAGAATGGGGCAAGCGGCTCAACCTAGCTCGTCCTCGTGTCGTCTTTGTTTGGAACATGTAACACCCCTAGTTTTAATAATAGTAATGTTTGGGTTTGTGCATCATAAGATTTGCATGCATGCATTTGAACCAAGGAAATTTCAAATTGGAACTAAGAGAAGAAAACCCTAAAACCCCTAGTTTCCTCTCTCTCTCAAATCAATTCAAAATAGTTTTGAAATTCTAAAACTAAAAAAAAATTGGAGCCAAAATTGATTATAAGGGCCCCTGAAGTATTTTACTATGTTTAAAACAGTTCTAGTATTTTGGAAATATCCAAAACAAAAAAGAAATTGAAAATACAAAAGCAAAAATGAAAACAAAAAAGGAATAAGTTTCTAAAAAGAAAAACCTACCCTAACCTATCTGGGCCAAAGCCCATCTCTCTCTTCCTATCTTCCGCTTAACACGACCCGCAGCAGCCTGCTTTAGAACCTTTGCCACGGCCCAGCTGTGGCCCAAGCCAACCCACCCCGGCCCATACCGCTTCGGTCCGTTCCATCACCGTCGTCCACCTTCCCCCGCGCCCGAAGCAGCTCGCTGTCGCCGCCACGTCGCTCTTCGGCGCCAAGATGCATGCCACCGACGGCACCGATGCCTACAAGACCCCCTGGCCTCCGCTGAGGAACCCTAGCCCTCCTTCTCCCGCTCGCACGCATTCTCTTCCTCTCTGTGCCGCACGTGCCTGAAACCCTAGCCCCTAGGTTCCCCTTCTCCCCATCGTCTCCGGCCACCCCACGTCGCGTCGAGGCCACTGTCGGGTCCATCGTCATCTCCTCGTTCTTCCTTGTCAAGCTAGGCAAGCCAGGAAGACCCCAGTTGACCAAAATCGACCTTGACTTCAACTCCGGCCGCTGCAGCCAAAGCTTCGATTCCTCACTGTTTTGACCCTGCCTCACCTCATCGTCGCTACCATCGTACTCAGGGTGAGCCCGCAGTCTTCCTAGTCCTCTCCATCATCTCCCCCTCTCCGGTTCTAGATGGCGCCGTTCATTTGCAGGTTCCGCCGCCGGCCACCGTGGTGCGTGACGCTCTGGTGACCATTCTTCGGTGGCGCCACCCTTAAACTGCTCTCCGCGGCACCCTCTTGCCAACGCCCCCACCAGCAGCCTCCCGCGCGGCCTCAATCGCTCGTTCCGCCGACGACTTGAGAGTTCCTCCATTGCTGACATCAACATGACGTCAGCATGAGGCAGTAAATCTTTTCTTTCATTTAAGTATTTTGTAAATTGTTTTCTAGAATTAATAAATAATCCCTGTGGGCCCCAGCAACAGGTTTTTAATCTTTTTGGAAATGTTTTCTAAAAATGATTAAATATATGACATGTGGGTCTAGATGGAAAAATATTTTAATAAATCCAAAAATGTTTAATTATTTCTAAAAGGATTTAAAATGGAATTCAAATTGGTAAAAATCATAACTAATTCATTTTAAATCAAAAAAATACAAATAATATATCAAAATGTTCAGAAAAATAAGATCTACACAATAGACTTAAATTCATGCATTATTAATCAACTTACATGAGAAGTTTCATTAGGAGAACATTTAAACCTTCTCATATGCATATGGGGCTTACCAAAATACTAGGGTTTAACCCTAGGGACCCCATTTAAAAAGTGCTGATCTTGTCTAGGGTTACATTTCAAAATACTTTAACTTGTCATATCATCATCCTTGATTGAGAATTGCATCGATGCCATGTGTTGATTGTTGCTTTCATTTCCGGTGTTTTCTTCTTCTCGGTAGTCCTCGGAGTGGATGTGAGCAACGAGATCGAGTCCAAGATTGAACATCGAGATTAACACCATCGAAGAGAAGTACTTGATCAACGGTGAACAATGCCAAGTAGATGAACCTAAAGATCTACTTGGTTGGGTATCAACACACAAAGGCAAGCAAAACCCACACACATGATATAATCCTATGATTTCAAAGTATTTGATTCTTACCATGTGCATACGATTCTAAAGTCTATTATCGATAGATACAATAATCCTATCTAATGCATGTTACCTATAGAGCCTATATACCCTGATCCACTGCTCCTAGCATAACTAGGATTTGGCTTATGAGCTCGCTAGAGCTGTTATACCTGTTGCGCTTAGCCATGCTTAGTTGTTCCCGTTGGTCCAACCGGTTGATGAATCAGAGCTACGTATGAACCTAGTTGGATAGGAGGACGTGGTCCGATCAAAGATGTAAGTTTAAACATGCTAAGGCTTGTATGGGAGGCCACGTCGGGTTGTGGTTTTTGCAGTCCCATACTTGCCACCACTAGGACCTGAGTTCTTGCCTCTTGAACCAAGACGACCGTACAGCCACACGGGGGTCAGGAAACCCCCTCGATCAACAAACTTGCCTAGTAGAATCCATGAGTCACATAGTTTGGGTGTTCCATTTGACATATTCATTCTAGTTGTTCTTGAAGGCGGTGAAGGAGGTGCATTCATATAGGTAGGTGATACATTGCAAATGTATCTATAATTTTTGATGTTCTATGCTTGGTTTTATCTACTTTCTTCTGTTTTGTCCACACTTTGGAGTACTTTTCATATGATTTCTTGGACTAACCTATTAACAAGAGCCACAGTGCCAGTTGCCTGTTTTCTGCTGTTTTTAGTTCCAGGAAGTCAGAAAATGAATATTCTCGGAATTGGACGGGACAAAAGCCAAAGTTACTATTTTCCCGGAAGACTCACGGAGCCAGAAGGAGAGTCGGAGAGGGTCCATAGGGTGGCCACACCAACCCTAGGCGCGGGCAACCCTAGGCCGCACCAGGGTATGGTGTGGGCCCCCTGGCCGGCCACCGACCTTGCCTCTTTCGCCTATAAGAGCCTCCCGATACCAAAACCCTAGGTAGTCAATCAGAAATCCACAAAAAGTTCCGCAGCGCCGCTGCCACCGAAGGGGAGATTCAGGGGACAGAAAGTCTCTGTTCCGGCACCCTGTCGGGATGGGGAACTGCCCCCGGAGCCATCTCCATCGAGATCCACCACCATCTCCATCACCATTGCTGATTCCCATGATGAGGAGGGAGTAGTTCTCTCTCGAGGATAAGGGTTCTACCGGTAGCTATGTGTTCATCTCTCTCTCTATGCGTGATTATATTATGATCATGAGCTTTGTAATCAAGTAGATCTACCTTGCTACTCAAGTGCTTTAATAGATCTCTGCTCTCCCCATGTGTGTGAAAGTGACAGGGTGCACACCATGGTGGCACTTAGGCTAGAGATTACAAATACTTGTTATGAGTTATATTTGGAGTTGGATGTCTTTACGAAATTGTGGTGTTTGTTGGATTCATCTAGTACTCAAGGTGATAGTGTGGGGTTTTCTAGATGGGAAAGATGGACTTTGAGGTGTGCTGTTATAGCCCTACCAACGATTAGAGTGTCCAACCGGAGAGTAGGTCAGAGTAGTATCATTAAGAGAAGATATTTATATGAGAGTGTTCACTAGCGAAAGTATGATCCCTAGGCCTTGTTTCTAAGCATTGAAACACCGTTTGCAATTAGATATGTTACATGTTTGCTTGCTTGCTTCCTTCTTTATTTCAGTTTGCCTTTAGTATTTTCCACGCCACCAAGCTATTCTATATCACCAGAAACTCCGTTCTGGCACCCTACCGGGACGGGGAATTGGAGGAGATCATCGCCATCATCATCACCATCGCTTCTCCATCGACCATCCATGTTTCCCCCATCTATGAGTGAGTAATCCCCCGCTGTAGGCTATGGGGATGGTAGGGATTGGATGAGATCGTTCATGTAATGGCATCAGATTGTTAGGGCATGGTGCCTAGTATCTTTTATTAGTGCTTTATGACTTTGTTGCGACTTGTTGTGCTTAATGCTTGTCACTAGGGCCCGAGTGCCATGATTTCAGATCTGAAATTGTTATTGATTCATTATGATAGTATTGTTTTTGGTCTTATCTACAAGTTGTGTACACACGTTGTTGTCCGGAACCAATGGCCCCGAAGTGACAAAAATCGGGATAACCGGAGGGAATGGCTTTGATGTCAGGATCACATGTGTTCACAGAGTGTTAATGCTTTGCTCTGGTGCTCTATTAATTGCCAGTAGTTCCCTTGAGGCCCCGCTGCAAACGGGCTGGCGGGACAAAAGATGTTGTGCAAGTTCTCATTGCGAGCACGTATGACTATATATGGAACACATGCCTAGGATTATCTAGTACTTGGATGCTTTATCTTATTTATCTGCAATGGCCCTATGTTCTGATTGCTATGTGAATTGTCTTGTCCATGCAACGCCCGTCCATCCATCCCTATGCCTACCGCACTCGAATCCCACTGTTTACTGCTATTGTCACTACTGTCTTTACTTTACTACTGTTGTTACTTTGCTATTCCTACTACAAAACTGTTGCTACTAATAAACTTCTATGAGCAAGATTGTTTCCAGGTGCAGCTGAATTGACAACTCAGTTGTTAAGCCTTATAAATATTCTTTGGCTCCCCTTGTGTCGAATCAATAAATTGGGTTTCACTTCCCTCGAAAATACTGCGATACACCCCCTATACTTGTGGGTCATTAAAGCTATTTTCTGGCGCTGTTGCCAGGGAGGTAAGGTAAAAGGTATTCACACCGGAGGATTAAATAAGAAGAACCTCCCACGACAAACGCCTATTTTCTGGCGCCGTTGCCGGGGAGGTAAGGTAAAAGGTACTCACATCCTCCGGTGTGAGTGCTCGAAGTTATTTCCTTTAGATTCTGCAATTTCGTCTTTTTGTTTCTTGTTTTCACTAGTTAGGCTTAATGGAAAACAACAACAAAATGAGAGAGCTTTATAGTATTTATCTTGAGTTAGGACATGAAGTGTTTGAAGAGAAAATTAAAAAACCTATGGAACTTTATTTGCGTGCTAATAACAATGTTATTAGTATGAATTCTTTGAACACCATTATTTGCTAATGCTATGGAAAAGTCTAAGCTTGGGGAAGCTAGTTTTTATGAAAATGATCTTTTTAGTTCTCCAGCTTTGGAAGATAGCTATTCTATTGCTTATGATGATACCAAACCTCCAATATATGATGATTACAATGATGAATATGATATTTTCAGTCCACCTACTACTGATGAGAAAATTAATGATTACAATAAGCCTCCTATATTTTATGATTATGGTGATGAAAATAATAATGATAGCTATTTTGTTGAATTTGCTCCCACTACAATCAATAAGAATGACTATGTTTATGTGGGGAGTATTAATTCTTGTATCCATGTGGCTCATGATAAGAATGTTTCTTGTGATGGTTATATTGTTAATTTTATTCATGATGCTACTGAAAGTTATTATGAAAGAGGGAAACATGGTCTTATGTATATCAACATTATTAAGTTTCCCCTCTTTATGTTGAAAGTCTTGAAGTTGCACTTATTTTTCTTTACTATGCTTATTGCTTTGTGCTTTCATGACTTGTTTCTTTACAAGATTCCTATGCATAGGAAGTGGGTTAGACTTAAATGTGCTTTGAATTTGCTTCTTAATGCTCTCTTTTACTTCAATTCATATTTTTATGTGAGCATCTTCTCAAACTATCATGCCTAACTTAAAGGCGTTAAAGAAAAGTACTTGTTGGGAGATAACCCAAGAGTTTTAGATAAATCTTGGAATTTATTACTTCAGTAATAACTGCTCCTTATCCTTTTTATTTGCTTTTTGTGCCAAGAGTAACCTCTAATGAGAGAGAAGTAATGATTGGGAAAGTTGCTGTCCCGAAACAGATTTCTATGCTTCACCGTAAAATTTCGTGTAAAATCTCTGAACGTTTTTGTGAGGCGTGAATTTTTATGCATCTGCCCCAGGTTATTATCTAACTTTCGTTAGTTCAACACTTTTCGATTTGAGCAACATAAGGTATTCGAAAAAATTCGTCTTTACCTGCTGGTCTGTTTTGACAGATTTCTGCCATTTTCTGCATTTGCTTCTTGTTGGTTCCTTTTTAAGTTCTTTTAGGGAATTGAGCTTTTTGAGGGAAGGCTACAGTAGATAGTGTTCTAATGGAAGTTTATTTGGTGTTAGAACTGAACCTTAAGACTTCTTTATCTTGAGTGCACTAATGTTGCTAATGAGATTGTGTGAAGTTTTGTATGAAGGAAAATTTTCAGGTGTATGGAAGGAATGAGTAACGAGATGAAGGATGGACTAAAGCCCGAGCTTGGGGATGCCACGCATGTCACCCCAAGAAATATCCAAGAAGTACAAGCGTCAAAGCTGGGGGATGCCCAAGGCATCCCCCTCTTCATCAATAAAATCCCAGGTTTCTTCCAAACTCTTCATTTTTATTGTTTCATGCACAGTTGTGTACTTCTTGGAGCGTCTTCTTCTTTGTTTTCATTTTGGTTTTTCATTTGCTTTGGTTTTCTTAGTTTGCTGAATAAATTGGTTTGACCCCCTCTTTCATACATTGGTTTGCAAATAGTTTGGTTTGGTTTGGAAAAGAGTAGGAAAGTTCATGCTTATGTGGTAAAAAGAGCTGTTTTTTACTGTGGCCTATGCTTTGTCATGCCATGCTTGATATTGTTTTGGCTTTATGCTTGGTATTTTTTGCTGCAGCATGACTTGTTATAAACAATTGAGATTGCTTAATGTGCCTTGGATGAATCATGCGTTGTTTTAGCATATTAAAGCATAGTATAGTGGCATTCTCCTTTGATGCTTTATTTGGGTTGACTTGGCACATGCTCACACCATGTTATGACTATCTCAAGTCACCATAGCCTTTATGATCCTTCAGTTTTCAACTTGTAGTATCACTTTATGCTTTGATCAATGATGTCTTGTCGCTCTGCATGATTATGGCCATTATTGCTCTCTTAGTTTGTCGCTCCCAGTCTTTTGCTAGCCTCCACAACCAAGTATGAATTCCACTCATGCATCCAACTCCCTAAACCAAGTTATTCCAAAGAGTCCACCATACCTATCTACTAGCTTATGCTATTCCAAGTATATTCATGCTTTTGTATACCTTCCGAATTAAACTTGTTATGAGAAAACTAGTGATTAAAGCTCTCACGAACTTGATGGCACACTTTACTTTTCTTGCCCTTAATTGTAACATCCCAAAACTTTAATCCAAGCTTATCAAGATTCAGATCATCATAATTAGGGTTAACAAAAACTTTTCCAAATTAAAAATGAAAGCATTCATGTGTATGAGCATTTAATTTAGGAATTGATTTGAATTGCCATGGTTCTGTGATTCTTTGGTTGTGAAATGTTTGTATGGTAAATTAAACATCATCTAAACCTTTCCCAAGCAAAACTCAAAGAAAATCAAATAAAAAACAATTAAAAAGAGGGAATGGTCATTTTGGCCATTTTAATCCACTACACTACTTTGAGTGTTCCTAGCACTCATTTCTCAACAGAAATAATTCTAGATCTTTACACCCCTTGCTAGTACACATAATGAGGTACCAAGGCCCACTTTTTGATCTGCTAAAAACATTCAAATACGTATTTTAAATGGCATGAGAAAATTGAATTCAATGCATATGCCTAGATCACCCCTATTTCAAAAACCATCAAATTGAGTTCCACTTTCAAAACCCTTGCAACCAGAGACTACCTAGCACTAGTGTAGATCACTCAAAAATTTTGAAACCAAAATTTAAACTTTTGCTTCTTGCGGCCATTTCATAAAACAGGTGGCAGACACAAATCTTGCAAATTCCAAAACACTATAGTGAGCAGTGAATTTGGTCACCATTTGGGCATAACTTGGTCCCCTTGTCCCCCCAGCTAAAACCCCGGCCCTAGATCTCTCTCCCTCTCCCCTAGCTGCTCTAGTACCAAGCTGCCCGACGCCATGCGCCAGGTCGACCATGGACGGCTCGCCTCAGCCCGTCCCGCGCTCTCCTTCGCCCGCTGGCAGACATGCGCTATCACACCGCACCGCCTCGACCAGCCCCTGACCAAAATCGAGTGGAGGACCAGCCGCATTTTCCCGCGCCCATGCCTCTGTCCGCCATGCCGATCACCCCGGAGCGCCGCGCCCGCCAGAGCAGCACCGGCCTCGCCTAGCCCTAGCCTTGCGTGGCAGCACCCGCAGTAGGACCAGCAACCGCCCAGACATCCTCGTTCGCCGCCTCGCAACCAGCAGCCCAGAGGAACCGCGTCGAACACCGCCCCTCACGCTCAGTTCACCGTATGCCCCCGACCGGTAGAGACCTCGCCTTGCCGCGCCTTTAAGCCCCAGAGGACCGCCGGGGGACAGAGAACCCATCGTCGCCCTCGACCATGCCGAGAGCGCCCCGCATCATCGTCACCGATGACCTCACCGGCGCCCGCTCTGCCCTCTCGTCGACCCTATATAAACCAACCACCCCAGCCTCATTTCTCCACACTCACTCACTCCCCACCTCTCACTAAACCTCACCCACCACTAGCCGATGCTGCTCGAGCTCTGCCTCGCTGAAATTGGAGCCGAAGCCACCGCAACAGCAGGAGAAGGGCGCCTGCAATTTAGGGCACCCCAAGCTCCGCCAAGAATCGCCTCGCCTGCCGCTCTACCAGCCTGTTTGCCCGCCTCACCGACCTTGCTGGAGCCCTGGTACGCCCCCAGTCGACCCCCACCACCGCGCCTAGGTCAGACTCTCGCTGGAGTAATCCATCGTCGACGATGACTCTCCACCGTTAGATCCTCTTTAGATCATGTGTCCTAGGATGCTGGATACCGTTTCGGTGTTTTTGTGCCGCTGACTGGTGGAGCCCGCATGTCAGGCAACCCGTTGCACGCACTGTGCATAGCTGGGCCGGCCCAGTTAGTTCCCACGCGAGTTAGAAATTCAAATTTAGTTTTTTGTATTTAGAGTAAATCTAGTTTCTGTCCACTAGTTTAAAAATCAATTCTAGGAGTTTGACAAATCCAAATTGCATGAAACCAATTTTGCCTGAAAGGTATTGAAATGACCTATCCAAGCCCGTCGGATTTAATTCAATTAGAGTTATTGATCTCTACTAGTGAAAATAACAAAACATAAGCTTTTGCATCTTGCAACATTTTTACAAAATCAACTAAGATAGGTTTTGAGTTGATTCCAACTCTCAAAAATCACATTTCATCATATCTAGCTAAATATGTAATAATATCAAGGTTTATATGCAGTGACTTTGGACTAGTACCAAAATATTGCTATATAGGCATTTCTAGTCACTTTAAATCATTAAATAATGAACTTAAACCAAAGTAATTATGATCCAACCTTTAAATCCCATTCCCGCATGTTAGAATATGTGGTGATGACATGTGTCCACATGATCCCATATTTTAAGTGGTGAATATTAAATCTTAGTTAATAATTTTTCAATGAGTAGAAATTACTTTTCTAAAATAAAAATGAAGAAACTAGTGAATAAAACTTGTGATGCTTGTGATGATAATAGATCATCAATTGTGTGCCTTAGAGTACTAATCAGACTAGTTAAGTATTGTTTGGTGATTGTGTACTCCGTATGTATTTATAGAAGATAGTACCGACCAAGCTTACGAGGAGGAGGAGTGCTACCAAGAAGAAGAAGAAGAAAACTTCAACCACTGCACCAACCAAGGCAAGCCACCATTAACAATGCAAGCTAGCACTTGCAAGCTATTGTTAGCAAGATAGAATTAAGCTAGATGAATGAGCAAAGATGCTTTAGGCATGCTTTGGTCACACCACCTTGACTATTACTACCCCAAGTATTACCTTACAAGCTTTATTTCCTTTAAGTTAGACCAAGTCCCTTACTTGTTTTGAAGGTAGCATAAAAAGTATAAAACTTGACCTATTTTAGAACCCTTTAGATGTCATTCTATGGCATGAGATTGATCCCACATTTTTCCACCTTAGTGAAAACTCTTAACTTACTAGTCTAGAGTAGATCAAAAACTTGAGTCACTTAGATGGGAACACTTGGTGAAAATGAATTATGAAAACCTTGGAATGATGAGTCATTCTATTGAGATGTTTTGACATGTGTTGAGAAACACAAATGGTTTATGATGGTGAAAATGTTGAGGGATGAGCCTTAACCCTTTTACAAAATTGATGGTTGGATTCGGATGCGATACCATTCCAAATTTACCGTACAACCACACTACCTGAATTGCGTAAGGCTTAGCTGGAAATTTATATGCATTAGTATTATCCCCTCGCGGGAGAGGTTTGAGCTGAGGCTACCTCTCAATGTTGTCCACCTATGCAGTGCCCAAGATGACTGATGGTCATGGTTGGGAGGCCATGCTCATAGGAGAGGTGCTTATACTAGGGTGTGATGATTCAGGGTTATCTCTGACAGATGTATCGAATCTTGTGGTGAAAGTGTACCACCTCTGCAGAGTGTCAAACTATTCGAATAGCCACGTCCGCGGTTATGGACAGTTGGAATGGCCATACTGTTTCGTTGTCAGGTGTTTTCAAAACAACTTATGAAATGAATGATGACTCTTGACTTGACCACAACAGGGTTGTGTTTATGATAATAGCTTCCCAACTTAAGTGATTCTAGAACTTTATTTTATCTTTCTTTGCTTCAGAACTCAGCTTAGGTTTCAAACTTAACTTTATAGTTAAACTTAGATTTAGCACTTTAACTTAGCACTATACTACTTGTTAGTGGTAGTTTGTGAGTACTTAAAGAGTACTCATGGCTTTTGTCCCTGGCAATTCTCATGGCCAGACTATGAAGGAGACTACCAAGATGATGGCCAGCAGGACGGCTATGATAACTAGGACTATCTTTCACAAGATTGCTCGTGTGCCCCTGAAGATGGACCCCACCACTATGCTTATCTTTTATTTCCGCTGCTTGTTGTATTAAGACTGGATCATGAGATCCTTATTTGTGTAAGACCTTATGTATGGTTTGTAATGGATGATGTACTGTGATATCCAATCCGTTATGTCTCACAAAAATGGTAATCCTGGGATTGCGAGGTATGGCATAACGGGCATCTGGGATTAAAAATCCAGGTGTTGACATTAATAAACTTGAACCATTGTGTCGTCTATGTTGTATATGCTTGCACTTATTTGTTGGGGATAGCAGAACCATGTTGTCATGGGTACGCTTTCAACATTGCACGAGTACTTTGTACCTAGTTGATATCATGATCTTTTGTCTATGGATGTCGTCGGTGTGAAATGAAAGGGGAGCTTGTAAGTCCATGGAGTTACGTATATGTGTTAGAGAAATGCATGGGCCGCTGGTCTAATCCATGCTGACATGGTGGAAACCTACAGTGTAACCATAATGAGCTGTCTATGAAGCATTCTTCTTATAAAAAAAGAGTCCTATATTGAGAAAAAAGAGAAAAGAGAAAAAAGAGATTATGAAAAGAGGAAAGAGAGAAAAAAGCACCATATTCCCATGGTAAATAAGAAGATTGCTGAGATGCTCGTTGTCTGCTTGCCTTGTAATTTTGATATGGGGATTCTTCCGTATCATCGGGCAAGGGGTACCCCGTTGGCGGTTCTCTATGATACACATGTACTTATGATGACAAGAACTTACCGGTGACTAAGCTTGAGTAGCATGAGGAGCGGCCCTCGTATACAAGGGACATGAGATCCTAACTTATACTTCGTCAAGCATGTACACCATAGTTTGTTCACTTTAACCTTAATCACTTCAAGATGCTTATGATAGGGGCAATGAGAGCTGAAAGCTATAAGTACCATAATTTTTGGAAGCTCTTTATGAGACTTTAATCCCTACTTCCTTTTATAAAGGCCTTTCTTCCACTTATATATTGAGTCTCCACCTTCTATCTTTATGCACCTACTTTGAGAGCATAGTGGCCATTCTTAGTTCTATGTGCAGTGTCCCAAGACTTGTTGATTGATGCAAAGCTTTGATATTGCTTGTTTTAAACTATTTGTATCTAGTCACTCTTATGAACTTTGAAGGTGTCCTTTACATGTATGTTTGCTACTCTATGAGGGACAAGATGAATACTACTATGCTATGTTTTCTTTATGTGAAACAAACAAACGTCTGGCAAAGCATTGTTATTCATGAATCTTTTGTTTGTGCCTTTTTATGTTGCAACATAATTTCTTTGCCTTATTGCTAGAACTTTGTCTTTCATGTTATGATTGAAGTACTATGATCCCAGCTTTGAATGTTTTACAAATACTTTGATCAAGTTTCTGATGGTGCATGTCACCTCAAAAATTATTCTTTCTTTTTATCACTTACCTACTCGAGGACGAGCAGGAGTTAAACTTGGGGATGTTGATACATTGCAAATGTATCTATAATTTTTGATGTTCCATGCTTGGTTTTATCTACTTTCTTTTGTTTTGTCCACACTTTGGAGTACTTTTCATATGATTTCTTGGACTAACCTATTAACAAGATGCCACAGTGCCAGTTGCCTATTTTCTGTTGTTTTTGGTTCTAGGAAGTCAGAAAATGAATATTCTCAGAATTGGATGGGACAAAAGCCAAAGTTACTATTTTCCCGGAAGACTCACGGAGCCAGAAGGAGAGTCGGAGAGGGGTCATAGGGTGGCCACACCACCCCTAGGCGCGGGCAACCCTAGGCCACGCTAGGGTATGGTGTGGGGCCCCTGGCCGGCCACCAACCTTGCCTCTTTCGCCTATAAGAGCCTCCTGATACCAAAACCCTAGATCGTCAATCAGAAATCCACGAAAAGTTCCGCAGCGCCGCCGCCACCGAAGGGGAGATTCCGGGGACAGAAAGTCTCTGTTCCGGCACCCTGCCGGGATGGGGAAGTACCCCAGGAGCCATCTCCATCGATCTCCACCACCATCTCCATCACCATTGATGATTCCCATGATGAGGAGGGAGTAGTTCTCTCTCGAGGCTAAGGGTTCTATCGGTAGCTATGTGTTCATCTCTCTCTCTATGCATGATCTTATTGAGATCATGAGGTTGTAATCTATAGATCTACCTTGCTACTCAAGTGCTTTAATAGATCTCTGCTCTCCCCATGTGCGTGAAAGTGACAGCATGCACACCATGGTGGCACTTAGGCTAGAGATTACAAATAGTTGTTATGAGTTATATTTGGAGTTGAATGTCTTTATGAAATTGTGGTGTTTGTTGGACTCATCTAGTACTCAAGATGACAGTGTGGGGCTTTCTATATGGGAAAGATGAACTTTGAGGTGTGCTGTTATAGCCCTATCATCGATTAGAGTGTCCAACCGGAGAGTAGTTCAGCGTAGTATCATAAAGAAGAATATATTTATATGAGAGTGTTCACTAGTGAAAGTATGATCCCTAGGCCTTGTTTCTAAGCATGGAAACACCATTTGCAATTAGATTTGTTACATGTTTGCTTGCTTCCTTCTTTATTTCAGTTTGCCTTTAGTCTTTTCCCACGTCAACCATACACCAGCAAGCTATTTTCTGGCACCGTTACCACTTATAATTATCCAAACCACTTGTATTTTACTATCTCTTCGCCGAACTAGTGCACCTATACACCTGACAAGTGTATTGGGTGTGTTGGGGACACAAGAGACTTCTTGTATCTTGATTGCAGGGTTGCTTGAGAGGGGCTACCTTTGACCACTTCCTCCCTGAGTTCGATAAACCTTGGGTGTTCCACTTAAGGGAAAACATGTTGCTGTTCTACAAACCTCTGCACTTGGAGGCCCAACAACTGTCTACAAGAATAGAAATGCATAGACATCAAGCTATTTTCTGGCGCTGTTGCCGGGGAGCATAGCTTTATTTATCAAGTCCACTTGGAATCATTATTGTTCAAGCTAAGCTTATTTTCACCTTGTTTTCTTGTTTCTTAATCAAAAATACAAAAAAAGTAGTTCCTACTCTAGTTGTTATTTTCGTTGGTCTGTTATTGTCTTGCTTTATGATGCTTGTTGTCAATGGTTGGTTTCTTTGAAACTGAATCTTATTGGCAAGGTGGGTTCATGGAAGATCAAAAATATTATTATAAGGAACACCGCTTGTCACAAAAAGGGAAACACTTATGGGAACAAATTGATAAATTGTATACCATTGCTAGAAAGGTGTGCTCTACTTATAATGTTACTTATTGCTATGATAAATCTCATTGCAGAAAGAGGTATAAACACCTCCCTTTTCAATGTGAGTATAATGATAATGATACCATATCTTCTTATGCTAAAGGAATTTATGACTTTTATGATGCGGAACAAATTGAAGAATTTATTGCTTGGAAGGGTGCTTTTGAACTTGCTAGTTTGCTTGAAAATATTGATGATTCACCTTACAAATATGAGGTTTATGGTATACTCAAATTTTGCTTTGATAATTACAATGATGAAAATGGCTATATTCTTGAATATTTTAATAGATGCTTTCCACAAATGGAAGAGACTAATGCCTTGCGGGATCCTATAGAAGAAGAAATTGATGAACCTGAAATATGATTAGATGAAAAAGAGGAGGAGAGTGATGAACAAAAGGAGGAAGAATGGTTTAGCTACCCATGCCTACCTTCTAATGAGAGTAACTCTTTATCCCTTACATTATTTGATTGTCCTCCATGCTTACTAAAGGAGGATGAATGTTATGTGCCTGAGGATTCTTTTGAAAATGTTTATAATAAAGCTCTAGATAAATCTCTCTTTATATGCATGATCAAATTGTGATCATGAGCTTTGTAATCAAGTAGATCTGCCTTGCTACTCAAGTGCTTTATTAGATCTCTGCTCTCCCCATGTGTGTGAAAGTGACAGCGTGCACACCATGGTGGCACTTAGGCTAGAGATTAGAAATACTTGTTATGAGTTATATTTGGAGTTGGATGTCTTTATGAAATTGTGGTGTTTGTTGGAACCATCTAGTGCTCAAGGTGACAGTGTAGGGCTATCTAGATGGGAAAGGCTTACTTTGAGGTGTGCTGTTATAGCCCTACCATGGATTAGAGTGTCCAACCGGAGAGTAGTTCAGCGTAGTATCATAAAGAATAATATATTTATATGAGAGTGTTCACTAGTGAAAGTATGATCCCTAGGCCTTGTTTCTAAGCACTAAAACACCGTTTGCTATTAGATCTGTTACATGTTTGCTTGCTTCCATCTTTATTTCAGTTTTCCTTTAGTCTCTTCCACACCATCAAGCTATCTTCTATCACTGTTACCACTTATAATTATCCATACCACTTGTATTTCACTATCTCTTCGCCGAACTAGTGCACCTATACACCTGACAAGTGTATTGGGTGTGTTGGGGACACAAGAGACTTCTTGTATCTTGATTGCAGGGTTGCTTGAGAGGGGATAACTTTGACCGCTTCCTCCCTGAGTTTGATAAACCTTGGGTCATCCACTTAAGGGAAAACTTGCTGCTTTTCTACAAACCTCTACACTTGGAGGCCCAACAACTGTCTACAAGAATAGAAGTGCGTAGACATCAAGCTATTTTATGGCGCTGTTGCCGGGGGGGTAAGGTAAAAGGTATTCACATCCTACGGTGTGAGTGCTCGAAGTTATTTCCTTTAGATTCTGCAATTTTGTCTTTTTGTTTCTTGTTTTCACTAGAGCTTTATTATAAACATTTTCAAAAGAATCCTCGGGATACATTGCAAATGTATCTATAATTTTTGATGTTCCATGCTTGGTTTTATCTACTTTCTTGTGTTTTGTCCACACTTTGGAGTATGTTTCATATTATTTCTTGGACACTCTAATCGATGGTAGGGCTATAACAGCACACCTCAAAGTTCATCTTTCCCATCTAGAAACCCCACACTGACACCTTGACTACTAGATGAGTCCAACAAACACCACAATTTCATCAAGACATCCAACTCCAAATATCACTCAAACAAGTATTTGTAATCTCTAGCCTAAGTGCCACCATGGTGTGCACGCTGTCACTTTCACACACATGGGGAGAGCAGAGATCTATTAAAGCAATTGAGTAGCAAGGTAGATCTATAGATTACAAGCTCATGATCTCAATAAGATCATGCATAGAGAGAGATGAACACATAGCTATCGGTAGAACCCTTAGCCTCGAGAGAGAACTACTCCCTCCTCATCATGGGAATCAGCAATGGTGATGGAGATGGTGGTGGAGATTGATGGAGATGGCTCCGGGGGAACTTCCCCGTCCCGGTAGGGTGCCGGAACAGAGACTTTCTGTCCCCCGAATCTCCCCTTCGGTGGCGGCAGCGCTGTGGAACTTCTCGTGGATTTCTGATTGACTACTTAGGGTTTCTGCCTCGGGAGGCTCTTATAGGCGAAAGAGGCAAGGTCGGTGGCCAGCCAGGGGTCCCACACCATGCAATGGCGTGGCATGGGCTGGCCCGCAACAAGGGGGCTGTGGCCACCCTGTGGCCCCTCTCCGACTCTCCTTCTGGCTCCATGAGTCTTCCGGGAAAATAGTAACTTTGGCTTTTGTCCCGTCCAATTCCGAGAATATTCATTTTCTGACTTCCTGGAACCAAAAACCGCAGAAAACAAGAAAATGGCACTGTGGCATCTTGTTAATAGGTTAGTCCAAGAAATCATAAGAAAAGTACTCCAAAGTTGGAACAAAACACAAGAAAGTAGATAAAACCAAGCATGGAACATCAAAAATTACAGATACATTTGCAATGTATCAACATCCCCAAGCTTAACTCCTGCTCGTCCTCGAGTAGGTAAGTGATAAAAATAAAGAATAATTTTTGAGGTGACATGCACCATCATAAACTTGATCAAAGTAATTGTAAAACATTCGAAGCTGGGATCATAGTACTTCAATCATAACATGAAAGACAAAGTTCTAGCAATAAGACAAAGAAACTATGTTGCAACATGAAAAGGCACAAACAAAAGGTTCATGAATAACAGTGCTTTGCAAGACGTTATTTTGTTTCACATAAAGAAAACATAGCATAGTGGCATTCAGCTTGTCCCTCAGAGAGTAGCAAATATAAATGCATAGGACACCTTCAAAGTTCATAAGAGTGACTAGATACAAATAGTTTAAAACAAGCAATATCAAGTTATGCATCAATCAACTAGTCTTGGGACAATGCACATAGAACTAAGAATGGCCACTATGCTCTAAAATTAGGTGCATAAAGATAGAAGGTGGAGACTCAATATAATGGTGGAAGAAAGGTCTTGGTAAAAGGAAGTAGGGATTCAAGTTTCATAAAGAGCTTCCAAAAATTATGGTACTTAATAGCTTTCAGCTCTCATTTCCCCTATCATAAGCATCTTGAAGGTGATTAAGGTTAAAGTGACACAACTAAGAGGATATGCTTGACAAGTTATAAACCGAAATCTCATGCCCCTTACTTACGAAGACCGAACCTCATGCTACTCAACTTTAGTCACAAGTAAGCTCTTGTCATTGTAAGTACATATGTATCATAAAGAACCGCCAACAGGGTACCCCTTACACATGATACGGGAGCTTTCCCATAATCAAAATGACAAGGCAAGCAGACAATGAGCATCTTAGTGATCTTTTTATTTGCTATTTGCATAGATTTTTATTGAGGATGCTTCATAGAGTGCTCATTATGGTGATGCTGCAAGTTTCCACCATGATTAGGCATGGCTTAGGCTAGCGGCCCAGACGTTTCTCTAACACACAAACTCCATGATCTTACAAGTTCCACTTTCATTTCACACCGCCAGGATCAGTAAGCAAAAGAACATGATATCAACGGGGTACAACGTACAAGTGCAATGTTGAAAGCGTTCCCCATGATACATGGTTCTGCTAATTTCAACTTATAAAGGGCAAGCATATACGCAACAAAGATGGACGCAATGGTTCAAGATTATTGGATGCAAAAAAGTAAAGTGTACCATCAAGTTCATGAGAGCTTTAATCACTAGTTTTCTCATAACAAGTTTAATTTGGAAGGTAAACAAAAACATGAATATACTTGGGATAGCATAAGATAGTAGGTAGGTATGGTGGACTCTTTGGAATAACTTGGTTTAGGGAGTTGGATGCATGAGTGGAACTCATACTTGGTTACGAAGGCTAGCAAAAGACTGGGAGCGACAAACTAAGAGAGCAATAATGGCCATAATCATGAAGAGCGACAAAACATCATTGATCAGAGCATAGAGTGATACTACAAGTTCAAAACTAAAGGATCATAAAGGCTATGGTGACTTGAGATAGTCATAACATGGTGTGAGCATGTGCCAAGTCAACCCAAATAAAGCATCAAAGGAGAATACCACTATACTATGCTTTAATATGTTAGAACAACGCATGATTCATCCAAGGCACATTAAGCAATCTCAATTGTTTATAACAAGTCATGCTACAGCAAAGAATACTAATCATAAAGCCAAAACAATGTCAAGCATGGCATGACAAAGCATAGGCCACAGTGAAAAACAAGCTCTCTTTACCACTTAAGCATGAACTTTCCTACTCTTTTCTAATCCAAACCAAACTATTTGAAAACCAATGTATGAAAGAGGGGGTCCAACCAATTTATTCAGCAAACTGAGAAAACCAAGCAAACAAAAACCCAAAATAAAAACAAAAAGAAGACGCTCCAAGAACAACACAACTATGCATGAGACAATAAAAATGAAGTGTTTGGAAGAAACCTGGGATTTTTATTGATGAAGAAGGGGATGCCTTGGGCATCCCCAAGCTTTGACGCTTGTACTTCTTGGATATTTCTTGGAGTGACTCACATGGCATCCCCAAGCTTGAGCTTTAGTCCATCCTTCATCTCATTACTCATTCCTTCCATACACCTGAAATTTTTCCTTCATACAAAACTTCACACAATCTTTATTAGCAACATTAGTGCACTCAAGATAATAAGTCTTTAGGTTCAGTTCTAACATCAATAAAACTTCCATTAAAACACTAGCTACTGTACTACTTCCCTAAAAAAGCTCAATTCCCCAAAAGAACTCAAAAAGGAACCAACAAGAAGCAAATGCAGAAAATGGCATAAATCTGTCAGAACAGACCAGCAGGTAAAGACAAATTTTTTCTAAGACCTTCTGTTGCTCAAATCGAAAAGTGTTGAACTAATGAAAGTTAGATAACAACCTGGGGCAGAATCACAAAAATTCACGCCTCAAAAGGACGTACAGATATTTTACACGAATTTTTACGGTCAAGCAGAGAAATCTGTTTCGGGACATCAACTTTTCCAATCATTACTTCTCTGTCATTAGAGGTTACTCTTGGCACAAAAAAGCAAATAAAAGGGATAATGAGTGGTTATTACTGTAGTAATAACTTCCAAGACTCATCTAAAACTTTTGGGTTATCTCCCAATAAGTACTTTTCTTTAACGTCTTTAAGTTAGGCATGATAGTTTGAGAAGATGCTCACATAAGAAATATGAATTGAAATAAAACAGAGCATCAAGAAGAAAATTCAAAACACATTTAAGTCTAACCCACTTCCTATGCATAGGAATCTTGTAAAGAAACAAGTCATGAAAGCACAAAGCAACAAGCATAGTAAAGCAAAACAAGTGCAACCTCAAGACTTTCAACATAAAGAGGGAAAACTTAATATTATTGAGATGCATAAAACCATATTTCCCTCTCTCATAATAACTTTCAGTAGCATCATTAATAAAATTAACAATATAACTATCACATAAAACATTCTTATCATGAGCCACATGCATAAAGGAATTAATACTCCCCACATAAACATAGTCATTCTTATTGATTGTAGTGGGAGAAAATTCAACAAAATAGCTATCATTATTATTTTCATCACCATAATCATCAAATATAGGAGGAATATTGTAATCATAATTAATTTTCTCCTCAATAGTAGGTGGACTGAAAATAACATACTCATCATTGTAATCATCATATATTGGAGGTTTGGTATCATCATAAGCAATATAATAGCTATCTTCCAAAGTTGGGGCACTAAAAAGATCATTTTCATAAACACTAGCTTCCCCAAGCTTAGACTTTTCCATAGCATTAGCAATAATGGTGTCCAAAGAATTCATACTAACAACATTGCTATTAGCATGAAAATAAAGTTCCATAGGTTTTTTAATTTTCTCTTCAAACACTTCATGTCCTAACTCAAGATAAATACTATAAAGCTCTCTAATTTTTTTGTTGTTTTCCATTAAGCCTAACTAGTAAAAAAAGAAACAAAAAGACAAAATTGCAGAATCTAAAGGAAATAACTTTGAGCACTCACACCGGAGGATGTGAGTACCTTTACCTCTCGCAACGGCGCGTAAAATAGGCGTTAGTGGGAGGTTCTTCTCCTTTAATCCTCTGGTGTGAATACCTTTTACCTTACCTCCCCGGCAATGGCGCTAGAAAATAGCTTGATGTCTACGCACTTCTATTCTTGTAGACAGTTGTTGGGCCTCCAAGTGCAGAGGTTTGTAGAACAGCAGCAAGTTTTCCCTTAAGTGGATCACCCAAGGTTTATCGAACTCAGGAAGGAAGTGGTCAAAGGTATCCCCTCTCAAGCAACCCTGCAATCAAGATACAAGAACTCTCTTGTGTCCCCAACACACCCAATACACTTGTCAGGTGTATAGGTGCACTAGTTTGGTGAAGAGATAGTGAAATACAAGTGGTATGGATAATTATAAGTGGTAAGTGCATGGAAAATAGCTTTTGGTCGTGTGGTTGACGTGGGAAAAGACTAAAGGCAAACTGAAATAAAGAAGGAAGCAAGCAAACATGTAACATATCTAATAGCAAATGGTGTTTCAGTGCTTAGAAACAAGGCCTAGGGATCATACTTTCACTAGTGAACACTCTCATATAAATATATTCTTCTTTATGATACTATGCTGAACTACTCTCCGGTTGGACACTCTAGTCGATGGTAGGGCTATAACAACACACCTCAAAGTTCATCTTTCCCATCTAGAAACCCCACACTGTCACCTTGAGTACTAGATGAGTCCAACAAACACCACAATTTCATAAAGACATCCAACTCCAAATATAACTCATAACAAGTATTTGTAATCTCTAGCCTAAGTGCCACCATGGTGTGCACCCTGTCACTTTCACACACATGGGGAGAGCAGAGATCTATTAAAGCACTTGAGTAGCAAGGTAGATCTATAGATTACAAGCTCATGATCTCAATAAGATCATGCATAGAGAGATAGATGAACACATAGCTACCGGTAGAACCCTTAGCCTCGAGAGAGAACTACTCCCTCCTCATCATGGGAATCAGCAATGGTGATGGAGATGGTGGTGGAGATCGATGGAGATGGCTCTGGGGGCACTTGCCCATCCCGGCAGGGTGCCGGAACAGAGACTTTCTGTCCCCCGAATCTCCCATTCGGTGGCGGCGGCGCTGTGGAACTTTTCGTGGATTTCTGATTGACTACTTAGGGTTTTTGCCTCGGGAGGCTCTTATAGGCGAATGAGGCAAGGTCAGTGACCGGCCAGGGGGCCCACACCATACCCTAGCGCGGCCTAGGGTTGCTCGCGCCTAGGGGTGGTGTGGCCACCCTATGGCCCCTCTTCGACTCTCCTTCTGGCTCCGTGAGTCTTCCGGGAAAATAGTAACTTTGTCTTTTGTCCCGTCCAATTCCGAGAATATTCATTTTCTGACTTCTTGGAACCAAAAACAGCAGAAAACAGGCAACTGGCACTATGGCATCTTGTTAATAGGTTAGTCCAAGAAATCATATGAAAAGTACTCCAAAGTGTGGACAAAACACAAGAAAGTAGATAAAACCAAGCATGGAACATCAAAAATTATAGATACATTTGCAATGTATCATATAGGTAGGTAAGTGTGGCTGGGAACAAGAGAGACACGGCCTCCATAATCTTGAACCCTGCGCACATATCTAGGGACCGACTTCGGGACTTGACCCATTACAGCGGCATGTCCTTAGGGCGTGACTCATGGTCTCAGCGAAAGCAAGGTAAAGGTCGTGTCCAATCACCCTTTGCCGGCCTTCCAAGGAAGAGGGCTACTACTAGTGGCATTAAGAGTTGGTTGGTACGTGTGCGTAAAGTTGTGCACCCCTACAGGGTAATAATCTTTTTGAAAAGCCACATCCGCGGTTATGAACGACTTGGGAACAGATTCTAAGATCATAGAAAAGAATAACCTAATCGTAAAACTTGACAAGAGATGTGAGGTGTGCTTAAGGATGCTTCCTCGGGGATTGAGAGGGTGATCCTAGTTGGTTCAGCTGATAAACATTTGGTGGATATCAAAATAATATCAAAGCTAGTGATATCGTTTTCTTATCCCCTTTCAAATGTTTTACTTAGTCGAGCTTCTCCTCCCTCTTTTACAAAGAAAGTTAGATTTATGCAAAATAACCCCACTAGCCATAAGTCTTGCGGAGTACACCCTGTACTCAACCATGCTTTGTTGATACTTTTGCAACAGGTAAGTTTTACCACAAAAGATGAGTTTGTTACGGCATCGACATCGACGAGTAGTTTGGGGTTCCTGGTCATCAGCTTGGAATCTATGGATTGGGACATCATCATTAAGCTTTAGGCCTCTTAGGCCATTTGTTAAGTTTGCTATACTTAATAGCATAATTTGCCTTCCGTTGTTTGATGTTGTGGTTAGTGACCTCTGCTTGTCATATTTTGGTTATTTGCTCAGTTATGAGCTCGCTGCAACAATTGTTGTGTCGTAGGGTCACTGTAATGTTACCGATTCTTTCTTTTCATGCTTCCAAGATCTAGGTTAGGCTTATATCAGACGAAGGTCTAGGATTTGTCTAGCCTTAATCCTAGGTGTGTCACAGGTTTTGGTATCAGAGCACTACTGACTATAGGAAAACCTTTCTACTGGTCGATGTTGAGTCTAGTGTTCGTGAAAACTATTTGAAAGTTGAAAAGTATGTGCGAGTACTCTATTATGCTTTTTTCTCCTTATCCAGTTTCGCTCTAACTCTAGGTTACCTTATCTTGTGTTGATTTCAAAAAAAAATTGCTATCTTGTCTCGTTTTTCAAAGCTTAGGTGCTTTTTTGGCATGTCATTCCTTAACCAGTTGACCTAGTGTTGAGTTCTCTAGAGTTGTGTGTGTGTTCCTTGTTTCCCTTTTTCTCTGCTCCAACTCAGAGATTCCTTTCTATCATGATCTCTCTATCTTTTGGTTCCACAACATCATGTTGATGGTTCCACAATATTCTATTCTAGGCCTTGAAGTTTCCTTTTGCCTCGTGTGCCTCCTTTTAGTTTGTTGGGTACTTCAAAAGTTGTTTCTTCTCGTGGAAGCTACCTCATGGTTACTACCTTCTAGTATCATCTATACTACTAAGTAGCAATTACTTCTTTCTTGGGTTTTAACCCTTGGACTTGAATCAAAGATCCCTGATTGTGCTGGATTCTAGTGTTGTGAATCTTGTACATGAAGCTGACCTTTAACCCAAGATCCATTTTGTTGATCTCTATCATTAATTTTCACAGATTATCTCAGGATGGCTGGTACTAAAATTCTATCCTTAAAGATTGTGGTTATTGTTGTGATTATATTACGACAAAAAAAGGACTTCCCCTACCACATGTAATGGTAGATGTTCATCTTCAAAGGAACTAAATAGATCATGACAAGAGAACTCCTCGTGAGTCTCACCTCTATACTCGTGACTCTGCCACACCTTCCTTTTTTGCATCGGTCCTCGAAAGTTTGTTGACTTATGCATCCACATCTCGGGATTTCATCCTGAGCATGTTCCTTTTCCCTTGTTGTTTCCAACGATTGTCTACCAGTTGGTAGCCAAGTAGTAAAAGTGTATCAGCGTCTTCTGATGCAAGGTACTCTGATGGTCCGTCAAGACAAACCATTTCGGGATGTATAAGAGAAACAAACTCCAGTACCTCTTCATATCTAGGACTAGGTCAAAGTGTTGTAAGCCGCAGATCAAAAATCATTTATTAGCTTCTGCTCTGTTCTACCTTAAGGTATCACACTCATTTATACTAAGAGGTCATGCTGAGTTTCATGACTCCCTTAATGAAGTGATGCTCTTACACATATTTGCCCACCTTTCCTCCGAGCTTTCGTTCTCGTGAATGATGCGTATGCGTAATAATGTGGCCATCTGAGATTCTTAGCAATCATTATTGCTTTGGACCTCAACAAGGACATTTGTGTCATTCTCAGCGTGATCGTTAACCTATCACTAACCCAAGTTTGACTATGTTACCACGTCCATTATTCTAGTACACTCTCTTCGGTTAAAGAGTTAGGCTTGTGCCGAAGCTTTGATACTATGTCCTCTTGCCTTACCAAGCAAGTTTCATCTCGAACTATGTGACATATCGGAGGTTCGTGATATTCTAGACGTGTTTCTATAAGTATCACCATGTTACCACATGACCGTGTTGTCAAGTTCTTGAGCAAGAAAGTTCTCCGAACTGCTCCTTTCTCCAAGGTTCCATACTGGATACCCCGGAACTAGTTGGTTGAGCCTAAACAACAACTTGCAGAGTTGTAAGACAAAATCTCTATCAGGCTTGTTCCACCTAAAGGGATGTCTAGTTTTGTTCGTGCTGAATAAAGATACCGTTTCCTTCGTGAAAATGTTATCGTCCCCACCTTTGATTTGATTTGGGTTATCATCAAATCAAACTTAGTCCTAAGAACTATCCTGATCGTGTGTCTATTCGTGATGTTTCACCTGGGTACATATTCATGTACTTTGGTCTGACCAACATTGTTGTTTGTTCATATCACATGCGAGTCTATCTTCTTGGAGTATCATGATAAGTTTGTTATTGAGCCCATCGCTGACATCCTTATCTTCTCCTTGCTATACTAGACTCATATGGAACAACTGGCATTAATGTTGGAAACTTTTTGAGAGCTATCTTCAAGTCAACATTAAGTATGTGTTCTGGATGTTAGAAGTAACTCTCTCCGTCTCACGTGCAATAGTTGAAAGTTGTCGCCGTGGATTCAAGTAGACTTATCTTTATTTCCTCGGGAATAATTTCAAGTCAGTCAAGCACGTGCGAAGAATTCTTGATATGGTAGGTGGATACCTTCACATCTTGAGAAGATTCTTTAAGCACTCAAAGACACTAATTGATTTGCCATCGAAAAGAAGAAGTTCTAAAAACTTCTATATCCTCTTAAATGTTTCCCAATAAGGATTCAATTGTGTTCTGTTGCAAACACTCTATGTAGGAGGAATTATCTTTTGGATAACTTGTCAATACATGGGTTTTGCAATCTAGCTCATTCTCTTAGAGCTTGAAACTGTAATCCATGACTTGAGAATCTAGTAACTTTACCTCTATGGTAAATGTTGCGAACTTTCTATTCAGACATGCTGAGTCTAAAGTACCATCCCACCTAGTCAAATCTGAATCTCAAGCAGATATGATGGTTGGTGTTCCTCAAGGATTTGACGTAGGTCCCTTTGAAAACCCGACAAGATTGATGCAATGGTTAACACAATTAGCCGGAAGACCTATTGTCACATTCTCTTGAGTCAGCAATAACAACCAATCTTCATGAGGCTTGTTCTATGACTTATGATAGGAGTTGTGCTTATGGTTTCCTTTGTATCTGAAGTCCAAGTTTTACTTGATGTCTTGTGTCTCGAACATCAAGGAGAACATTTAAAGTAGTTTTGTTAAATGTCTCTCGGTCGATCCTCCAGACCCTTTTATGTTGGCAAGCGTCTTGTTAGGCCAAGTAATTGAAATCTGAGCATGAAGTTTCTTTTTCCTCATGTCATCAGGAATCTTCTTATATATTCATCTTAGTGGTGTGAAGTGATATCATGATCTCTGGCAAAGATTTTGATAAATCCTATATGAATAAAGAGTTTCCTTAGGTTCCTCTAACATGATCAAAGAGCGACTATGATTTTGGTAATCAACAGTTCCTCTTGTTACATGTTCCTTGTGACTCTTATGAGTCCTCTCCACCAAAAAAACCTTTCTGTCTTGACCTTATATTGAATGAAGAGTGATGCTTCTATATCAAAAGTAGTTCAACAACTTGGTTCTCCGTATCTCTGTACCTTGGAAGCTCTACCTAAGTTGTTTTGTAGAGGTTCCCTCTCGAAGTCTGTGGTTGTGTTCTTTCCATTATACGCTCTCCTTCCTAGAAGCATAAACTCTTCTGAAGCTCCATGGTCTCAATCCTTATGAAGACCAACTATCTAATACCTTGAAACCATATCCTTTTGTTTCCTCTATTACCTTGACGTGTTTCATGCTCGCTAGCTCCAGAGATGTTATGAAACATCAATCCATGAGTTGACCATGAGATACTCTATTTGTGGGTTTGTGTCCTTCCCTCTCCTCTTTAGTGTGTGCAGCTACCTCGAAGAACTAAAGAGCTTCATTCATTCAATGATGGTGGCATGTACCAACCACTTCGAAGAGATCATCGAAGTTTAGTGTAACCCTATTCCTTCTATCTTCCTACCTAGGAATCTCGGGACGGGATACTATTAAGGGGGATAGAATTGTAACACCCCTAGTTTTAATAATAGTAATGTTTGGGTCTGTGCATCATGAGCATTGCATGCATGCATTTGAACCAAGGAAATTTCAAATTGTAACTAAGAGAAGAAAACCCTAAAAACCCTAGTTTCCTCTCTCTCTCAAATCAATTCAAAATAGTTTTGAAATTCAAAAACTATAAAAGGTTTGGAGCCGAAATTGATTATAGGGACCCTGAAGTATTTTAATATGTTTACAACAGTTCTTGTATTTTGGAAATATCCAAAACAGAAAAAGAAATTGAAAACACAAAAGGAAAAATGAAAATAGAAAAAGGAAAAAGTTTCTGAATTGAAAAACCTACCCTAACCTATCTAGGCTGAAGCCCATCTCTCTCTCTTCCTATCTTCCGCTTAACGCGACCCGCAACAGCCTGCTTCAGAATCTTTGCCACGGCCCAAGCCAGCCCACCCCGGCCCATACCGCTTCGGTCTGTTCCATCATTGTCGTCCACCTTCCTCCTCGCCCGAAGTAGCTCGCTGTTGCCGCCGTGCCGCTCGCCGGTGCCAAGATGCGTGCCACCGACGGCACCGATGCCTACAAGACCCCCTAGCCACTGCTGAGGAACCCTAGCCCTCCTTCTCCCTCTCGCACGCGTTCTCTTCCTCTTTGTGTTGTACGTGCCTGAAACCCTAGCCCCCAGGTTCCCCTTCTCCCCATCTTTTTCGGCCACCCCACGTCGCGCTGAGGCCGCCGCCGGGTCCACCGTCGTCTCCTCGTTCTTCCTTGTCAAGATAGGCAAGCTGGGAGGACCCTGGTTGACCGGAATTGACCTTGACTTCAACTCCGACCGCCGCAGCCGACGCTTCGATTCCTCGCTGTTCGAGCTCGCCGCCTCACTGTCGCTGCCATCGCGCTCAGGGTCAGCCTGCGGTACTCCCATACCTCTCCATCATCTCCCTCCCTCTATGGTTCTAGATGGCGCCATTCATCTGCAGCTTCCACCGCCGGCCACCGTGGTGCGTGACGCTCTGGTGACCATTCTTCGGTGGCACCATCCTTAAACAGCTCGCCGCGACACCCTCTTGCCAACACCCCCACCAGCAGCCCCCCGCGCAGCCTCAATCGCTCGTTCCGCCGATGATCTGAGAGTTCCTCCATTGCTGACATCAACATGACGTTTGCATGACGCAGTAAATCTTTTCTTTCATTTAAATATTTTGTAAATTGTTTTCTAGAATTAATAAATAATCCCTGTGGGCCCTAGCTGTCAGGGTTTTAATCTTTTTGGAAATGTTTTTTGAAAATGATTAAATATATGACATGTGGGTCTAGATGGAAAAATATTTTAATAAATCCAAAAATGTTTAATTATTTCTAAAAGGATTTAAAATGGAATTTAAATTGGGAAAAATCATAACTAATTCATTTTAAATCATAAAAATACAAATAATATATCAAAATGTTCAAAAAAATAAGATCTACACAATAGACTCAAATTCATGCATTATTAATAAACTTACATGAGAAGTTTAATTAGGAGAACATTTAAACCTTCTCATATGCATATATGGCTTTCCAAAATACTAGGGTTTAACCCTAGATACCCCATTTAAAAAGTGATGATCTTGTCTAGGATTACATTTAAAAATACTTTAACTTGTCATATCATCATCCTTGCTTGAGCATTGCATCAATGCCATGTGTTGATTGTTTCTTTCTTTTCAGGTGTTTCTGCTTCTTCTTGGTAGACCTCAGAGTGGATGTCAGCAACGAGATCGAGTCCAAGATTGAAGATTGATATTAACACCATCAAAGAGAAGTACTTGATCAATTGTGAACAATGCCAAGTAGATGAACCTGAAGATCTACTTAGTTGGGTATCAACAGACAAAGGCAAGCAAAAGCCCACACATGATATAATTCTATGATTTCAAAGTATTTCATTCTTGCCATGTGCATACGATTCCAAAGTCTTTTATCGATAGATACGGTAATCCTATCTGATGCATGTTACCTTTGTAGACTATATTCCCTGATCCACTACTCCTAGCATAACTAGGGTTTAGATTATGAACTTCGTTAAACATGTTATATTTGTTACGCTTAGCCATGCTTAGCTGTTACCGCTGGTCCATATGGTTGATGAATCAGAGCTACGTACGAACCTAGTTGGATAGGAGGATGTGGTATGATCAGAGATGTAAGTTTAAACATGTTAAGGCTTGTATGGGAGGCCATATCGGGTTGTGGTTTTTGCAGTCCCATACTTGCCACCACTAGGACCTGAGTTCTTGCCTCTTGAACCAAGATGAGCGTAAAGCCCCACGGGGGACTGGAAACCCCCTCGATCAAATAGCTTGCCTAGTAGATTCCATGAGTCACATAGTTCAGGTGTTCCATTTGACATATGCATTCTGGTTGTTCTTGAAGGAGGTGTGATGGCTCAATGCACGACGCCCAAAAAAGTGCTGGTGCATGGTTAATGTAGAGCTCGTTGGGAACCCCAAGAGGAAGGTATGATGAGCACAACAACAAGTTTCCCTCAGTTAAGAAACCAAGGTTTAATCGAACCAGTAGGAGCAAGGAAACTCCCCAAAGGTGTTACTAGCTGAGCTTTGGCAGGGCACACTACCGGTGCTAGTAGCAACATGGAGACCTGCACAACACAACCACAGAACTTTGTCCCCAACTTGCGATGAGGTTGTCAATCTCACCGTGTTTTACTAAAAACAAAGGATTAAACGTATCGAATGGAAAGAAGTAATAGTTTGTAGAAAGTAAACACAAAGCAGTAAACAGTTTATAGATTGTAAAAGACAAGGACCGGGATCCATAGTTCACTAGAGGTGGCTCTCCTTAGATAGATAACATGCTGGGTAAACAAATTATAGCGGGGCAACTGACAAACATCGAGAAAGCAATACAAGCATATACTAATCATCTTGACTCCTTTGGAACTTGATTGGGCATTACAACATTATACATAGACCGCCATCCAACTGCATCTATGACTAATAATCCACCTTCAGGTTATCATCCGACCCCCTTCCAGTATTAAGTTGCAAGCAACAGATTATTGCTTTACGAATTGCGTGTAAAGTAAACAATACAATTGTTCTATGAACAAAGTATTGTTGTTTTCTCCCTATTAGCAATAGCACATCTAGTACCTTAGAGATTTCTGTCACTTCCCCAGATTACCAGAGGCATGAACCCACTATCGAGCATAAATACTAACTCTTAGAGTTGCTAGCATCTACTTGGCAAAGATAGCTACTAAAAACGGAAAGCATGCAAGATCACAAATAACAAAGACATGATAGAATCAATAATGAATCTGAAATAGCATCTCAGTATCCATCGGATCCCCACAAACACAACATGCAGAATTACAAATAGATGATCTTGATCATGAATGGAGCTCACAAGATCTAGACATGAAAGCACAAAGGAGGGGAACCAGCCATCTAGCTACTACATGGATCCGTAGTCCAAGGATGAACTACTCACGCATCACACCGGAGGCTTGCATGGTGATGAAGAAGGCCTCCAGGGTGAATTCCCCTCTTCGGCAGGGTGCCGGGAAGAGCTTCAGATCCCTCCCGATCTAGGGATGGAGATGACGGCGGCTACAGACTCTTTCGTGGATTTTTGTGAGCTGTGTGCATGAAACAATAAAAATGAAGCGTTTGGAAGAAACCTGGGATTTTTATTGATGAAGAAGGGGATGCTTTGGGCATCCCCAAGCTTTGACACTTGTACTTCTTGGATATTTCTTGGGTTGACACCAGTGGCATCCCCAAGCTTGAGCTTTAGTCCATCCTTCATCTCATTACTCATTCCTTCCATACACCTAAATTTTTTCCTTCATGCAAAGCTTCACACAATCTTTATTAGCAACATTAGTGCACTCAAGAGAAATAAGTCTTAAGGTTTAGTGCTAACACCAAATAAACTTCCATTAGAACACTAGATACTGTAGCACTTCCCTCAAAAAGCTCAATTCCCCAAAAGAACTCAAAAAGAAACCAACAAGAAGCAAATGCAGAAAATGGCAGAAATCTGTCAAAACAGACCAGCAGGTAAAGACGATTTTTTTCGAAGACCTTATGTTGCTCAAATCAAAAAGTGTTGAACTAACGAAAGTTATATAACAACCTGGGGCAGAAACCAAAAAATTCACGCCTCAAAAATACGTTCAGAGATTTTACACGAATTTTTACGGTGAAGCACAGAAATCTGTTTCGGGACAGCAACTTTCCCAATCATTACTTCTCTCTCATTAGAGGTTACTCTTGGCAAAAAAAGAAAATTAAAAGGATAAGGAGAGGTTATTACAGAGGTAATAACTTCCAAGACTCATCTAAAACTTTTGGGTTATCTCCCAATAAGTACTTTTCTTTAATGCCTTTAAGTTAGGCATGATAGTTTGAGAAGATGCTCACATAAGAAATATGAATTGAAGTAAAAGAGAGCATCAAGAAGCAAATTCAAAACACATTTAAGTCTAACCCACTTACTATGCATAGGAACCTTGTAAGAAAATAAATCAAAGAAGCACATAGTAGCAAGAATGGGTAGATAAAACAAGAGCAACTTCAAAACTTTCAGCACATAGAGAGGTGTTTCAATACCATGAAAACTTCTAGAACCATATTTTCCTCTCTCATAATAATTTTCAGTAGCCTCATGAATAAACTCAACAATGTAACTATCACATAAAGCATGCTTTTCATGATCTACAAACACTAGAGCTTTATTATAAACATTTTCAAAAGAATCCTTAGGAACATGACATTCGTCCTCCTTTGGTAAGCATGGGGGACAATCAAATAATGTAAGGGGTAAAGAGTTACTCCCATTAGAAGGTAGAGATGGTTAGATCCATTCTTCCTCCTCTTGATCATCACTCTCCTCCTCTTTTTCATCCAATGAGCTTCCAGTTTCAGCAATTTCTTCTTCCATAGGCTCCTGCAAGGCATTAGTCTCTTCCATTGGTGGAGAGCATCTATTAAGATATTCAAGAATATAGCCATTTTCTACCTTGTAATTATCAAAGAAAAATTTAAGTATATCATAAACCTCATATTTATAAGGTGAATCATCAGTATTTTCAAGCAAACTAGCAAGTTCAAATGCACCCTTCCAAGCAATAAATTCTTCATTTTGTTCCACATCATAAAAGACATAATTCCCTTTAACATAAGAAGATATGGTAACATTATCATTATACTCACATTGAAAAGGGAGGTGTTTATACCTCCTACAGCAACACGATTTATCAAAGCAATAAGTAACGTTATAAGTAGAGCACACGTTTCTAGCAATGGTATACAATTTATCAATTTGTTCCCATAAGTGTTTCCCTTTTTGTGACAAGCGGTGTTCCTTATAATAATATTTTTGTTCTTCCGTGAACCCACATTGCCAATAAGATCCAGTTTCAAAGAAACCAACCATTGATAGAAAGCATGGCAAAGCAAGGCAATAATAGACCAACAACTATAGTAGGAACTAATTTTTTGTGTTTTTGATAAAGAAAGCAAATTAGTAGAACTATTTTTTGTGTGTTTTTGAATAAGAAAGCAAACTTGTAAAACTAATTTTTTTGGGTTTTTGATAACAAAACAAGCAAACAAAGCAAAAAGAAACTAAGCAAAACAAAAATAACAAAGTAAAGAGATTGGTTATGAGGGACTCCCCTTGTGAAGATGTCCTTGACTCCCCGGCAACGGTGCTAGAAAAATGCTTGATGGCTCAATGCACGGCGCCCAGAAAAGTGTTGGTGCATGGTTGATGTAGAGCTCGTTGGGAACCCCAAGAGGAAGGTATGATGAGCACAGCAGCAAGTTTCCCTCAATTAAGAAACCAAGGTTTAATCGAACCAGTAGGAGCAAGGAAACACCCCAAAGGTGTTACTAGCTGAGCTTTGGCAGGGCGCACTACCGGTGCTAGTAGCAACGTGGAGACCTGCATAACACAACCACAGAACTTTGTCCCCAACTTGCGATGAGGTTGTTAATGTCACCATGTTTTGCTGGAAACAAAGGATTAAACGTATCGAATGGAAAGAAGTAATAGTTTGCAGAAAGTAAACACAAAGTAGTAAACAGTTTATAGATTGTATGTAAAAGACAAGGACCGGGATCCATAGTTCACTAGAGGTGGCCCTCCTTAGATAGATAACATGCTGGGTGAACAAATTATAGCGAGGCAATTGACAAACATCGAGAAAGCAATACAAGCATATACTAATCATCTTGACTCCTTTGGAACTTGATTGGGCATTACAACATTATACATAGACCGCCATCCAACTGCATCTATGACTAATAGTCCACCTTCAGGTTATCATCCGAACCCCCTCCAGTATTAAGTTGCAAGCAACAGATTATTGCTTTACGAATTGCGTGTAAAGTAAACAATATGATTGTTCTATGAACAAAGGATTGTTGTTTTCTCCCTAGTAGCAACAGCACATCTAGTACCTTAGAAATTTCTGTCACTTCCCCAGATTGCCAGAGGCATGAACCCACTATCGAGCATAAATACTAACTCTTGGAGTTGCTAGCATCTACTTGGCCAAGATAGGTACTAACAACAGAAAGCATGCAATATCACAAATAACAAAGACATGATAGAATCAATAATCAATCTGAAATAGCATCTCAATATCCATCGGATCCCCGCAAACACAACATGCAGAATTACAAATAGATGATCTTGATCATGAACAGAGCTCACAAGATCTAGACATGAAAGCACAAAGGAGGAGAACCAGCCATCTAGCTACTACATGGATCCATAGTCCAAGGATGAACTACTCACGCATCACACCGGAGGCTTGCATGGTGATGAAGAAGGCCTCCAGGGTGAATTCCCCTCTCCGGCAGGGTGTCGGAAGGGGAGACCGAGGGGGTGTCAGGGGCCACCACACCACCCCCAGGCGCGGGCGCAGCCTGGCCACGCGGCCAGGTGGTGTGGCCAGCCTCTGTCCCTTCTCCGTCTCGTATTTTGGCACTTGATGACTTCCGGAAAAATAGGCACTTTGGCTTTTGTCCCCTCTAATTTCGAGAATATTGATTTTCTGACTTTCCTGGAACCAAAAATAGCAGAAAACAGGCATCTGGCACTGTGGCTCTTGTTAATAGGTTAGTCCAAGAAATCATATGAAAAGTACTCCAAAGTTGGAACAAAACACAACAAAGTGGATAAAACCAAGCATGGAACATCAAAAATTATAGATACATTTGCAATGTATCAAGGTGAAGGAGGTGCATTCATACAAGTAGGTAAGCATGGCCGGGAACAAGAGAGGCACGACCTCTGTAATCTTGAACCCTGCACACATCTCTAGGGACCGACTTCAGGACTTGACGCGTTACGGAGGCATTTGCTTAGGGCATGAATCATGGTCTCGGCGAAAGCAAGCTAAAGGTCGTTTCCGATCACACTCTGTCGGCCTTCCAAGGAATAGGGATACTACTAGTGGCATTAAGAGTCGGTTGGTACATGTCGGTAAAGTTGTGCACCCCTGCAGGGTAATAATCTTTTCGAAATGCGGCATCCACGTTTATGGACGACATGGGAACGGATTCTAAGATCATAGAGAAGAATAACCTACTCGTAAAACTTGACAAGAGATGTGAGGTGTGCTTTAGGATGCTTCCTCGGGGATCGATGGGGTGATCCTAGTTATTAGGGTCAGCTGATAAAGATTTGGTGGATATCAAAAGAAGATCAAAGCTAGTGATATCGTTTTCTTATCCCCTTTCAAATGTTCTACTTAGTTGAGCTTCTCCTCCCCCTTTTACAAAGAAAGTTAGCTTTATGAAAAATAACCCCACCAGCCATAAGTCTTGCGGAGTACACCCTGTACTCAGGCATGCTTTGTTGATACTTTTGCAGCAGGTAAGTTTTACCACAAAAGATGAGTTTGTTACGGCATCAACATTGACGAGTAGTTTGGGGTTCCCGGTCATCAGCTTGGAATCTATGGATTGGGACATCATCTTTAAGCTTTAGGCCTCTTAGGCCATTTGTTAAGTTTGCTATACTTAATAGCATAATTTGCCTTCCGTTGTTTGATGTTGTGCTCAGTGACCTCTGCTTGTAATATTTTGGTTCTTTGCTCAGTTATGACCTCGCTGTAATAATTTTTGTGTCGTAGGTTCACTGTAATGTTATCGATTCTTTCTCTGTATGCTTTCAAGATTTAGTTAGGCTTATATCAGACGAAGTTCTGGGATTTGTCTAGCCTTAATCCCGGGGGTGTCACAGAACGTCATACAAATTTCATCTCCCCTCGTTCAATCGATAGTGATGGCGGTACACTACTGTGGCGCGGAGAAGGCGACGACCCCTAGAATTTTTGTGGTATCACTGAAACGATGGCATCGTTTCGTTCTCAATAGCCTTTGAAGCTACATTATGTCATGAGAGCGTGTAGAGAAATCGAAAAAAGAGAGCCTCCACACATAGGCCTTCTCAGCTAGGTGCGTTGGAAAGAAGCCGATATGAACATACTGAAAATGAAAGACACTATCGTTAGTATCGTGTGAAGAAAAAATAGAACGTCAGAGGATACACTTACCACTCCTTGTACGGCCGTCACGCTTAAGTTAAACGACAAAATAAGCCAACCCAAGGTGTTCACCTAAAAATAAGAAAACCATCTATCTGTTAGTAAAACAGATTTTCAAAAAATAGACAAAACTAAAAAAGCAGAAAAACTAGAAAATAGTGTTAGAGAGAAGATACTTGCCTCCCGGTAGCGTGTATGAGGAGAATCTTAGTACGGACCTAGAAGAGCTGCGAACGAAATCAAAAACATGAAAAGCAAACCATCTGCATTGAAGATACAAAGATATAATCATAGAAGAAAATAAAATATGGAGTTGAATGGCCAGAAATTCCTATTGCGTAAAACCAGACCGAACCTATGCGTCGACGAACTAGAGGAGCAAAACCTACCACAAGACAAAAACAATGAGTCGGCAAAAAACACAAAGAAGAGAATAGGGGGAGCAAAAAAACTAAAGAAGTACTTACCATGCAGGTGGCAAGAGTGATGAAGACCTGTTGTACACCGCACGCCGCATGCCAGGGCAGAAGATGATGATTGAGAAGAGTACTCTCTAGCTCGGAAGCGAGGAAGAAAGAGGAGACGGAGATGGGAGAGGAGAGAGACTATCTGGAGTGTTGCAAGCAGAGAAAATGATGCAGCCCGTCCTATAACCGCTCCTACATCTACACCACCAAGTCCCCCAAGTGGACCCATGACTCGTGCTCAAGCGAAGCTCCTAGAAGCTAAGGTGAATTTGCTCCTTGTATCATGTGATTTCGATACATCCTTGCATGGCTTGCTACTTCATGCCAATACTTTATGCATCATCAGGTATGAAGCCCATGAAGAAGTGCCAAGGGAAGTAGCTAAGCCATCGCAAGACGGAGTCTCAGACCAAAACGGCGCTAGGACCGGCGGACCGAAATTCCCGCCGGAAATTCTGGCGCATCATTCCGCGGACCGGACCCCGGACCAGAAATTCTGGTGCACACCGGAACCGACCGGCACATGCCGAAATGAAATATGTGAGCCACTCTGATGGCCGAACAGAATGACCGGCGCAGACCAGAATTTCCAGCGCCTAGTCCTGCGCAACCGGACTTATCGCTGGAACGCCTCAGTCTCAAAGTCCACCAGGGTTTGATGCCCGATAATATTCCTATTTCATCCAGTTTTTACACTTTTGTACCCAAACTACCCCTATTTTAGTGACTGGCCTATATATAACCCCCAACCCCCCTTGTATTACTCAGACTTGGATAATTGGAATTAGAAGACACCCTTGTAGATCTGCCTAATTCCTAGTCTCATGCTCCTTTTAGAAGGAGCACCTATTATCTCCCAACCTCGTTGGAGTTTGCATCATGCCTCCCTCGTTGTACAAGGCCTAAGCATCGGAGTCCCTTTGCCTAGACATCAAGATCTCACCGAGACTCCCTACTCGTAGTGCCGGTTCGAGAGAGAGTACTCCGCCCTACGCCGATCCTAGGGATTGCGCCCAACCGGTCACTGCTGGCGTGAGCTATAGGTGTGTATTGTGTCTTCACGTGTGCATGTGTTCATTGTGTTCTTCGTGTGTGAGCTCGTGGATTTCATCCTCTCCCTCATCCCCCTACTTGATTTCAAGGGATTCCTGAAAGATCGGGCCACCCTAGAGGTTTTCCCTCAACATATTGGTATCAAGAGCTTCGTTGCTCACGAATTCCCCCACAAATTTTTCTTCTATCCACCAAAAACTTGAAAATCCCGCAAAAAAGAGCCCCAAATTGCCTTCGGATCAATCTCTGGATTTGGTGCTTTTTTTGGTTTTGTTCCATAGATATGTTGCTTTGGGTACCAATCTACCTTCCTAGAACCTCTCCCCAGCCCAATTTGGACAAATTTCCGAAATTGTTGACAGATTTGACTTTTGGAGTTTGTCTCGAACTCAAACCAGCACCAGATCCGGTGACCGGACCAGCCGCCGAAATTTCCGGTGCACGTTCCGGTGAACTAGAATTACAACCAGAAATTCTGGCACCAAGTCCGGCACCACCTGTTTGGCCACCGAAATTGTTGATTTGCCCAATTTTATCAGTTTTTCCTCTCGTGTTGTTCATGCCTCGTGTGCGTGTCGCCCCAACTAACTTCAAGCTTCCGCAAGTCATCACATACTGCGCTCCTCGACACCGCGACGCCCGAACATCATCCCCTATACCGGTAGCAAGTCATCAATATCGAAGGTATAACTTGCTCCACCTTGTTAACCCTTCTTCCTTGTGTGTCTGTATCCTATGAGAGAAACTCATCTTGTGTTTGCCTAAGCATTATGCACTTGCCCTTGGAAAGTGAGAGTGTGTAACCAAATTCAAGAGTTGACATAGTAGTATAGAAAGGGAGAAAAAAATAAAAAAATAAAAAGACAAATAGAAAGATACAAAGTCTCCCAATACAAAGAGAGTCTCAAGCTTGTAAGCAATGAGAGAGATAGAGCGCGACCAAGGCAAGTGCACAAATCCGTTGCTTATTTCTCTTTTGGCGAACGAGTTGTGGTCTCTCCTTGTGTTGGCATGACACCGAGCGTAGTCTTCGTTAGGACATTTTGTGCTCATTTTTATAGTCGCGCTAACCACATCTGTCTCCACGTGTGTGTATCCTTGTGTTTTTGTAGATTGTTTCCTTTTTTGCTTTTGGTCTTTGGTTCTATACCACTTTTGACAATAACCTTTTCTTTGGATCATTTCGTTTGGTTTTCACCACCCTAACCTTCCACCAAAAGCTTTTGAGAGTTAGTTCTTTCTTTAGTGTGAGGTTTCTTTGTGATTTCACTTTGCACGCTTATAGCTCTCACTTGTGGTTTCTAGTTCGGTGCAATCCCCAAGGTGAGGTAAAAGGCTAACACCACCATATTACACTTCCATATACAACTCTTGTGTGTTTTGCATAATGGATAGGCACAGTGAGTCAAGCCAACCACCTTCCCAAGAAGAAGAGCATGGACCGTACATGATGCGCGCAAGCCACTACATCATCCGACAAGAGTTCCGTCAACACTGCCAAGCTCTTGAGACGCGACAAGATGAAAAA
Source organism: Avena insularis (assembly GCA_023614405.1). Lineage (NCBI taxonomy): Eukaryota > Viridiplantae > Streptophyta > Magnoliopsida > Poales > Poaceae > Avena > Avena insularis. Next base: position 230,106,735 of record CM042692.1, read on the forward strand.
TTTGGCGACATGCAAGCTGAGTTCAAGAACATCGACAACTGCTTCAATGGCCTCGAACGACAAATGCATGTGATGCATCACAACTTTGGCCATCAAAATGAAGCACTCCAATGCCCCATCGCCGAAACAAATGAAAAGCTTCGACTCCTCATCGATGGAATGACAAGACCGCGCTCACGTGCATCAAGCTCTTCAAGCTCGTCGCGACACCATTATCCTCTTCTTCAAGATCATCACCCAAGTGCTCCAAGGCACAATGATGCTCCTATGGATGAAGATGGAAGCTCTTAACACTATTGATACGTTGCAAACGTATCTATAATTTTTGATGTTCATGCTTGGTTTTTATCTACTTTCTTATGTTTTTTCCACACTTTGAAGTATTTTTATACACTTTCTAGGAATAACCTATTAACAAGATGCCATAGTGCCAGTTGCCTGCTTTCTGCTGTTTTTGGTTCCAGAAAGTCAGAAAATGAATATTCTCGGAATTGGACGGGATAAAAGCCAAAGTCAATATTTTACCGGAAGACTCACGGAGCCAGAAGACGAGACAGAGAGGGGCCACAGGGCGGCCACACCATGTGGTGGCGCGGGCTAGCCCTAGCCGCGCCACTAGGTGGTGTGGGCCCCCTGGCCTCCCATCGACCTTGCCTCTTCGCCTATAAGAAGCCCCCTGGCCGCCCACCAACCTTGCCTCTTCGCCTATAAGAACCCTAAATCGTCAAGCCTCCAGCCATGAAAAGTTCCGCAGCGCCGCCGTCACCGAAGGGGAGATTCAGGGGACAGAAAGTCTCTGTTCCGGCACCCTGTCGGGACACGAAAGTGCCCCCGGAGCCATCTCCATTGATCTCCACCGCCATCTCCATCACCGTTGCTGATTCCCATGATGAGGAGGGAGTAGTTCTCTCTCGAGGCTAAGGGTTCTACCGGTAGCTATGTGTTCATCTCTCTCTCTATGAATGATCTTATTGAGATCATGAGCTTGTAATCTATAGATCTACCTTGCTACTCAAGTGATTTAATAGATCTCTGCTCTCCCCATGTGTGTGAAGTTGACAGTGTGCACACCATGGTGGCACTTAGTCTAGAGATTACAAATACTTGTTATGAGTTATATTTGGAGTTGGATGTCTTTATGAAATTGTGGTGTTTGTTTGAACCATCTAGTACTCAAGGTGACAGTGTGGGGTTATCTAGATGTGGAAAGCAAACTTTGAGGTGTGTTGTTATAGCCCTACCATCGATTAGAGTGTCCAACCAGAGAGTAGTTCAGAGTAGTATTATAAAGAGAAGATATTTATATGAGAGTGCTCACTAGTGAAAGTATGATCCCTAGGCCTTGTTTATAAGCATTGATACACCGTTTGCAATTAGATCTGTTACATGTTTGCTTGTTTCCATCTTTATTTGAGTTTGCCTTTAGTCTTTTCCCACGTCAACCACACGCCAGCAATCTATTTTCTAGCACTGTTACCACTTATAATTATCCATACCACTTGTATTTCACTATCTCTTCGCCGAACTAGTGCACCTATACACCTGACAAGTGTATTGGGTGTGTTGGGGACACAAGAGACTTCCTGTATATTGATTGCAGGGTTGCTTGAGAGGGGATACCTTTGACCACTTCCTCCCTGAGTTCGATAAACCTTGGGTGATCCACTTAAGGGAAAACTTGCTGCTATTCTACAAACCTCTGCACTTGGAGGCCCAACAACTGTCTACAAGAATAGAAGTGCGTAGATATCAAGCTATTTTCTCGCCGCTGTGGGAGGTAAGGTAAAAGGTACTCACATCCTCCGGTGTGAGTGCTCGAAGTTATTTCCTTTAGATTCTGCAATTTTGTCTTTTTGTTTCTTGTTTTCACTAGTTAGGCTTAATGGAAAACAACAAAAAAAATAGAGAGCTTTATAGTATTTATCTTGAGTTAGGACATGAAGTTTTTGAAGAGAAAATTAAAAAACCTATGGAACTTTATTTGCATGCTAATAGCAATGTTATGAGTATGAATTATTTGAACACCATTATTGCTAATGCTATGAAAAGTCTAAGCTTGGGGAAGCTAGTTTTTATGAAAATGATCTTTTTAGTTCCCCAGCTTTGGAAGATAGCTATTCTATTGCTTATGATGACACAAAACCTCCAATATATGATGGTTACAATGATAAATATGATATTTTCAGTCCACCTACTATTGAGGAGAAAATTAATTATGATTACAATATGCCTCCTATATTTGATGATTATGGTGATGAGAACAATAATGATAGCTATTTTGTTGAATTTTCTCCCACTATAATTAATAAGAATGACTATGTTTATGTGGAGAGTATTAATTCTTTTATGCATATGGCTCATGATAAGAATGTCTTATGTGATAGTTATATTGTTAATTTTATTCATGATGCTACTAAAAGTTATTATGAGAAAGGGAAACATGGTCTAATATATCTCAATAATATTAAGTTTTCCCTCTTTATGTTGAAAGTCTTGAAGTTGCACTTGTTTTGCTTTCCCATACTTGTTGCTTTGTGCTTTCATGACTTGTTTCTTTACAAGATTACTATGCATAGGAAGTGGGTTAGACTTAAATGTGTTTTGAATTTGCTTTTTGATGCTCTCTTTTACTTCAATTCATATTTCCTATGTGAGCATCTTCTCAAACTATCATGCCTAACTTAAAGGCGTTAAAGAAAAGTACTTATTGCGAGATAACCCAAAAGTTTTATATGAGTCTTGGAAGTTATTACTTCTGTAATAACCGCTCCTTATCCTTTTTATTTGCTTTTTGTGCCAAGAGTAACCTCTAATGAGAGAGAAGTAATGATTGGGAAAGTTGCTGTCCCGAAACAGATTTCTGTGCTTCTCCGTAAAAATTCGTGTAAACTCTCTGTACGTCCTTTTGAGGCGTGAATTTTTGTGCTTCTGCCCCAGGTTGTTATCTAACTTTCTTAAGTTCAACACTTTTCTTTTTGAGCAACAGAAGGTCTTCGAAAAAAACTTCTTTACCTGCTGGTCTGTTTTAACAGATTTCTGCCATTATTTGCATTTGTTTCTTGCTGGTTCCTTTTTGAGTTCTTTTGGGGAATTGAGCTTTTTGAGGGAAGTGCTACAGTAGCTTGTGTTTTAATGGAAGTTTTATTGGTGTTAGAACTGAACCTAAAGATTTATTATCTTGAGTGCACTAATGTTGTTAATAAAGATTGTGTGAAGTTTTGTATGAAGGAAAAATTTCAGGTGTATGAAAGGAATGAGTAATGAGATGAAGGATGGACTAAAGCTCAAGCTTTGGGATTCCACGCGTGTCACCCCAAGAAATATACAAGAATTACAAGCGTCAAAACTTGGGGATGCCCAAGGCATCCCCTTCTTCATCAATAAAAATCTCAGGTTTCTTCCAAACACTTCATTTTTATTGTTTCATGCACAGTTGTGTTGTTCTTGGAGCGTCTTCTTTTTCATTTTCGTTTTCATTTTGGTTTTTCGTTTGCTTTGTTTGCTTAGTTTGCTGAATAAATTGATTGGACCCCCTCTTTCATACATTGGTTTTCAAATAGTTTAGTTTGGATTGAAAAAGAGTAGGAAAGCTCATGCTTAAGTGGTAAAGAGAGCTTGTTTTTTACTGTGGACTATGCTTTGTCATGCCATGCTTGATATTGTTTTGGCTTTATGCTTAGTATTCTTTGCTGTAGCATGACTTGTTATAAACAATTGAGATTGCTTAATGTGCCTTGGATGAATCATGCGTTGTTTTAGCATACTAAAGCATAGTATTGTGGTATTCTCCTTTGATGCTTTATTTGGGTTGACTTGGCACATGCTCACACCATGTTATGACTATCCCAAGTCACCATAGCCTTTATGGTCCTTTAGTTTTCAACTTTTAGTATCACTTTATGCTTTAATCAATGATGTTTTATCGCTCTGCATGATTATGGCCATTATTGCTCTCTTAGTTGGTCACTCCCAGTCTTTTGCTAGCCTCCACAACCAAGTATGAGTTCAACTCATGCATCCAACTCCTAAAACCAAGTTATTCCAAAGAGTCCACCATACCTACCTATTATCATATGCTATTCCAAGTATATTCATGTTTTTATCTATCTTCCAAATTAAACTTGATATGAGAAAACTAGTGATTAAAGCTCTCACGAACTTGATGGCACACTTTACTTTTCTTTCCCTTAATAAACTTGAACCATTGTGTCGTCTATGTTGTATATGCTTACACTTATATGTTGGGGATTAGCAGAACCATGTTGTCATGGGGAACGCTTTCCACATTGCACTTGTACTTTGTACCTAGTTGATATCATGCTCTTTTGTCTATGGATGTCGTCGGTGTGAAATGAAAGGGGATCTTGTAAGTCCATGGAGTTATGTATGTGTGTTAGAGAAACGCATGGGCCGCTGGTCTAATCCATGATGTCATGGTGGAAACCTGCAGCGTAACCATAATGAGATGTCTATGAAGCATTCTTCTTGTAAAAAAAGAGTCCTATATTGAGAAAAAAGAGAAAAAGAAAAAAAAAAGATTATGAAAAGAGGAAAGAGAGAAAAAAGCACCATATTCCCATGGTAAATAAGAGGATTGTTGTGATGCTCGTTGTCTACTTGCCTTGTCATTTTGATATGGGGATTCTTCCGTATCATCGGACAAGGGGTACCCCGTTGGCGGTTCTCTATGATACACATGTACTTACGATGACAAGAACTTACCGGTGACTAAACTTGAGTAGCATGAGGAGCGGCCCTAGTATTCAAGGGACATGAGATTTCTAACTTATACTTCGTCAAGCATATACACCATAGTTTGTTCACTTTAACCTTAATCACTTCAAGATGCTTATGATAGGGGCAATGAGAGCTGAAAGCTATTAATTACCATAATTTTTGGAAGCTCTTTATGAGACTTGAATCACTGCTTCCTTCTATGAAGGCCCTTCTTTTACTTTTATGTTGAGTCTCCACCTTCTATATTTATGCACCTACTTTGAGAGCATAGTGGCCATTCTTAGTTCTATGTACATTGTCCCAAGACTTGTTGATTGATGCATAGCTTTGATATTGCTTGTTTTAAACTATTTGTATCTAGTCACTCTTATGAATTTTGATGGTGTCCTATGCATTTATGTTTGCTACTCTATGAGGGACAAGCTGAATGCTACTATGCTATGTTTTCTTTATGTGAAACAAACAAACGTCATGCAAAGCATTGTTATTCATTAATCTTTTGTTTGTACCTTTTCGTGTTGCAACGTAGTTTCTTTGTCTTATTGCTAGAACTTTTTCTTTCATGTAATGATTGAAGTACTTTGATCCCAGCTATCAATGTTTTACAAATAATTTGATCAAGTTTATGATGGTGCATGTCACCTGAAAAATTATTGTTTCTTTTTATCACTTACCTACTCGAGGACGAGCAGGAGTTAAGCTTGGGGATGTTGATACGTTGCAAACGTATCTATAATTTTTGATGTTCCATGCTTGGTTTTTATCTACTTTGTTATGCTTTGTCCACACTTTGAAGTATTTTTATACACTTTCTAGGAATAACCTATTAACAAGATGCCACAGTGCCAGTTGCCTATTTTCTGCTATTTTTGGTTCCAGAAAGTCCGAAAATGAATATTCTCGGAATTGGACGGGACAAAAGCCAAAGTCGATATTTTACCGGAAGACTCACAGAACCAGAAGACGAGACGGAGAGGAGCCACAGGGCGGCCACACCATGTGGTGGCGCGGGCTAGCCCTGGTCGCGCCACCAGGTGGTGTGGGCCCCCTGGCCGCCCATCGACCTTGCCTCTTCGCCTATAAGAAGCCCCCTGGCCACCCACCGACCTTGCCTCTTCGCCTATAAGAACCCTAAATCGTCAAGCCTCCAGCCACGAAAAGTTCCGCAGCGCCGCCGCCACCGAAGGGGAGATTCGAGGACAGAAAGTCTCTGTTCCGACACCCTGCCGGGACAGGAAAGTGTCCCTAGAGCCATCTCCATTGATCTCTGCCGCCATCTCCATCACCGTTGTTGATTCTCATGATGAGGAGGGAGTAGTTCTCTCTCGAGGCTAAGGGTTCTACCGGTAGCTATGTGTTCATCTCTCTCTCTATGCATGATCTTATTGAGATCACGATCTTGTAATCTATAGATCTACCTTGCTACTCAAGTGCTTTAATAGATCTCTGCTCTCCCTATGTGTGTGAAGTTGACAGTGTGCACACCATGGTGGCACTTAGGCTAGAGATTACAAATACTTGTTATGAGTTATATTTGGAGTTGGATGTCTTTATGAAATTGTGGTGTTTGTTTGAACCATCTAGTACTCAAGGTGACAGTGTGGGGTTATCTAGATGTGGAAAGCAAACTTTGAGGTGTGTTGTTATAGCCCTACCATCGATTAGAGTGTCCAACCAGAGAGTAGTTCAGAGTAGTATCATAAAGAGAAGATATTTATATGAGAGTGCTCACTAGTGAAAGTATGATCCCTAGGCCTTGTTTCTAAGCATTGATACACCGTTTGCAATTAGATCTGTTACATGTTTGCTTGCTTCCATCTTTATTTCAGTTTGCCTTTAGTCTTTTCCCACATCAACCACACACCAGCAAGCTATTTTCTAGAACTGTTACCACTTATAATTATCCATACCACTTGTATTTCACTATCTCTTCGCCGAACTAGTGCACCTATACACCTGACAAGTGTATTGGGTGTGTTGGGGACACAAGAGACTCACTGTATCTTGATTGCAGGGTTGCTTGAGAGGGGATACCTTTGACCACTTCCTCCCTGAGTTCGATAAACCTTAGGTGATCCACTTAAGGGAAAACTTGCTGCTATTCTACAAACCTCTGCACTTGGAGGCCCAACAACTGTCTATAAGAATAGAAGTGCGTAGACATCAACTATGTACATTCCCCATAGCACGCCGTAACGACAAGCTATGATGGTGATTTATCCTCAAGGCCCCAAGCAAGGCGCGAAGGACATTGTCATCGTGCAAGGGCACTAGTTATCCAACAAGATCAACCGCAAGTGGAACCTCAAGCACAACCTAGAGTACACCACCACCGCCCACGACACATACTTGACACAACAAGTGATGACTCCAACTTGGAGGAACAAGCTTGTCACCAACATGAGGCTTTCCAAGATCCTCCTCCTCGTCATTGCTGTCATGAACGTCCGCAATGACACCATGGTCATCATGAGGCGCCTCCTCCACCACATCAAAACTTGGAGCATCAAATGGTACAAGTTGAGCGACGCCCACCATGTCACCAGGCTCAAGACCATGATCTTCATTATGACGCCCAAGTGCCTAACCCGCAACAACCCCCGAGGAACGAGCCTCCTCTTCATCCACAACAACCTCAAGAGGCTCCACCTCTTCATGATCATCACGAGGCCCAAGTTCCTCCTTCTCGTCAACAACCGCGCCAAGAGCAAGAGCAAGTTCCGCCACCTCCAAATGCGGCTCCTCAACCGCAAGCACATCAACAAGCTCAACAAGCTCGTCGCAATGATTGCATGGAAGATGAATACCGTCATCAACATGGCAAACAACGCCACCGTGATCGCAATGAGTAAGAAACATTTCACAAGATCAAGTTCACGATGGCAAAGTTCACTGGATCAAATGACCCTGAAGAATACCTTTATTGGGCACTGAAAGTCGACAAGATCTTCTGTATGCACAATTATAGAAATGAGAAGATGGTCGCCATGGCTTAGCTTGAGTTTGATGAGTATGCCAACCTTTGGTGGGAACAAGTTCAAGTTGCTCGTGATGCAAGAGGAGAGTCCCCAATCACAACCTGGCATGACATGAAGGCTCATATGAGATCCCGCTTTGTTCCTTCGCACTACACGCGTGACCTCTTCAACAACCTTCAATCACTTCATCAAGGGACAAAGACCATGCAAGAGTAATTCAAGAAAATGGAGCTCAACATGATCCACACCAACATTCAAGAGCGAAAGGAGCAAACTATGGCGTGTTTCCTTATTGGCTTGAACCATCCAATCAAGCGCATTGTCGAGTTCCAAACATACAATAACATGGTTGAGCTTGTGCGCATCGCCATCAAAGCCGGACGCCAAGTGCAAGAGGACATCAAGTACAACAAGCCCAAGTTATATTTCACCTACAAGAAAGCTTCAACCGCTACACCACCAACCTTAAATGGAAGCTCATCAAGTACATCCAAGCCTTCCTTCAAGCCCACACTTCCTCAAGGAAAACCACCCCCAAGTGGCAAGTACACAAAGGATACCACGCCATTCAGCGGCGAATGCTACAAGTGTGGAGGCAAAGGACACAAGTCGGTCGAGTGTGGAAACAAGAAAGTATGGTTTATCCATGAAAATGGAGACGAGGAGTACTTGAGTGAAGATGAATTTGATGCCCGAGTCAAGGAAGCAATGACAAGGCAACGAGTGGAAGATGACCAAGAACTCCTCATGTGTGAACATGACACAAGTACATCACTTGTTGCCACAAGGATCTTGTCCACTCAAGCACAAGATCATGAATACCAATGCTCAAATATCTTCCAAACACGAGCCGACATCAATGGCAAATCTATCAAAGTGATTATGGATGGAGGGAGCTGCCACAACCTTGCTAGCACCAAGTTGTGTGAGAAGCTCAACCTTACCCTCCATCTGCACAAGCACCCCTACCACGTGCAATGGCTAAGTGACCAAGGGTCCGTAAAGATCAAGAACATTGTCTCGGTAACCTTCTCTATTGGCCCATACAAAGACACGGTGGAGTGTGATGTAGTCCCAATGACGGTTTTCCACATGTTGCTTGGTCGACCATGGAAATTCGACAAAGGTGCTCTACATGATGGCCGCACAAATGTTTACACCTTCAAATGGCTTAACAAGACATGTGTTTTGCAATTGATGACTCCTAGCCAAATAATTGTGGACAATGCAAAGGCTTTAGCGAGGGCACAAACCACAACCCAAACTTGTGAGAAGAGCGGTGAGCGAGAGAACCACCTCATAGTGAGTGAGAGCCACAAGCCAAACTCGAGTGGAAAAACTAAGAGTGTTCTCCTTGCCACCAAAAGTGAGATGAGAGATGTGAGGAACAACCCATCCATCTTGCACTATGTCCTCATTTTCTAGGGACTAGTGCAAGGAACTAATGACGCAACCAATGTTCCTCCCTCTTTGATGGGTGTTTTGCAAGAATTCAAGGATGTGTTTCCCGAAGAGCTTCCTCATGGACTACCTCCCCTTCACGGAATTGAGCATCGCATTGACCTCATACCTAGCGCACCCCTTCCAAACCACGCTGCCTACCACACGAACCCGGAGGAGACAAAGGAGATCGAACGTAAAATCAACCAACTCGTCTCCTAATGTTTGATCCAAGTAAGCACTTGTACAAGTGCGGTACCCGTGATTCTTGTATCAAAGATAGATGATACATTGCGGTTATACATGGACTACCATCCAATCAATGCTATCACCGTGCGTTATCGACATCCTATACCACGTCTTGATGATATGCTTGACGAGTTGTGTGGAGCCACTATTTTCTCAAAAATTGATCTCCATAGTGGTTACCATCAAATACGCATGGCGGAAGGCGATGAGTGGAAAACCGCCTTCAAGACCAAACTTGGTCTCTATGAATGGTCGGTCATGGCCTTTCGCTTATCTAATGCCACATCCACTTTCATGCGCCTTATGAATCATATTTTGCGTTCTCTCATTGGCAAGAGTGTTATTGTCTATTTTGATGATATACTTGTTTATAGCAAGTCACTCGAGGACCATGTTACACATGTCAAGGAAGTCATGCAAATCCTTCGACATGAAAAGCTATAAGCTAATCTTCCCAAGTGAACTTTTGCTAAAGACAAGTTAATTTTTCTTGGATTTGTCGTTTCTTGAAATGGCATTGAGGTTGATGTTTCTAAAGTAAAGGACGTCCGAAGTTTTCATGGGTTGGCCGGTTTCTATCGTTCCTTTGTGAAACACTTTTCTACCATTGCGTGCCCTCTCAACGAATTGAACAAAAAGAATGTCACCTTTGTGTGGGGCAAAGCACAACAAAAAGCTTTTGATGAACTCAAAAAGAGGCTTACCGAAGCACCTCTTATCGCGTTAAAGGATTTCACAAAAACTTTTGAGATAGAGTGTGATGCTAGTGGTATTGTCCTTATGCAAAATGGACGTCCTATAGCCTACCATAGCGAGAAACTTGATGGTGCTCACCTTAACTATCTAATTTATGACAAAGAGCTTTTTGCCTTAGTTCGTGTTCTTCAAGTTTGGCAACACTACCTTTGTCCAAAGGAATTTATCATACATTCCGACCATGAGTCGTTGAAATATCTCAAAGGTCAAGCCAACTTGAGTTAGAGACATGCTATGTGGGTCGAGTTTATGGAATCTTTTCCTTACATTGTCAAGTATAAGAAGGGCAAAGATAATGTAGTTGTGGATGCTTTCTCTCGCAAGCACACAAGCCTTCTTACTCGACTTGAAGTAAATGTGTTGGGTCTTGATGAAATCAAAACTTTGTATTCTTCCGACCCATTCTTTGGACCAATTTCTGCAAAGTGCTCCATTTACAAAGGAGTTGATGATTTCTATTTGCATAAGGGCTTTCTATTTAAACAAAACAAGCTTTGCATTCCGAAGTCGTCTCTTCAACTTTTTCTTCTCCAAGAATCTCATGGTGGAGGCCTCATGGGTCACTTTGGGCCCAAGATGAAGCACGACGTGGAACGCTACATCCAACGATGCACTACTTGTGTTCAAGCTAAGTCTCAAGCTAACCCTTATGGTCTTTATATGCCATTGCCTATTCCTTATGCACCTTGGTCCAACATTAGCATGGATTTTGTGTTAGGACTAGGTCTAAGCATGGTCATCATTCTATATTTGTTGTCGTGGATCGCTTTTCCAAAATGGCACACTTCATACTGTCCCATAAGACCGACGATGCTTCACATGTTGCAAATTTGTTTTTAGGGAAATTGTCCATCTTCACGTTGTGCCAAGAACAATCGTCTCCAACCGCGACGTCAAATTCATGAGCTACTTATGAAAGACCTCATGGCCAAGCTCGACGTCAAGCTCCTATTTTCATCCGCATCGCATCCTCAAACCAATGGCCAAACCGAAGTTGTCAACCAAAGCCTCGGAACTCTCCTTCGTATGTTGATCAAAAAAACCTCAAGGATTGGGAGGAATGCATTCCCCACGCCGAGTTCACCTAAAACCAAGCCAAGCACTCAACAACCAAGATGAGTCCCTTCATGATTGTCTATGGTTTTGAGCCCCTTACCACACTCGAAATCCAACTGCTACCTCTTTATGAGCGGACCAATATGGACATCGACAAGTGCGCCCAAGCTATGAAGAAGCTTCATAAAGAAACAAGATCCACAATCGAGCAACAAGTCCTTCGCCAAACTTCAGGGTTAAACAAGGACAAGAAGGAGATGATCTTTTAAGAAGGTCACCTCATGTGGATACACCTAAGAAAGGACCGCTTCCCCAAAGAACGTGACTCCAAGATCAAGCCTCGAGGAGATGGTCCCTTCAAGGTCCTCAAGAGAATCAACAACAACGCCTATGTCATAGACATTCCAACCTCCAAGTATCTTGCAAGCAATACATTCAATGTCAAGGACCTCTCACCCTACCATGGAGATGTTCAAGATGATAACCATGAAGTGTCGAGGATGACTCTTTCCTAAGGGGGGGAGCTTATGCAGCCCGTCCTACGGACGCTACTATATCTACACTACCAAGTCCCCCAAGTGGACCCATGACTCGTGCTCGAGCGAAACTCCTACAAGCTAAAGTGAATTCTCTCCTTGTCTCATGTGATTTCTATACATCCTTGGATGGCTTGCTATTTCATCCCAATACTTTATGCATCATCAAGTATGAAGCCCATGAAGAAGTGCCAAGGGAAGCTGCCAAGCCATCGCAAGATGGAGTCCCAGACCAAACCGGCGCCAAGACCAGCGGACCGAAATTCCCGCCTGAAATTCTGGTGCATCATCCGGCGGACCGGACCTCGGACCGGAAATTCCAGCGCACGCTGGAACCGACAAGCGCATGCCAAAACTCACCTCTGTGAGCCATTCTGATGGCCGACCAGAATGACCGGAGCGGACCGGAATTTCCGACGTCCAGTCCAGCGAGACCGGACTTATCGTTGGAACGCCCCAGTCTAAAAGTCCACCAGGGTTTGATGCCTGAGAATATTCCTATTTTGTCCAGTTTTTACCCTTTTGTACCCAAACTACCCATGGTTTAGTGGCTGTCCTATATATAACCCCCACACCCCCTTGTATTACTCAGACTTGGATACTTGGAATTATAAGACACCCTTGTGTATCTCCCTAATTCCTAGTCTCATGCTCCTTGAAGAAGGAGCACCTATTATCCCCCAACCTCGTTGGAGTTTGCATCATGCCTCCCTCATTGTACAAGGCCTAGGCATCGGAGTCCCTTTGCCTAGACGTCAAGATCTCACCGGGACTCCCTACTCGCCATGCCGGTTTGAGAGAGAGTACTCCACCGACGTTGATCCTAGGGATTGCGCCTGACCGGTCACCGTCGGCGTGAGCTATATGTGTGTGGTGTATCTTCGCGTGTGCGTGTGTTCATCGTTTTGTTCGTGCGTGAGTTTGCGGATTTCATCCTCTCCCACATCCCCCTCCTCGATTTCAAGGGATTCGTGAAATATCGGGACACCCTAGAGGTTTGCCCTCAACAGAAAATAGGGAGAGTATTCTTATACTCTAGGCACTGCCGAGAAAACCCGTAAGAAGAGAACCACATGTCATGGTGCGAAAAAACACTATCTCATTGCGATAATCCATGACTAGCCAAATCGTACACTATCAACTCGGTTATTAACGAGACCCATAGTACGATCTCGCCGTGAGAACCCACGGAAATCTACGGTCTACATTGCCGCCTTACCTAGAAATTGTACGGACAACACCACCAGATCGATTATGAATGGTACCAACTGTGCAATCTCGCCATGAGAATACACATACGTCTACGGTCTATGCTGCTAGGCCGGCCATTCGACCACAAAAATACGCATCGTCTACAACATACACTTCCAGGTGGTATGAGTTTATGGTGCCATCTGGGATGGGAGAGGTCCCCATAGCCGTGAGCAACCGCGAACGGATACAGTCTAACGTGCCATGATGGATCTATACGGGCTCCGCGTCTGTGAGAAACCGCGACCATCAGGAGCTGACTGCACCACATCGACTCTTGACGGGTCCATGGTCGTGAGAGTCCGGAACTGGAATGGGCTCACAATGCCACGTTAGCTTTCGGTGGGCCCTGCCACCCGGCGGGTGCGGATACGTGTCGCGCTGGGAATACCTCTGATAAAGCGAGGTACTGTTCATGTACGTTGACGACAGGCCCATTACGCGCGCGCGGTTCTATGTCCGGTGATGCAGGGTACAACGATGCATGTAACACCCTTCCATGGTCTGGAATCTTGTACCCTAGACCGCAATGGGGCCTGCCTTAGGAGACAACAGGGCTTCATTGCAACATCGCCGCGTGTCCTTTTAGGCATCCATCCCACTTCTGAAAAGAATCGAGACGACGTGGATAGCAGTTTGAGCCGACACAATCTAGATCTATTATTTACTCTGATACTAGTGACGTGGGATTCAATGACATCTTCTTAATATACTTATCCCCAACCGACCTACTCATATCCTTATCCCAGATCCACCATCACCCAAAGAACCCCATCACTCATATTGTAGCAATGCTTGCTGTCCACCTTCGACCACTGCCTCCCATCCACACAGCCGTCATTCTCTCCCCTTTCTCCTCCCCTCCCGTCCCCCCGCGGGCACTTCACGGATCCATCTGTATGTCATGGCTAAGTGCATAAGGTCGACAACCTAGAACATAGAGGTAAATTCCTCATGTCTCACTTGTAGAATACATTCAAAGTTCCTTATTTTGGTAATGATTCGAGTGTTTGAGTTCATAGTCTTGTCGAAAGTGCTCGAACACCAAGGGGTTCTGTGGGGCCATGAATCTCAAGAAAAAACAATTTTCTCTAACCCTACAGAGGGATATGAAGATTGCATGGTAGGTCATATTTTGAAGCTTCATTAGATTTGCTTCATTTATGTCTGATTGCTAGAGGTTCCCATGCTACTATTTTTGAACATGCGGTGTGGGATTTTATCTTAATTAGTAGGGCTAGCATGAAATTTTAGTCATTATGTGGTTTAAGTGGTGAACATGTTGTGCATGAAAATGGTTGAACATAATACGAACTATGTTTTATCTACTAGTTGGTCTTTAGTTCAAAGTTTCCATTATATTTATGGATAATTTGCTATATAAAACTAACTGTCCATTTGATTAATATATAGAGTTAGTTAACTTCCTATTTAACTTTCTATAGAGTAATGTGACAAACGAGTGCATATAGCCAAAGTAGGACACGTTCTCTTGACAAATATGTGCTATATAGAGTAAACTGACAAACACTTGCTATGTTAAATATTTTAGTATTTTTTAACCAAATTGTATTACCCTTTTATTCGCTCAGGTCATCCCAGTCTATGCAAGAGCATCTTTCCGTAAAAAATATAACATCAGCACTTTTAAAAAAACATTTAGGGCTGATCTCATTACAAATAAGGACTTCAACTTTGCCATTAGGGTAACTAACTAAAGTGGTGTAACCATTATTATTGGAAGTACTTGGAAAGAATTTGCTAAAGTCTACCAATTTGAAGTTGGCATGGAGGTGTTTTTCACTTTGACAAAAGTGGTCTAGAAACAAGTATTAGCTCATCCCAGATGCCTATCATTCCTCAGTATATGTTGTGTTAATCATAATTATATTTCTAGCTAGGTTGCATGAATAATCAGATTGTTAGTAGCTTTCTATGCTAAAAATCTGCCTATTACTTGCAAATTGTACTAATCATCATTTTGTTGCTGGTTGTAACCTATCATCCTATTCTTTGCTAGATGTATCTTATCTGCACATTTCATGCTATATAGTTGTAACTAATATACCTATTTATTAGCACATGTAGTAATATGTCAAGTACTTCAAAATTTTACTTCCGTTCCTTCAAATTGATAGCATATTACGACTTGTCAAAGAGAAAACGTGCACTAGATGAATCTTTGGATTATACTGATGAAGCCAAACTGAACTGGAGAATGATGCATCATATGATAAAACACATTGGCAATTTAATCATGTTTTGGCCTATCACATGACTGGGAAGTCAGATGCAAGGTGTGTGCCACTGATGCACTGTTTGAACTAGACAAATTGCGTCATGAAACATTTTGATACGGGGATTTAGCCCAATGTTTCACAATGCACCTCTTGATCCAATGGATCTGATAGATCTCCTAATCATGTGAGTGGAACACATAACCTGAAGATTAGGGAACGCCAATCCTGCGAGAAACTCGACGATGAACGACGAACCTCACGTTGGGATAGACATGCCAAAAGCTCGACAACCCTCGACAATTCTAGGACCATCGTGCACACACGGTTACTCTTGATAATTCAAGAACTCTCTTGTTTTTATTCATGGATAACTAGACGAACATCTGAGGCGCCGTCACACACGCCGATCCCAGATGGACGGTGATAATATAAACTTTAAGTTCTACATTATTCTGAATAAAATCCAAGTTAACCCTAAACCTAGACCGGCCATCTCCTTATATGAGGGCTGGGGTGGCCAGATTCGACCTAGTCGGTTGGATAGGACCAAAATGACATTTAAACTAATTGGACTCTAAACAGGATACATCTGGTTCAGACAGATCCGAACACGGCCGGACACTCTGGTCGGCACAGGCCAACCTATCCGGAGTAGCCGGATGTTTCGGGGTGATTAGGCCAAACACTTCGGGCTTGGTCCCTCATCATCCCCCTTCTTCAAAAGGCGTTGTCCTCAACGCTAGAGGGTCATCTCCAGAACATGGCGTCAGATCAGCAACATCGCCACTCTCCGTCTTTAAGCCTTGCCAGTCTTCCACACCTCATCCTCCCACTCGACTAACTTGACTTGTTATTGCCCTTGTCGCTCTTTGGTCTTCGAAACCACTAACCTGGCCGAGACACAAGCATCCTCCAACTGCAATGGACAATATACCATACATATCACCCACAATAGACAGAACAAATTTCTATAAGCCATGGATCCAAATAAGCCGAATACACCTGAGTATGCACTCAACTGAAACGAGTGTTTGTAGACTGCTTGATGATATCCGTAGACTATTTCACGTACTTGGCAGAAAAAATATCCGCACACCGGATACTCTGGTCGTAATAGTATGGATACTCCGGTTCTCTGGATACTCCGGTTGGCACACGCCGAATATTGCAGCGCGGGTCGGTCACGAATTTCCTGCTCGTGTTTTTCCTCTTGGACTGTCCACATGCTGCCACAGAAACCAATCTAAGACAAACAACTTCTTCTCCCTTGATGTTGCTGACCACCTCCTCGATCTTCACCAATAGTATGGCAACAGATTACCCAATGGTATCCACTAAAAATTGAACAAAACAGTCGGCATCAAATCAATCTGCGCCGTGATCAACCTAGAGCTCTGATACCAAGATGATACAACCTTTGTCGAGAAGCACTTGTAGTTGTTTCTAAATTTCCTTTGTCTCTTCGGGGTTTGTGCGATATGGTGCATGGTTAGGCAACGATGCTCCTGGAATCAAGTCAATTTGATGCTCAATACCTCACAATGGTAGCAAACCTACAGGTACCTTTTCTAGAAATACATCGCTAAATTCCTGTAACACATTAAAAAAACCAAGAGAAAGAGGGGTCATATTGTTAGAAACTAAAACCTCACCCTTGTACATGAGCACAACAGACACGGCTACAGGATCCTCAGTAAATTCTCTCATGTCTTCCTTGATGGCTAATATAAGCAAATTGGGCACTATTTTCACTTTTCGTTATATCACTTAGAGCTATTAAATTCTCTCGCCTATCAACTAATGAAGGTGTATCCTCCAAATTGGCCTCAATTTTCTGACGAGATTCATTCACAATATCTTCTGCTGACATAGGTTGCAAATTGATTTTTCTGCCCTTGAACTCCAAGTGATATGTATTGTCTCGGCCATTATGTTGCACGGAACGCTCAAATATCCATGGTTGACCCAATAACAAATGGCAAACCATCATAGGAACCACATCAAAGTCAATGAATCCTTGTACGGTCCTATCTCAAAATCAACATGCACCATGTGACTAACCTTCATCTCACCATTGTCACTTAACCATTGAATATAATACGGATGAGGGCGCCGCAGATACTTCAGTTTCATCTTGGCACATAACTCCTTGCTTGCTAAATTGCGGCAACTTCCACCATCTATGATTACCTTGCAAGCTTTGTTTTGACCAACAAGTGCCTTTGTTTGGAACAAATTGCATCACTGACTTTGCAAACTAGAAGACACATTGAGTACTTGTGGAGTGAAAACAATAGTAGTGGCGGTGGATGGAAAGGAATCAACACCATCACTCATGTATCCATCATCATCATCCGAAGCATTCGGATCAGCATCATCTCCCGTCTCATACTCATTGTGTTCATTAATAAGAATCACCTTTTATTTGGACAATCTCTCTTGAAGTGAGCCTTTCCGCCACATGTATGACACTCCATGTCCCTATTACGTGCTATGGACATATTGGAACCTGAACCACTCACTGCGGGAGTTGGTTTCTTTATGTTGGACACATTGGAAGTCGATCTTGTGGATTTAGACAGACAATCAGTAGGGCTTGCACTAGATGTAGGTGCATATGAACTAGTCCGAGAGGAAACACATTCACTTCCTATGGAACGATCTTTGAATAGAGCTTGTTCGGCAAACTGTGCTTCAGCCGCACGTGCATGATCTAACAACTCATTCATATCATGATACTGATGGTGCCGAACAATCTCTCGATGTTAAACGTTAGTCCATGGAGAAAACGCTGCATGGTCATCTCAATAGACTCTCGTACTCTCGCTCATTGTAGAAGCATCTCCATCTCCATGTAATAATCATCAACATTCTTAGACTCTTGCTTCACTTGTTGTAACTTGTCAAAGATAGAACACAAATAATTCGGTGGAACAAAACGATCTCGCATAACCTCCTTCATGGTGCACCAAGTAACGATAGGTGGATCACCATCTTCGTGCCTTGCTCGTATAATGCCATCCCACTATCGCAATGCATAACCATCAAACTCAGAACTAGCAAGCTTAATCTTTCTATCTTTAGCTCGCAGGTGAGATATTATTCAACATTAGGTCCTCCCTCAAATCTGGCTATGGAGAATTCGGGCTTACCCAATCTATCATTGGGCTGTACAGGTGCATGTAACGGGTAACATTGAGCACCAACGGGGGAAAAGCCATGTCCGCGGCCTCCATGAGCACCACCACAGCTTGCATGGCCATCACCACGACCGTTGACAACCATAGGGGCAACAACCAAATTGTCATGATTGATACTAGCATCATCATCCTCAACTGGTGGATGTTGTTGTTGCACTAAAAGCCTCAAACCATTCACACTTTGTTAAAGTTTGTATACTTGTTTGAATTATAGTGACTTGTGTTTTGATTTTA
Organism: Avena insularis; assembly: GCA_023614405.1. Lineage (NCBI taxonomy): Eukaryota > Viridiplantae > Streptophyta > Magnoliopsida > Poales > Poaceae > Avena > Avena insularis. The sequence goes on from CM042692.1 coordinate 230,125,412, forward strand.
GTGACTGTTGCAACACTATCATCCACTTGCATTTGTTTGGAGTGCATATCTTTTGCAAGTCTGTCTGTTGTGCGAGTAACTATCCCTTGTAAGTGATGTCGCAATTCTTCATAGTCTCACCACGTAACGGTAGTATCATCATCCTTTTGCTGCATCACATGAGATTCACTAGAAGACATGATTAGTAGATTAGTGCACAAAATCAAAAATCTTTTAGTGGAACCCTCACAACTCACTCACAACTGCAAGAAAAGAAAATTTTACCGTTCCAAAGTGAATTAGTAAAAGCTTATCAACTTGGATAAATGACACGTGCACGGATGTGATGAAGCGAATACCGAGAGTACAAGAACGATCACATGACAATACAGGAGTATGAAGTGGAGTTGTAGGTATGGATACCTAACTACACCAAAGAAAATCCTAGTGTTGATCGTGTGACAAACACCCAAGGAAACACACACGTGGAGATAAACGTGGTACAACAATGTATGAATAGGAATATTGCAATGCACAAGAGAGATGCTAGTAAAATCTCCAAACAAAATAGGCACAAGATTACTCAATCTACTAGTGATATTAATAAAACTAGGCCTCCAAACAACTTTGATATTTCTCTTTTGTCACTTTTGTATCTCTTTTCTCTTTTTTATTCTTTCTTTTTCCTTTTATTTTTTTGATTTTTCAACTATATGACATAGTGCAGTAGTGAAGCACACAAATGTCACACACAAGGCTAGATACTCCGGTATATATGAGCCGGATATTCCGGGGCAGCTGGTCTAACACCCTCGAATCGACCCTATGCAAATTTTAGCTATTCCCGCCAAACCCGCATAGAAACGATTCAAAGATGCCCACCCGGCACTTGAGGGCGGGTGGAAAACGAAGTAATATCATTACACATTAGTCCACGATGGAACCCACAGAACATATATATACAACAACGACTACATGAGTCAAGAATACATATATATATAATATAAAGATCCAAATCACCTTGAAAACGATACAACATCCGAGTATGGATAAGATGCAAATGGGGCTAAGAGCCCTGAAGAATAACCAATGGCGTCCATAACCCTGCCGAGGCCAAGTCGAAAGGGTAACCCTGCTAACAACGGCGAAATTATACCTGTTAAACAAAAGGGGTGCCGACAAAGGCCAAAGGAAAAAGGGAGCGATCAGTATTGAGGCCAGTACGCGGTGAGCCTAGAATTCGGAGGCTCTCGCCTACATAGGTATGGTGGGCTGAAGCGGTAGCGAAGCTTGCACTATACAACCTATAGAGACTCGATATAACTGTCGGCTATTAGAGAGGGGTAAGAAAGACCTATTCGGATCCAACCTGATATTGACTCCAATCATACCCATCCTGGTATTCCCCCTCGAGACCAAACGAGGAACTCAAACCGAACTCACACAGTTGACAGTTTTATTCATTCCATTATAGTTGCAGCACTTACTAGTCAGATATAGATATCATGAGTCATTCTGATATCATAAGCAATGGATAGTTTTAGTTAAGAATTCCGTTGTAGTTGCAATACTTACTAGTCAAATATAATTAGCCAGAGATATCCCAAATCCAGCAGTGGTTGGCACTTTTATTTACTGATTCTGTTATAGTGAATCTGTTTACTAGACATGTCAAAGTCAAATTTATATCACTACTTTAGTTATAGTTGTCTATGATCGAGATACTGTGCTCCAAGTCGTCCATAACGGTGGACATGGCTTTCAGAAAGATTTATCCTGCAGGGGTGCACAAATAGCAACACACGCACAATCAACCTCGGAAAACCAAATAAAAACCCAACGAGGCTTTCACGACAAAGCAATCATAGGATTCATAAAAATATTTTAGGGGACCATCCCAATAAGCTACTCGCAATGGAGTTGGCCGGCTCCGAGACGGACTCAGAGTTTGCGACGACGGCGGTAAACGATTGGGAACCCGAAAGTATGACTTGGCTTGTCGATACATCATAAACATGCCGCGGGATCCTAAACAGTATAGGTGCTCCACGCACAATCGTAAATAAAGTAGTAAAGCATGGCATAAGTACAGTATAGTAAAAAAGCCCCAAACTAGTTTGTGGTCTCAAGAAATAAGAAATGAATCAAGCTCTGGCTAAGGGGATTCATGGTCCCACATGCGAATAGTGCGATATTCAAGGAACATGTATCAAGTACTCGGGGCCTACGGGACACAAGTGAGCGGTTAAAAATCAAATATTAGCTATTGCGCACCGGTGCCTCTACATTAGTTATATCTATTCCTAGCAATTTAATTATCCAGTTGAAATTAAAGTCATGATTATCTCCACCATTAAACATGTGTGCTAACCTTCCAACAACGGTGGAACGACAACGACACGAAACAGCACCTGAGCAAGCAAGAATGACTCGCAAGACCGACTATCTATCGAACAACAGGCAATATGATGTGTCCAAGGCAATATAGAGACTGCAAGGAATATAAATGGTGCACGGAAACTAAAGCATCGCAACATAGATAACAATAGATCAACAGGAGAAAGTAAAAACTATAAATGCAAAATAGGTAGAAACAGGGAGAATGATCGCCTGGAAAACACTGTCGAAAATACATATCCGAAGAACTTGTCGATACTCGCATCAACTCATCAGCCTAATCCGCGAAGAACCAAAGCACTAAAATAAATACCGGATGCACTATTTAATACTACGGCAAAAGATCTAGCATGATGTATGTATTATGCATGCCATGGCAAAGATGTGGTGTAGTTAGGCAATATTAAGCGGACCCGGGGTCTCGACAATTAATTAAGAGGTTCATGTTGTTTAGATACCCCACAATTTAAATGTTGTCTTAACAAGAGAAAACATGGCATTGGTTCGCTACACAAATTTAAATGGAGTCAATATAAGACTAGATTTGTCCGCATATGATCTCCATATTTAATTTAGATGAATCATTAAAATAGCCCCAAACACCAACAATATGTATGCAAACATGTTTAATTAATATGCAACAAGTATATATCATATATTATAAAATATAGGGGTCACACATCAGGTCGACGACCTTGGTGTTCACTGAGGGGGTTCAACGGGTTCGGTCTTCGGATCCTCAAGATCGGGGCTTCGGATCTGTGAAGGAGATCTTCGAATCATCAGGACCGTGTAGAAGAACTTAAGGTGTCTGTGTAGGAGACCTTGGCGTACCATGACGATGATCTTGTTTTGACTTCAATTGTCCGTGATGGCAAACTTTTGTGGCACCGGTGGCCTTCGGGCCCTCGTGTTAGCCTTCACGCGTGGAAGAACTTGGAGGATGCCCGGGTACAAGGAACTTGGCGAGACCAAGCTGGATTTGGTGGTGAACGGTTTCGTGGTTAATGAGAAGATCTTGGCAGCACCAAACTTGCATACTTTTCTTCAGAAGATCTTGGTGTGCACATCCAACGTAGTAGATCTTGATGCTCGAATGTTCCTCCAAAAATTGGTGGATGTGGCTTAGGTGCACTGACAAGGCAGCAAACAGCCACAGATGGATTGCACGCAAGGACGACGCTGAGCCGCTAGCTTCCTGGGCTGCTGCAAGAGGGGAAAACAGGGCACCACTCACAGCTGGAGGTGCACGAGGCGACGGGGTCTGGCAAGCAGCGCCAGGGAAGCGGGGCTTCAGGTAGACACTGTTAGTGGCAGGGATACGACGCTCGCGATGGCCCCATGAGGCGAGGAAGGCAGGGCTCGGACAGCGGGTATAGAGGCAAAGAGCGCCACTCTGGTGCTGGTTCCAGTGGGACGGCGACGCGGAGGGGCCCGCCGGCCGGGCTCGGCCGGGGACAAGGCCGACGGTGGCAGCACGGCAGCACTCGCGCGTACAGGAGGAGTAGGGCTCCAGGAGACGGGCTCGGGCGGTGGCTCACAGCCGTGTGGCCGAGGAAGGCCGGAGGCACGGTAGAGCTCCGGGGCGGCGAGGTTGAGGCCGGCCAGGGTGATGCGGGGGAGCGGCGCAGCGAGGGGAGCGACGAGGAGGCGGAGATGGCCGGCGCAGGGTCACGCGGCGGAGGCCGGAGCTTGGTGACGAGGTGACGAGGGGGCGTGCAGAGGCGACCGGGCTCAGGAGAGGTGGCCGGGAGGATAGAGAAGGTCACTGGGGCAGCCAGCGGCACCGCGGATGGAGGACGGCGAGCTTGTAGAGGCGGCCGCAGCAGCGGCACGCGGAGCGGAGGTGAGGAAGGCGATACCCTTGAGGCAGAGGATGGCGAGGCTACGGCTGGAGAGTGAGGAGGCGCGCTGGTGGCGGTAGAGGAGCTCGGGCGGCGCTGGGATCAGGCGATACCAGCAGCGCCATGGGTTCCCGACGAGAAGGAGGCGAGGGCAGGGGGTTGGGGTCGCAATGAGGATGAAGGGGAGCGTCGGTGGTTGTCGCGGGTGGGATGGGCATGTACGGGATGCTAGGTGGGACGAGCGGTGCTAGCGAGCGTGCAGGCGTGTTTGAGTGTGGTGGTTAGTCCGCGTCGCTCGCGAGCGTGTACCGCATGTGGGTGGGGGGGTCACGCGGCCGGGGGTGTGGTGGGGCTAGGCGGAAACGGCGGGTGTATCCGCGCTGCGGGTGCATGCATAGTGGCTGTGTGTACCGGCGGCGCGCAAGGGTGGGTCTGGGTAGGTGGGGATTAGGGTCTAGGGTTAGGTTAGATTTAGGGTTAGGGTTTAGTTTGGAGGTGGCCGGCTAGGTTTTTGGGTCTGGCTGGCTGCCTCCCAAAAATAATATAAGTTTTATTTATTTATTTATAAGACTGTTGTAATTAGTTTTTAGACAAACAAAATATCCAGGAGGGTCCAGTGTTTTATAGTTTGAAATAAATAAGCGGATATTTAGAAAACAAAGATAGGTTTTGCGAAAATAGTTTTAGGCAAACATATGCATGATGATGATGCTCAAATACAATGTGAAATGATGATATGGGCATGCTATCATGATGACGCACAAAGTAGTAGACAATTCAAGCGATTTTCTAGTAGTGATTTTACCAGGGTGCTACAGCTGGATAGTCTAGGACAACTCGGCCGGATAGTCCGGGTTGTTTTGGCCGAAACTTTTGCACTTCAAAACCCTAATGAGAAACCTGTTCATAGCAAAGAAACTAGTCTCGTAGGTACGTTCCTAGGCACAAATGCTGTAGAAAGGCTATAGCTAAGGGATAAGTAAAAGTAAACTAAGCAGAAAACAATGGCGACCGACTCGAAAACAATGAAAAAAAAATGAAGAGTAACAACGAAAACCTAGACACTACGCCTTGTACTGGAAGAGATCGGATCAAAGACATGACCATGACCAACAACTAAGACTCAACTTCGATGCAATCTAGGCTATCGCAAAGACAAACCCTAACCCTAATATTTTTGTATAGTTTTTTCTATATACGATGAAAAACAACTAACTATGGATGGATTTATGGATGCTTACCGAGGCAACGCTGGAAATATGATACCAAGATGATATAGGGATTTGGCCCGATCTTTCACGATGCATCTCCTGATCCAATGGATCTGATAGATCTCCAATCACGTGAGCGGAACACGTAACCTGGAGATTGGAGAACGCCAATCCTACGAGCAACTCGATGACGAACGACGAACCTCACGCCGAGATCTACATGCCAAAAGATCGACAACCCTCGACAATTCGAGGACCTTCGCGCACACACGATTACTGTTGACTATTCAAGAACTCTCTTATCTTTATTCATGGATAACTAGACAAACGCCCGAGATGCCATCACAGACGCCGATCCCAAAGGGATGGTGATAATATGAAATTTAAGTGGTACATTATTATGAATAAACTCCAAGCTAACCCTAAACCTAGAACGACCAGCTCCTTATATGAGGGCTGGGGTGGCCAGACTCGACCTAGTCGGTTGGACCGGCCCAAAACAACATCTAAACTAATTGGACTCTAAACAGGATACATCTGGTTCGGACAGATCAGAACACGGCCGAACAATCCGGGCTTGGTCCCTCATCACATTTGGTAAGAAGAATATTTGTTATATGTTCTTCCTGCACTTGTTTAAAAATCGCGTGTACTTATTTTTGCATACCTGCACTCTTCTTCTGAAATAGTTTGACATACCTGCACTCTTATTTTTCTTTAAATCCTCATGTTATTGACCAATTTAATTTCTTTGTAGAATGCATTGAACTTGCTCCCAAACATAGGTTGTTTCAGAATGGACAGAAAACACTAACATGGGCAACCGTAAGAACAGGAGTGGCTTCTATGACTCCTCTAAGTCGGAAGGAAACTCATAATCATCTGACGAGAGTGATGAACATGATATAGACATGGTTGGCTCTAAAGTCATGTAATAACAACCAACTAAGGAAAAGAGGCAGCATAAGCCTAGGAAACCAAACAGAATGTCAAACAATACCTTTATCATCAGATGAATTGTTATCCAATGTATTCCTGTTATTCCAGAAAAGGTTGAACATGGGTACAGAAATTCATTAGGAGTTATCGTGCGTGAAATAATGAGCATCACATGCAAGGACTTAAGGGGGAAAGATAAAGCACACATAATAGATGCTCTTTTGCTTAGGCTATGCAACCAATACTCCTTCAATGTTTATGGTGATTATGAAACCCTTAATATTGAAGTAAACAAGAGAGTGACACATAAAGCCCTGAGCATGATGTTAAAAGCATTGAACACGTGGTGAAACATGGCAAATTTGAAGAAAGAAGAATATTTTGAGACCTATATAAGGAAGCGATGGCCTCATATACTACTTGAGCATTGGCAGTAGTTTGTTGAATCTCACTCAGAAGTGAACTTCAAGAAAATGAATGGGGGAAGAAGCTACACAACAAGAACGTGATAAACCACAAGCTAGGCAGCCGTGGGTACTTTCGGAAGCATGGAGTGTGGGCCAAGCAGGACTTTGGGGTGGTAAGGTCTAAGAAACATAAACCTTTCTCATACTTCGAAGAAGGGCGCATATTGTTTTGTGAGGGCCTCTACAGATATTGTCTCGGTGATGTGGATACCAATCTTCAGTTTTTATGAATCCATTGAAGTCCACTAGAAGATGGTTAGTTCTTAATAGTGAGTTGGCACAACATATTTCTCCTACGGGTTCATTGTTGTGATATAGATTTTTTTGCTAAAGCTGAGGGAATGTCTCATAGCATAATATGTGTATACTATGCTTTATACATGTTAGTGTGATTTTATATACCGTGAAACTCTGTTTTGATCTTGCTAGGTTGAGGTGATTTGTCCCATGATGCTTATATCCCCTTGGTTATCTGATGAGGACATCCCATCTATTGATACAACCCCTATACCTACAACTACACAAATACACGGTCCTATCACCTGAGCTCATGCCAAACAACTTAACTAATAGGTACTTTTGTTTCTTGGAACTATTCCTCATATACATGAGAATATGATGTTGCCTAAATCAGATGTGTTTGTTACTCTTAGGATTGATGGACCTAGCATGGATGAGAGGGACAATCATTGGAGCATGGTCATGCATGGAGATGGCAACAAGCATGTGAGGATTGAAGAGGACGCCACAAGTGGAGATTTAAGAAGTTTGAAGCCACCATAATGATGATTGAAGATTTGGACGAAATATTCAAGAATATTACTTCATAGATACGTCCATATCTTAATAGTGCCGTGTCACCTTTATTTTGGGCCAGGCCCATGTTATTTTTGCTAGAATTTAAATAGCTACCTTCTAAAGTCCGTATTTGACGAGAAAAGGCTTTCTAGGGTTGGATTCGGCCACCATACCTATGGTTGGATGAAACCCCACCTTTTCATCCTTAAATACCCCCATAGCCATCACTTTAGACTCGGATTTTGTTTAGACTAAAAGTTAGCTATCATTGCAACTTCGCTAAAGCTTGAGTGTCACAGAGACCTCCTGTACTTCGCACCTATTTAGGATCCCACCTTTCAATAAAGCTTTCATCCGCAATTTCTTGATTGCAATATTAGTTCTTAGTTGTTCTCAATTTCAGGTAGGAATTAAGATGCTCGCTGGCCAGGCTGATCGTGCTTTTTCAAGATCGGTAACCTCCAGGAGACTGGCCTAGCGATTGCATTGGCGCTCATGCTCGCACATGTATCGGATCGTCAAGCTCGAAGTCCACCCAAATCAATCATCACCATCTCATCAAAAGATCAGAGACCTTTGCCCTAGCATGTGGTATTATATTTCAGGTTTCTCGGGGAGATTTATAGTTTTTCCTAGTGTAGATCTATTTTACCTATAACCCACGAAAAAGCCAAAAATACAATTAGAGTTAGATCTATCCCATCACCAATCTTCACCTTGCATTTCCTTTTCAGTTTTGCATCGTTGAATTCGTGCCTGCATTGTCGCGTCATGTTGTTGGTCTTAGTGTCTCGTCCCTTAGAGTTTTGAGTTCTGGTCACATTAGTCACTGCCGCCACACTCGCAGATCACTGCCATTGCCATACATCCACCACCATATTCCGCCACCATATACCCCTTCCACCATAAACCCTAGATTCTTCCACCGCCTTCCTACCGCGACATGGATCCGACCAGTTTTCCTACTATGGCACGAGTCCGAGTAGAGTTGTTTTTCCTTATTACTTTTTCTTTCCTTCCGTATTGTATGTTGTGGTGTGATATAATTCCACGGAGTTAAAGTTCCAGCCGCAAGTCAAGGAGAGCAAAATAAAGTCTGGAAACGCCTCCAAATTTTTTCTGGCTATACTATTTCGGCCTTGAGGATCACTTTTCTCCATCTCCCGTTATAGCGACATTTTTTGCCGCCTGCGTACTTTTCAAAGCACGGTTGAAAATTTTGGACAAAAAATTTCGGGGCTATCCTGATTTTAGACCCCATAGATTAGTTCTAGACACTCGCCATCATAGTGAATTTGGACATCTCAGTTCGCTTTTCAAAGCAGCATATCATCACACCATTGCTCGTTGTGCCGTGTCATGACATCATTAGTGCTCTAGGCTCACGTCTCTAGTACGGTCTAGTCTAGGACCAGCACAGTACCGTCGTTGAGCATCTTTTCAATCTTGCATTGCTGTTTTGATAATTTCTAACCTCCTTTGCTAAGCCTTCTTAGAGCTCCACAGGTTTTCCACATGTGTTGTGTCAACTCCTAGTAATCACACAGTTCAATCTCTGGAACCACTGATCCTTGCGTTTGTACATCACCTTTTCCTCCTATTTGGTAAGAACTTGTAAGAGATTTGTACATTGCTTGATGGATTACGCGTGTTCCACCATATTTCTGTACTCGTAGGCATATACACCTATGCTTTAAGGACTAACCAAGGCAGATATACCTCTTGAATCGAAAAACATGACGAATGAAGAGATGCATGCTCACTTCACCAAGCTTTTGGTAGGGCATGCACAAGATGTTGATTCAAGACTGGAGGATGTTCACGTCAAGCTCAACGACACCATTCACAAGATCGAAGGGCTAGAGAAATCCTTCAACTACAAGCTAGACGCTAGGTTTCAAGAGATCCTCAGTAGGTTACCTGCACCTGCTGCTGCACCACGTCCTCAGAGGCGTTTACCCGACAATGTGGGACTTGCACGACGCGTTCCACTCACGGGACACCATACGACTGGTTTGTCTGCTCCTGCTGTAGCTACACCACCTCATGCTCCAACCCCCAAAGCTGCTGCACCAACAGCTGCCGCCGCTACCACGGCTGACACTTTTGTGGGATATGAAGAGGATGGTGAGTACGAGTATGAAGATGAGAACAAGTCCGAGGAGTATGTCGAACAACCTGCTGGCCGTCCTCGGCATTACTACCACAATGCTCGACCACCGATACATAATGATGATCATGTTTCTAAGCTTAAGCTAAATATTCCACCTTTTGAGTGTACATATAATCCTGATGCATATCTTACATTGGAATTGGAAGTAGACCAACATGTTTAAGATATCCTAAGAATATGCGTGTTAGTGCTGCTACTTGCGAGTTTACATATTTTGCTTCACTTTGGTGGTCTGAATATTGTCGTTTAAATCATGCTAATATTCCTAATACTTGGACTGCTTTAAAAACTGCTATGCGTGTTCGTTTTGTACTGCCAACTTATCAACGAGATTTGCGAAATAAAATGACTCGTTTAGAACAAGGAAAAAATTCTATAGAAGAATATTATTAGGAATTACAAACTATGATGGTTCATGCTGGTATTGTTAAAAATACAGAACAAATGATGGCTCGTTTCTTTCTTGGTTTAAATAAGGAGATTCAAAACATCTTAGACTATAAGGAATATTGCACCATTACTTGTTTGCGTCATCTTGCTTGCAAAGCTGAACGTGAAGTGTAGGATCATAAACCACCATGGAGAAGATCTAACAATTCTGCAGGTATACATCGTCGTGCACGTCCCGATAATCAGCGCCTTGTTTGCGTGGTACGCCAACAACACCTACCATGTCCAAAGACACCACATCATCAAGAATGCCTTTGGCTGCTCCCCTGCTATCATCCAATGGCCTTGCTCGTAGTTCTTCTTCTATGGCCTCAACAGGAAAGCCGAAGGAAATGCCGCAAATTCTAGGAATATGGTCATATTGAGAAGATGTTGATAACCCCCAAGAGCAGGGGATCACCGTAGTACCTCTCAATGTGGAACTAGGGTATCGATCTACAGGAGCAAGAAGGAAAAGCTATCTATTATTTACAACTAAAGTGTCACAAGTTTTAGTTGATTATGCACTAAACAAGTTTTAAGGAATAAGATGGTTGTTTTAATGGTTGGAAGTTTAAGGTAACATAACAAGAATATAAAATTGTCCCAATCCTCTTCAATGCAAGAGGACAAGACAAGGGTTTTCTTTTAATAGGAACAATGGACATGGGTTCATGGGTTCACTTAATCCTCTCTTCTCTATCTATGGTGATTATCATGTTATAGATAGTAAAGGTACACAAAATTGTCATGTTTTAATGGTACTTTTATGGTGGCTACATGTCATAAAACACATAGGTGAAAGAAGTACTCCTTAGTGTTGCTAGGTCACCCTTGCAATAAGGCTAGCATTAGGTTTGTGTCACACAACACGTCATACTTCTCCCTTTTTAGCCCTAGATAAAGAATGTTGGGCTGCATTGCTGTCAGTCAATACATATGCCGGTGTCACCTAGCCACCCATTACCTGCATACATCATACTTCTTAATGGAAAACATTCTAAACACTAGTGCAATGATTCATATCACTACAAGAAATTTTTTCTTCGACAACGACTTGGCCCAACAGTCGTCGTAGAAGGCGGGTCTTCTGCGATGAATTTCTCGGCTTGACCGTGGCCGATGGAATTTTTTTTCTAGTTCTGCGGCCCTCTACTACGAAGGAACCGCTAAAAACGTGGGGGAAGCTTGGCTGGCGCGTGGCAGAAGCAAGATTTCTGTTTCCTCGCGCAATGTTGACTCGCCGAAGTATTTTGAGGCGTGTGGGTCCTGGACGTCAGTGTCTCTAGCGGACCATACTTTTCGGTAGCGCATCCCTGATTTGAACTCGATAACGTTGCTTGATGCGTTTGTCATTTAGTCAGGCTGTTAGGTCCTACATGTCATCCTCTCATTAGAAGAATCGTGTGTATGATGGAATTGTTTTCCTTCGCTCGCGCTACCTTTTCCAAAGTTGATAGCATTATTCGATGCATCTACCGTTTAATAAAGCTGCTGGGACCCACATGTCATCCTCTCATTAGAAGAAACGTGTGCATGATGGAATTTTTTCCTTCGCTCACGCTACAATGTTTCGAACTTGATAGCGCTGCTCGATGCATCTACCATTTAGTCAACCTCCTGGGCCCACATGTCATCCTCTCATTAGAAGAAATGTGTGTATGTGGGTTTTTTTCCTTCGCTCGCGCTACCTTGTTCTGAACTTGATAGCCGACTCGACCTGCTACCCGAGACCTAGCCTATCTATATAAAGGCTAGGAGGGGGCAGCGAGGAGGACAATCACAACCTTAGTTTCCACAACTCTCGCCATATTGCCTCTGCGCGCCCCTGTAATCTTCGATTCCTTCGTTAATTCCAAGAGCAGAGAAGCAAGAGTAGGGACCTCTACGAGGCCCGAACTTGGGTAAACCTTGTGTCCCTGTGTGCTTGTTTGCTAGCCGATTGATGCCTCCAGCGCTCCCTCCTTCTCCAAAACCCAAGTCCATGACAATGGGCATTGACGAGTTGAACCCTCGTCAATTGGCACCGTATGTGGGAACTGGGAGTGCTGATTTCGCGGCTTCTTCGACCCTATCAACCGTGATCTACAACTCTGCAACAGCAGAGATTCGCTAGCTCTTCGGCGTGTTTGACTTCACCGTCCACACGCCGGCCACCTGCCCGGCTTTCGAGTCCGTGGGCGATGGAATCAGCCTGGAAATTGGGAGCTTCCGCTTCCAAGTTGGTCAACTGGGCATGCTTCGCATGCTTGACCAGCCAACAGCACCCGTGATTGCTCCAGCATCGTGGTTCCCGCCACCAATTGGCACCCTCAGCAAGCTCAACACCTCAGCAACAGCTAGGAGTACGGACAACGACAGCAGTCGCGGATCTGATCTGGGTGACCTAGCCACGGAAGATGGAGCCTACGGCTCCAGATCTGAAAGTTGTGGGAGCAACAGCTTCCCCAATCACTTTGTGTGTGCCATCATCAATGCGGGCGACACCAGCGTCAATCGCGAAAACACTGGCACCAGATCTGGCACCGGACCGCCCAATAGTGATATACCCAATGGTGGCATACCAGTCGCAAACGGTGGCCCCACCAACAGTGGTAACGGCGCGCCCGTCAACAACAGGACAGGGGGAGAACCGTCACTCACGATGAACGAGAACACCGACGAGCGCATGCTGATCAAGATCAACGACAATGAGTGGGCCCGCTGTCGCGAAGCTGTACGGGGCAATCCTCTACCCCCAACACACCGCAGGACATGCTGATGGGCTACCATTGGCTGCTAAAGGAGGAATTCAAGTGCCAGCAGCAGGTGATCACGCAACTCGAAGTGCGCAGAAAGGCGGCGAACGAGTCGAGTCTTCGAAGAGATGGGCTCTCCTCCCATGGAGGATCCTCCTCCAAAGGCAACAAGTACGTGGCCAACAAGAGGCAATCTCGACCGGCCCACCTCACCGAGCAAGAACGCGTAGAAGCTGCGAAAGTCCTCGACTTCAGCTCTATGACGGTGGATACGTGGGGCAACGTGCTCCCAAAAACGCCGCAAGCCGCGGTGACGGCGGCTACCATGTACCTCGTCAACAACCAGCCATCGGCTGAAGATCCGTGAGCTGCCATGCACCAATCTATGATCACGGGCCTGGGGCTAATCGAGGCCGCCCTCGACAAGGAACCAACACCAGAGCCGAAGAAAAGCAAGGCTCTAGACAAGTACTACCCGTACTCCTCCAGTGACGATAGTCACGATCTGCCACGACGACGTCGCTCACGGTGGCATGACCGCGACTAGGACGCGCATGATGACATCACACAGTGCAAAGTCGACAAGATGCGGGCAAGGTGTGCTTGTTCGACTGACTCGGACGAAGACGAGACTGAGCTCTGCGGCGCCAGATGCTTTAGCAGGGCCATCAGGCAGAAGCGAATGCCTAATGGGTTCAAACTCCAGTCAGAGAACCCAAAGTTTGAGGGCCTGTAGGACCCGAAAATCTGGTTGGAGGACCACATCTCCTTCATCAGGCTGCATGGCGGGAGTGGAAGCACGGCCATGCAACGCATACAGCTGCAGCAGCACGGCGCCGCTCGCGCATGGCTCAACAACCTCCCGCGCGGATCCATTCGTAGCTGGGAAGAGCTGGTCTACAGCTTTGTGCACAACTTCAAGGGCACTTACAAAAGACCCGCATCAATCGAAGAACTTAGAAGCTGCCAGCAAAGATCTGGCGAATTGCTGTGCTCGTACATCCAGAGGTGGTCCATCATCAAGAATTCCGCAGAAAACATCTCGGAGGACCCCGCAATTGACGCATTCAGCAGCGGTCTTTGCCGTATAGAGCTCAGGGAGGAGTTGAGCCGCTCGAAGCCCAAAACAATCAACCAACTGATGGAAATCATGAATCGGTGGGCTGACGGAGAAGACTCGGTAAAAAACCGTACCTACTTCGACGATGACGACGACCTCGGGCACAGACGTGACCGCCTAGGCAAACGTCAAATGCGCGTCTACGATGACCATGATGAGGTCAATATGGTCGCAGCCGGCTACGCCGACAAACGCGGCGACAACCACAACAGAGGATATCGTAGCGGTGGATACCGCGACAGCAGAAAAACCACGCAGGTGTGGCAACTCCGCACTCGCGATGAGGCACCCGCAACATATATCGAGGACAAGCTGTCCGGACCATGCAACATGCACTTCTACATTGACAAGCACGACGGCAAGAAGAAATCATGTCGTCGGATTGATGACAAGTACGCCATGAGGGGGTCCTCGAGGCGTGCAGAAGAGAGGGGTGTGAGACGTACGGTGTTCCGGGACGGTGAGCACACAAGTTTACCCAGGTTCAAATCCGCTGGCTTTGGACAGATCCTACTCCTACTAGCAATCCAGTAATACGGCAGAGCCGGATATGGGTTACAAGGGGTTCGCCTATGCGAGTTGAGATTGTAGACTATTGGGTGCCCTAAAGGCTCTCCCTAGGACGGCTTATACAGATATCCGGCCTAGGGTTTACAGGAGAGATCTATCCGGCTACGTCTAAGAGTCGGTTACAAAGTACATCTTGAACTACAAGTAACACTATGGGCCTAAGTCGGTAAGTCTTCTGGGCCTTCCCGTAGCCGGATTGGACTCTGTCTCTTCTCCCTGACTGGGCCGCCCGTGAAGCAAAGCTCTAACCCGAAGTGGGCTACCCTGGTTAGTGAGGAACTGTGAGGATACCCGGAAAGTATATCCCCAACAGCAGCCCCCGGAAGTCTCCAAGATCCAAAGTCGGATTCATCATCATCTAGCTTGATCTTCGGCTTGCATAATCTTGAAGGGTTCCTGAAACTACAAAAAAGATACGATCCGGGCCTCAAAATAAGCCGGACCTATAAATACGTTATTCGGATTTCTAGCTCGAAATTTAAACTAAGCCGGAACTTGGTCTCTAACGTCATCTGACACCAGTCATGGTCAAGTCACGTCCAGCGAGACATTTCTGTCGGCCGACCGATCACAGGGTCCGCCTTCATGGAACCGAGGCGCTATTTTAATGCGTGCGTGGAGATTGAGGCGGCGTAATCATCGCGTGGGGGCCTCCTAGTTCTTTCCACGATGCGTGGCATGTGTACCGCGTCATTTGCACGAATCTTGGCGTGGCTTGGTGGATAAAAGGGGTGCGGATTTCCTTTCCTCATCTTCTTCACCTATTCCCAATGTTGTTTCCTTCTCCCCAACTTTTCCCACGCGCACAAAGCTCCCTTGCCTCCAGAAAATCCCAGCATCGCCCATCCAAGGTCACCGGTGCACCGGAAAAATGGCTTCCACATCATCCTCCGACGCAGCAGCAACGGCAGCAACGACAACAGTGGCGGAAAAGGAGAGAAATCGCGGGTCTGGATCCCGTGCGTCCTCGACGACGACAAGCTCCGCGTCGTAGAAGAAGAAGGGCTCCTCCGCGCCGGTGACTGGTGGAGCGGCTTCGGCGAAGCCATCCCCAAAACTCGCAACGGCGAGCGGGTACACTTTGACACTCACCTGGACAGAGGTTTATCCTTTCCTCCCTCAGATATCTTTTCTGAGGTGATAGATCATTACAGTGTTCAACTTTACCATCTCCCCCCGAACTCCATCTTAGATATGAGTGCCTATGCATCTTTGTGCGAGGGGTATCTCGGCATTAGGCTGAGTCTCACTCTTTTCCGGTACTATTTTCATGTCCAGAGAAATTCCATCACCGCCGGTAATCCTTATATTACCGGTACGATTAGTTTTTCAGTTAGGCGTGAGCGTGTTTATCCTCGGATTTTAGCTAGTGAGTCGGTCAAACAATGGCCGGCTACCTTTTTTTAATCATAAGGATATTCCCGCTCCCGACAAAGCTACTGCATTGCCGGCTTTCATCGATGGAGCCGCCACGCCTCAAGCATCAGGGACAAGGTTGCTCCGACTCTCAGTGATGATCTGCTTCTTGCGAAGAGGCGGATTGAATATCTGATGAAGCACAAGGGCCCGAGGGGGTCTGACTTGGTCCAGTGCTGGGTTTCTCACCGGATCCAACCTCTCCAACACCATGGTGACTGACTGATGCATTCCATCATGACGTCGAAAAAAGGACTCCCTCCGCATCAGCTCTAAGGCCTTAAAGCCGCAAGATTATATAAGCCAAATCAAGTGGCTGATAAGGGAGCGGATTGAGAGGAAGATCTTGAAGGGAATATGCCCAAGAGGCAATAATAAAGTGGTTATTATCTTATCCCATGTTTATGATAAATGTTTATTTTGCATGCTATAATTGTATTAATTGGAACCATTAATACATGTGTGTTTAATAAACAATATACAAAGTTCCTAGTAATGCCTCTCATATAAACTAGCTCGTTGATTAATAAGATGATCAAGGTTTCCTGGTCATGGACATTGGATGTTGTTAATAACGAGGTCACAACATTGGTGGAATGATGTGATGAACATTCATCCGAAGTATAGCATTACGATCAAAGTCATTATATTTATATTGCTATAACATCATACGATGTAATCCTAGTCCTTAGACCATGAGATCATGTTAATCACTAACACCGGAAGAGTATCTTGATAACATCAAAGGTCACACCGCAACAAGGTGAGTATAAAGGTGGGTTCAGTGCTACGAAGGTGTTATGTTGAGGCTCATGGATCAAGAGTGGGATTTGTCCATCCCGATGATGGATAGATATACTCTAGGCCCTCTTGGTGATATCACATTGAAATAGCTTACAAGCAAGTGATGTGATCACTAGAATGTTATAGCACGGGAACAAGAAAAGAGTGCATGTCGGTAACGAGATCAAACTAGGTATTTGGATGCCGATGATCGAATCTCGGGCATGTAATATATCACGAGACAAAGGGATTTAGTTACGACGTTAAAGGTTCACACGATCACAAGAGTCATTGTTGAATATGTGGGAGTCAGTACGAATCTCTAGGTCCCGCTGCTGATTATTGATCGGAGAGGGGTCTCGATCATGTCTGCATTATTCACGAACTATAGGGTGACACACTTAAGGGATACCGACACCATTTAGGAGCAAATATTTTTTAGATAAAGATTAAGAAAGAGCTAGAATCATTTTGATGGAAACCGGAATTGTTTCGGGTGAAATTGCAGAAACTGGTTCTGCATGTGATATTGAAATGTTGCAGGGGGTTTTATGTGAATGTTTGTGAATTAATGTAATTGACAAAATTCTGAATAAAATAAATAAAATAGTTTTATTTAATGAGAGCTTGCATTAAATTTGGTGGAAATTTAATGCATGTGAGTGGAAGTGTGAGTGGAGGCATATTTATGTGAGTGGAGCATCCACCACATGAATGATGGAAGAGGTGGGGGCACCACCATGGCTGCCATGCCATGGCCCTTGGTTGCCCCACTCTTCCCTATAAAAGGCCCCCCTCTCCTCCTCACAACACACACCTCCTCGTGAAGGATCTCTCTCCCCCTCTAGTTATTCCCCATGGTCTCGGATTAGCGAGATACATGTTCCCGGTGGCTTTATCTGGAAAGAAGTTGCTGCTTCCGCTGCTTTGCTGGAGCGAGGGAAGGAGGTTGTCGAGGTACCGGACGTGTGTGCGATCACGGATTCACCGCTGCTTTGTGGTGCTGGACTTGGTGGTGCTGGACTTGCTAGAGCTGGATCTGGCGGACGTGCTGGAGCCAGACCTGCTGGACTTCATCACGATCTTGAGATCGGCAAGTGTACGACTACATCATCCACGAGTTCCATCTCATTAACAAAACTTTGTTGTCTTAGAGGGTAAGTTCTCTATGGATGTTTATCCACCCGTTGCTTGTATCTAGTAGATAGATCTTGGCGTATAGTTCCCATCGTAGGAATTTTTTTGTTTTCTATGCTGCCCATAACCCAACAGTGGTATCGGAGCCTGATCTATGCATAGGTTCTTTGCACGGGTAGTACACATATGTTTATATGTGGGCGATGATGATCATGTTATTTCATCTTCTATGTATTTTGGATATTGGTGGCATAGTAGGATGAAGCGGCCCGGACCAACCTTACATGTCATCGCACATGAGACCGGTTCCACGACTGACATGCAACTAGTTTTGCATAAGTGGCTGGCGGGTGTCTGTCTCTCCTACTATAGTCAATATGATTTACAACGAGTTGCTAATAACTTGGTTATCCTCGTCGTGGTTCCATGTTCGTAGGTAAGACCGGTTCTGTCTCCGAAAGCCCTAAGACACATAAAACTTGCAATGGATAAATTAGAGGCGTCTAGTTTAGATTGTTGCTGGGCTAGTGTCTTGATATGGTAATGTTGTAAGTGGATGTATGGTAGATACTCTTACAACACACTTAACTGTAAGTTCCATAGACCTTGGCCTTACACACAAAGGAATGATAAAGATCATACCACAATGCATATGATAGATATCAAATGCATGGACCATATCATCCCACTTTACACATTAGATGTTCGCATCTTATATTGCTAGTTTAGCATTTTTAGTAGCATTGTAAGATGATCCCTCATTTAAATATCAAGATAAAATGTGTTATTCCTTAAGTATGCACCGTTCTATGGATTGTGTTTCAAGACATAACGTGATGATCGGGTGTACTCGACTCTACGCTTTCATACAATGGGTGTAAGATAGTTTTACACACGCGAATACTAAGGTTCTTACTTGGCGAGCCTAGAATGTACAAACATGGCCTCAGAGCATGGACCAAAAGGTTAAGCATGAGTCATATAGTTGATGTGATGCCCATATTGATGCTCACCTTTCAAGCTACACCGACTCATGTGATGATCGGACTTGGTGTAGTGGATCTGGTTCATGTAATCACCAAAACAACTCGAGGGATGTTGGTTTTGAGTGGGAGTTCATTTCTAATTTGGATTAGTCGAACTCAATATGTCATAAACTAAATCGAAGTGAATTTGAATAATTTGTTGTAGTCATTGGCATCTATTCACTACCTTATGCTTAGTTTTAATTGAGATAATAGAACTATAGAATTCTGGATATTTATTTTACGAACTGGTATCGTATTGTTTTGAATGTCAATTTAAAGTTTAGAAGTCCTATTACAAACTTTCAAGAAACTCTATTTACTCCATGAAGTTTAATAAGTAGTATTAAATCAAGAGTAAGAATTCCAATGTTAGTATCTAAAGTATCATGTTTGCCTCCATGATTATTGATATTCAAAAGTTGTTTTAATATCAAGATTATCTAGGAGCTGAAAAATTGTTTCAGAAACCATCATGTGTGGAAGATATTGTGATATCTGAAACAATGTTTTTGGTTGCATTATGATAGAGTATAATTTAGCAAAATACATGTTCTCATATTGTATGAAAATTTGTGAAGGATGGAGATGCTAGGCATCCGGATCTCCCAAAAAGGTTTTGGGAACTTACATTGTACTCGCGATTCTTCCTTATAGGCTATAGTAGCTTGATCACGAAAGTTGTCATGATAAGGATGAATAGAAGATGTAAGTAAAATGTTTACTACTCTAATAGATTACTAAAGAATGGATTTTTTGAAAGAACACCAAACATTTCATGATGGTGATCCACTTCAAAGTGCAAGTCCAAAGGTATTAGTATTTGACTATATACACTTTGTACTATGTGTCATGTGAATGACACCACTTTTGATGTTGATAGATTCTTTTAAAAGAAAAGGAATTGTTGAAAGAGACTCTATAAAATATTTGGCATAAAAGAAAAGGTTGGAGATGTCCAACTTAGCTATATAGAAGATATACATGTTATGGCTATATTCCTTGCTTGTTAAACAATGTGGTTCTGAGGTATTGGATACCGAATTGGTTGGTGTGAAGTGTCATATAGAACAACACAATCCATGAACTGCAACGGCCTAAGTAACTAGCAAGAGAATAAGTGATGATGTTCATCGAAAACAAATAAAGTGTTATTGTGTTTTCGTTGTCGTCAAACCTAGCCTTCAAGATTTGTTTTCATAATTGTTATTTTGTTCCGGTATTACGAGAACAATGGTTGTTCAAATAATTACCGTATTCCATAAAGGATGGATGAACTTTTACAAGTCTAGTTGGAGAAATCACATCCATAAACATTATTTCTAAAATGTCGTAAGCCAAATGATTGGAAGATCACTTATGAAGTGACATCGCTGTTTGAATTATATTGGAAAGTAAACATGAAGAAACTCCATGTTGATGGATTTTTGGAGTCTTTTATTTTTGATCAATTGATGCTTGTGAGACTTTCCTCGAGATAATTGAAACTCCGTCCATAGGCCAAAGAGGAACTGATGACTAACTTATTGGATATTATGCATGTTGATGTATATAGTCCATTATGTGTAGCCATATGCGATGGATCTTTTTTGCTTCATATGCTTTCTCCAGAAACTTGAGTGAATATATCTATATATTTACTTAATAAGGAAGAAGTATGAAACATTTGAAAATTGTTCAAAGACTTTCAAGATGAAGTGAAAAATCATTGTAACAAGAAAATAAAAGAGTTTATGATTTTATCATAAAGGAAGATATTTGAGTTATAGGTTTAGCAAAACACCTAAGATTTCAGGAATTATTCCATGAATTTGCATTTTCCGATACACCACCGAAGTATGGTATGTTCGAGAGATAAAATCAAAGCTTGTTTGAAATGGTAAGATCAAAGGTGTCATTTATAAAACTGCCATTATGTTTTAAGGATTAAAGCTTTAGAGACTACCACTTTTACACTGAAAAGAGCACCATCGTAATCCGTTCAAATGACACCATATGAGTTATGGTCTGGGATAAAACCCGAATTGTCTTTTCTTAAATTTTGGTATGCTATGCATAAGTAAAATGTTTACAACCAAAGTTGGATAAGCATGTCTTTGTAGGTTATCCCAAAGAATTTGTTGGGAATTCCTCCATAACATCGAGGACAAAAGAGTTTGTCGCTTGGAACGTCAAGTTTCTTGAGAAGTAATTTTTCGTGAAAAGTTAAGTGGGAGGACAATAGAACTTTGATAAGGTTGTTGAACCTTAGCTATATGTGCTAAGTAGCGCAGCGCCGGAAAGTGTCCTGGTGGCGGCCACAATGCTCATGGCTCCCGTGATTACAAAGGGTGTGATCTTGGAGATTAGAGTTCATATTGAACCATGTGGATCGGTAAGAATCAAATAGTAAGATTTGAAATAGAAGTCGTTATTGTTTTGCCAATGATGAACCGACTGCATGCAAAGAAGCGATGATGGGCCCTGACTCTATAAAATGACTAGAAGTCATAGAATCCGTGATAGTATCCATACACGAGAAATCAAGTTTCTGAACTTGGAAGACCCTCCAGAAAGGCGTGAAGCCTATCGGTCGTGTTTGGATCTATAAATAAATAGACATGGTTGTTTAACATCTATGAAATAGTCGACATGTCGGAAAGAAGTTTATGGTGATACATTGCAAATGTATCTATAATTTTTGTTGTTCCATGCTTGGTTTTATCCACTTTCTTGTGTTTTGTTCCAACTTTGGAGTACTTTTCATATGATTTCTTGGGCTAACCTATTAACAAGAGCCACAGTGCCAGCTGCCTGTTTTCTGCTGTTTTTGGTTCTAGGAAAGTCAGAAAATGAATATTCTTGGAATTGGACGGGACAAAAGCCAAAGTGCCTATTTTTTCAGAAGGGATCAAGTTCCAGAATACGAGACGGAGAGGGGCCAGGGGCCGGCCACACCACCTGGCCGCGCGGCCAGGCCTGGCCCACGCCAGGGGGTGGTGTGGTGGCTCACGGCACCCCCTCGGCCTCTCCTTTCGCCTATATATTGCCCTCGGGACGAAAACCCTAAGTGCCCAATCAAAATTCCACGAAAGAGTCTGTAGCCGCCGTCATCTCCATCCCTAGATCAGGAGGGATCTGAAGCTCTTCCCAAAGACCGCCAGAGAGGGAATTCACCGAGGCCTTCTTCATCACCATGCAAGCCTCCGGTGTGATGCGTGAGTAGTTCATCCTTGGACTACGGATCCATGTAGTAGCTAGATGGCTGGTTTCTCCTCCTTTGTGCTTTCATGTTTAGATCTTGTGAGCTCCGTTCATGATCAAGATCATCTATTTGTAATCCATACATGTTGTGTTTGCGGGGATCCGATGGATATTGAGATGCTATTTCAGATTGATTATTGATTCTATCATGTCTTTGTTATTTGAGATCTTGCATGCTTTCCATTGTTAGTAGCTATCTTGGCCAAGTAGATGCTAGCAACTCCAAGAGTTAGTATTTATGCTCGATAGTGGGTTCATGCCTCCGTAACTGGGAAGTGACAGAAATCTCTAAGGTACTAGATGTGCTGTTGCTACTAGGGAGAAAACAACAATCCTTTGTTCATAGAACAATCGTATTGGTTACTTTACACGCAGTTCGTAAAGCAATAAGCTGTTGCTTGCAACTTAATACTGGAGGGGGTTCGGATGATAACCTGAAGGTGGATTATTAGTCATAGATGCAGTTGGATGGCAGTCTATGTATTATGTTGTAATGCCCAATCAAGTCTCAAAGGAGTCAAGATGATTAGTATATGCATGTATTGCTTTCTTGGTGTTTGTCAATTGCCCCGCTGTAATTTGTTCACCTAGCATGTTATCTATCTAAGGAGAGCCACCTCTAGTGAACTATGGATCCCGTTCCTTTTTATTTACATACAATCTACTTCTGTTTACTGCTTTGTGTTTACTTTCTGCAAACTATTACTTCTTTCCATTCGATACGTTTAATCCTTTGTTTTCCGCAAAACACGGTGAGATTGACAACCTCATCGCAAGTTGGGGACAAAGTTCTGTGGTTGTGTTGTGC
Organism: Avena insularis; assembly: GCA_023614405.1. Classification (NCBI taxonomy): domain Eukaryota; kingdom Viridiplantae; phylum Streptophyta; class Magnoliopsida; order Poales; family Poaceae; genus Avena; species Avena insularis. Next base: position 230,148,489 of record CM042692.1, read on the forward strand.
AGGTCTCCACGTTGCTACTAGCACCGGTAGTGCACCCTGCCAAAGCTCAGCTAGTAACACCTTTGGGGTGTTTCCTTGCTCCTACTGGTTCGATTAAACCTTGGTTTCATAACTGAGGGAAAACTTACTGCTGTGCTCATCATACCTTCCTCTTGGGGTTCCCAACGAGCTCTATGTTGAAAGTCGCGTGCATCAAGATCTTTTCTGGCACCGTTGCCGGGGAGTCAAGGACATCTTCACAAGGGGAGTCCCTCATAACCAATCTCTTTAATTTCTTGTTTTTGTTTTGCTTAGTTTCTTTTTGCTTTGTTTGCTTGTTTTGTGCTTCAAAAATACAAAAAAATTAGTTTTACTTGTTTGCTTTCTTATTGGAAAAACACAAAAAAATTAGTTCCTATCTTGAGTGCCACTATGTATAGCCTTGCTCCAATCACTATGTCACCCGAGGAAATGATTTTCACTTTTAAACAAGGAATTGAGGAAAGTTTTAAGGAAGCTTGGTCTAGAATCTCTGATCTACATGAAAAAACTGAGCCTAAAATGACTCAAAGCTTGTTCCTTAGCAGTTTTTACCTTGGGATTGCTCTTTGCTATAGATATGCCCTAGAGGCTATTGTGGGAGGAGATTTCCTCTAATGTAATGAGGATGATGCTATTAATGCTATAAAGAAATTGATCCTCACTTACACTATGCCTAGCCAAACTTATATTTCTTTCGCAAAAATATTTGCTAGGTTGAACACTCTTGAGGCTAGCACTACTTGCTTAGAAAGTTGCTATAATACGATTAGGGAGCATCACAATTATGTTCCAATAAATTCTAAACCATCAAAGTGGCTCCCTATAGTAAAGATGGATATAAACACTGAAACTTTTCAAGCTCGCTGCGATATCATGTCTGAATTTTGTCTTATGCCTAAAGATAATTATGAATCTTTGAATCTTTGGGGGCTTACTGAAGGAGGAAAAGAAATGTCTCTTGCTAATAATGCTACCTTATTTCCTATTGGAATAGCTGAAGGAGTGTTTACAAAGATCCTTGGGTAAATGATTTCTACTGATTATCTTGTTATTGAATGTGCAGGAAAAGGACAAATTACACTTGGAAGGTCCCTATTGGAACTTCTTGGAGCAATAATAGATGTGGGAAAGGGGACTATGCACCTTTCTTCTCTACCAAACAATCATATTTTCCCCAAGGCTAAGAATAAAAGTAAGAGAGGTAAGGGCAAGAAAGTTGGTTTTAATGCTTCTTCATTTGAGAACACTTGATTCTTTCTTTGCTTCTTATGCCTAACTTAAAGGCGTTAAAGAAAAGTACTTGTTGGGAGATAACCCAAGAGTTTTATATGAGTCTTGGAAGTTATTACTTCAGTAATAACCTCTCCTTATCCTTTTTATTTGCTTTTTGTGCCAAGAGTAACCTCTAATGAGAGTGAAGTAATGATTGGGAAAGTTGCTGTCCCGAAACAGATTTTTGTGCTTCACCGTAAACATTCCTGAGATAGCTCTGTATGTCGGATTGAGCTGTAATTTTTTGTGATTCTGACCCAGGTTGTTATCTAACTTTCGTTAGTTCAACACTTTTTGATTTGAGCAACAGAAGGTCTTCGAAAAAATTCATCATTACATGTTAGTCTGTTTTGACAGATTTCTACCATTTTCTGCATTTGCTTCTTGTTGGTTCCTTCTTGAGTTCTTCTAGGGAATTGAGATTTTTGAGGGAAGTGCTACAGTAGCTAGTGTTCTAATGGAAGTTTAATTGGTGTTAAACTGAACCTTGAGACTTATTTATCTTAAGTGCACTAATGTTGCTAATGAGATTGTGTGAAGTTTTGTATGAAGGAAAAATTTCAGGTGTATGGAAGGAATGAGTAATGAGATGAAGGATGGACTAAAGCTCAAGATTGGGAATGCCACGCGTGTCACCCCAAGAAATATCCAAGAAGTACAAGCGTCAAAGCTTGGGGATGCCCAAGGCATCCCCTTCTTCATCAATAAAAATCTCAGGTTTCTTCCAAACGCTTCATTTTTATTGTTTCATGCATAGTTATGTTTTTCTTGGAGCGTCTTCTTTTTCATTTTTGTTTTGGTTTTCATTTTCTTGGTTTGCTTAGTTTTCTGAATAAATTGTTTAGACCCCCTCTTTCATACTTTGGTTTGCAAATGGTTTGGTTTGGTTTGGAAAAGAGTAGAAAATGTTTATACTTATGTGGTAAAAAGAGCTCATTCTTGACTGTGGCCTATGCTTTGTCATGCCATGCTTGATATTGTTTTGGCTTTATGCTTAGTATTATTTGTTGTAGCATGACTTGTTATAAACAATTGAGATTGCTTAATGTGCCTTGGATGAATCATGTGTTGTTTTAGCATATTAAAGCATAGTATAGTGGTATTCTCCTTTGATGCTTTATTTGGGTTGACTTGGCACATGCTCACACCATGTTATGACTATCACAAGTCACCATAGCCTTTATGATCCTTTAGTTTTCAACTTGTAGTATCACTTTATGCTTTTATCAATGATGTTTTGTCGCTCTGCATGATTATGGCCATTATTGCTCTCTTAGTTTGTCGCTCCCAGTCTTTTGCTAATCTCCACAACAAAGTATGAGTTCCACTCATGCATCCAACTCCCTAAGCCAAGTTATTCCAAAGAGTCCACCATACCTACCTATTAGCTCATGCTATTCCAAGTATATTCATGCTTTTGTTTACCTTCCACTTGTTATGAGAAAACTAGTGATTAAAGCTCTCACGAACTTGATGGCACACTTTACTTTACTTGCCCTTAATAAACTTGAACCATTGTGTCTTCTATGTTGTATATGCTTGCACTTATTTGTTGGGAATTAGCAGAACCATGCTTTCATGGGGCACGCTTTCAACATTGCACTTGGTACTTGTACCTAGTTGATATCATGCTCTTTTGTATATGGATGTCGTCGGTGTGAAATGAAAGGGGAGCTTGTAAGTCCATGGAGTTATGTATATGTGTTAGAGAAACGCCTGGGCCGCTGGTCTAAGCCATGCTGACATGGTGGAAACCTGCAGCGTAACCATAATGAGTTGTCTATGAAGCATTCTTCTTATAAAAAAAAGAGTCCTATATTGAGAAAAAAAAGAGAAAATAAAAAAAGATACTATGAAAAGAGGAAAGAAAGAAAAAAGCACCATATTCCCATGGTAAATAAGAAGAATGCTGAGATGCTCGTTGTCTGCTTGCCTTGTCATTTTGATATGGGGATTCTTCCGTATCATCGGTCAAGGGGTACCCCGTTGGCGGTTCTCAATGATGCACATGTACTTACGATGACAAGAACTTACCGGTGACTAAACTTGAGTAGCATGAGGAGCGGCCCTTGTATACAAGGGACATGAGATTTCTGACTTATACTTCGTCAAGCATGTACACCATAGTTTGTTCACTTTAACCTTAATCACTTCAAGATGCTTATGATAGGGGCAATGAGAGCTGAAAACTACAAGTACCATAAATTTTTGGAAGCTCTTTATGAGACTTGAATCCCTACTTCCTTTTACAAAAGGCCTTTCTTCCACCATTATATTGAGTCTCCACCTTCTATCTTTATGCACCTACTTTGAGAGCATAGTGGCCATTCTTAGTTCTATGTGCATTGTCCCAACACTAGTTTATTGATGCATAACTTGATATTGCTTGTTTTAAACTATTGTATCTAGTCACTCTTATGAACTTTGAAGGTGTCCTATGCATTTATATTTGCTACTCTATTGGGGGACAAGATGAATACTATTATGCTTTTTCTTTATGTGAAACAAACAAACGTCTTGCAAAGCATGTTATTCATGAATCTTTTGTTTGTGCATTTTCATGTTGCATCATAGTTTCTTTGCTTATTGCTAGAACTTTGTCTTTCATGTTATGATTGAAGTACTATGATCCCAGCTTTGAGTGTTTTGCAAATACTTTGATCAGGTCTTTGATGGTGCATGTCACCTAAAAAAATATTCTTTCTTTTTATCACTTACCTACTCGAGGACGAGCAGGAGTTAAGCTTGGGGATGTTGATACATTGCAAATGTATCTATAATTTTTTATGTTCCATGCTTGGTTTTATCCACTTTCTTGTGTTTTGTTCCAACTTTGGAGTACTTTTCATATGATTTCTTGGACTAACCTATTAACAAGAGCCACGAGTGCAATTACTGCTTTTCTGTTTTTTGGTTCCAGGAAAGTCAGAAAATGAATATTCTCGGAATTGGACGGGACAAAAGCCAAAGTGCCTATTTTTCCGGAAGGGATCAAGTGCCAGAATACGAGACGGAGAGGGGCCAGGGGCCGGCCACACCACCTGGCCGCACGGCCAGGCCTGGCCCGCGCTAGGGGCTGGTGTGGTGGCTCCCGGCACCCCCTCAGCCTCTCCTTCCGCCTATATATTACCCTCGGGACGAAAACCCTAAGTGCCCGATCAAAAATCCACGAAAGAGTCTGTAGCCGCCGTCATCTCCATCCCTAGATCGGGAGGGATCTGAAGCTCTTCCGGCACCCTGCCGGAGAGGGGAATTCACCCTGGAGGCCTTCTTCATCACCATGCAAGCCTCTGGTGTGATGCGTGAGTAGTTCATCCTTGGACTACGGATCCATGTAGTAGTTAGATGGCTGATTTCTCCTCCTTTGTGCTTTCATGTTTAGATCTTGTGAGCTCCGTTCATGATCAAGATCATCTATTGGTAATCCATACATGTTGTGTTTATGGGGATCCGATGGATATTGAGATGCTATTTCAGATTGATTATTGATTCTATCATGTCTTTGTTATTTGAGATCTTGCATGCTTTCCGTTGTTAGTAGCTATCTTGGCCAAGTAGATGCTAGCAACTCCAAGAGTTAGTATTTATGCTCGATAGTGGGTTCATGCCTCCGTAATCTGGGAAGTGATGTAAATCTCTAAGGTACTAGATGTCTGTTGCTACTAGGGAGAAAACAACAATCATTTGTTCATAGAACAATCGTATTGTTTACTTTACCAGATTAGTAAAGCAATAATCTGTTGCTTGCAACTTAATACTAGAGGGGGTTCGGATGATAACCTGAAGGTGGATTATTAGTCATAGATGCAGTTGGATGGCGGTCTATGTATTATGCTGTAATTTGTTCACCCAACATGTTATCTATCTAAGGAGAGCCACCTCTAGTGAACTATGGATCCCGGTCCTTTTTCTTTACATACAATCTACAACTGTTTACTGCTTTGTGTTTACTTTCTGCAAACTATTACTTCTTTCGATTCGATACGTTTAATCCTTTGTTTTCCACAAAACACAGTGAGATTGACAACCTCATCGCAAGTTGGGGACAAAGTTCTGTGGTTGTGTTGTGCAGGTCTCCACGTTGCTACTAGAACCGGTAGTGCGCCAAAAAGCTCAGCTAGTAACACCTTTGGGGTGTTTCCTTGCTCCTACTGGTTCGATTAAACCTTGGTTTCATAACTGAGCGAAAACTTACTGCTGTGCTCATCATACCTTCCTCTTGGGGTTCCCAACGAGCTCTACGTTGAAAGTCGAGCGCATCATACGACAATGTTCAAGGAGTTGACTATGACAAGATTTGATCTTTCATAGCGATATTTAGTCTTGATGGATTAATGTAGCAACCACTACATATAATTTGGTATATGGTAGTTGAATAAACAAAACAAGGTTCTTCTAATAGAGTGGTTACCTAGGACGTGTACATGACACAGTCTGAAGGGTTTTGTTAATTCAAAGGGTGCTAAAAGGGCATGCAAACTTCAATAGTTGAAGTGAGCATAGCGGAGTTGGAATCTTCACCATGATGAAAATGTTAAATGAGTTAATTTCATCGGAGACGATGAAGATGCTTGCATTTGCTAGAAATTAAGTGGGAGCGCTGAGAAAAATTTCCAATACATTATGCAGAGTACATATTGTTGATTGGAAATGATGTATCTTTTATTGACACAAGTTAAGAATTTCATTAAAATAGGATTTCGATGAAAGACTTGGGCAAAACCAGAATATTTGGCATCAATGTCTATATGGATAGATTGAGGCACTAATATGGTTATGCCTGGCGTACATATATGAGATATTGAAAGGGTTCAATATGGAAACAACAAGAAAGGTTCTTGTTGCATGGAAAGGATTGTATCAAGATTCAAGTGCTTCAACACTTGGTGAGTAAAATCACATGAATATTTTGATCGATTATACAATGATATGTATATATCCAGATATGTCCTATGCTCTAAATGTTATAAGCACATACTAGAATTATCCATAAGATGATGATTGGACGATAGTAAAGATATTCTTATGAGATTTGGAAGAACTAAGAATATATCATGTATAAGTGACAAATAGTTAAAGGTAGTTCATTGTAAAGTGTTACATTGATACTAGTTTTTTCACAAGATACAAATTAAATTTATCTCAATTTAGACTATGGGTGGCACAATGTAATGGAAATGATGTTCCATGATGGATTTGGATGAGTTCCAAAGTTGAGGCACTATGACATATACTACAACAAAAGGCTAAGTATATGACTGCTATGGTAGCAGCAAAGGAGGGCATTTGTGTTAAGTAGTTTGTTATCAAACTAGGTGTGGTTCAAAGTGGGCTAATACTATGAATATATATTGTATGACAATAATATCAACATATTTTAACCTGAACAAACTAAAGGTCTCACCAAAGGACCAAATTTATACAATGCCATCTCATTTGAGTGGGATTTGTCCATCCCGATGACGGATAGATATACTCTAGGCCCTCTCAGTGATATCACATTGAAATAGCTTGCAAGCAAGTGATGTGATCACTAGAATGTTATATCACGAGAACGAGAAAAGAGTGCATGTCGGTAATGAGATCAAACTAGGTATTTGGATGCCGATGATTGAATCTCGGGCATGTAATATATCACGAGACAAAGGGATTTAGTTACAACGTTAAAGGTTCACATGATCACAAGAGTCATCGTTGAATATGTGGGAGTCAGTACGGATCTCCAGGTCCCGCTGTTGATTATTGATCGAAAAGGGGTCTCGATCATGTCTGCATTATTCGCGAACCGTAGGGTGACACACTTAAGGGATACCGACACCATTTAGGACCAAATATATTTCAGATAAATATTAAGAAAGCGCTGGAATCATTTCGTTGGAAACCGGAATTGTTTCGGGTGAAATTGCAGAAACTGGTTCTGCATGTGATATTGAAATGTTGCAGGGGGTTTTATGTGAATGTTTGTTAATTAATGTAATTGACAAAATTCTGGATAAAATAAATAAAATATTTTTATTTAATGAGAGCTTGCATTAAATTTGGTGGAAATTTAATGCATGTGAGTGGAAGTGTGAGTGGAGGCATATTTATGTGAGTGGAGCATCCACCACATGAATCATGGAAGAGGTGTGGGAACCACCATGGCTGCCACGCCATGGCCCTTGGTTGCCCCCTCTTCCCTATAAAAGGCCCCCTCTCCTCCTCACAACACACACCTCCTCATGAAGGATCTCTCTCCCCCTCTAGTTATTCCCCATGGTCTCAGATTAGCGAGATACATGTTCCCGGTTGCTTTATCTAGAAAGAAGTTGCTGCTTCCGCTGCTTTGCTGGAGCGAGGGACGGAGGTTGTAGGGGTACCGGACGTGTGTGTGATCACGGATGCACCACTGCTTTGCGGTTCTAGACTTGATGGTGCTGGACTTGCTAGAGCTAGATCTGGTGGATGTGCTGGAGCCGGACCTGCTGGACTTCATCACGATCTTGAGATCGGCAAGTGTACGACTACATCATCCACGAGTTCCATCTCGTTAACAAAGCTTTGTTGTCTTTGAGGGTAAGTTCTCTATGGATGTTTATCCACCCGTTGCTTGTACCTAGTAGATAGATCTTGGCGTATAGTTCCCATCGTAGGTAATTTTTTGTTCTCTATGCTGCGAACCCAACAGATCCCGGATCTGTCCCTAGACATGCATACAACGGAAGATCCCGTTGTGCTGGTAAGATTTAGCAACCTTTTTTATGTGTTTCACCTTTAAATTCTTTCACAACACTGAGGTACTATCTTATTTTCAGCTTGCCGACCTCCTCGAGTCAGAATTAGCTCATATCGAGGGATATCCTCCCGAGTTTTCTTAGGAGGAGGAATTGGTCCCACTGCCAGACGTTGTGCCTAGGAAGCGCAAAGCTCCAACAGTGGCTACCGGCACAAAGGAAGTGCCAGTTGTAAAGAGGTATCTTTTTTCACAACTTCTGCCTTTGTACTTTACTTGTGATTTCTTCCGAGATGTAATGTTCTTCATTCTATTACCTTCTCAGAGCTAAACAGCTTATCAAGGGCAAGGGGAAAGGAACTACTTCCAAGCCCCTGCGTCAGACGAAGCTAACTTTGGCTTCTCCTGCTGTGGCTCCTCCGACTCCTGCCCCTCAACCTTCTGCAGCGCTGGAGATTACTCCATCTCCGATCATTGTAGAAGATCCGGCCCCTCAGCAGAGCCAGCGATCCTTGAGTCACAAACTGACGTCACCATGGGTGACTCAGGTTTTGATAAGGGTGAACCCTATTCGGGTAATGATCCCTCGGCAGAAGTTTTCACTGACAACCTCCTGAGCAATTCGGGACATGCCAAATTTGGCTTATCTCGGAAATCTGTAGAGGAGATCCAACGGTTGGCCAAGGAGTGCCTTGAAAGCCGAACCATTTCTGCCGAAGAAGAAGCACAAGAAGCGGAGGACATCAAGTACTCCGAACTTCTCAAACAAGTCTGCCTTCGCTGAAGGGTTCCGTAGAAGAAAACAAAAAAATTCTATCTACTCGAACACTAATACCAGGATCTATACTATGTAGACATAAGTAACGGAGAAGGAATACAGTATTCATACCTTTGCAGACAGAGGCACGCCTTACGCAGGAAGGCATATATTGATGAAGACGAGCAACACCCCAAGTGTAGTGCCTCCGAAGTTCGTCACACGTCCAGTGTAGGAGACGTCAACCGGACTCCGATCTAGCCAAGCAGCAGAAGAAGTAGATGCCGGATCGCAGATCACACGACGGTAGTTGGAAGGTGGAGAACTCAACCACGAGGTCCTCCCCAATATTATGGAGAAGTCCTCAGTGGATGAGAGAGAGAGAATGAGAGGAATGGGTGATTCCAAAGGGGGAGGGGGACCCCTTTATATAGTGGGAGGGGGGCGCACCACCTAGGGGCCAGGCGGTGTGGGACTAATCCCCACACTCGCCAGCCACCTAGGGGCAGCCGCTGGCCCTAGGTGGGCCCCATTGGGGCGACCCACCAAGCCCAGGCCGGCTGGCCCCCACTCCCTAGGCGCCTTGCCCTATTGGGCCTCCCTTCGGGTGAGTCCCATTAGCAATATGGAGCCTTTAAAATAAAATATATATTTAATGTTAATTCTCCAATTAACATTCAAATACACATATTATATTATTCCTTCACTTCGGAACACCTTCCGTACCCCTTTCCGATCTTCATCGGATGTTACCGAAACTATTCCGGTTTCTCTCTCTATTTCTCATACGATACCTCATCTACCCTAAGCGTCCCTACCCTTAAGCATGACATCCTTCGGTTCGGAAACACTTCGGACATGATAGATACTACTCTCATATCAATGATCAACAGAGGGACCTGGATGGCCATGTGACCCCCATGCGTTTCACGAATACAATCGCTCGAACCGTGAGATAGTCGTTCCCTGTTCCCTTTGTCATTCGCTACCTAATTCATCCAAGACTTGATCTTCGGTATCTCCATACCTTAGTTCAATCTCGTTACTGATGAACTTGTTTTCTCGTTCTCATGTCGTTGCATTCCCTGACCTAGTCACACACTTGCAAGCTTCATTAATGCAATGCCACCGAGATGGCCACATGTATCTGTCTATTACATGGACTAGACAAATCCTGGTCTTGATATGTACTCCTCAACACATCCCTTCGGAAAACCTGAGTGGCATCTTTTTGATCACCCTTTTACGAGATGATTCCTGATAACCATCAAAGCCTCTTCCAGAAATGGTGATTTGCATTACCTCACAGTCAAAGGATCAGGTTGCAAAATTCTCTGTGTTTTATCATCAATGGTGATCTTTGTAACTATAACTCATTAAGATATAATGGTCGGATGTTTGTCTATCATGTTATTCGACTAATAACATGACCTCATTGTAAGTTGGCATAAATGCCCATGATCTTGAAACGCAGACCATCCTCATGACCAATGAACTAGTTCACTAGAGGTAACTAGAGACACGGTTTGTTTACATACCACACGTGTATTAACGTTTCAGATTATTAACGCTTATAGCACAGTATGAAACGTATTATGAACATATAGGAGATATATCAAATAATACATTTTATTATTTGCCTCTAGGGCATAACTCCTTCAGTCTCCCACTTGCACTAGAGTATAAACAAAACTAGTTTACAATAGGCAGGAACGTAACACCAATGTAATCTCGGTGTTGTTCGTGCTTTTCTCGATGGAGAGCTTTAGTCAAAGGATCTGCTACATTCAGTTCCGTATCTACTTTGCAAATCTTGACTTCACCTTCGTCAATGTTCTGCCGGATGACGTGAAATCTTAGCTTGATGTGTTTGGCTGTGGAATGAGTTCTTGGTTCCCTTGCGTTTGCAATAGCACCCATGTTATCACAATAGACCGTCACGGGGTCTTGCGCATTGGGAAAAACTCCCAGTCCGATGACGAAATTCCTCAGCCAAACAGCTTCATTTGCTACACCAGCCGCATCAATATATTCATACTCCATTGAAGATTGTGCCACCACCGGCTGCTTCTTGCTTTTCCAGCTTATCGCCCCACCATTCACCAGGAACACAAATCCTGTTTGAGATTTTGAGTCATCATGATCTGAGTTCCAGCTCGCATCCATGTAACCCATTATGTTTAGAGCTTCATCACTTCCTCCATAAATTAGGAACACATCCTTTGTTCTTTTCAGATACTTCGGGATATTCTTGATAGTTGTCCAGTGATCCGGTCCTAGATTACTTTGGTATCGGCTCGTCAAACTGAGAGCCAATGCCACATCAGGTCATGTACTTAACATTGCATACATGATAGACCCTATGGCTGAGGCATAGGGTGTGAAAGCCATTTCCTTTCTATCATTGTCCGTTACAGGACATTGAGTCATACTCAATTTGCAATTCTTCATCATGGGAGTGAAACCCTTTTTGGTGTTCTCCATTTTGAACCTCTGAAAAATCTTTTCTATGTAAGTACTTTGACTCAATGCTATTAGGCGCCTTGATCTATCTTTATAGATCTTGATTCCTAATATGTATGCAGCTTCACCTAGATCCTTCATGGAAAATTGGTTACTCAGGTATGCTTTCACGCTTTTCATAAGATCTACATCGTTTCCCATGAGTAATATGTTATCCACATATACTACTAGGAAAACAACCGAACTCCCACTCGCTTTCTTGTAAACACAGAACTCTTGTTGGTTTTGGACAAATCCAAAACTCTTGATCACTTGATCAAAACGTTGGTTCCAGCTCCGAGATGCTTGCTTCAATCCATAAATGGACCGTTGAAGCTTGCACACCTTTCCAGCATCCTTAGGATTAACAAAACCCTCTGGTTGCATCATATACAACTCTTCATCAATGTGACCATTGAGGAATGCGGTCTTGACATCCATCTGCCAAATTTCATAGTCGAAATGTGCAGCAATTGCTATTAAAATCCTGATAGCCTTAAGCATCACTACGGGATAGTAAGTCTTGTTGTAGTCAACTCCTTGAATTTGTCGAAACCCCTTTGCGACAAGTCGTGCTTTGTGAATGGTCACATTACCATTCGCATCTGTCTTTTTCTTAAAGATCCATTTATTTTCCACAGCCTTGCGGCCTTCTGGAAGATCCACCAAGGTCCAAACTTGGTTTTCATGCATAGATCCTATTTCGGATTTCATGGCTTCTAGCCATTTCTCGGAGTCAGCACTATCCATGGCTTCTTTGTAGTTTGCAGGTTCTTCCTGTTCATCTAGGATGACAGACATCACAAGGCTGCTGTACCAATCAGGAGTGGCATGAACCCTTGTAGACCTGCGAACCTCAGGAGTTTCGAAGTCATTGTTTTGATCATCATCAATGGGCTCTTCCTCCATATTATAGAGAGGATTCGGAACACCTTCCATTGCGCTACTCGGAATTTGAAGAGAAGGGTCAACAATTTCATCTAACTCAATTTTCCTTCCACTCACTCCTTTTTGCAAGAAACTCTTTCTCGAGAAAGGTGCCGGTTTTTGCAACAAACGTTTTGCCCTCGTCTTGGTTGTAGAAGGTATATCCAATGGTTTCCCTTGGATATCCTACAAAGATGCATTTTTCCGATTTGGGTTCGAGTTTGTTAGGCTGTAGTTTCTTGACGTAAACCTCACATCCCCAAACTTTCAGAAATGACAACATTAGTTTCTTGCCATGCCATATCTCATATGGGGTTGTCTCCACGGATTTGGATGGTGCTCGGTTTAAAATAAAAGCGGCGGTTTCTAACACATATCCCCAAAAAGACACAGAAAAATCAGTTAAAGACATCATGGACCGTACACTATCCAATAGGGTTCAGTTACGACGTTACGACACACCATTACGTTGTGGTGTTCCGGCTGGCGTAAGCTGTGGGATAATCCCACAGTCCTTCAAGTGCATGTTAAACTCATAACTCAAATACTCGCCTCCTCGATCCGATTGAAGATGCTTGATTTTCTTGTTAAGTTGATTCTCTACCTCTTTCTGAAATTCCTTGAACTTTTCAAAGGTTTCATACTTGTGCTTTATCAAGTAGATATATCCATATCTGCTTAAGTCGCCAGTAAAGGTAACAAAGTAACGATAACCATTGCGTGTTGAGACACTCATTGGTCCACATACATCCGTATGTATGATCCGAAGTAGGTCTACAGCTCTCTCCACTATTCCGGAGAATGGTGTCCTAGTCATCTTGCCCATGAGGCATGGCTCACATGTATCAAGGGATTCGAAATCTAATGATCCAAGAAGCCCTTCTGAATGAAGCTTCTTCATGCGCTTTATGCCAATGTGACCAAGATGGCAATGCCACATGAACATGGAATTATTGTCACTATGCTTACAACGTTTAGCATCAACACTATGGATGTGTGTATAACAATCAAGATCAAGTAAGAATAAACCATCACGTATAGGAGCATGAACATAGAAAACATCATTCATATAAATTGAACAACCATTTGTTACTAATTTAAACGAATAACAGTCTTGCAACAAGCAAGACCCACTCACAATATTCATACTCAATGCGGGTACATAATAGCATTTATTCAAAACCAACAATAATCCTGACAGTAGATGGAGATGCAGGGTGCCGATGGCCATCACTTCGACTCTCGAGCCATTGCCGACGCGCATCGTCACCTCGTCCTTCCTCAGGCGCCTCCTACTCTGCAGATCCTACTGAGAGTTACAGATGTGAGCAACAGATCCGGTATCAAATACCCAGGTGTTACTCGTGGCGCTCGTAAGGAATACATCAATAACATGTATATCATATATACCTTTGTCCGAGATGGCTATCTTGCCAGCTCGCTTGTCTTCAAGGTACTTGGGGCAGTTGCGTTTCTAGTGCCCATCCCCTTTGTAGTAGAAGCACGAAGTGCTGGGCTTAGGGCCAGGCTTGGAAGTCTATGAGGTGCTGGGAACAAATCTGCCATCCCTCTTAGACTTCTTACCCCTGCCTTTCCCCTTTTGCCCCGGTTTCTTAAAGTTGGTGGTCTTGTTGACCATCAGCACTGTGTGCTCCTTCTTGATTTCAACCTCGGCAGTTTTGAGCATGGAGAACACCTCAGCAAGGGTCTTAGTCATCCCTTGCATGTTGTAGTTCATCACAAAACTCTTATAGCTAGGGGGCAGCGAGTGCATCACCCTATCTATAGCGGGCTCCTCCGGGATTTTGCAATCCAGGGTGTTTAAGCGCTTAACATAGCCAGACATTTTGACCACGTGCTCACTAATACTATTGTGCTCTTCCATTTTAGCAGAGAAGAAGAGATTGGAAGCATCATACCTCTCTACACGAGCCTATGGACCAAAGACAGCCTTGAGATCCTCAATGATCTCAAAAGCATTCATCTTCTCAGAACGCTTTTGAAGCTCCGGCTCCATGGCATAGAGCATTCCACTCTGGACGAGGGAGAAATCGTCCGCCTTGGACTGCTAGACATTCTTTTCGTCCTGGGAGGCGGAATTTGCAGGCTTAGCCGGAAGCTCAGCCTCGATGACATAAGTCAACTTGTAGGGGACTAGGAGGATCCTAAGATTGCAGAACCATGCGTGAAGTTGGTTCCATCAGTTTTCAGCTTATCCTTTTTGAGGAAAGTGCTAAGGTTGAAGGTGGGTGGGCGAGACATCTAGAAAGGATTTGCAAAGTATTTAGACTATGTTCATAATAATGAGTTCAAGTTTTAACTAAAAGAACTCCCACTTAAACGAACATCCCTCTACTCGTTTAGTGATCACATGATCCCAATCCCCTGCAGCTCCCCCGATCGTCACGGCCATCAGTGCAGTATCAAAGGTGGACATTCCCTAATGTCGATCACATCAACCATGTGATTCATGCTCGACCTTTCGGTCTCTTGTATTCCGATGCCATGTCTGCACATGCTAGGCTCGCTAGTTCTAACTCGTGCGTATTCGCAGTGCAACATGGCTTACACCCACTATATGCGAACGTAGATATGTCTGACACGCAGGCCTGTAACCATGGATCGCCTGATACCGAAGAACTTTCTTGGTGGTGCACACACAAGGGGAATACATAACTGGAATACTACGAGGGATTATCTTATTATGCTACCGTCTAGTAAGTATACTAGCACAATAAGTGATACTTCAAAAGTAAAGTGTTATGACATGGTTATAGCTTTATGATCATCATCAACAACTTTAAAGTTTCACAAACTTGTCATTGCCATGTTATAATACTTGCCCCTATCCAATAATGAAGATATACACTTCTATATTAACTATTGCATGTTTTACGCGGCTTTAGGGCTTTCGCAGTAGATCCCCTTTCCACCTACGAACGTCGAGCCACAACGTGGATTCAATGATTGCCGTTCTTCTTCCCTTTTTAGGGCCCTCCAGTGTCACTGCCATATCAACTACTGTAGAGAGACAGACACCCCCCTAAGCCACTTTGATTTGTGGACCAGTCTCGTGAATAACCACGTGAGGTCGGTTGGGGGCCGCTTCATCAAACAGTGCCGTGATATGAACAATAACACTAAAGAGGGTAGCAACTAGAGAATCAATGCCCACATATTGCTATGTGTTCTATCCGTACGACATGTCTACCCATAGACCTACTCTAATACCACTGAAGGGTTCCGTAGCAGAAAACAAAAAAAATTCTATTTGCTCGAACACTAATACCAGGATCTATACTATGTAGACATAAGTAACAGAGAAGGAATACACTATTCATACCTTTGCAGACAGAGGAATGCCTTAAGCAGGAAGGCGTATATTGATGAACATGAGCAGCACCCCAAATGTGGTGCCTCTGAAGTTCGTCACACGTCTGGTGTAGGAGACGTCAACCGGACTCCGATCCAGCCGAGTAGCGGAAGAAGTAGATGCTGGATCACAGATCACACGACGGTAGTGTGAAGGTGGAGAACTCAACCACGATGTCCTCCCCAATATTACGGAGAAGTCCTCAGTGGATGAGAGAGAGAGAATGAGAGGAATGGGTGATTCCAAAGGGGGAGGGGGACCCCTTTATATAATGGGAGGGGGGTGGGGGCGCACCACCCAGGGGCCAGGCGGTGTGGGACTAATCCCCACACCCGCTGGCCACCTAGGGGCAGCCGCCGGCCCTAGGTGGGACCCATTGGGGCGGCCCACCAAGCCCAGGTCGGCTGGCCCCCACTCCCTAGGCGCCTTGCCCTATTGGGCCTCCCTTCGGGTGAGGCCCATTAGCAATATGGAGCCTTTAAAATAAAATAAAAAATATATTTAATATTAATTCTCCAATTAACATTCAAATACACATACGGAACACCTTCCGGACCCCTTTTCGATCTTAATCGGGTGTTACCAAAACTATTCTGGTTTCTCTCTCTCTTTTTCTCATACGATACCTCATCTACCCTAAGCGTCCCTACCCTAAAGCGTGACATCCTTCAGTTCGGAAACACTCCGGACATGATTGAGACTACTCTCATATCAATGATCAATAGAGGGACCTAGATGGTTATGTGACCCCCGTGCGTTTCACGAATAGAATCGCTCGAACCGTGAGATAGTCGTTCCCTGTTCCCTTTGTCATTCGAAACCTAATTCATCCGAGACTTGATCTTCGGTATCTCCATACCTTAGTTCGATCTTGTTACCGATGAACTTGTTTTCTCGTTCTCATGTCGTTGCATTGTGTGACCTAGTCACACGCTTGCAAGCTTCATTAATGCAACGCCACCGAGATGGCCACATGTATCTGTCTGTTACATGGACTAGACAAATCCTGGTCTTGATATGTACTCCTTAACACATCCCTTCGGAAAACCAGAGTGACATCTTTTTGATCACCCTTTTACGAGATGGTTCTTGATAACCATCAAAGCCTCTTCCGGAAATGGTGATTTGCGTTACTTCAGAGTCAAAGGATCAGGTTGCGAGGTTCTCTGTGTTTTATCATCAATGGTGAACTTTATAACTAGATCTCATTAAGATATAACGGTCGGATGTTTGTCTATCATGTTATTTGACTAATAACATGACCTTATTGTCTGTTGGCATAAATGCCCATGATCTTGAAACACAGAGCATCCTCATGACCAATGAACTAGTTCACTAGAGGTAACTAGAGACACGGTTTGTTTACATACCACACGTGTATTAATGTTTCGTATTAACACAGTTATAGCACAGTATGAAACGTATTATGAACATATAGGAGATATATCAAATAATACACTTTATTATTTCCCTCTAGGGAATAACTCCTTCATTCACGACGAGGGACTGAGAGCTAGTGTGTTACCACCTCCACCAGTGATCCCACTTACCCTTGTAGAGAAGGTGACTACTGAAGTGAACATGTGGCTGAGCAAGCTCACACATGAACATCATGTAAGTCGGAATTCCAACTCACGTTTTCCTTTATTGTAATTTATATCATATACTCTAGCCCCCAAGAATGATGTTGGATAGACAATACGGGTTTATGCTTCCTTAGGATGCCAAAGAATGAACTATTGTAGCCCCCAAGGCTCGTGCTGATATTAGCTACAATATTAGCCCGAGTCTTTAGTAGACTTCTGACTCTGGGTATTCTGACTTACAGAAAGTTAATTCATATAACTAGGAATTGTTGAAGAATATCTGCAACAAGCAGAGAGAGATCAAAGCTCTCCGACTTGAAAATCCTGAACTAAAAGTTTCCAAGGATGAGGCCGTAGGTAAACATTCCGAGACACAAACCTTGTCTTGCGTTTTCATAGTCGAATATTTTTGTTGAACTGTTGTTCTTTTGACTTACATCACTGGTAAAGCAGTCCTGCGCTATGATTGAAGAAGCCGAGAATCTGAAGACCTTGGTGGTGGAAAACAAAGATCTCCGCCGAGAGCTTGACCAGCTCAAGGCGGACCATGAGAAGAGCATTGCTGAAGTTCTCGAATCCTCCTCCATGGCCACCGTGGAGCGTGATCGCAAGATTGCACTCCACGAGAAGAAAATCTCGGATCTTACCAATGACTTGTTCAGAGAGAGGGACATGTCTGAGGCACTCCGGGCTGAATTCCAGAGTCTTCATGAGGAGAAAACCAAAGTCGATGATGTCATCTTTGGTATGTTTCCACCTTTCTGACTTGTCTATATTGTTCGACTCTTTTGACGTCAGATTTATTTAACCGTTTTGCGTTATATGCATAGGTCCTCTGAACATGACGGACTCCGCCTCTACCGAGCCTCGCACCCACTGGCTTACCCAAGTCGGTGATTTGCTGCATGACTTCCACCAATCCCTCAAGGATATTGGCGAAGCTCTCAAGGTTCCGGATATGCATAGCATGTCTGACTTTCAGGTGCGAGACAAGGCAAAGGAAATGCCGTAACTTGTCTAGGACTAGAACATGTCCTACGCATGATCCGCGGTGTAGAAGGCTCTCACAATGGTCATGAGCCACCATGGAAGCATGGAAATCTAGCAAGTGACCAAAGGGTATTCTACTATGGATGAAGACGGCCAGGAGCAAGATATCAAAGCCATCATGGACTCCTGTGCCAGATATGGGTGCCACGTAGCTGACTTGACCAGCTACAACACTCACTTCTTTACCCGCGTGGACACGCCGCCTCCGCCTCCCGAAGAAACAACTGAAGTTTCCGACGATGATCAAACCATATAGGATTTGAACATGTCAGAACGTTATCAAGCCAAGGCCGATGTATACAGCGAGACGGTAGCTCCTACCTCTCCTCCTGCATCATAGATCATCAGAAAGAACAAATGTGTTATTCTGGAAACATCATGGGTCAGTAAATATGTAGTATGATACTTTTGCTAGTGCTAAGTTTTTAATTTATCTATTCAGCACTTTTGACTGTGATATTATGTGCCTAAAATGTTTACATAAGCACTTATACTTTTTTGTCTGCACTTATCGTTTATCTGGCTTTCCGCCTTGTCATTTTCGTGAGCCGGCTAAACTTTTAGCACGGAAACTTTGCTGAGCAACGGAGGTCAATTGCTAAACCAGTTTAAACTCAGAAACAAAGCCGGCTTCCAGTACCAACAATTCACTACTCGGAAAATACCCGCATCCGGCAATCAGACAAATAACCAAAGTATAGACTAGGAAATTTAGAGTTATACCCAAAGGTAGCAATTTTAGAATCAGAAATCTAAACCAGAACAAACATGAGCATAAAATACTTTCAAGTATTCTGGGATTTTCGACTGTGACATGATCATTCGGAAATAAGATGGTAAAAACTTCTCAGAAAAAACTTGAGGCAACCAAAACTTTTATTTTTTCACAGAACATGTACACATATATGATTACAAAGAAAGATAAACTAAGAATAAAAGGGACATAGCTGAGCAATATTCCACGGTCTGTCTAACTCATTCGGATTTGTACTGCCTCTAGCTCTCTTTCTCTTCTTAGTAGTAGGTCTTTCTTTGACTGGCCGCATATCAGTTAAGTAGCATGAACCATTGTGCAATACTCGACTAACCAAGAAGGGCCCTTCCCATACTGGAGAAAGTTTGTGCTTTCTTTGTTGCACAAGCCGGAGAACCAAATTGTCTTTATTGAAAGATCGGTTTCTGACTCTCTAGCTATGATACTTGCGTAACTTCAGCTGATAGGCTATTGATCTCATCTCAGCAACGACGCGAACTTCTTCGACTAAGTCGAGATCATTTTGTCGAGAAATCTCGGTATCCTCTTCGATATACATGGCCACTCTAAGAGAAGTATGAATCAAGTCACTAGGAAGAACTACTTCTGCACTATAGACCAAGAAGAAAGGTGTGTATCTAGTTGACCTGTTCGGAGTTGTTCGTAAACTCCATATTACAGAAGGTAATTCTTCTGCCCAAGCCCCCGTAGCACGTCATAGTGGTGCTTCGAGTCTCGGTTTTAGGCCTTGTAGGATTAAACCATTTGCTCTTTCGACTTGTCCATTAACCTGCGGATGTGCGACTGCCACAATGTCAAGCCGGATATTTTGTCTGTTGCAGAATTCGGCAAGTTCTCCCATAGAGAAATTACTCCGATTGTCCGTGATAATACTATGCGGATAACCATACCGGATTATAACATCCTCAACAAATCTTTTGGCTGTTGCTCCATTACAACTAGTGACGGGATTAGCCTCAATCCATTTGGTGAATTTATGTACCATCACTAGGAGGTGTGTAAATCCACTTGGAGCCCGTTTAAATGGTCCTACCATGTCAAGCCCCCAGACCGCGAAAGGCCATGTTATAGGTATTGTTCGCAGCTGATCAACCAGAACGTGATCTTGTTTGGTGTACTTTTGGTAGCCCTTGCACGTCTTGACCAGCCGTTCGGCATCTGCCTTGGCTGTAAGCCAGAAAAAACCGTGTCGGAAAGCTTTTCCCATTAAAGATTTGGCTGCAACATGGTGACCACACTAGCCTTCGTGGATTTCTCTTAAAATTTCCACTCCTTCTTCCGGAGATACGCAACACTGAAAGACCCTAGACATACTCCTCTTATAGGGCTCACCACTAACTACAGTATAGGCTTTTGCTCGTCAGATGATCTGCTAGCTCAGAACTTCTTCTTCGGGTAATTTGCCATCTACCAAATAGTCAAGGTAGGGTTGAGTCTAGCTGGGAATTATAGCCAGAACTGCTACCAAAGGTGAGTCGGATTTGGTCAGATATTCCTCGTCCACTCCCTTTATTGAGGGAACTTTGAGGTGCTCTAAAAAAGCGCCATCTGGGACCTCCTTCCGTGCAGAGCTTATTCGAGATAATGCATCTGCTTCCTCATTTTCTGCTCGAGGGATGTGTTGAACCTCAAACCCTTCGAATGATTTAGATAAATCATCCATGACAACTTTATATGCTGCCATGTGCTTATTTGCATTACAAATATCCGACACTTGCTGAGCAACAAGATCCGAACCTCCGTAACACATCGGATGCCGATATCCTTAGCAATCCGGATTCCATGCAGCGGTGCTTTATACTCGGCAATATTATTTGTCGCTGTGAAGTGGATCTGCAACACATATAAAAGTTTATCTCCTTGGGGTGATTTGAGCACCACGCCAGCCCCCGCGAGCCTTAGATCCATCAAAATATAGGGTCCAATATTTCGACTCAAGGAGGGTCATATTCTCCTTTGTCTCTGTCCAATCAGTGATAAAGTTAGCAAGGATTTGGGATTTGATTGCTATCCGAGGTTTATACTCAATATCAAAAGCTAAAAGCTCTATGCTCCATTTGGCGGCGCGTCCTGTGGCGTCACTGTTGTTGATTATATCTCTCATGGGAGCTGTGCTCACCATGGTAATTGGATGTTCCTAAAAATAATGGCGTAGCTTACGAGATGCTAAGAACACACCGTAAGCCAACTTTTGATAGTGCGGATATCGCTGTTTCGATTTTGTTAAGACCTCGCTGAGAAAGTAAGTCGGACGCTGCATCAAGTGTTCCTGATTTTCTTCCGGTCTCTCCACTACCATGACGATACTGACGACTTTGTTTGTCGCAACAAGATAGAGCAACATCGGTTCCTTTGATTCCGGGGCTACAAGGATGGGAGCAAATGAGAGTACTGCTTTCAGGTCTTGCAGTGCAGCTTTAGCTTCGTCGGTCCATACAAAATACTTGGTCTTTTTCAGGAGTTTGTATAGTGGTGCGGCTCTTTCACCGAGCCGGCTTACAAACCGACTGACCGCGGCAATGCAACCAGTTAGTCTTTGTATGTCCTTCAGGCGAGTTAGCCTGGAAATATTGAGTATAGCCTTGATTTTTTCTCGTTTTACCTCTATGCCTCTTTGAGACACGATAAAACCTAACAATTTTCCGGCTGGGATTCCAAAGAAGCATTTCTTCGGGTTAAGCATTATGTTGTACTTTCGTAGATACGCGAATGTTTCCTCCAAGTCGGAAATCAATGTTTCCTTCTTTTTGGACATCACCGCAATGTCATCCACATATGCATGTACATTGCGTCCGATTTGATCGTGGAGGCAACGTTGCATTGTATGCTGGTACGTAGTTCCTGCGTTTTCAGCCCAAAGGGCATCGCAACAAAACAGAAGGTTCCGAAGGGGGTTATGAATGAAGTTTTGACTTTGTCAGATTCCTTCATCCGGATTTGGTGATATACAGAATATGCATCGAGAAAACAGAGGAGTTCCGAGCCTGCCGTAGAACCGATAACTTGATCAATCTAGGCAAAGCGAACGGATCTTTGGGGCAAGCCTTGTTCAAGGCAGTATAATCAACACACATCCTTAAATTAGTGGTGTCCTTTTTAGGGACCATTACAGGATTGGCCGACCACTCAGTGTGGATGACCTCTTCTATGAATCCGGCTAACTCGAGCCATGCTAGTTCCTTAGCTATTGCCTTACGATTTTTGTCACCAAAACATCGTAGGGACTGTTTGACGGGTTTAGCGTTTGGATTTACATTTAAAGAGTGCTCGGCAAGTTCCCTAGGTACTCCGGTCATGTCAGATGGCTGCCATGTGAAGATACCTTGATTTGCTTGGAGGAAGTTGACGAGCGCACTTTCCTATGCGCTATCTAGGCCTACGCCTATCTGGATCACCTTGGAGGGGTCATCATCCTTCAATGGCGTCTTCTTCGTCTCTTCTGATGCCTTGAACTCCGGATTCAGCTTTGTCACCTCCTTCTTCGTTGCGGGCATCTCGGACGGATCTATGCTCTTCTTGATCTCCTAGTACTCATGGGCGTGCAGCACGGCTTCAGCAAAGGCGGCATTTCCATCCTCGCACTCTCGGGCTTTCTTCAGGTCTCCCCTGATAGTGATCACGCCGTTGGGACCTAGAATTTTCATCATATTGTAAATGTAACACGGACGAGCCATAAAAGCCTAGTAAGCCGGACGTCCAAATATAGCGTGGTACACGCTCTTGAACGGGACCACTTCGAAGGAAAGTGCTTCCGTCCGGTAGTTCTTTGGAGTTCCAAAGGTAACATCCAAAGTGATTTCCCCCAGGGAATTTGCTTGTCTTCCTGGGATAACTCCGTGAAAGATCACAGAGTTGTAGTTCAGCTAGGTCTCCGAGATCTTCATCCGGCGTACCGTTTGGACATACAGAATATTAATGCTGCAGCCACCGTCCATGAGAGTCTTGGATAAACCATAGCCATAAATAAGTGGATTGACGACTAAGGCATATTTTCCTCGCCTGTGCAACTTAGGCGGATGATCAACGCGGTCAAAGGTGACTGCCACTTCCGACCAGTCAAAAAACTACGGGACCGTCGGAACTATTGCATTGAGCTCATGTAGAACTGCTTTCTTGACCTTTGTTGGTTGAGATCCGAGGAAGGTTCTTGGTCGGAAAATGTTTCTTCCCTTCCGGCTTGGGATTTGAAGCATCAGCTTCCTTCATGTCAGAATCTTCCTTGGTCTCTTTATCCTTTTCAGGATTCTTCTTTTCCTTCTTCCGCTTAGCCCTGTAGCCAGCGGTATCATCTCTCTTAATGTCATCATTAAAACGACACTCGGCGTTTGTGTGGGACGAGCCCCCATTGGCGTCTAGGTGATGCACACATGGGTTATTGGCAATGTCGGCCCAAGAGTAGGTTTTTCCAGGTTGCTGGTCTCCTCTACCTTGAACTCTTGACGTCCCACGACCGCGTCTGTGGCCACCGCCACGTCCTCCTCGTCCTCCAGACCCGAAAGTAGCAGTGACCACTACTGTTTCCGTGTTGGGCTTTTCTTCCAAGGTATTCTTGCGCTTCTGAGCTTGTTGCTTTGGTTGTTTTGCCGAATGTGGCATAGCTAGGGCGTTAAGTAGTCCCTCTGCATCGTCGTCAGCATCTGCATACTTGCTCGCCGTTTCTATCATCTCTTCCAAATCAGTGACCTTGTCACACTTCAAGCGATGACATAGTAGACCAATTGGGAGACCTGCAATGAAAGCTTCAATCGCAGTTTGGTCGTTTACTCCTTCACAAGAGTTCTTGGTGTCGATCCATCATCCGAGATAATCCCGGCAAGTTTCTCTGGCTTTCTGGGTGCAACGCTGTAGGTCTCCTACCGTACAGGGCCTCCGGTATGTGCCTTCGAAATTCCGAAAGAACGCACTTTGAATGTCATACCAGTTGTGAATGGTGTTCTCCGGAAGTTCATTGAGCCATGATCGCGCCGTCTTCTGCAACATGAGTGGGAGATATCGGGTTGCGACCAGGCTGTTTCCGCCTTTGGTGATACAGTAAGCTTGGAAGAAATCCTAGAGCCAGGTATTTGGCCGAGCTATACCATCGTAGGCTTGAATGTGTCTTGAGATAGCAAATCCTTCCTGGAATTTTGTAGCTCTTATGCATGGTCCGAAGCACTTTGGGCCCGCGTATATATCATCATTTTCGTAGCGCCGCGCCTCTATGTTGGAATTAATCTTGTGCCTTGTGTCACTTGGGGATAAGGATCGTCCCGAATGACGGCTATGGCTGCGGTGCCTTGGAGCCGGACTTCAGCTTCTGCCACCACCTCCTCCACCACGACATCCTCCTTGGCCTCCTTGGGGGCTGTTATGATGGCTACTTGGTGGGGAAGGTGGAGCAGCTAGGTTGTTTCCGGCTGATCGCCGGCCTCCGTCCGGAGCATCATTATTCCGGTTGTGGGGAGGATTTTCATTGTGACGAGCCCCCTGCCGGTTTGTCTCGGCACGGTGTCCATCGTTCCCTCACCCGTCAGCCGGACGGCTTGCATGTCTAGGAGGTGGCATTCTTTGTCGGTCCTCCTCCTGACGTTTCTCTTTATCTTCTTCCCTGCGTTCTTTCGACTCTCGCAGGGGAGGATTCTTCGGATTAGTGCAACAATTGCCTCTTGCTCTGCAACTGGGGTAACGTTGCGCCAGTCACGTGCAACTTTGTGGTGCTGTCCCGAAGATCCGGTTCTGGAGTAGTTATCTTCCCGACGGTCGAAACGATGATGCTGTGCCGGAACACATTGGGGTCTTACGTCAGCCCAGGCCGGGTCCATGCGACATTGGTCAGAATGGGAGACCAATTTTTGACTTCCGGATAAGGGACCTTTTGTTGTTGTAGAGCCTTGTTTAGTAGTTTAATGCCTAATCGGATCTGCTCTGGGCCTAGATTAGCAGATAGGATTTCTCGAGCCGCAACGGTGTTCTATACTAGTGTTGGATACACCCAATCCCCGTTGCTGTCACGCCGAGGCATCTCATGTTCTCCTCCAAAGAGGACTTTGTGAATCTGCGGGAACTAGTCGTCATGAATATGACGTTTCCTAGTCTTCTAATGTTGCCTGGAGTTGTACTTCTCCGCAGTTTCCATCCATTTCTTTTCTTCCTCGAGATTTTTGGCTTCATCGAGGAGTACTTGGCGACGTGCTTCTAGGGCTTGGGCCCTTTCGTCCGGCTCCTCAATAGTAAGTTCTGTAGCTATAGGAATAGGTGTGGTTAATGCATCATCGATGAGTTTACGTGCACCTTCAGTTATCACGTGTCCATCCACCGACTCTTCTTTGGGCTTGTCTAGGATAAGTGCTCCATCCGAGTGTTCCTCATATTCCTCGGCAATCACCTCCTCTGCCAGAGGGTCTTTTGCCGGGGTCTTGTTCTTCTTCTTTGCCTTCTTGGCAGCGCTGGTAGCAAAGACGGCTTTGGGTCCGTTTCCCGGAGTCAAACTTTGATCGGTACTTTTGGACATTTGGTTCTCGGGATCATCTCCAAGATCCATATTGTCTTATGCTTTGGGAGAGCTTTCTCCGGATCCTTCGTCCATGTCTTCTCCTTTTGCAGCAGCTGTGGAGTTAACCTCCTCTTCATATTCCACGGAGAACTTCCGAAAATCTGCCGACGTCATGGAGTCATCCGAAGATGCCAGTAGTTCGACGCTTGTTCCGATAGCCTCCAGCACGGAGTCGGTGTTGTCTCCAGCATTGGTGGAGCCGGATCCGGATCCCACATATCCGACAAAGTGCGATGCGCCCCTCCTGAGATAACTGCAGTCTTCATAATAGGCTTCATCGAAACGCCTAACGGTCTTGAGGATTTCATCTACGCCTGAGTTTTGCATCATCATGTGCCTTAGTGTGTATCTCAAGAAAGGCCTGTCTGTCTCGGCGTCATCAGAGACGGAACCAACGTTGTTGCTATGCTCCACCTAGATTTCAACTTCAGCGGGTGGGTCGATTTGGCATTCGGTCTCTCTCGGGAGATCCACTCCAGATTCAACTTGGACCACCAGGTCTGCTTCAGGCTCGGATTTCTCCACTATCTCCGCAGCTGGTGCGGGCTGGGTGGGATTAGGATTTTCTGAGATCCGGAACTCTGCCGCCTCCACGGACAAAGAGGACCCAGAAATTTCTTATGCCTCTATCATCACCGCTGGGGTGGGTGGGACAGGTTCAGCAAAGCCGATGTAAACATCGATCTCGCCAAAAGACATGATGGTGTAGGTGGTCACGGTTTCCCTAGCTGGAATCCAAGTCTCGTCGAGGACGATGAGAGGGACGTCAATGGCGTACAGGATGCGACCGACGGTGATAGTTTCACCGATTCCAATTCTTGCAGATTCCGCTCGGAACATAGATCCGAAGCTCACTTGCCCCACGGTGGGCGCCAACTGTCATCGGATTGATGACAAGTATGCCATGAGGGGGTCCTCGAGGCGTGCGAAAGAGAGGGGTGTGAGACGCACGGTGTCCCGGGACGGTGAGCACACAAGTTTACCCAGGTTCGAATCCGCCAGCCTTGGACGGATCCTACTCCTGCTAGTAATCCAGTAATACGGCAGAGCCGGATATGGGTTACAAGGGGTTCGCCTATGCGAGTTGAGATTGTAGACTATTGGGTGCCCTAAAGGCTCTACCTAGGATGGCTTATATAGATATCTGGCCTAGGGTTTACAGGAGAGATCTATCCGGCTACGTCTAAGAGTCGGTTACAAAGTACATCTTGAACTACAAGTAACACTATGGGCCTATGTCGGTAAGTCTTCTGGGCCTTCCCGTAGCCGGATTGGACTCCATCTCTTGTCCCTGATAGGGCCGCCCGTGAAGCAAAGCTCTAACCCGAAGTGGGCCACCCTGGTCAGTGAGGAACTGTAAGGATACCCAGAAAGTATATCCCCAACAAATCTAGCCACCTTCTCAAGGATTGCCGTGAGTTCCTCAAACTCCACGAGGGCATAGCTTGGATGTATCGTGATGCGGTCAACAGGGGCTATGGAGCCACCCAAGGCGCTGTGGCACATGGAGCTCTTTCATCACCGCCTGGACCACCACCACCCGCGGCCACGCCGGTTCAGCATCATGGAGGCGAGCCATACCCACGAGCCGTGGGCAACATGGGGATGATCCAAAAAGGGTGTCCCTCAAATCGAATGCAGAAGGCCATCACTCGCCAAGTCAACCTGGCGATAAACTCTCCACCCTCCACCAGTGAGTACCTCTGTGGAAGCGACTGCTGCATCACCTTCGACAAGCGCGATCACCCGCGCCAAGTTACTCGTCTAGGCCACTGTCCCCTCGTACTCGAGGTGCATATCAGGGGCTTTGATATGAGTCGCGTCTTCATGGACAGCGGCAACGGCATTAACCTCATGTTCGCGAGTACCTTGCGTGCGATGAGGATCCCTCTGACATGTCTGGAAGTTTCAGACACGACGTTCCACGACATCGTCCCATGGAAGGGCATATATCCCCTGGATAAAATCAATCTTGACGTCATCTTTGGCATGCTGCAAAACTTTCGGCGAGAGCGCATGGACTTTGAGGTCGTCGACTGGCCCTCGCAATATCACTGCATCCTCGGACACATCATGTTCGCTAGGTTCATGGAAGTGCCACACTACGCCTACCTGCAGATGAAAATTCCAGGTCCAAACGGCATAATCACAATCAATGGTGACTTTGAGAGGTTCGACAGGGAATTCAACAGAATCTCCTAGTCCTTCAGAATGCAGGAGGAACTCGCAAGATTGAAGGAGTCGACAGACAATAGTCTGCCTCCCTTTAGTAGGCCAAGTTCACCCGACCTGTCCTTCGACTCGTCGGTGCACACGAAGAAAGTCCAGGTCCACCCAACGGACCCGACCAAGACAACCCTCATCGCCAACAACTTGACTTCTGTATAGGAACTCGCACTCGTCGAATTCCTCCGTGAGCACTGGGAGATCTTTGCCTGGTGTCCAGCGGACATGCTAGGAGTCCCCAGGGAATTCGCCGAGCACTCACTCAACATGAATCCAGACGCAAGGCCATTCAAGCAGACAATTCGGCGACTGTCTGAACCAAGAGCAAAGGCAGTCGGAATGGAGATCAACAGACTCCTCAACACAAAATTCATACACGAGATCAAGGAGAGCATTTGGCTCGCTAACACAGTGCTTGTGCCTAAAAAAGACACGGATATCCTGCGGATGTGTGTGGACTTAACCTCCTTCAATAAGCACTGCCCAAAGGATCACTTCCCGCTGCCACGAATCGACCAAATCATCGACTCCACCACAGGATGTGAGTGCCTCTTCTTCCTCGACGCCTACTCAGGCTACAATTAGATTCGAATGAAGGAGGAGGATCAGGAGAAAACAGCTTTCACGACGCCCTTTGGTGTGTTCTGCTACAACACGATGCCCTTCGGGCTAAAAAATGCAGGAGCCACCATCAACGGTGCATGCAGGCTTGCCTCAAGAACCAACTTGATCGCAACATCCAAGTCTACATTGACGACATCGTCATCAAAACCAAAGAGGAAGCCTCGCTAATCGACGATCTACGCGAAACCTTCCCCAACCTCGATCGCTACCAGATCAAGATCAATCCGGACAAATGCGCCTTTGGCGTGCCATCTGGGCAGTTACTCGGGTATCTCATCTCTGCGAGAGGGATCAAAGCAAACCCGAAGAAAATAAAAGCCATACTGGCCATGGATAAGCCGAAAAACGTAAAAGGCGTCCAGCAGCTAGCTGGGGGAATCGCGGTGCTCAGTCAATTCATCAGTCGAACGGGTGAAAAGGCACTACCCTTCTACCAACTCCTCCGCAAAGCTGACAAGTTGGAGTGGACTGACGAGGCGCAAGAAGCATTCGAAGATCACAAGCGCCTACTATCCACCTCGCTAGTACTGGTGACGCCTCGTAAAAAGGAACCACTACTGCTCTACATCTCCGCCACCAACCAGGTGGTCAGCATGGTGCTCGTGGTGGAATGAGCCGAAGAAAATAAAGTCCACGGGGTCCAGCGCCCAGTATACTACCTCAGCGAGGTGCTCACGCCAACAAAACAACGGTACCCGCACTACCAGAAGATGGCGTATGGTGTCTTCATGACAGCCAGGCGACTATGCCACTACTTCCAGGAGCACCCAATCGTGGTGGTAAACGACGCCCACTCGGGCATATACTCAATAACCCTGATGCCACAGGACAAGTCACGCTCTGGGAATTGAATTGTCTCCACGAGACATCACATATGAAAAGCGCGACCCGATCAAGTCGCAAGTTCTCCCAGACTTTCTCGTACACTGGATGGAGAACCAGCTCCCCGACAAGCCAGATATGTCCTACCTCTAGACAATGCACTTTGACGGGTCCAAGCGAAAGGACGGAGCTGGCGCAGGTGTCATACTGACATCGCCCCAAGGAGACAAGATGAAATACATTCTGCGAATGCAGTTCACCACCTCCAATAATGAAGCCGAGTACGAAGCCCTAATCCATGGGATGCGGATGGCGAAAGCCTGCGGCTCCAAAAGGCTCATCATCTATGACGACTCCAAACTGGTGGTCAACCAAACGATGCACGAGTGCAACGCACTGAGCGACAACATGATCGCCTATCACGACCTCTACGACACACTCGAAGGAGACTTTGACGACTGTGAGCTGCGACACGTGGGCCGCGAAAGAAATGAAGAGGCGGATCTGCTCGCCAATATTGGCTCCACCTGTGCCCCCATACCACCTAGGGTATTTCTCGAGCGCATCTGCGAGCACTCCATCAAGCCCAAGGCTCTAGAGAAGAAAATAAGCATGTCAATGGACTCGGGGGCTACGCCACCTAACGAGCCAATGGCACTCGACGACCTAGAGCTTGATACAGGACTCGAAGGACCAATGGGCATCATGATGATTGAGCCATCTTGGACACAACCCTACATAACATATCTACTCAGCAAGAGGCTGCTAGATGATCCGACTGACGCGTGACACATCGCACGACGATCCAAGGAATTCGCCCTCATCAACGACGAACTGTACAAGCACAACATCATAGGAGTACTTCAATGATGTGTCTCCAACAGGGCCGGAAGGGCCATCCTCCTCGACATCCACGAAGGCATTGTGGGCACCATGCTGGCAGTCGCGCCCATGATGCCAAAGCTCTACAAGCTGGATTCTACTGGCACACGGCTATGCGCGATGCCAAGGACATCGTCCAGTGCTGCAACACTTGCCAGCGATTCACAAACAAACCTCACGCACCTGGCGCAGAACTTCGGCCAATACTATTGGCTTGGCCCTTCGCGCAATGGGGACTCGACATGGTCGGCAAGCTCCCAAAATCCTCGCGAGGAGGTTACGTCTACCTCTTGGTTGCAGTCGACAAATTCACCAAGTGGATCGAGGCCATGCCGGTGAAAAATCAATCAGGGGCCAGCGCTGTCAAGTTCTTCGTTCCCTTGTCTACCGCTTTGGAATGACACATAGCATCATCACGGACAATGGGACGAAGTTCACCTCTAAGGAGTTCCAGGAATTCTGCGAAAACCTAGGAATCAACATAAGCTACGCCTCAGTGGCTCATCCGTAGACCAATGGTCAAGTCGAAAAGGCCAACAGCCTCGTCTGCGGTGGAATCAAGAAGCGACTCCTTCGACCACTCGAACAAGCCGTTGGATGCTGGCCAGACGAACTGCAATCAGTCCTTTGGAGCCTACGTACAACTCCAAACAGCACCACGGCATACACTCCGTTCTTCATGGTACACTGTGCCGAAGCGGTGCTACCCGCAGAAGTACGCTACAAAGCCCCACAGGTGGTCGCTTACAATGAGCAGGAGTCAACTCTTGCACTCGAAGATTCTGTCGACCTCCTTGACGAGGCACGGGAAATCGCAGCGGAGAGATCAATGATCTACCAGCAAAGCCTCTGCAACTACCACAGCAGAAGACTACGCCCCAGATCCTTCGTCGAAGGAGACCTGGTCCTGCGACTGAAGCAACAAGGGCATCTCAAGCTCAAGTCCCATTAGGAAGGACTGTACATGATTACAGAAGTAATCCCAGGAGGCGCCTATCGCCTTAAATATTTCGAGACAAGAGTCGCATACTCCAACCCCTGGAACGTCGCGCAGCTGCATCGCTTCTACCCCTAGTCGTTTTTACATTACAAATAAGGCTATTCATCCAGACTACTTAGCCACACATTGTACCTCGTACTATTCTGCGAATAAATAAAGCTAGTGCCCCAAAACTCTGTATTTTTCCTTATTTTCTTGCAATTTTATCACTCGGGGGCTGCGCCACCATTTACTCTTTCGTTCTACGAACAAATCGCAGTATCCTGAGTAGTTGACACAACATCAATCGAACCCTTGATGAAACACCAACCCAGTTGCAATGCACCTGACAGGTTGGCAAGGTGCCGAGATAAACACAAGTCAGGCTAACGAAAAGGAACTACAGAGTACAATTCACTCGCAAAATATACAAGCTAGCAAGTTCTTCACATATCAATGGGTATTAATTACACCCAACATAATCATACGAACTTTACAACACTTATAAAATTATGTGCAGGATACAAATCATGCTACTGCTGCAAAAGAACAACGTTTGTTTGCTCCTCGAAGAAATCAACAATGTCCTCTGCTGGCCGATCAACCGCCTGATAGTGCGGAACCATGTTCCAGGTCATACCTTCCGACGGAGGTGGCGGCCTAGCGGCAACAGACGCAACGTCTACATCCAGCCTATGTAGTCGCACCAGCGATAACGCACCCTTAGCACCAGCTACTAACTGCTGCCGCACGCACTCGTGGACCGCACTTAAATCTTGAAACTTCGCGAGAAGAGCCAATAGGCTTGAAGGGACGGCGTCCAGTGGAAACATCGTTTGATAAATATGCCTAAGGCTCGACTACGCCTTCTTCAAATAATGAAGTACTCGAGAAGAACGATCCTGCAGGGTCGCAAGCACGATCACACGATCGTGGTCCACCCAAAAGTACCCACTCGCCTGTAGTTGCTCCTGGGTCAGGTTATTCATTCGAATGGCAACCCGGTCCTTCTCATCCCGCGGATGACAATCACTGACAACTACACCAAGCAAATGGCAAAGTGTGAAGACAAGGCATCGCCGCGACTGACTAAAAGAAGAGATGAGAAGGCAGAAAGCTAACATTTGAACTGTTCATTCAACTGCGTCACTTCCTCCAAGAGATACTTCTCATGGGCAGTGGCCTTCTCCGCCTTCGACTTCCACACAACCGCGCTACCGCGGACTATGGGAAACTCGCGCTCCAACTGCTTAATGCGGTCACGCAATCACGAAAGCAATGGCAGTTCCTCTACCTTTGAACGCGGCTGTGCCGTGGTTTCATCGGCGGGAGGAGAGTCACGAGGACCACTCAACATACCCTATCAAAATCAAGCAAGAAGCAAATAAGGGACCAAGAATACATTGATAAAAGCATGAATGCTTCAAGCACAGCAAAGTCTTGACAGGGACACTCCCATAAAAGCATAGTTTCAACAAAAGGCAACTACAACTATTACAGATTAGCAACTAAGGAGTAATCTGCTTCTTCGACTTGGACTTTGACTTTGTAGGCCTCATCGAATCCGTGGCAGCCTCTGATGCCACAGAGTTTCCGGTGGTAGCCCCTGATGCCGCAGCCTTCGCCGCCTTCTTCGCTCGTTGCAGCTCCACAGAATATCTTGCGATTGTATCGATGAGCTGTGGCCCATACTTACCACAACTAGTAGCGAACGGAGCAAACACTACCTGTTGGCCATCTATGTCAACGGGCTTCGCCTTGGAGATCGTGGAGGGATCCAACTCCACGCCATGGGCCTGCGCCATCGTGAGTGCCATGGTAGCACCAACAGACCACTGGGAGTTCTTGAAGTCCATGGGAATACCCCCAGCAAGGGATTCCACCAGGTCCTCAAGGTTGTCAATTAGCTCATCCCTGGGAGCTAGATCCTCATGGATGCGACTGAGCATACCCTTGGCTTTCGTCAACATCCCCTAAAGGGAAATGCTCCGGTCCTCGACTGCGGCCACGGCACCAACCAACACATCTGCGCGGTGAAGGGACTGGGCATCAAAGCTCAGACCACCGGCATCTGCATACATAAGGTGTTAGCACAGCAATATGGCATCAAACAAGGAGCAATGCAACATCAAAATTGACAATTACCTGAGAGGGCCTTGGCAAACAAGAAAAGTTGTTCTTCGAACAACTTCTCCCTTTCAGCAGTGGAAGCACACAAATCCTCTTCACGCTTTCGCAACTCCTCCAGAGCTGCGACTGCTTCGTCGCGATTCTTTGCCGCCGTGGAAAGCGCCTTCTCGAGGGAAGTAGCACGATGAAGAAGTTCATTATGCTCAGCTACAAAGCACAAGGTGTACCATCAATCGAATTTATAAATTTCACGAAGACAAAGACGAAGCCAAAACTAACCTTTGACAACACGGTGGTGATTGTCTAGCAGAGCGTGCTGTCGACCCATGACAAGGACTTGCTCCGCCTAGCGAGCAACTTCCTTCACAATGAGCTGTATCAAAAGGAAAACAAAGGTTCAGCGGTAGCACAAAGTATAAATTCGACTGCCAAAACAACAAAAAGGACGCTTACGTGATCCTCCAACGACTCCGAAGATGACTACCATGCAGTCGTCCGGGAAACCATCTAGTGTTCCCCAGCATGCGGGGAACTCGAAGAATTGTGCCTAGAGTGGGCCACCACCGGAGGAGAAGGAGACCGTTCAGTCACCTCCTTGGCCTTGGAGTCTGTGACTCCGGACTCTTTCAAAAATTGGACGTCGTCAGAACATGACGACGCTGCTTGACTACAAAACACATCCAGCAAAAAAAACTTCAGAAAAAGCAACTCCAAAAAAGAAAGCAAGATGCATTCGTGGAGGCAATACTCACCAGTTAAATTTATAAAGGTCGAAGGATTCCTCCGATGACTCCTTTGGAAGTCGCAACTTCTTCCGAGCGGGAGGAGCCACTGCGCGGAAAGGAACGGCAGGGATGGGCTCCTCTGCAACAGCAGCAGGAGAATCCTCCAGCGTCGATGGAGAGGATACATCTGAGTCCTCACTGTGGGAACATTTGTGGGTTCCACGATCAACGGACTCGAGGGCTTCCTCTTCTTCCTCCATGGGGACTGTGGACCCCCACTCGTCCTCCTCCTCTGCTCCGCGAGGAATAATCCCTTCAGGCTGAGGAGGTAAATTGGCAGCCACGCTCCAGTCTTGCAATCAGAAGATGCATCATTATATATCAAGCGCTTGGTGGCAATCAACAAAGAAAATACTTCATAGTACAGTTCTACCTCAGGAGGAGGGTTAGAGGAGTCGAAAGGAGGCACAAATGGTTTGCCCGGGAGATCTTCCTTGGCAGTATATTTGGTCAGCAATCATAACCTCCTGTCTACCTCACCCACAGAAATGCCATCGGCAGATATGCGAATGACATCGCTCGCACCAGCCCAGCAGTACATTGGGTGGACTCTTGCTTACAGAGGCGGGACACGACAATGCAACCACGTGCGAATGAGAGCGGCGCCACCCTCTTCTTTTCCTATGCGGCTTTCGAGGTCGTAGACGCGCTTATACAGAACCTCTGTTTCCTCGGACTCGCCAGGCATCACAACATTCTTCCAGGAGCGCGTCCTCTTGCAACACGCCGCAGGATCGAAGGGCACGAGTACGTAGTGCTCTCCATCGGCCTTCTGTTCGCGGATGTAGAACCATTTGTCTCTCTACCCTTAGATAGATGCGGTGATCTTGATGTTGAAGTAGACGGCAAAGGAGTCGACATGGATTCCGCAACCTCCTACGTCGTAGACTACCGAACCAGATGCCGACTGACGTTTCAACTTAAAAAGCCTCTTGAAGAGGCCAAAGTGTGGCTTGATTCCGAGCCAGCACTCGCAAAGCGTGATGAAGCAAGAGATGTGGAGAATGGAATTTGGGGACAGCTGGTGCAGCTGGAGCCCATGGAAACAAAGGAGACTCCTGAAGAAAGGATGCAGGGGGAGAGAAAGACCTCGGATGATGAATGCAAGGAACATCACCCAGAAACCCGGAGGAGGACAATGGATTACCTCGTCGCCGGGCACTCGCGAGTCGTCTTCCGCAGATGGAAGAACTCCATCTTGACGATGAATATGCAGCTCAGAAGGCTTGATGATCGATGCTCGCCAGGCGCCGTTGGTGACACGAGTGCCCGCACGCTTCTTATTCCCAGCGCCGGCGGCGCTGGTGCCCATGGTGGTGGTACCGCCCTTCTTCTTGGTGGTGGCAATGGTGGCCGCAGATCCAGTGGTGGCGCCTCCCTTCTTCTTACCCATCGTTCGATGGCGGTGCGAACGGAGAAAGTAACTAGGGAAGACATGGAGCTGGTCCAGTGCCACAAAGAGGAAGCACGCAAGGAAGGAGAGAAAGCAGCAATGGCGAAGGAGGCACGAGCAAGAAGACAGATGGGGAAAATTACCGCAGCTGCGCTTCTACTTAACCTCCTCACAGACGCCATCCAACGGCCAACAAAAACCCTACCAGACACGTGGCACACATTGCCATAGACACGTGGCAAAGCTGAACGATGAACCATCCCCCACTATTCCCATTACGCGTGGAAATTGAGGAGACGCAGTTAAAACATAAGATTATGCATGCCCAATCAAATCAATGTCAGAAAGTGGGACCCACCGCTCGTCACGTCCCGTCAAAGCCGCTCACGCGGGCAACTGAAGTCATCACATCATCAGCACTGACGTCATCGATTCCAGCAGCAAAAGAATTTGACTACTTTAGTCCTTGCTCGAGTCTTCAACTCAACCAAGCACTCGGGGGCTACTCCTAACAGGAGCGCTGGCCACGCACCCGAAAAGAATTTTTCTGCAGGTGTATGCACATTCAAGACAAACCCATCACTCGAATCAACGATCAATTGTGAATTATGGGTTACTCCCATAGGGAACACCAGAAGCATATTCGACTGAAACAAGCAACCAAAGACGACAGCAATCGCAAATGTTTTTAGTCCCCACTTGAGTCTACCACTCGAATAGTCACTCGGGGGCTACTCCAATAGGGAGCGTTGGTCGTGCACCCTATGATTATTTTTCCTTGTACATCGTACTATGTGTCGATAACATCCACACTCGAATGTTATGGAGACTTCGCCTCATATTTTCCCTACAAAGAGATTACATCTCCTGGGCCACCCGAATCATCTCCGCGATGACAAAAAAATTCGGATGCCGCACTTACAGCGTGAAGATAAGACCTGAATAAGGCCTGACAACGCATCTGCTGTGCACTACCAGAAACATATCCATGCTTGCAGGTACGATGAACATGCATTGACGGACGCATTGAGTGCACACACTTATACACTGGAATTCGACTCTTGTAAGACCTCCGCGGCCTGAGCGAATTACGCCAGCACTTTTCCGAATTCGAGTCCGGGGACTCGAGTTCGAGTAGATTGCGTTGTTTTTCCCTCAGGCAGTTAACTGATACCGATACATCGGATAAATCAGGCACATATATCAACAATCCCTATGACACAAACATAAATAGTCGAAAAAATGCTCAGTCATGCACTCGAAAGACTTCATAAAGTCCCAATCGAATCTGCGATTCCACTAGACACTCGGGGCTTCTGAGATGGGTATACCCTACAGGTACTCAAGTTTGGTATATACGGCCCAGATATGGCAGAAGCCCATGGTGTTGCCAAGGCCCAATAGAGAATTCGAGTGACCCACAGACTCTTTGATTGCTTGCGAGACAAGAAGAAGCTTAAGATAGAAAGTTCAAAGGGCAAACCCTAATCTATAACCGACTCAACCTGCTACCCGAGACCTAGCCTATCTATATAAGGGCTAGGAGGGGGCAGTGAGGAGGACAATGACAACCTTAGTTTCCACAACTCTCACCAGATTGCATCTGCGCCCCTGTAATCTTCGATTCCTTCGTTAATTCCAAGAGCAGACAAGCAGGAGTAGGGACCTCTACGAGGCCTAAACCCGGGTAAACCTTGCGTCCCCGTGTGCTTGTTTGCTATCCGATTGATGCCTCCAGCGCTCCCTCCTTCTCCAAAACCCAAGTCCATAACAATGGGCATTGACAAGTTGAACCCTCGTCAGTCCCCCATTTTAGCCTCTCATTACAAGAAATGTGTGCATGCTAAACTTTTTTGTCGCTCATGCCTCCCTGTTTCGAACTGGCAATGTTGCTCGATGTAGCATATGTATAAGGTCGCAGTGCTGGGTCCCACACATCAATCTCTCTATAAATGAAACGTGCATATGATGGACATTTTTGGTAGTGTCCACTGTTTTGACCTTGGCAACTTGTTGGGTCCTAGATGTCAACCTCCTTTGTGCAGGAAACGTTTCTATGATGGGTACCAGCTGACAACCTATATTTGAAAGAAACGTGTGTATGTTGGACTGTTTTTTGGGTACCAGTGTCAGCCTAAGGGTACAAAAAATGCTCATAAATGCCGAATTAAAAGAATCTAGGCTAACTTTGGGCGGATGCCCTATTTGTCATGGCTTATATTCCATGGGCCCGCTCCTAAATTGAATGGGCTATGGTCGGTGTCCACAAGACCATGAAAAGGCCGAATTTGAAGGTTTTGGGCTATGCTTGGGGATGATAGGCTAATTTCCTGGGCTATGCTTGGGCCTGCTGGGTCTGACATGTCAGCTTCTCTGTAAGTGCAACGTGTGTATGATGGACCTTTTTCCGGCTGCGTCTGCTATTTTCACCGTGGCAGTCATGTATGGTCTTACTGTTGGGGCCCTTATGTCAGCCTCTCTGGTATGTTCTGGCTTGTGGGTCCCCGATGCAGCCTTGTATGTTCTATCTGGTGGGTCCCTAATGCCAGCCTCTCTATACAAGTATTTAAACTTTTTTTCGAACCCACCCTCAAAAAAACTCGAGGGACGCTGCATGCTGGTGGGTCCATGATATCGGCCTCTCCGTAATGCGATATTGCTACAAGAAGAAATGTAAACCCAAGATACACACACAAGACATTCGAACAAAATACCTTCAAATCAAATAAACGTAAACTAAGTGCGGTGCCACTAAAATAAATATATTTGTAGAATAAATATCATTAAACTTTTATTAGTACTACAACTTATATATGAGTCTTCTTAAAAATATTTTATGTGTCTATGTTTATCTCTTTTAAAATATAAAAGGGCAGCGCTCCTGGCATCTCAATTTATAAAATACCACATAATGGAGTATTTTCTTAAAAACATGGGTAGGCAGAGTTTTTTTATTTTGAGAGGTGGGGGCAATGCCCAAAAGGCTGAATTAAAAAGAGTTTGACTATTCTACATAGGATGATCTACGTGAGTTATACTCCATAGGCTACGCTCCATGGGATTCATTCTCAAATTTCACTGGGTTGTGCTCAGCAGTCCCCTGACCCCTAAAATGTCGAATTAATATGTTCTCGGCTATGCTCCATGGGCTCCTTTCTCAAATTTTACTGGGCTATGGTCAACAGTCCCCGGACCCCGAAAAGACCGATTTAAAATGTTCTGGGCTAAAGATGGGTTGAATGAGCTACTAGATTTGTTCTCCTAGTTAATAAAAATTGCATTGTTATGTGCTCAGCTGGATTCGAAACAAAGACCTCAGAGAGGGAGGGGAAAAGCAATAATTCTTTTTGGCAGATATTCATGTCGAAATTTAGCAGTACAAAATAAGGTAGAAAAATTATCAACAGATTCAAAGTTCATATTTAGGAGCACTTGACCAATTCAACAGCATTTCAAAAGTGACCAATTCAGCAATAGAGACAATGAAATACAATAGCAGTACAGAGAGAACCAATTCTTGTTTCACCTCTAAAAACCTTGTCACGTGATTAGTTTGTCCTTTTCACCAAACACATTCGACCATTGGAGCAAGCAAAACTGACGATCAAGTCTTCTTTGAGTACCTTCTTCTCACATCAATGCATCTGTGACCCCCGTATGCATCCCAAAATGCCCAAGTCACATCTAGATTGTGACACTGCCATGTTTCAAAAGAAAAGCAAGACTATCTACTACCCTTGATTTAAACAAGTACCAGTATATCAATATTAGTTCGACAAAATGCTTTAGTAATAGCAATGATGGAACATTCGAGAGATTCAGTAGCTTTCTTGCTTGAAATTCAATAGCAGTATAGAGAGAATCAGTTCTTGTTCTAGATAAAAAAACCTTGGTGCACGATCAGTTTAGCCTATTCTCCGAAGAGACTTGATCATTAGAGCAAGAAAAACTGATGATCAAGTTTGCTTCTGTGTGAATATCTCCTTACGTCAATGCCTGTGTGACCGCCCATCTGTAACCCAAACTGCCCGAGACTCATCTAGATAATTGTGACAATGCTAAGTTTCAAAAGAAAAGCAAGACAATCTGATGCACTTCATCTAAACAAGTACCATTACATTACATTTCATTCTACAAAATATTGTACTAATAGTAATGACGGAGCATTTGACATATTCAGTAGCATTTGAAAGATGCAACAGTACAGAATAAGACCGTGAAAATATCAAACAGATTCCCGGTCCATATTCTGCAGCACTTGACAGAGTCAGCACAACATTCAAAGTGACCAGTTGGCAGTACATAGACAGTGACCAACAGAATTGACAGACTCAGCAATGCGGACATTGAAATTCAATAGATGTAGCAAGGCCTGATTCAAATGGAAAGCGAGACCATATTCTACACTCGGCCGGTCGATTTGAACAAGTACCGAACAAAATTTTTCACAGGTTCAGCCGCATTTGGAAGATTCAGCAGTACATAATAATAAAGAAAAATATCGACAAATTCCTAGTTCACATTTAGCGGCACTTGGGACATATTTAGAAGCATTTCAAAGTGACAAATTCATTTTTCCCTTTTCTTCGAACACTCATCGTGGCAAGAAACAAAACTAAAGATCAAGTCTTCTTTTGTGTGCATGCCTCCTTCTCACGTCACTGCCTGTTTGTGTGACCTCCATAGGCAACTCAAAATGTCCAAAGCCTCGTCTAGATTATGAGTTTATGACAAGGCCAAGGTACAAAAGAAAAGCAAGACCATCTACTGCACTTGATCTAAACAAGTACCAGTACATCAGTATTAGTTTTACAAAATTCTTAGTTACTAGAAACGATAAAACATAGGAAAAGCAGTACCATCTCCTGCCCTTGATCTAAACAAGTACCAGTATGTAATACAAAATATTCTGAAATACAAGAACTACTACTATACTAGTACTACTTTGCATCCAAAATAGTTCAACAGGGCCGATATCAACTGAGATATCCTATTACATAGTATTACGATTACTTACAGTAGTTTGGTTCTAATCGCGGGCATCGGCGAAACTCAGGATGAACCATAATGGAGTCTCTGGAGATTTCCAGGCAATGTTGGTTGAGAAACCTGAAGGAGTTATGCCCTAGAGGCAAATAATAAAGTGTATTATTTGATATATCTCCTATATGTTCATAATACGTTTCATACTATGCTATAACTGTGTTAATACGAAACGTTAATACACGTGTGGTATGTAAACAAATTGTGTCTCTAGTTACCTCTAGCGAACTAGTTCATTGGTCTTGAGGATGATCTGGGTTTCAAGATCATGGGCATTTATGCCAATTGACAATGAGGTCATGTGATTAGTTAAATGACATGATAGACAAACATCCGACCGTTATATCTTAATGAGATCTAGTTACAAAGTTCACCATTGATGATAAAACACAGAGAACCTCGCAACCTGATCCTTTGACTGTAAGATAATGCAGATCACCATTCTGGAGGAAGCTTAGATGGTTATAAAGTATCATCTCGTAACATGATCATCAAAAAGGTGCGACAGAGGTTTTCCAAAGGGATTCGTAGAGGAGTACATATCAAGACCAGGATTTCTCTAATCCATGTAACGGATAGATACATGCGGACATCTCGGTGACATTGCATTAATGAAGCTTGCAAG
The DNA here is from genome assembly GCA_023614405.1 of Avena insularis. NCBI lineage: Eukaryota > Viridiplantae > Streptophyta > Magnoliopsida > Poales > Poaceae > Avena > Avena insularis. The sequence continues at coordinate 230,189,505 of CM042692.1, forward strand.
CATGTGACTTGGTCACGGAATGCAATGACATGAGAACGGGTACACAAGTTCATTGGTAACGAGGCCGAACTAAGGTATGGGGTTACTTAAGATCAAGTCTCGAATGAATTAGGTATCATATGACAAAGGGAATGAGAAACGACTATCTCACGGTTCGAGCAATTATATTCATGAAACACACGAGGGTCACATGACCATCCAGGTCCCTCTGTTGATCATTGATGTGAGAGTAGTCTCGATCATGTCCAGAGTGTTTCTGAACCGAAGGATGTCACACTTAAGGGTAGGGATGCTTATGGTAGATGAGGTATCGGACAAGAAATAGAGAAAGAGAAACCAGAATAGTTCCGGGTAACATCCGATGGAGACCGGAAGGGGTCCGGAAGGTGTTCCGGAGTGAAGGAATAATATAATATGTGTATTTGAATGTTAATTGGAGAATTAAAATTAAATATATATTTTATTTTTAAAGGCGGCCCAGTGCTAATGGGCCTCACCCGAAAGGGACGCCCAAGAGGAAAGGCACCTAGGGAGAGGGGGCCAGCCGGCCTGGGCTTGGTGGGCCACCCCAGTGGGGCCCACCTAGGGACGGCGGCTGCGCCTAGGTGGCCAGCTGGTGTTGGGATTAGTCCCACAACGCCTGGCCTCTAGGTGATGCGCCCCCTCCCACTGTATATAGGGGTCTCCCCTCCCCCTTTGGGATCATCCCATTCACTCTCATTCTCTCTCTCATCCATTGAGGACTTCCCTAGAATATTGGGGAGGACTTCATGGGTGAGTTCTCCACCTTCACACTGCTGTCGTGTGATCAACGATCCATCATCTACTTCTTCTGTTGCTCGGCTGGATCGGAGTCCGGTTGAAGTCTCCTACACCAGACAGGTGACGAACTTCGGAGGCACCACAATTTAGGTGCTGCTTGTCTTCATCAATATACGCCTTCCTGCATAAGGCGTGCCTCTGTCTTCAAAGGTCTGAATACCGTTTTTCTCTTCCGTTGCTTATGTCTACATAGTATAGATCCTGGTATTAGTGTTCGAGTAGATAGAAGTTTTTTGTTTTCTGCTACGGAACCTCTTCAGTGGTATCAGAGCGGGTCTATGGGTAGACAAGTCGTATGGATAGAACACATAGTAATATGTGGGCATTGATTCTCTAGTTGCTACCCACTTTTAATGTTCTTGTTCATATCGCGGCACTGTTTGATGTAGCGGCCCCCAACCGACCTCACGTGGTGATTCACGAGACTGGTCCATGAATTAAAGTAGCTTACGGGGGTGTATGTCTCTCTGCAGTAGTTGATATGGCATTGACATTGGAGGGACCTGAAAAGGGAAGAAGAACGACAATCATTGAATCAATGTTGTGGCTCCACGGTCGTAGGTGGGAAGGGGTTCTACCATGAAAGCCCTAAAGCCACGTAAAACTTGCAATAGATAATATATAAGCGTCTATTTTTATTATTGCATAGGGGCATGTGTTGAGACATGGTAATGACGAGTTTATGAAACTTTCATTGAAGCCATTGATGATGATCAAGATGCTTTAACCACGTCGCAACACTTTACTTTATGAAGTATTACTTATTATGCTAGTGTAATTATATATACATTCGATGGTAGCATAATAAGATAATCCCTCACCGTATTCCAGTTATCGTATTCCCCTTGTGTGTGCACCACCAAGAAAGTTCTTCAGTATGAGGCAAGCCGTGATGATCGGGTGTCATACATATCCATGTTGCACTATGAATACACACAAGTTAGAACTGGAGAGCCTAACATGTGACAGACATGGCCTCAGAATACAGGAGACCGAAAGGTCGAGCATGAATCACATGGTTGATGTGATCGACATTAGGGAATGTCCACCTTTGATACTACACTGATGGCCATGATGATCGGGGGAGGTGTAGGGGATTGGGGTCATGTGATCACTAAACGAGTGGAGGGATGTTTGTTTGAGTGGGAGTTCTTTTGTTTTAAGTACGTTTATAATTAAAACTTGAACTCATTATTATGAACATGGTCTAAACACTTTCCAAATCCATTGTAGATGTCTCGCCCACCCACCTTCAACGTTAGCAATTTCCTCGAGAAGGACAAGCTGAAAACTGATGGAACCAATTTCACCGCATGGTTCCGCAATCTTAGGATCCTCCTAGTCTCCTACAAGTTGACTTATGTCATCGAGGCTGAGCTTCCGTATCCCATGATGGAAAGATTGTCTAGCAGTCCAAGGCGGATGATTTCTCCCTCATCTAGAGTGGAATGCTCTATGCCATTGAGCCGGAGCTTCAAAAGCGTTTTGAGAAGATGAATGCTTTTGAGATCATTGAGGATCTCAAGGCTGTCTTTGCTCCACAGGTTCGTGTAGAGAGGTATGATGCTTCCGAGCTCTTCTTCTCTTCTAAAATAGAAGAGCACAACACTATCAGTGATCATGTAGTCAAAATGTCTGGCTATGTTAAGCGTCTCAACGCACTGGATTGCAAAATCCCAGAGGAGCTCGCAATTGATAGGGTGCTGCACTCGCTGCCCCTAGCTATAAGAGCTTTGTGATGAACTACAATATGCAAGGGATGACTAAGACCCTTGCTGAGGTGTTCGCCATGCTCAAAACTGCTGAGGTTGAAATCAAGAAGGAGCACACAGTGTTGATGGTCAATAAGACCACCAACTTTAAGAAGCCGGGGAAAAAGGGAAAAGGCAAGGGCAAGAAGTCCAAAAAGGATGGCAAGTTCATTGCCAGTACCTCAAAGACTGCCAAGCCTGTCCCTAAGCCCGGCACTACGTGCTACTACTGCAAAGGGGATGGCCATTGGAAACGCAACGGCCCCAAGTACCTTGAAGACAAGAAAGCCGGCAAGATAGCCGCCAAGGACAAGGTATATGTGATATACATGGTATTGATGTGTTCCTTACAAGTTCTAGGAGTAACACCTGGGTATTTTATACCGGTTCTGTTACTCACATTTGTAACTCTCACCAGGATCTGCAGACTAGGAGGCGCCTAAGGAAGGACGAGGAGAAGATGCGTGTCGGCAATGGTTCGAGAGTCGAAGTGATGGCCGTCGGCACCCTACATCTTCGTCTACCGTCAGGATTATTTTTGGTTTTGAATAAATGCTACTATGTACCCGCATTGAGTATGAATATTGTGAGTGAGTCTTGCTTGTTGCAAGATCATTATTCATTTAAATCAGGAACAAATGGTTGTTCAATTTATATGAATGATATCTTCTATGTTCATGCCATGTGTGTGATGGTCTATTCTTACTTGATCTTGATTGTGATACACACATCCATAGTGTTGATGCTAAACGTTGTAAGCAAAATGATGATAATTCCATGTTTATGTGGCATTGCCGTCTTGGTCACATTGGCATAAAACGCATGAAGAAGCTTCATTCGGAAGGGCTTCTTGGATCATTGGATTTTGAATCCCTTGATACATGTGAGCCATGCCTCATGGGCAAGATGACTAGGACACCATTCTCTGGGACAATGGAGAGAGTTGTAGACCTACTAAGAATCATACATACGGATGTATGTGGACCAATGAGCGTCTCAACACGCAATGGTTATCGTTACTTTGTTACCTTTACTGACGACTTAAGTAGATATGGATATATCTACTTAATGAAGAACAAGTCTGAAACCTTCGAAAAGTTCAAGGAATTTCAGAAAGAGGTAGAGAATCAACTTAACAAGAGAATCAAGCATCTCCGATCGGATCAGGGAGGCGAGTATTTGAGTTATGAGTTTAACATGCACTTGAAGGGCCGTGGGATTATCCCACAGCTTACGCCCGCCGGAACACCATAGTTTAATGGTGTGTCGGAATGACATAACCGAACCCTATTGGATAGCGTGCGGTCCATGATGTCTTTAACTGATTTGTCTCTGTCTTTTTGGGGATACGCATTGGAAACCACTGCTTTTATTTTAAACCGAGAACCATCCAAATCCATGGAGACAACTCCATATGAGATATGGTATCGCCAGAAGCCAAAGTTGTCATTTCTAAAAGTTTGGGGCTATGAGGCTTACGTCAAGAAACTACAGCCTGACAAACTTGAACCCAAGCCGGAAAAATGTATCTTTGTAGAATACCCAAGGGAAACGGTTGGGTATACTTTCTACAACCAGGCCGAAGGCAAAACGTTTGTCTCGAAAGCCGACACCTTTCTCGAGAAAGAGTTTCTTGCTAAAGGAGTTAGTGGAAGGAAAATTGAGTTAGATGAAGTTGTTGACCCTTCTCTCCAAATTCCGAGTAGCGCAATGGAAGCTATTCCGAAAACGCTCTCCAACATGGAGGAAGAGCCCAATGATGATGACCAAAACAACAACATCGAGACTCCTGAGGTTCGCTGGTCTACAAGAGTTCGTGCCACTCCTGATTGGTATTGTAGCCTTGTGATATCTGTCATCTTAGATGAACAGGAAGATCCTACAAACTACAAAGAAGCTATGGATAGTGCTGACTCCGAGAAATGGATAGAAGCCATGAAATTCGAAATAGGATCCATGTATGAACACCAAGTTTGGACCTTGGTAGATCTTTTGGAAGGCCGCAAGGCCGTGGAGAATAAATGGATCTTTAAGAAAAAGACAGATGCGAATGGTAATGTGACCATTCACAAAGCTCGACTTGTCGCAAAGGGGTTTCCATATATTCAAGGAGTTGATTATGATGAGACTTATTCTCCTGTAGTGATGCTTAAGGCTGTCTGGATTTTACTAGCAATTACTGCTCATTTCGACTATGAAATTTGGAAGATGGATGTCAAGACCACATTCCTCAATGGTCACATTGATGAAGAGTTGTATATGATGCAACTGGAAGGTTTTGTTGATCCTAAGGATGCTGGAAAGGTGTGCAAGCTTCAGCAGTCCATTTATGGATTGAAGCAGGCATCCCGGAGCTAGAACCAACATTTTGATCAAGTGATCAAGAGTTTTGGATATGTCCAAAATCAACAAGAGTTCTGTGTTTACAAGAAAGCGAGTGGGAGCTCAGTTGTTTTCTTAATAGTATATGTGGATGACATACTACTCATGGGAAACGATGTGGATCTTATGAGAAGCGTGAAAGCATATTTGAGGAGTCAATTTTCCATGAAGGATTTAGGTGAAGCTGGATACATATTAGGAATCAAGATCTATAGAGATAGATCAAGATGCCAAATTGCATTAAGTCAGAGTACTTACATCAAAAAGATTTTGAAGAGGTTCAAAATAAACAATACCAAAAGGGGCTTTGTACCAATGATGAAGAATTGCAAAATGAGTATGACTCAATGTCCGGTAATGGATGATGATAGAGAAAAGATGTCTTACATCCCTATGCATCAGCCATAGGATCTATCACATATGCAATGTTAAGTACGCGACCTGATGTGGCATTGGCTCTTAGTTTGACGAGCCGATACCAATGTAATCCAGGACCTGATCACTGGACAGTTGTGAAGCATATCCTAAAGTATCTAAAAAGAACAAACGATATGTTCCTAATCTATGGAGGAAGCGATGAAGCTCTAAATGTAACGGGTTACATGGATGCAAGCTGGAACTCAGATCATGATGACTCGGAGTCTCAAACAGGATTTGTGTTCCTAGTGAATGGTGGGGCGGTAAGCTGGAAGAGTAAGAAGCAGCCGGTGGTGGCACAATCTTCAATGGAGTCTGAATACATTGCTACGGCTGATGCAGCAAATGAAGTTGTTTGGCTAAGGAATTTCGTCATCGAACTAGGAGTTTTTCCAAATGCACAAGACCGCATGACGATCTATTGTGATAACACAGGAGCTATTGCAAACACAAAGGAACCAAGGAATCATTCCGTAGCCAAACTCATCAAGCTTAGATTTCACGTCATCCGGCAGAATGTTGATGAAGGTGAAGTCAAGATTTGCAAAGTAGATACGGAACTGAATATGGCAGATCCTTTGACCAAAGCTCTCCAACAAGACAGGCATGAACAACACCGAGATTCCATTGGTGTTAGGTTCATGCCTATTGTAAACTAGTTTTATTTGTACTCTAGTGCAAGTGGGAGACTGAAGGAGTTATGCCCTAGAGGCAAATAATAAAGTGTATTATTTGATATATCTCCTATATGTTCATAATATGTTTCATACTATGCTATAACTGTGTTAATATGAAACGTTAATACATGTGTGGTATGTAAACAAATCGTGTCTCCAGTTACCTCTAACGAACTAGTTCAATGGTCATGAGGATGATCTGGGTTTCAAGATCATGGGCATTTATGCCAATTGACAATGAGGTGATGCCATTAGTTGAATGACATGATAGACATACATCCGAACGTTATATCTTAACGAGATTAGGTTACAAAGTTCATCATTGATGATAAAACACAGAGAACCTCGCAACCTGATCCTTTGACTGTGAGGTAATGCAAATCACCATTCTGGAGGAAGCTTAGATGGTTATCAAGTATCATCTCATAACAAGGTGATCAAAAAGGTGCCACTCAGGTTTTCCAAAGGGATGTGTAGAGGAGTACATATCAAGACCAGGATTTGTCTAATCCATGTAATAGATAGATACATGTGGCCATCTCGGTGACGTTGCATTAATGAAGCTTGCAAGCATGTGACTTGGTCACCAAATGCAACGACATGAGAACGACTAAACAAGTTCATTGGTAACGAGATTGAACTAAAAGTATGGGGATACCGAAGATCAAGTCTCAAATGAATTAGGTATCATATGACAAAGAGAACGAGAAACGACTATCTCGTGGTTTGAGCGATTATATTCGTGAAACGCACGGGGGTCACATGGCCATCCAGGTCCCTATGTTGATCATTGATGTGAGAGTAGTCTCGATCATGTCCGTAGTGTTTCCGAACCGGAGGATGTGACACTTAAGGGTAGGGACGCTTTGGGTAGATGAGGTATCGTAGGAGAAATAGAGAAAGTCAAACTGGAATAGTTTCAGGTAACATCCGATGGAGATCGGAAGGGGTCCGGAAGGTGTTCTGGAGTGAAGGAATAATATAATATGTGTATTTGGATGTTAATTGGAGAATTAATATTAAATATATATTTTATTTTATTGTTAAAGGCAGCCCAATGCTAATGGGCCTCACCCGAAGGGGAGGCCCAAGAGGCAAGGAACCTAGGGAGAGGGGGCCAGCCGGCCTGGGCTTGGTGGGCCGCCCCTGTGGGGCCTACCTAGGGCCGGCGGCTGCCCCTAGGTGGCTGGAGGGTGTGGGGATTAGTCCCACAACACCTGGCCTCTAGGTGGTGCGCCCCCCTCCCACTATATATAGGGGTCTCCCCTCCCCCTTTGGGATCATCCCATTCCCTCTCAATCTCTCTCTCATCCATTGAGGACTTCCCCGGAATATTGGGGAGGACTTCGTGGGTGAGTTCTCCACCTTCACACCATCATCGTGTGATCAACGATCCGACATCTACTTCTTCCGCTACTCGACTAGATCAGAGTCCGGTTGACGTATCCTACACCAGATGTGTTACGAACTTCGGAGGCACCACAATTGAGGTGATGCTCGTCTTCATCAATATATGCCTTCCTGCGTAATGCGTGCCTCGGTCTTCAAAGGTATGAATACTGTCTTTCTCTTCCGTTGCTTATGTATACATAGTATAGATCCTTGTATTAGTGTTCGAGTAGATATAATTTTTTTTGTTTTCTGCTACGGAACCCCTTCAAAACCAACAACTACTTCTTCGGTATTTAGACTAAAGTAGTATATTTCAGGAAACGACCTATATCCAAGTCCTATTGCATGGTGGGAGGTGTAGACACGGTTGCTTCTTGTCAGATATCCTGGGGCAACATCTGCACCGCCTACTGCAATGTTATTCGGATAGTTCAACCCAAGGTAAAGGGAATATGCTCTGAGGTTAGCAATCGCTATCCATGGCTTAGGTGGATACAAGTAAGAAATTTCCTTTGACTTCACCTTGCAGCCAAACATAGTAGCATAGGTTCCATAAGTGTGACCGCAGCGATCAACACTATGATCAGCAATAGGATTTCCATGACCATAATAAGTATCGCCATAAAACTCCTCATCAGTAATTCCCTTGATATGGATAAGAAGAAGGCGAGATTCATCTGCAGATATTTCTATGAACCATAAACCCCCTCGAGATGCACGCCAGGTGGTGACGAGAGAAGAATAGGACCTTGAAAAATAAATGACGGCCAAATCAGCCAACACTAGTTTACATCCATTAAAACTGAAGCTAGTGTTTAGAACAAGAATGGATCAAACTTACCAAAATACATATGATTGCAGACATAAACACTACCACTCTCAGTGGCTACAAACACCAGACCCTTGTGGATAAGTGCATCGGTATCTAAAATAGCACTGGAACTAGTTCTCAAGAACTGTCCATGCATACTCATCGCCATCAAGGGTAGCAATTGAATAGTCAAAGATAGTGATAAGAGAGAAATCTAAATAATCCACCACAGCTGTGGGAGCTCGACAAATAGCAATCTTCCGGAGGAGAATAAGGTGATCATTATAAATTAATGTAAATGGATTGTTGGTGGGTACAAACTCATTGACCTATGGAGAGGAATGCATTGATGAGTGTACACATTGACAAGCTCCCACTTGAACTCAGACCCAACAATGGTGATCCAATCTCCATTGGCACTTATCCATTGCTTACCCATACAACACCGTCAGAGGAGAACATGTCCAGTGGTGTTAGCTTGCATGTCGTGCCCTTGCCCCTTGAAGTACTCATTGCATTCCCATGGCTTCTTAGTCGGGTGAGAATGAAGAACACATGGGAGGCCAAACGGCTGAGAAGCATGTAAAGTTGCACTATATTTTGCCAAGTCAAGAAGATGTTTGGACGAACTAGCGAGGCTCGCGGGGTGATGTCGTCACATCTGGTTATGAGTTCTTCAAGCGGGCCTTCAGTAAAAACCTCCTGGAACAGCTCAGAATCATCACAGTCCTTGCTCGGTCCTGCCATCACAAGGGAGATGGTGGAAGTTGGGACAGTGGCTTGATTTTGTTTTCTAGAAAAGAGGAGATCGATGGAGGCAGGCGGGACAGGGAGAAGAATAAACACTCTCATACTATGCAGTGAACATGATCGGAATGTGACATTGTGGAGGAGAAGAACGGCGCAGCTTGGTGTAGAGGTAGGGTAATGGGGAACTAGGGATAGAGCATAGAGGCGAGGTTGAATAAAATGAAAATGTACGCATGTTCCTCTGCTCCAGTTCCCTTCAGAATAGTACTTCTCTGCTCCAGTTCACTCCACAATAAATCTTTCTTGTAAAATGAAAATGTAGTAGTACTGAGTAGAATGTAGGGGTAGCTGTAGGAGTAGCGATCCACCTATAACAATAATTTCTCCCGTTCTCAAGCTCTTTTGTGGTACTAGTTTCCAACAAAAAAACTCTTGTGTAATTTCTAGTAAAATTGATGGCCATGCCAATTTATAAGAAAGATTTCCATATATACGGATCGAAACAAAATATGCGATGCGATTCTGATGTGTTTTATTTGTACTAATACTTACTTCACAAAACAACACATTTTTTGCACCTAGGAATTTAATATGCTATTTTTGGACATAAAGGATACAACCATACACTAGAAACGTTGTTTACCTTTCCATGATGAACCCATCTACAAAATATGGGCACATTATTATGAACTAAAAATATATATGGAATTTGGCCACGGTCATCTTGCTTGAAACCCAGGAATGTTAATACATATAGTAGGCCATATTGCGAAACATGTTTTTTCAAAGGCTGCCAAAAAATTGTTATTGTTTTGAAAACAATCAAACAAAAAATAATGAGTACTAATAACAAAAGAATTCACACGACGTTCTCCTGCATGTACTACTTTTCGTGAAGATAAACATGAGTGTTGACAACTGTTTAAACATAAACATGAGTATGAACATTCTTGGATTTCAAGCCAAACGACCAAGGTCAAGGCCATATCTACATCATACTTTATGCCAATGATCCGGTATCCAAGAATTTGCATGGAAACAAATTTGGCCAAATTTTGAAAGCAATTGAAGAGGAAGTAGTATGAAGAGTAGGGCCCGATCATCTGCTCTCTCGAGAAGGAGCCGAAACCGACTATTTTCTTTGCTGAATTTTATGGTCCTTCATGCTAAATGTATGGACCTCAATGTAATTTTACCTTTTTTAGGTCCTTGATGTAGAATGTACTCCCACCATCCGTGTAAAACTCTAACCAAAAAGTGTAAGTGGCGAAATTTAAACAAATTTAAGCTTAGTTATCAATGAGTATGAACATTCATGGATCTCAAGATGAACGACCAAGGTCAAGGCCAAGCAACATCATACTTTATGGTGATGATCCCATGTCCAATAATTCGCATGCCGATAGATTTGGACATATTTTGAAAACAATCAAAAAGAAAGTAGTATGCAGAGTATGGCTCGATCAGCTGCTCTCTCGAGAAGGAGCCGTACACGACTATTTTCCTTGCTTAATTTAAGGGCGGTGCTAAATGTAAGGACCTCAAAGTAATTTTCCCTTCTTAGGTCCTTGATGTAAAATGTACTTCCACCGCCCATGTAAAATTCTAACCTAAAAGTGTAATTCGTGATATTTAGAAGATTTTAAGCTTACTTGTCAACGAGTATGAACATTCTTGGATTTCAGCCGAACGACCAAGGTCAAGGCCATATAAACATCATACTTTATGTTGATGATCACATATCAGAGAATTAGCATGGCAAATGATTTGGCCATATTTTGAAAACAATCGAAGAGGAAGTAGTATGAAGAGTTTGGCTTAGATAAGCTGATCTCTCGAGAAGGAGCCGAAACAGACAGTTTTCCTATTAGGGCCCTTTGTGCTAAATTTATGGACCTCGATATAATTTTCCATTTTTAGGTCCTTGATGTAAAATGTACTCCAACTGACTTTGTAAAAGTCTAACATAAAATTAAGTGGTGAAATTTAAATGAATTTAAGCTTAGTTGTCAACGAGTATGAACCATTCTTAGATTCAAGACGAACGACCAAGGTCAAGGCCATATCTTCATCAAACTTTATGCATATGATCCCATTTCCAAGAATTTGCATGCGGACAAATTTGGCCTTATTTTGAAAACAATCAAAGATGAAGTAGTATGAAGAGTATGGCTCGATCAACTGCTCTCTAGAGAAGGAGCCAAACCCGACTGTTTTCCTTGCTAAATTTAAGGGACCTTTGTGCTAAATGTATGGACCTCGATGCAAGTTTTCCCTTTTTTAGGTCCTTGATGTAAAATATACTTCCACCACTCGTGTAAAATTCTAACCTAAAAGTGTAAGTGGTGAAATTTAGACAATTTTAAGGTTACTTTTCAACGAGTATGACCATTATTGGATTTCAAGCCGAACGACCAAGGTCAACGCCATATCAACATCATACTTTATGTTGATGATCCCATATGAGAGAATTTGCATGGTGACAAATTTGGCCGTATTTTGAAAACAATCAAAGAGGAAGTAGTATGAAGAGTTTGGCTCAGATCAGCTGATCTCTCGAGAACGAGCCGAACCATAAAATTTTCCTTTTAGGGAGCTTTATGATGAATGTATGGACCTTGATGTAATTTTTGGTTTTTCAGGTCCCCAATTTAAAATGTACTCCGTTAAACCGTGTAAACATAATGAGTACTAATAACAAAATAATTCACACGATGTTCTCCTAAATGTACTACTTTCCGTGAAGATAAACATGAGTTTTAACAACTGTTTAAAGATAAACATGAGTATGAACATTCTTGGAGTTCAAGCTAAACGACCAAGGTCAAGGCCATATCTACATCATACTTTATGCCGATGATCCCGTATCCAAGAATTTGCATGGCAACAAATTTGGCCATATTTTGAAAGCAATTGAAGAGGAAGTAGTATGAAGAGTAGGGCCCGGTCATCTGCTCTCTCGAGAAGGAGCCGAACCCGACTGTTTTCTTTGCTCAATTTTATGGTCCTTATGCTAAATGTATGGACCTCGATGTAATTTTACCTTTTTTAGGTCCTTGATGCAAAATATACTCCCACCATCCGTGTAAAACTCTAACCAAAAAGTGTAAGTGGTGAAATTTAAACATATTTAAGCTTAGTTATCAACGAGTATGAACATTCATGGATCTCAAGTTGAACGACCCAAGTCAAGGTCATATCAACATCATACTTTATGGTGATGATCCCATCTCCAAGAATTTGCATGTCGATAGATTTGGACATATTTTGAAAACAATCAAAGAAGAAGTAGTATGAAGAGTATGGCTCTATCAGATGCTCTCTCGAGAAGGAGCCATACACGACTATTTTCCTTACTTAATTTTTAGGGGGGTGCTAAATGTATGGACCTCGATGTAATTTTCCCTTTTTATGTCCTTGATGTAAAATGTACTTCCACTACCAGTGTAAAATTCTAACCTAAAAGTGTAAGTGGTGAAATTTAGATGATTTTAAGCTTACTTGTCAAGGAGTATGAACATTCTTGGATTTCAGCCGAACGACCAAGGTCAAGGCCATATAAACATCATAATTTATGCTGATGATCCCATATCAGAGAATTTGCATGGCAACAGATTTGGCCATATTTTGAAAACAATCAAAGAGGATGTAGTATGAAGAGTTTGGCTTAGATCTGCTGATCTCTCGAGAAGGAGCCAAAACAGACAGTTTTCCTTGTAGTGTCCTTTGTGCTAAATGTATGGACCTAGATGTAATTTCCCCTTTTTTAGGTCCTTGATGTAAAATGTAATCCAACCGACTGTGTATAATTCTAACCTAAAAGTAAGTGGTGAAATTTAAATTAATTTAAGCTTAGTTATCAACGAGTATGAACCATTCTTGGATTTCAAGACGAACGACCAAGGTCAAGGCCATATCTACATCATACTTTATGCATATGATCCCATATCCAAGAATTTGCATGCTGGCAAATTTGGCGATATTTTGAAAACAATCGAAGATGAAGTAGTATGAAGAGTATGGCTCGATCAGCTGCTCTCTAGAGAAGGAGTCGAACCCGACTGTTTCCTTGCTTAATTTAAGGGTCCTTTGTGCTAAGTGTATGGACCACGATGTAATTTTCCCTTTTTAGATCCTGGATGTCAAATGTACTTCCACTGCTCGTGTAAAATGCTAACCTAAAAGTGTAAGTGGTGAAATTTAGACAGTTTTAAGCTTACTTTTCAATAAGTATGACCATTATTGGATTTCAAGCCGAACGACCAAGGTCAAGGCCATATCAACATCATACTTTATGCTGATGATCCCATATGAGATAATTTGCATGGTGAAAATTTTGGCCATATTTTGAAAACAATCGAAGAGGAAGTAGTATGAAGAGTTTGGCTAAGATCAGCTGATCTCTCGAGAAGGAGCCGAAGCATAAATTTTTTCCTTTTAGGGAGGTTGATGATAATGTATGGACCTCGATGTAATGTTTGCATTTTTCAGGTCCTTGAGTAAAATGTACTCCGAACAACCGTGTAAAAATCTAACCTAAAAGTAAGTGGTGAAATTTAAACGAATTTAAGCTTAGTTGTCAACGAGTATGAACCATTCTGAATTGCAAGATGAACAACCAAGGTCATGATCCCATATCCTGTCGAAATATTTGGCCATATTTTGAAAACAATGAAAGAAGAAGTAGTATGAAGAGTACGGCTCGATCAGCTACTCTCTCGAGAAAGACCTGAACCCGACTTTTTCCTTCCTTAATTTTAGGGTCCTTTGTGCTAAATTTATTGACCTCGATGTAATTTTCCCCCTTTTGAGGTACTTGATGTAAAATGAAATCCGACTGACTGTGTAAAATTCTAACCTAAAAGTAAGTGGTGAAATTTAAACGAATTTAAGCTTAGTTGTCAACGAGTATGTACATTCTTGGATTTCAAGACAAATGACCACAAGGTCAAGGCTAGATATCTACATCATACTTTATGTTGCTAATCCCATATCCAAGAATTTGCATGGCGATAGATTTGGCCATATTTTGAAAACAATCGAAGAAGAAGTAGTATGAAGAGTATGGCTCGATCAGCTGCTCTCTTAGAGAGGAGCCGAACCCGACTGTTTTCTTTGCTCAATTTTAAGGTCCTTTGTGCTAAATGTACGGACCTTGATGTAATTCTCCCTTTTCGTAGGTCCTTTACATAGAATATATTCCCACCGACCATGTAAAATGCTAACCTAAAAGTGAGTGGTGAAATTAAAACGAATTTATGCATAGTAGTCAACGAGTATGAAAACTTCTTGGATTTCAACTCCAACGACCACAAGGTTAAGGCCATATCTCTACATCATACTTTACGTTGATGCTCCCATATCCAAGAATTTGCATGCCGACAAATTTGGCCATCTTTTGAAAACAATCGAAGAGGAACTAGTATGAAACGTATGGCTCAATCAGCTGCTCTCTCGAGAAGGAGCCGAACCAGACTATTTTCTTTGCTCAATTTTAGGATCATTTATGCTAAATGTATGTAACTCAATGTAATTTTCCCTTTTTAGGTCCTTGATACAAAATGTACTCCCACCGCCCGTGTAAAATTCTAACCTAAAAGTAAGTGGTGAAATTTAAACGAATTTAAGCATAGTTGTCAACGAGTATGAAAAATTCTTGGATTTCAAGAAGAACGACCAAGGTCAAGGCCATATCTACATCATACATATGCTTATGATTCCATATCCAAGAACTTGCATGCCGACAAATTTGGCCATCTTTTGAAATCAATCGAAGATATTAAAACAAAAAATAATCAATTTCAATTTTCCAAGTGACAGGAATTTATTTTATGAAAAGCAATTAAGAAGATTTTTTTTCCTTTTTTTCTTAAGAAAATAAAGAGAGAGAAGAGTCTATGAGCATAGCGAAGGCAGCGAAAGAGATACGGAGAGGAGGTTTTGAAGGCAGTGTAATGCTAGAGCAAATATGGGATGGGTTCTTGACACGAGGTACTAGGTACAGTGGTAGAGCAAATTTTAGGACCTTTACAATATATTAACACAAAACAAATTATGTTTTATCTCTCCTTCACTCCCTCCTCACCACCCACACCCAGGCCAGCTGATCTCTCTGTAACATCCCAGCATTAGAGCTTAGAAATAAGCTGAGTTCAAGTGTGTGCACTGCATTCGTGCATAGAAAATCTGGATAATTTTTGCGCTTTTAAATAAAACTTGTCAAGTAATAAAACCTTACCTTGGTGGAACTGAAGTAGATCATCAAGTTGACTGCGATAAGTTTCAATATGACCTTTGCTAAAACCTTACCTTTGGGTAATATAATTTGAACTAAGTGTAAATCAAATGTAATAAAACTAAGTCACAACACACTGCTTAATAAGGAGTACTATATCTTATAGAGATCATTACATGGTATTCCACACAACAAATCAAGGATGAATACTTAATATTCTAAAGATTATATCAAGAGTTATCTACAACAAACCGTGGATACCCAGTCAAGTATATAACTTAAGTAAAAGAAACTCATAACTAAATCTTGAAACACTTGCTTGCCATAGTTATTCCTACCATGAGCATCATGGTAGTTCTTAAATATTAACTCTTATTACAAATAGAGTACAAAGATAAGTTGAGTCAAGACCATCCATCACATACCCTTAGTGTCATGTTAATAGATGACAATCCTATTTAACCAAGTCCTAGAGACAATTGATCATCAACGTTGAGTGATCAATTCTTGACCTAGAACTTATTGATTCTTAGCTTTGACCTGTTATATTGACCTTCCAAACACCTTAAGTAAATTAATAAGAAGAATGAACTAGTATGGTAGAGTATGCCATCATCAATGGAATGTGATCATTGGTGGAGATCAAACCATTTGATGTTGGAGGAGATAACTCACTCATGACTTAACTAGAAGAAGTACCTAAACCCAAGAGTTAAGCTAGTGACCATGAAGCTATGAGAAAGCTAGTAGTATTAGAGTATCCAATGGTAATCTTGTTAAGCCAAGTAGGTATAAACCTAAAGTAATTTTCCTTAACAAGATAAGCCTTTTAGAGAGACTAGTACAAGTCTACTACTTAGTGTTAATAGATCCTGATCTGACAATTAGAAGCCTAAGATTTGCTTGATCAAAGGTTGGTGGTCACTATTCTCAAGTCATTTGAGAATAGATGACCAACTTATAAACAAGAGTTGTGAGTATACCAAATTAGGTAAAGCCCTAGTAAGAGAAATCGTCTAGCTTGATCATGAAAAGTCAAGCTAGAGTATGATAAAGTATATAACATGAGTATATGGGAATATTATCATGCTTCTTCCAGAGGATTGGTAGCACTTGTTAGATAGTGAGCATTGTAATCTTACAATCCCTACAAGTAGATGTAAGGTAAACTTAGAGGAGTTAATGGTTGGACTTAGTAATAACTGCATTGATGGATTTATCAAAGGTAGTTTAGAAATGGAAGTCATATGTACTAGGAGAAGAATGAACGAGTACTATTGAAGTGGCATGACCATATCCATCATATGATGATGGATATGATGGAGTCAGATGACTAGATCAGTTAGACAGAAGAGATCTTAGTGAAGAAGATGAGAGATGTAAATAGAGTATACTTAGGAAAGGAATTATTTAACTATGAACCAAGCTTACTGAAGTGTGAGGATTGGAATTCTTTAGAAGCCTTAACCAAAATCATATCAATCCATGAAAAAACCCATGTCTACCTCTTTGTTTAAAACCTTTGAGTAAAGAGCACTACAAGAAAAGTTGGATTTTACAACGGACGATTTTCGTGGTTGAAGGCCCGTTTTTCGTGGCTAAAAGTCTTCTACGACGGATGCCCTTCATGGTAAAAGCCCCATCACAAAAGAATCTACCATGGTTTTTTCCAGACCATGGCAGATCGCAACCTTAAGCCACGAAAACTTGTTCCGTCGTTGACATGGGTATACCCTATAGGTACTCGAGCTTGGTATATACGGCCTGAATACAATCGAAGCCTACGGTGTCGCCAAGGCCCAAATGAAGAACTCGAGTAACCTACAGACTCTCAATTGCTTGAAGAACAATAAGAAGCAAAGATAGAAAGTTCAAAGGGGAAAACCCTAACTTGTAACCGACTCGACCTACTACCCGAGACCTAGCCTATCTATATAAAGGCTACGAGGGGGCGGCGAGGAGGACACACGGAACCCTAGTTTCAACAACCCTCGCCAGATTGCATCTGCGCACCATTGTAATCCTCGATTCCTTTGATAATTCCACGAGCACACAAGCTGGAGTAGGGACCTCTGCGAGGCCTGAACCTGGGTAAATCTTCGAGTCCCCTGTGTGCTTGTTTGCTAGCCGATAGATGTCTCCAGCGCTCCCTCCTTCTCCCAAACCCAAGTCCATAACAATGGGCATTGATGAGTTAAACCCTCGTCAATTGGCGCCGTCTGTGGGAATTGGGAGTGCTGATGTTGCGAATTCTTCGGCCCCATCAACCGCGATCTACAACTCCGCAACAACTGAGATTCGCCAGCTCTTCGGCGTGTTCGACTTTAGCGTCCACACGCCAGCCACTCGCCCCTCCTTCGAATCCGTGGGCGACAGAATCAGCCTGGCGATCGGGAGCTTCCGCTTCCAAGTTGGTCAGATGGGCACGCTTCGCATGCCTGACTAGCTAACGGTACCATCGATTGCTCCAGCATCATGGTTCCCTCCGCCGATCGGCACCCTCAGTGAGCTCCACACCTCGACAACAGTCGAGAATACGGTCAGCGACAGTAGTCACGAATCTGATCTGGGTGATCTGGCAACTGAAGACGGAGCCTACGGTTCCGGATATGAAAGTTGTGGGAGCAGCAACTTCCCCAACCACTTCATGTGCATCGTCATCAACGCAGGCGACACCTCCGCCAATCGCGACAACACGGGCAACGGTGGCCATGAAGCCGACCCGCCAAACGGCGGACCAAACAACGGCGAACCAACCAATGGCGGACCACCCAATGGCGGCCCTACTAACGGCGCTCCTGTCAACAACGGAGGGGCAGCCGAACCTCCCACCATGATCAACGAACAAACTGGCGAACGCATCGTGATCAGGCTCAACGATCTCGAGTGGGCTCGTTGCCGCGAAGCCCTACGAGGCCATCCTCTACCCTTCGGCTCCCCGCAAGAGCTGCTGATGGGTTACCATTGGCTCCTGAAAGAGGAATACAAGCGCCAACTGCAAACAATCGTGCAACTCGAGGCGCTTAAGAAGGCAGCCGACGAATCAAGCCTCCGACGAGCTAGGCTCTCTTCACATGGAGGATCCTCCTCTAAATGCAACGAGTACATCGCCAACAAGAGATGATCTCGACTCGCCCACCTCACCGAACCAGAACGCGTAGAAGCTGCCAAAGTCCTCGACTTCGGCTCCATGTCGGTGGATACACGCGGCAATGTGCTCCCGAAAACGCCGCAAGCCGCGGTAACGGCGGCCATCATGTACCTCCTCAACAACCAGCCGCCAGCTAGAGACCCTCGAGCCGCCATGCAACGATCTACGATCGCGGGCTTGGGGTTAATTGAGGCCGCCCTCGACAAAGAACTAGCATCGGATCCGAAGAAAGGCAAGGCCCTGGCAAAACGCTACTCCTCTCCCTCATCTAGCGACGACAGTCACGATCTATCTCGATGTCGCCGCTCACGGCGACACGACCACGACTATGATGCGCGCGATGACCTCACGCATCACAAGATTGACCAATCAAGGGCGCGACGCACCCGGTCGACTGACTCAGAGGATGAAGACGTGGAGCTCTACGGTGCTAGATGCTTCAGCAGGGCCATCAGGCAAAAGCGAATGCCCAAGGGGTTTAAGCTCCCATCAGAGAACCTGAAGTTTGACGGCCTGCAGGACCCAAAAATCTGGTTGGAAGATCACATCTCTTCCGTCATGCTTCACGGCAGAAGTCGAAGCACGGCCATGCAATGCCTACAGCTATAGCTGCAGGGCGCCGCCCGAGCATGGCTCAACAACCTCCCACGCGGATCCATTCGCAGTTGGGAAGAGCTGGTCTACAGCTTCATGCGCAACTTCAAGGGCACCTACAAACGACCCGCATCAATCGAAGAGCTGAGATGCTGCCAGCAAAGGTCGGGCGAGTCACTACGCTCATACATCTAGAGGTGGTCCATCATCAAGAACTCCGTAGAGAACATCTCGGAGGATCGTGCGATTGATGCATTCAACGGCGGCGTACGCCGCATAGAGCCTAGGGAGGAGCTGGGCCGCTCAAAGCCCAAAACCATCGATCACCTGATGGAAATCGCGAATCGCTGGGCATATGGACAAGATTTAGTGAAAAATCACGTTCACTCCGACGACGAGGCAGAACTCGAACGCAGACACGATCGACGAAGCAAACGCCGTATGCGCATCTACGATGACCGCGACGACGGCAACATGGTCGCAGCCGGCTACGCCGACAGGCGCGACGACAACCTCAACAGCAGCTACCGCAGCGGTGGATACCGCGACTCCGGAAAAACCACGCAAGTATGGCAGCGCCGCAATCGCGATGAGGCACCCGCAACATCCATTGAAAACAAGCTGTCCGGGCCATGCACTGTGCACTTCTACATCGAGAAGCATGACGAAAAGAAGAAGTCCAGCCACCTCCTCAAGGACTGCCACGAGTTCCTCAAACTACATGAGGGACTAGCTCGGATGAATCGCAGCACAGTCGAAAGGGGTTACGAGCCGCCCTAGGCGCCGTGGCACATGGAGCTCCGCCACCACCACCTGGACTACCCCCAAATGCAGCTGCGCTAGACCAGCACCAGGGAGGCGAACCATACCCACGGGCCATGGGTACCATGATGATCCAAAAGGGACGCCCCTCGAATAGGGTGCAGAAGGCCATCACTCGCCAAGTCAACTTGGCCACAAACTCGCCACCATCTACACTGAGTACCTCAGCGGAAGCGAGTCCTGCATCACCTTCGACAAGCGTGACCACCCGCACCAAGTACCTCGCCTAAACCACTGTCCCCTCGTCCTCGAGGCACAAATTGGAGGCTTCAACATGAGTCGTGTCTTTATGGACGGCGGAAGCGGCATCAACCTTATGTTCGCGAGTACCTTGCGAGCAATGAGGATCCTTCTGACCTACCTAGAGGCCTCAGACACAACATTCCACGGCATCGTCCCAGGCAAGGGCATATATCCCCTTGGTAAAATCAACCTCGACGTCATCTTCGGCACACCGAAAAACTTTCGGCGCGAGCGCATCGACTTCGAAGTCGTCGACTGGCCCTCACAGTACCATTGCATCCTCGGATGTGTCGCGTTCGCTAGGTTCATGGAGGTGCCGCACTACGCCTACCTGCAGATGAAAATGCCAGTACCTAACGGCGTCATCACAATCAACGGGAGCTTCGAGAGGTCTGACAGCTGCGATAGGGAATTCAACAGAATCTCCTAGTCCTTCGGCATGCAGGAGGAACTCGCAAGATTGAAGGAATCGACAGACAATAGTCTGCCTCCTGTAAGCCGGCCAAGCTCACCCGACTTGTCCTTCGACTCATCAGTGCACATGAAGAAAGTCCAGGTCCACCCATCGGATCCTGCCAAGACGGCCCTCATCGCCAACAACTTGAGTCCCGCATAGGAACTCGTGCTCGTCGAATTCCTCCGTGAGCACTGGGAAATCTTCGCCTGGTGTCCAGCGGACATGCCAAGAGTTCCCAGGGAATTCGCCGAGCACCCACTCAATGTCAACCCAGACGCAAGGCCAGTCAAGCAAACAATTCGATGATTATCTGAACCAAGAGCAAAGGCAGTCGGAATGGAGATCAATAGACTCCTCGACGCCAAATTCATACGTGAGATCGAGGAAAGCACTTGGCTCGCCAACACGGTGCTAGTACCAAAAAAGGACACGAATATCCTGCGGATGTGTGTGGACTTCACCTCTTTGAATAAGCATTGTCCAAAGGATCACTTCTCGCTACCGCGAATCGACCAGATCATCGAATCCACCGCGGGATGCGAGCGCCTCTGCTTCCTCGACGCCTACTCAGGCTATAACCAGATTCGAATGAAGGAGGAAGATCAAGAAAAAACAGCATTTACAACGCCTTTTGGTTTGTTCTGCTACAACACAATGCCCTTCGGGCTAAAGAACGGAGGAGCCACCTACCAGCGATGCGTGCAGGCTTTCCTCAAGAACCAACTCGGTCGCAACATTCAAGTCTATGTCGACGACATAGTAATCAAGACCAAAGAGGAAGCCTCACTAATCGACGATTTGCGCGAAACCTTCGCCAATCTTGACCGCTACCGGATCAAGCTCAATCCGGACAAGTGCGCCTTCGGCGTACCATCTGGGCAACTACTCGGGTACCGTATCTCTGCGAGAGGGATCAAAGCAAACCCGAAGAAAATAAAAGCCATACTGGCCATGGAGAAGCTGAAAAACATAAGAGGCGTCCAGCAGCTGGCTGGGCGAATCGCGACTCTCAGTCGATTCATCACTCGGATGGGTGAAAAGGCATTGCCCTTCTACCAACTCCTCCGTAAAACTGACAAGTTCAAGTGGACCAGTGAGGCACAAGAAGCATTCGAAGACCTCAAGCGCCTGCTATGGACCTCGCCAGTACTGGTAATCCCACATGAAAGGGAACCATTGTTGCTATACATCTCCGCCACCAACCAGGTGGTCAGCACAGTGCTCGTAGTCGAACGAGCCGAAGAAAACAAGGTCCACGTGGTACAGTTCCCAGTCTACTACCTGAACGAGGTACTTACGCCAACAAAACAGCGGTACCCGCACTACCAGAAACTGGCATATGGCATCTTCATGATGGCTCTACGACTGCGCCACTACTTCCAAGAACACCCAATCGTGGTCGTCAACGACGCCCCGCTTGGGCACATCCTCAACAATCCCGACGCCACCGGACGAGTCGCACTTTGGGGAATCGAACTGTCTCCACGAGACATCACATATGAAAAACACGACGCAATCAAGTCGCAAGTTCTCCCTGACTTCCTCGTGCATTGGATGGAGAACTAGCTCCCCGAAAAACCAGATATGTCCTACCTCTGGACAATGCACTTCGAAAGATCTAAGTGAAAAGACGGGGCTGACGCAGGCGTCATACTGACATCTCCCCAGGGAGACAAGCTGAAATATATCCTGCGAATGCAGTTCACCGCCTCCAATAGCGAAGCTGAATACGAGGCCCTACTACACGGAATGAGGATGGCAAAAGCCTACGGCGCCAAGAGGCTCATAATATATGGCGACTCCAAGTTGGTCGTCAACCAGACAATGCACGAGTGTGACGCACTGAACGACAACATGATCGCCTACCGCAACCTCTACGACACGCTCGAAGGGGACTTTGACGGCTGCGAGATGTGGTACATAGGTCAAGAAAGCAATGAAGAGGCGGACACACTCGCCAACATAGGCTCTACCTACGCCCCCATACCACCTGGGATATTTCTCGAGCGCATCTGCGAACGCTCCATCAAGCCAAAGGCCGTAGAGAAGAAAACAAGCGCAACAACGGACTCGAGGGCTACGCTGCCCAATGAGCTAATGGCACTCGATGACCTAGAGCTGGATACAGGACTCGAAGGACCAATGAGCGTCATGATGATCGAGCCATCCTGGACTCAACCGTACATCAGGTACCTTCTCAGCAGCAAGAGTCTACCGGATGACCCGACTGACGCACGGCACATCGTGCAGCGATCCAAGGCATTCGTTGTTATCAACGGCGAACTCTACAAGCGTAGCATCACAGGAGTGCTCCAACGGTGCGTCTCCACGGTCGATGGAAGAGTTGTTCTCCTTGACATCCATGAGGGGACCTGAGGGCACCACGCCGGTAGTCGCGCCCTCGTAGCCAAAGCTCTACGAGCTGGATTCTAATGGCCTACGGCCATGCGCGACGCCAAGGACATCGTCCATAAATGCAACGCGTGCCAGCGATTCGCGGACAAGCCGCACGAACCTGGCGCAGAGCTCCAACCAATTCCATTGGCCTGGCCCTTCGCGCAATGGGGACTCGACATGGTCGGCAAGCTCCCAAAGTCCTCACGAGGAGGCTACGTCTACCTCCTGGTCATAGTCAACAAATTCACCAAGTGGATAGAGGCCATGCCAGTGACCAATCAATCAGGACACATCGCATTCAAGTTCTTCGAGTCCATCATCTACCGCTTCGGAGTACCGCAAAACATCATCACGGACAATTGGACGAACTTCACATCCAAGGAGTTCCAAGAATTCTGCAAGAATCTGGGAATCAATGTCAGCTATGCCTCCGTGGCACATCCACAGACCAACGGTCATGTCGAAAAAGCTAACGGACTCGTTTGCGGCAGCATCAAGAAGTGACTCCTCTGGCCACTCGAACAGGCCTCGGGTTGCTGGCCAGACGAACTATAATCAGTACTCTGGATCCTACGCACAACTCCAAACAGCGCTACAGGGTACACCCTGTTCTTCATGGTGCACGAGGCTGAGGCAAAGCACCGCGCGTGGTCGCCTACAGCGAGAAGGAGTCAACTCTTGCACTCGAAGACTCCGTCGACCTCCTTGACGAGGCAAGTGAAATTGCCGCGGAAAGATCAATGATCTACCAACAGAACCTGCGCAACTACCACAGCAGGAGGCTATGCCCCAGGTCCTTCATCGAAGGCGACCTGGTCCTATGACTAAAGCAGCAAGGTCATCTCAAGCTCGAGTCCGCCTGGGAGGGACCATACGTGATTACAGAAGTAATCCCAGGTGGCGCCTATCGCCTTCAAGATTTAGAGACAGGAGTCGCATACTCTAATCCCTAGAACGTCGCGCAGCTGCGACGCTTTTACCCTTAGTCGTTTTTACTTTTACATCGCAAATAAGGCTACTCAGCCAAGGCTACTTAGCCACACATTGTACCTCTAAGTACCCCGAAACTCTATGTTTTTCTTTAATTTTTCGCAAATTATCCACTCGGGGGCTGCGCCACCCTGTACACATCTGTTCTACGAACTAACCACGATATCCTGAGTAGCTGGCACGCCAATCGAAATCCTTGACAAACATCAACCCAGTTGCAACGCATCTGACTGGTTGATAAGGGACTGAGATAAACACAAAGCAAGGCTAACGAAAAGGAGTCGCATAGTGCAACGCACTGGCAAAACATACACGCTAACAAGCTCTTTTACACATCATTGTCAATCAATTATACACAACATATATATGAACTTTACAACATTGGTAGAACTACGTGCAGGATACAAACTAAACTACAGTTGCAGCAAACGAACATTGGTCTGCTCCTCGAAGAAATCGACGATCTCCTCTGCTGGGCGATCCACTGCCTGGTAGTGCGGCACCATGTTCGAAGTAGAACCCGCTGGCGGCGCAGGTGGTCTAGTCGCAATTGGGACAACGTCCACATCGGGTCTGTGTAATCGCACCAGCGACAGAGCGGCCTTGGCACAAGCCACCAACTACTATCGTACACACTCGCAGACCGCAGTCAAGTCTTGGAATTTGGCAAGGAGGGCCAGCAGGCTCGATGGAGTGATGTCCAGTGGAAACATCGTCCGATAAATATTCTTCAAGCATGATTGTGTCTTCTTCAAAAAGTGAAGCACTCGCGACGCACGATCCTGCAAGGTCGCCAATGCAATTGCGTGATCATGATCCACCCAAAAGTACCCACTTGCCTGAAGCTGCTCCTGGGTTAGATCATTCATGCGAACAACGATCCTATCTTTCTCATCCTGAGGATGGCGTGCACTGACAACTATACCAAGCAAAGATAGAAGTATGAAGACAAGGAACTACGGCGAGTGACTACAAGATAAGGAATAAGAAAACTAACATTTGAATTGGTCGCCCAACTGCGTCACCTCCGCTAGCAGATATTGTTCTCGGGCGGCGGTTTTCTCCGCCTTCGACTTCCATACGTCCGGATTCTCGCGGAGTATGGGCAATTCACGCTCCAACTACTTCACGCGGTCATAGAGTCACGAGAGCAGAGAAAGCTCATCCACCCTTGAGCGTGGTGGTGCCAAAGTGTCATCAAGGGGCGGCGAATCTTGAGGCTCCCTCAAAGGATCACTCGATGTGCCCTACCACAAGTCAAGCAAGAGACGATAAGAGGACTAAGATGGGGCATAGACAAAAGATTCGAGTGCATTCAAGATTAACAAAAGTATCAGCAGATACACTCACCAACATGCATGTTCTCGACAAAAGACATATGCTATTTAACTATTACAAGATGCGACTACTGAGGAGCGACTGGCTTCTTCGACTTTGACTTCGGTTTTGGGGGCCTCATCGAGTATGTGGCAGTATCAGATGCCACAGACTTCCCGCCGGCCCCTAAAGTTGCAGCCTTCGCAGCTTTCTTGGTACGCTGAAGCTCCTCAGAGTACTTCGCAACTGTATTGATTAGCTGCGGGCCGTGCCTGGCGATTCTGAAGGGGCAAAGACTACCGCCAGCCATCGGTGACAGCATCGCCTTGGAGACCGCCGCAGGATCAACTTCGACTCCATGGGCCTGAACCATGGCGAGTGACATCGAAGCGCCTGCCGCACGGAGCGAGTTCTTGAAGGTTGCAGGGACGCCCCCGGCAAGAGACTCCACCAGCTCGTCCATATTCTTGATCAGCTCAGCCTTGGGCGCCAGCTCTTCCCGGAGGCGACTGAGCACGCCCTTGGCCTTGGAGAGCGTCCCTTGAACGGCAGCGCTGCGATCCTCGACTACTGAAATGGCACCCGCCAAGGCGTCGTCATGGCGGAGTGCCTGAGGGTCAAAGCTCAAACCGCTGGCATCTACAACCAGGCATAGGCATAAGAGTCAACACCAACAACAATTTCGGAAGAAGAAGAAAACACCAAAAATTCAGACAAAGGAATACCTGAGAGAGCCTTGGCAATCAAAAAAACTTGTTCCTCGAACAACTTGTCCCTAGCCACGATGGAGGCCCACAGATCCTCCTCGCGCTTCCGCGACTCGGCACATGCTGCGACTGCCTCATCGCGACTCTTTACCTCCGCAACGAGCATCTTTTCAAGGGAAGCAGCATCGCGGAGGAGTGCATTATGCTTAGCTATGAAATAAACAAAGATAGGCTATCAGCCGGATATATCACAAAGAGGACGAAGAAGAAGCAAGACACTTACTTTTCAACCACGTGGTGGCGAGTATCCAGCATTGCATGCTGGCGACCCATCGCAAGAACTTGCTCCGCTAAGCGAGCGGCTTCCTTCAGAATAAGCTGTGACAGGAGAAAATAGAAAAGGATAATAAGATGATAGAAGACGGTACAATCGACTGCAAAATAGAGGAAACAAATACTACACTTACATGATCCTCCAAAGACTCCGAAACCAATGGATTCGCAGTCGTCCGGATAACCATCTGGTGTTCCACATCGTGCGAAGAACTCGATGAATTATGGCCGGAGTGGGCCGCCAATGGAGGAGAAGGAGTGCGCTTAGCCACTTTCTTGGCTTTGGAGGTCGCGACTCCAGATTCTTTCAAAAATTGTACGTCGCCAGAAGATGACGACGCTTGCTGACTGCAAAATAAAACCAATATCAAGGAAGGGCAACTTCAAAGAACAACCAGAAAGAAGGACCCATCCACTTACCAATCAAACTTGTCAAAATCAAAGGTTTGATCCCTTGACTCTGACGACGACTCCTTCGGCAGGCGCATCTTCTTCCGATAAGAGGGCGCCACGGCACTCACAGGAACGGCAGGTATCGGCGACTCTGCACCAACACCTGCACCTTCCGGAGTCGAAGGGGACGACGCATCCGAATCCTTGCTACGCGAACGCTTGCGAGTGTCCGGACCAATCGACTCGGGGGCTTCCTCCTCCACATCAGATGGGACGGTCGACTCCGACTCGTCCTCTTCCAAGGCTTGACGAGGAATAACCCCCTCGGGAAGAGGGGGCATACAGGGCGACACCGCCCAATCCTGCATACAGAAAACAATTTAGCACAAAGTCAAGAAACATCAAAGAAGTAGTCGACAAACAAAGCTACTACATAGCACAACTGTACCTCTGGAGGAGGATTAGCAGCATCGAACAGAGGAACGTCTGGATCATTGGGAAGCACATCCTTGACGGTGTACTTGGTGACCAGTCACACCCTTTTATCTACCTCACCCGCGGACATTCCATCGGCAGACACGCGAGTGACATCGTCCGCGCCAGCCTACTAGAACATAGGGTGGACTCTGGCCTATAGGGGCTGGACGCGACAGCGCAGCCATGTGTGAATGAGGGCGCAACCTCCCTCCTCTTTGCCCACATGACTCTCGAGGTTGTAGACGTGCTCGTATAGCACATCTGTCTCCGCGGACTCGCCAGGCATAATTACGTTCTTCCAGGAATGCCTCCTCTTGCACGGTGTCGCGGGATCGAAAGGAGCGAGCCTGAAGTGGTCCCCGTCGGCCTTCAGGTCGCGGATGTAGAACCACTTGTCCCTCCACCCTTGGACGGACTCCATGAGTTTGATATCAAAGTATGTGCCAGAGGAATCGACATGGATACCGCAGCCGCCTACATCATAGACTACGGAGCCAGACGCCGATTAGCGCTTCAGCTTGAAGAGGCGCTTAAAAAGGCCGAAGTGTGGCTCGATTCCGAGCCAGCACTCGCAAAGAGTAATGTAGCAAGCTACATGGAGGATGGAGTTTGGGGATAGCTGATGGAGCTAGAGCCTGTAAAAGCAGAGAAGGCCCCTGAAGCAAGGATGCAGGGGCAACGAAAGACCACGGATGATGAATGCTAGGAACATCACCCGAAAGCCAGCAGGAGGAGAGGGGTTACCTCACTACCAGGGACGCGCGCGTCCGAACTCCGTCCTGGCGTAGAAGACGAAGCTCTGAAGATTTTATCGCGGACGCGTGCCATGCACCATTGGTGACGCAAGTGCTCGTGCCCTTCTTTTCCCGGTGGTGGCAGTGCTGGTGCCCGCAGCGGCGGAGCCACCCTTCTTCTTCATAGCAGCCACGTCAGCAGCGGGATCGGCCATGGTACCTCCTTTCTTCTTCCCCATTTCGCGACGATGGTGTGACTGGAGAAAATAGCTGGGAAATACGTGGAGCTGGTCCAAAGGAGCACAAGGAGGCAGAGGAGCAGCGGCAATGGCGACGGAGGCAAAGTCAGAAAAGAAGCAGATGTGAAAATTACCGTCACCGCATCGCTACTTAACCCGTGGAAGATGCAATCCAACGGCTAAGAAAAACCCTATCAGACGCGTGGCGTTCATCGTGCTCGACACGTGGAGTACCTGAAGCGCGAACCGTCCCCCATTAACCCCATTACACGCGGAAATCGAGGAGGCGCAGTTAAAACAAATATTACGCATGCCCGGTCAAATCAGAGTCAGAAAATGGGACCCACCGCTCGTCACGTCCCGTCAAACTCGCTCACGCGGGCAACCGAGGTCAAGGATCGTCAGCACTGACGTCATCCAAAATTACGCACCAGAAGACTTCGACTACTTTAGTCCTTGCTCTAGTCTTCGACTCCACCAAGCACTCGGGGGCTACTCCCATAGGGAGTGCTGGTCATGCACCCTATGATTTTTCTTCTTCTTTTTTACAGGAACATGGACAATCAAAGCAAACCCAACCACTCGAAGCACGATTTGACTGTGGACATGGGTTACTCCCATAGGGAGCTTCCTGAAGCAAATTCGACTGAAACAAGCAAACAAAGGACGACAGCAGTCGCAAAAGTTCTTTAGTCCCTGCCTGAGTCTTCGACTCAACCAGGCACTCGGGGGCTACTCCCATAGGGAGGGTTGGTCGCGCACCCTATGATTATTTGTACATCATAATGTGTGTTGATGACATCCACACTTGAAGCTTATGGCGACACCGCCTCATGACATTGCCCTACAACGAGATTGGGTCTCCTGGGTCACTCGAATCATCTTCGCGATGACAAAATTAGGATGCCGCTCTTGCAGCGTGAAGATAAGACCTGAATAAGGCCTGGCAACACATTTTCTGTGCACTACCAGAAATATATCCGTACCAACAGGTACGATGAACATGCCTTGACGGACACACCGAGTGCCCACACCCATATACTAGAATTCGACTCCTGTAAGACCTCCACGACTTGAGTCGAATTACACCAGCACTTTTCTGGATTCGAGTCCGTGGACTCGAGTTCGAGTAGATGGCGTTGTTTTACGCTAAGGTAGTTAACTGATACCGATACATCGGTTAAATCAGGCACGCACATCAACAATCCCTATGACACAAACAGAGCAGTCGAAAACATACTCAGTCATGCACTCGAAAGGATTCATAAATTCCCCAGTCGAATCTGCGATTCCACTGGACACTCGGGGGCTACTAACATGGGTATACCCTACAGGTACTCGAGCTTGGTATATACGACCTGAATACAATGGAAGCCCACGGTGTCGCCAAGGCCCAAATGAAGAACTCGAGTAACCTACGGACTCTCGATTGCTTGAAGAACAAGAAGAAGCAAAGATAGAAAGTTCAAAGGGGAAAACCCTAACTTGTAACCGACTTGACCTGCTACCCGAGACCTAGCCTATCTATATAAAGGCTAGGTGGGGGCAGCGAGGAGGACGCACGCAACCCTAGTTTCCATAACCCTCGCCAGATTACATCTGCGCACCATTGTAATCCTCGATTCCTTTGATAATTCCATGAGCAGACAAGCAGGAGTAGGGACCTCTGCGAGGCCTGAACCTGGGTAAATCTTCGAGTCCCCTGCGTGCTTGTTTGCTAGCCGATAGATTCCTCCAGTGCTCCCTCCTTCTCCAAAACCCAAGTCCATAACAATGGGCATTGATGAGTTAAACCCTCATCAATCGTAGATCTGTTCGCCAGCCCCTTTGACTGCTGACGTCATGCAAACTGCCACGTGGCAGCCGCCATTAGCGGCCAGTTACTGCCGGCAACAACCATAGAAACCATGGCAGAAGCCAGACCCAGCCAAGGCCTGCTAAATTCTAACTGGGTTGGCCCATTAGGGGAGCCCAATAAGAAGATGGCCTATTACTGTTTTGTCCTGCACTGTTTGAAATGGGACCAAAATTGCAGCCAGCAGCGACCCGCGAACTTTCAGGCCCAATTCTATTTTGGCCTAAAGAAGGCCCATGATGGTCCAACATTCTGCGGCCCATTAGCAGCCTACGCCAAGTCGCTCTTGTACATTTAAGGCTTGTGGGCGGCCCATCACTGTTTATCATAGCCCATCGTGGTCGGCCTACTAACAGCCCTTCTCTGAGATGGCCTGTTACTGTTCAGGCCTGTTACTGTCCTGGCCTTTCACTGTTCCATGCTTTACCTGTTTAGGCCCACAAGTGGCCCTTTACTGTTCTAGTCTGGTAAATGTGTCGGCCTATTACTGCCCTCGCCTGGAAATTTCTCGGGCCGTTACTATTCTGGCTTGTCACTATTCTGGCCTTTCACTATCGGCCCTTTACTATTGAGGCTGGCTACTGTTTTGGCCTATTACTGTTCTGGGATTTCATGGTTTCTTGCCTGTTACTGCGATGGGCTATTTCTATTACGACCTGCTACTGTTAAGGCCTGTTACAGTTATGGTCTGTTACTCTTACGGCATGTTACCATTACGGCGTGTTACTATTACGTCCAGTTACAACTTGTAGGTCGGCCCATTACGTTTACGGCCTTTTACAATTTTGGCCTTTTCTACATCCCATGCCAATATCATAAAACGTCTATATAATCCAGCATTTTTTACTATTCATCATCGGTCGAATACACGATGGGCCAATAACAAAGCACGATATTGTTCCCTAATCGACCTGCATGACGTAGTTACCGTAACGACTACCGCATATGTGGACGGCGTCAACTAAATGCATACATGACCAACGCGAGTTATCTAGATATTATATCAGCTGCAAACTTCTTAAAATTATTACATATTATCAAATCAAGGGAAAGAAAAATCAGCATTTCAGTTGACAATCAAGTTGATAGAAGAGTCCTCAATTGATCACCTGCATCTTCCTTTGAGTGTGATAGCTACATTGGAGGAGACATGATCTTGCAGCCCCCTCTTTGGTGGTGATAGCAATAATTGCACCCTGAAACTAAGTAATAACAAGTTAATACATCAAACAAGACAAACTACTCATTTGACTGATATGACAGGAGCTATGATCTGGAGTTTACAACTGGTCAATGGTTCAATTATTGACCAACACGTCAAACAGATAGGACAAGCAAGCATGCATTAAATAAGTGTGCCTACCATGAAACGAGCAATCAAAAAATTATGTGTATGTGGCTTAGAATTTCAGCAAAAATAAACTAGCCAGGTCATTTCAACAAATATATATGGAAGCAGTTATATATCCTAAAATGCAAGAGACGTCGGGTGACTTGGAATTTGCGCTGAGACACAAAATGGCATGCAGTTACTTCCATAGCGAAGAATGAACCAGATAAAAATTATAATTGCATCATACGAGAACTTGTAGAGCAGGAATGCAAACCACGAATGAACTATATATTATAGAGGATAGTTATGTCGTGACTTAGGACGAACCAGACCCAGAACCAGATGCAAGATATAATGGTGTCGCTCGTGAACCTCTAGAGTAGGACAAACAAGCATTCGACAAGTGTTCCTAGAATTAAATGAGCAATCAAACAAAGTGTTTCTTAGAATTTCAGCAAATATAAACAAGCGAGGTCATTTCAGCAAATATATATGGAAGCAGTGGCATATCCTGGAATGCATAGTCGTTGGGTGACTCAGAATTTGCGGTGAGCTACACAATGGCATGTAGTTTCTGTCATAGCTAAGAATCAACAAGATAGAAATTATAATGGCATGATAAAAGAACGTCTAGAGCAGGAATGCAAACCACGAGTGAACTACATAGTAGAGGACAGTTATGTCGTTGTCAGGACGAACCAGCACCAGATAAGGAATTAATGGCATCCCTTGTGAACCTGTAGAATAGACTATGCAAACCAACATGTTCATTGTTCCATTTTGAGCTATATGCAAGAAAAAGAAAATAGTTAGTGATGCAGCTTTTGAAGAAGCAGATGGCAACAACAAAATTATAATTGAATTAGTACAAAGAGTTTAAACAGCTACTAAAGGATAGCAGAATGATGCCAAGGAGGAAATAATAGCAGGAACTTATCTCAGGATGAACCAGATAGATTCGGCAACTGTAGAGTAGGGAATCCATACTAATATTTTCCGCTGACTTTAGATTTTGCAAGAATGACACGGTAGCATTCAATTACTGTTGTATGGAGTAGCTAAGAACATGTGTATGACAAAATAACAGACATGTCCATGACTTGAAATTTGTAGAGCAGCGCATGCAAAACAACATGTCTAATGGCCTTGTATGTACTAGCACGAAGAACATGCATGCCCACTGACTTGTATGTACGAGCACGATGACAAAAATGCAGTTCACTGCGACAGGCTTGAACCTGCTATACTGCTGACAAAACAAAAATGGATTGCAGATTTGGTTAACCTTGGTCGGAGAGGCATCTAAGCATCGTCGGTACCGTGCGGGTGACGTCCAGGTCACCAAGGGTGCTGCGGTTGCGGTGGCTGTTGGCGTCGGGGAAGCAGATCTTGGGTGGTTAATGCCGGCTTGAGCGTGATGGATGAGAGCATCACTAAGGCAGATTCAGTGTAGTGAACAGTGACGACCGAGCAGCTGGTCTGGAGCGGTGGACATGGAACTCCCTGAACTATATCACGTCTGGTGTACACCGGTGAAGCGGATCCGATACGGTTGGGTAGCTTTCGGCGACCAGGAAGCAGAGCTTGGGCGGTCGATGACGCCATCGGCATTGTGAATGACACCGCAACTCTAGTGTAATGGCAGAGAGACCCGATGAACTAGATCTGGTGGGTGAGCATCGGTGAAGCGGCTCTGTGGCGGTGAATGAGACCGCCGCTCAAGCAGGTCCAGCCGCTGTGGAATTGCCGCCGATCGGTGCGCGTCGTGGTCGTGGAGGTGAGGGCGTGGGAGAGAGGGGCTAGGATTTTTGGAAGGACCAGTGGGAAAATCTAGGCGAATCCGGACTAAGGAGGTGAACAGAAACATAAATTATGATCGTGCCCCCAAGCTATCGACTTTATCTTGCCCATAGGGCGT
Organism: Avena insularis; assembly: GCA_023614405.1. NCBI lineage: Eukaryota > Viridiplantae > Streptophyta > Magnoliopsida > Poales > Poaceae > Avena > Avena insularis. The sequence goes on from CM042692.1 coordinate 230,222,702, forward strand.
CAGAACAATGGGTATAATCAGAATTTTGAAGTCAAATTTTTTTGAAACTGAGGGGCGAGAAATGCTTCTAGATTGGTGTGTGATTTTGCCGCTTGATTGAGATATTGAATTATGCGACCGTCCATCTAATAATAATATAAAAATGGTACTTCCCTGGTGGGATATTTTGCCTCAAAGTTTTTGAAAGTGAGGGGCAGGAAATGCTTCAAAGTTAGTGTATGGTTTAGCCGCTCGATTGAGATTTTGAATTTGACAAGCGCCCATCTGATAATAATACAAAAATGGTATATCCCCGGTGGGAGATTTTGCCTCAATGTTTTTGAAACGGAGGGGCGGGAAATGCTTCAAAGTCGGTGTGCGGTTTTGCCGCTCGATTAATATTTTGAATTTGACAAGCGCCCATCTGATAATAATAATAATAATACAAAAATGATACTCCCTAGGTGGGAGATTTTAGCTCAAAGTTTTTGAAATGGTTAAGCGGGAAATGCTTCGAAGTTGGTGTGTGTGATTTTGCCGCTCGATTGAGATTTTGAATTTTGCTAGCGTCCATGTACTACTAGTAGTAGTAGTAAAAAAATGTGGTAGAACTTACGGCTATATGGTCAGGAATTCATGGCCGAGAGTCACATCAATTGATCATTCATATAACCACACTTGAGGTACTCTCTGTTTTCGGTATTACTAGGCCAGAGTAGTACTAGTTCGGAGAATTAACTTCACCAACTCTCTTTATAGATAGTTATTGCATACAGTAGTAATCCTAAAATCCAGCCAATACACGTGGCCACCGCATCTAATTGAAAACATGCAAGGCAATGGATGCACTCACGTTTTAATAACATGATCGGCCGGGAGCATTACACGACGTGGTGGTTCATATTTGACGGTCAACTAGAGGAGTAACTGAGAAAAACTAGGAGCATTAATTGGTCCTCTAGCCTAGCAATTGAGGTTGTAAAATAACTAAGAGGTATATACAACTTTAGTCCCACATCTTGCATCGCGAGAGCGTTTTAGTCTCACATATTGAAAAATGAGCAATACTAGTCCCTCAACTTATATCTAGAGAACATGTTAGTCCAATTTAATGGAATTTCAGTGCATTTGACTTAATTGGTCCACAAATGATGTTGATTTGTTTAAAATGACCCCCTATATTTTTATGTCATTTTTGTCCCTATGCGGACTATTAAGTGAGCCACCTATTAGTAGACGTACAAATAAAATAGTTAAATCTCTAAGAGGAGAATAGATTAGAACTTAACACTTTTGTACAATGATACATACACCCACAAGCCACTATGCCAGTAGATGCCCACGACTACTCTTATGAGACAAGGAGTACTTGAGAGGACATAATTATGCCAGATTTGGAGTACTTGGGGGGGAAGTAATTATTTATACAAAAAAAAAGCACATACGAACGCAAAAAATTCTCACGTATATGTTGGCACGGTCCATAATATCAATTGTATAGCTTTGTCGTTAACGTAGTAGCTAGCTGCAGTGTCTAGAATAAACTTGAGTTTTTTCTTATTCGCAAAAATGAAAAGGAATAAAGTTGAGTTGTTATTGTACCCCAGAACACATATTTTTGTATATCCAAAATAAAGAACACATCAGCCATAGAGCTCTTCAGTTAAACACTTCTGTGTGCATGCTGTAGTGGCAAGGTTGATTTCTTCAGTAACGTAGGTAATCGGTTTGATACCCTACAATGCATTGGTAGTTTTTCTTACTTGTTTTCTTATTTAGATCCTCTTGTCAAGTCGTACCAAGGTCACAACTGGCAGGCACAAAATACACAGGGGTCATTTTGCAAAAATTATGATGCCACATGTCACTTCCATAATTAGTTACGACGAATTCGGACAAAATCATAGAAATTTGATTGAATTGGACTAAAATGTTCCTGGTTACAAGTTGTGGGGCTAGTGTTGCTCACTTTGCAAGATGTGGGACTAAAACGCTCCCGCGGTGCAAGTTGTGGGACTAAAAACGTATATAACTCAATAATTAATGACCGTGCAATTGAGAGAACATGAGGTTTTTATCTCCACAGAGGATACACCCCATCCAGCCACATGGTGAGCATCCAAGTGCACAGCTAAAAAGCGAAATTGAAAAATGGAAAATGCCATGCAAAAAATGGAAAATGCCCTGCGTTTGCATGTGCCCCGAGGGACCAGGGAGCATAGGTTTTCTTCTTAGATTTTGGGAAATTAAATACAATGAGGTTATGATACTACTACTACTAGTATCATCCTACACCTACACACCCGCGTGCTCCCAGGAGTCGTAATCTAGTGTGCGCACGACCGTTGTACCGTAATTAGTGCGTGTGAGCATGCGTGTTCCCGTGCTAGTTTGATGAAACGCACTTGCGGTTGCTGTGTGCATGTGGTTGTCTTATTTCCACACGATTTGCTTGGCTTTCCCAGGCCTTTGTTTAAATGTGTGTCTCTAGAACCGCTTCCTCTGCCAGTCGGTGGGACCGAGACCACACGAACGCCATCATCCATGGCTGGCAAGAAGTAGGAGGACTCGCCATGGGCTGGTCTCCCAGGGGGACTCGTCCAGAAGATTGGTGACATCTTCCTTTCGACGGACGACTTCGACTACTATGCCGCCTTTCGGGCAGTCTGCAGCGCCTGGCGTGGCTTCATGGAGGAGCGCCTTATGCCAGCCAACTGGATTGTTCTAGAGCACCAGTTATCGGAGGAGTATCGGGTAGAAGACGCTGCCATCACGTTGCTGAACGTGAGAACTGGCCGCCAACTTGAGAAGAAGATTAGCCGGGTTATTCGTAGGTTCTTTCTTTATATTCATCTATATATATGATCCTTTTTTGCATTCACATCCTATACTATCTGTTTTTCAAGTTCTGTTTCTTCGTCCACTTGTTGCCCAGGGTTTTGCTCGATGGTTTACCTTGATTGAATTTCAGTCTGTTTACCTTGACTGAATCTCTGTTTCTCCTCCCTCTATCTCTACAAGGTACTTTAATGTCGGTAGCACAACCGGCGGCCTCGTTGTGCTTGGGTAGAGGGTGCAGCCATACAAGACCCGGTTGTACAACCCCTTCTCGGGCACTATCAAGCGCCTGAGGGCGGAGATACCGACCGAGCAGGTGGCTTCTGTCGCTGTGAAGATGTTCCCGTCATTGATGGTGTTTACATCAAACCATTAGAACACCAGCATTTGGTTGGAGGATAAGAGCACGGAGGAAGGGAGTCGCCCGATCTTTGGTGAAGGGTGGTACTCGCCGTATGACTTCGTGGAACTCTGGAGCATGACTTCTTACACCGCTGATGTTTTTGTCATAGACAGATACGGGTCTGTCCTCTCGACTATGTGGTGATGCTGCTCATGGAGATGTCTAGCTGCAGCGCTCTGCACGAACCTTGGAGATGCATCCCACTGTTGCAGGCCCTGTTCCGGGCTGCCAGTTCCCAGAGAATCGTTTTTAACTCGTCGAGTCCGATGGGGAGTTGTTGTTCGTTGTGACTGGACCAGTCTATGGCGGTAGGCCGGTTGTTTACCGGGTTGATACCCAGAACCGTGTCCTTCAGCCGGTCAGAGGCATCGGAAGTCGTGCTCTCTTCGTTGCTAACAATCGGTGTCTCTGCGTCGATAGTGCCAGGGTACCACGGTGCAGGCGGGTAGCATATACTATGCGTACCTATCCGAGATTAGATCTTACAACTTTGTGGCTCTTGCGTGGAAAGAGGAGCCAAGCATTGTAGATGGGTATGGAGTAGGAGGATTATGGATCAATGATCGTCCTTTCAAACTCGATCGATTGCTGGCGGAGTATTGCAGAATCGTCGAGCATTCTGAGCTACAGATGGTGCCGCCATATCACGAGGATGGTAGCACCCACTACAATTAATATGACGGCTATCCATCAATTTGATGGATTGTGTGGGTCTACTCCTGATGTATTCTCTTCAGGTCAGCTCTTTATGTGTTCACTTTGTTGAGTGGACGTCTATGAATTTTGCAAGTTCTATGGTGCCCGTATAATACAATGGACGTTCTCCCTGTTCCGGTAGATCGTGTGTTGTACCTCTTACAATTTCACTGTTTTTTCATGTGTTTGTAGTAATTCTGATAGATTCTTAGTTTGTAACAATCCTCAAACAACTTACAACTGCAAATTACAGTAGATTATTACAATCCTCATTAAACTTGATAGTAATAAAATGAAGCATAAAAGTTGCATCAGAGTCCAGACAACTAAAAAAACACCATAACTGGTGTTACAGAAAAGGTCTCTATGGAGCTTGCATCCCGAGACATATAACAACTGGCTTCCCATGAGAGCTGCAGGTGAGATTATTAAGTATGTTCTACGTTAAAGCTTGCCTGTTTTTCAATTCATATAAGTCTTTGCGTGCTATGGTGATTACTGAATCTGTTTTGTTGGCTTCTTGCTCAACAATATCACGGGCATCTTGGAGGGCATCCTCAAATAATCAGTCGGCTGAAAAACGAGGACCAGTCGAAGTGGTGTGCCATGAGCATTAGGTGTTGTCACAGCTGCTGTGTGAAACAAAATCTTAACTTGGATAAGCAGGTCTTTGTTCGGCATTCAGAGGTCATTTGTAGCCTGAAACAAACACAAAACAAGTTAGAACAGCATTACCATGCAATCACACCACCATGAATTTTAAATGTGTCAATGCGGTAATATATAAGGAAGGAAGCAATTAACAGTGGTGGCTCATACATCTATTTCTTGTTGAATAAGTGGATCAGCTGGCGCCATGGAGCGATGAGAGCATGTGCTGCTCTGTGAAATGACTGCTCTACTTGAAGATGGTTGAGACCAACACAAAACAAGTTACTTGAACAACAGACTTGGGAAACAAACTACAAGTTCATTTTGAATAATAATGCGAGCAATCAACCAAAGTACCTGATGCAGACTACTCAAACTAGAATGTGCAGAACATGAATAAAATGAATATTAAAACTAAGCCATTATGTTTCTCATATATAAACTAACCAGGAACTACACAACAAAATCTGCCACTGATTTAATCATAGACAAAAAAAGTAACTCAGCCAATAAAACACATCAATTGTGAGCCTCGAATATGCTAGCTAGATAATTTCAGACAAACAATGAATCAAGCAATCATACATTGAATTATTCATGAATAGCCATATAATTTCAATGCTTCAGCGGCCTGAGAACAACAAACTGAACCATCAAGTGCCTCGTATTAAAATAGCCAGTTCATTTAACTATGATACACAATAGATAGAAGAGTGAGATGAACTACACATAGTTCCTTATGATACATGTGTGGATATTATCGCTAGTGTGACCTTGTTCTTATTATCAGACAATCAGATGCAATACACCCGGCCTCTCCATATCTAGGAAATTGAACTAAGCACATAAAACAAAAGCAGACCACAGTGGGGCTAAAATGTTTAACGCTAATTTTTGTCAAAAAAATATGAAAACAAGAAAGAAAATGGTAAATTTAAGAAAACAAAAAAGGTAGCAAGGACCAAACTTTGGGTGGGGGCCCTTACGGTAGGTGTTACATGAGCTCTATGATGGCTCATGTGGACAGGCGGAGATTGTACTCCATTGTTGCTCCTCTGCATAAAGGTAAGGCCAACTGTAAATACAAACAGGTTCCAACATGATATACGTTGGCATGAAGTGGAACAAAAGTGATGGGGTCTTACGAGATTATAGGAGACATTCACTATATGATATTGTGTGCAAATTGAGGCTGCTCCTTGCATAATAACAGCAAACAGTTTGAGCCGTAGGTTAAGAGGGATCAAATCGACAGTACATAATGGTCAAATAGTATGACATGTGTAAACGTGTAGTATAGGATAGCAGGACAATAGCACGATGGAAATAATATAGTTCATAAATCGGCGAATGAGAGAGATATTATATAATCATATCTCATGTGGACAGGTACAACAGAGAATGTAAACAAATATGTTAAGTGACTAATAATTCACAAAGAAATAGTACAGTACATAAAAACAGTTCAATAAGTGGAGTTTAAGTGTAACCACAACAGGTTAATTTAGTACTCCCTCGGTTTCAAAATATAATATGTTTTAGCTTTGTGAAAAGAGTGCATCTAGACCTTTTTTACTGTGTAGGTTCATCTAGGTTTGGAGTGAACCTACACACTAAAATGAGTCTGGGTACACTTTTTTCACAAAGCTAAAGCATCTTATATTTTGAAGCAGGAAAATACATCTTGATGTATATCAAGTAAAGAACTGTTAGTTAGGAAATTTAGCACGAATACAGTATATTGCCAACAAAAAAATCACATAGGCAGATCTGGTTTTACCTCGGTCGGGGCAGGGTCTAGGCCTCCTCCACATCCTCACGGGTCACGTCGAGGTCGCCGAAGGTGCTACGGTCGTAGTGGGTGTCGATGACGGGTAAGCAGATCTTGGGCGGGCGAATATACGAGCAGAACACTAGACCACGACGTCCGTGGAGCAGATCCTAGGCGGTCGATGATGTGGTCAGCATGTTAAACAAGAGGGTTCGTTGAGCAGATCAGGTGTGTGGGTACGCCAGCTAAAGTGCATCGGGGATGTTCCGGCCGTTGACGTATTCCTGGAGGAGAGAGATGGGGAGGGGGGTGGGTTTAGGTACTGCTAACACTATATTGGGAAAATTACGAGTGAAGCCCCCCACCTACCGAATTTAATAGGGCTCGAATGAGAATTTTAAAGTATCTTAAATTTTGGGCACGAACTATGTCCAGATGCGCGGGATCATTTTCAAAAGGTGTTCAAAATTTTCATGATGCAAAGTCTTAGCTAGAAGTCGAACCACTCGTCAAAACTCTCTGTGGTTTTTGATATATTAATTAATCGTTCGATGGGTGCCTCCAAAATCTTTTTTCATAAAACTTTCAAAGCAACCTACAATTTATTACTTGTAGTTCAAGTTTGACCTAATTTCATTAAATTGAAGAGCAATCTATTACACTTAGTTGTAGCTCAAGTTTGATGTAATTTCATTAAACTGTCAAGACGCAAAATCTTAGCAAGAAGATAAACATGTCGTCATAACTCTCTTTTGGTTTCTGATAGTATATTAATTGACCCCCCCCCCACGCGCCCCCTCCGATGGGTACCTCTAAGAGATTTTCTGTAAAACTTTCAAAGCAACCTACACAGTTTACTTGTAGTAGTTCAAATTTTACCTATTATATTTTTTCTGCTTTGCCTATTATAATTTTATATAGTGATGATATGCCAGATGTCTATTATCTAAGTCTCACGTGCAGGGCACGTGCAATTTACTAGTACATGTAGTTTCAAATTTGACCTAATTTCGATAAATCGACATAAAGTCATTCTAATGGGCAGAGTTAGCTCGTAGTTTGAAAACTCATAAAACATGGGAATCATTGGTACAACATGTTGGTCCAATATATATTTATGTAAACTTGGATTGTGGCATTCATATCCAATATTCTTTAGACTTTTCTTTAGGAAAAAGAACAACCTTGCTCGTATTCTTCACTCAGAAAATGTAAAATTGAATGTTCTTTCTTGATAGTTGGAAACTCACATCGATGACATTGTTTACTACAAGAAGATGCACCGATTATCTACCTATGAAAACACATTTAATTCAAGAGCAATCTATGGCATTTACTTGTAGCTAGCTCAAGTTTGACCTCATTTGGTTAAATTACCAATATGCAAAGTCTTAGCAAGAAGTTGAACCTATCATCGAAACTCTTGGTGGTTTCTGGTATATTAATTTTGAACCCTCGATGGCTATGTCCAAAAGCTTTGTTGTAAATCTAGCAAAGCAAAACCTACAATTTACTTGTAGTTTTAAATTTGACCTAATTCCGATATATCGACATAAAGTTATTCAAATGTGCAAGGTTAGCTATAGGAAGCTTTAAAACCCATAAAACATGGGAATCGCAAGTACAACATGTTGTCGATCCACTATATATATATGTCTGTCAACTTGGCTTGTGGCATCCACATCCAATATTCTTTGGACTTTTCTTTATGGAAAAGAACAACTAACCTTGTTCGTCTTCACTCGGAAAACGTAGAATTCAATGTTATTTCCTGGTAGTTGGACATTCACACCCTAGGTGCTGCTTACTACTAGAAAATGCACCCATCTACATCTAAAATGTAATTTATTCAAGAGTTATCTATGGCGCTTACTTGTAGCTCAAGTTTGACCTAATTAATTTCGTTAAATTGTCAACATGCAAAATCTTAGTAAGGAGTTGAACCTGTCGTCAAAACTCTCGTTGTTTTCAGATATATTAATTGTGACTCCTCGATGGGTACCTCCAAACTAAAAGTTTTTTCATAAAAATTATAAAGCAAAACCTACAATTTACTTGTAGTTTCAAATTTGACCTAATTTCAATAAATTGACTTAAAGTCATTAAAATGGGCAGAGTTAGCTAGGAAGTTTGAAAGCTCATAAAACATGGGAATCGCAAGTACAACACGTTGTCCATCGACTATATATGTATGTCAACTTGGCTTGTGGCATCCACATCCAATATTCTTTGGACTTCTCTTTACAGAAAATAACAACTAGCCTCACTCGTCTTCACTCGGAAAATGTAGAATTGAATGTTCCTTCCTAATAGTTGGGAACTCACACTGACAACATTGTTTACTACAACAAGGTGCATCAATCTACCTCTGAAAATACATTTATTTCAAGAGCAACCTACAATTTACTTATATTTTCAAATTTGACCTAATTTTGATAAATCGACATGAAGTCATCCGATCAAATGGGCAGAGGTAGCTAGGAAGTTTGAAAACTCATAAATAAAACATGGGAATCGTTGGTACAACATGTTGGTTCACTATATATGTCGGTAAACTTGGCTTCTGGCATTTGTTGGGGATATACTTTCTGGGTATCCTCACAGTGCCTAACTGACCAGGGTGGCCCACTTCGGGTTAGAGCTTTGCTTCATGGGCGACTCAGTCAGGAAGAAGAGACGGAGTCCAGTCCGGCTACGGGAAGGCCTAGAAGACTTACCGACATAGGCCCATAGTGTTACTTGTAGTTCAAGGTCTACTCTGTAACCGACTCTTAGTCATAGCCACATAGATCTCTCTTGTAAAACCTAGGCCGGATATCTATATAAGCCATCCTAGGGAGAGCCTTTAGGGCACCCCTTACAGTCACAATCTCAACTCGCACAGGCGAAACCTTGTAACCCATATTCCAGCTCTGTCGTATTACTGGATTGCTAGCAGGAGTAGGATCCGTCCAAAGCCGGTGGATTCGAACCTGGGTAAACTTGTGTGCTCACTGTCCCGGAACACTGTACGTCTCACACCCCTCTCTTCCGCACACCTCGAGGACCCCCTCATGACGTACTTGTCATCAATCCGACGACAGTTGGTGCCCACCTGGGGCAAGTGAGCTTCAGATCTATGTTCCGAGCGGAATCTGCAGGAATCGGAATCGGCGAGACTATCGCCGTTGGTCGCATCCTCTACGACAGTGACATCCCTCTCATCGTCCTCGGCGAGACTTGGATTCCGGCTAGGGAGGCCGTGACCACCTACACCATCATGTATTTTGGTGAGATCGATGTTTACATCGGTTTCGTCGAACCCGCCCCACCCACCCCAGCGATGATGATAGAGGCAGAAGAAATTTCTGGGTCCCCTTTGTCCGTGGAGGCGGCAGAGTACCGAATCTCAGAAAACCCTAAACCCACCCAACCCGCACCATTTGCGGAGATAGTGGAAAAACCCGAGCCTGAAGCAGACCTGGCGGTCCAAGTTGAATCTGGAGTGGATCTCCCCGGAGAGATTGAATCCCAGATCGACTCCGCTGAAGTCAAAATCCAGGAGGAACGCAATAACAACGCTGGTTCCGGCTCTGATGACGCCGGAACAGACAGGCCTTTCCTGAGATACACGCTAAGGCGCATGATGATGCAAAACTCAGGGGTAGATGAAATCCTCGAGACCATCAAACGTTTCGATGAAGCCTACTATGAAGACTGCGGTTATCTCAGGAGGGTCGCATCGCACTTTATTGGATATGTGGGATCCAGATCCAGCTCTGCCGATGCTGGAGACAACACCGACTCTGTGCTGGAGGCAATCGGAACAAACGCCGACGTACCCGCATTCTTGGATGAATCGATGACGTCGGTAGATTTCCGAAATTTCTCCGCGGAATATGAAGAGGAGTATAACTCCAAAGCTGCAGAGGAAGGAGAAGGCATGGATGAAGGATCCGGGGAAAACTCTCCCAAAGCGCAGGATGACATGGAAATCGGAGATAAGACCGAGGTCCCGATGTCCGTAAGTACCGATCAGAGCTTGACTCCGGGAAACGGACCCAAAGCCGTCTTTGCTACCGGCGCTGCCAAGAAGGCAAAGAAGAAGAACAAGACCCCCACAAAAGACCCTCCGGCAGAGGAGGTGATTGCCGAGGAATACGAGGAAGACTCGGATGGAGCGCTTCTCCCAGACGAGCCCAAAGAAGAGTGGGTGGATGGACACGTGATCACTGAAGGTGCGCGTAAACTCATCGATGTTGCAGAACTTACTGCTGAAGAGCTGGACGAGAGGGCCCAGGCCCTAGAAGCGCGTCGCCAAGTACTCCTCGATGAAGCCAAAAACATTGAGGAGGAAAAGAAACGCATGGCAACTGCGGAGAAGAACAAGTCCAGACAACATCAGAAGACCAGGAAACGTCATACTCATGACGACCAATTCCTGCAGATTCACAAAGTCCTTTTCGGAGGAGAACTTGGGATGCCTCGACACGACAGCAACGGGGATTGGGTGTATCCAACGACAGTACAGAACACCGTTGCGGCTCGGGAAATCCTATCAGCTAATCCAGGCCGGAGCAGATCCGGTTGAGAATCAAACTACTCAACAAAGGACTGGAGCAGCAAAAGGTCGCCATGTCCGGGAGTCAAAAACTAGACTCAGATTCTGAAGAATGTCGCACAGATCCGGCATGGGCTGATGTAAGACCCCAACGTGTTCCGGAACAACAACATCGTTCCGACCGTCGGGAAGAAAACTACTCAAGAACCGGATCTTCAGGACAACACCACAAAGCTGCTCGTGACTGGCGTAACGTTAACCCAGTTGCGGAGCAAGAGGCAATCACTGCACTAAATCCGAGGAATCCTCCCTACCGAGATTCAAAAGATCGCAGGGAAGAAGATAAAGAGAAACATCGGGAGGTGGACCGACAAAGAATGCCACCTCCTAGACATCCAAGCTGTCCGGATGACGGGCAAATGAACGATGGACACCACGCCGAGTCAAGCCGGCAGGGGGCTCGTCACAATGAAGACCCTCTCGGAACCATAATAATGACGCTCCGGATGGAGGCCGGCGATCAGCCGGAAATAACCCAGCTGCTCCACCCTCTCCGCTAAGTAGCCATCACAACGGCTCCCAAGGATACCAAGGAGGGCGTCGTCATGGAGGAGGTGGTGGCAGAAGCCGAAGTCCGGCTCCAAGGCACCGCAGCCATAGCCGTCACTCGGGACGATCTTTATCCCAAATGACACAAGGCACAGGATTAACTCCAATATAGAGGCACGACGCTATGAAAATGATGACATATACGTGGGCCCAAAGTGCTTCGGACCACACATAAGAGCTACAAGATTCCCGGAAGGATTTGCTAACTCAAGACATATCCAAGCCTACGACAACATAGCTCGGCCAGATACTTGGCTACAGGATTTCTTCCAAGCTTGATGCATCGCCAAAGGCGGAAACAACCTGGTTGCAACCCGATATCTCCCACTTATGTTGCGGAAGACGGCACGATCATGGCTCAATGAACTCCAGAGAACACCATCCACAACTGGTATGACATGCAAAGTGCGTTCTTTCGGAATTTGGAAGGCACATACCGGAGGCCCTGTTCGGTCGGAGACCTACAACGTTGCACCCAGAAAGACGGAGAAACTTGCCGAGATTATCTCGAACGATGGATCGACACCAAGAACTCCTGTGAGGGAGTAAATGACCAAACTGCGATTGAAGCCTTCATTGCAGGTCTCCCAATTGGTTTACTACGTCATCGCTTGAAGGGTACAAGGTTACTGATTTGGGAGAGATGATAGAAACAACGGGAAAGTATGCAGATGCTGATGACGATGCAGAGGGATTACTCAACGCCCTGGCTGTGCCACAGTCGGCAAAACAACCAAAGCAACAAGCTCAAAGTGCAAGAATACCTCGGAAGAAAAACCCAACGCGGAAACGGCAGTGGTCACTACTACTTTCGGGTCTGAGGACGAGGAGGACGTGGCGGTGGCCACGGACGCGGTTGTGGGATGTCAAGAGTCCAAGGTAGAGGAGACCAGCAACCCGGAAAAACCTACTCATGGGACGACATTGCCAATAACCCACGTGTGCATCACTTAGACGCCAATGGGGGCTCGTCCCACACAAACACTGAGTGTCGTTTCAATGACAACATTAAAAGAGATGATAATGCTGGCTACAAAGCTAAGCGGAAGAAGGGAAAGAAAAATCCCGAAAAGGATAAAGAGACCAAGGAAGATTCCAACATGGAGGAAGCTGACGCTTCAAATCCCAAGCCGGAAGGGAAGAAAAAATTTCCGACCAAGAAAGACACTTATGTCACCTTCCTCGGATCTCAACCAGCAAAGGTCAAAAATGCAGTGCTAGATGAGCACAATGCAACAGTTCCGGCTGTCCCCCAATTCTTGGTCTGGTCGGAAGTGGCAATCATATTTGACCGCGCTGATCATCCGCCTAAGTTGCACAGGCAAAGAAAATACGCCTTAATCGTCAATCCACTTATTGACGGTTATGGTTTCTCCAAGACTCTCATGGACGGTGGCAGCAACATTAATATTCTGTATGTCGAAACACTACGCCGGATGAAGATCTCGGAGACCCAGCTAAACCACAGCTCTGTGATCTTTCATGGAGTTGTCCCAGGAAGACAAGCAAATTCCCTGGGAGAAATCACTTTGGATGTTACCTTTGGAACTCCAAAGAACTATCAGACGGAGGCACTTTCCTTCAAAGTGGTCCCGTTCAAGAGTGTGTACCACGCTATATTTGGACGTCCGGCTTACTGGGCTTTTATGGCTCGTTCATGTTACATTTACAATATGATGAAAATTCCAGGTCCCAACGGCATGATCACCATCAGAGGAGACCCAAAGAAAGTGCGAGAGTGCGAGGATGGAAATGCCACCTTTGCTGAAGCCGTGCTGCATGCCCAGGAGTACCAGGAGATCAAGAAGAGCATAGATCCGTCCAAGATGCCCGCAACGAAGAAGGAGGTGACAAAGCCGAATCCGGAGTTCAAGGCATCAAAAGAGACGAAGAAGACGCTGTTGAAGGATGATGACCCCTCCAAGTTGACCCAGATAGGTGCAGGCCTAGATAGCGCATAAGAAAGCGCGCTCGTCAAGTTCCTCAGAGCAAATCAAGATATCTTTGCATGGCAGCCATCTGACATGACCGGAGTACCTAGGGAACTTGCCGAGCACTCTTTAAATGTAAACCCGAACGCTAAAACCGTCAAACAGTCCTTACAATGTTTCAGCAATGAAAAGCGTAAGTCAATAGCTAAGGAACTAGCATGGCTCGAGTTAGCCGGATTCATAGAAGAGGTCATCCACACTAAGTGGTCGGCCAATCTTGTAATGGTCCCTAAAAAGGACACCACTGATTTAAGGATGTGTGTTGATTATACTGCCTTGAACAAGGCTTGTCCCAAAGATCCGTTCGCTCTGCCTAGGATTGATCAATTTATCGATTCTATGGCAGGCTCGGAACTCCTATGTTTTCTCGATGCATATTCCGGTTATCACCAAATCCGGATGAAGGAATCTGACAAAGTAAAAACTTCATTTGTAACCCCCTTCGGAACCTTCTATTTTGTTACGATGCCTTTTGGGCTGAAGAACGTAGGAGCTATGTACCAACGCAAAATGCAACGTTGCCTCCATGGTCAAATCAGACGCAATGTGCATGCATATGTGGATGATATTGCGGTGATGTCCAAAAAGAAGGAAACGTTGATTTCCGACTTGGAGGAAACATTCGAGAATCTACGAAAATACAACATAATGCTTAATCCGAAGAAATGCTTCTTTGAAGTCCCAGCTGGAAAATTGTTAGGTTTCATCGTGTCTCAAAGAGGCATAGAGGTGAACCGAGACAAAATCAAGGCTATACTCAATATTTCCAGGCCAACTTGCCTAAAGGACTTACAAAGACTAATTGGTTGCATCGCTGCAGTCAGTCGGTTTGTAAGCCGACTCGGTGAGAGAGCCGCACCATTATACAAACTCTTGAAAAAGACCAAGGATTTTGTATGGACCGACGAAGCTGAAGCCGCACTACAAGACCTGAAGAAAGTACTCTCATCAGCTCCCATCCTTGCTGCACCGGAACCACAGAAACCGATGTTTCTCTATCTTGCTACGACAAACAAAGTCGTCAGTATCGTTATGGTAGTGGAGAGACAAGAGGAAAATCAGGAACACTTGGTGCAGCGTCCTGATACATTGCAAATGTATCTATAATTTTTGATGTTCCATGCTTGGTTTTATCTACTTTCTTGTGCCACAATTTGGAGTACTTTTCATATGATTTCTTGGACTAACCTATTAACAAGAGCCATAGTGCCAGTTGCCTGTTTTCTACTATTTTTGGTTCCAGGAAAGTCAAAAAAAGAATATTCTCGGAATTGGATGGGACAAAAGCCAAAGTGCCTATTTTTCCAGAAGACATCTGAAGCCAGAATACGAGACGGAGAAGGGCTAGGGACCGGTCACACTACCTGGCCGCGCGGCTAGGCCTGACCCACGCCAGGGGGTGGTCTGGCCGACCCCATCACCCCCTCGGCCTCTCCTTCCGCCTATATATTGCCCTCGGGACCAAAACCCTAAGTACCCGATCAAAAATCCACGAAGAGTCTGAGTCAGTCATCTCCATCCCTAGATCGGGAGGGATCTGAAGCTCTTCTCGGCACCCTGCCGAAGAGGGGAATTCACCCTGGAGGCCTTCTTCATCATCATGCAAGCCTCCGGTGTGATGCGTGAGTAGTTCATCTCTAGACTACGGGTCCATGTAGTAGCTAGATGGCTGGTTCTCCTCCCTTGTGCTTTCATGTCTAGATCTTGTGAGCTTCGTTCATGATCAAGATCATCTATTTGTAATTCTGCATGTTGTGTTTGCGGGGATCCGATGGATATTGAGATGCCATTTCAGATTGATTATTGATTCTATCATGTCTTTGTTATTTGTGATCTTGCATGCTTTCCGTTGTTAGTAGCTATCTCTAAGTGATAGAAATCTCTAAGGTATGCTTTCCGTTGTTATTTGTTAGTATTTATGCTCGATAGTGGGTTCATGCCTATGGTAATCTGGTGAAGTGATAGAAATCTCTAAGGTACTAGATGTGCTATTGCTACTAGGGAGAAAAAAACAATCCTTTGTTCATAGAACAATCGTATTGTTTACTTTACACGCAATTCGTAAAGCAATAATCTGTTGCTTGCAACTTATCTTGGAGGGGTTCGGATGATAACTTTGAAGGTGGATTATTAGTCATAGATGCAGTTGGATGGCGGTCTATGTATAATGTTGTAATGCCCAATCAAGTTCCAAAGGAGTCAAGATGATTAGTATATGCATGTATTGCTTTCTCGATGTTTGTCAATTGCCCCGCTGTAATTTGTTCACCCAACATGTTATCTATCTTAAGGAGAGCCACCTCTAGTAAACTATGGATCCCGGTCTTTTCTTTTACATACAATCTACAAACTGTTTATTGCTTTGTGTTTACTTTCTACAAACTATTACTTCCTTCCATTCGATACGTTTAATCCTTTTTTTCAGCAAAACCGGTGAGATTGACAACCTCATCGCAAGTTGGGGACAGAGTTCTGTGGTTGTGTTGTGCAGGTCTCCACGTTGCTGCTGGCACCGGTAGTGCGCCCTGCCAACGTTCAGCTAGCTACACCTTTAGGGTGTTTCCTTGCTCCTACTGGATTGATAACCTTGGTTTCATAACTGAGGGAAACTTATTGCTATGCTCATCATACCTTCCTCTTGGGGTTCCCCAACGAGCTCGACATCAACACCGAGCCAGCATGTCCAACTTATTTTGTCAGCGAGGTCTTGACAAAATTAAAACAGCGGTATCCGCACTATCAAAAGCTAGCTTATGGTGTGTTCTTAGCATCTCGTAAGCTGCGACATTATTTTCAGGAGCATCCAATTACCATGGTGAGCACAGCTCCCATGAGAGATATAATAAACAACAGTGACGCCACAGGACGCGTCGCCAAATGGGGCATAGAGCTCTCAGCTTTTGATATTGAGTACAAACCTCGGACAGCAATCAAATCCCAAATCCTTGCCGACTTTGTTGCTGATTGGACAGAGACGAAGGAGAATATGAACCTCCCTGAGTCGTAATATTGGACCCTATACTTTGATGGGTCTAAGGCTCGCGGGGGCTCGGGGGATGGCATGGTACTCAAATCACCCCAAGGAGATAAACTTTTATACGTGTTGCAGATCCACTTCACAGCGACAAATAATATTGCGGAGTATGAAGCACTACTGCATGGAATCTGGATTGCTAAGGATATCAGCATCCGACGTTTGATGTGTTATGGAGATTCGGATCTTGTTGCTCAACAAGTGTCGGATATTTGTAATGCAAATAAACACATGGCAGCTTATAAAGCTGTCGTGGATGATATATCTAAATCGTTCGAAGGGTTTGAGATTCAACACATCCCTCGAGCAAAAAATGAGGAAGCATATGCATTATCTCGAATAGGCTCTGCACGAAAAGAGGTCCCGGATGGCGCTTTTTTAGAGCACCTCAAAGTTCCCTCAATAAAGGGAGTGGATGAGGAATATCTGACCAAATCCGACTCACCTTTGATAGCAGTTCTGGCTGTAATTCCTCGCTGGACTCAACCCTACCTTGATTATTTGGTAGATGGCAAATTACCCGAAGACGAAGTTCTGAGCCGGCAGGTCATCCGACGAGCAAAAGCCTATACTGTATTTATTGGTGAGCTCTATAAGCGGAGTGTATCATGGGTCTTTCAGCGCTGCGTATCTCCAAAAGAGGGAGTGGAAATCTTAAGAGAAATTCACGAAGGCGAGTGTGGTCACCATGCTTCAGCCAAATCTTTAGTGGCAAAAGCTTTCCGACACGGTTTTTTCTGGCTTACAGCTCAGGCAGATGCCGAACGGCTAGTCAAGACGTGTAAAGGCTACCAAAAGTACGCCAAACAAGCTCACGTTCCGGCTGATCAGCTGCGAACAATACCTATAACATGGCATTTCGCGGTCTGGGGGCTTGACATGGTAGGACCGTTTAGACGGGCTCCAAGTGGATTTACTCACCTCTTAGTAATGGTGGATAAATTCACCAAATGGATTGAGGCTAAACCCGTCACTAGTTGTGATGGAGCAACAGCCAAAAGATTCGTCGAGGATGTTATAATCCGGTATGGTTATCCGCATAGTATTATCACGAACAACGGGAGTAATTTCTCTATGGGAGAACTTGCCGAATTCTGCAACGAACAAAATATCCGACTTGACATTGCGTCAGTCGCACATCCGCAGGCTAATGGACAAGTCGAAAGAGCAAATGGTTTAATCCTACAAGGCCTAAAACCGAGACACGAAGCACCACTACGACGTGCTGCGGGGGCTTGGGCAGAGGAATTACATTCTGTAATATGGAGTTTACGAACAACTCCGAATAGGTCAACCGGATACACACCTTTCTTCTTGGTCTATGGCGCAGAAGCAGTTCTTCCTAGTGATTTGATTCACACTTCTCCTAGAGTGGCCGGGTATATCGAAGAGGATGCCGAGATTTCTCGACAAAATGATCTCAACTTAGTCGAAGAAGTTCGCGCCGTTGCTGAGATGAGATCAACAGCCTATCAGCAGAAGTTATGCAAGTATCATAGCCAAAGAGTCAGAAATAGATCTTTCAATAAGGATGATTTGGTTCTCCGGCTTATGCAACAAAGAAAGCACAAACTTTCCCCAGTATGGGAAGGGCCCTTTTTAGTTAGTTGAGTATTGCACAATGGTTCATACTACCTAACTAATATGAGGCCAGGTAAAGAAAGACCTGCTACTAAGAAGAGAAAGAGAGCTGGAGGTAGTACAAATCTGGATGAGTTAGACAGACCATGGAATATTGCTCAGCTACGTCCCTTTTATTCTTAGTTTATCCTTCTTTGTAATCATATATATGTACATGTTCTGAGAGAAATAAAAGTTTTGGTTGCCTCAAAGTTTTTCTGAGAAGTTTTTACCATCTTATTTCTGAATGATCATGTAACAGTCGAAAATCCTAGAATACTTGAAAGTACTTTATGCTCATGTTTGTTCTGGTTTAGATTTTCGATTTTACATATGCTACCTTCGGGTATAACTCTAAAGTTTCTAGTTTATACTTTGGTTATTTGTCTGATTGCGGGATGCGGGTATTTTCTGAGTAGTGAATTGTTGGTACTGGAAGCCGGCTTTGTTTCCGAGTTTAAACTGGTTTAGAAATTGAGCCCCGTTGCTCGGCAAGGTTTCCGAGCTGAAAGTTTAGCCGGATCACGAAAGGGACGAGGCGGAAAGCCAGATAAACAATAAGTGTAGACAAAAAAGTATAAGTGCTTGTGCAAACATTTCAGGCACACAAAAATTTAAAGCCAAAAGTGCTGAATAGATTAAAACTTAGCACTAGCAAAAAGTATCATACTACATATTTACAGATCCATAATGTTTTTCAGAATAACACATTTGTTTCTGATAATCTATGATGAAGGAGAAGAGGTAGGAGCTACCGGCTCGCTGGACACATCAGCCACGCCCTGATAACGATCCGAGATGTCCAAATCTGATATGGTTTGTTCATCGTCGGACACTTCGGCTGCTTCTTCGGGAGGCGGAGGCGGCGTGTCCAGGCGGGTGAAGAAGGGAGTGTCGTAGCTGGCTAAGTCAGCTACATGACACCCATATCCAGCGCAGGAGTCCATGATGGCCTTGATGTCTTGCTCCTGTCTGTCTTCGTCCACCTTGCAGTACCCTCTGGTCACTTGCCAGATTTCCATGCTTCCATGGCGACTCATGACCATTGTGAGGGTGTTCTGTGTTGCTGATCGCGAGTGGGACATGTTCCAGTCCCGGACGAGCTGCGGCATCTCCTTTCCCTTGTCCTGCACCTGAAAGTCGGACATGCTATGCATGTCCAGAACCTTGAGAGCTTCGCCAATATCCTCAATGGATTGGCGGAAGTCATGAAGTAGATCACCGACTTGGGTAAGCCGGTGGGTGCGAGGCTCGACAGAGGTGGAGTCCGTCAAGTTCAGAGGACCTATACATATAGTGCAAAATTGTTAAGTAAATCCGACATTGCAAGAGTCAAAGAATGTAGACAAGTCAGAAAGATGGAAACATACCAAAGATGACATCATCAACTTTGGTCTTCTCTTCACGAAGACTCCGGAGTTCAGCCCGGAGCGCCTCGGAAAGGTCCTTCTCTCTGCAAAGTTCGTCGTTCAGGTCCAAGATTTTCTGCTCATAGAGTGCAATCTTGCGATCATGCTCCACGATGGCCATGGAGGAGGATTCGAGAACTTGAGCTATGATCTTCTCATGATTCGCCTTAAGCTGGTCAAGCTCTTGGCGGAGATCCTTGTTTTCCACCACCAGGGTCTTCAGATTTTCAGCCTCTTCGATCATAGCACATGACTGTTTTACTAGTGCTGTAAGTCAAAAAGAACAACAGTTCAGCAAAATTATTTGACTATGAAAACACATGACAAGGTTTGAGTCTCGGAATGATTACCTTTGGCCTCATCTTTGGAAACTTTAAGCTCAGCATTTTTAAGTCAGAGAGCTCTGATCTCTCTCCGCTTTTTGCAGACATTCTTCAACAAATCCTGATTATATGAATTAACTTTCTGTAAGTCAGAATACCCAGAGTCAGAAGTCTACTGAAGACTCAGGCTAATATTGTAGCTAATATCAGCACGAGCCTTGGGGGCTACACTAGTTCATTCTTTGGCATCCTAAGGAAGCATAAACCCAGATTGTATATCCAACATCATGCTTGGGGGCTAGATGATATGATATAAAGTACAATAAAGAAAACGTGAGTTGGAATTCCGACTTACATGATGTTCATGTGTGAGCTTTCTCAGGCACATGTTCACCTCAGTGGTAACCTTCTCGGCGAGGGTGAGTGGAATAACCGGAGGTGCTGGAAGCACACCAGCTCTTAGTCCCTCGTCGCGAAGGTGGACTTGTTCAAGAATATCGGAGTACTTGACGTCCTCTGCTTCTTGTGCTTCTTCTTCGACAGAGAGATTATAGCATTCCAGGCATTGCTAGGCCAGCCGCTGGATTTCCTCCGCAGATTTCCGAGACAAGCCATATTTGGCAAGTCCTGGATTGTTCAGGAGGTTTTTGGCGAAAGTCTCTGCCGAGGGATCATTACCCGAAGAGGGTTCACCCTTATCAAAACCTGAGCCACCCATGGTGGCGTCAGTCTGCGACTCAAGGGTCGTTGGCCCTGTTGAGGGAGCTGGATCTTCTGCGACAACCGGCAAAGGAGTAATCACTGGCGTTGCAGAAGGTTGAGGGGCAGGAGTCGGAGGAGCTGCGGCAGGAGAAGCCATGGTTAGCTTCGTCTGACACAGGGGCTTCGAGACGTTCCCTTTCCCCTTTCCCTTGATGAGCTGCTTAGCTCTGAGAAAGTAATAGAATAAAGAACATTATGTCTCGGAAGAAATTACGAGTGAAGTACAAAGGCGGAAGTTGTGTGGAAAGTTACCTCTTCACAACTGGCACTTCCTTTGTGGCGACGGCCACTGTCGGAGCTTTACGCTTCCTGGGCACAACGTCTGGCAGTGGAACCAGTTCCTCCTCCTGAGAAAACTCCGGAGAATATCCCTCGATAGGAGCCAGTTCTGACTCGGGGAGGTCGGCAAGCTGAAAAGAGGATAATATCTCAGTATTGCAAAACAAGTTAAAGGTGAAACATATAAAAAGGGGTTTATTGCTAAAATCTTACAGGCACTATAGGGTCTTCCACTGTGTGCATGTCCAATGACAAATCCGGGATCTTTCTCTCAATCCGCTCCTTTATCAGCCATTTGATATGGCTTACGTAATCTTGTGGCTTTAAAGCCTTGGGACTGATGCGGAGAGAGTCATTTTTCGACGCCGTGATGGAATGCATCAGTCGGTGGCCGTGGTACTGGAGAGGCTGGATCCGGCGTGCCACCCAGGACTGGACTAAGTTGGACCCTCTCAGGCCCTTGTGTTTCATCAGATATTCGATCCGCCTCTTGGCGAGGATCAGATCGTCACTAAGAGCCGGAGGAGCTTCATCCCAAGACGCTAAGGCCGTGGCGGCTCCATCGATGAAAGTCGGCAAAGCAGTAGCTTTGCTAGGAGCAGGAATATCCCTATGATAAAAGAAGGTGGCCGGCCACTGTTTGATCAACTCACTAGCTAAAATGCGAGGATAAACATGGTCGTGTCTAACTGAAAGGCTAATCATGCTGGTAATATAAGGATTACCGGCAGTGATGGAGTTTCTTCGGACATGAAAATATAACCGGAATAAAGTGAGACTCGGCCTAATGCCGATATATCCCTCACACAAAGCCGCATAAATGCTCATCTCTTTTTTTTTTAGGGTAAAACAGTAGGGCAAAAAGACCCCACTGCAATTTTTATATATTGTAGAGAGTTACAAAAGAATATTTACAAGACTCATTCCACCTCAAAGAAGAGGGATAAATTCTAATCAGCTATCTCCTGTCTAAATTAGTTTCAATCCAAACCTTAAGGCTCTGATAATACTTCTTCTTAATTCTAAAAAGGACCCATCTTAATTCACGGCTACAATAGCCTTCCAGGTCTCAATCGATGCATGCTGATTATTGAAAATTTCATTATTCCTGCAAATCCAAATGCCCCAAGTTCCAAGTAGCAGAATTTCCATTGCAAAAGGGACATTGAGGTCTTTTTTAATACTGACTAACACTTCAAAGATAGTTGGATCAGCCAAATTGACCTGAGAAATTTCAGCCCAAAGGCTCTTGCAAAGAACATTCCCAAAACAAATGTAGGCTGGTTTCTTCACTATTGCAGCCCTGAAGACACAACATAAGATGCCGAGAAACATTTCCTTTTCAGAAGGTTTCTAGTGTTGAGTCTATCAAGCAGTAAGAGCCAGAAGAAGAATTTGTGTTTTTGCTGACAAGAAGATTTCCATAACCAAGAGAAATGTGGCTGAACCGGCTGGTAACCAGCTAAGGAGCAAGAAGTTTTTCACCGAATAATTACTGCCCCAAATGTAAGACCAACAATCAGAATCCCTTCCCCGCCAGAATTGAGAATTTGTTCAAGACTTTGATATTCTGATAAGCTTGTGACAAAGGAAGGTAAAAAGGTCCCGAGTATTTGGGGTATCCGGGCAGGAACTCACTGACAGAGATGTGAGGTTTTTTTTGCATAAGAGAGGAGGTGAGGAAGCTTATGTTGGAGGCAGCTATCATTCCACATATCAGACCAGAAAAGTGTGGTTTTCCCATTTCCAACCAAGCACTTTGCAAGTCCTTTAAAATGTCAATCAGTTTGAGGTGAGCTTTCCACCAAAAGGATCCTCAAGACTTCTTCCAGGGAGCTTATCATTACAATAGTAAGTGTTCCAAACCAGATGAACCCAAGGAATATCCTTATGATTATAAAATTTATCCAAATTCTTCAAAAGAAGAGTAGAATTTTGAACATTAAGATCAAGAACACCCAAACCTCCCTGGTTCTTGGGTTTACAAACTTTCTCCCATGCTACAAGAGCAGTACCTCTAGCTTGAACATCAGTAGTTTTCTTTCTCCACAAGCATTGCCTCATATATTTAACCAACTTCCTTGATAGTGACAGGAAGCTCAAAACAGCTCATGTAATATATGGAAGGAAGATAACAGATTTGACTAACTGCAATTTCCCCCCCATAATTAAGAAAGTCAGCAATTCCACACAACCTTCTTTCAATTCTCTGAACAATAGGCAGGAAATGTTCCACATCAGGTTTATTCAAGCTCAAGGGCAAACCAAGGTATGTAAAAGGCAAGGAACCAGTGAGGCAAGAAAGGGTATTAGCAAAATGCCCAAGCCTCTCAGAGTCCATGTTAATAGGCATCATGCTGGACTTGGAATAATTGACTTTGAGTCCAGAGGAGAGAGCAAAAGTATGTAAAATTGCCTTAAGACACAGGAGTTGCTCAGAATCAGCCTTAAGGATTATTAAAGTGTCATCTGCATACTGAATCACAGGGAAGTCAGGACAGAAAACATTCTCAGTGGGCAAAGAAAGAAGACCCAGGTTCATTGCTTTATTGAGGATACTTTGAAGAAGATCAGCAGCCAGAACAAAC
Organism: Avena insularis; assembly: GCA_023614405.1. Lineage (NCBI taxonomy): Eukaryota > Viridiplantae > Streptophyta > Magnoliopsida > Poales > Poaceae > Avena > Avena insularis. Next base: position 230,246,195 of record CM042692.1, read on the forward strand.
AATAAAGGAGACAAAGGATCTCCTTGTCTGACACCCCTTCTACAGTAAATTTTTTCCCAGGCACACCATTTAAAAGCACAGAAGAAGAAGCAGACCCAAAGATCATCTGAATCCAAGAAATCCATTTAGCTCCAAAACCTTTGGCTTTAAGGATATTGATGATAGTAGAATGCTCAATTCTGTCAAAAGCCTTCTCAAAATCCAACTTAAGAATTAAAATTTCCTCTTTTGACTTGTGGCATTGATCAAGAAATTCAAATGCCCAACCTAAACAGTCTTGGATAGATCTTTGCTTGAGGAAACCATATTGATTCTTGTGAACAAGTTTAAGAATGACTTTTTGCAGTCTGTTGGCCAGAATCTTGGTGATAATCTTAAGGACACTATTTAGCAAAGAAATAGGCCTAAAATCAGCAGGGGTCAAAGGAGCAGCAATTTTTGGAATTAGGGTGATAAAGGAAGAATTGATGCTTTCCAAAGAGGCATTCCCTTCATAGAATTCCACAAGAAGACTCTTCACATCATCCTTAATAATAGGCCAGCAAAGCTTCATGAATTCATTATTAAAGCCATCAGGGCCTGGGGACTTATCATTAGGCAAATTTGTGATGACTTCCTCAATCTCCTCATCCGAGAAAGGCTTTTCCAAAGCATCCCTTTCTTCCTGGCTTAAGCAATCACCAGCCAAGTCATTAAGATTGAAATGCATTTCAGGCTTATCAGAAGAGCCCATTCTATTTTTAAAGGCTTTCCAAAGAAGATTTGCTTTTCCATCATGATCATAGACCTCAAGATCAGAATCATCCTTGAGCATGGAAATGTAATTGTGCCTAAAACTTATGGTAGCTATGGAGTGAAAGAAATTGGTGTTCTCATCCCCCAGCTTAACCCATTTGATTTTTCCTCTCTATTTCCAATAAGTATTCTGGTCTTGTAAAAGAGAAATAATAAGATTGTTCAGGATATCCCTAAGATTCCATTCTTGAACAGTAAGAGTTCTCATTTCCTCCATGATATCAAGCAAGTCAATGGTGGCATTGACATTACAGATTTGTGCCTTCAGGCAAGGGAGCTGTTTGGCCCAAAGCTTCAGCCCTCTTCTCACATTTTTGAATTTAGCATTGATTTTTTTTGCAGAATCCATAAAACCCACAGGAATGTTCCAGGCATTTTGAACAATAGCTTTAAACTCCTTATGATGTAACCAATGATTTTCAAATCTGAACACCTGAGCTTTGGGAATCATTGTACCAATGGAAATGACACAGGGAGTGTGATCAGAAGTGGGCTTTGAAAGAGGAGCAACAAAAGTTGAGGGAAAACTCTGAGTCCAGGTAGCAGAAGTAAAAAACCAATCCAATCTTTCCAAGAGTGGATCCTTCTGCATGTTACTCCAAGTGAACTTTCTACCCTTAAGTGGTAATTCAATGAGACCCAAATTATTAATGGCTTCATTGAAGAGAAGCATACCATTCACATCTCCACCCAATTTATTTCTATCTGAAGGCTGTCTACAGAAGTTAAAATCTCCCATAATAAGCCAATCCACATCATCAGCATATCAATGCTGCCAAACCAGTCCAAAAATTCAGACTTTTTTCAGATAAACATGGCCCATAAATGTTGGAGAGGATCCAGGATTTATTGGACAAGAGGAAGTCAAGGTTATGGAGATAGAAAACTCATTGAGAAAAGAAAGCTGTCCGAACAGGAGCCATTCCAAATGGTGATCAAGCCTCCAGATGCACCTGGAGGGAAGAAATTCAAACTTGGTAAATTTGAGGGCAAAATTTTTAATGTAGGAGCTATCAAAATCCTCGCTTAGTTTCTTGGAGATGATAATGTCACAACCAGACTCCTCAATTTTGCTCGAGAGCGTACCATTTTTTTCAGAGTTGATTCCCCAGATATTCCAATTCAAGATCTTCCAAGTTCTTGTGTTATTCATTAAGAAACCAGAAGTAAGTATAGATATGGGGTGATATAAATAGTGTAATCACCCAGGAGAGGAAACAGCAAAAATAGAGACAAAAGTCAACCCAATTCAGGTTACCACAGAGATTATCCATAATAAGTACCATCCACATTGCAAATCCACAAACACAACACACATAACAGGGAGTCAACAAGACTCCAGCAAAAGATATAGTTTGATACATTAGCACACTTAAGAAGAGGTCTTCTTCTTGGCTTGCTGTCCACAGGTACCAGCAGCCCCTGGCTTCTTCTTGCCACCAAATCCCAAGCTGGAAGAGGGCCCTCCTTTAGTGCTGCCTTTTGTAGGAGCCTTAACTGCCACATCATTGACCTTCCCTTTCTTGAGCAGCCTCTTTTCCAGGTCCCCATCCTTGACCTTGCAGAATGAAGCAGCAAGATTTTTAACCACTTTGGAATTCAGGCAAGGAGGAGCAGCATTACAAACCAGGCAATCAACAATTTGACAATTTAAGTGACTTTTAAAACCCCCATTTAATTCAACAATTCTAGGGCTTCTTCTCACCTCATTCCACAAGAGGTTCCTTGCCCTTTCTTTCTAGGGGGGTAGAAGGAGAGCCTGAAGATTTATTTGCTTCAATACCCAGGCAAGAAGGATGCATCTGGGAAAAGCTCTTATTAGGAATGATGAAAGAGATTGAACTTTCCTCAGCAATAGGTTCTTTAATAATTTCCCATAAAGGAGAAGTAAGAAATCCCTTGACCTAGATAAACTTCTTAGGAGTAGCAAGCATTAGAGTAATGAAGTTAAACCAACTTACAGGAATATCACACTTAAGAGAGCCCATTGGAGAAGATTCCTTCTGAATATGAGGAGCAAAATAATTCTCCCAGAGCTCCAAGCCTTGTTGGGAAAATCCCTGCTTGGCAACATGCACATCAGGGATGGAAATAAAAGTTCTCACCATCCCAATCTGAAGGTGAGCCTCATTTGGAGAAAGAAGATGCTGATCCTCCATCATCCAATCATCATTCCCAGGGGCCATCGTACTTGAATCCATAGGACTTCCTGCCCCCTCCTCAGCATCAGCATTGTCCTCCTCCTCATCAGCCAGATAGTTTTGAAGAATGTTCTGCAGGCCATCACCAATGCCAACCCCTTGTGGAGCAACTGCAACACCAAGCTCCTCCACAGCCTCAGGCTCATTCACAGATTCATCATCAGACTCCCAGTCTTGAACAATGATAGCACCAAGAACTCCAATCGTTCACATCCCGAGGTGGCGATGCTGATTGTCAATAGGCATATCTTCTCCAGAGCAATGACAGGGCCTTGAACAGGCAGCCTCCCAAGGACCCCAACCTTCAGCGTGCCCACCAGCAGGAGCAGGGTCTTGCACAGGGGCCATCCACTGACCCCACTCACCCCCAGGAGCAGGAGGGGGAGGGGGGAGGTGGAACCTGGGGCCCAAAGACTGGACCTTGCTCAGGAACTGGGTGTGGGTCCACATTGTCATCTGGCAAGGTCCTCCTCGGTGGGCCCCACCAAGCAAGTGACTCTGAAGAACTTCAACAGAAAAAGTCCATGACTCTGTCTCTACCAAGTCACCAATGGTAAACCTCACGCTCTTGGGGATGTCAACCAAGTCAGTAACACGAATCTTAGCAATAATCCTACCCTTCTGGTCAGGGTCCCTCTCCCACAGAAGAACTTTCCCAATGTCAGCAAAGATAGCATTCAGATCCTCCGTATGCCAGTGGTCAAGGGGAGGTCCTACCAACATCACCCAGCATTCATTATTGAACTGAGTCCTACGCCAGTTATCACCCTCGTTGTGCTTCACAAAAGAGACATGCACATCTTGAAACGGAATCGGGCTCGCCGCAATGAGCTGCCACACGTCACGACATGATGGAACTGCACATACGCAGACCCAAAGGGACAATCTTGAATATCTCTGAAATGCACTCCAACCTCATTGTTGAAGAAATCCACCAGGACACCATGAATATTCAAGAACGGAATAGGACAAGGAGGGAGGGGAAAAATGTTAGCAATAGCATACTGTTCATGCGCTCTTGACCTCCGAGGCACCACCACCCTCTAACACGATTTCTCCTAGCCACCTGCATAATCTGGAAGCCATTCGGCAGGAAAGGCGCAGGATCAATCGGAATGTTCGCCATTTCGACGTCCTTCGCCACGCAAAGAGGAGGAATGGGGTTTCAGCGGGCGGGGGAGTTGAGGAGACAGGGGAAGTGGTAGTTGTTTTTTTCAGCGAAGAGATGAACTCGTGAAAACTGCCGTGAAAGATGGGCCGGGAATGAGAAACCACCTGGGCCTTAAACCACCCCTCATACGATTTGTCGGGCCAGCTACATTTAGGGAAAGTGGGAAATTTCAGAAAAGGAAGGAGACCAGGCAATTTAAATGCCGCGCGATTGGCGCCTCCCCCAGACCTGACCGGCGTTACCATCGACTTAACACCAACATTAGTGATGGAGTTGGGGGAAGATGGTGAAGTTGAACACCATAGTGATCTATCACCTCGGAAAAGAATTCCAAGGGAGGGAAAGACAAACCTCTGTCGAGGTGGGTGCCAAAGTGCACCCGCTCGTTGGCATGTGGATTGGGGATGGTTTCACCGAAACCGCTCCGCCAGTCGCCGGCACAGAGGAGCCCTTCATTCTCCACGCCGCGGAGCTTCTCGTCGTCAAGGACGCAGGGGATCCAGACCCCGCGGTTGCTTTCTTTCTCCGCCACCGCTGCCGCTATCACCGCTGCTGCGGCCCCAGCCAAGACGGATGGTGAAGATGCAACCATTCTTCTGGTGCGTCGGTGACCTTAGGTGGGCGGCGCTGGGAATCTGGGAAGCAGGGGAGCTCTGTGCGCGAGGGAGAAGTGGAGGAGAGGAAACGACAAGGGGAATAGGTGAAGATGAGGGAAAGGGAATCCTCACCTCTTATAACCACCTAACCGTGCCAAGATTCTTGCAAAAGCCACAGTAAATATGCCACATGTCGTGGAAAGAACTGGGAAGGTCCCACGCGATGATTACGTCGCCTCGATCTCCGCGTACGCATTGAAATGACGCTTCGGTTCTGTGAACAGCGGACCCACCAACGATCGTGCTGACAGGATGTCTATTAGTGACATGACTTGACCATGACCAGTGTCAGATGACGTCAGAGAACAAGTTCCGGCTTAGTTTGAATACCAAGCTGGAAAATCCGAATAACTTACTGATAGGTCCGGCTTTGTTTTGAGACCCGGATCGTATCTTTTGTTTTGAAGTTTCAGGAACCCTTCAAGATTCTGCAAGCCGAAGATCAAGCTAGACAATGATGAATCCGACTTTGGATCTTGGAGACTTCTAGGGGCTACTGTTGGGGATATACTTTCCAGATATCCTCACAGTTCCTCACTGACCAGGGTGGCCCACTTCGGGTTAGAGCTTTGCTTCACGGGCGACCTCGCCAGGAGAAGAGTCGAGTCCAGCTACGGGAAGGCCCAGAAGACTTACCGACATAGGCCCATATTGTTACTTGTAGTTCAAGATGTACTCTGTAACTGACTCTTAGTTGATGCCGGATAGATCTCTCCTGTAAACCCTAGGCCGGATTCTATATAAGCCGTCCTAGGGAGAGCCTTTAGTGCACCCCTTACAATCACAATCTCAACTCGCACAGGCAAACCCTTGTAACCCATATTGTGGCTCTGCCGTATTACTGGATTGCTAGCAGGAGTAGGATCCGTCTAAAGCCTGCGGATTCGAACCTGGGTAAACTTGTGTGCTCACCATCCCGGAACACCGTACGTCTCACACCCCTCTCTTCCGCACACCTCGAGGACCCCCTCATGGCATACTTGTCATCAATCCGACGACAGCATTTAGATCCAATATTATTCTTCGGACATTTATTTACGGAAAAGAACAACCTCGCTCATCATCACTCGAAAAATTGAGAATAATTGAAATCTTCTTTCCTGATATAGTTCGTAAATCACACCTTATCGACGACACTATTTACTACACAAAAAGTCACCCATCTATCTCTCTAAAAAGTCATATATTTCAATAGCAAATCTACCGCGCTTACTTGTAGCTCAAGTTTGACCCAATTTCGTTAAATAGTGTCATTAGATGCAAAATGTTAGCAAGAAGTCAAACCTGTTGTCAAAACTATCGGTTGTTTCTCATATATTGATTGTGACACCCCCCGATCAGTACGGTACCTCCAAAAGCATTTTCGTAAAACTTTCAAAGCAACCTACAATTTAGTTATAGTTCAAGTTCGACCTAATTTCGATAAATCTACATGTAGTCATTCAAGTGGGCGGAGTTAATTAGCTAGGGAGATTTGAAAACTCAAAAAACATATAGGAATCATAAGTAAAACACGTTGGTCCACTTAATATGTTTAGAAGCTTGGCTTATGGCATTGAGATCCATATTCAGCTTCGAACTTTCTTTACAGAAAAGAACCATCTCATCATCACTGGGAAAACTGAGAATTTTATTTCCTGATAGTTGGAAACTCACACTAACAACATTGTTTAATACAAGAAGATGCACCCATCTACCTCCAAAAATACATTTAATTCAAGAGAAATGTATCGCGCTTACTTGAAGCTCAAGTTTGACCTAATTTCGTGAATCGACAAGAAGTCACTGAAGTGTGCGAAGTTAGCTAAGAAGCTTGAAAAATCCTAGTACTAAAAACTTGGGTATTACGTATAAGAAACTATGGTCTAGTTTGTTTGATAATTGGGGCGGTTGCATTTCCTTTTAACCATGGTAGGTCTTGTAGGAGCAAGGTGCTTGAGAGTTAACACGGTCGGTGGAAGTTCAAGTTACATCAAACACCTCATAAAAATGAAAATTGCACCCAAGTCCATGCATTTAGCACAAGGACCCTGAACCTGAGCAATGAAGTGTGTGTTTTGAGGTTTGCGCATACTAGCGTTCATCGTGCTAAAGACTATCAGTAGAATCTTTATAGATGCTAAGAATGGAAAAGAAGATCCAACAGTTAGCAATGTTTGGATTTGCCGATCTTGATCCAACGGTCAATGTTCGAAGTTATCCGTACACTATATACAGTGGTATGGTATGGTATTGTAAGAGATAAGACAAGATAAAGATAAGATAAGAAGTACTGCGAATGGCTGATCTTTTGAGTAACCTTCCCTCTCGATGTTTGGGAGGCAAGTGAAAATTTCGAAAACTGGAAAAGTTTGAATTTTTTTGCTGCCAAGGACCAAAGTGGTCTCCTTCCTATGTAATTCTCATCCCTACTCCACACCAACGCGGCTGCCAAACATGCCAGAGACATAGAGCCGGTGTAGCAAGGCACACGTGCGCAGCACCATGCTGTGGACGAGGGAGAGATCAGCCGGGTCGGTGCGCGAGGGGAAGGGTAGGAGAAAGGGAGGATGGATGGTGAGAGGCAGCAAAGGAGAGAGAAAACACACAATTTGTTTTGCATGCATAGGTCCTGAAATTTACTAGTACTAGCATAGTGTAGTACACTATAAGGCCACATGAGTACCTCGTGTCAGAAACCCATCATAACTTTGCTATGACATGGAACCGCCTTTAACTTCTCTTTGCTGCTGCCTTCTTCTCTTGCCAATGTTTTATTCTCTCAGCATGTACAGCGCGTGGACAGAGGTGACTATATGTATAAGCAAAGAAATATACTACTCCCGCATTGTGTAAAAAAGCACACCTTAATATGGCCTACTACCCGTTAAAAATATGGCCTACTATGTGGCATCCGCTAAGGTTCACCTTATACATAGTAGAAAAAATAAAGTTATCTTTAAGCCTAAGGTGCACCTCAAGCTTGTGGGTTGCCCATAGAGAATAGAAATATCATTTCCCCTCTCTGCCTATTTCATGTGATCATTTTCAAAAGGTGTTCAAAATTTTCATGATGCAAAGTCTTAGCTAGAAGTCGAACCACTCGTCAAAACTCTCTATGGTTTCTGATATATCAATTAACCGATCGATGGGTACCTCCAAAAGATTTGTTCATAAAACATTCAAAGCAACCTACAATTTATTACTTGTAGTTCAAGTTTGACCTAATTTCATTAAATTCAAGAGCAATCTATCGCACTTAGTTGTAGCTCAAGTTTGACATAATTTCATTAAACTGTCAAGACGCAAAATCTTAGCAAGAAGATGAACTTGTCGTTAGAACTCTCTTTTGGTTTCTAATAGTATATTAATTGCCCCCGCTCGCGCGCCCCCTCCGATGGGTACCTCTAAGAGATCTTCCGTAAAACTTTCAAAGCAACCTACACAGTTTACTTGTAGTAGTTCAAATTTTACCTATTATATTTTTTCCAATTTACCTATTATAATTTTATATAGTGATGATATGCTAGATGTCTATTATCTGAGTGTCACGTGTAGGGCACATGCAATTTACTAGTACTTGTAGTTTCAAATTTGACCTAATTTCGATAAATCAACATAAAGTCATTCTAATGGGCAGAGTTAGCTGGGAAGTTTCAAAACTCATAAAACATGGGAATCATTGGTACAACATATTGGTCCAATATATATGTATGTAAACTTGGCTTGTGGTATTTAGATCCAATATTCTTCGGACTTTTCTTTAGGAAGAAGAACAACCTCGCTCGTATTCTTCACTCAGAAAATGTAGAATTGAATGTTATTTCTTGATAGTCAGAAACTCACACCGACGACACTGTTTACTACAAGAAGATACAACGATGATATACCTATGAAAAGACATTTAATTCAAGAGCAATCTCTGGCGTTTACTTGTAGCTAGCTCAAGTTTGACCTAATTTAGTTAAATTACCAATATGCAAAGTCTTAGAAAGAAGTTGAACCTATCATCGAAACTCTCGCTGGTTTCTAGTATATTCATTTTGATCCCTCGATGGGTACATCCAAAAGCTTTTTCGTAAATCTATCAAAGAAAAACCTACAATTTACTTGTAGTTTCAAATTTGACCTAATTCCGAGATATCGATATAAATTTATTCAAATGTGCGGGGTTAGCTATAGGAAGCTTCAAAACCCATAAAACATGGGATCGCAAGTACAACATGTTGTTGATCCACTATATATATATATGTCTGTCAACTTGGCTTGTGGCTTCCACATCCAATATTCTTTGGACTTTTCTTTATGGAAAAGAACAACTAACCTCGTTCGTCTTCACTCAGAAAATGTAGAATTCAATGTTCTTTCCTGGTCATTGGACACTCACCCCCACGGAGCTACTTACTACTAGAAAATGCAGCTATCTACCTCTGAAATGACATTTAATTCAAGAGCTATCTATTGCGCTTACTTGTAGCTCAAGTTTGACCTAATTAATTTTGTTAAATTGTCAAGATGCAAAATCTTAGCAAGAAGTTGAACCTATCGTCAAAACTCTCATTGTTTTCAAATATATTAATTGTGACCCCTTGATGGGTACCTCCAAATTAAAAGATTTTTCGTAAAAATTACAAAGCAAAACCTACAATTTACTTGTAGTTTCAAATTTGACCTAATTTCGATAAATCGACATAAAGTCATTAAAATGGGTAGATTTAGCTAGGAAGTTTGAAAGCTCATAAAATATGGGAATCGCAAGTACAACATGTTGTCAATCGACTATATATGCCTGTCAACTTGGCTCGTGGCATCCACATCCAATATTCTTTGGACTTCTCTTTACGAAAAATAACAACTAGCCTCGTTCCTCGTCACTCGGAAAATGTAGAATTGAATGTTCTTTCCTGATAGTTGGGAACTCACACTGATGACATTGTTTACTACAACAAGGTGCATCGATCTACCTCTGAAAATACATTTAATTCAAGAGCAATCTATCGCGCTTACTTGTAGCTCAAGTTTGACCTAATTTCATTAAATTGTCAAGATGCAAAATCTTAGCAAGAAGTTGAACATATCATCAAACCTCTCGGTGTTTTATGATATATTAATTGTGACCCCTCGATGGGTACCTCGAAAATATTTTTCATAAAACATTCAAAGCAACCTACAATTTACTTGTAGTTTCAAATTTGACCTAATTTCGATAAATCGATATGAAGTCATCCGGTTAAATGGGCAGAGTTAGCTAGGAAGTTTGAAAACTGATAAATAAAACATGGGAATCGTTGGTACAACATGTTGGTCCACTATATATGTCGGTAAACTTGGCTTCTGGCATTCAGATCCAATATTATTCTTCGGACATTTCTTTATAAAAAAGAACAACCTTGCTCATCATCACTCGAAAAATTGAGAATAATTGAATCTTCTTTCCTGATATATTTCGGAAACCACACCGTACCGACGACACTATTTACTATAATAAAATGCACCCACCTACCTCTCTAAAAAGTCATATATTTCAACAGCAATCTATCGCGCTTACTTGTAGCTCAAGTTTGACCCAATTTCGTTAAATAGTGTCATGCGGTGCAAAATCTTAGCAAGAAGTCAAACCTGTTGTCAAAACTCTCGGTTGTTTCTCATATATTGATTGTGACACCCCTCCCGATCGGTACGGTACCTCCAAAAGCTTTTTCGTAAAACTTTCAGAGCAACCTACAATTTATTTATTGACATAGGTATGCCCTACAGACACCTACTATTGGCCTACCTGGTGCAGCTCGACGGAAGGCCCACTCGACGAATTGCCAAGGTCCATGACACCTATGACGGTTCGAGTGGTATGAAGCCCATATGGACACAGACTCACAAGACAAGGAAGTTTCAATACTAGAGTTTGAATCTAACTTGTAACCAACTCGTATTGGTACATAAGACCTAGCCTCCCCATATATAAAGGCTAGGAGGGTCCAACAAGAAGGCAATCGCGACTCCCCCAATAGATAGACCTAATATCCCACATCGCCACAATAGACAATAGATCTAGACATCAATCTCTCGCATACACATACGTCAGATCTAATCGACGCATACACCACCATCAGCGACATTGTAATCCTTCGAATCATCATCAATCAAGAGCAGACAAGCAGGAGTAGGATTTTCCCTCCGGGGGCCTGAACCTGGGTAAATCCTTTGTCCCATGTTGCTTGTCTGTTAGCAGTTCGAGATCTCCAGCGCACCCATCTTCTCCAAAACCCAAGTACATAACAATGTGCATTGATGAATTAAACCCTCATCAATTGGCGTCATCTGTAGGAAACTAGGCGCGCTGATGTTCCGATCTTAACGGCTCCTTCGCCAGCGATCTATGACTCGCCAACATACGGAGAACAGATTTGTGCCGACGCGCGAAACTTCGTCATCAGCATCTCCGCTAAAACCGAATTTTTCTTCACCAACGCGGATGCATGGCTCAACACCGTTCTCTTGCTCGGCTGATTGGATCTGATAGATCGAAGTTGCTGGTTGTACTATGCTAGATATCCAAGTTAGAAAAAACCAGAGACGCAAGACCGGCAACTCATCTTGGCTTGCTGCCGTAAAAAAAGAGTTTACGTCGTGGAACAAATGCAACACACCCTTGCATGAAGAATCATGAATGGACGAGCGATTCATGACTTGGCAGACAACGACACATAGGAAGGGTACTTTACAAGCCAAGCAATTACACCAGATGCTTCTCCATGTGATGCAAGCAAAGACCAAAGAAAAAAAAGAGTTAGCTAAAGCTAAGTACGGTTGCATGGATTTTTGGCCATGAGGCCACATGCCCATACTGATCGGTGAAGACGTAATAAATCAAAGTTGGGAGATGAGATCGGTTCCGAGTCCTATTCCTACACCAGATAAATAAGGAATCAATTTATCTGTCTAGCTGCTCCGATTTGAGTTTTAACCAAGATTTGATCAAAATTCTGGCACTTGGAATCTCCATCGAGAAACACCAGTAACTCTGGCATAACCGACTACGTCTCGGCAGCCTGGCACGGTGGCGAATCGCGATTATAGGCACGCATATGTGAAGTTTTTCGGCAGGCATGTATATAGCCCGACGACACCACGGTGGATGACATAGAGACCTTAATGTAGGCATGCTGCACAAAGCTCAAGGACGTCTACAATTCAGTACAACCAGATACTAGGGCCGTGCAGACGACCAGTCTGCCCCGCCACCCGCCGATGCGTCGACTCCCTCCAAACAAAAATCTGACAACCACGTTGTGAGGACTTCATCGACGGCGTTGACTATACACTCGGTGGCTACACCGAATCCTCCGCACGGCTTACTACAGTCTTCGGATGGGGCAAACCACCACCGACCTTCGGCTCCAGCGACCCGATGGCCATTTCGACTCTTTCCTCCGCTGACTCGGGGACTCCTTTGGCTCAGGTGACCCGCTGCCTCCATAGGTTGCGGCTACCTTCTGCAATTTTCGGTTGCGACAACACGCTATCGCCATCGGCTTCGGCGGCCTGTTGCCACGTTGACTCCGATCCGCCGCATCGGCTCATGAACATTGTCTTGACTCCATCAACAACCTCGACTCTACATTCGGGGGCTCCTTCGGCTCCCACGACCCGTTGTGGTCTTCGGATCTAGCGACCCAGGGGCTCCCTCGGCATCGGCGACCCCCTACGGTTTATGATTGCATAGACTCGTTGCGGTCTTCGACTGTGGCTACTCACTGCAATCTTCGATTGTGGCAATCCTCTGCTACATCGACTCCCTCGACAGTGACCCGTTGATTGCATTGGCTCCCACGGCCCGTTCACCTCGTTGTCAACCGACAAAGCTAAGTTCTCCTTTACTTAGAGCTGATTTTTTTACTCACACTCGAAACACTCGGGGGCTACGCCCTATTCGAGTAACCTAATGTGTCATCGGCTCCACGCACTCGAGCACCCCATACGCGACAGTCCGAATAGCTGATTCTGCCTGATCATAGAATCCTTGACCTCCGAGTGCCTCGACAAGGTACTGAGACTAAGGGTAATCAGGTTAACGAAAAGGCCTAGCATACAGTACAAAAGTGCCGACTCAATTGGCACCAGAATCTTACTTTGCAAACCGACATGCAAAAATCCTTTCCAAGATACAAGTACTTCACAATTCTTAATGCTTTATACAGCTTACAAGGATGTCGACTGCATCGAGATATTCTATCGGGTCCTCCAACAGGAGTCGACAAAACAACTGACTACGCCATACACTCAAGACCCGAGTTAAGTTCCTCCTCGGAGAGTTGCATCGCTTGATGCTACAAAGACGCGGTGCTAGCGATGCACCCGACAGAAGTGACTGTGTCGACTCCATCCGCATCGTCGACTCAACCGGCTAATCGCCGCATGACTCCGCTACGTCGACCGCCTACATCATCGACTCTTGGCTCCTTATGCATGAGACACTGACTCGATGCACTTTCGGGTCAGTGGTTTCTCCTCGCATGATTTTGGACTACCACTGCAAGATATAAGACTCGAGTCTCGGCCCGAGTCTACAACTCTGTCAGACACTTGGGGGCTACTCCAAACTGGAGCGCTGGTCACGCATATACAAGATCCTAGAGTGACACGCTCTGAATCCTCACTCGAATCCAATATGCGACTAAGGACTCGGGGCTACTCCCATAGGGAGTGCTGGCCGCGCACCCGAATTTTTTTGTGAAGTTATCCAAGCATCATGAAAACCCTTCACTCCAATATACGATTCGATTGTGGACTTCGGGTTACTCCCATAGGGAGCGCTGAAAACATATTCGACTGAAACAAGCAAAAGATGACAGCAGCCATAAATATTTATAGTCCCCACTCGATCCTACGACTCGAATAGGCACTCGGGGGCTACTCCCATAGGGAGCGCTGGTCGCGTACCCTATGATTTTTTCTTATACATTACACCATGTGTTAATAACATCCACACTCGTATGATATGGCGACTCCGCCTCATATTTTCATTGCAAAGAGACTGCGTCTCCTAGGTCACCCGAATCATCTCCGTAGTGACAAAATTCAGATGCCGCGCTTATAGCGTGAAGATAAGACCTGAATAAGGCCTGGCAACGCATCTGCTGCGCTCTACTAGAAATAATCCGTACCTACAGGTACGATTAATAAGCCTTGACGGACGCATCGAGTGCTCACATTGACACACTGGGATTCGACTCTATAAGACCTCCATGGCCTAAGTCGAATTACACCAACACATTTCCGAATTCTAGTCCAGGGACTCGAGTTTGAGTAGGTAGCGTTGTTTTTGCCCTAGACCAATTAACTGTTCCTCATCCGTCGAGCGCATCAGGCACGTTTACCATCATCCCTATGAACTACTAGAAATTCGACTGACACGATGAACTATCTGGTGAGTGCTTCGCACTCGACACAATTGTTGACTCTGACATCCTAATGCAAGACTTAAGACTTCTAAGTCCCCACCCGAATCTACGATTCGCATGGACACTCGGGGGCTATTGACATAGGTATGCCCTACAGGCACCTACTATTGGCCTACCTGGTGCAGCTCGATGGAAGGCCCACTCGACGAATTGCCAAGGTCCATGACGCCTATGACGGTTCGAGTGGTATGAAGCCCATATGGACACGGACTCCCAAACACACAAGACAAGGAAGTCTCAATACTAGAGTTTGAATCTAACTTGTAACCAACTCGTATTGGTACTGAGACCTAGCCTCCCCATATAGAAAGGCTAGGAGGGTGCAACGAGAAGGCAATCAATAGATAGATCTAATCTCCCACATCACCACAATAGACAATAGCTCTAGACATCAATCTCTCGCATATACATACGCTAGATCTAATCTACGCATACACCGCCATCGGCGACATTGTAATCCTTCGGACCATCATCAATCAAGAGTAGACAAGCAGGAGTAGGGTTTTCCCTCCGGGGGCCTGAACCTAGGTAAATCCTTTGTCCCGTGTTGCTTTTCTGTTAGCCATTCGAGATCTCCAGTGCACCCATCTTCTCCAAAACCCAAGTCCATAACAATGGGCATTGATGAGTTAAACCCTCGTCAGTTATAGTTCAAGTTTGACCTAATTTCGAAAAATCGACATGTAGTCATTCAAGTGGGCGGAGTTAACTAGCTACGGAGTTTGAAAACTCAAAAAACATTTGGTAATCGTAAGTAAAACACGTTGGTCCACTTAATATGTCTAGAAGCTTGGCTTATGGCATTGAGATCCATATTCTGCTTCGAGCTTTCTTTATGGAAAAGAACCATCTCGTCATCACTCGGAAAACTAAGAATTTTATTTCCTGATAGTTGGTAACTCACATAGGTGACATTGTTTACAACAAGAAGATGCACCCATCTACCTCCGAAAATACATTTAATTCAAGAGCAATCTATGGCGCTTACTTGTAGCTCAAGTTTGACCTAATTTTGTTAATTGACAAGTCACTGAAGTGTGCGAAGTTAGCTAGGAAGCTTGAAAAATCCGAGAATTAAAAACTTGGGTATTACGTATAATAAACTGTGGTCTAGTTTGTTTGATAATTGGGGCGGTCACATTTTATTTTAACCGTAGTAGGTCTCGTAGGAGCGAGGTGCTTGAGAGTTAACACGGTCGGTGGAAGTACAAGTTACATCAAGGACCTCATAAAAATGAAAATTGTACCCAAGTCCATGCATTTAGCACAAGGACCCTGAAACTAAGCAATGAAGTGTGTGTTTTGAGGTTTGTACATACTAGCATTCATCGTGCTAACGAATATCAGTGGAATCTTTGTAGATGCTAAGAATGGAAAAGAAGATCCAATGGTTAGCAATGTTTGGATTTGCTGGTCTTGATCCAACGGTCAATGTTCGAAGTTATCGATACACTATATAGTGGTACGGTATGGTATTGCAAGAGATAAGACAAGATAAAGATAAGATAAGAAGTACTGTGAATGGCCGATCTTTTGAGTAACCTTCCCTCCCGATGTTTGGGAAGCAAGTGAAAATTTTGAAAACAGGAAAAGTTTGAATTTTTTTGCCGCCAAGGACCAAAGTGGTTTCCTTCCTATGTACTCCTTGTCCCTACTCCACACCAACGCAGCTGCCGAACACGCCAAAGACACAGAGTTGTCGTACCAAGGCACACGTGCGCAGCACCATGCTGTGGACGAGGGAGAGATCAACCGGGAAAGGGTAGGAGAGAGGTAGGATGGATGGTGAGAGGCAGCGAAGGAGAGAGAAAACACACAATTTGTTTTGTGTGCATAGGTCCTAAAATTTACTAGTACTAGCATAGTGTAGTACACTGTAAGGTCGCAGGAGTACCTCGTGTCACAAACCCATGATAACTTTGCTCTCACATGGAACCTTATACATAGTGGAAAAAATAAAGTTATCTTTAAGCCTAAGGTGCACCTCAAGCTTGTGGGTTGCCCATAGAGAATAGAAATATCATTTCCCCTCTTTGCCTATTTCATGTGATCGTTTTCAAAAGGTGTTCAAAATTTTCATGATGCAAAGTCTTAGGTAGAAGTTGAACCACTCGTCAAAACTCTCTATGGTTTCTGATATATTAATTAACCGCTCGATGGGTACCTCCAAAAGCTTTTTTCATAACAATTTTAAAGCAACCTACAATTTAAAACATGTAGTTCAAGTTTGACCTAATTTCATTAAATTCAAGAGCAATCTATCGCACTTAGTTGTAGCTCAAGTTTGACCTAATTTCATTAAACTGTTAAGATGCAAAATCTTAGGAAGAAGATGAACCTGTCGTCATAACTCTCTTTTGGTTTCTGATAGTATATTAATTCCCCTCCCCCCTGCGCCCCCTCCGATGGGTACCTCTAAGAGCTTTTCCGTAAAACATTCAAAGCAACCTACACAGTTTAGTTGTAGTAGTTCAAATTTTACCTATTATATTTTTTCCGCTTTACCTATTATAATTTTATATATTGATGATCTGCCAGATGTCTATTATCTGAGTCTCACGTGCAGGGCATGTGCAATTTACTAGTACTTCTAGTTTCAAATTTGTCATAATTTCGATAAATCGACATAAAGTCATTCTAATGGGCAGAGTTAGCTGGGAAGTTTGAAAACTCATAAAACATGGGAATCATCGGTACACCATGTTGGTCCAATATATATGTACGTAAACTTGGCTTGTGCCTATTTAGGAAAAAGAACAACCTTGCTCGTATTCTTCACTCGAAAAATGTAGAATTGAATGTTCTTTCTTGATAGTTGGAAACTCACACCGACGACACTGTTTACTACAAGAAGATGCACTGATGATCTACCTATGAAAAGACATTTCATTCAAGAGCAATCTATGGCGTTTACCTATAGCTAGCTTAAGCTTGACCTAATTTCGTTAAATTATCAATATGCAAAGTCTTAGCAAGAAGTTGAACCTATCATTGAAACTCTCGCTGGTTTCTGGTATATTAATTTTGAACCCTCGATGGTACGTCCAAAAGCTTTTTTATAAATCCATCAAAGCAAAACCTACAATTTACTTGTAGTTTCAAATTTGACCTAATTCCGAGATATCGACATAAAGTTATTCAAACCTGTGAAAATACATTTAATTTCAAGAGAAATCTATCGCGCTTAATTACTTGTAGCTCAGGTTTGACCTAATTTCATTAAATTGTCAAGATGCAAAATCTTAGCAAGAAGTTGAACCTATCGTCAAAACTCTCGGTGTTTTATGATGTATTAATTGTGACTTGTCGATGGGTACCTCCAGAAGTTATTTGTAAAACTACCAAAGCAACCTATAATGTACTTGAAATTTCAAATTTGACCTAATTTTCATAAATCGACATAAAGTCATTTGGTCAAATGAGCAGAGTCAGGTAGGAAGTTTGAAAACTCATAAAACATGGGAATCGTTGGTACAACATGTTGGTCCACTATATATGTCGGTGTAACACCCTCAGGATCGGCCCTATGCAAGTTTCAGCGCTTCCCGCCAAACCCGCATAGAAACGATTCAAAGGTACCCACCAGGCACTTGCGTGCGGGTGGAAAACGAAGTAATATCATTACACAATAGTCCTCGATGGAACCCACAAAACATATATATATACAACACGACTCCATGAGTCAAGAATACAAATATACAGTACAAAGATCCAAATCACCTGGAAAACGATATAGCGTCCGAGTACGGACAAGATGCAAATTGAGCTAAGAGCCCTGAAGAATAACCAATGGCGTCCATAACCCTGCCCAGGCCAAGCCGGAAGGGTAACCCTGCTAACGGCGTTGATCTCAAAACCTGCTTAAACAAAAGGGGTGCCGACAAAGGGCAAAGGAAAAAGGAGAGAGCGGTCAAGATCTTTGAGGCCGACACGGCGAGGCTAGAATTTGGCGGTCCTCGCCTACATAGGTATGGTGGACTGAAGCGGCAGCGCAGCATGCACTAAACAACCCATAGAGACTCGAGATAACTGTCGGCTATCAGAGAGGGATAAGAAAGACCTATTCGGAACCAACCTGATTCTACCACCAAACATACCCATCCTGGTATTTCCCCCTCGAGACCGCATTTAGGAAGTCAACCGAGGAACTCACACCGTTGGCAGTATTATTTATTCAGTTATCGTTGCAGCAATTACTAGTCAGGTATAGATAGTCATCCTGATATAATAAGCAGTGGGCAGTTTTAGTTAACCATTCAGTTGTAGTTGCAACACTTACTAGTCAGATACGATTAGCATGAGAGATCCCAAACCCAGCAGTTGTTGGTACTTTTATTTAGCCATTTCGTTGCAGTGAAGCTGATTACTAGTCATATCGGATACAAGTCAATTTATAACAGTAAACTTTAGTTATAGTTGTCTATGATCGAGAACTGTGCTCCAAGTCGTCCATAACCGTGGACACGGCTTCTCGAAAAGATTTAACCGCAGGGTGCACCAAAGTTTCCACACGCACCTACACCCTTGTTGTCGATCGTAGGTACAAGATCACAAAACATACACCCAACGGTATGTCGACGGGGTTTCGGACACGACGTTCCGGACCCAAAGCAAGCACGGGGCCACCCCACTAAGCTACCCAGAACGAAGTCGGCCGGTCTCAAAGACGGACTCGGGTTTAGTCGACGGCTGTAAACGACTGGGAACCCGAAAATGTGACTGGGCTTGTCGATACAGCGA
Organism: Avena insularis; assembly: GCA_023614405.1. Taxonomy (NCBI): domain Eukaryota; kingdom Viridiplantae; phylum Streptophyta; class Magnoliopsida; order Poales; family Poaceae; genus Avena; species Avena insularis. Next base: position 230,265,198 of record CM042692.1, read on the forward strand.
AAACGTGTCACGGTCCTAAACAGTACAGGTGCTCCACGCACAATCTTAAATAAAGCAGTAAAGCATGGCATAAGTACAGTATAGTAATAAAGCCCCAAACTACTTGTGGCCCCTGGTACAATACTTTGAAATCAGGTACTAAATCCATGGGGGTGCCCACACACCCCACCTGTGGTTAGCGCGCTCGATATCGGAACAGGTGTCAAGAACTCGGGGTCCTACGGGACACCAGTGAGCGGTTAAAAACCAAATATTGTCTATTACCCACCGGTGCCTCTGCATTTACCTACTTCAATTTTAGTTATTAAACAATAATTAAAGCCATGATCATCTCCAACATAAAGCATATGGCAGCCTTCCAACAGCTGTGGTACTGGACGACACGCAACCGCACTTGAGCAAGCGACTACGACGTGCAAGTCCAACTATGTACCAAATAACAGGTAATAGGATGTGTCCAAGGCAATATAAGGCTGCAAGGAATATCACGGGCACGAAAACTAGAGCATCGCAACACAGATAGCAATAGATCAACAGGAGGGAATAAAGACTAAAAATGCAAAATAGGTAGAAGGGGAAGGGATGCTCGCCTGGAAAACATTGTTGAAGGTTCATCCGAAGATCGGGCCGACTCTCGCATCAACTCATCGGCCTAATCCGTGAAGAAGCAAAGCACTAGAGGAAACACCAGATGTACTATTTAATACTATAGCAGAAGATCGGGCATGATGCATGTATGATGTATGACATGGCCAAGATGCGATGCGATTAGGCAATATTAAACGGAACCGGGGTCCCGACATTTACTTAGATGGTTCAAGTTGTTTAGATACCCCGCAATTTAAATGTTGTCTTAATAAGGGAAAATTATATCACCGGTTCGCTACACAAATTTAAATGGAACCAATATGAGACTAGAAATGTCCACATATGGTCTCCATATTTAATTATGAGGTGAATCGGCATAATGCCCCCAAACACCCATAATATGTATGCAAGCATGATCAATTTAATATGCAACAAGTTTTATATCATTTATAAAATAGGGTTTCGAGAAAAGGAGTCACACATGTGGGTCCGGAAGATCTTGGGGGATTGGAGGGGTCCGGGACGGTCTTCGAATCTTCAGGGCCTCGACCATCGGATCTAGGGAGGAGATCTTGGCGTCCGATTTTAATTATCAAAGGTGTACTTGGTTCCGGTACCGGTGCGGTCTTCAGGTGGCACGAGTTAGGGTCGATCTTGGTGAGCCACGTTAACAGGTCACATACACATATTTATCTTTGCATCCTTAATGTACACACGCGCCACTAGCACCACCGTGCTAGAAGCACAACACCAAGAAGGGGAAACACAGAGACGTGGACGCGAGGTGGCTGCAGAATAACCCCAATGCAGACGGTGTGGAGGGTTACCACGACGCTTCCACAACACGAGAAGGAGGTCATCACAGGCGGTGGGGACGCATGCAGGCAGGGAACAGGGCAGGGTCACCCGAGACAGGGCGCACGCGCGTGGTCGTCTAGGACGCAGTGACGGGCCCTGCGAGCCTGCAGCCGGAGATGCGGGCGGCAGGAGGGCTCGACGAGGAAGGGCTTGTGCGGGCGGAGGTCGAGGAGGCAGAGGAGGTCACGTGGCCCGCGGAGAACCGGCGATGCGGAGGCCGGCGGCGGAGCTACTCGGCGTGGTGGCCGCTCGTCTCCGATGAGGTCAAGGCGGGGCAGCAGGAGAGGCGACAACGACGAGGCGCTGTCGACAGGGGGGCGACGGAGGAGGCGTCACGGCGCCGGAGTCGAGGACGAGCGGACCCGCGAGGCAGCGACCAAGATGAGCTTGGGTGAGATGCGGGCGAGAAGATGAGGCCGGCGGCGGACGCGGCTCGGCTCGGGCGGCCGGCGAAGGGGCCGTTGGTGGAGGAGCTTGGCGACCTCGGGAGCGGGCCTGTGGACGCGCGAAGCGGGCGACGGGGGGGAGGGCGCGTCGGGGTAGGTGGCGACCTCGGCCGGCGATGGCGATGCAGGGCGGCAGAGCTCTAGCAAGGAAGCGACTGGCGACGAGCTCGCTGGCAGCGGTGCCGGCAAACTTGGGTAGGCGAGCACACACCGGGGCGAGGAGGACGGAGGCGAGGCCGGATGGAGAGAAGGAAGGCGGCGGCGACCTTGCTCGTGGTGGAGGCAGAGACGGAGGTAGGGATGCGGGGGAGGATGTGCGGGAGTGGGGTCGTGTACGCGCGGGAGGGGATCGTGCGGGACACGCGGGCTGGCGTGGTTGGGGCCAGGCGGGTCGGCCAGGGGAGTGGGCGGGAAAAACAGGACCAGGTGGGGATGGGTGTGCGTGCGAGTGGGGACGTGGCGACGAGGGATTGGCCTAGGCGACGTGGCGCGAGCACTAGTTGGTGGGTGACGTGTGGTGCGTGGAGGGTGTGCGCGTCCACCGGTGAGGTGGCGGGTGCGATGGGAGGTGGCGGCTGTTGGTTGGCTGGAGTGAGGTGGAGGTGTGAGGTGGAGGGAGGGGATTGGTCAGGGTGAGGTGGAGGGAGGCTGGGTAGGATAGGATTGGGTAGAATTAGGACTAGATATTTTAGACTAGGGTTTGGAGGTGGCTGGCCGGGCTTTCGGGCCTGGCTGGCTGCCTCCCAAAAATAATATAAACTTTGATTTTAATTTAAAAATAGACTTTTGTAAATAGTTTTTAGACAAATAAAAGACCCGGAAAAGTCCGGAGTTTTGATTTGAAATTAAGACGGGGAATATTTAGAAAACAAAACTAGGCTTTTAGAAAATAGTTTTAGAAAAACAAATGCATGATGACATGACGATGCTCAAATGCAATGTGTCATGATGACATGAGCATGCGGTCATGATGATGCAATGCACAAAAACACAGCGATTTTCTAGTAGTGGTTTTTGCGGGGCGCCACAATTCGACACCACTAACAATGGATCTCGCCCTCGAGATCCGCCTCATGGTACCGGGAAGAAGGGCGGCGATCTGAATCTTCTCGCATCGTGTAGATCCTCGCGACACCACTAACAAGAGGTTGATCGTCAAGAGAACACTCCGGGAACAAAGGGCGAAGGTAGAGGTATCCACAAATAAAGCCACCTCTAACTTCGATAGAAGGAGAGAAAAGATGCGGCCTATCCCACTTCAATGTACAAGAGCGAATAGAAAGGGTAGTCGGCATGGGGGCCAATCCATCACGCACCCAAACTATTACTCTGCACAATCAGTAGAAAAGCGTGCAACCATTCTCGGAATCAGACTGAAGATCTCGACAATCGAGGTTCAGAAACAAAGGAGTGATGCAGACTCTGCATCGGATCTGGCGTAGATGATGTCGTCGCGTCGGAAAACACCGGAAGGCACGAGAAGGAACAAAGAGAAGTCCACCAGACGAAGGATTCCTCGGATAGCATGAAGACCAGATGTAGCAACACCGTTACCAAGGAGGAAGCGAAACCACGAAGTGCGATGGAACCCAACCACGAGAAATCCTGGACTCGAAGAGAGAGAAGAGAGCGGATTCAAAACACGCAGAGGTGAGAGGAGAGCAGCAGAGGGTAAGGAGTAAAATCAGACCTAATCAGAACTATCCAACCGATTTTGCAAAAATAGTTTTGACACTCTACTTCGGCCGTTAGCTAGGTTATCCTACAGGCTGGACTTGTGGGGTATCGCAACTGCTGAGCTCTGATACCACTCTGTAACACCCTCAGGATCGGCCCTATGCAAGTTTCAGCGCTTCCCGCCAAACCCGCATAGAAACGATTCAAAGGTACCTACCAGGCACTTGCGTGCGGGTGGAAAACAAAGTAATATCATTACACAATAGTCCTCGATGGAACCCACAAAACATATATATATATACAACACGACTCCATGAGTCAAGAATACAAATATACAGTACAAAGATCCGAATCACCTGGAAAACGATATAGCGTCCGAGTACGGACAAGATGCAAATTGAGCTAAGAGCCCTGAAGAATAACCAATGGCGTCCATAACCCTGCCCAGGCCAAGCCAGAAGGGTAACCCTGCGAACGGCGTCGATCTCAAAACCTGCTTAAACAAAAGGGTTGCCGACAAAGGGCAAAGGAAAAAGGAGAGAGCGGTCGATCGAGGCGATGCAGCGAGGCTAGAATTCGGCGGTCCTCGCCTACATAGGTATGGTGGACTGAGCGGCAGCGCAGCATGCACTAAACAACCTATAGAGACTCGAGATAACTGGCCATCGAGAGGGATAAGAAAGACCTATTCGGAACCAACCTAATTCTACCACCAAACATACCCATCCTGGTATTTCCCCCTCGAGACCAAACGAGGAAGTCAACCGAGGAACTCACACAGTTGGCAGTTTTATTTATTCAGTTATCGTTGCAGCAATTACTAGTCAGGTATAGATAGTCATCCTGATATAATAAGCAGTGGGCAGTTTTAGTTAACCATTCCGTTGTAGTTGCAACACTTACTAGTCAGATACGATTAGCATGAGATATCCCAAACCCAGCAGTTGTTGGTACTTTTATTTAGCCATTTCGTTGCAGTGAAGCTGATTACTAGTCATATCGGATACAAGTCAATTTATAACAGTAAACTTTAGTTATAGTTGTCTATGATCGAGAACTGTGCTCCAAGTCGTCCATAACCGCGGACACGGCTTCTCGAAAAGATTTAACCCTGCAGGGGTGCACCAAAGTTTCCACACGCACCTACACCCTTGTTGTCAGATCAGGTAGGTACAAGATCACAAAACATACACCCAACGGTATGTCGACGGGGTTTCGGACACGACGTTTCCCAGACCCAAAGCAAGCACGGGGGGCCACCCCACTAAGCTACCCGTAACGAAGTCGGCCGGTCTCCGAGACGGACTCAGGGTTTGTGTCGACGGCTGTAAACGACTGGGAACCCGAAAATGTGACTGGGCTTGTCGATACAGCGAAAACGTGTCACGGTCCTAAACAGTACAGGTGCTCCACGCACAATCTTAAATAAAGCAGTAAAGCATGGCATAAGTACATGATAGTAATAAATCCCCAAACTACTTGTGTTCCCCGGTACAATACTTTGAAATCAGGTACTAAATCGATGGGGGTGCCCACACACCCCACATGTGGTTAGCGCGCTCGATCTCGGAACAGGTGTCAAGAACTCGGGGTCCTACGGGACACCAGTGAGCGGTTAAAAACCAAATATTGTCTATTACCCACTGGTGCCTCTGCATTTACCTACTTCAATTTTAGTTATTAAACAATAATTAAAGCCATGATCATCTCCAACATAAAGCATATGGCAGCCTTCCAATAGCTGTGGTACTGGACGACACGCAACAGCACTTGAGCAAGCGACTACGACGCGCAAGTCCAACTATCTACCAAATAACAGGTAATAGGATGTGTCCAAGGCAATATAAGGGTGCAAGGGATATCACGGGCACGAAAACTAGAGCATCGCAACACAAATAGCAATAGATCAACAGGAGGGAATAAAGACTAAAAATGCAAAATAGGTAGAAGGGGAAGGGATGCTCGCCTGGAAAACATTGTTGAAGGTTCATCTGAAGATCGGGCCGACTCTCGCATCAACTCATCGGCCTAATCCGTGAAGAAGCAAAGCACTAGAGGAAACACCAGATGTACTATTTAATACTACGGCAGAAGATCGGGCATCATGCATGTATGATGTATGACATGGCCAAGATGCGATGCGATTAGGCAATATTAAACGGAACCGGGGTCCCGACATTTACTTAGATGGTTCAAGTTGTTTAGATACCCCGCAATTTAAATGTTGTCTTAACAAGGGAAAATTATATCACCGGTTCACTACACAAATTTAAATGGAACCAATATGAGACTAGAAATGTCCGCATATGGTCTCCATATTTAATTATGAGGTGAATCGGCATAATGCCCCCAAACACCCATAATATGTATGCAAGCATGATCAATTCAATATGCAACAAGTTTTATATCATTTATAAAATAGGGTTTCGAGAAAAGGAGTCACACATGTGGGTCCGGAAGATCTTGGGGGATTGGAGGGGTCCGGGACGGTCTTCGAATCTTTAGGGCCTCGACCATCGGATCTAGGGAGGAGATCTTGGCGTCCGACTTTAATTATCAAAGGTGTACTTGGTTCCGGTACCGGTGCGGTCTTCAGGTGGCACCAGTTAGGGTCGATCTTGGTGAGCCACGTTAACAGGTCACATACACATATTTATCTTTGCATCCTTAATGTACACACGCGCCACTAGCACCACCGTGCTAGAAGCACAACACCAGGAAGGGGAAACACAGAGACGTGGACGCGAGGTGGCTGCAGAATAACCCCAATGCAGAGGGTGTGGAGGGTTACCACGACGCTTCCACAACACGAGAAGGAGGTCATCACAGGCGATGGGGACGCGTGCAGGCAGGGAACAGGGCAGGGTCACCCGAGACAGGGCACACGCGCGTGGTCGTCTAGGACGCGGTGACGGGCCCTGCGAGCCTGCAGCCGGAGATGCGGGCGGCAGGAGGGCTCGACGAGGAAGGGCTTGTGCGGGCGGAGGTCGAGGAGGCAGAGGAGGTCACGTGGCCCGCGGAGAACCGGCGATGCGGAGCTACTCGGCGTGGTGGCCGCTCGTCTCCGATGAGGTCAAGGCGGGGCAGCAGGAGAGGCGACAACAACGAGGCGCTGTCGACAGGGGGGGCGACGGAGGAGGCCGACGCGAGCGGCGCTCGGGAGTCGAGGACGAGCGGACCCGCGAGGCAGCGACCAAGATGAGCTTGGGTGAGATGCGGGCGAGAAGATGAGACCGGCGGCGGACGCGGCTCGGCTCGGGCGGCCGGCGAAGGGGCCGATGGTGGCGGAGCTTGGCGACCTCGGGGAGCGGGGCCCAGGGACGCGGCGAGCGGCGACGGGGGGGAGGGCGCGTCGGGGTAGGTGGCGACCTTGGCCGGCGATGGCGATGCAGGGCGGCAGAGCTCTAGCAAGGAAGCGACTAGCGACGAGCTCGCTGGCGGCGGTGCCGGCAAACTTGGGTAGGCGAGCACACACCGGGGCAAGGAGGACGGAGGCGAGGCCGGATGGAGAGAAGGAAGGCGGCGGCGACCTTGCTCGCGGTGGAGGCAGAGACGGAGGTAGGGATGCGGGGGAGGATGTGCGGGTGGGGTATGCAGCGGGGAGGATCGTCAAGGGACACGCGGGCTGGCGTGGTTGGGGCCAGGCAGGTCGGCCAGGGGAGTGGGCGGGATAAACAGGACCAGGTGGGGATGGGTGTGCGTGCGAGTGGGGACATGGCGACGAGGGATTGGCCTAGGCGACGTGGCGCGAGCACTAGTTGGTGGGTGACGTGTGGTGCGTGGAGGGTGTGCGCGTCCACCGATGAGGTGGCGGGTGCGATGGGAGGTGGCGGCTGTTGGTTGGCTGGAGTGAGGTGGAGGTGTGAGGTGGAGGGAGGGGATTGGTCAGGGTGAGGTGGAGGGAGGCTGGGTAGGATAGGATTGGGTAGAATTAGGACTAGATATTTTAGACTAGGGTTTGGAGGTGGCTGGCCGGGCTTTCGGGCCTGGCTGGCTGCCTCCCAAAAATAATATAAACTTTGATTTTAATTTAAAAATAGACTTTTGTAAATAGTTTTTAGACAAATAAAAGACCCGGAAAAGTCCGGAGTTTTGATTTGAAATTAAGACGTGGAATATTTAGAAAACAAAACTAGGCTTTTAGAAAATAGTTTTAGAAAAACAAATGCATGATGACATGACGATGCTCAAATGCAATGTGGCATGATGACATGAGCATGCGGTCATGATGATGCAATGCACAAAAACACAGCGATTTTCTAGTAGTGGTTTTAGCAGGGCGCCACAGTCGGTAAAATTGGATTTTGGCATTCAGATCCAATATTCTTCGGACATTTCTTTATAGAAAAGAACAACCTCGCTCGTCATCACTCGAAAATTTGAGAATTGAATGTTCTTTCCTGATAGTTGGAAAATCGCACCAATGACATTTTTTACTACAGGAAAATACACCCATCTACCTCTGAAAAGTCATATATTTCAAGAGCAATCTATCGCTCTTACTTTGTAGCTCAAGTTTGACCCAATTTCATTAAATAGTGTCATGATGCAAAATCTTAGCATCAAGTCAAACTAGTTGTCAAAACTCTCGGTTGTTTCTCATATATTGATTGTGACCCCCTGATGGGTACCTCCAAAAGCTTTTTGTATAACTTTCAGAGAAACCTACAAAACTTGTAGTATATAGTTCAAATTTGACCTAATTTTGATTAATCGACATATAAAGTCATTCAAGTGGGCAGACTGATAAGCTATAGGAAGTTTGAAAACTCATAAAACACGGGAAATCATAAGTACAATATGTTGGTCCACTATATATGTGTGAAAACCTGGCTTATGGCATTTAGATCCTTATTCTTCGGACTTCCTTTATATGAGAGAATAATCTTGATATCACTCGAAAAATTGAGAATGTTCTTTCCCGATAGTTGGAAACTCACACTGACAGCATTGTTTACTACAAGAAGATGCACCCATCTACCCTAGAAAATACATTTAATTCAAGAGAAATCTATCGCGCTTACTTGCTTGTAGCTGAAGTTTGACCTAATTTCGTTAAATAGTCAGGATGCAAAACCTTAGCTAAAGATTGAAAATATTGTCAAAACTCTCGGTGGTTTCTGACATATTGATTGTGACCCCTCGATGGGTGCCCCCCAAAAGCTTTTTCGTAGCACTTACAATTTACTTGTAGTTTCAAATTTGACCTAATTTCGATAAATCAACATAAAGTCACTCAAATGGACAGAGTGAGCAAGAAAGTCATTCAAATATCGACAAACATTTAATTCAAGAGCGATCTTTCACACTTGTAGCTCAAGTTTGACCTAATTTTGTTAAACTGTCAAGATGCAAAATCTTAGAATGAAGTTGAACGTGTCATCAAAACTCTCGGTGGTTTATGATATATTAATTGTCCCCTGAATAGGTACCTCCAGAAGAGTTTTTATAAAACTTTCAAAGTAACCTACAATTTACTTGTAGTTTAAATTTGACCTAAATTCGATAAATAATTGGCATAAAGTCATTCAAGTTGGCGGAGTTAGCTTGGAAGTTTGAAAGCTCATAAAACATGGGTATCATCAGCACAACATGTTGGTCCACTCTTTATGTCTGAAAACTTCTCTTGTGGTATTGAGATCCATATTCTTCGGAGTTTCTTTATGTAAAAGAACAATCTCGTCATCAATCGAAAAATTGAGAATTAAATGTTCTTTCGTGATAGATGGAAACTAACACCGACGACATTGTTTACTATATCACCCATCTACCTCTAAAAATATATTTAATTCAATAGAAATCAGTTTCCCTTACTTGTGTAGCAAATGATTGACCTAATTTCCTTAAATCGGCAAAAAGTCACTAAAGTGTGCAAAGTTAGCTGGGAAGCTTAAAACATCCTATTTCTAAAAACTTTGGAATTATAAGAAACCATGTTCCACTATGTCTGATAATCGGGGCAGTGTAATTATTTTTTAATTGTGGTAGGTCCCATAGGAGCGAGGTGCTTTATTAGTTAACACGCGGTCGGTGGAAGGACAAGTTACATCAAGGACCTCACAAAAACGAAATTACATCCAAGTCCGTGCATTTAGCACAAGATCCCTGAAACTAAGCAATGAAGTGTCTTTTGAGGTTTGCACGTATGCTAGATATTATAGAGCTAAAATTTATTCTGAAATAATCTACATTCTAGCTTTTACTACTAGTACGTATAGTAAACAAGAATCCATAAAACAGAGTGATCGTACTCTCTATTGGAGTAGTAACTTGGATTGGTTTTTCACATATCTAAGTACTACTACTAATTATAATTTCTTACAAAAAGTACCACTAATAAATGCAGTACTAGTTTGTCTGATTTGTCCTAAGATGTAGTACTACTACTATTAATAGTACTCCCTCTGTCTGGGATTATTAAGGCCATTTAAATTTGATAAGACCAAAAGGTTAATTACAGGTTGGTGTCGAAGACATGCATGCAGTCCTCGGTCTCTTCCCTGCAGCACTGTACACCTTGTAGCAGGCCGCATGCTTTTTGTCTCGCACTAGGAGTAGATCTTCTTGCCTCTCACTCACATGGATCTTCTTGCCTCGGTCTCTCCCTCTATTTGTACTATACTGTCTGGTATAGTACAGCATGACACCTGCTTTATTACTCACCTACCAACTTTCTGTAGCCTTTTTGTTTTTAGGAAGCATGTAGAACGCGTGGACACTATCTAAGAAAAAAGTGCAGCTGCCAGCGGTGCGCCCATGCCTAGCATATTCCTGTAAAATCGTACCAGTACAGTACAAAACTCAATCAGTATACTCTTTAGTATACCCACCCAACCCGGATTTCTGGCCAGCGGGCACTATGTCAGCGAGCCGATCTTCCCTCTGTAACCACTCCCACAAGTTCGTGTACCGTGTTGGCGGATTCGACCGTGAGCCGGCTACTATGGATGCCGTCCAGTCTGAGGCGATGATTGAGTGCCCCTATGACGGCTGCTTTAGCTTGGTCGCCTTTGACAAGCTCGACAAGCACAAGATCGCGTGCTCGTACAGCCCGTGCTCCTGCATTGATTCCGCCTGTGATTTCATTGCCTGGCCGATAGGACTCCTTCTCCACATGAAGGAGGCACATGGGGTCATAGTAACCAGGGCCATCTACGGCAGCGCCTTCTTTTGCCTGATCCCGACTCCACCACCAACAAGCACGAGGGGATTCATGCGCTTCCTCTGTGGGGATGATGGTGCCGTGTTCGGCATAACCATCAGCACGCTCGCCCCGGCCGCCGTCGTGTCCTTGGTGTGCATCAGGCATGACAGGTGCTTGTGGCCACGGTACATGGTGAAACTGTGTGCGCCTGACCCACCGGGGTCGGAGGACTTGTCGATGGTCAAGAGCCTTAATGCGGTAGTCGATCTGACGAGCAGCTCGTTGCCGGCCAACTTCTCATCCGACAAGCTTATGACGTACCTCGGGGTGCCGCCACTGTTCCTGATGAAGTATGGACAGTCCACCCATGTATATTTCTAGATTTGCATCGACAGGAAAAAATGATCTTAAACTACGGCTGATGATCAAGACTGTAATGGTGTATTAGCAGATAAATAGTAATACTAGTAGTACTATTTTACTACTCCAGTTTACTAGTAGTAGTCGCATGTAGGTTCTCTTTTGGTACTAAGAAGGATGCATTTTGGATGTAAACTAAGTTTGCTACTAATGTTATTACAAAGTGTTTAGGGGTTTAGTACGAATTTTATATATTGTTCACTTCTACGACATGAACCAGAGATAAAGACACTAACCATTCTTACGGTGCTTCGATTTTAGTCATCTAACTCAGTGATTATCTAATTTTATGCCCAAACTTGTCAATTCGACTTGATTAAGTCTTGAACCAAGATTGCCGTCGAAATTGCGCTGATATGGACGACACATCGATGTGGGTCTAGCATGCAAGATAGACTGCCCTGGAATTTTGCTTAAATATCTAGAAAATAATATGGACATCTACGACATCAACTCAATGTTATCAGAATCATCACGAACCATGTTTTTATATTATATGCGTTTGGTATTATATAAGTTGGTATGTTTGTACATATAGTTGGTCAAACTTTATAAATATTGACTTCGACAAAACCTAGTATGCTTTCTAATTTGGAAATGAGGGAGCATCTAAGTACTAAAATGCATCAAAATACATGCGTATCTAGACAAAGCCAAGTCAGTAACAACTATTTTAGGATGGAGGGAGTAATTCTTTATGAGTAATCTATTTTTCATAAATTTTTTACTACTACGGCACGTGCCCACGACTAGAGCATGGACCAATGCATAATAATCACGCGACCATACGGTGGCGATCTACTCCGTACTAAATTACCCTACATGCGGAGGCACACTAATAGAGCACACGCTCGTGTCATTCCTGAGTACGTAGTAGTACTACTAGTATACGCAAATATGAGTGCAAAAATAGATAGATCTTGTTGCTCATTGTACTATTTTTTCCTTGTAAGGCAACCTGGACGTGACTACTATAGTACTATATTGGCACAACTTCTGCTTTTGGTGCTACAAGATGAATGTGGAACTCTCTGTGTCCGTTAAAAAATCTTTTTATGTAACATTAGTGTACTAGTACTTATTGTACTCCCTAGTTTTCATACGCACAGTAAAGTAATACAGTAAGTCTGTTTGGTCAAGCTGCATGCAATGATCATTGGTTTGACAGGACAATTCAGGTTTTTAGATATCCAAATTTCTATTCCAGCTCGATGGCTCAAGACACGAAGCAGCTAGTACTCCTCTATCCTCCGGCTATCGCCCAGATCAAAATGAACAAGCAAAAGATTCGGTATCTTGGAAATTGCCATGGCCATTTATTACCTGCAGAGCTTTGTATTGTTTCCTTCGAGGCACCTGCAAAGACTGATACTGTACTGTACTAATATACTACATGTAAATAATTTGCTACGATTGGGACGTACACCTAGTACTAGACATAAACTTTAGTAGCTACTCTCATCACAGTGAATTGTCCAAGAGGTGGAGTTTCTTTTTTTTCTCCAAGAGGTGGAGTTCCTTTTTTTCTCCAAGAGGTGGAGTTTCTTTTTTTCCTGAGAGAGGAAACCTTTTTTTATTCCTTGTTTGATTCAAAGAAAATTCAAAGGTTTTGTGAAGGATCTTGTCCCTTAGGAAATAATCCTACGCTGTTTTGTTTGATTCATAGGATTCCAATATGTAGGAATTATGTCTCATTTGGAACACAGGATAGGAAAAATAGAGGAATAGGAAAAACACGGGAATTGAGATTCCTTCAAAGTATTCCTTTGCCCTCTATTTTTAGGAAAATTTCCGTCCACTCCAACCTCATGGTGTAATTGCTTTGCTTTCCCTGTGATTCAAACATATACTTGATCCAAATTCCTGTAGTTTCCTCTTCTTATGTTTTGAGAATCCTACAAATCAAACGAGCCCTGAGAGATGGTATTTTTTTTTGTCTTTGATCATTTTTTTTTGTTTTAACATAGGGTCACAGAGCTTCCTCGAAACACGAGGAGAGTGGAAATTGTACAAACCTCCAACATTTGGATTCGAAATTGCACGGAACTCCAGATAATCAGGATAGTCTAGTTTTAAGAAACTACTATACTACAATTACTTTTGGGTACAAATGCTGCACATAGCACAAAATTCTCGATTAGCCCTCCTAGCATTATTTCTTACATACCAGGGGCTAAAAAAATTGGAGCTATTTGCAACTACAGCTCTAATTGTTGGAGGTTTGTGCAACTAGCCTCAATTGGAGCCCCACCCCCTACTCGCCCACCTTCTGCAGTACTACTAGTAGTAGAGTACTAAGTACTATGCACCATCAGCCTTTGTCTTCTCCATCGCACCCCGGCCGCCAGCTCACACCAACGATCTTCCCTCCCCCACCCCACCCACCCCAAAGAAATCCCCCAAAACACCATCCGTAGCATCCTTCCATGGTGAGATCGAGCAAGGTTTGTAAAGATCCTGAGCAGTTTCAGAAGGTGTTCACCGAAGGCCCTCTTCAAGTACTCATCAACCATTATGATGCCACCACCGCCGCGAGCCTCATCGGTTCGTCCAAACATATTCTTCAATCAGCAAAAGAGAGCGTAACTACGCCTTCTTCTCATCCGTTTGGCCTCCCATGTGTTCTTCATTTTCACCCGACAATGAGACCGTGGGAATCCAAAGACTGCTTCGAAGTGGTGGGCAGCCCGTGCAAGATGACGCTGCTAGATATGTTCTCCTCTGATGTTGTGATGCCAAATGGTTTTCATGAGCAGTGAGCAGACGGCAATGGAGATTGGATCGTCATAGTTGGCCCCGATTTCATGTGGGACCTTGTCAACGTGTACACTCATCGCAAGATTGTTATTCCGCAAGTGTCGTGGTTTGAACCGACCGAAGGTTCTGCACTTACATTTCAGGATGATGTTGATGAAGGTCGATGTACTAAACTGCAGAAGATAGTCATTTGCCAAGTTCCGACAGCTGCTGGGGGATACAAAGATTTCTCTCTAGTCGCCATTTTCGAATTCAAGATTGATGTCATCAACGGAAATGATAGTCATGGATGTTCAGTTTGTGTGAACGAGTTCTAGGGCTACTTCAGATACTGTGATGCTATTATCCAACACGATCGTGTGTTTGCCATGACCGAGAATGGCTGTGTTTATGCATGGAAGTCTCTAGAACATGGTAAATTCTCCTCCCTACGTATTTTATTAGCTTTGTTCCTGAATCGATGCAAGCTATTTTTTCTGAACGTTCATTAGTTAGTAGGAATGCCATTAAAATTTTAGTTTCTTTGATTCAAAGGAATTCCCTAAGAATTTCAGAAGAATGCAATCTTTAGGAGGTTTTCTTACATATAAGTAGTTTTTTCATATGATTGAGTTCTGCTGATAGTATTGCTTCGTCTCCTAGTACATCCCATGGAAAATATGATATCTACTACGTAGTAGTAAGTACTTATGTGAGACCCAGATATTATTCCTGAATCAATGCAAGTTATTTTTTCTGAAGTTTCTTTGGTTAGTAGGAATTTCATAGGAATTTTAGCCTCTTTGATTCGTATGAATTCCCTAGAAATTTCTGAGGAATGCAATCCTTACTAAGTTTTCTTACATATAAATAATTTGATTCATAGGATTGAGTTCTGCTGATAGTATTACCTTGTCTCCTAATACTAGTACATCCATGGAAAATATGGTATCCACTAGTAGTATTTACGTGAGACTCAGATACTATACATATGACATATCATAAATATATAGCATTATAATACTAGGTAAAACTCAAAAAATTATAAATTTGATCGACATCTATAAAGTATGGGCGCATATTTAGTTCCTGTATTTTCTATCATGTAGAAGTCGACGTTTATTAGGTACTAGTACTTGTAAATTTTGTTAACATGGGATTGAGAAATGAAGGAGAAGATACTATAATGATGGTGAAGTGTGTTTTGAGGATTGTGCATAGCGTTCATTGTGTTAAAGACTATCAATAGAATCTTCCAAGTAGATGCTAGAATGGAAAAGAAGATCCAACTGCTGGCAATGTTGGGATTTGCAAGTCCTGATCCAATAGTGAATATTTAAAGTTATTCATACACTACAAAGTGGTAAGTTAAGATAAGAAAAGATAGAATATTAAACCTCATAGAAATAATCCTTATTGGTTTTCCTATGGTATATAAGACACCAAAATCTTGTAGGATCCAACCTTGATTTTTTTCCCTATGAACTTTACATTCAAGATCCTATAGGATTATTTCCTATTTCATTTGATCCCATGAATCAAACCATGTATCTAGGAGAATTTCCATAGCATATCCCCATTTCGAAAAGAATTAGAATTTCCATAGCATCTCCCTAGGTTGGCATTTTTTTACACAATCAAACATCTTAAGTATAATCAAGATTTTTGAAAATTGTACTGTACATATCAACTTCTACAATGTCGGATCAATATCAATATTATTTCCATGTTACATTTCCTTTCCCTTTGAAGGTCCTATCCTTATCCTAAGCCACCACGATGTCTTCGACACATAGCTTTGTTGAGGACGATGAGGAGAATGATCCTGGTAGGTGGTGGTTAGCAAGATCTGCCGGTGGTTCAAGACTTCTTCAGGTCTATACAGATGGTGTCTCAGGCAATGCAATTGCTGGTGATACTAGTGTTGTTCACTATGGTCGCACCGTTCGCACCTATCCTTCTGGGTTTGAGTGCATGGTGTTCTCGATGGAGACAAGCCAGTTAAGTGCAGCTAACCGATGGAAAAGGGTTACTGACCTTGGATCAGATTCTCTTTTCCTTGGCGTGAACTATCCGATTATCATTGCAGTAGGCGATGCAAATAATCCGCCAGGACATCTGACGAGAAGGAACTGTGTTTACACATCACACCAAGAAATTGGCTACGATTACAGGCTGCATCCTGAAATTTGCCGCTTCAGTCTAAATGGTGACGCAACTGTTGGTTTCCACACCAACACTTGTTAGACATGGTCGGAGACTCCATTTTGGTTCATCCCAAGATTCTCAAACGCCTTGGAGTGGAATGAGCCTGTTCAAGGATAGCTCATTTGTTCTCGGCCTTCTATTGAACTCTATCTTTTGGCTTGTTTTTAGCTGATGTACGAGTACTCAACATTTAGTTTTGCACCCGGTCCAGCTTGTAAAATACTTCGTATGATGAAAACCCCTTTTGTACACTTGGTAGTTTCTCCAATATGTATATTTCACCAATCTTGTAAAAGAACCTTATTAGGAGTACATTTGTACTCTACTACTACTATTCTATACATAATTTATTCCAGAATGTTGTACAATAGTAGTACTATTAGTATTACTCCTTGCATGTCTATAGTTCTGTTTCTTTTTCACTACAGTTTGGGTCCTGTAAGCCCATGTTGGACGTGTTGGTAAGTACTTCGCTCAGAAACTGCACGCGGTCGAAGGAACACGATGTTTCCAGGTTTACCAGGAAAAACATGTCGCTCATCATGGCATCACTAGTGATTTGACAAGGCAATACTGTACGACGGTGTGCTAGTCTAGTTTTTTCTTCTTCTGAACAAGTACTCCTTGTCTACCTAGTAGTAGTAGTAAAGGTCTACTAGTAGGAGTACCAGAGAACTCGATGAAGCTAGCTAGAGTACTACTGTCAGTAGCTGTTGCAGAAGAGTGGGAGAGAGGGAGTTTTGCACACGCCGGTGCACGTGGAAGCGTGTTCCTTCCAAGATAAGCTGGATTTAACTCCCTCACCAGCCTCCCCCATGCACATACAACCTCTTTTACTCAGTCCCTTCTTCCCATCCACTACCGCCTCTGGCCTCTCGCTCCATATTGTTGCCGACCAGCTCCTTGACTCCGTCCTCTACAGGTGGCAGCGAGATCGGCGCGGCAACCTTCTCTAGGGCTGTGGAGCATCCGTCATCTCTGTCCCGCGGCAGCAATGGCGGTGTGTGAAATACTAGAACACTCATACCTATTCCCTCTTCTTCATAATATAAGATGTTTTAGCTTATGTGAAACGAGTGTATCTAGATTCACTCTGAACTTAGATGATAGAGTTGATGATGCGGTTAAATTTTTATTGTCGATTGCGCAGCATTGTCATGTGTAGAGTAGTTCCTATCCCAGGTATGCATCTTGTTTTTAGACTAGGATTCCATAGAAGCTTGTTTTCTAGGCTAGATCCCATAACTAAGAATAGTGGGGATCTGTTTCGAAGTTGGTAGTTCGACATCACAAACTTCTGAACATTTTTATATATTTGTCAATCAACATCATGTAATCAATATTACAACTTGCTGCAGAAGGAGATAGGGGAAGGAGCGAAAAAGAGGATTCTCGATGAAATAGGTTCCAATCCTATTACTTCTGCTATCCCAGATGACAAGGTAAATCAATAGAATGACATATGTTCTTATCGTTGCACGTAGATGTTTTCGCTGTAATCTTTGTTTATCTTCTAAGCACAGAAGCACAAACTTGAAGAAGACTCTTAGTTTCCTGATGACAGAGTAGAAAATGGATGTCAAATTGCTACACCTAAGACGCCTCCTTGTTTAACTTCTCTGGAGACTGATGCAGTTGTAGCTGCAGCTGGTACTGATGAGTCTGCCATCATCGTGCCAGATGATGGAGGTGGTGGATTGGTTTTACCATCCGCAGAGACTTGTGCGGCTGGAGCTGGCAGTGAAGAGCCTTCAGGGGACATTGTGGTGCTCGATAGTTCACCTATTGTGGAGACTCATGCTACCAGTGATGGCGCTGCTATTGGTGCTGCTGATCCCGCTCCCGAAATTATCGTGCCACCTGAAGGAGGCGGTGATTTGGGTTTACAATCTGTAGAAACTGTTGCACCTTGAGGTGGTGAATTGTGATGCGGAGCTTTCTTTCTTATGATTTGTATGCTTTTCTCTGGAACCTATATTATGGAGCTACCTTACGCATTTCTTACACTTTTGCCTATTGAACTGTAGTGTGGAACTGGACTTACTCCTAGTATGTAATCATAATTTTCGGATGCTTGAGTATTATCGATGATAAACCAATGCTAGCTGAGTTGCACGAGAATTGGCCTCTACCACTTGTAGGCGTGGTTCCTGACTCATCTCCTTTTCACAAGCATGGTGAAAAGATGGTTTTGTTCCTTTCCTTGCAATGCCATTATGCTTGTGTTATTGATCTGGCAATTTTACGCTGATTTTCTCACCCAATCCGCATTTATGTCTCTACATACAAACATATTTGTTCACATGACTTGAACAGAAAACAATATCTTCTTTGCATCGACTAACACAAGGATACATGCAGATATTTATTTATTTTTGAAACAAGGCAAACGATATGCCATTTTCATTGATAGAGAGGAACATGCAATTCAATTAAACTACGATAAGTACTCGTACAAGTCATAGAATGGTAGGGATTGCCATAGAAAATCATCACCTCCAA
Source organism: Avena insularis (assembly GCA_023614405.1). Taxonomy (NCBI): domain Eukaryota; kingdom Viridiplantae; phylum Streptophyta; class Magnoliopsida; order Poales; family Poaceae; genus Avena; species Avena insularis. The sequence goes on from CM042692.1 coordinate 230,283,777, forward strand.
CATATTGTTATACAGAAGGCGTTATTACTAAATCCATGATGACCCACAAGTATAGGGGTGTATCGCAGTATTTTCAAGGGAAGTGAAACCCAATTTATTGATTCGACACAAGGGGAGCCAAAGGATATTTATAAGCCTTAACAACTGAGTTGTCAATTCAGCTGCACCTGGAAACAATCTTTCTCACAACAGTTTATCAGTAGCAATAGTTTTGTAGTAGGAATAGTAAAGTAATAGCAGTAGTAAAGTAAAGACAACAGTAACAATAGCGATGTAAGATTAGGATGTAGGCATAGGGATGGATGGACGGGCCTTGCATGGACAAGACAATTCACGTATCAATCAGAACATAGGGCAATTGCAGATAGATAAGATAAAGCATCCAAGTACTAGATAATCCTAGGCATGTGTTCCAAATATAGTCATACGTGCTCGCAATGAGAACTTGCACAACATCTTTTGTCCTGCCAGCCCGTTTGCAGCGGGGCCTCAAGGGAACTACTGGCAATTAAGGTGCTCCTTTTAATAGAGCACCAGAGCAAAGCATTAACACTCCGTGAACACATGTGATCCTCACATCAAATCCATTCCCTCTGGTTATCCCTATTTCTTTCACTTCGGGGCCATTGGTTCCGGACAACAATGTGTGTATACAACTAGTAGATAAGACCATAAACAATACTATCATAATGAATCAATAACATGTTCAGATCTGAAATCATGGCACTCGGGCCCTAGTGACAATCATTAAGCATAACAAGTCACAACAAAGTCATAAAGCACTAATAGAAGATACTAGGCACCATGCCCTAACAATCTGATGCCATTCATGAACGATCTCATCCAATCCCTACCATCCCCATAGCCTACAGCGGGGGATTACTCACTCATAGATGGGGGAAACATGGATGGTCGATGGAGAAGCGATGGTGATGATGATGGCGATGATCTCCTCCAATTCCCTGTCCCGGCAGGGTGCCAGAACAGAGTTTCTGCTGCTGTTTCGTGGAATCTGGTGGTGGCGGCGGAGCAGAACTCCTTCTAGAAAACGTCGACCCCCCTGAGTTTTTAGGTCAGAAGGCATCTTATAGGCGAAGAGGGAGACTGAGGGGGAGTCTGGGCGGCCAGACCGTCCCCTGGCGCGGCCAGGCCCAGCCCGCGCGGCCAGGTGGTGTGGCTGGGCCCCAGCCCCACTCCATCTCATATTCTGGCTCCGGGAGTCTTCTGGTGAAATAGGATTTTTGGCTTTTGTCCCGTCCAATTCCGAGAATATTCATTTTCTGACTTTCCTAGAACCAAAAACAGCAGAAAACAGGCAGCTGGCACTGTGGCTCTTGTTAATAGGTTAGTCCAAGAAATCATATGAAAAGTACTCCAAAGTGTGGACAAAACATAAGAAAGTAGATAAAACCAAGCATGGAACATCAAAAATTATAGATACATTTGCAATGTATCAACATCCCCAAGCATAACTCCTGCTCGTCCTCGAGTAGGTAAGTGATAAAAAGAAAGAATAATTTTTGAGGTGACATGCACCATCATAAACTTGATCAAAGTATTTGTAAAACATTCAAAGCTGGGATCATAGTACTTCAATCATAACATGAAAGACAAAGTTCTAGCAATAAGACAAAGAAACTATGATGCAACATGAAAAGGCACAAACAAAAGATTCATGAATAACAATGCTTTGCAAGACGTTTGTTTGTTTCACATAAAGAAAACATAGCATAATGACATTCAGCTTGTCCCACATAGAGTAGCAAATATAAATGCATAGGACACCTTCAAAGTTCATAAGAGTGACTAGATACAAATAGTTTAAATCAAGCAATATCAAGTTATGCATCAATCAACTAGTCTTGGGACAATGCACATAGAACTAAGAATGGCCACTATGCTCTCAAAGTAGGTGCGTAAAGATAGAAGGTGGATACTCAATATAATGTTGGAAGAAAGGCCTTCATAGAAGGAAGTAGGGATTCAAGTCTCATAAAGAGCTTCCAAAAATTATGGTACTTATAGCTTTCAGCTCTCATTGCCCCTATCATAAGCATCTTGAAGGTGATTAAGGTTAAAGTGACACAACTAAGAGGATATGCTTGACAAGTTATAAACCGAAATCTCATGTCCCTTACTTACGAAGACCGAACATCATGCTACTCAACTTTAGTCATGAGTAAGCTCTTGTCATTGTAAGTACATATGTATCATAAAGAACCGCCAACAGGGTACCCCTTGCACATGATACATGAGCTATCCCATAATCAAAATGACAAGGCAAGCAGACAATGAGCATCTCAGCGATCTTTTTATTTGCTATTTACATACGTTTTTATTGATGATGCTTCATAGAGTGCTCATCATGGTTATGCTGCAAGTTTCCACCATGATTAGGCATGGCTTAGGCTAGCGACCCAGGCGTTTCTCTAACACACATACAAACTCCATGATCTTACAAGTTCCACTTTTATTTCACACCGCCGGGATCCATAAGCAAAAGAACATGATATAAATGGGGTACAAAGTACAAGTGCAATGTTGAAAGCATTCCCCATGATACATGGTTCTGCTAATTTCAACTTATAAAGCGCAAGCATATACGCAACAAAGAAGGACCCAATGGTTCAAGTTTATTAAGGCCAAGAAAAGTAAAGTGTGCCATCAAGTTCGTGAGAGCTTTAATCACTAGTTTTATCATAACAAGTTTAATTCGGAAGGTAAACAAAAACATGAATATACTTGGAATAGTATAAGCTAGTAGGTAGGTATGGTGGACTCTTTGGAATAACTTGGTTTAGGGAGTTGGACGCATGAGTGGAACTCATACTTGGTTGTGGAGGCTAGCAAAATACCGGGAGCGACAAACTAAGAGAGCAATAATGGCCATAATCATGCAGAACGACAAAACATCATTGATCAAAGCATAAAGTGATACTACAAGTTGAAAACAAGAGGATCATAAAGGCTTATGGTGACTTGGGATAGTCATAACATGGTGTGAGCATGCGCCAAGTCAACCCAAATAAAGCATCAAAGGAGAATACCACAATACTATGCTTTAATATGCTAAAACAACGCATGATTCTTCCAAGGCACATTAAGCAATCTCAATTGTTTATAACAAGTCATGCTACAACAAAGAATACTAAGCATAAAGCCAAAACAATATCAAGCATGGCATGACAAAGCATAGGCCACAGTCAAAAACAAGCTCTCTTTACCACTTAAACATGAGCTTTCCTACTCTTTTCCAAACCAAAACAAACTATTTGAAAACCAATGCATGAAAGAGGAGGTCCAACCAATTTATTCAGCAAACTAAGAAAACCAAGCAAACGAAAAACCAAAACGAAAACAAAAAAGAAGACGCTCCAAGAACAACACAACTGTGCAGGAAACAATAAAAATAAAGTGGTTGGAAGAAACATGGGATTTTTATTGATGAAGAAGGGGATGCCTTGGGCATCCCCAAGCTTTGACGCTTGTACTTCTTGGATATTTCTTGGGGTAACACACGTGGCATCCCCAAGCTTGAGCTTTAGTCCATCCTTCATCTCATTACTCATTCCTTCCATACACCTGAAATTTTTCCTTCATACAAAACTTCACACAATCTTTATTAGCAACATTAGTGCACTCAAGATAAATAAGTCTTAAGATTCAGTTATAACACCAAATAAACTCCCATTAAGACACTAGATACTGAAGCACTTCCCTCAAAAAGCTCAATTCCCCAAAAGAACTCAAAGAGGAACCAACAACAAGCAAATGCAGAAAATGATAGAAATCTGTCAAAACAGACCAGCAGGTAAAGACGAATTTTTACGAAGACCTTCTGTTGCTCAAATCAAAAATTGTTGAACTAACGAAAGTTAGATAACAAGCTGGGGCAGAAGCACAAAACTTCACGCCTCAAAAAGACATACAGAGATTTTACACGAATTTTTATGGTGAAGCACAGAAATCTGTTTTGGGACAGCAACTTTCCCAATCATTACTTCTCTCTCATTAGAGGTTACTCTTGGCACAAAAAGCAAATAAAAAGGATAAGGAGCGGTTATTACTGAAGTAATAACTTCCAAGACTCATCTAAAACTTCTGGGTTATCTCCCAATAAGTACTTTTCTTTAACGCCTTTAAGTTAGGCATAAGCAAAAACTAAAATGGATAGAATAGAAGTAAGCGGAGATAATCATGGTGAAAACATTGTTTTGTTCAATGAAATCCTTTTGTTAACAAGGTTGATCAGGTCTTGTTACCAAAACAATTTCATATGAGACAAAACTTTGTATTCCACTAATGAGTATGTTACCTCAACCTTGATAGCAATGGTCCCAATCATAATAGTTTCAAATTTTTCTCTTGGTATGGGAAAATATATTTCTTCAACTTGAATGCCCTCAACATGTTCAATTGAATTCAAACCATATGTCCTTTCAATCTCCTTGTCATTAACATTGAAGGTCACCTTCCCTTGATTACAATTAATAAAAGCTCCTGCAGTATTTAAGAAAAGGTCTCCCAAGAATAATAGACATATTATCATCTTCAGGCATAATAGTTTGAGAGGATGCTCACATAAGAAATATGAGTTGAAGTAGAAGAGAGCATCAAGAAGCAAATTCAAAACACCTTTAAGTCTAACCCACTTCCTATGCATAGGAATCGTGTATGCAAATAAATTCACAAAGAACAAAGTGACAGGCATAGGAAGATAAAACAAGAGTAACTTCCAAACTTTCAGCACATAGAGAGGTGTTTCAATACCATGAAAACTTCTACAACCATATTTTCCTCTCTCATAATAATTTTCAGTAGCCTCATGAATAAACTCAACAATATAACTATCACATAAAGCATTATTTTCATGATCTACAAGCATTAGAGCTTTATTATAAACATTTTCAAACGAATCCTCAGGAACATAACATTCATCCTCCTTTAGTAAGCATGGGGGACAATAAAATAATGTAAGGGATAAAGAGTTACTCTCATTAGAAGGTAGGCATGGGTAGCTAATCCATTCTTCCTCCTTTTGTTCATCACTCTCCTCCTCTTTTTCATCTAATGAGATTTCAGGTTCATCAATTTCTTCTTCCATAGGATCCTCCAAGGCATTAGTCTCTTCCATTTGTGGAAATAACCTATTAATATATTCAAGAATATAGCCATTTTCTTCCTTGTAATTATCAAAGCAAAATTTAAGTATACCATAAACCTCATATTTATAAGGTGAATCATCAATATTTTCAAGCAAACTAGCAAGTTCAAATGCACCCTTCCAAGCAATAAATTCTTCAATTTGTTCTGCATCATAAAAGTCATAAATTCCTTTAACATAAGAAGATATGGTAACATTATCATTGTACTCACATTGAAAAGGGAGGTGTTTATACCTCTTACCGTAACAAGATTTATCAAAGCAATAAGTAACATTATAAGTAGAGCACACGTTTCTAGCAATGGTATACAATTTATCAATTTGTTCCCATAAGTGTTTCCCTTTTTGTGACAAGCGGTATTCCTTATAATAGTATTTTTGATCTTCCGTGAACCCACCTTGCCAATAAGATTCAGTTTCAAATAAACCAACCATTGACAGCAAGCATGATAAAGCAAGACAATAACAGACCAACAAAAATAACAACTAGAGTAGGAACTATTTTTTTTGTATTTTTGATAAAGAAACAAGCAAACAAGGCGGAAATAAACTAAGCTTGAACAATAGTGATTCCAAGTGGACTTGATAAATAAATCTATGCTCCCCGGCAACGGCGCCAGAAAATAGTCTTGATGACCCACAAGTATAGGGGTGTATCGTAGTATTTTCGAGAGAAGTGAATCCTAATTTATTGATTCGACACAAGGGGAGCCAAAGAATATTTATAAGCCTTAACAACTGAGTTGTCAATTCAGATGCACCTGGAAACAATCTTGCTCACAACAGTTTATCAGTAGCAACAGTTTTGTAGTAGGAATAGTAAAGTAATAGCAGTAGTAAAGTAAAGACAGCAGTAACAATAGCAGTAAACAGTAGGATTCGAGTGCGGTAGGCATAGGGATGGATGGATGAGCGTTGCATGGACAAGACAATTCACATAGCAATCAGAACATAGGGCAATTGCAGATAGATAAGATAAAGCATCCAAGTATTAGATAATCCTAGGCATGTGTTCCAAATATAGTCATACGTGCTCGCAATGAGAACTTGCACAACATCTTTTGTCCTGCCAGCCTGTTTGGAGCGGGGCCTCAAGGCAACTACTGGCAATTAAGGTGCTCCTTTTAATAGAGCACCGGAGCAAAGCATTAACACTCCATGAACACATGTGATCCTCACATCAAAGCCATTCCCTCTGGTTATCCCGATTTCTGTCACTTCGGGGCCATTGGTTCCGGACAACAACGTGTGTATACAACTTGTAGATAAGACCATAAACAATACTATCATAATGAATCGATAACATGTTCAGATCTGAAATCATGGCACTCGGGCCCTAGTGAAAAATATTAAGCATAACAAGTCGCAACAAAGTCATAAAGCACTAATAGAAGATACTAGGCACCATGCCCTAACAATCTGATGCGATTACATGAACAATCTCATCAAATCCCTACCATCCCCATAGCCTACAGCGGGGGATTACTCACTCATAGATGGGGGAAACATGGATGGTCGATGGAGAAGCGATGGTGATGATGATGGCGATGATCTCCTCCAATTCCTCGTCCCGGCAGGGTTCCAGAACAGAGTTTCTGGTGCTGTTTCATGGAATCTGGTGGTGGCGGCAGAGCGGAACTCCTTCTGGAAAAACGTGGAGCCCCCCTAAGCTTTTATGTCAGAAGGCATCTTATAGGCGAAGAGGGAGACCGAGGGGGAGTCTGGGGCGACCAGACCACCCCCTTGCGCGGCCAGGCCCAACTCGCGTGGCCAGGTGGTGTGGCTGGGCCCCAGCCCCACTCCGTCTCATATTCTGGCTCCGCGAGTCTTCTGGTGAAATAAGATTTTTGGCTTTTGTCCCGTCCAATTCCGAGAATATTAATTTTCTGACTTTCCTGGAACCAAAAACAGCAGAAAATAGGCAGCTGGCACTGTGGCTCTTGTTAATAGGTTAGTCCAAGAAATCCTATGAAAAGTACTCCAAAGTAGAGATAAAACATAAGAAAGTAGATAAAACCAAGCATGGAACATCAAAAATTATAGATACATTTGCAATGTATCAATCCACAACCTTCTTTTCCTTGGGATGACAATGTCAAGTGCAGGATTTCGAATCTAAACGCAATCCAGTGCAGGTTCATCAGGACAACCTCCAGCTGCGTTAGTCTCCACAGAAGGTACATCAGCGCTATGGCAGACACCGTTGGAAATGCAAGCTGAAACTGTTGTTATACTCCTATCAGGACCACATATAAGGGCCAGAAATTCAAGCTCCGAAATTTAACGTTACAAAATAGACAAGAGGTTACCCCATCTGGACAATTCATAGAAAATTCACAGTGCAATTTGAGCATCTTACATGATCCTTAGATCTTAGTCCATCCGGTCTTTTTATTGGTGGAACAAAATTTGCTGGTACTTTTATTTCTGCAAAGAACCTACAAAACATAGCCAAGTCAGACATGTGAATATATATAACTTTTCTACAGTCTTATATTTGAAGATATCTTGGCATAACACTCACTTATCAAACTGTCTATGGATAGCTTCCCGCTCCTTGGAAATACGAAGTCGAAGTTCTATAGGGTACATCCATCTATATTGTACTGTACCTCTAAGTACTTCCTCGTCAGGTACATCAACATCCAAATGTTCCATCGTATCAAAGAAGGGTGGGGAATATATCAGGTCAAAATCTTGCACAGGATCTCTACCAAGTCCTTTTTAAGATGTTTTCAAACTCTTCTGTGCAGAGATTTACTATAGATTTACCTAAAGAACGTACCTACCCATATCTACAAGAACCTTGTAAATATATATTGTCACAAGCTTTAACTATTTCTAGGAGAGGTGGAGAACAAACGAAAGCCAAGAAGAATGTCTAGTGCCTGAATCTAGCAGGCGAAGCGTGGGGATCGTCCAGGTGACCACCGGCCGGTGCATCTCGTGAAGAACGGTGCGGCCAATGGTGGTAGTCCGGCACTGTTGATAGAAAGGTGTCGGGAAGTATTTTTAATGCGTGTAGAAGTTTGCGGCCTGGTTCTAATCCGATGCATCTCCCATAAGAACAGCGCAAAATTTGAAGAGACAGGGGCTGGTCGCTCGATTGAGGGCGGGCTTAGGAAAGTTTGGGGTCTCGGCAGAAAGTTTTGGCGGGCGTGGGGTGTTTGTCTTTAATTTTCACAGAAATATCTGTGAATATTTTATCGGATTTGCAAGTTCTCAAGAGTCACCTCTCTCGCCATTGGATTTACCTCGCGATTGGTGCAACGCTAGGGTTACACATTTGTTACAACAGCTTGTAACTAGGAATTTAATGAGTTGCAACTACTAGGTTACAACTGAGTATTAGCACAATTAGTAGGGTGACGTCAGCTCCTTAACATAACAAGTTCTCAGGCGCCTGGAATCTAGGCACTCATATTTTATACCTTTTTCCCTTGTTGACGGCTTTGTTTCGAATCCGACCAAGCCCCAGCATGTACCTTGGGATTTTAACTATCGTGCCCAAGAAATTAGCCCATCCGGCCTCATTATAGCCCAAGACCTTTTAACTCGGCCATGTTTTGAGTCATTCAGCCGCGCAAATAGTCTAGTTAGATTGGGCGAGAGCCCATGAAAAATAGCCCATCAATCCCTGCTTGGCCCATTTTTCTTCAATTTGGCCTTTTTTGGGCACCGGCTACCCACCCCTAAAAAAACTCCGCCTATCCATGTTTTAAGTACTACCAACTACATTATTTATACTTAATATTTTTTAGTTGAGCTGGTAGCAATCACGCGTAGCAGATGGACAAGCAATTTTTTAAGAATAAAAATAAATAAGTTACATATGATGTTAGTATACATTTTTAAAGTTTTATAAAAGGATAACAATTTTCTTGTGTAGTAGCAAGGCATAGTTTATCTGTAGCAATATTTTTGTACTGACAGGCTAACATGGCCGACCAACCTGCCTGCAGCTAGCGCCCATCAACCTTACTACACAAGAGATCAAGTTTAACGAGCGTGTTTAAAAAGTACTTATACAATAGTCTCGACCTGAAAAATAAGACCAAGATCGACACGTTTCTTGTCGAGAGAGGCTGGCACATGGGCCCCAGCAGCAAGACCATACAATCCTGCCGCATGGAACAACGTTACTAAGGTTAAACCGGCGGACACGACCAAAAAAATGTCCAACATACACACATTTCCTCTACATAGGTGGCTGACATGTGGACCCAACAGGGAGACATTATGCGGGTGCTGTATAGGGCAACGTTGCCAAGTTCTAAAAGGGGAGGTGCGAGAGAAAAAAAAGTCTAGCATGCACACATTTCCTGCATAGAGGAGGCTGCCATGTCGGGCCCACCAGCCTGTATAAACGGCTGAAGTAGCGGGCAAAGCTATCAAGTGCGGAACACGAAGGCATGACAGAGGGTAAAAAATCTATCAGACACACGTTTCTTCTAATGAGAGGATGACATATGGGGCCCAACATTGTGATTAAACGGTAGATGCATCGAACAACACTATCAAGTTCGGAATAGGGTGGCATGAGCGAAGGAAAAAATCCATCATAAAAACGTCTCTTCTAATGAGAGGATGATATGTGGGGCTCAGGAGGTTGATTAAATGGTAGATGCGTTCAGCAGCGCTATCAACTTTGGAACGGGGTAGCGCTAGCAAAGGGAAAAATTCCATCATACACACGTTTCTTCTAATGAAAGGATGACATGTGGGTCCCAGGAGGTTGATTAAATGGTAGATGCATTGAGAAGCGCTATCAACTTTGCAACAGGGTAGCGCGGGCGAAGGAAAAAAATTCCATCATACACATGATCCTTCTAATGAGAGGCTGACATGTGGGACCTAGCAGCCTGACTAAACGACAGACGCCTTGAGTAACGTTATCAAGTTCAAATCAGGGAGGCTCGACCGAAAAGTATGGTCCGCTAGAGACACTAACGTCCCGGACCCACACGCCTCAAAATACTTTGGTGAGTCAACATCGCACGATGAAACGAAAATCTTGCTTCTGCCACACACTGGCCGAGCTTCCTCCATGTTATTAGCAGATCCGTCGTACTAGAGGGCCACGAAATCGGAAAAAAAAAGTTTTCTATCGGCCACGGCCGAGCCAAGAATTTCGTGGCCGAAGACGTGCCTTCTACGACGACCATCGGGCCAATTCGTTGCAGAAGGAAACTTTTCTTGTAGTGGAGGGTAGTTAAACCAATTCCTAAATAGCCAATGGATAGTATCTCTTAGTCAAACGAAATGTCTAAGAGATAAGTAGGGTGCCAGTTGAGAGTGTATTGATGGAAGCCTTGTCCACTTGATTGTCTTAAACCCTAATAAAGATCTAGTCTCATATACGAGCAAGATCACGTTAGTGAAGCAATCTCAATAGCTCACTCTAAGTTAAGTTATTATCCATGGCCACAAAACATGAAGGCAAATTATCCTGGCTCTTAATCTTCATCCTTATCCATAATATAATGTGAGTCTATTCAATATTCCCAAAACTCAGGATAAACACTTGCAAACGAATATCTTCATTGTTTCAGTATTGATTGTTATTTGTGCATAAGGACTCAACCAAGATTGTTGTATGGTAGTTCTAAACCCCACAAACAAAGTAGAGTTCGAAGAGGAGAGATCACCAAGTTTGTAGGATCATGAAATTTAAACACCATATTATTAACCATAAAGATTAAGGACATTATAGTGGATATATATCATTTCTTAAGTGAGGCTAAATATGAATAGAATGTTATATATCATTCACCATTTTAAAACCTTACCATTATAATTATCAAGTTAAAATAGAATCATTTGTAAGTAATAAACTAAGCACCCTAAAACCATAATTCTTAATAAAACTATTTAATAACAAGAACCTCTTAAATAAATATAAAGTATGAAAATGATAAAGAAAATAATAGTTGAATAGTTGCAATAAACTCTGCAATATTTTAATGTCTTACAAAATTTTAGGACAATTTAAATACTGAGAAAAACATATGTGAAAAGGCTTTATAAAAATAGAAAATAGAAAAGGATAAAGAAAACAAAAATAGAGAACAGAAAGGAAAAAAACAAAGGACCTGGCCCGAGCCAGCAGGCCAGCCGAGAGCTTCTCCTCGACTTATCTATCACCTAACCGTAGTACCTTCCTTTTTCACTCACTCGTCCATTTTAATCCACTACACTACTTTGGCTATTCCTAGTACTCATTTATTAACAGAAACAATTCTTGATCTTTGTACCCCTTGCTAGTACACATAATGAGGTACCAAGGCCTACCTTTTGATCTGCTAAAAACATTCTTTTACTTATTTTAATTGGCATTTGAAATTTGAATCTAATGCATATGCATACATCACCCCTATTTCAAAACCCATCTATTTGAGCTCCACTTTCAAAACCCTTGCAACCAGAGACTACCTAGCACTAGTGGAGATCACTCAAAAATTTTGAAACCAAAATTCAAAACTTTCTCTCTTTCGGCCATTTCATCAAACACCTTGCTAGCAGGATCATATTGGCCTAACTAATACTGTTTTGGGTTGATTTTGTCTAGCAATTTTAATGTGCTTTGATCAGCTTTGTCCCCTCCTAGCCTAACCAGACCAACCCCAGCCTCTTCCCTACCTCCTAGCTGCACTGCACTACCATGCCGAGCCCCCTCTCGCCGGCCGACCGTGCACTCGCCGCAGCAGACCATCTCCCCCTCTCTCTCCATGTCTAGGAGGTAGCCAGGAGCTCACCGCCACCCCCTGTCCTCTGCCCGAGCCCAGCCCTGCACTTGACCACCAAGGATACCACGCGCCCAGTGCCACCACACCATGCCGGTGCCGCCCCCAGAGCGAGCTCTGTCCCCGCTCGCACAGACCGCCCCTTGGCCGCAGCCTGCACCCGCCGCTCCCCCACGACCAGGAGAACCCCCCAGACACCCCCGCTGGCCGCCCAACGCCTCACAGCCACCGCTCTCCATGGACACCGCCGCCTCTGCCTCTCAGAGCGCCACCTCGCCCAGACCGTGTGCCACCGCCCCTACAACCGCATTCAATTCCTAGAGCACCGCCAGGCAACCGCCCATCGATCGCCACCCCAAGCCATGCCTCTACCCCGCCGTAGCCTTGTCGCCGGAGTCGCCTGCCCATCCCGCTTGGTCTTACCGTCGGGCCTATAAAAGGAGCCCTCCCCAGCCTTTTCTCTCCACACCATTCCACTCCCCTCACCTCTCTGAACCTCACCCACCTCTCGCCGGAGCAAAGGGAGCAACAGCTCGCCGGAATTGGAGCTGGAGCAGCCGCCTCTGGAGGAGAAGGGCGCCGCTGATTGTGACCACCCCAAGCTCCACCGCAATCGCGCCTCGCCTCGCCATCGACCACCAGTTCGTTTGCCCGCCTCGCTAACCCTGCTGGAGCCCTGGTACGTCCCCAGCAGACCCCCACCGAGCCGCTAGGGTTCAAGCTCGCCGGCGACCTGTTCGTCGTTGACGACGACCCTCAGCTGTAGATTCCCATTCTAATCCTACGGCCCAGAGCGCGCATACCATTTCACGTGTTAAGTGCCACTGACAAGCGGGATCCCCCTGTCAGCTGAGCCCCGCGCCACGGAGCGCCACTGGGCCGGCCCAAGTCTTTTCCCACGCTAGCCCACCCGTTCAAATCTGGATTTTTCTTTTTAGATTGAATCTAGTTTCTGTCCCCTAGTTTGAAAATCAATTTAGAGAGTTTTAGATATCCAAATTGCATGAAACCAATTTCGTCTGAAAGGTATTGAAATGATCTATCCAAGCCCGTTGGATTTAATTCAATTAGAGTTATAGATCTCTCCTAATAAAAATAACAAAAAGACGCTTTTGCAACTTGCAACATTTTTATAAAATTAACCAAGTTAGCTTTTGAGTTGATTCCAACTCTCAAAAATCACATTTCATCATATCTGTCCAAATATGAAATAATATTAATGTTTACATGCAGTGACTTTGGACTAGTACCAAAATAATGCTATATAGGCATTTATATTCACTTTAAATCATTAAATAATGAACCTAAACCAAACTAATATTGATCCAACCCTTAAATCTCATTTCCCACATGTTAGGATATGTGGTGATGACATGTGTCAACATGATCCCATATTTTAAGTGGTGAATATTAAATCTTAGTAAAATTTTCAATGAGTAGAAATTACTTTTATAAATTAAAAAGAATGGAACTATTGAATTAAACTCGTGATGCTTGTGATGATAATAGATCATCAATTGTGTGTCTTAGAAAGATATCTAGCCTAGTTAAGTATTGTTTGGTGATTGTCTACTCCGTATGTATTGTTATAGAAGATAGTACCGACCAAGCTTATGAGGAGGAGGAGTGCTATCAAGACGAAGACGAAGAAAACTTCAACCACTGCACCAACCAAGGCAAGCCACCATTAACAGTGCAAGCTACCCTTAGGAAGCTAGCAATACCCAAGATTAACACTTGCAAGTTTAGTGCTTAGCAAACTAGAAACAAACTAGATGGTTTAGCAAAGATGCCTTAAGCATGCTTTGAATCACACCCCCTTTAACTATTAGTACCCCAAGTCTTATTGACAAGTTTTACCTCCCTTAGTTTACACCAAGTTCTTTACTTGTTTTGAAGGTAGCATAAAAAGTATAAAACTTGACCTACTTAGAAACCTTTAGACGTCATTCTATGGCATGAGATTGACCCCATCCTTCCACCTTAGTGAACACTCTTAACTTAGTAATTTAGAGTAGATCAAAAACTTGAGTCACCTTAGATGGGAACAATTGGTGAAAATGAATTGTGAAAACCTTGGAATGATGAGTCATTCTATTGAGATGTTTTGACATGTGTTGAGAAACACAAATGGTTGATGATGATGAAAATGTTGAGGCATGAGCCTTAACCCTTTTATAAAACTGATGGTTGGATTCGGATGCGATACCATTCCAAATTTACCGTACAACCACAATACCTGAATTGGGTAAGGCTTAGCTAGAAATTTATATGCATTAGTATTAGTTCCCTCACGGGAGAGGTCTGAGCTGAGGCTACCTCTCAATGTTGTCCACCTATGCAGTGCCCAAGATGAATGGTGGTCATGGTTGGGAGGCCATGCTCATAGGAGAGGTGCTTATACTAGGGTGTGTAAAGGGAAGGTTATGTTTGATTATCTGCATACTAAGTATGATGATTCAGGGTTATCCCTGACAGATGTATCGAATCTTGTGGTGAAAGTGTACCACCTCTGCAGAGTGTCAAACTATTCGAATAGCCGCGTCCGCGGTTATGGACAGTTGGAATGGCCATACGTTGTCAGATGTTTTCCAAATAACTTGAAATGAATGATGAACTTTGACTTGACCACAACAGGATTGTGTTTATGACAATAGCTTCCCAACTTAAGTGATTCTAGAACCTTATTTTATCTTTCTTTGCTTCTGAACTCAGCTTAGGTTTCAAACTTAACTCTATAGTTAAACTTAGATTTAGCACTTTAACTTAGAGCTATAGTACCTGTTAATAGTAGTTTGCGAGAACTTAAAGAGTACTCATGGCTTTTGTCCCTGGCTATTCTCATGGCTAGACTATGAAGGAGACTGCCAGGAGGATGGTCATCAGGACGGCTATGATAACTAGGAATATCTGCCTTCGTCAGCATTGCCTGTGCGCTTGAAGATGGACCCCACCGCTACGCTTATCTTTTATTTCCGCTGCTTGTTGTATTAAAGACTGGATCATGAGATCCTTATTTGTGTAAGACCTTATGTATGGTTTGTAATGGATGATGTACTGTGATATCCAATCTGTTATGTCTCGCAAAAATGGTAATTCAGGGATTGCGAGGTATGGCATAACGGGCATCTGGGATTAAAAATCCGGGTGTTGACAAGTTGGTATCAGAGCCATCCTGACCATAGGAGACCCTAGTTAGAATGGACGTCCAAACCAAAAACTTAGCTTCAAAACCAAAGTGAATAATTATGAAAAACTATTTCCTCTCTTACCCTTGTGAACTCATTCTTTCTCAAAAATTCATGTTCCTCAAAATTCTTACACTACTACTTAAAATTTGACACACTTGATCACTTCACTAACTTCCTCATCCTTAATTCTTGTAGATGGAGACTCAGTTTAGCAAGTTTTACCAGTTGGGAAACGGAGGTCAGCTGATCTTCGAGAGGGATCTGGATTCACTGTCGGAGTTACTGGGATACCCACATCCGGAGTTTCTTGGAGGTCAACTTCCAGGACCCCTAGGAGGAGACCTACAATGGCTAGTCACCGCAGATCTTCGCGGAAGCATCGAAGCACCAACTTCTGGAAGAATTCAGTTCTTCGTGAGAGAGAACAACTGGCTAGATGGATTAGCCAGGGCAATGCATAAAGCTCTCGCACGTCTATGTGCCCTCAGCGTCAACAAGATCCAAGGAACCCGTTTTGCCTACTATGCAAGATGTGACTTCATGGGAATGCCAATGGAGATGCCAAGTCACCCAGAATTGAGGCGTCAAGTGGAGAACCTTGACTTCTTGCTTCATGACAGATAGTAGGAACTGGACAATGCCAGGGAGTTAGCCAACCAGAATCGTGCCATTGCCAACCAGAAGGCCCAGACTTTCGCACTGCTTGTCCAAGATCGCCAGTCTCTTTGCCGCCAGCATGCAAAGAAGGATCGCACCATCGGCCGTCTTCGCAAGAAGGTGGCCGACCTCGAGAAGACCGTCAAGGAGCAGGAAGCTCAGCTTGCCGCCAAGGAAGAAGAAGATGAGGGTGAAGACATCCAGGGAGACATGGATTCTTACCTCAACAACGATGATGACTTTCTGGAGGAGGATGCTGTGGACTTCTACACTGATGATGAGGACTCTGATTTCATCGACGATGAGTAGATGCACTAGAGCACTGTCGTAGCATGAGATGTATCATCTCCTTGTATCGTAGCTTGCAGAATGGTTCTTCAAACCATCTGTTTTCCCCTTTGTTTGTTGTGGTGTGTGTTGTATCGGGTGCTTGCTTGCATGAATGAAAATGAAGTTAGTTGAAAAACCTGAGTCTACCCCAAAGTTTTAGCTTTGAAAACCCAAAACCATGAACCTTAGAATTTCCCTCTTACCCCTATATCTATCTCAACCTTTAGATGACTCGTGGAAACCAAGGAGGGAGCAACTTGTCGTAGGACCCAATGCTACAGATCTTGCAGAATCTCATCGCGGATCGTGAAGCAAGCAGGGCCGAGCGTCAAGCCAACTTAGCAACATTGCAGCAGATCTCCCAAATGGCTCTCAACAACCAAGGATATGGAAATCAGGATCACCATGGATCCAAACTCAAAAAATTTCAGAACACAAATCCCCCAATCTTCAACCAATATGAGAACCCATTAGATGCTGATGACTGGTTATAGACCAAGGAAAACAACCTTGAAGGTGCAGGAGTTGATGAAAATGAGAAAGTTCTCTTTGCCACCCACTATCTAGCGGGAGATGCAAGATCTTGGTGGAATAGCATCCGCAATATGAACCATGGCCAGGTGATGACCTGGGAAGCATTCAAAGTCAAGTTCAGCCGCACCCACGTGCCGCAAGGTCTCGTCAATAGGATGAGAGATGAATTCCACGAATTGAAGCAAGGAAGAATGACTGTGGTGGAGTACCGTGACAGATTCTTATCACATGCCAGATATGCACCGGATGAGATCAACACGGAGGCCAAGAAGAAGGAGAGATTCTTGAACGGACTTCATGATGAGATGCAGACTGTCCTCGTCAACATCCGTTTCCAAGATCTCAAAGAGCTAGTCGACTCTGCCATTCAGATGGAAGGGAAGATTAACCAGGCAAACGACAACCGCAAGCGTTGTATGATGCAGCAGTCTAGATCCAGTAGTCACCAGAAGTACCGTCCCAACCCCTCAGCAGGATATGCACCAAGGAACAACCGACCCCCAAATCCTCGCCCAAGCTACCCCAACCGTAGCGGAGGTAATGTGAAGTCCGGAGGAAACTATCACAACTCCGGCAATGCCAACAATTTCAACCATGACCCCCAAGAGCAACAACAACAACACTGCCCCTAGAACTGGCAGCAACACTGTGCCTGTCGCAGTCAAGGACAAGTCCCAGATCACTTGTTTCGAGTATGGAGTGAAGGGTCACTAATCTAACGAGTGTCCTAAGAAGACTGCCGCCAATGCCCCTGTGAATGCCCCAGCTCCGCAGCAGTGTCGTGTTCAACCAGGAAGGAGATTTGCCCCAGGGAACCCTCACAATCGCAACGGTTGTCTCTTCCACATGAACGCAGAAGAAGCCCAGGAAGAGCCAGATGTAGTGCTGGGTATGTTTTCTGTCAACTCAGTTTTAGCAAGAGTATTGTTTGATTCTGGAGCATCGCATTCATTTGTTACGGAAGAATTTGTATGCACTAGTAATATTCACCCAACCAACCTGAAGCATGTCATGATAGTTCAAATCCCCGGTTCAACTACAAAAGCTAGAAAAATTTGCAAAGCTGTACCTATCAGAATACATGGGATAGATTTTTATTCCAACCTAATTGTACTTGGAACCAAAGGATTGGAAGTAGTACTAGGTATGGACTGGATGTCAAGGCATAAAGGATTGATAGACTGTGCTAAGAAAGCCATCACCATGACCAGTAGTTTTGGAGTAACCTTAGAGCATATCTCTGAAACCTTACCCCGCTAATTCAAGTGCAACAAGAGTGTAGCCCTGCCCACCATAGACCAAGTCAGAGTAGTCTGTGAATACCCCGACGTATTCCCAGATGAATTGCCAGGTATGCCCCCGGATAGGGATATTGAGTTCATTATCGAACTAATCCCCGAAACCGGACCTATAGCCTAGAGACCCTATACCATGAACCCCTCAGAGTTAGTGGAACTGAAGAAGCAGTTGGATGCCATGTTAGCAACAGTTTTGATTCAGCCAAGCGCGTCGCCATGGAGATCACCAGTGTTATTCATCGACAAGAAAGATGGAGGCAATCGTCTGTGTACATATTACAGAAGGTTGAATGACGTCACCATCAAGAACAAGTACCCTTTGCCAAAGACAGAGGATTTATTTGATCAGTTGATCGGAGCCCAGGTATTCTCAAAGATTGATCTTAGGACTGGTTATCACCAACTTAAGATTCGTGCAACGGATATTCCGAAGACCGCCTTTACTACTCGCTATGGTTTATACGAGTATACGGTTATGTCTTTTGGATTAACCAATGCCCCTGCTTATTTCATGAATCTCATGAATAAGATCTTTATGAATTTCCTAGATAAGTTTGTAGTTGTGTTCATCGACGACATCCTTATCTACTCCAAGTCAGAAGAAGAGCATGAGCAACATCTGAGAATCATCCTAGAAACCCTGAGAGAGCATCAGTTATAGGCCAAGTTCAGCAAGTGTGAGTTTTGGCTAAAAGAAGTGGGATTCCTATGACATATTGTGTCTGCCGGAGGAGTCTCTGTTGATCCCACCAAGATCAAAGATGTCGAAGAATGGGAAGCCCCAACCAATCAAACCCAAGTCCGTTCATTTCTCGGATTAGCAGGATATTACCGCAAGTTCGTAGAAGGATTCTCGAGCATAGACCGACCAATGACCCAATTGTTGAAGAAGGACAAGAAGTTTGAATGTATAGACAAGTGTGAAGCCAGTTTCCAGGAGCTGAAGAAGAGATTGATATCAGCCCCAATTTTGATCATGCCAGACATCAAGAAGTCGTTTGATGTATATTGTGATGCATCCAAGATTGGCCTAGGATGTGTATTGATGCAAGAAGGCAAAGTCATCGCGTATCTGTCTCGACAACTGAAGCACCATGAGTAGAACTATCCGACCCATGATCTTGAGCTAGCAGCTGTGGTTCTAGCATTGAAGAGATGGCGTCATTATCTGATGGGTAATCACTGTGAGATTTACTCAGATCATAAGAGCTTAAAGTATATTTCACTCAGAAGGAGTTGAATATGAGGCAAAGGAGATGGATAGAGTTAATCAAGGATTATGACCTTGACATTCACTATCACCCCGGCAAAGCCAATGTGGTAGCGGATGCTCTTAGCAGATTGCCGTGTAGGCTTAACACCATGATTAAGGAGAAGCAACCAAGTTTGTATGAGGAGTTGGAGCAGTTCAGGACGGAGTTAGTTAGCAAAGGATTCTTGGCTAGCATTGAACTTCAACCCACTTTGATTAGCCAAATCAAGGAAGCCCAAAAGGGGAATGAAAGTATCGATGGAATCAAACGTCGTATTTGTACAGGAAAGGTACCTGGATTCACCGAAGATGAAGAAGGAGTACTGTGGTACAAAGGACGTATCTGTGTGCGAGCAGATTCGGAGCTGAAGGAAATTATCATGAAGGAAGTTCATGATACTCTTTATTCTATCCACCCCGAAGGAACAAAGATGTATCAGAATTTGAAAGAGCAATTTTGGTGGCACAAGATGAAGAGAGAGATCGAAAGCTACATCGCCAAATGTGACATCTGTCAAAGAGTCAAAGCAGAGAATCAGAGACCTGCAGGGTTGTTGCAACCATTACAGATTCCGGAATGGAAATGGGATTCCGTCGGAATGGACTTTATCACCGGTTCGCCTACTTCTAGTAGGGGAAATGACTCAGTCTGGGTCATAGTAGATAGACTGTCCAAAGTAGCCCACTTTATACCTGTAAAGACAACCTACCAGAGTGCAAAGCTAGCAGAGCTGTACATTGCTACGATACTTAGTCTGCATGGAACCCCAAAGACCATCGTCTCAGATCGAGGAACCCAGTTTACTTCAAGATTTTGGCAGAAAGTTCAGGAAGCATTAGGAACCAAGTTGAACTTCAGCACCGCGTATCACCCGCAAACAGATGGACAAACTGAGAGAGTCAACCAGATCCTAGAGGATATGCTTAGAGCTTGTGTGTTGTAATACGGATCAAAATGGGAAGACTGCCTGCCTTTCGCAGAATTCTCATATAACAACAGTTATCAAGCTAGTTTGCATATGGAACCATTTGAATTCCTATACGGAAGAAAGTGCCGTACCCCTTTGAATTGGTCGCAAGTAGGAGAGAATCAGATCTTTGGACCCGACATTCTCCGAGAAGTAGAAGAGAAAGTTCACAAAGTCCGTGAGCACCTCAAGACCGCCCAATCCAGACAGAAGAGTTATGCTGACAAGAGAAGGAGAGACCTGACTTTCAATGTCAGAGATTTTGTATATCTCAAGGTTTCACCATTGAAGGGAACTCAACGCTTTAGTCTGAAGGGAAAGTTAGCCCCCAGATATATCGGACCTTTCAAAATTCTGAACCGTCGAGGAGAAGTATCATATCAGCTGGAGCTGCCTGAAGAGATGTAAGCCATCCACAGTGTGTTCCATATCTCGTTACTTCCCAAATGCTTGGAAGTGCCTGAGAAGACTGAAGTTTTCAAGAATATCGATCACAGAGCTGTGGAAACCAACAATGACCTGACCTATCAGGAAGTACCCATCCGTATCTTAGAAGAAGCCTATAGAACCACCAGGACCAGGAGCATCAAGTTTCTCAAGATTCAGTGGAGCAACCATACCGAGGAAGAAGCCACTTGGGAACGAGAAGATTACATTAGGACAGAGTTCCCAGATCTCTTTAGTTCCTAGTTTTCTTTGTAAATCTCGGGACAAGATTTTGTTTAAGGGGGGAAGGTTTGTAACATCCCAAAACTTCAATCCGAGCTTATCAAGATCAAATCATCCAAAAATAGGGTTAACAAAAACTTTTCCAAATTTAAAATGAAAGCATTCATATGTGTGTGCATTTAAAATAGGAGTTGTTTTGAATTGCCATGATTGTGTGATCCAATGCTTGTAAAATGTTTCTTAGGTGATTTAAACATCATCTACATCATTCCCAAACTTTTCCTAAAGAAAATCAAATCAAAAAGAATTAAAAAGGAGGAATGGTCATTTTGGCCATTTTAATCCACTACACTACTTTGGCTATTCCTAGTACTCATTTCTTAACAGAAACAATTCTTGATCTTTGTACCCCTTGATAGTACACATAATGAGGTGCCAAGGACCACCTTTTGATCTGCTAAAAACATTCTTTTACTTATTTTAATTGGCATTTGAAATTTGACTCTAATGCATGTGCATAGATCACCCCTATTTCAAAAACCATCTATTTGAGCTCCACTTTCAAAACCCTTGCAACGAGAGACTACCTAGAACTAGTGGAGATCACTCAAAAATTTTGAAACCAAAATTTAAAACTTTTTCTCTTTCGGCCATTTCATAAAAACACCTTGCTGGCAAGATCATATTGGCCTAACTAATACTGTTTTCGGTTGATTTTGTCTAGCAATTTTAATGTGCTTTGATAAGCTTTGTCCCCTCCTAGCCTAACCAGACCAACCCCAGCCTCTTCCCTACCTCCTAGCTGCACTGCACTGCCATGCCGACCATGCACTCGTCGCAGCAGACCATCTCCCCCTCTCTCTCCATGTCTAGGAGGTAGCCAGGAGCTCACCGCCACCCCCTGTCCTCTGCCCGAGCGCAGCCCTGCAGTGGACCACCGAGGATACCACGCGCCCAGTGCCACCGCACCATGCCGGTGCCGCCCCCAGAGCGCACTCTGTCCCCGCTCACACAGACCGCCCCTTGGCCGCAGCCCGCACCCGCCGCTCCGCCACGACCTGGAGAACCCCCGGACACCCCCGCTGATCGCCCAATGCCTCACAGCCACCGCTCGCCGTGGACACCGCCGCCTCTGCCTCTCAGAGCGCCACCTCGCCCAGACCGCGTGCCACCACCCCTACGGCCGCATTCAATTCCTAGAGCACCGCCAGGGGACCGCCCATCGATCGCCTCCCCCAGCCATGCCTCTATCCCGCCGTAGCCTTGTCGCCGGAGGCGCCTGCCCATCCCGGTTGGTCTCACCGTCGGGACTATAAAAGGAGCCCTCTCCATCCTCTTCTCTCCATACCATCCCACTCCCCTCACCTCTCTGAACCTCACCCACCTCTAGCCGGAGCAAAGAGAGGAGCAGCTCGCCGGAATTGGAGCCGGAGCAGCCGCCTCTGGAGGAGAAGGGCGGCGCTGATTGCAACCACCCCAAGGTCCACCACAACCGTGCCTCGCCTCGCCATCGACCACCAGTTTGTTTGCCCGCCGCGCTGACCCCGCTAGAGCCCTGGTACGTCCCCAGCAGACCACCGAGCCGCTAGGGTTCGAGCTCGCCAGTGACCTGTTCGTCGTCGACGATGACCCTCAGCTGTAGATTCCCATTCTAATCCTACGGCCCATAGCGCGTGTACCGTTTCGCGTGTTAAGTGCCGCTGACAAGCGGGACCCCCCTGTCAGGTGAGCCCCGTGCCGCGGAGCGCGACTGGGCCGGCCCAAGTCTTTTCCCGCGCTAGCCCACCCGTTCAAATGTGGATTTTTCTTTTTAGATTGAATCTAGATTCTATCCCCTAGTTTGAAAATCCATTCAGAGAGTTTTAGAAATCCAAATTGCATGAAACCAATTTTGTCTGAAAGGTATTGAAATGATCTATCCAGACCCGTTGGATTTAATTCAATTAGAGTTATAGATCTCTACTAATAAAAATAACAAAACATAAGCTTTTGCAACTTGCAACATTTTTATAAAATCAACCAAGTTAGCTTTTGAGTTGATTCCAACTCTCAAAAATCACATTTCATCATATCTGTCCAAATATGAAATGATATTATGGTTTACATGCAGTGATTTTGGACTAGTACCAAAATAATGCTATATAGGCATTTCTAGTCACTTTAAATCATGAAATAATGAACCTAAACCAAAGTAATATTGATCCAACCCTTCAATCTCATTTCCCACATGTTAGGATATGTGGTGATGACATGTGTCAACATGATCCCATATTTTAAGTGGTGAATATTAAATCTTAGTTAAATTTTCATGGAGTAGAAATTACTTTTCTAAATTAAAAAGAATGGAACTATTGAATTAAACTCATGATGCTTGTGATGATAATAGATCATCAATTGTGTGTCTTAGAAAGCTATCTAGCCTAGTTAAGTATTGTTTGGTGATTGTCTACTCCGTATGTATTGTTATAGAAGATAGTACCGACCAAGCTTACGAGGAGGAGGAGTGCTATCAAGACGAAGACGAAGAAAACTTCAACCACTACACCAACCAAGGCAAGCCAACATTAACAGTGCAAGCTACGGTCAGCAAGCTAGCAATACCCAAGATTAACCCTTGCAAGTTTAGTGCTTAGCAAACTAGAAACAAACTAGATGGTTTAGCAAAGATGCCTTAAGCATGCTTTGAATCACACCCCCTTTAACTATTAGTACCCCAAGTCTTATTGACAAGTTTTACCTCCCTTAGTTTACACCAAGTTCTTTACATGTTTTGAAGGTAGCATAAAAAATATAAAACTTGACCTACTTAGAAACCTTTAGATGTCATTCTATGGCATGATATTGACCCCATCCTTCCACCTTAGTGAACACTCTTAACTTAGTAATTTTAGAGTAGATCAAAAACTTGAGTCACCTTAGATGGGAACAATTGGTGAAAATGAATTGTGAAAACCTTGGAATGATGAGTCATTCTATTGAGATGTTTTGAGAAACACAAATGGTTGATGATGATGAAAATGTTGAGGCATGAGCCTTAACCCTTTTATAAAGCTGATGGTTGGATTCGGATGCGATACCATTCGAAATTTACCGTACAACCACGATACTTGAATTGGGTAAGGCTTAGCTGGAAATTTATATGCATTAGTATTAGTTCCCTCATGGGAGAGGTCTGAGCTCAGGCTACCTCTCAATGTTGTCCACCTAGGCAGTGCCCAAGATGACTGATGGTCATGGTTGGGAGGCCATGCTCATAGGAGAGGTGCTTATACTAGGATGTGTAAAGGGAAGGTTATGTTTGATTATCTGCATACTAAGTATGGCTATTCAGGGTTATCCCTGACAGATGTATCGAATCTTGTGGTGAAAGTGTACCACCTCTGCAGAGTCTCAAACTATTCGAATAGCCGCATCCGCGGTTATGGACAATTGGAATGACCATACTGTTTCCTTGTCAGATGTTCTCCAAATAACTTGAAATGAATGATGAACTTTGACTTGACCATAATAGGGTTGTGTTTATGACAATAGCTTCCCAACTTAAGTGATTCCCGAACCTTATTTTATCTTTCTTTGCTTCTGAACTCAGCTTAGGTTTCAAACTTAACTCTATAGTTAAACTTAGATTTAGCACTTTAACTTAGAGCTATAGTACCTGTTAATAGTAGTTTGCGAGTACTTAAAGAGTACTCATGGCTTTTGTCCCTGGTTATTCTCATGGCTAGACTATGAAGGAGACTGTCAGGAGGATGGTCATTAGGACGACTATGATAACTAGGACTATCTGCCTTCGTCAGCATTGCCTGTGCCCTTGAAGATGGACCCCACCGCTACGCTTATCTTTTATTTCCGCTGCTTGTTGTATTAAAGACTGGATCATGAGATCCTTATTTGTGTAAGACCTTATGTATGGTTTGTAATGGATGATGTACTATGATATCCAATCCGTTATGTCTCGCAAAAATGGTAATCCTGGGATTGCGAGGTATGGCATAACGGGCATCTGTGATTAAAAGTCTGGGTGTTGACACCTTGCCTCACCATCACTTTATTTGCGTTCCTGGTAAGCTCCTGAACCCCATGGACCTGTCCGATTCATCGCTCGCTCGCTGTAGTGACGAACCCGCGTAAGTCTGAACCGTGTCGCCGTGTAGGCTTGTCGCCGACGAGGTTCCTGTCACCAAATAATAGTGGCGCAAGCATAGATAGGTTCGCCTCGTTACCTCTATCAAATGCACACAACCGCGTTTGCTGAAACACCGTGGTTCGCTGCCGGCGACCACAATCTGGCGGTGGCGAGCACGCTTACATCATCGTGACGTCACACCCACGTTACCCCCTGCCACGTCATCGGGTGGACTAGTCCTTGCTTGCGTGGCATCCAATGTGGCCACTGGCCCATGGGTCAGTGACTTAGGGTAGGAATAGTCTCGGTATAAAAAGTATTACCGGTTTAGTAAATAGTTAAAATAGTATAAATTCAAATATAAATAATTTCCAGAAATTTAATAAAATGATTAAGTCTTATTAATTGAATATCTCTTGTTTAATAATTCAGAAAAATGTATATAATATATCAAAATGCTTAGAAAAATAAATTCTATAATAAAAACCTATTATCATATTTAATTTTCCAACTTAAATAAGATAATAGTTATTATTAGTAAATAACCTATTAGGGATAAATCTTAAATAAATATATTATATTATTTAAAATTCATAAAAATAAGTTTAATATATCAAATTTCTTAGAAAAACAGAATATGGACTTATAAACTTATTGTATACATTTTTGTATCACTTAACTAAATATCATTATCTATTAAGTCTTTATAAAGTAATAAAACTTATAAAATTCATATCTTCTTATTTATAAATCACAAAAATAATTATAATATACCAAAATAATCAAAAAATAAAATCTACACATTAAAAATATAAGTCTTCACATTTTAATTAAAATAAATGAAAATATTTATTACGTCTTAATTAAAATTATTTTCTAATATTTTAATGGATTAAAAATACAAAAATATTTACTTTGCCTTTGGCATTATTTGTTTAAAGTCTAAAATGGGAAATAACAAGTTCAATTGATGTTTAAGTGAAGTTAACATAGGTCTAACCATTTTAAGATGTATATACTAAAACTACGATTTACAATTAAGTTTATCTTAATTTTCTTTAAAAGATTTTATCAACTATAAAACCATCAAAAGTAGTATATTTCTTCTATCGAGGATTCTCCTCATTCATAAAATCACCAAGCTAATATCCACTAAATCTTTTACCAGTTTAGGAATCCACCTAAAGAATTAAACCAAGTTTTTAAGTAATTGAAGTAATGCCCTATCCATGCTTATAAAATATAAGAATTAATAATAAATTAATTCTATTCACTTATAGTTTTAACAAAACACCACCTCATTCAAGAAATATTACTTATATTCTACCTTTGTGAAATGTTAAGCAGTAAACCATCTATAATGTGATGCCTCATTCAAACATGTAAATCTCCACTACCTTGTTGTGATTGCTTCTCTTTTGATAATCATAGTTAATAAGAAGCCTTGGTGTAGATTCAAATTGAAATGCTTTTACTTTCTGAAGTAATATTTTCCTCAAAGGTTATTCTTTTAAGAAATATTAAACGTAATCTTTAAAATAAATCTGTGAAAACTCTAATGAACTACTAATTCCATTCAAGCAATTCTTATTTGCCATTACCCATTTGAGTGCTTTAGTATTACATGCTACTTGTTATATTTACATATTGTTTCACACATTCTCACAAGTCTTAATAAGAAGCACAAGTGTGAAGCTGATATAAATGTGACATCCCAAAATTTTCCTATTTTGAAATGTTAAATTAGTAAGTTGATTTAATTGTTTGATCTTGTTGAAAATTTTGAATGAAAAGAACTTTTGTTGATTGTTTGAAATTTTAGCAAACCGCATTAAAAGAAATGGGTTAATATGGCTATCACATTGGTTGAGAAGTTTTGAACAAGTAAAAACATTTGTGTTTGTTTTTCATTCATGATCCTTGCATTAATACAAAGTTATTAAGTCAAAACCCCATTTACAAAACACTATTTTGAATTACCAAAATACTCCTACAAGAGTACACACAAGGATATATAAAAGCACTAATATCAAACTAGATAAAAGGCTAAAAAAATGATCCTAATATGATCTACATAATATTTGAAAATTTTAGAAATAAAATTCAACTCATTTGGAGTTGTAGAGAAAAAGTAATAAAAGAATTATCAAAACAGAAAATATAAAAAGGAAAAAACAAAAACCTAACCTCGGCCATCTCGAGTCGGCCCACCTCCTCTCTCCCCGCACCGCACATCAGAAGCCACAGCCCAGCAACCCACCCGGGAACCTCAGCGGCAGCCTACCTTGCAGAGCAGCCCTCCTCCTCATTTTCCCCCACACCCACTGACATCCCTACCCCACCTGTCATCCCCGACCCCGCTCCGTGTTCATCAGGAACACCTCTATCTCACGCAGAAATCGGCCAAATCCGAACAAATCCGGTTGCCCCCGCTCCAAGTTGGCCCTCTATTTATTAACCCGCTCCATGCTGCCTCTAAACTCTAAAAATATTCCGCAAACCGCCGTCGGGCTATCCAATTGCAGATCAAATCCAATCTCGCTGGAGCCGCCACCGCAGAGCTTCTAGAGGTTGATGACGCCACCGTCTTGGGGTACTTGGGCCTTGCTCACACCCTCTATCTTGCTCCCCATACTTTTCCGTGTTGCCTCATTTTTTTCCACATCTACATCGCTTTGTAGCCGCCTGATGACGTCGCCGGAGCTCACCTACGAACACACAACTCCGGTGGAGCACTGCGACCACCCCGGGAACAGAAGGGAACCGAAGAGGAGATAGGCTTGACCGCGAGGAGGTTCTGATCATCGTCAACTACTCCACCAACGGTGAAGCTCGCCAGAGCACCGCCCCACCATCGCCACCTGAGCGTCCGCCGCCATCATCGATGTCACCCGGCGACCACCTGGAAGCTTTCGTTCCTAGCCATTGGATCTCGCATCGATGGGGCAGATCACCTCTAGCCGAGCCAAGCCCTGGGGAGTCGAAGCCGCAGCTCAAGCCAGCCTCAACAAAGCCGATGATCCATAGCCGTTCGATCCAGACCCAACGATCCACGCCAATCCACTTAACCGAAGAGGTATCAGTGAATCAGATCTCGCCACATCATCGCCACATCTCTGACTTTTTGAAATAGATTAAAATAGGCAGAAAAGTTTATAATCTTGCAAAAAATCATAGGAAAATATATGCATATCCAAAAATTGCAAACAATATACCATTGGAAAGATAATTTATCGTAGAACACTATTTCGTGATCGGATCTAATTTTCATCTTATAGTTGTTCTATATTTATTTAATTGAATAAATAGTTCTTTTATAGTATTTAATTTGTAGAAATATAACTACAACTTATAAAAATACAAATAATATCTCGATAGATTTGTAATTTTGTGTGCAATATTAATATAGGTTTAGTTCTAGATTTCATCGAAGTTTCATTTTTAAATAATTTAAACTCTCTTAATTGGTAATTAAATCATAGAAAATTATTTATAACTCCAAATTTAGTGAGACCAATATCTACGGTTTTGTTTTGACCATATATAGCCAGGACAAATATACACAAAATTATTTGACACTATTTTATCTGATGATCTTGCAGAAAGCCTAAATTGTATTATAATAGTAATTAAATCACGGAAAAATATCTATATGTCCTTTTTGCGCAATTCCAATTGCCACTGTCTCTTAATTGACTGACCTATCCAGTGATATTTAATTCACAATTTAATATTATGAAAACATCAGAAGTTGAATTAAAGTGAGTTAAAACCTATTCAAATCAATACAGCTATATTAATAAATTGTTTATGCATTAAATGATTTTTCATATGCATCATCTGCTTAAAAAATGTAACACCGCAAAACTTCTAATCAAGATTATAAGTTCAAATCACCTAATTTAGGGTTAACAAAAACTTTTATTAAGAAAATAAATATGAAGGCATGTTAGTTTTGCATTAATGTGTGATTGTTTGAAAATTCCATGCTTGATTGTTGCCAATGATGTGAAATGGATTAAAGGTGAATACTACAACATCTAGACCAATTATAAACAAAATCAAAAGAAATCAAATATGAATAAATAAAGAAAATGGTTATTTTGACAAAAGTTAACCACTAGGCTACATTTGTACTTATTTTCACCCCTTGCTAGACCAAGTAAAAGTGTATCAAGGCCCACTTTACAAACTTACAAAGACATCTTTCAAATCAATTTAATGGACTGTTGAAAATTGAATCTAGTTCATATGTTAAGATCACACTTTTTCAAAAACGTATCAAATCAATTCCCCTTGACCTCTCCAAGCAAACATAGTTACTCAAGCTTAAGATCAAACCACTCAAAAATTTTGAATCAAAAATTCCAAAGAAAGTTTCTTGCGGCCATTTCATCAAACACCTTAATTACATGAATTAACATCTGGCCTAAATTCACTGTTTCCACAGTAATTAGTTGACCATTTGGTCCCCTCTTAAACCCCCTGTCTCCCCTGAGTCTAACCAAGCCCCCCTTTGCCGTGTGCACAGTGGAGCGCCGCCCGTTTTTGGTTGTCGCCATCCGATAGTGGGCAAAGCGCCAGAGGCAACGCCGCCCTTGCCCACGACACGCACTAGACACGCCTTGCTCCACCGCCACCCCCTGTCCAAGCCTCGACCCCAGCCGAGCCCTAGACCACCCTAGCTACGCCGCGCCTAGCCTCTCTGTGCCATGTCTAGAGCGCGCCAGCTCGCCGCGCCCGACCAGCTCGCACAGACCGTGCCTTGCCTTCGCCACGCATGTTCATGCCCGCCATCATCACAACAACCCCGCAGACAACCCCGTTCACCGCCGCGCGACCTGCAGCTGCCGCACGCGGCCGCAAACACGTATGCGTCCGCGTGGAGCACCGCATGCTCCCGATCAGACCACACCGCACCACGCCTCTCCATTACACCCATAAGAACTGCTAGGGAACCACGCACCTCCCCCTAGCCTCCACCACGCCGATAGCCGCCTGTAGCCTTGTCAACGACGAGATCGCGCCCGCATCGTTCGGTCCCCTTGGCGCAGTATAAATGGAGCCCTCCCCTGCCTCATTTCTCCACACCATTCCACTCACCACTCCTCACTGATCCTCCCCCACTTCTTCCCGGAGCAAGTTGAGCTCTCTCTCGCTGGAATTTGACTGGAGCCCGCCGCTGCTAGAGGAGAAGGGTGTCATCGATTTCGACCACCCCAAGCCCTGCCGTGACCGCGCCTCGACTCGACGTCATCTACCACGTCGATCGCCCCTGTCGTCGACCCTAGATGGAGCCCAGGTGAGCCCCGCCAGACCCCCACCTCCGTGTTAGGGTTGATTCCTCGCCGGAGTAGTTCATCCTCGACGATGACTCACCGCCGTTGGATTAGAATTAGATCGCACGGCCTAGATCCACTGATACCGTTTCGCTTAGAAGCAGTCGCTGATTTGTGGACCCCATCTGTCAGCATCCCGATGTGCTGTGCAGTGTAGCTGGGTCAGCCCGTTTAACTTCCCACGCTAGCCTAGAAATTCAAATGTTGTTTTTCCATGTTTGTTTAGACTAGTTTCTGTCCACAGATTCAAAAATCAAATAAGAGAGTTTCACTGAAGCAAATTGCATGATTCAAATTTTGCTAGAAAGGTATTTAAATTATCTATCCAGCCTGTTGGATATAAATCGTTAGGAGTTAGAGATAATCTTTAGTAAAAATAACAAGACAGAGACTTTTACAACTTCAAACTTTTTCAAAAATCAACCATAATAGCTTTTGAGTTGATTCCAACTCTCAAAAATCACATTTGAGAACATCTATTCTAATATGTAAAGATATTTAGGTTTGCTTGCAGTGACATTGGACTAGTACCAAAAGAACGCTATTAGGGTATTTCTAGTCACTTCAAATCTATTAAATAATAATCTTATACTTTATAAAATGTGACCAACCCTGTAAATCACATTCCCATGTATTAGAATATGTGGTGATGACATGTGTCAACATGATCCCATATTTTAATTGGAGAATATTAAATCTAAATTAATTTCAATGAGTAGAAATTACTTTTCTCAAATAAACTAAATAAAACTAGTTCTCTAGTCCATGTGATGATTGTGATGATGCTAGATCATCAAGTGTGAGCCTTACTGTGCTAAATAGAATTAGTTAAGTATTGTTTGGTGATTGTGTATCCTGTATTTATTTATAGACGATAGTACCGACCCAAGCTATGAGGAGGAGGAGTTCTACCCCGAAGAAGAGGAGGAAAACTTCAATCACTAC
Organism: Avena insularis; assembly: GCA_023614405.1. Lineage (NCBI taxonomy): Eukaryota > Viridiplantae > Streptophyta > Magnoliopsida > Poales > Poaceae > Avena > Avena insularis. The sequence goes on from CM042692.1 coordinate 230,314,993, forward strand.
ACCAATCAAGGCAAGCTAGATCTATGCAAGCTATTATTGGCAAGCTAATAGTTGTAAGTTTCTTAACTATGCAAGCTATTATTTGGCAAGCTAGAATTATGCAAGTTAACCATGCAAGCTTTAACCTAAGCAAGATGCATTAGGCATGCTTGGTTATACAGTTTGATTTATACCCATCCCAAGTTTTACTTGCAAGCTTTACTCTTTTACTTTACCAAAGTTCTTTACTTTTAGTTAGTGCTTTGTGAGTAGTGGAAACTAGTATAGATAGCATAAAGAGTATACAACTAGGCCTATACTAGATGTCATTCTATGGCATGAGATTGAAGATTAGCACCCTCATTATTGAACACTCTTAACTTAGTGGCTAGTGCTAAGCATAAAACTTGATCACTTTAGATGGGAATACTTGGTGAAAATGATTATGAAAACCTTGGAATGATGTTTCATTCTATTGAATTTTTTTGACATGTGTTGAGAAACACCAATGGTTTTGATGATGAAAATGTTGAGGCATTAGCCTTAGCCCTTTATAAAAACTGATGGTTGGGTTCAGATGCGATACCATTCCAATTTTTACCGTACAACCACAATACCCGAATTGGGTAGGGCTTAACAGGAAGTTTATATGCATTAGTATGGGTTCCCTCGCGGAAGAGGTTGAGGTGAGGCTACCTCGTGAGTGTGAATGTCCACCTATGCAGTGCCCATGATGGCAGATGGCCATGGCTAGGAGGACAAGCTCACAGGGGAGGTGCCTATACTAGAGTGTGTAACTGAAAGGTTATGATTGATTATCTACATACTAACTATGATGATTCAGGGTTATCCCTGATGGATGTATCGAATTTTGTGGTGAAAGTGTACCACCTATGTAGAGTGTCAAACTATTCGAATAGCCGCGTCCGCGGTCATGGACAGTTGGAGTGGCCATACTATTCCGTCGTCAGATGTTTTCCAAAATGACTTGTGAAGTGAACTATGACTTTAACTTGACCACAACAGGGTTGTGAATGTGAAAACTAGGTTCCCACTTAAGTGATTTAGAACATTTACTTAGTTTTCTTTACTTCTAAACTTAGTTTAGATAAACCTAGCTTTTTGCAAATAAACCTAGAGCTTAAGATTCCTACTAGAACTACCTTACTTGTTAGTGAAAGTTTGCGAGTACTTAAAGAGTACTCATGGCTATGTCCCTGGCTATTTCCGTGGCCACTATGAGGAGTTCAATCAGGATGATGGATATAAAGACGTCTACGACAACTAGGATTATCTCCCATCGTCTGCATTGCCTGTGACCCTGAAGATGGAGCCCACTCCTACGCTTATTATTTTGCTGCTTGTTTGTATTAAGACTGGATCATGAGATCCTTTATTTGTGTAAGACCTTATTATGGTTTGTAATGGATGATGTACTGTGATATCCAATCTGTTATGTCTCACAAAAATGGTAATCCTGGGATTGCAATGTATGGCATAACAGGCACCTAGGATTAAAAATCCGGGTGTTGACAAGTTTGTATCAGAGTCATCCTTACCATAGGAGAACCTAGTTAGAATGGACGTCCGAACAAAAACTTAGGTTCAAAACAAAAGAAGTGAGTATTTATGAAAACCTATTCCCACTCTTATCCTTGATTCTTTAAAAAAAATGATGTTCCTCCAAAATTCTTACATTACTCCATAAAATTTGACACACTTGATCACACCACTAACTTACTCATCCTAAATTCTTATAGATGGAAGTTTAGTATTGCAAGTTCTACTAGTTGGGCAATGGAGGCCAACTAATCTTTGAGAGGGATCTAGATGCACTGTCTGAGTACCTTGAGCGTCCAGAATTCTTCGGTGCCCAACTCAACAATCACCCAGGAGGAGATCTACAATGGATGATAGTTGCAGATCTCAGAGGCAGAATGGAAGCACCCACTTCTGAGAAGATGCAGTTCACCTTGCAAGAGAACAACTGGCTAGATGGATTAGCCAGGGCCATGCATGAAGCTCTTTCCCGTCTGTGTGGGAAAAACATCAACTTGATCTAGGAAACTCGCTTTGCTCAATTCGCAAGGCGTGATTCTATGCGAATGCCATTGGAGATGCCAAGTCACCTAGAGTTGAAGCACCAGGTGGAGAATCTTGACTTCATGTTGTATGATAGGCAGAAAGAATTGGACAACGCCCGAGCCTACGCCCACCACAACCTTGCCATTGCCGTCAAGAAGGAACAGACTATCGCCATGCTAGTCAAGGATCGTCAATCACTTCATCGTCAATGCGAGAAGAAGGATCGCACCATCGATCGTCTTCGCAAGAAGGTGGCCGCTCTTGAGAATACCATCCGTGAATAGGAAGTCCAGCTTGACGCAAAAGAGGAGGAGGAAGGTGTAGACATCTAGGGAGATCTTCACTCTTACCTCAATGATGACAATGACTACCTGGAGGATGATGCCATGGATTTCTACACCGATGATGATTCCAACTTCATTGATGATGATTAGATGCACTTGATCGCTACCGTAGGAATGAGTGGTATCGGTCCCATTGTATCGTAGTTTCACAGAATGGTTCTTAAAACCATCGGTTTTCCCTTTGTGTTCTAGTGTGTGTTATATTGTGTGCTTTGAATGAATGAATGAGAAGAAGAAGTTAGTTTGAAAAACCTGAGTCAAACTCAAAGTTAAACCTTTTAAAAACAAAACCATGAACCTTAGAAATTTCCCCCTTTTCTCACTATCTATCTCAATCTTCAGATGACTCGTGGAAACCCCGGAGGAAGCAGCTCATCATAGGACCCGATGCTGCAGATTCTGGAGATGCTAGTTTCCGATCGTGAAGCTAGTAAAGTCAAACGCCAAACCAACCTAGCCACTCTTCAATAGATAGCTCAGATGGCCCAAAATAATCAAGGCCATGGAAATCAGGATCAGCATGTATCCAAGCTTAAGAACTCTCAAAATACCAATCCCCCTATCTTCAACAAATACGAGGATCCCTTAGATGCTAATGACTGGCTGCAAACCATGGAGTTCAATCTCGAGAAGGTACTGTTTGCCACCCATTATCTGGCAGGAGATGCAAGAGCCTGGTGGAATAGCACCTGTACTATGAATGACAGTCAGATGATGACTTGGGAAGCATTCAAGATCAAGTTTAGCCGCACCCATGTGCCACAAGGTTTGGTCACTAGGAGGAGAGATGAGTTCAGGGAACTAAAGCAAGGAAGGATGACGGTAGTTGAGTACCGTGACAAATTTCTTTCCCTCGCTAGGTATGCCCCTGATGAGATCAACACGGAAGCCATGAAGAAGGAAAGGTTCCTGAATGGATTACATGATGAGATGCAGACTGTGTTAGTCAACATCCGTTTTGAAGATCTAGAAGAGCTAGTAGACTCTGCCATTCAGATGGAAGGGAAGATCAACCAAGCCAATGACAACCGTAAGCGTGGCATGATGCACCAGACTAGATCCCACAATACCCAGAAGTATCGCCCCAATCCGTCTGCAGGATATGCCCCAAGAAAAAATAAACCCCCGATGTCTCATCCAAGCTACCCCAATCGTAGCAGAGGAGACTTGAAGTCTGGAGGAAACCACAACAAAAAACCCGGCAACTCCAACAACTTCAATCGTGCACCGCCCAAGTCCAACAACAATAAGAACAACAATACTGCCCCAAGGACTGGAAGCAATGTCATGCCTGTTGTAGCCAAAGACAAGTCCCAGATTACTTGCTTTGAATATGGAGTCAAGGGTCACTACTCCAATGAGTGCCCCAAGAAGCTTGCAGCCACCGCCAATGTGAATGCCCCAGCTCAGCAGCAGCGCCGTGTTCAGCCTGGAAGGAGATTTTCCCCAGGGAATTCGCTCAACCGCAATGGCCGGCTATTCCGCATGAATGCTGAAGAAGCTTAGGAAGTGCCAGATGTTGTGCTGGGTATGTTTTCTGTTAATTCAGTACTTGCAAGAGTGTTGTTTGATTCTAGAGCATCGCACAAGTTTGTGACAGAAGAATTTGCATGCACTAGTAAGATTCAACCAACAAAATTGAAGCATGTTATGATAGTTCAAATACCTAGTTCAACCACCAAAGGCTGTACCTATCAGAATCCATGGGATAGAGTTTTATGCCAATCTAATAGTACTTGGAACCAAAGGTTTGGAAGTAGTACTAGGAATGGATTGGATGTAGAAACATAAAGGATTAATCGACTGTGCCAACAAAGCCATAACCATGAACAGTAGCTCTGAAGTATCAGTATAGCATGTTTCTGAAACCTTGCCCTGTCAGTTCAAATCCAACAAGAGTCTAGCCCAACCAACCATAGACCAAGTCAGAGTAGTCTGTGAATACCCCGACGTATTTCCAGATGAATTACCCGGTATGCCCCCAGATCAGGATATCGAGTTCATTATTGAACTAATTCCTGGAACTGGACCCATAGCCTAGATACCTTATAGTATGAACCCATCTGAATTAGTGGAGCTGAAGAAGTAACTTGATGCTATGCTAGAGAAAGGTCTGATTCAACCAAGTGTGTCGCCATGGAGATCGCCTATATTGTTTGTGGATAAGAAATATGGAGGTAACCGTTTGTGCACGGATTACCGGAAGCTAAATGATGTCACCATCAAGAACAAGTACCCACTGCCCAAGATAGAGGATCTGTTTGATCAGTTGACTCGTGTTAGAGTGTTTTCTAAGATTGATCTTAGAACGGGTTATCATCAACTCAAAATTCGTGCAACAGATATTCCAAAGACTGCCTTTACCACTAGATATGGATTGTATGAGTATACGGTCAAGTCTTTTGGATTAACCAATGCCCCCACTTATTTCATGAATCTCATGAATAAGATTTTTATGAACTTCCTAGATAAGTTTGTCGTTGTTTTTATCGACGATATCCTAATATATTCCAAGTCGGAAGAAGACCATGAGCTACACCTGAGAACCATCCTTCAAACCCTTAGAGAGCATCGGTTGTATGCCAAATTTTGCAAATTTGAGTTCTGGCTGAAAGAAGTAGGATTCTTCGGACATGTTGTGTCGGCAGGAGGAGTCGATGTCGATCCCACCAAGATCAAAGATGTTGAAGAATGGAAAGCCCCAACCACTCAAACCCAAGTCTGTGCATTTTCGGATTAGCGGGATACTATCGCAAGTTCGTTGAAGGATTTTCGATCAGCACAAGACCAATGACCCAACTGTTGAAGAAAGACAAGAAGTTTGAATGGACCGACAAAAGTGAAGCAAGTTTTCAAGAACTTAAGAAGAGATTGATTTCAGCCCCAATCTTGATTATGCCAGATATCAAGAAGCCTTTTGATGTGTATTATGATGCATCCAAGATTGGTCTCGGATGTGTGTTGATGAAAGAAGGCAAAGTCATAGCATATCTGTCCTGGCAACTAAAGCAGCATGAGCAAAACTACCCTACCCATGATCTTGAACTAGCAGTTGTAGTTTTAGCTTTGAAGACATGGGGTCATTACCTTATGGGTAACCGCTGTGAGATTTATTTAGATCACAAGAGTATGAAGTATATCTTCACTCAGAAGGAGCTGAATATAAGGCAAAGGAGATGGATAGAGTTAATCAAGGATTATGACCTTAACATTCACTATCACCCCGGCAAAGCCAATGTGATAGCAGAGGCTCTTAGCATATTACCGTGTAGGTTAAACACCATGATCAAAGAAGCCCAGCCAAGTTTGCATGAAGAGTTGGAGTAGTTTAGAACGGAGCTAGTTTGCCAAGGATTTTTAGCTAGCATTGAACTTCAACCCACGTTGATCAGTCAGATCAAGGAGGCACAAAAAGGAAATGCAAGTATCAACAGAATCAAACGTCGTATTGGTACAGGAAAGGTACCTAGATTTACCGAAGATGAAGAAGGAGTTTTGTGGTACAAAGGACATATCTGTGTGCCAACAGATTCGGAGCTCAAGCAAGTTATCATGCAGGAAGCTCATGATACTCTTTATTCTATCCACCCTGGAGGAACGAAGATGTATCAGGATTTGAAGGAGCAATTTTGGTGGCACAAGATGAAGAGAGAAATCGGAAGCTACATAGCCAAGTGTGATATCTGTCAGCGAGTCAAAGTGGAACATCTGAGACCCACAGGACTATTGCAACCGTTGCAGATTCTGGAATGGAAATGGGATTCCGTTGGAATGGACTTTATCACCGGTTTCCCTACTTCTAGTAGGGGAAATGACTCTATTTGGGTCATAGTTGATAGACTGTCCAAGGTAGCCCATATTATACCTGCCAAGACAACCTACCAGAGTTCGAAGCTAGCAGAGCTGTACATTGCTAGAATTGTCAGTTTGCATGGAACCCCAAGACCATAGTGCCAGATCGAGGAACCCAATTTACCTCAAGATTTTGGCAGAAAGTCCAAGAAGGATTAGGAACCAAGTTGAATTTAGCGCAGCTTATCACCCGCAAATAGATGGACGGACTAAAAGAGTCAACCAAATCTTAGAAGACATGTTGAGAGCTTTTGTGCTAGAATATGGATCAAAATGGGAAGATTGTCTGCCTTTCGCAGAATTAACATACAACAAAAGTTATTAAGCCAGTTTGCAAATGGCCCCATTTGAGTTCTTATATGGAAGGAAGTGTCATACCCCCCTGAATTGGTCACAAGTAGGAGAGAGTCATATTTTCAGACCCGACATCCTACGAGAAGTTGAAGAGAAGGTTCACAAAGTCCGTGAGCACCTCAAGACCGCCCAATACCGACAGAAGTGTTATGCTGACAAGAGACGTAGAGACCTGACCTTCAATGTCGGAGATTTTGTGTATCTCAAGATGTCACCTTTGAAGGGAATGCAACATTTTCAACTGAAAGGAAAGTTAGCCTCCAGATATATTGGACCCTTCAAGATTTTGAATCACCGAGGGGAAGTATCATATCATCCGGAACTGCCAGAGGAGTTGTCAGCCATCCATAATGTGTTCCATATCTCGTTACTTCGCAAATGCTTGGAAGTTCCGGAGAAGGCTGAAGTTTTCAGGAACATCGATCACCAAGCCATTGATATCAACAAGGATCTGACGTATCGAGAAGTGCCCATCCATATTTTGGAAGAAGCCTTCAGAACCACCAGGACCCGGAGTATTAAGTTTCTCAAGATCCAATGGAGCAACCATACTAAAGAAGAAGCTACTTGGGAGTGAGAAGATTACATTAGGACTGAGTTTCCAGATCTCTTTAGTTCCTAGTTTTTCTTAAATCTAGGGACGAGATTTTGTTTAAGGAGGGAAGGTTTGTAACACCCCAAAACTTCTAATCAAGATTATCAAGTTCAAATCACCCAATTTAGGGTTAACAAAAACTTTTATTAAGAAAATAAATATGAAGGCATGTTAGTTTTGCATTAATGTATGATTATTTGAAAATGCCATGCTTGATTGTTGCCAATGATGTGAAATGGTTTAAAGGTGAATACTACATCATCTAGACCAATTACAAACAAAATCAAAAGAAAAATAAATCAAATATGAATAAATAAAGCAAATGGTCATTTTGACAAAAGTTAACCACTAGGCCACTTTGTGTGTTCCTAGAAGAAGAATTCTAACAGAAACATTTCTACTTCTTTTCACCCCTTGCTAGACCAAGTAAAAGTGTATCAAGGCCCACTTTACAAACTTACAAAGACATCTTTCAAATCAATTTAGTGGACTGTTGAAAATTAAATCTAGTTCATATGTTAAGATCACACTTTTTCAAAAACCTATCAAATCAATTCCCCTTGACCTCTCCAAGCAAACATAGTTACTCAAGCTTAAGATCAAACCACTCAAAAAAATTGAATCAAAAATTCCAAAGAAAGTTTCTTGTGGCCATTTCATCAAACACCTTAATTACATGAATTAACCTCTGGCCTAACTTCACTGCTTCCACAGTAATTAGTCGACCATTTGGTCCCCTCTTAAACCCCCTGTCTCCCCTGAGTCTAACCAAGCCCTAGACCAAACCCCCTTTGCCGTGTGCATAGTGGAGTGCTGCCTGTTTTTGGTCATCGTCGGCGACAGTGGGCAGAGCGCTAGAGGCAACGCCGCCCTCTCCCACGACGCACACCAGACACGCATCACTCCACCACCACCCCCTGTCCAAGCCTCGACCCTAGCCGAGCCCTAGACCACCCTAGCTACGCCGCGCCTAGCCTCTCTGTGCCATGTCTAGAGCGTGCCAGCTCGCCGCGCCCGACCATCTCGCACAGATCATGCCTTGTCTTCACCGTGCATGCTCACACCCGCCATGATCACAGCAACCCCGCAGACAACCCCGTTTGATGCAGTGCGAAAGCAGCTACCTCACGCGGCTGCAAACACCTCTGCGTCCACACGGAGCACCGCACGCTCCCGACCGAACCACACCACCCCACGCCTCGCCATTACGCCCATAAGAACCGCCAGGGAACCACGCACCTCCCCTAGCCTCCGCTACGCTGATAGCCGCAGTCCCTCGCCGTAGTATAAATGGAGCCCTCCCCTGCCTCATTTCTCCACACCATTCCACTCACCAATCCTCACAGATCCTCCCCCACTTCTTCCCAGAGCAAGGCGAGCTCTCTCTTGCTGGAATTTGGCCGGATCCCGCCGCTACTGGAGGACAAGGTCACTATCGATTTCGACCACCCCAAGCCCTGCCGTGACCGCGCCTCGACTCGTTGTCGTCTACCACATCGATCGCCCCCGTCGCCGACCCTAGATGGAGCCTAGGTTAGCCCCGCCAGACCCCCACCACCATGTTAGAGTTGATTCCTCGCCGGAGTAGTTCGTCGTCGACGACGACTCACCGTTGTTGGATTAGAATTAGATCGCATGGCCTAGATCCACCGATACAGTTTCGCTTAGATGCACGTTTGTTGGTGGACCCCATCTGCAGCATACTGGTCTTGCCCATTTAACTTCCCGTGCTGGCCTGGAAATTCAAATGTTGTTTTTCCATTTTTGTTTAGACTAGTTTCTGTTCATGGATGAAAAAATCAATTCAGAGAGTTTCAATGAACCAAATGGCATGATTAAAAAATTTCTAGAAAGGTATTTAAATTATCTATCCAAGCCCGTTTGATTTAAATCGTTTGGAGTTAGAGATAATCTTTAGTAAAAATAACAAGACAGAGACTTTTGCAACTTCAAACATTTTTCAAAAATCAACCATAATAGCTTTTGAGTTGATTCCAACTCTCAAAAATCACATTTGACAATATATATCTAAATATGTAAAAATATTTAGGTTTGGTTGTAGTGACATTGGACTAGTACCAAAAGAATGCTATTACGGTATTTCTAGCCACTTAAAATCTATTAAATAATAATCTTACACTTTATAAAATGTGACCAGCCCTTTAAATCACATACCCATGTATTAGAATATGTGGTGATGACATGTGTCAACATGATCCCATATTTTAATTGGAGAATATTAAATCTAAATTAATTTCAATGAGTAGAAATTATTTTTCTCAAATAAACTAAATAAAACTAGTTCTCTAATTCATGTGATGATTGTGATGATGCTAGATCATCAAGTGTGAGCCTTAGTGTGCTAAATAGAATTAGTTAACTATTGTTTGGTGATTGTGTATCCCGTATTTATTTATAGATGATAGTACCGACCCAAGCTACGAGGAGGAGGAGTTCTACACCGAAGAAGAGGAGGAAAACTTCAAACTCTACACCAATCAAGGCAAGCTAGATCTATGCAAGCTATTATTGGCAAGCTAACACTTGCAAGTTTCTTAACTATGCAAGCTATTATTGGCAAGATAGAATTATACAAGTTAACCATGCAAGCTTTAACCTAAGCAAGATGCATTAGGCATGCTTGGTTATACAATTTGATTTATACCCATCCCAAGTTTTACTTGCAAGCTTTACTCTTTTACTTTACCAAAGTTCTTTACTTTTAGTTAGTGCTTTGTGAGTTGTCGAAAGTAGTATAGATAGCATAAATTGTATACAACTAGGCCTATACTAGATGTCATTCTATGGCATGAGATTGAAGACTAGCACTCTCATTAGTGAACACTCTTAACTTAGTGGCTAGTGCTAAGCATAGAAGTTGATCACTTTAGATGGGAATACTTGGTGAAAATGATTATGAAAACCTTAGAATGATGTTTCATTCTATTGAAATGTTTTGACATGTGTTGTGAAACACTAATGGTTTTGATGATAAAAATGTTGAGGCATGAGCCTTAACCCTTTATAAAAACTGATGGTTGGGTTCGGATGCGATACCATTCCAATTTTTACCGTACAACCACAATACCTGAATTGGATAGGGCTTAACCGGAAGTTTATATGCATTAGTATGGGTTCCCTCGCGGAAGAGGTTGAGCTGAGGCTACCTCGTGAGTGTGAATGTTCACCTATGCAGTGCCCAGGATGGCAGATGGCCATGGCTGGGAGGCCAAGCTCATTGGGGAGGTGCCTATACTAGAGTGTGTAACTGAAAGGTTATGATTGATTATCCACATAATAAGTATGATGATTCAGGGTTATCCCTAATGGATGTATCGAATTTTGTGGTGAAAGTGTACTACCTTTGCAGAGTGTCAAACTATTTGAATAGCCGCATCCGTGGTCATGGGCAGTTGGAGTGGATATACTGTTCTGTCGTCAGATGTTTTCCAAAATGACTTGTGAAGTGAACTTTGACTTTGACTTGACCACAACAGGGTTGTGAATGTGAAAACTAGGTTCCCACTTAAGTGATTTAGAACACTTACTTAGTTTTCTTTACTTCTAAACTTAGTTTAGATAAACCTAGCATTTTGCAAATAAACCTAGAGCTTAAGATTCCTACTAGAACTACCTTACTTGTTAGTGATAGTTTGTGAGTACTTAAAGAGTACTCATGGCTTTGTCCCTGGGTATTCCCATGGCCAGACTATGAGGAGGACTATCAGGATGATGGACAGCAAGACGTCTACGACAAATAGGATTATCTCCCATCGTCGGCATTGCCTGTGACCCTGAAGATGGAGCCCACTTCTATGCTTATTATTCTACTGCTTGTTTGTATTAAGACAAGATCATGAGATCCTTCAATTGTGTAAGACCTTATTATGGTTTGTAATGGATGATGTACTGTGATATCCAATCTGTTATGTCTCGCAAAAATGGTAATCCTAGGATTGCGATGTATGGCATAACAGGCATCTGGGTTTAAAAATCTGGGTGTTGACAGAAAACTAAGTACAACCATTGTGACATTAAACCATCCTACATGTATTTGATCATCATTGGTTTTGTATGTTTGTATTGTTGCTATGTTTGCAATTGTTTTTGATTGGAACTACTTTGTTCTTGCGTTAGATTATTCGGAGAGAGTGTGATTTCTATGGAGGAATACAATCATCCAGAATATTATTAACATAAGGCAAGTTACACCACGTGTTCATGTTTATTGTCCCAGTTTTGACTATGCATGTTTTATTCTTCAAATTCTATAGTATGCATGTGTAGGATTTTGGTAGATTTTCTTAGTACTATTTTGCAACTGCGGTTTTGTAGTATACCATGAGTAGCTCTATGCTTAGCATTTTCCATCCCAATAGGTTATCCTATTTTGCTAAGTTATGCTTGCTACGCTATATATTTATATATATCAAGTACTGTTGGGAGGTTCGAAAGACTCAAAAAAATTCTAAGTATAAGAGCTCTCTTGAGCGAACCTTTTCTTCTCAAAACCCTCTTTAAAATAAAAAATAAGTTTTCTTCTGGGCGGAATGGTTGTCGGGTCAATGAGTGGAATTTTGGCGGAGGACGGCCGCCCAGGAATCAAAGAAGTCTGCCATGTTTCAAAATTCAGAAGCTTCTAGTGCAACCACAATACATATGGGCTATTTCTTGGCTTAGTACTTAGTGGGAAACCTCACCGGGGTACCAACATTTGGAGGTTCTTGGCACGGTTGGATCCAGCTGGTAGAGGGGCTACTAAGGGAAGGCCTCGCCATGGTCTTGTCTGTAAAAGGACTTGATCGTGGATTGTGGGGAAAGTGCACGACCTCTTGAGAGTATTGGCATCTGATCGATCAGCCGAGTTCATGGAAAATAACACTTTGAGCATCTGAAGGATGGAGCCTCTAAAAGATCTTCCTCTCTCTTTCCAAACTTAAAGTTTTCTAAAACCCCAGGGCATGTGTAATATCGCCAATGGGTGGGATTTTGGGGACTTGGTGCGTAATATCCAAGTGCTAGGTTGATTGGACACTTGGTGAGTAATATCCTCGTGTTCAACTTGACCCTATACTACTCAAACAATGTTTATAAAGTAGGGTAAAACTCTCCCTCTTTTCTTCTTACTTAGAGAAAATTGGCTTTATGCAAATAAACCACAAATCCTTCTCTTAGCCTTGCATGTAGATATAGGCCAAGTCTTTTCCTTCAAGGTGTAATTTGCCAATACATTCAAACTATTGGCCAACTCGTTTGGCTGCACGTTTTATGTGTAGAAATTGGAGATCATCGTTGAAAAGTGCGCTAGGATCGCGGGTCTTCACTCAAACTGCCTGTGGCATTGATGGGACTCCAAGTTGTATATATTTTGCTTCTATTGTAATAATGTAAACTCTGGATTATACGATTCATGTAATAAAGACTTGTGTTTTACATGATATTTCATCGACTGTGAGTGATGGCTATTGATCCAGGGACTAGCATGTTAATCATAGGGACTTAGGATCTCTACTAGATCTAAGATCATAACAGATGGTATGATAGCACAAGTTGATTGTAACTCGTGACCCTAGCATCAGAAAACTTTAGGTGTTATATTTTTCAAAGTTACTTCAAAATAAAAACTCTCATACTTCTCATCATTTACCTTTGGAGTTTTAAAATTTTTAGTCTCTTCTTTTCAACATTAGAGATGACCATTGCTCACTTCAAGAAGAAACTTCTCTCAAGACAACCTTTTCAAAAAGATTGTCTCAATGTTTCGCTTAAGTCAGGACTTGAATACCTCCACAAAAGATGTTCTAAGACTGAAGCTACAAGAATTGAAGACTACAAGTACCGAAGACTTCGAAGACCTTAAGTCAAGGGTATTAACTAAAGACCTCGAAATATTCAAGATTAGGAAGAAGATGAAGACTGTCAAGATCATGAAGACTTTTGAAGACTCGAAGCCTCGAAGATTATTAGTGACCTATTAGGAACCAAATCCGGATAGATCTTGCTACAATTTAGATGCGATGAAGTGGTTGCTGTTTTTTATGTTTTTTTACGATAGGAGATAAAACCTATTTTCTGAAAACTAAAGTTGCCTGTACGGGTTATTCTTCTTCTTCTATAATCCATTCATTCCTACTCTAACCGTTGGTCAACTCAATAGATGGGACATACCAATGAGGAAGACAAGGAACTTAACTTCTCTAGGCGTATGAGCCACGCCGATGCAAAGGAGTGGATGCACAATATAGAAGGACGAATGAAGGATGCCAATATTGAAGTTAATAGAATGGTTTATTATGCCACCCAATTCCTAAAGGACAATGCTGCAAATCGGTTGGAGATGCAATACACCATTGATGGTCATCAAGGGATGATATCCTGGGAAGAATTTCAAGTGGTTCTACTACAATCTCATCTCGTCACTCGGATATCAAAAACCCAAGGAGTGAAAGTCCCAAAACATTCAGCTTGCAGAATCTGTGGAGAAATAGGACACATGTAACATCCTAAAACTTTAATCAAGGTTATCAAAGTTCTAATCACCCAATTTAGGGTTAACAAAAACTTTTATTAAGAAAAAGCATATGAATGCATGTGTGTTTGCATTAGTGTAACATTGAGTGTATATGCCATGCTTGTTTGTTCTAAATGTTGTGAAATGGTTTAAAGGTGAATGCCACATCATCTAGACCATTTACAAACAAAATCCAAAGAGAAAGAAATCAAATAAGATTAAATAAAGCAAATGGTCATTTTGACCATTTTAAACCACTAGGCCACTTTAGGTGTTCCTAGAAGAAGATTTATAACAGAAACATTTCCAACTCTTTTCACCCCTTGCTAGACCAAGTAAAGACGTATCAAGTCCCACTTTACAAAACTTACAAAAACATCTAGTAGATCCATTTAAAGGACATTTAAAAATTGAATCCAATTCATATGTTAAGATCACACTTTTTGAAAAAACTATCAAATGAATTCACCTTGACTTATCCAAGCAAACCTAGTCTCTCAAGATTAATATAAGATCACTCAAAATTTTTGAATCAAAATTTCAAAAGTAAATTTCATGCGGCCATTTCATCAAACACTTGGCATGCACAGAAAAAGCTCTAGCCTAACTTCACTATTTGGTACAGTGATGTTCGACCAAATGGTTCCCTAGTTACTACCTTGTCTCTCCTAAGCCTAACCCAGCCCAGGCTAGCTTCCCCCTTCGCCGCTGGCATAGTGGAGCGCCGCTGTTTTGTGCTCATCACCGGCCGACCACGGCCAGCTCGCACCAGACCACCCCGCACCCATCCAGCATGTCCACTAGCATCGCCGCAGCCTACCGCCACTCGCTGTCCAGGCCATAGCCCCAGCCGAGCCGTGGACCACACTAGCACCGCTGCGCATCGCCTCTCTGCGCCGTGTCCAGAGCGCGTCAGAGCGCCATGCCCGACCAGCCCCGCCAGCTCGCGCCTTGCCCTCACCGCGCACGTGCAGCCTCGCCATGATCACGCCACCCCGGCAGACACCCCCGTTCACTGTCGCGCGACCCATAGCAGCCGCACGCCGCCGCAAGCACCTCTGCCTCCGCTCAGAGTGCCGCATGCGCCATACCAAACCAAGCCGCCCCACACCACACCATTAAGTCCGTGAGAACCGCCAGGGAGCACCGCACCATCCTATGCCCTCGCCCATGCCATTAGCTGCCTGTAGCAACGCCACCGTCGAGCTCACCGCCGCACCGCTCGGTCCCCTCATGGAGTACGCCGCTGTTGGAGGAGAAGGGCGTCGTCGATTCCGACCACCGGAGCCCTGTCGTGACCGCGCCTCGCCTCGCCGTCGTCTACCTTGTCATTTGCTCCTATCGCTGAGCCCAGCTGGAGCCTAGGTGAGCCTCGAGAGACCCCCACCGCTACGTTAGGTTTAGCTCATCGCCGGAGCTATTCGTCGTTGACGACGACCCTCAGCTGTTGGATTAGAATTAGATCGTAGCACCCAGATTGAAAGATACAGATTCACGTTAGATGAGTAACTGACCAGTGGACCCCCTCTGTCAGCCGCGCGCTATGCTGCGCTATGCAGCTGGGCCGGCCCGTTTGCTTTCCTGCGCTGGCCCGAAAATTCAAATAATTGATTTTCCTTTTAAGTTGAAATCCTATTATGTCCACTTATTCAAAAATCAATTCAGAGAGTTTCACTTAACCAAATGGCATGATTCAAATTTTGCTAGAAAGGTAATTAAAATATATATACAAGCCCGTTGGATTTAAATTATTTGGAGTTATAGATAATCTATAGCAAAAAGAACAAGACAGAGACTTTTGCAACTTCAAACATTTTTAAAAAATTAACCATAATAGCTTTTGAGTTGATTCCAACTCTCAAAAATAATATTTGATAATATATATCTGAATATGTAAAAATATTTAGGTTTGCACGCAGTGACATTGGACTAGTACCAAAAGAATGCTATTAGAGCATTTCTAGTCACTTTAAATCATTTAAATGATAATCTTAAACTTTATAAAATGTGACCAAACCTTTAAATCACATTCCCTTGTATTAGAGTATGTGGTGATGACATGTGTCCACATGATCCCATATTTTAATTGGAGAATATTAAATCTTAATTAATTTCAATGAGTAGAAATTACTTTTCTCAAATAAACCAAATAAAACTAGTTCTTTATTGCATGTGATGATTGTGATGATACTAGACCATCAATGTAAGCCTTAGTGTGCTAAATAGACTTAGTTAAGTATTTTTTGGTGATTGTGTACCCCGTATTCCTTTATAGACGATAGTACCGACCAAGGATACAAGGAGGAGGAGTTCTACCCCGAAGAAGACAAAGAGAACTTCAATCACTACACCATCACTAGATGCAAGTTAACCTAAGCAAGATGCATTAGGCATGCTTGGGTTACATATTTTGATTTACACCCATCCCAAGTTTTACTTGCAAGCTTTACTTTTTACTTTACCAAAGTTTCTTTACTTTTAGTAATGCTTTGCAAGATTTTGGAAAGTAGTATAGATAGCATAAAGAGTATAAAACTAGGCCTATACTAGATGTCATTCTATGGCATGAGATTGAGATTAGCATCCCTCATTAGTGAACACTCTTAACTTAGTGGCTAGTGCTAAACATAAAACTTGATCACTTTAGATGAGAATACTTAGTGAAAATGATTATGAAAACCTTGGAATGATGAGTCATTCTATTGAGATGTTTTAACATGTGTTGAGAAACACAAATGGATTTGATGATGAAAATGTTGAGGCATGAGCCTTTGACCTCAATAAAAACTTATGGTTGGGTTCGGATGCGATACCATTCCAATTTTACCATACAACCACAATACCTGAATTGGGTAAGGCTTAGCCGGAAGTTTATATGCATTAGTAAGGGTTCCCTCGTGGAAGAGGTTTGAGCTTAGGCTACCTCTTGATGATGTCCACCTATGCAGTGCCCAGAATGGCAGATGGCCATGGCTGGGAGGCCAAGCTCATAGGAGAGGTGCTTATACTAGAGTGTGTAAAGGAAAGGTTATGATTGATTATCCACATACTAAGTATGATGATTTAGGGTTATCCCTGACATATGTATAGAATTTTGTGGTGAAAGTGTACCACCTCTGCAGAGTGTCAAACTATTCGAATAGCCACGTCCGCGGGCATGGACAGTTGGAGTGGCCATACTATTCTATCATCAGATGTTTTCAAAATGACTTGTGAAGTGAACTATGATTTTGACTTGACCACAACATGGTTGTGAATATGAAAACTAGGTTCCCAACTTAAGTGATTTAGAACATTTAAGTTAACTTTCTTTGCTTCTGAACTCAGTTTAGATAAATCTGCCTTTTTGCAAATAAACTTAGAGCTTAGGATTCCTACTAGAACTACCTTACTTGTTAGTGATAGTTTGCGAGTACTTAAAGAGTACTCATGGCTTTGTTCTTAGCTATTCCCGTGTCCAGACTATGAGGAGGACTACCAGGAGGAAGGACCACAGGACAACTACGACAACTAGGATCATCTCCCATCGTCAGTATTGCTTGTGACACTAAAGATGGAGCCCACTACTACGCTTATTATTCCGCTGCTTGTTTGTATTAAGACTAGATCATGAGATCCTTTATTTGTGTAAGACCTTATTATGGTTTGTAATGGATGATGTACTGTGATATCCAATCTGTTATGTCTCGCAAAAATGGTAATCTTGAGATTGCGATGTATGGCATAATAGGCATCTAGGATCAAAAATTCGGGCGTTGACAACACACCTCTAAGGAGCATCGTGACGAGTGCCCCTATTGTGAAGCAAGTCACCCATCTAAAGAATGCCCTACCTCTCAAGTTACATGTTTGTCGTGTGAAGGAACCAACCACTGCCCCTCTCAATGTCACCTCTACCCGATGGTACAACAAGTGAATCAGGAAGTGAGAGATGGAATGCACCAAGGACTCATGAAGCACTTAGAGGACAAATAGTCTACGACAAGGGCTAGAGATGGATTCAAGACTCTAGACACCACACCCGAAGTCATCACTTCACGAATACTAGACATATGAAAGGAGTGACCATTTTCCCCAACGTGGCTCAAGGAAACAATCAAGGTTTCTGAATGTTGAGGTAGAGCATAAAGAAGAGATGTTGTCCTTACCAATGAAGAGGAAGGATCTAAGCAAAGTCCTATGCTTCCAATGTCATAATACTGGGCATTATGCTATTGATTATCCAGAACAGAAGATTATGGTTGGAAAGGATGAAAATAACGGCGGTAATGGAGGAGATCGGGAAGATCTAAGACAAGTCCTTCAATATAATCATCCACCAAATGATGGCTATGGTAATGGTAATAGAGGGAGCATCGACAAGAATCCCAAGAAAGATCCTAACCAGGTGACATGCTACAAGTGTGGCGAAACAGGGCATTACGCGTTAGATTATCCTGAGAAAAGAAACATAGGCGGTGGCAATCGCAATCGCAATGGCCATGGCAAGAAGCGCAATCCGTCCGTCAGGCTACGGTGAATTATGTTAGTGTGAGTGAAGCTTACAAATTATTGTACCCGGGGAATCCAACAAATACAATCTTTTAAGGGTGGTAGTACCCTAGTGTATCCCGAACCTATTTCTTTCTAGCCTTCCCGAATCTCAAGGAAAAGATTCCTTTTAAGGCTGGTAGTCTGTAACATCCCAAAATTTTCCTATTTTGGAATGTTAAATTAATAAGTTGATTTAATTGTTTGATCTTGTTGAAAATTTTGATGAAAAGAAACTTTTGTTGATTGTTTGAAATTTTACCAAACCGCATTAAAAGAAATGGGTTAATATGGCTATCACATTGGTTGACAAGTTTTGAACAAGTAAAGACATTTTTGTTTGTTTTTCATTCATGATACTTGCATTAATACAAAGTTATTAAGTTAAAATCCCATTTACAAAACCCTATTTTGAATTACCAAAATACTCCTACAAGAGTACACACAAGGATATATAAATCCACTAATATCAAACTAAATAAAAGGATAAAAAAATGATCCTAATATTATGTACATAATATTAGAATATTTTAGAAACAAAATTCAACTCATTTGGAGTTGTAGAGAAAAAGTTATAAAAGAATTATCAAAACAGAAAATATAAAAAGGAAAAAAACAAAAACCTAACCTTGGCCATCCCGAGCCGGCCCACCTCCTCTCTCTCCCTACACTGCGCAGCGGACAGCAGAAGCCACGACCCAGCAACCCACCTGGGAACCTCAACGGCAGCCCACCTTGCAGAGCAGCCCTCCTCCTCATCCCCCCCCCCCACACCCACTGACATCCCTACCCCACCCGTCATCCCCGACCGCTCCGTGTTCATCAGGAACACCTCTATATCATGCAGAAATCGGCCAAATCTGAACAAATCTGGTTACCCCGCTCCAGGTTGTCCCTCTATTTATTTCCCCGCTCCACGCCGCCTCTAAACCCTAAAAATATTCCGCAAACCGATGCCGGGCTGTCCAATTGCAGATCAAATCCAATCTCGCCAGAGCCGCCGCCGCAGAGGTTGACGACGCCACCGTCTCGGGGTACTTGGGCCTTGATCACCCCCTCTATTTTGCTCCCCATACTTTTCCATGTCGCCTTATTTTTTTCCACATCTGCAGCGCTCTGTAGCCACCTGTCGACGTTGCCAGAGCTCACCGACAAACATGCAACTCCGGCGGAGCACCGCGACCACCTCGGGAACAGAAGGGAACCGAAGAGGAGATAGGTTTGACCGCGAGGAGGTTCTGATCATCGTCAACTACTCGACCAATGTTGAAGCTCGCTAGAGCGCCACCCCACCATCGCCACCTGAGCATCCGCCGCCGTCATCGACATCACCCTGGCAACCACCTGGAAGCTTTTGTTCCCAGTCGTTGGATCTCGCATCGACGGGGCATATCACCTCCAGCCGAGCCAAGCCATGGGAGCCGAAGCCGTAGCTCAAGCCCAGGCTCAACCAAGCCGATGATCCATAGTCGTTCGATCCAGATCCAGCGATCCACACCAATCCACTTAACCGAAGAGGTATCAGCGAATCAGATCTCGCCACGTCATTGCCACAGCTCTGACTTTTTGAAAATAGATTAAAATAGGCAGAAAAGTTTATAATCTTGCAAAAATCATAGGAAAATATATGCATATCCAAAAATTGCAAACAATATACCGTTGGAAAGATAATTTATCGTAGAACACTATTTCGTGATCGGATCTATTTTTCATCGTATAGTAGTTCTGTATTTATTTAATTGAATAAATAGTTCTTTTATAGTATTTAATTTGTAGAAAAATAACTACAACTTAGAAAAATATAAATAATATATCAATAGATTTGTAATTTTGTGTGCAATATTAATATAGGTATAGATCTGGCTTTTGTTGACGTTTTATTTTTAAATAATTTAAACTCTCTTAATTGGTAATTAAATCATAGAAAATTATTTATAACTCCAAATTTAGTGAAACCAATTTCTATGGTTTTGTTTTGACCATATATACCCAGGACAAATATACACAAAATTATTTGACACTATTTTATTTGATGATCTTGCAGAAAGCCTAAATTGTATTATAATAGTAACTAAATCACAGAAAAAGATCTATAGGTCCTTTTTGCGCAATTCCAATTGCCACGGTCTCTAAATTGAGTGACCTATCAAGTGATATTTAATTCATAATTTAATATTACAAAAACATTAGAAGTTGAATTAAAGTAAGTTAAACCCTATTCAAATCAATATAGTTTTATTAATAAATTGTTTATGCATTAAATGATTTTTCATATGCATCATGTGCTCAGAAAACTATTTACAACCATTGTGACATTAAAGAATCCTACATGTATTTGATCATCATTGGTTTTGTATGGTTGTATTGTTGCTATGTTTGCAATAGTTTTTTATTGGAACAACTTTGTTCCCGCGTTAGATTATTCGGAGAGAGTGTGATTTCTACTGAGGAAAACAATCATCAAGAATATTATTAACATAAGGCAAGTTACACCACTTGTTCATGTTTATTGTCCTAGTTTTGACTATGCATGTTTTACTCTTCAAATTCTATAGTATGCATGTGTAGGATTTCGGTATATTTTCTTAATACTATTTTGCAAGTGCGGTTTTGTAGTATGCCATGAGTAGCTCTATTCTTAGCATTTTCCATCCCAATAGGTTATCCTATTTTGCTAAGTTATGCTTGCTACGCTATATATTTATATATATCAAGTACCATTGGGGGCTTCGAAAGACTCAAAAAATTTCTAATTATAAGAGCTCTCTCGAGCGAACCTTTTCTTCTCAAAACCCCCTTCAAAATAAAAACTAAGTTTTCTTCTGGGTGGAATGGTTATCGGGTCAACGAGTGGAATTTTGGTGGAGGACGGCCTCTTAGGAATCAAAGAAGTCTACCATGTTTCAGAATTCAGAAGATTCCAGTGCAACCACAACACATACGGGCTCTGTATTGGCTTAGTACTTAGTGGGAAACCTCACCGGGGTACCAACATTTTGAGGTTCTTAGCATGGTTGGATCCAGCTGGTAGAGGGGCTACTAAGGGAAGGCCTTGCCATGGTCTTGTCTGTAAAAGGACTTGATCATGGATTGTGGGGAAAGTGCACGACCTCTCGAGAGTATTGCAATTTGATCATCTGAAGGATGGAGCCTCTAAAAGATCTTCCTCTCTCTTTCCAAACATAAAGTTTTATAAAACCCCAGGGAGTGTGTAATATCGCCAATGGGTGGGATTCTGGTGACTTGGTGCGTAATATCCAAGTGCTAGGTTGATTGGACACTTGGTGAGTAATATCCTCGTGTTCCACTCGGCCCTATACTAGTCAAACAATGTTTATAAAGTAAGGTAAAACTCTCCCTCTTTTCTTCTTACTTAGTGAAAATTGGCTTTATGAAAATACACCACAAAGCCTTCTCTCAGCCTTGCATGTAGAGATAGGCCAAGTCTTTTCCTTCGAGGTGTAATTTGCCAATACATTCAAAGTATTGACCAACTCGTTTGGCTGCACGTTTTATGTGCAGAAATTGGAGATCATCGTTGAAAGGTGCGCTAGGATCGTGGGTCTTCACTCAACCTGCATGTGGCATTGATGGGACTCCAAGTTGTATATATTTTTGCTTCTGCTGTAATAATGTAAACTCTAGATTATACGATTCATGTAATAAAGACTTGTGTTTTACATGATATTTCGTCGATTGTGAGTGCTAGCTATTGATCCAGGGACTAGCATGTTAATCTTAGGGACTTAGGATCTCTACCAGATCCAAGGTTATAACAATAAAAGTGAAACGCATTGAAAAGAAACCATCCCCAGTTTCTGAAACCTAGATCATATATGATTAGTCTAGGGATTCGTGTTTACCAAACTGCATTACATTACTTATGCATAATTTCATCTTGCTTCTTTAAACATTCGTCCTTACCGGACCAATGATGTTGTTTACAGAATTTGGATCTTCTAGTGTCTCGAAGACCGTGAGCGCATAATCTTGCAATCACAAAAGGCAAGTTCACACTTTCTCATGTCCTTTGATTATTTTCCATGATTGTAACTCAACTGTTGTCATCACCTGCATTTCAAAAAGGTCGAAAACACTATTTCATAATTAACTGGAAGTATCGGTTACTGATCCAGGGTGATCTGCTAATCTATTATAACTGGCAATGGAAACGCCATTGTATAGGAATGTATCATCTAGGACTTAACAACCAATGTCGCTAGTGATTCTAGCGTCATATATTACGCGTTAACCATGAGATCTGGAATGGGATGAAGAAGTCAGCTAGATCTTCTTCCTTTCGCATGGACGGATGACCTGATCACGAGGCTAAGGATTTATCATGGAGAAACCTAGCACATGGGTGGAACCCCTTAGTTTCCCGTGATTTTGATGTCTAGATTATCTTGAGAGGCTGTCAGTGGTTTAGCTGGTCCTTTAGGGGAGCTTGCCAGGGCATAACCATCTCATAGAGTCTTCAGGTGCCTACCAGAGTTATAGTTGGTCCTATAAGGGGCTTAATAGAGGTGAGGCATGTCCTGGAGGATCGTGTCTTCATGCAGGGTCATGGAGAGGGGCAGTGATTGGCTTAGATCATCTATTGGACCACACATCATGGAATTGTGGATGGGGATAAGCTGCCCTATTGTGCAACAAGGATTTGGTCTCTCATGGGAAAAGTAACACACCTCTGCAGAGTGTGAGAACTGTGACATGTTACTCCCCATTCTGGGAAGGAGCTACGAACGCGGTAGGAAAGGAACTCCATGAAGTTCTGGTCAACCTGTGAAGGCTGTCGGACATAGTTTTCAGAATAAAAGCAACCTTTGAAGAAATGTTTACGAAAACCTGCATTGCCTACGACTTATGGTGTATGGCTGTAGAGATAGTGCATCATACACTCCTTTTTAGTGAACTTGCTGAGTACGCTCATACTCAACCGTACCTTCTTAACCCTTGATAGATTCTAAGCCATTGAAGACGACGTCAATATCAATTTCTGCTCAAGAAACCATCATCGGTAGCTCAAGATCTTCAATAAAGTCAACATATACATCAACTGAAGTGAACACGAAGTTCCTGATTAGATAGGAGTAGATACTCTAGCCATAAACCCTACTTCTATAAGCATTGCATTAGTAGCAATTGCAAGCTTGATAGTTTAGATGATAGTATTATTAGTGAGAAGGTTTTGAGTTAGTATTTTCTGGTTCTTCTTTGTAAAAAGTTGATTTCTTCCTCTTTAACCTAGAGTGTTCTCTGGATGTTTAATGACCCACAAGTATAGGGGTGTATCGCGGTATTTTTGATAAGTAAGAGTGTCGAACCCAACGAGGAGAAGAAGGTGTTGACAAGTAGTATGGATCAGGAATTCTCTGTAAATACTTAGCAAACGGATTTTTAGGGGTTTTGATAATGCAGATAAATAAAGTACGAGTAAATAAAAGACAATAATAATAGATGTAGCAAGTGGCCCAGTCCTTTATTTAGCAAAGGACAAGGCGGTTGTATTACATATGATTACCAAACGTTCTCGAGGACACATGGGAATATTGTCAAGTGCTTTCACTTCATATAGTTGATTAATCTTCTTTAGTTTGATAAGTGTTGTGTGGGTGAGACTGTGCTAATGTACTGACCTTCCTAGGACTAATACATACTTGTGATTATACCCCTTGCAAGCATCCGCAATTACAAGAAAATAATTAATATAAAAACCTGACCACAGCCTTAAACTTTGAGATCCTACACTCCCTTGTGCAAAGGTTTCCTAACAGGGGTTCGGGTTTTTGTCACTCCGGCAACCCCTACGATTAGTAGCCAAATACACAATCCATTCCCCTAGGCCCATAAAGGTGAAGTATCATGTAGTCGACGTTCACATGACACCACTAGAAGAGTAACATCACAACTTAAATATCAAACCATTGAATCTTTCTCAACACAATTCCACTACTAACAACATGACTTCTCCCATGTCCACAAGAACTAAACAAACTACTCATGAGACATCATATGGATCACGATCAGAGATGAAATAATGATAAGTAACAATCTGAACATGAACGATAATTCAATGGTTCCACTCAATAGCATCAACTACAACAAGTAATCAACACTGGGAAAGATTCCCCTAAGAACTATGCAAGATTCAACCCAGTTGTTACAGTGGTATGGAGTGGTGATGATGGATCTGGTGGAGATGATGATGGAGATAATGACCCCGATGAAGTCCAGCTTGATGGTGGTGTTGATGGCGACGATCTCCCCTCTCTGGGAAGGAATTTCCCAGACAGATTTCTGCCTGCTGGAGAGCTCTTTCTCACTCTGCAGTTTAATGCCCCGTAGAGGCGGCGGAATCTTTTTGTGGTCCCTCCCCGAGTCTTTGGGTTTCAGTAGGATTATATACGCCAAAGAGCAGAGTCAGAGGTGGGCCAGGGTGGCCACACCACCTGGTGGCGCGGCCTAGGGTGGTGTGGGCCCCTTGTGGCCCATCTCCGCTCCCCCTTATGGCTTCCTTCATCTTCTGGAAAAATAGGATTTTCCATATATTTTTCCGGGATTTTCTGATCTTCGCGAATTTTTCCTCCAAACAGTGCCTTTTCCATCAGAATCCTGACTTCAGCGGTCCATCCTCCAAAAGTCATCAACCATACAAAAATAGATGAAATAACATAAGTATCATCTCTTAATATGAAATATATCAATGAATAACAATAAATTATGATATAGAATAGTGATGCAAAATGGACGTATCAACTCCCCCCAAGCTTCGACTTCGCTTGTCCCCAAGCGAAAACTGAGCTCAATAAACATGACCTCAGGTTTATGGAGTGAAGTGTCGATAAAAGGATACATACAAGAAGCATCACATTCATCAATACATAAATCATAATAGAAGACAACTCACTATTATATAACTTAACTTGCAATGAGTAAAGGAAACACAATAAAGATACACAAAGTAAATCATAATTGGTAATGGCAAACTTTGTTCTTGGTCAGAGAGCAGTTAACAATTTGCAGGAGTTCAAACATAATGGGGTTTTCAATGATAGCTTTCAAAGTAATATTACTAAGATAAGAGAAGTGTGCAAAACAAGGAACATAAGAAACATGATTGAATAAATCATCATATGAATGAATGAAACACAACAACTCAAATACTTGCTTGAGATAGAAAGGAATAGGTTTACTGACTCAACTAAAAAGTGAAAGATAGGCCCTTCGTAGAGGGAAACAGGGATTTCAAGTTTCATAAAGAGCTTCCAAAAATTATGGTACTTATTAGCTTTCAGCTCTCATTGCCTCTATCATAAGCATCTTTAGGTGATTAAGGTTAAAGTGAACAAATATGAGGATATGCTTGACAAGTTATAAGCTGAAAATCTCATGCCCCTTGCTTACGAGTACCGTTCCTCATGTTACTCAACTTTAGTCAGAGGTAAGTTCTTGTCATTGTAAGTGCATGTGTATCATAGAGAACCACCAACGGGGTACCCCTTGCCCGATGATACATAAGCTTTCCAATATCAAAATGACAAGGCAAGCAGACAATGAGCATCTCAGTGATCCTTTTATTGCCTATTTGCATAGGGTTTTTTCTTTCCTATTTGCATAGGTTTTTTTATTACGGATGCTTCATAGATTGCTCACTATGGTTATGCTGCATGTTTCCACCATGATTAGGCATGGCTTAGACTAGCCGCCCAGGTGTTTCTCTAACACATATACGAACTCCATGAGCCTTACAAGCTCCCCTTTCATTTCACCTCGCCGGGATCCATAAGCAAAAGAACATGATATCAACTAAATATAGTGCAATGTTGAAAGCGTTCCCCATGGTAACATGGTTCTGCTAATTCACAACTTACAAAGCGCAAGCATATACCCAACATAGATGGGCACAATGGTTCAAGTTTATTAAGTGCAAGAAAGTAAAGTGTGTCATCAAGTTCGTGAGAGCTTTAATCACTAATTTTCACATAACAAGTTTAACACAGAAGGTAGATAAAAAACAAGAATTTACTAGGAATAGCAATAATGCTAATAGGTAAGTATGGTGGACACAAATGGCATAGGTTTTTGTTTAAGGATTGGATGCACGAGAAGCATTCCCTCTCAGTATAGGTTTTTGTCTAGCAAGGGTGGGTAACAAGCATAAGAGTTGAAGGAAACAAACAAACATACAAGTGATAAAAACAAACATGCAATCTTCCTTGGAAGCACATAAGATCTTAACTAGAGAATACTAACCTTATGAGCCAATGAAGAAAGAAAGATGATGAAATTATATTTCTTAAGAGTACTTTTATCTTTTTCATTCAATTCTCAAAATAGTGTTGCTACTGACCGAGCCGGGTTTGCCAAAACCAACTAAATTTACTTAATGATCCCAAAGTGATACCAATACTAACAACAAGATCAATCATATAACAGAAATTGCAAACTAATATAAGATATGCAAAAAGTAAATGATAGAACTTCTCATTAATATTCCATAACGGCAACTCACACCAAGGGATACATAGATATCTAATGAGAGGGGAGATACTTCCACAGTGCAAACCATCCTATATGACAACTTCTTTATTCATGATATGACTCTACTTAAAAGGTAAAAAGATAAAAGATAAAAGATGTGATACCACGACACTCCCCCAAGCTTGGAACAAACCAAGGGGATGCCAAAACCTGATAACGAATTACTCCTTCGGTGGTGGTGGTGCTCTCTTGTCATCGTCCGACTTCTAAGGTAAGGGCTTCCCATCAACAAAAGACATCCTGGTTTCCAACATCCTGAAACTAGCAGCAACACTTATGTGCTTAAACCTAACCCCATACTCACAGTTTTGATTTTGCACGTCGTAGAGTTGTGCTTGTAGTTGGTTGGTTGTTCGGTGGAGTGAGAGAATTTCATCCTTAAGCTCAGCAGTCTCATTCTGGTGCTCGGCGGTGAGTTCTGAACTAATCTTATGGATGATATGCACTTCATGTTCTGCCATCTTCTTGTACCTAAAGACTTCTTGATCCAGTGCTTCCATCCTGTCCTCCAGACTACCTTCACCTTTAGGGCCCTGAACCTCTTTTATCTATACCTTCCCATCTTCGATCAACAACTCCTTGGGATGCATCTTCAACTCACGCATGTATGGGTTGATGATGTTTGCGGAGGAATCTTCCTTGGCTGATCCAGAGGAAGACATTGTGGCTCCAAAACCGAGACTCTACCTGCCAGAAATAGATTGAAATGAAAACACGATGAGAACACGATATACGAACCTCGGGGGATCCGAGGGATTATGTATTATGAATTTTGACAACAAAAGGAAAGTACTGGGAGAAAACGGGTCGGAGACGGGCTCCGGGGTGGCCACACCCCCTGGTGGCGCGACCAGGTGAGCCCGCGCCACGGGGTGGTCTGAGCCACCCGGGCTCCGTTTCCGTCCCACTTTCTACACATTGCTTTCCATGTTAGATAAAAACTACAAAAATATAAATTGACAGATTTTTCGTGGACATTTTCTTACCAGAACTGTTACTTATTCGAAAACGGACTCTGCAGGTTTCAGAATTTGGTCTTTGATAAATTTTTCTAGAGTCACCATTTGAATAACATCAATATCTTCATTGTAAGAATCTCCAGAAATATAGTTCTTGAGTCTCTCACCATTCACCACTTGTGTAGTGTTATCTTTTAAGGAAGAAATTTGTATTGCACCTGAACGATACACCTCTTCAATAACAAAAGGTCCTTCCCATTTTGAGAGTAGTTTTCCTGCAAAAAATCTGAGACAAGACCTATACAATAGAACCTTCTCACGAACATGGAACTCCCTCTTAAGAATTCTCCTATCGTGCCATCTTTTAACTTTTTCTTTAAAGAGTCGAGCATTTTCATATGCTTCACTCCTCCACTCATCTAACGAACTTAAGTCAAATAATCTTTTCTCACCAGCAAGATTGAAGTCTCTATTAAGTTCTTTCACTGCCCAATAAGCTTTGTGTTCTAATTCTAAAGGCAGGTGGCAAGCTTTCCCATAAACCATTTTGTAAGGAGACATTCCCATAGGATTTTTATAAGCAGTTCTATAAGCCCATAAAGCATCATTCAACTTTTTAGCCCAAATTTTTTTAGATCTATTAACAGTCTTTTGCAAGATGGATTTAATTTCTCTATTTGATAGTTCTACTTCCCCACTAGTTTGGGGATGATAAGCTGAAGCAATTCTATGATTAACGTCATATTTAGCAAGGGTATTTCTAAAGCCACCATGAATGAAATGAGAACCTCCATCAGTCATAAGATACCTAGGCACTCCAAACCTGGGAAAGATAATATCCTTAAGCATTATTAAAGAGGTCTCACCATCAGCACTTTTCGTAGGTATGGCTTCTACCCACTTAGTAACATAGTCAACAGCAACAAGAATATGAGTATAACCTTTTGAAGGGGGAAAATGACCCATCAAGTCAAATCCCCAACAATCAAATGGTTCAATAACAAGAGAGTAATTCATATGCATTTCATTGCGTCTAGAAATATTACCAACACGTTGACATTCATCACACGATAAGACAAATTTTCTTGCATCTTTAAAAAGGGTAGGCTAGTAAAAACCTGATTGTAGAACCTTTTGTGTGGTTCTATCTCCCGCATGATGTCCTCCATAGGCACTACCATGACATTTCCGCAATATCTCCTTTTTTTCATATTCTAGAACACATCTTCGCATAATACCATCTACTCCATCTTTATATAAATGTGGGTCATCCCAAAAATAATGCCTCAAATTGTAAAAGAACTTCCTTCTTTGCTGGGCTGTAAAAGTTGGAGGCAAATACTTGGAAACAATAAAGTTAGCATAATCAGCATACCAAGGACTCTCTCGCGAGCTTACCCCTACTGCAACCAACTATTCATTTGGGAAACTATCATTAACAGGCATAGGATCAAAAGAGATGTTTTCCAATCGAGATAAATTATCAGCAAATGGATTTTCAGCATCTTTCGTATCTACAACATGTAGGTCAAACTCATGTAAAAGAAACACCCATCTAATAAGCCTAGGCTTAGCATCTTTCTTCATCATAAGGTATTTAATAGCAGCATGATCAGTATGAATAGTAACTTTTGAATCAACAATATAAGGTCTAAACTTATCATAAGCAAAGACAATAGCTAAGAACTTTTTTTCAGTAGTAGCATAATTCTTTTGAGCAGCGTCAAGAGTCTTACTAGCATAATGGATAACATTTAACTTTTTATCTATTCGGTGCCCAAGAACAACACCTACAGGAAAATCACTAGCATCGCACATGATTTCAAAGGGTAAGTTCCAATCAGGTGGTTGGACAATAGGAGCGGTAGTTAAAGCTTTCTTTAGAGTTTCAAAAGCTTCCATACAATCATCATCAAAAACAAAGGGTACATCTTTTGGAGAAGATTAGTAAGGGGTTTTGATATCTTGGAGAAATCTTTAATAAACCTTCTATAGAAACCAGCATGACCAAGGATACTACGAATACCTATGACGTCTCTAGGACAGGGCATTTTCTCAATTGCTTCAACTTTGGCTCTGTCAACTTCAATGCCTCTTTAGAAAAATTTATGTCTAAGGACAATTCCTTCATTGACCATGAAGTGACATTTCTCCCAATTAAGAACAAGATTAGTTTATTTAGATCTTTGCAAATCTTTATCAAGGTTGTGCAGACAATTATCAAAAGAAGTTCCATAGACAGAAAAATCATCCATGAATACTTCCACAGTTTCCTCACAAAAACCATGAAAGATAGCAGACATGCATCTCTGAAAAGCAGCAGGAGCATTACACAAATCAAAAGGCATTCACCTATAAGCATAGGTTCCATAAGGGCACATAAAACTAGTTTTTTCTTGATCTTGTTGTTTAACAGCAATTTGAGAGAACTCAGAGTATCCATCAAGAAAGCAAAAATGGGTCTTTTTAGACAACCTTTCTAACATCTGATCAATAAAGGGAAGTGGATAATGATCTTTATTAGTAAATTTGTTAACCCTTCTGAAGTCAATACACATCCTATAACCTACTACTATTCTTTGGAGGATAAGCTCATTATTCTCATTAGGCCCAACAGTAATTCCACCTTTCTTAGGGACACAATGAGTAGGACTAACCCATTCACTATCAGCAATAAGATAAATAATACCAGCATCAAGGAGTTTTAATACATTATTTCTTACCACTTCCTTCATCTTAGGATTTAAACGACGTTGATGTTCTACCACTGGTTTTGCATCGGGTTCTATATTGATAGCATGCTAACATATAGTAAAAGCCAATTTTCTTGTAGTGGTAGATTACATCGCCATACAAGTAAGAACTAGCATACCATGACAGTTGTAGAAGAGATTATCAAGTAGACAATCCGTCCAATCTTGTCGATCTTTTAGTTCATGTATCTGTTCACGTGTAATCGTGATTATTTCATCTATTTCCTCTGTTTCTTGTTCAATTAAATCAATTGTTTTGAGTGCAACTATAACATCTCTTTGTGCCGGAACTAGAACAGTGGGACGATGCAAGCAATAACCACTGTCAGTGCTGCTTTGTGAAATGACCTCAATACTTAATGTAGGATTTCTCCCTTTGGCCCCCATAGCTTCATGTGCATCTTGAAACAAAGAAAATAAGTCAGCACAGCATACCAGCTAACTGGCGGCCATCTTATATGTAAAATAATTCTAACTAATCTTTGGCCTAGAACATTCATTGATGTGCCTCGTACGTCTCTTTCCAAAATAATAGGAATAGTTGACGTCCTGGACCAATGCATACATGTGCCATTATCATAGCCACTCTAGAACAAACACTATAGATTATTTGCATGCTGAAACTAAGACATATAAAGTTAGAGCAGCAAAGTTGTCGAAAAAACCATGTTTGTTGTCAAATAATATAAAAATTAGCATTGTCCTAATATAACAAATCAAGCAATCAACATGTGTGTCTCATGCAGACTAACTAAACTAGTGTGGCAATGAATGTAGGGAATCAAGCAACTCGACTATTTCCCTCATAAAGTAATAATATCACTACATAACGGAAATATAGAAAATATAACAAAAAGAGGTGCATGAGATTCCTTCAGCTGCTAAGAACTAGTCGGGACAACAAAACCTTAACCTAAAATATAAAAATAGTGTTTAAAATTGTCTATAGTATGAACTAGCCAGATAAGTGTATGGTTGGACCTCCAACCACAAAAGGTGGCATTGTTTTAATCATCGGAAAACTATGATAGTACCTTAGAACAAAAAGCAATAGATCAAGTGTGTGTTAAGTAGACTACCAACATCATTTCAGAGAAACAAGATATCAACCATTGCTTTTCAATAGCCAGATCATTCAAATATTTTGATCGTTAGGCTAGTAAATAAAAAAAAGAGAAACAAAGAGATGAGTCATTTGCTGCAAAAACAATAGTTGGATGCAGCCAAAAAGTAGCAAAAACCTTCTTTGTAATTCCTACAACTATTGTATTTCCAACTGCTGACAGTGTCATTGTACACATGACCAGGCAAGAAAATCTAGTAGACAAACACGCAAATGATAAATTGTGCACCTGGCAAGGTCAATGAAGTATTTAAACAATGTAATCTGGTATGAAGTGGCATATCAAATTAAGCAGAATGTGACATTATTTTGATAGAAGCACTTTGTGCACCATATAGTATAGGTAGATAGGAAATGGAGCAATCATACGCTGTGTGCATCATATAAACTGCCAGATTATTTGAAAAAAAAGATATCCAACATATATAATGTCAAGTGAAGGTGTACGAGCTCTGTTATCCACATTATATGCATGGGAACCTCGACAGAATGTCGCATTGTTGCAATCACAAGTCAACTAAAAATGCATAGGAACTAGAACAAATTGAACTATCTGGTGGCTAATATTAAACTTGCAAGATCATCTGATCATGTATAGATGAAATCCAGCAGACGTGAGTTAGACCATATGCACAATGTCTCTTGTTTATTATTAATCAAACATTGTATTTCTCACAGAAACTGCCATCATTTAAGTTAAGAAAATCATTACATTGCTTTAATGATGAGAAAACTAAAGAATCAAATTGGCAATAGAATCTATATGTGCATCATTTAGAGTAGCTATTGAGGTAATGAACTAAGCAATCAAACACCAGATGCACGATAGACTTCCATATCATATTAAGATGGTTATAGTACATATATATAGTAACTGGGTATCATATTAGATGATACTAGCTATGAAAATCTGATTATGAGTAGTCTAGATAGAACTCCCTCCGTTTCAAAATATAAGATGTTATGGCTTCTGTGAAACGAATGTATCTAGACCCCTTTAGTGTTGGTAGAGTAACTTGGACTAGTATTGTATACATTTTTACTAGTCCAAGTTACTCCTCACCAAGACCATGTAATTTATACTAGTCTCATACATATAACACTAGACTATGTTACTACCTCCAGAGTGCATATAAGCTCAATCATGGTGGCTATCTCTAATATTATAATAGACTATAAATTAGCATAAA
This sequence comes from Avena insularis, assembly GCA_023614405.1. Lineage (NCBI taxonomy): Eukaryota > Viridiplantae > Streptophyta > Magnoliopsida > Poales > Poaceae > Avena > Avena insularis. Next base: position 230,347,812 of record CM042692.1, read on the forward strand.
AGTGGATATACTTAAATTACCACCACCTAATCATAGTCTAGTTGACGCATAGATAGATAGATAGATAGATAGATAGATAGATATGATGATGAGTCATATATATCAAAGAATAGATCATCACGATGACTGAGTGAGAAAATTGAATTATAAATTGAGAGATTTACATTTGGTCTTTGTTACATAGCAGAAAAACATAGCATAAAAGTGGATATACTTAAATCACCACCACCTAATCATGGTCTAGTTAACGTATAGATAGATAGATAGATAGATAGATAGATAGATAGATAGATAGATAGATAGATAGATAGATAGATAGATAGATAGATAGAAGAACATAATTCAAATATAAAAAGAATAGATCATCACCGTGAGCACATTGAATTATAAATTGAGGGATTTATGTTTGGTTTTTATCCAGTGTTTTTTAAGGTCAATCTTGTTCTAATCATTAGCCAAATCATGTGGTGCCTTGTACAAACAAGCATCTGACACTAAGCACATATCAGTAAGAACAAGAGACTTACTATTTCTCTATGTGTAGTCCCGTTGGAGGACATCCTGTTGTCTGTTCGTTCCTTGAAGACATCCACCGCATCCAGTACATGGATAGACGATCCATCTACTTTATTGTTAGTCTTCTGCATATAGGTTCAGGCCACTCATTCACATAAAATAGATTTACATTCAGCAATAGAAAGCAATAGGTACTTACAAGATTGTAGGGGCGATTTGCTATACAATTCTCCGTGTTCATTGTGAGAGGAAATAATATCAGATAGTGGTTGTTGCTGTGTACAAAGAACTATATAGACATTATAGTATAATCACTTGTGAACACGTAGAGCAGGGAATGATGGAATGTAAACAAACATTTAAATGACATAAAGTTTGCCATGGTGACAAAATAGAATGCAGTTACAGTCATTCCCTAACACAAACAAGAGAGAAATTACAATGATTTAACTTGTGAAATTGGATTGCAAACAAATATGAAAAGTGCCATAAAATTTGTCACGATCTATAGAGCCGGCAGTTACTGTACTAACATTTGGACGAATAAGATAGACATTACAATGGTATACCTCGTGAACTTATAGATCAGGGAATGCAAACCCATATGTGAAGTGACGTAAATGCCATGAACTACATAATAGAAGGTAGATACTGCTGCTACAAAAATTATAATTTAGAAACTTTAATTTATAGAGCAGGGCATGCATATAACCATGTTAAGTCCCTTAAAACTTGCCATGTAATACTACATCCAATCCAAAGTAAACAAGGTGTATAATTTTTCGCAAGTCAATCGATAGAAAATTCGACCAAGTTTGTAGAACATACACTACATGAAATGTTTCCTTCCGCAATGACATGGCCCGACAGTCATCATAGAAGGCGCGTCTTCCGTGACTAAATTTCCGGCTCGACCGTGGCTGATGGAAAACTTTTTTTCTCGGTTGCGTGGCCCTCTACTACGACGGAACCACTAAAAACATGGAGGAAGCTCGGCCGGCGCGTGGAATAAGCAAGATTTTCGGTTCCTCACGCGATGTTGACTCATCGAAGTCTTTTGAGGCATGTGGCTCCTGGACGTCAGTGTCTCTAGTGGACCATACTTTTCGATCGCGCCTCCCTGATTTGAACTCGATAATGTTGCTCGATGCGTTTGCCAATTAGTCAGGCTACTGGTTCCCACAAGTCAGCCTTTCATTAGAAGAATTGTGTGTATGATGAAATATTTTTCCTTCGCTTGCACTACCCTGTTCCAAACTTGATAGCGTTGCTCGATGCATCTGCCGTTTAATCAGGCTGCTGGGTCCCACATGTCATTCTCTCATTAGAACAAGCATGTACATGATGGAATTCTTTCCTTGGCTATTGCCTCCTTGATTTTAACTCGATAACGTTACTCGATTTATTGTCGTTTAGTCACGTTGCTGGGTCCCCCATGTCATCCTCACATTACAAGAATCGTGTGTATGATGGAATTTTGTTCTTTGCTCGTGCTACCCTGTTCGGGACATGATAGCGTTGCTCGATGCATCTACTGTTTAATCGAACTCCTAGACCCCACATGTCATCCTCTCATTAGAAGAAACATGTGTATGATAATTTTTTCCCTCGGTCGTGCCTTTGAATTCCGAACTTGATAGTGTTGCTCGCTGCATCTATCATTTAATCACGTTGATGGGCCCCACATATCATCCAGTCATTAGAAGAAATGTGTGTATGATGGAATTTTTGCCCTCGGTCGCACCTCCATGTTTTGAACTTGATAGCATTGCTCGATGCATCAACCATTTTTTCAGGCTGCTAGGTCCCCCATGTGATCCTCTCATTAGAAGAAACTTGTGCATGCTGGACTTTTTTCTCGCTCGCGCCTCCCTGTTTTCAAGTTGGCAATGTTGCTCGAGGAAGCACCTGTATAAGGTCACGCTACTTGGTCCCACATGTCGGTCTCTCTGTAAATGAAACCTGCGCATGATGGACTTTTTTTTCAGCAGCATCCGCTGTTTTGACCTTGGCAACGTTGCTTGATGCGGCAGTCGTGTATGGTCTTGCTGATTAGGCCCCATGTTAGCCTCTCTGGTATGTTCTGGCTTGTGGGTCCCTGATGCAGCCTTGTATATTTTGGCGGGTGGGTCCCTGATGACAACCTCTCTGTACAAGTATTTAACTTTTTTTTAAACCCGACCATTAAACTCGAGGGATGCTGCAAGCTGGTGGGTTCGCGATGTTAGCCTTTCCATACTGCGATACTAAAATGTAAACCCTTTCTCAAAAATGTAAACCCAAGATATATATAAATATGTACACATAGGAATTGGAACTAAAGACCTTCAAATCAACTCAAATAGATGTAAACCGAGTGCTTTGTGACTACACAAAATATAGTTATAGAAATTAAATCATTAAACATGTGTTAGTACTACAACTTATGTATCAGTCTTCTAAAAAATATTTTGTGTTTGCATGTTTATATATTTTATTAAAATATAAAATGGCAGCGCTCAGGCATCTCAATTTATAAAATGCCACACAATGGAGATATTTCAAACATGGGTAGGCAGAGTTTTTTCATTTTGAGAGGTGGGGGCAATGCCCAAAAGGCCAAATTAAAAAGAGTTTGCCTATCTACATGGCTGCTCTACATAGGCTACTACATAGGTTATGCTCCATGGGTTCCTTTCTCAAATTTCTCCGGGTTGTGCTCAGCAGACACCATGTCTTTCTCTCAAAAAAACAGTCACCATGTCCCTCTCATTAGAAGAAAAGTGTCCATGATGGACTTTTCCTCGCTCGCGCTTCCCTGTTTCGAACTTGGCAACATTGCTCGATGTAGCACATGTATAAGGTCTTGCTACTAGGTCCCACATGGCAGTATCTTTGTAAATGAAACATGTGTATGATGGACTTTTTTCAGCTGCGTCTGCTGTTTTGACCTTGGAAACATTGCTCGATGCCGCAGCCGCTTGTGGTCTTACTGCTGGGGCCCACATGTCAGTCTCCCTAGTATGTTTTGGCTTGTGCATGTCAGCCTACCTGTTATGTTCTGGCTTGTGGGTCCCTGATGCCAGCCTCTCTGTACAAGTACTTAACTTCTTTTTTTCAAACCCGCCCATTAAACTCGAGGGACGCTGCAGGATGGTGGATCTGCGATGTCATCCTCTCCGAAAACAGTATTGCCACATGAAAAAAGTAAACCCAAATAAATATATGTCAAGCACATAGGATTCAAACTCAAAACCTCAACAAATATAAATTGTATGTGTTGCCACCACGCAAAAGAAATTGGATGAAAATTATCATTAAAAGCTTTATAGTACCTATAACTAATGTATTAGTCTTCTTAAAAATATTTTCTGTGTCCATGTTTATCTCCCTTAAAATAAAAGGGCAGTGCTACTCGAACCTCAATTTATAAAAAAGCCACATAATGGACTAGTTTCTTCAAAACATGGGTATGCAGAGTTTTTTTAGATGTGGGGGGCAATGCCAAAAAGGCCAAATTAAAAAGTTTTGGGCTATGGTCAGTGGGCTCCTATCTCAAATTTCACTGGTCTATGGCTCACCAGATTCAAACACAGACCTCACCTAGGGAAGGAAAAAGTGATAATACTTTTGACAGATATTCATGTAAAAATATCTAAAAAAACACACACCACGTGCGCCAAAACAGGGTTGGTATCCAATGACTTCACTTGGTGAAATCACGTTGTATATCTTTACCCTCCAATCTCTATCCAAAACATATCCAACGATTTCGATGACACACAGGCAAAAGCTCTAGAGCAAGCAGCCAGTAGCAACGATAGAACATTTGGACAAATTCAGTAGCATTTGAAAGATTAAGGAGTACAAAATAATAAGACATACAAAATATCGATAGATTCCTAGTTCATATTAGGCAGCACTTGAGCAATTCAGAAGTATTTCAAAGTGATTGATTCAGCAATATAGACACTGAAATTCAATAGCAGTACAAAGAGAGCAAGTTCTTGTTTCAGTTCTAAAAACCATGTCACACGATTAGTTTGCCCTTTTCTCCAAACACACTCGATCACTGGAACACAATCATTGTCATAATATTTGATCATATAGGGAACCATCATATAGGTACAGCTATACCATACTAGTATGTACTACTCAGCTCTAATCCAGCAAAAGGTTATCACAGTTTTACCACCCATATATGATCAGTGGAGATAAGACAACCACATAATTTATTACAATAGCATGCGACCAAAGATCTAGACAGCTAGGAAGTTCATTAATAGCATGGAGCATTCAGGGCATCTAGAAACATCGACCTTGACCGTTCTTCCAATGGTAAGTTTGGCTGCTTTCCGGAAATTGATCCACCTAGAAGTAGTTGTCAAGTGACCATCAGTCGAGTTAATGGCGTGCCCACCCTTGATTTGCAATCCTTCACTCTGCATCGTGAAGACTATTGTCCCCTTTCGTCTAGCCTGGGGTTGCTTTGTGGCACTCTTAGGGAATTTCTAAGTCAAACCAAGAGCCAGACGCATAATTACTAAGAGAAATACACTGAATCATGTGAAACTTTAGAAGACATTCAAAGTAGTTTATCTGCCGCCATATACTCACAAACATAATCCGATGCGACCTTCCAATGACACAAGGGTAGGATATGGTCTGACAAGGCACTGCCTGGGGTGATGAAGGAGCTTATGCCGGTGTCGGTGCCTATGCTGGTGTAGGAGATGGTGCCACTAATTGTAGAGGGGTTGGTGCAGGAGCCAAAAGGCCCAGAACCAGTGTTGGCGCCAGCAAATTGATGCTATAGATTCCTTCTGAGGGGTAGCTAAGGTGAATGTAGGGATGGTAGAGGCAGATGATATGTGTACAAGCAAAATGTTCTCTTATACAACAGTTACTCACAAGACAGTGATCATAGGATATGATGATTATACAAGCAAATTAAGTTACTACGTCTATTCTTTCTCCTTAGGTCAATAGGTGTTGGAGCAGGAACTAGGGCTAGTGCTGGTGCAGGTGCCAACAACTTGATGTTGGTTACCTTCTGGGGGTAGGTAAGGGGACTGTAGGAGTGGTCAGAGAGGCATATGAGATGTGTACAAGCAAAATGGTGTCTTATAGAACAGTTACTCCTAGACAGAGATGAGAGTATACAACCAAATTAAGTTACTACCTCTATTCTTTCTCCTACTGAGGTCAACAGGTGCCGTTGCAGGACTAGGGCCGGGTCCAGCAGCTTGATGCTGGTACATAAGGAGAAGCGAACCGCAGAAGTGGTCAGGGTCCTATGATGAGTAAAGACAATGGTGCAGAATAGTTAGTCGCAAGAAGATCATTAGAGGTTGTGATGAGTACATAAGCAAATTAATTAGTACTTGGTCATAGGTCAACATGTGTATGATGGCATGCAAGTATCTTCCCAGGCTTGCTAAAATTGAATGTTACCTCGCCCCCTACTTCAAACCATTCTCACGGACATACTTGGACCAAACTTGGCCACCCAAATAGGTGGTGGCCATCGCCTGGGAGACATCTACATCATATAGTTGCCGCATGCCTTTAGGGCGCTCGCTATAAAGATACAGAAACTTGTCGTTTCCAAACATCTTGTTTATTATGGGGCGACCGACACAAGGGACAACCTTCATGAGAAAATTGATAGAGAAGTAAGGCGACAGCAAAAAAAAGTGAGATACAACATCTTACATTAAGTCGGTCTAAACCACTTGGAATCCATGCATGATACCATGGGTACCCTTGGTGAAGGGTGGCCATGCACCATTTTTCTTCCCTATGTCTTTGGAAGGGCATACATGGCCCCCCTTTCAATCCACAAGCATGATAAGAGGACGATAGCAGAAAGGGCTGAGCAGCTAGTGCTTAGTAGTGATTGAAATTAAGTGGAAAGGTTAAATTATGTAAAGAGCAAGTAAATCTAATAATATAAGACAAAACCATTTCCTATAAAGCAACCATATTTGCTTTTATGAACTTCTAATGAGCGTAAAGATATAGTAGTAGCTGATAATAATAACACGGAAAATCGTAACATGTGAAATTGTGTATTTCCAAATTATACCCACTTCTTAGAGAGGTCACTGCCCACATGGGTACTGTGTTGGCGCTTCCTCGTCATGTAGACGATGTCTTCTTTTGGTACACGCATCAGTAATCTTCTAGCCTCTATAGAAGCCTCAGCCTCCGCAACAACACCTTCAATCTGCATAAATAGCAACAGAGCTCAACATTCAATATAGTACATAGTAGTTATGGGTCTCCTTGTGGATTTACCCTTGAAGTGGCCCAATCTTCACGGATTTGAGGTGGGGAGTGAGGGAACACGCGATGAACACGATGAACACAACTCTAATTCAAGGCAAAGATACAAACACATGCCAAATCGCACCCAATTCGATTTGCTCCCGTTAGTTCAAACAACCAATCCAATTGAATCCTCGGCGAGAGACCATGCGGTAGAATCACGAAAGGAGAGATCAGCAAGCGGATGGTAGAATCCAAACCAAGGAGAGAGTAGCAACCAAGTATAATCCCAAAGGGGAGAGATCAAGTGCTACTAGAATCCTTCATAAGGAGAGACCAAACGGTTGAGGAAGGTCTTGACGACTTGGAGAAGGGCACCGACTCAAAGGCCTTGTACAACTCATAGATTTACTATTGAGAGGGAGTTCCCATCTAGGGTTAGGCACATGCCTTAATTCATCATCATCTCTAGGGTTTCAAGGAGGGGGTGGGGGCATATATATAGGCCAGCCATGAGTTAGGGGTAAAACAGGCAAAAACAGGAAGTTCTGGGTGTTACATGGGCCAAACCCAACTTAAGGCGCGCAGGCCAGTGATGTTTAGTCCGGAGACTCCACTGTGATGGACCAGAGACTTCAGTGTGGTCCAGAGAATCTGGTTGATCTCCGGTCAGTCTCCGGATGGGCATCCTGATTGACAAAGGCTTTGATTCGGGGATCGGTCTGAAGATGGGCTAGAGATTTCGGTGGGGCAGACTAGAGACTCCGATGTGACAGACCGGAGACTCCGGTCTTCTTCCAGCAGCTTCTTGTGTCTTCTCTTCCAGTCCTCTTGCTTGGGTGTCTTGGTTCCAAGTTCATCCTTGCTACATCCTCTTGGTTCGTTGCTACATCCTCTTGGCTTCGGTTCAGGGGTTGGTCCGGAGATGGGCCGGAGACTCCAGTGGGGTAGACCGGAGACTCCAGTCTTCTTCAAGCAGCTTCTGGCGTCTTCTCTTCCAGGCCTCCTGCTTTGGTGTCTTGGCTCCAGGTTCGTCCTTGCTGCATCCTCTTGGCACCATGTTCATGGACCTAGTCACATCATACACATTTGTCTCGAGTAGGATTCCATTCGCATAATAACCAACGAAAGGCGAAGCATGGAAGGAGTTCACCTTTGGAGTGATTATTAGTGTGCCATGATGTGTACCAAAGGTGGTTTCCATATGTTGGGCTACATCATCTCCCCCCGCTTGAGAACGCGTCGACCTCGACGATGTTCTTTCATCATCTAAGGAGAGATGTGTGCTCGTGGCCTTGATCTTACTCATGGACGGATCACCGGTGTCGAAGCCATTCTCAAATATGTTGAAGAGCTTATGGTACATCTTGCCATCATGTTTTGGTTGGAGATCTTGTAGCATGTTCCTTGTAGGTGGTGGTATATCTTGGGTACCTTGCAAAACCGACAACAAAGATAGAGAATTGTATGAAGGATTGTTAGTATGGGTCACACTCAAGTCTCTCTTCTCACATTTGGTGTTTTGCGTCGTGTCACTCATGATTTTCCACTCATTTTGCGCTTGTGGCACTCACTCTCTTGATGGTGGTTCACTCTCTCACCACTCATCTCACAAGGGTCCTAAGCTTGCTTTATCTTGTGCACGAATGTCATGTTGGATGCGATAACTTGGCTTGGCGTCATTGGTTGGAGCATGAATGTCTTGTCGTTCCACTTGAAGTAGTATTGGTTAGTGGAACCGTGATGTATGGCTCTCCTATCGTATTGGCATGGTCTCCCAAGAAGAATGTGGCACACGGACATTGGCACGACATCACACTCGACGGTGTCTTCATATGGGTCAATCTTGAAAGAGATGTTGACTTTGGATGTTATCTCGAGTGCTCCATTGTCATCAAGCCATTTGACATGATAGGGATGAGGGTGCTCTATGCAAGGGAACTTGACTTTATCACAAAGCTCCATAATTGCTAGGTTGTGGTAACTACCTCCATCAGTGATCACCTTTATGGACTTTCCATCAATTCCGGCATGAGTTTGGAAGATATTGAGGCGTTGGTATTCTCTTGGGATGGAGTTTATTATAAAGACTTGAGATATGAAAAGTACGGGCCCTAGATCATGCTTGCATACAAGGGTGTCATCCTCTTCCATTGCGGCTACCCTTGCAATCGCTCGTTGAGTTAGAGCTTCATATTCCTCTTTACTCACGGAGTAGGTTGCGCCATTCTCATCTGTAAACATCACTCTTGTGTTAGTGCACTCATATGACTTGTGACCTTTCACTGCACACTTGAAGCAAGTGACTTGACTCTTCGATGTCATGTTGGAGAAGGCTGCTATTGTGGTCTTTGCTTTGGATGAGCTCGGTGCTTGGTTTGTTGGCTTGGCGAAAGAATTTGCATTGATGGACGCAAAGTATGATTTGGACCTCTCATATGCATTCTCCTTTTGCAAGTGCTGCCTAGCTTTGGTAGCTTGGTGGAGGAGCTCGGTGAGGTTCTTATACGGTTGAAAGTCAACAATCTTACTTATTGGATGGCTCCAAATGTTGAGGAACATTGTGATGGTTTGCTCTTCGAGTTCTCTCACATCAGCTTGCATCATGGTTTTCTCCATTTCTTTGTAGAACTCTTCAATTGAATTGGTACCTCGTTTCATGTTTTGTAGCTTTTCGAAGAGATCTTGGTGATAATGCTCGAGGACGAATCTCTTGTACATCACTTCCTTCATCTCGGTCCTAGTTTCAATTGGAGGTTCCTTTTGCTTCTCGCGGTTCTTTTGGAAGTCTTCCTGATGCAGCCCGTCCTACATCTACACCACCAAGTCCCCTAAGTGGACCAATGACTCGTGCTCGAGCCAAGCTCCTTCAAGCTAAGGTGAATTCACTACTTGTCTCATGTGATTTTCATACATCCTTGGACGGCTTGCTACTTCATGCCAATACTTTATGCATCATCAGGTATGAACCCCTTGAAGAAATGCCAAGGGAAGAAGCCAAGCCATCACAAGATGGAGCTCCAGACCAAACTGGCGCCAGGACCGGCGGACCGGAAATCTCGCCAGAACTTCTGATGCAAGCTCCGGCGGACCGGACCTCCGACCAGAATTCTCGGTGCACGCCGAAACCAACCGGCGCCGACTGAAACGCATCTCTATACGCCGTTCCGATCGCTGATCGGAATTACCGGCGCCCCGTCCAGCGCAACCGGACTTATCACCGGAACAACCCCATCTCGAAGTTAACCAGGGTTTGATGCCCGAGAATATTCCTTTTCATCTAGTTTTTACCCTTTTGTACCCAAACTACCCCTAACTTAGTGGCTGGCCTATATATTGCCCCCACACCCCCTTGTATTGCTTAGGCATGATATTTGGAATTAGTGGACACCCTTGTGGATCTATCTAATTCTTGCCTCATGCTCCTTGATTAAGGAGCACCCAAATAACACAAACCTCGTTGGAGTTTGCATCGTGCCTCCCTTGTTGTACAAGGCCTAGGCATCGGAGTTCCTTTGCCTAGACATCTAGATCTCACCAAGACTCCCTACTCGCCGTGTCGGTTTGAGAACGTGACCTCCACCCGACGCCGATCCTAAGGATTGCGCCGGACCGGGTCACCGCTGATGTGAGATATAGGTGTGTATTGTGTCTTCGCGTGTGCGTGTGTTCATTGTGTTCTTCATCAGTGAGTTCGCGGATTTCATCCTGTCCCTCACCCCTCCTCGATTTCATGGGATTCTTGAAAGATCGGGCCATCCTCGAGGATTGCCCTCAACATATTGGTATCAAGAGCTTTGTTGCTCATGAATTCCCCCACAATTTTTTCTTCTATCCACCATAATTCGAAAATCCCCAAATTTGCCTTCGGATCAATCTCTGGATTTGTTGCGTTTTTAGTGGTTTTGTTCCGTAGATCTGTTGCTTTGGGTAACGATCTACCTTTCTAGAACCTTTCCCAGCCCAATTTGGACAAATTTCCGAAAATTTTGACAGATTTGACTTTTGGAGTTCTTCACGAACTCATTTCGGCTCCAGGCCCAGCAGACCGGTCCAGCCACCAAAATTTTCGGCAAACTGGAATTGCAACAGGAAATTCCGGTGCCAGCTCCGACGCCACCGGTTTGGCCACCGAAAATCCTGATTTAACCCAATTTTGTCAATTTTTCCTTTTGTGTTGTTCGTGCCTCATGTGCGTGTCGCCCCAACTAACTTCAAGCTTCCGCAAGTCATCACATATCATGCTCCTTGACACCGTGACGCCAAACATCATCCCCTACACCTGTAGCAAGTCGTCAATACCGAAGATATAACTTGCTCCACCTTGTTAACCATTCTTCCTTGTGTGTACCTATCCTATGAGAGCAACTCATCTTGTGTGTGCCTAAGCATTGTGCACTTGTCCTTGGAAAGTGAGAGTGTGTAAGAAAATTCAAGAGTTAACATAGTAGTATAGAAAGGGAGAAAAAGAATAAAAAAAGAAGAGAGAAAAAAAAAATAGAAAGATACAAAGTCTCCCAATACAAAGAGAGTCTCAAGCTTGTAAGCAAAGAGAGAGAGAGATGGCGACCAAGGAAAGTGCACAAATCCGTTGCTTACTTCTGTTTTGGCGAATCAGTTGTGGTCTCTCCTTGTGTTGGCACGACACTCGAGCGTAGTCTTCGTTAGGACATTTTGTGCTCATTTTCATAATCGTGCTAACCACATCTGTCTCCACGTGTGTGTATCCTTGTGTCTTTGTAGATCGTTTCCTTTTTGCTTTTGATCTTTGGTTCTCTACCACTTTTGACAATAACCCTTGCTTTAGATCGTTTCTTTTGGTTTTCCACCACCCTAACCTTCCACCAAAAGCTTTCGACAGTTAGTTCTTTCTTTAATGTGAGATTTCTTTGTGATTTCACTTTGCACGCTTATAGCTCTCACTTGTGGTTTCTAGTTCGGTGGAATCCCCAAGGTGAGGTACAAGGCTAACACCACCATATTCCACTTCCATATACAATCCTTGTGTGTTTTGCATGATGGATAGGCACGGTGAGTCGAGCCAACCACCTCCCCAAGAAGAAGAACATGGATCGTACATGACACGCACAAGTCACTATATCATCCGACAAGAGTTTCGTGAAAGTTGACAAGCTCTTGAGACGCGACAAGATGAACAATTTGGCGAGACGCAAGCCGAGTTCAAGAACATCGACAACCGCTTCGATGGCCTCGAACGACAAATCCATGCGATGCATCACAACTTTGGCCAGCAAAATGAAGCGCTCCAACGGTCCGTCACCGAAACAAATGACAAGCTTCGACTACTCATCAACAGAATGGCAAGACCGTGCTCATGCGCATCAAGCTCTTCAAGAACGTCACTCCACCGTTCCCCTCATCGTCAAGATCGGCATCCAAGTGCTCCAAGACGCAATGATGCCCTGTGGTTGAATATGGAAGCTCTTCAAACTATGTACCTTCACCACGACATGCCGTAGAGTCAAGCTATGATGGTGATTTCTCCTCAAGGACTCAAGAAAGGCGTGAAGGACAACGTCATGATGCAAGGGCTCTAGTGATCCAACAAGCACAACCACAAGAGGAACCTCAAGTGCACAACCACCGCTCGCGACACATACTTGACACAACAAGTGATGACTCCAACTTGGAGGAACAAGATCATCACCAACATGAAGCTTTCCAAGATCCTCCTCCTCGTCATCACCGTCATGAACATCTACACCGACACCATAATCATCACGAGGTGCCTCCTCCACCACATCAAAACATGGAGCATCAAGTGGTACAAGTTGAGCGACGCCCACCATGTCATGAGGCTCAAGACCATGATCTTCACCATGAGGGCGAAGTGACTAACCCGCAACAACAACCGAGGAACGAGCCTCCTCTTCATCCACAACAACCTCAAGAGGCTCCACCTCATCATGATCGTCATGAGGCCCGAGTGCCTCCTCCTCATCAACAACCGCGCCAAGAGCAAGAGCAAGTTCTGCCACCTCCAAATGTGGCTCCTCAACCGCAAGTACATCAACAAGATCATGAGGCTCATCGCAATGGTTGCATGGAAGATGAAGACTGTCAACATCATGCAACAACCGCAACCATGACCACAATGATGAAGAAACTTTTGGCAAGCACAAGTTCACGATGCCCAAGTTCACCGGTTCAAATGATCCTGAAGAATATCTCTCATGGGCACTCAAAGTCGACAAGATCTTCCGCTTGCACAATTATAGCAACGAGAAGATGGTCGCCATGGCCTCGCTTGAGTTTGATGAGTACACCAACCTTTGGTGGGAACAAGTTCAAATTACTCATGACGCAAGAGGAGAGCCCCCAATCACAACTTGGAATGACATGAAGACTCATAGGAGATCCCGTTTTGTTCCTTCGCACTACACGCGTGACCTCTTCAACAACCTTCAATCGCTTTGTCAAGGGACAAAGACCGTGGAAGAGTACTTCAAGGAAATGTAGCTCAACATGATTCGCGCCAATATTGAAGAGTGCAAGGAGGAAACTATGGCACGTTTTATCATTTGCTTGAACCATCCAATAAGGCGTATCGTCGAGTTCCAAACATACAACAACATGGTTGAGCTTGTGCACATCGCAACAAAGGCCGAACGTCGAGTGCAAGAGAACATCAAGTACAACAAGCCAAAGACGTACTTCACCTACAAGCAAGATTCATACGCTACGCCAACAACCCTCAGCTGTAGCTCCTCAAGTACCTCCAAGCCTTCCTTCAAGCCCACACTTCCTCAAGGAAAGCCGCCCCCAAGTGGAAATTATACAAAGGATGCAATTCCTTTCAATGGCGAATGCTACAAGTGTGGAGGCAAAGGACACAAGTCATACGAGTGTGGCAACAAGAAAGTATTGTTTACCCATGACAATGGCGATGCAGAGTACTTGAGTGAAGATGAATTTGATGCCCGATCAATGAAGCAATGACAAGGCAACGAGTGGAAGATGAACAAGAACTCCTCATGTGTGAACATGACGCAAGTCCATCGCTTGTTGTCACAAGGATCTTGACCACTCAAGCATAGAAGCATGAAGACCAACGCTCAAATAACATCCAAACATGAGCTGACATCAATGGCAAATCTATCAAAGTGATCATCGATGGAGGGAGTTGCCACAACCTTGCTAGCACCAAGGTGTGTGAGAAGATCAACCTCACCCTCCATCCACACAAGAACCCCTACCATGTGCAATGGCTTAGTGACCAAGGGTCCGTGAAGATCAAGCACACTATCTCGGTAACCTCCTCTATTGGCCCATACAAAGACACGGTGGAGTGTGATGTAGTCCCAATGACGGTTTGCCACATTTTGCTTGGTCGACCAAGGCAATTCGACAAAGGTGCTCCACATGATGGTCACACAAATGTTTACACCTTCAAGTGGATGAACAAGACATGTGTTTTGCAACCGATGACTCCTAGCCAAATAATTGCGGATGATGCAAATGCTTTAGCGATGGCGCAAACCACAACACAAACTTGTGAGAAGAGCGGTGAGCGAGAGAACCACCTCATAGTGAGTGAGAGCCACAAGCCAAACTCGAGTGGAAAAACTAAGAGTGTTCTCCTTGCCACCAACAGTGAGATGAGAGATGTGCGGAACAACCCACCCATCTTGCACCGTGTCCTCATTTGCAAGGGACTAGCGCAAGGAACTAACGACTTAACCAATGTTCCTCCATCTTTGATGAGTGTTTTGTAGGAATTGAAGGATGTGTTTCCTGAAGAGCTTCCTCTTGGACTACCTCCTCTTTGCAGAATCGAGCATCGCATTGACCTCATCCCTGGTGCTCCTTTTCCAAACCGCGCCACCTACCGCTTGAACCCGAAGGAGACAAAGGAGATCAAACGTAAAATCAACCAACTCGTCTCTAGAGGTTTGATCCAAGTAAGCACTAGTCCGAGTGAGGTACCCGTGATTCTTGTTCCAAAATCGGATGATAGGTTGTGGTTATGCATGGACTGATGTCCAATCAATGCTATCACCATATGTTATCGACATCCCATACCATGTATCGATGACATGCTTGATGAGTTGTGTGGAGCCACAATTTTCTCAAAAATTAATCTTCGTAGTGGTTACCATCAAATACGCATGGCGGAAGGTGATGAGTGGAAAACCTCCTTCAAGACCAAACATGGTCTCTATGAATGATTGGTCATGCCCTTTGGCTTATCTAATGCCCCATCCACCTTCATGCGCCTTATGAATCATATTTTGTGTTCTCTCATTGGAAAAGTGGTGTTGTTTGTTTTGATGATATACTTGTTTATAGCAAGTCACTTGAGGACCATGCTACGCATGTCAAGGAAGTTTTGCAAATCCTTCGACATGAAAAGCTCTATGCTAATCTTTTTCTTGGATTTGTCGTTTCTTCAAAGGGCATTCAAGTTGTTTTTTTCCAAGGTAAAGGACATACGAGATTGGCCCATTCCCACAAATGTGAGTGAACTCCGAAGTTTCCATGGGTTGGTCGGTTTCTATCGTCGCTTTGTGAAATAATTTTCCACCATTGCTGGTCATCTCAACGAATGGACCAAAAAGAATGTCACCTTCGTGTGGGGCAAAGCACATTAAAATGCTTTTGATGAACTTTAAAAGATGCTCACCGGAGCACCTCTTCTTGCATTACCGGATTTCACAAAAACTTTTGAGATAGAGTGTGACGCTAGTGGTATTGTCATTGGAGGAGTCCACATGCAAAATCGACGTCCTATTTCCTACCATAGCGAGAAACTTGATGGTGCTCTCCTTAACTATCCGATTTATGATAAAGAGCTTTTTACCTTAGTTCGTGTTCTTCAAGTTTGGCAACACTACCTTTGGCCTATAGAAGTTACATACATTCTGACCATGAGTCGTTGAAATATCTCAAAGGCCAAGCCAACTTGAGTAAGAGACACGCTAAGTGGGTCGAGTTTATGGAGTCTTTTCCTTACATTGTCAAGTATAAGAAGGGCAAAGATAATGTAGTTGCGGATGCTTTGTCTCACAAGCGCACAAGCCTTCTTACTCTAGTTGAAATCAATGTGTTGGTTCTTGTTGAAATAAAAACTTTGTATGCGGTCGACCCGGTCTTGGAACCAATTTTCGCAAAAAACTCCATTGACAAAGGGGTTGAAGATTTCTATTTGCATAAGGGCTTTCTATTTAAACAAAACGAGCTTTGTGTTCCCAAGTCGTCTCTCCAACTTTTGCTTCTCCAAGAATCTCATGGTGGAGGCCTCATGGGTCACTTTGGCCATGACAACACATTGGACATGCTCTCCACTCACTACCTTTGGCCCAACATAAAGCGTGACATGGAACGCTATGTCCAACGATGCACTACATGTGTTCAAGCTAAGTCGCAAGCTAACTCTTATGGTCTTTATATGCCATTGCCTATTCCTCACACACCTTTGTCCAACATTAGTATGGATTTTGTGTTAGGATTGCCTAGGTCTAAGCATGGTGATGATTCTATATTTGTCGTTGTGGATCACTTTTCCAAAATGGCACACTTCATTCCGTGCCACCAGACCAATGATGCTTCACATGTTGCAAATTTGTTTTTCAGGGAAATCGTTCGTGTTCATGGTGTGCCAAGGACAATCATCTCTGACCACAACGTCAAATTCATGAGATACCTGTGGAAGACCCTCAATGCCATGCTTGGCATCAAGCTACTCTCTCCTCTGCATCGCACCCACAAACCGATGGCCAAACCGAGGTCGTCAGCCGAAGCCTCGATACTCTCCTTTGTGTGTTGATCAAGAAAAACTTGAAGGATTGGGAGGAATGCATTCCTCACGTCGAGTTTGCCTAGAATTGATCCAAGCACTCTACAACCAAGATGAGTCCCTTCATGATCATCTACGGTTTCGAGCCCCTCACCGCGCTCGACATCCTACCACTACCTCTCCATGAGCGCACCAACATGGATGTTGAAAAGCGCGCCCAAGCTATGAAGAAGCTTCACGAAGAAACAAGAGCAACTATCGAACAACAAGTCCTTCGCCAAGCTTCAAGGTTAAACAAGGAAAAGAAGGAGATGATCTTGGAAGAAGGTGACCTTGTGTGTATACACTTTCGTAAGAACCACTTCCCCAATGAACGATATTCCAATCTCAAACCAAGAGGAGATGGCCCCTTCAAGGTCCTCAAGAGAATCAACAACAACGCCTACATATCAACATTCCATCCTCCAACTACCTTGCAAGCAATACATCCAATGTCAAGGACCTCTCACCCTGCCATGGAGATGTTCAAAAGGATAACCATGAAAATCCGAGGAAGACTCTTTCCCAAGGGGGAGTTGATGCATCCTGTCCTATGGACGCTTCTACATCTACACCACTCATGTCCGAGCCAAGCTTCTCCAAGCTAAGGTGAATTCGCTCCTTTCATCGTGTGACTTTAACACATCCTTGGATGGCTTGCTACTTCATGCAAATACACTATGCATTCCCAGCTATGAAGCCCCGACGCATCACCAAGCTCCTATGGATGAAGTGCAAGGAGCAGGTCAAGAAGGAGAAGAAGCTTCTCAGACCAAAGTCTCTAGCCTGCGCACACCGGAGTCTTCGGTCACGCCAGAGTCTCCGGCCTGAAGACACCAGAGTCTCCAGCCATCTCCAGACTGGCCCCTATATCAAGCTCGAGGACACTCAAATGGCCACTATGGAGATGGATCGGAGACTGATTGGAATATCTAGCTAGGACCGGACTCTTCGGACCACTACACCGGAGTATCCACACCGAGCAACGCCAGGCATGTAAAATCCTTTGGGCCTTCAGCCCGTGTACCCCTTAGTCGGTCCAGAACTTACCTTTTATTCCCAAAGTACCCTTGAATTAGTGGCTGGCCTATATATAGTCCCCCACCTCTATTGTAAACCCTAGTCATGATATTTGGAATTAGTGGACACCCCTTGTGGTTCTATCTAATTCTTGCCTCATGCTCCTTGATTGAGGAGCACCTAAACATCACAAACCTCGTTGGAGTTTGCATTTTGCCTCCCTTTTTGCACAAGGCCTAGGCATCAGAGTCCCTTGCCTATATGTCAAGATATCACCGAGTCTCCTTACTCACCGTGCTGGTTTGAGAGAGAGTCCTCCGCCCGACGCTGATCCTAGGGATTGCGCCGGACCGGTCACCGCCAGTGTCAGCTATTGGTGTGTATCGTGGTTTTGCGTGAGTGTGTTCATCATGTTCTTCGTGCGTGAGTTCGTCATGTTCATCCCTCCTCTTCTTTACCCTCACTCCACCCTTGATCTGAACAAGATTAGTGAAAGATCGGGCCACCCTCGAGGTTGACCCTCAACAAGTTGTTATGGGTCTCCTTGTGGATTTACCCTTGGAGTGGCCCGATCTTCACGTATTTGAGGCGGGGAGTGAGGGAACACACGATGAACATGATGAACACAACTCTAATGCAAGGTAAAGATACAAACACACACCAAATCACACCCAATTCGATTTGCTCCTGTTGGTTCGAACAACCAATCCAATAGAATCCTCGGCGAGAGTCCTTGCGGTAGAATCACCAAAGTAGAGATTGGCAAGCAGATGGTAGAATCCAAATCAAGGAGAGAGTAGTAACCAAGTAGAATCCCAAAGGGAAGAGACCAAGCGCTACTAGAATCCTTGATAGGGAGAGACCAAACACTTGGTGAGGGTCTTGATGACTTGGAGAAGAGAACCGACTCCAAGGCCTTGTACAACTCATAGATCTACTATTGAGAGGGGGTTCCCATCTAGGGTTAGGCACATGCCTTAATTCATGATCATCTCTAGGGTTTCAAGGAGGGTTGGGGGCATGTATATATGCTGTAACATCCCAAAACTCTAATCCAAGTTTATTAAGGTCCAAATCATCAAAGTTAGGGTTAACAAAAAAATTCCATTTAAAATCATTAAGCATTCATATGTGTGTGCATTTAAATTAGGAGTTGTTTTGAATCGCCATGTTTGAGTGATCCACTGGTTGTAAAATGATTCTAAGGTGAATTAAACATCATCTAGGTCATCCCCAAACAAATCCCAAAGAAAAACAAATCAAAATGAATAAAATAAGCAAATGGTCATTTGTGCCATTTTAATCACCTAGCCTACTTTGGCTATTCCTAGAACTCAATTCTTAACAGAAACAGTTATGGTTCTTTGCACCCCTTGCTAGTACAATTAGTGATGTACCAAGGCCCACCTTGTTTCACCCCAAAAACTTTCAAACACTAAATTTAATTGACATTTGAAAATTGAATGTAGTTCATATGTATAGATCACACTTATTCAAAAACCACTCAAATGAACTCCACTTTTAAAACCCAAGCACACCTAGAAGCTCAAGCATAAGATACATCACTCCACCAAAAATCGGCCCAAAATTCAAATATTTTGTTGTTGCGGCCATTTGATCGAACAGGTGGCAGACAGAAATAAAATGGCCTAACTAATATTGTTTCTAATTAAGCCATTGTCCCCTAGTTGACCCTCTCTACTCTCCCCTGTCCCCCCTGAGTCCAACCAACACCCCACTGGCCTACCCCTAAGCCGCAGCAGCAGTGGAGCACCGCCACTTTGTGGTCACCACCGGCCAGAAGAGGGCAACATGCCGCGCCATTCCAGCGTGCCCTCTAGCTCCACCCAACCCTACCGCACCTCACTGCCCCTTCCCCAAGCCCAGCCAGGCCCTGGACCACTCCCTAGCCTCGCCGCCCTTTCTCTCTGCGAGCTCGCTAGAGCACGATAGCCGCCAGCACGCCACAGACCGCGCCTCGATCGCATACCGTGCACGCCGCTCCGCCTCGACCCCATCACCCCGCTAGACACGGCCGTGCACCGCCGCGCGACCCACAGTCGCGGAGCGCCGCGTCGAGCACCGCCTCTGTCCCTTAGAGAACGAGACACTCCGACCATATGCCACCGCCCCTAGCCGCGCCATGAAGCCGTAGAGCACTGCCAGGAGGAAAGCCATCGTCCGCCTACGCCGCCCATGAGGATAGAGCCCTGTATCATCATCACCGACAAGCTCTCCGTCGCCCTCTCGGTCCCCTCGTCGAGCCTATATAAGGAGCCCTCCCTAGCACCATTTCTTCACACCACTCAACTCCCCTCTCACCACTGATCCTTCCCCACCTCTCTCCGGAGCTTCTCGAGCCATAGTTCACTGGAATTGCACCGGAGGAGCCCGCTGCAGAGGAGGAGAGACTACCGTCGATTCCGACCACCCCAAGCCCTACCGTGACCTCGCCTGAGTCCGTCGCCATCGTCCAGTTCGATCACCCGCCTCGCTGCACTATCTGGAGCCCTGGTACGTCCCTAGTAGACCCCCACTGGCCATTTAGGTGGCCGTTTAGGGTTCGGTCTCGCCGGCGACGAGTCCATCATCGACGACGACTATGAGTCGTCGATCTCTGTTCTAATCGTGAGGCCCAGATTGATAGATACCGTTTCGGGTTTTATGTCTCGCTGACAAGCGGGACCAACCTGTCAGCCGCCCTCTGCGCTGGCGTCCACTGGGCAGTCCATTTCCTTTCCAGCTGACCAGTTAATTCAATTATAGATTTTTCTATTTAGGTTTAAACTCAATTTCGTCCCTTAGTTTAAAAATCAATTTAGGAAGATTTACTAAACCAAATTGAGTGATTCCAATGTTGTTGGAAAGCTTCTAAAAAGATCTACCCAAGCCCGTTGGATTTAATTCATTTAGAGTTAGAGATCTCTCCTAGTAAAAATAACAAGACAGAAGCATTTGCACATTCAAACATTTTTATAAAATCAACCATAATAGCTTTTGAGTTGATTCCAACTCTCAAAAATCACATTTAACTAAACCTATCTGAATATGTAATAATATTAAGGTTTTCTTGCAGTAACTCTGGACTAGTACCAAAATAATGCTATATAGGCATTTCTAGTCACTTTAAATCATTAAATATTAAACTTAAAACTTATTAAAATGTGATCCAACATTTAGATCACATTCCCATATGTTAGAATATGTGGTGATGACATGTGTCCACATGATCCCAAATTTTAATTGGAGAATATTAAATCTTAGTTAATTTCAATGAGTAGAAATTACTTTTCTCAAATAAAAAGAATGAAGCTAGTTCAATTGAACCTTGTGATGCTTGTGATGATAATAGATCATCAAATGTGTGCCTTAGTGTGCTAAGTGGACTAGTTAAGCTTTGTTTGGTGAATGTGTATCCCGTATGTATTTATAGACGATAGTACCGACCAAGCTTACGAGGAGGAGGAGTTCTACCAAGAGGAGGAGGAAGAAAACTTCAACCACTGCACTACCCAAGGCAAGATAACACTTGCAAGTATTATACTAGCAAGCCATCATTAACAATGCAAGCTAACCCTTGCAAGCTAGATAACTAAGCCAAGGCATTAGGCATGCTTTGGTGATACCATTTTGGGACTTATACCTATTCCAAGTTTTATTTCCAAGATTTTACTTCTTTACTTTATTAAAGTACCTTACTTGTTTGAAGGTAGCATAAAGAGTATAAAACTTGGCCTATCTAGATAACCTTAAATGTCATTCTATGGCATGAAATTGACATTAGCATCCCACATTAGTGAACACTCTTAACTTATTAGTTAGAACAAAACTCAAAACTTGATTCACTTTAGATGGGAACACTTGGTGTAAATGAACTGTGAAAACCTTGGAATGATGAGTCATTCTATAGAGATGTTTTGGCATGTGTTGAGAAACACAAATGGTTTACGATGATGAAAATGTTGAGGCATGAGCCTTAGCCCTTTTACAAAAAATAATGGTTGGATTCGGATGCGATACCATTCCAAATTTTACCGTACAACCATAATACCTAAATTGGGTAAGGCTTAGCCGGAAGTTTATATGCATTAGTATTAGTTCCCTCGCGGGAGAGGTTTGAGATGCGGCTACCTCTCAATGTTGTCCACCTATGCAGTGCCCAAGATGACAGATGGTCATGGTTGTGAGGCCATGCTCATAGGAGAGGTGCTTATACTAGGGGTGTGTAAAGGAAGGGTAATATTTGATTATCTGCATACTAAGTATGATGATTCAGGGTTATCCCTGACAGATGTATCGAATCTTGTGGTGAAAGTGTACCACCTCTGCAGAGTGTCAAACTATTCAATAGTCATTCTGGTGGTTATGGACAGTTGGAGTGGCCATACTGTTTTGTTGTCAGATATTTTTAAAATGACTTATGAAATGAATGATGAATCTTGACTTGACCACAACAGGGTTGTGACTATGACACTAGCTTCCGAACTTAAGTGATTCTGGAACTTTGTTTTATCTTTCTTTGCTTCTCAACTCAGCTTAGGTTTCAAACTTAATTTTGTAGTTAAACTTAGAGTTAGCATTCCTATTAGAACTATACTACTTGTTAGTGGTAGTTTGCGAGTACTTAAAGAGTACTCATGGCTTTTGTCTCTGGCTATTCCTATGGCCATACTATGAGGGAGACTACCAAGATGAAGGATAGCATGACGGCTATGATAACTAGGACTATCTGCCATTGTCAGCATTGCCTGTGACTCTGAAGATGGACCCCACTGCTACGCTTATTATTTATTCCGTTGCTTATTGTATTAAGACTGGATCATGAGATCCTTATTTGTGTCAGACCTTATTTATGGTTTGTAATGGATGATGTAATGTGATATCCAATCTGTTATGTCTCGCAAAAATGGTAATCCTGGGATTGCGATGTATGACATAACAGGGATCTGGGATTAAAAATCCGGGTGTTAACATAGGCCATCCACGAGCTAGGGGTAAAACAGGCATAAATAGGAAGTTCTGGGTGTTACATGGGCCAAAATCAACTTAAGGCACGTAGACCCGTGATGTTTAGTCCGGAGACTCCGGTGTGATGAACCGAAGACTCCGGTGTGATCCAAAGAATCCAGTCGATCTTCGGTCAGTCTCTAGAGGGGCATGCTTATTGACCTAGGCTTCGGTTCAGGGGTTGGTCCGGAGATGGGCCGGAGACTCTGGTGGGGCAGACCAGAGACTCCAGTCTTCTTCAAGCAGCTTCCGGTGTCTTCTCTTCCAGGCCTCCTGCTTTGGTGTCTTGGCTCCAGGTTCGTCCTTGCTGCATCCTCTTGGCACCATGTTCATGGACCTAGTCACATCATACACATTTGTCTCGAGTAGGATTCCATTTGCATAATAACCAACGAAAGGCAAAGCATGGAAGGAGTTCACCTTTGGAGTGAGGATTAGCGTGGCATGATGTGGACCAAAGGTAGTTTCCATATGTTGGGCTACATCATACTGACTGTATGAGAAAGTTAGACAAATCCAGATCTGGAATCACATAAACACAGTGCCAGAATTAATAAAATCACACATATGTTTCTAAACATCTAATAAGCATGCATGACACCAAGCGGGTAATAACTAAATCAGACTGCACCATGGTAATAAGGGTATTAAGAAAAATTACCTTTCTCTTTAAGATGGGCCCTCCCAGCTGGTCAGTGGCCTTGCGCTTGTTTGGTGTGTACTAGTAATGGTCGTATCTTGTGGCATGTGGGGTTACCATCCTGTTTATCACACCTAGACCACCGCACGTTCGCAAGTATGTACCACCATGCTACAGTAAATAAAGAAGAGATGGTGTCATAGAGGCTTCGACAAAAACAGAATGTAGACAAAATCTTTTAGCACGGGGATACATCCAGGTTGCAGCCAACCACTTTCAGCATTGGAAAGAATGGAAGAACGCAACGAATATACTGCTACACTACCTTTTTTAGGCAACTTTTAAGGGAACTGATGGGACCGTCCCTGTCCATAGTGTCCGTGCACGACACTGACCCATAGTTCTCCATACAGAATCTGATGCAAAATCCACTCCACATTACGAGTAGAAACTAATGGTTACAGAAGTAAAGAACACCGAAATCGAACCTGACCAAATGCCCCAATCAGAACAGCGGTGACCATGCCCCGATCTCGAATCCATATGAAATCAGTACCCCCTCCCCCCCAAACCCCCACCACCACCCCCACCCCCACCCCCACCCCCACCCAAATGTCCCAATTGATCGAGTAGAGGGAAAATATCCTGATTAGGTGATTCCGAGGTGAGCAATAAGCAAGAACTCCACAATCAAAGCATACTGAATACTACTACTAGCACTAATAGTACTCCCAATGGCCCAATCGGAAGCAAATTAAACAAAGACAGATTTCGATGTGAGCAAATACACCCACCTATGTCAGCAAGAACTCCCCAATCGGAGGTTGCACCAGTTCCAACATTTGCTTGCTAGATGGGAGCTAGCTAGTGGTGGTTTCTTGTCTTGTTGTCGGTAGAAAGCATGGGCAGGGGAGTAGTAGTACTAGTAGTAGAGGGTTGGGCAGTACACTTTTTATATAGTAAGTATTTTTAACTGGCAGTGGTGGGAATAGTTTGCTAGGAGAGATTCCCGATTTTTTTATCCCAGCTATTACGTGGTGGCCTACAACTGTTTTAAGTGGGACCCACGTCATGGGTGAGTTAAAGCGAGTCCCACACAAGGGGGTGAGATAATTGACAGAGCCAACCTCCTCCTTCCCTTGGTACTCCTTCCAAGGAACGAGAAAATCGCCCCTCTTCGAATCGAATTGATCCTAGCTTATATATCCTTTTGCTGATTCGGCTCACGGAGCATTGAGGGAGGGGGAGGGCTAGCAGACAACAAGACTGTGGTAGTTGTAGCATAGGGCACCAGCACTGGGGCCTCAAAAACCGTTTAGGAACCAAGAAACGCATAAGCTCGGATTTCAGACTAGAAACACACACGAACACACATATATATACTAATGTACAGAATAGTTTCCAATTAGAATTCTGCTAACAAAGGCCTAGAAATCATAAGGTAGCTCCATATTACAGAACTACGACTGTAGCAAACCAATCATGGGATAGCTCTACACCCCAAGAGTTTTGCACTAGTGGTCATGAGACTGCCCCGATGGCACCAAAAGTACACCTCTGATGATCATCAGCCCTGCATCAACTCCATCCAGAAGAAGTGTACCCGATCCACAGCCTCAGGTGCAGGTTCATCAATGAATAGGTCATCATCATTACCATCAAAGACCTCTTTGGTTGTCTGCTTCTGCGATTAGTAGGTTAATAGATACGTTTATAGAGAAACATCAAAGACACACAACTTGAACATTTGTTGTTCTACATATATACCTTGTCATCTGGCATAGCGGTAGTACCAGAAATGAAACCCGTTTCATGCAGCTTGCGCTTTTTCTCTCCTCCCCCTTCTCCAAGTTGATCTATATGCTCAAGAGATGCCTATGTTAGTTGATCTAGTTGATCAACATCTGCTTCCCCTACTTGATCTTGATGATAAAGATGTGCTTCCCCGGTTGATATGGAGGATGATATGGTTCACCATGAAATACGCATCTAACATACTATGTGCTTAGCATCTCAAATATGAATGTATGGTCTTCCACTATACTTTGAGGCATTACCCTACGATTCACACACAACCAGCAGGGGCAATGTACTTTTGAATTGTCACAATGACCTCTAACAAAATCCATAAATCGTAGAACACCAAGGATATGTTTAGGACTACCAAATGGAGTAATCTCTATGCAAAATCTGCCCATCTATTTAATTATGACATACATGGTTGTTCTTATTAAAAGAAAAGCTGGAAACATATAGATGGAGTACAAAAACTATATATGCCTATGCATTTTAGCAAACATATTGATAGCAAAAATCACCGAAGGTATTCAAGAACACAGATCGAGTGCAGAATAAACTATGACCATGCAGATTGAGGACAAATTAAACTACGTATTTGAGGAGGCAGATCAGGTGAAAGGGCAATAAAATGCCAACCAGATTGAGCTAGAGATAGAAGGACTACCGTGGGATCGATGTGCCCACTGGTGCATCTCAAGAAGGCCGATGGGTAGGGAAAGCTTCTTCACACACGATGGTCATGAGGAGCAGCCATGAGCGTGTTTGTTTTATGGGCAAGAGGGTGAGGGTATAGGCGGTGGAGGGTGGAAGTTATTACACAGTGCGAAGGGGTGGGGAGGGATAACTTTGGAAATTCTGACCTAGCCTGCTTTGGGCACCACCATATACGTGGCCCACCTGCCAGTCACCATAGATCAAAATTGATCCAAATAGTTATCAAAATACAAGTTTATGTTTTACCATGGAAACTAATGCACATTGCATTGCACTTTGCGAACGAATGGCTTTATTTTAACATATATTTAATTTCATCCCTATTTTTTCCAAAAGGGGACAAATTTGGAAATTCAAAAATAAACTTCAAATTTGGAACCAGACATATTGGTTGATTTGCCAAGATGCACCGATATACCAAATGCGGACACATCATCATAAATTATGGCCATGACCTTGGTCACCTTTTTTTCTGGATGATGGTCATCTGTTTGAAAGCATAGAATTGTTCGATAATTTCAGCAAATGCCTAAAAAAATTCATTTAGATGTTGGAAAGCAACTCTCACTAGCATGCGGGTCTAGAGGGTAACAATGCATCTGAGCGGCCCCACATCGGAGTAGCGTATGCTAGAAGCTTCGACCTCAAAATTTTGGTACGGCACCCAAATATCGCACCTACCCATTAAAATATCCCGCGCATACATTCAAACATGCTTTACCTCTTTTTGCAAATGCAAAATTCCTCTTCCATCCCTGCTCCGGAAACAAGAATCCGAGGATCACTGCAACAATAGAGGGATATAGGTGGCAAATTTGCGATCATCTCCCAAGTGCATCACCCCATTGACATTTTCCTGCCCTTCTTCAATATTTACCTGCTTACCTACTCAGACCTACACTTACTTTTTGGACCCACCATACAAGTGACCCACATGTCAGTGAGCCAGAATTAAGGGAAGTAGAGATTCCCATCGCTTGTTCAAAATTCGAACATTTTCCGGTAAACCGAGATAAAATAGTTAAAATCATCAAACTGGCTCGGAAGCTTGAAAATTCATTAAACTTGGGCATTATCCATCAAATTTTTTATACTTTGTGAGAAAATTGGTGCAGTGAGATTGTGAACCACATATAGTCTTTGTAGTTGCTTCACAACGGAAGCCATTGTTGTCACTTGGACAATTTAATAAGTTCGAATTTGGATGTACCCTTTTTTGTAAACATTGTTTGAAATGCCAATATGCAGTTATGCACCATTCTACCAAACATGGACACATTATCACAAACTATGGCAAACATATTGTATGACCTTGGTCATCTCGTTTCAAAGCCATGAATGTTCATACATGGGATGCCATATTGTTAACCGGGTTTCTTCGAAAGTTATCAAGTTTTAGCATACTTTTGGATGGAAACTAGGCAGTGCACATAATAAAATACTCAATGAAAGAACGACATTTCTTCAATTTATATATTTTTATTTGGATTTTTCTTTCAAAAGGTCCCAAATTTGGCTGCATTAGCATTCATATCAATAAGTTGAGGGGTTGTTTGGTTAAGCTTATCTATCGCTTTTAGCTTTGCTTTATAAGCCACTTTAGATTTTGGCTTTTGGATTATACCATCATTAAACTATGTTAGATTAAAAATAAAAAACAAAGCCAAAAAATATTCCTAGCTTTATAAGCCAAAAATCAAAAGCTAGAATTAGATCCCAACCAAACAACGCCTAAATCTCACGGAACTCTTGATGTCTCTCCCTTATTTTAGTACTTGGGTACCTTCAATTGTATTTAACAAAAAATATGACAAAGCAGGGTATCATCAACTTGTAGATCAAATTTTGAGATACATGCAATAAATTGCGGTGACAATATTCTATTCCACGATTATAACCATAAAGTTTAAACATATTATTGAGAATTCTAAACCATAAACTCTAAACCCCTAAACCCTGACCAAGCAAGTACTGTGCACTTATAAATCAAAATTTTGGATACTTTCGTTAAATTAGGTAATACCATTCTATTCGACGAATATAAGCATAACGGTTGGACATTATTGAAAATTCCCAAAACCCTAAAGCCTAGCTAAACACCTAAAACCCAAACCCTAAACCCATATACCCTAAAACATGACAAAGCACGTAGCATGCCCTTATAGATTAAAATTTGAGATACTTTCATTAAATTGGGTAATGCCATTCTATTTGGAAAATATAAGAATAAATATTGAGCATTACCAAAAATTCTCTAAACCATAAAACCTAAACCCTAAAACCCTTAGCCCAAAAACCCTAACCAAGCAGGTGTCCTGCACTCATAGATAAAAATTGAGACACTTTCATTAAATCAGGTAATGCCATTTTATTCGATTAATATAAGCGCAAATCCTAAGAATTACCGAAAATTCGGTAAACCCTAAACTACCCATAAAACTATACTGTAAAATCCTAAAACCCTAAAACCTTGACCCATAAACCCTAACCAAGTAGGTACCATGCACTTATAAATCTAAATTTGAGATACTTTCATTAAATTCTGGTAATGCCATTCTATTCCATGAATATAAGCATAAAGCTTGAACATTATTGAAAATTCCCAAAACCCTAAACCCCTCAAACCCAAACCTAAACCCTTACCAAGCACGTAGCATGCGCTTATATAACAAAATTGATATACTTTCGTTAAATTGGTAACAACATTCTATTCGATGAATATAAGCATAAATTTTGAGCATTATCGAAATTCCCTAAACACTAAAAAACCCTAAAACCTAAACCCAAATAAACCATAAACACAAAACCCTCAACCCATAAACCCTAACCAAGCAGGTATCATGCACTTATAGATCAAAATTTGAGATACTTTCAATGAATTAGGTAACGCCATTCTATTCGACGAATATAACCATAAAGCTTCAAAATTATTGAAAATTCACTAAACCCCCTAAACCCTATACAATCCATAAAACCTAAATCGTAAAACCCAAAAACCCTAAACCCTCGACCCATAAACCCTAACCAAAATGAAGTACTCTGCACATATAGTTCAAAATCTAAGACACTTTCATTAAATTGCGGTGACACCATTCTATTCCACAAATATAACCATAAAGCTTTAACATTATTGAAAATGCCCTAAACCCTAAAACCCTAAACCCTCAACCCCTAAACAACCCTGGCAAATAAGGTATCATGCACTTGTAGATCAAAATATTAGATATACTTTCATTAAATTGTGCTAATGCCATTCCATTCCATGAATAAATATAAGCGTAAAGCAGCTTGAACATTATTGAAAATTCCCCCAAAACCTAAACCCTAAAACCCTTAAACCCATAAATCCTAAAACCTCATCCCCTCAACCCCTTACCAAGCAGGTATGATGCACTTATAGTTCAAAATCCGAGAAACTTTCATTAAATTCTGATAACACCATTCTATTCCACGAATATATAAGCATATATATATATATATATATATATAAATCTTGAACATTATTATTGAAAATTCCCTAACCCTAAAACCTAGACAACCCTCAATCCTCAATCCTGAACCCTAAACCCTAAATACCGAACCTTAAACTCCTAAACCCTAAACCCTAAAATCCTAAACCATAAACCATAAACCCTAAACCCCTAAACCCTCAACCTAAAAAACCTGAACCCTAAACCCCTGGCTATTATATCTTGTGCGAAAACTAGAGAAGTGCGATTTTGAGCCAAACTTATTTCGAGTTTCTTCATGACAAAAGCCAATGTCGTCGCTTGAAAAATTGAAAATAACTTCAAATTCGGAAGCTTCCTTTGTAAATAATATTTTAAATGCCAATAATACGCACCAATCAACCAAATATACGGACATGTTGTTATAAACTATAGCAAAGATGTGGCCATGACCCTGGTCATCTATTTTGAAAGCCATGCATATTCATACATGGTACGCCATATACTGCATTAAAGCCATTGTTATCAATTGGGGCTTTTAAAATAACTTCAATTATGGAAGCTCTTTTTGTAAACAATGTTTAAATGCCAATATGCACCAATCTACCAAACATGGTTACATTTATCATGAAGTATGGTAACATATATGACCTTGACATTGGTCATCTAGTTTTAGAAAGCCATGAATGTTCAAACATGGTACCCCATATTTTGAAATGAGTTTTGTCAAGAGTTATCAAATTTTATATATTTTTCATGGAAATTAGTTAATGCACATAGTGAGACACCAACAGACAAAATAATGGTTGTATCTCGTTTTCTATTTTGTTTCTTTATTTTTTTTAAATGGCCCAAATTTGGTGTCATTACCATTCATATCAAAAAGTTGAAATCTTGCAAAACTCTCGGTGGTTCTCCAATATTTGACTAATTCAGTACCTTTAAATTATTTTTAAAAAGTCAAGAGTAAGCTATATCACACACTTTGTAGATCGTAATTAGACATACTTACTTTAAATTGTTTAAAGGTCATTTTATTGCACATCTTTAGCTAGGAAGCTTGGAAATTCATGAAAGTAGGGTATTATCCATCAAATCTGGAATCTCCTTTTGTAAACAATTGATTGAAATGACAATATGCACCGATCTACCAAATATGGACATGTTTGTAGGCTTGATTGGCGAATATGCTTTAATGTACGGAGTAGTAAAAAACATGGACACGATACAAAAACTATGGCTATGACCTTGCTCCTCTTGTTTGAAAGGCTTGAATTAATGTTCACTAATTTCGGCAGATGTCTATAGACTCATTAAATGGTGGAAGCATAGAGGCCTGTGGGTCTATCTAATGGGGACAACATCCCAAGTGGGAGCAGCGTACCTTGAAGCTTCAACTTCAAAATTTCAGCAGAGCGCCAAAATATCCTGCCCATCCATTCAAACATCCAGCCCCAAAAATTATTTTTTTGCACAAATTTAGCCTAGAAGCTTGAAAGGTCATTATACATTGTGTGAAAAATGGGGGAGGTGGCATTTTGAGCCATCAGCTTTCTAGTTTCACCACAACAAAGCACATTGTTGTTACTTGCAAATTAGAAAACAAACTTCAAATTTGGAACTAGACATATTGGTTGATTTGCCAAGATGTACCGATCTACCAAATGCGAACACGTCATCATAAACTATTTCCATGACCTTGGTCACCTTTTTTTGGGACGATGGTCATCTTCTTGAAAGCCTTGAATTGTTCAAAAATTTCAGTAAATGCCTAGAAACTCATTTGAATGCTAGAAAGCAACTCTCGCTGGCGTGTTGTTCTAGATGGTGACGGCGCATCTGAGCGGCCCCACGCAAGAATAGCATATGCTGGAAGCTTCGACCTCAAATTTTATGTACCGCGCCCAAATATCGCACCTATCCATGAAAATATGCCACGCATCCATCCAAACATGCTTCACCTCTTTTTGCAAATGCAAAATTCCTCTTCTATCCCTGCTCCAGAAACAAGAATCCGAGGAGCACTTCAGTGACAGAGGGATATAGGTGGTAAATTTGCGCTCATCTCCCAAGTGCATCACCCCATCGACATTTGCCTGCCCTTCTTGAATATTTACCTGCCCGCCCACTTAGACATACACTATCTTTTTGGACCCACCATGCAAGTGACCCACATGTCAGTGATCCAGAATTATGATAAGTAGAGAATCCCATCGCTTGTTGTTCAAAATTCGAACATTTTTCGCTAAACCGATATAAAATCGTTAAAATCATCGAACCTAGGTCGGAAGCTTGAAAATTCATGAAACTTGGGAATTATCCATCAAATTTGTTATACTTTGTGAGAAAATTGGTGTGGCAAGATTTTGGACCACATATAGTCTTTGTAGTTGATTCACAACAGAAGCCATTGTGGTCACTTGGACAATTTAAAATAACTTCAAATTTGGATGCACCCTTTTTTGTAAACATTGTTTGAAATGCAATATGCAATTATGCACCGATCTACCAAACATCGTGCAGTGACCCAGCATAGCACTGCATGATGTAGTACACTATAGTCGTTGACGTAACACTAATGAAACACCGTTCACTATTATTACATCCCTTAGAGTGGTACAAAAGAAACACAGCAGGTCCAAGACATGACTATAGATTACAACTCGACTCTTTACAAAAGATCCAGAGAACACTCTAGGTTAAAGAGAGAGAAAGAAGCTTCTTACAAAGAAGAAACAGAAATAATAACTCCAAACTATCTAGCTAAACGACTAGCATCTAAACTATCTAGCTTGCAAATGCTCCTAATGCAATGCTCTATAGAAGTAGGTTTTATGGCTAGAGTATCTAATCCTATCTAATCAAGATATTTTTCTTCACTTCAGTTGATGAATATGTTGACTTCATTGAATTTATTGAAGAACTTGAGTTGTCGATGACGGTTTCTTGAGCAGAAATTGATGTTGACGTCATCTCCAATGGCTTAAAATCTAGCGAGGGTTAAGAAGGTACGGTTGAGTACGAGCGTACTTAGCAATTTCACTAAAAACAGTGTATGATGCACTATCTTTATAGCCACAGACCATAAGTCGTAGGTGATGTAGGTTTTCGTAAACATTTCTTCAAAGGTTACTTTTATTCTGAAAACTATGTCCGACAGCCTTCATAGGTTGACCAGAACCTTCATGGGGTTCCTTTCATGCTGCGTTCGTAGCTCCTTCCCGGAACAGGGAGTAACATGTCACAGTTCTTACAGTCTGCATAGGTGCATTACTTTATCCATGAGAGACCAACTCCTTGTTGCACAACCGGGCGATCTTTCCTGTCCACAATTCCTTGATGTGGGGCCCAATAGGTGATCCAAGCCAATCGCTGCCCTTCCCCGTGACCCTGCATGAAGACATGATCCACCAAGACAGACTACCACGGTTACTCTTTGGGTAGCCTCTCGAGGACTCTATAAGAAGCTCTGTCCGGCAGCCACCATCAGCTATGGTGAACTTACACCAACATAGCTATGCACAGATAATCTAGACACCTAGCTCGCGGGGAACTAAGGGGTCCCACCCATGTGCTGGATTCTCTGGACACTCCACGAGAAATCAATAGCCTCACGATAAGGTCATCCATCCATGCGAAAGGAAGAAGATCCATCTGACTTCTCTGTCCCATTCCAGATCTCATGGTTAACGCGTAATATACGACGCTAGAATAACTGGTGACATTGGTTGTTAAGTCCTAGATATTATGTTCCTTTACCACTGGAACTGTATCAGTAGATTATTACCTCTTGGTAAATAATCCATAATCATATTATTATGAAAATAGTGTTTTCTAACCTTTTTGAAATGAAGATGATGACAACATTTGAGTTCCAAGCATATAAAATAATAAAAGGACATGAGCAAGTTGTGAACTTGCCTTTTGTGATTGCAAGGTTATGCACTCATGGTCTTCAAGATAATAAAAGATCAAAATTCTGTAAACAGCATCATTGGTCCGGTAAGGACTAATGTTTAAAGAAGCAATATGATGTGATGCATAAGTAATGTAATGTAGTTTGGAAAACCCCAAAGTAATACTCAATATGGTGAATTGGTTAAGTTTGGGTGATTTCTTAAAGATTTAGTTTGTCTATAAGTTTACTTAAACAAATATATAAATATAAGGAACTTAATACTAACATGTATGATTCAAAGTAAGTATAACAACACATGATTAGAGTTATTCGATATTATGCAACCATTATGGAATTTCATGTTTTAGGTTGATAAGAGTGTAAGAACTTATTATGAGATTGTTGTTTGAAGTGGCAAAACAAATAACTTTTGAAGAAAAGGTTTCTTTCATAAGTTTTAACCAATCTTTATGGTTAGTAGAATGTGATCGATGTCATTTGTGTTTGTTCGATAAGTTTGGATTTGAGATGCCTTATGACTTAATTTGGAACAGACAAAAGTTAACTATAAAAACATAATTAGAGATAGGGGTGATGTGTTTAAAAGTATTAACAAGCTTTAAACTTTCCAACAAGCATGTTTGAAGGTATAGGATCATTCACTTTCAGATTAATAGAATGATGATCTTAAATGTGATTTGTTATTATGAATATAGTTTGTCTTATTAAGGAAAGTAAATTTAGATGATTTGAATAAACTATTAGAGCTAGAATCATGTTTAAGAATAGTTAAGAGATAAATAGCATTCATTTTTATGATGTTCAAAATTTACTTAAAATTGTTGGTTTAGATTGGATTTATGATTTTAAAAGAGTTTTATAAGGTTAATAAGTTACACTTAAGTTTTATGATAGATCAAAGTTATAGTTTTGGACTTAGTATTTAATTATTATGGATTTAAGGTGTTATATGTATAATTGTGATTATTATTATTCAAGAGATGTTTTTATAGAATTTACAAAATAGGTATTTTACAAAATAGATAGGGATTTATTACTTTAAAATGTTGGAACCCATTGGAATAATATATTGAGTATTTTTCTAATAAAGTTTATTTATTTAAGATTTTAAAATGATTTTAATTTATTTTTAAGTATTATTTTATTTTTACAAAATTCTATAAAGGATTAAATGTCCTTGACTACTTGTTCCAAGTTTTATTTGTAAAAATTTAAGTTAGTATTTTTGTAAAATAGTAGATTTATTCTCATATGCAAAAATGATTTTTATTCATTTTTAGGACTTTTTCCTTATTTTATTAACTTTTAATTAGAGTTTAGTGTCCTTAACATTTATTTGTCTTTTATTTAACTTAAACAAGTAAGGTTTATTATTTCCTTATTTGGTTGTTCTACCCTCTTACTAAAAGTTTGCTATTTTCTTTAATTAAAAAGAAAAGTATTACTTAAAGTCTTTGTAATTTTCATAAACATTATATTTAGTATTTTTGTTATGACTAGAATTATTTTAAGATTTTAAAATTGAAATTATTTAGTTTTTAACTCTTTAAAATATTTAACTAAAAGTCCTTTAAGGAAATAAGACTTTATTTTTATCAAATTAAATTTACCTTTCAAAAAATTCAAACTAGCATTTTTCTATAATAGCACTCCCTTTTAGAATTGTAAAAATGTATTTTATTCAATTTTATGTGTTTGATATATTTTTATAAAATTCCAAAGGAATATATACCTTAATAATAATAATTTTAATTTAATTACCTAAAAATTCCATTTGTTATTTTTCTTAAATAAAGGACATTTCTATGAGTCCATTGATATTTTATATATATTCTTAGTATTTTTATTTTATTTTTTAGAGCCATTTAAGTCCTAGGGGTATTTTGGTCATTTGACAATTTAACTAGATTTCTCCTTTTAAAACTGGACCTAGCCCATTGGGCTGGCCCAGCCCTGACCCGGCCCAACCTGGTTGGTCAAACCCTCTCTCTAGTGAGGGGTACTGGACCACACTGGCCCATTACGCACCCCTCACTCATCTCGCCCTCTCGTGTTCTTCCTCGACCTGCTGCGGCGTGGTGTCGCCGACGCCATTACCGCTCGATTACCACTACCCTAGGCCTCCCCGGCCATCACCATAGTGCATGGGGAGGTAGCCGGCGGTGCTCCGATGACTCGTCCAGTTCGATTCGCCTTTGGACTCCTCTCCCGCCCAGGTTGACTCCACCCCGAACCCTAGGGTTTGGTGACCACCAGCGATGTGATGCTCCACCGCCTCCATGATGCTGTGATGTGGCTCTAGTGACTCTGTGGTGCCACTGCTCCTACACACGTGACTGTGGCCGCCGCCACATGGCCTGCTGCGGGTTGCAGCTCCCTAGGGTTCTCCTCGTGCCACCGTGTGTGCTCGTCATCCTCTCTACTTCCTCTTCTCCACTCTAGCGAGGACCATCAGTAAGTTCTTCTGCTTCCCCTACTTATTCTCCCTTTACTTCTCTTGCTAGCCACTGTGTGCTCCTAGAGAGAAATTCGTATTTACGGTTTACCTATTCTGTTAAGGTTCCACTCTTCTGTGTTGATCGAGGATACTGAACAATTTAGGAATATTTCTGGTGGTTATTGTGTGCTGATCCATTGCCTACTAATGGGCTTGGGAGTTGCTAATAGTTCTATAAGATAAATTTTTATCTAATCTTGGTTACTGTCATTGTACAAATGGCGATGCTGTGACTCTGATCTAGCCTAGTATGTAATTAGTGATGATGGTTAACTAGTTTCAGTACTAGAACATGTATTTGGCTATCTGGGAAGTTACTATTGATGCCTCTGGTGATAGTTCTTCTATGTATGAGAATGATTCCTAATTAAAATATTAGTAAGATGATTGAATATTCTTTTTAAATGACCTGGATTATGAAATCACTGGGTAGAATCTGCTTGGTTAGGATAAATCCTTATGACACCTTCCTTGGAATGGTACACAGGGGTTTATTCTAGTTCTGGCATTATTCTACCTAAGTTCTAGAGTGGCTTGATGCTAAAATGAGTTGAAAACTCCTGTTGGATATATTAGCCTATGGTACTCATTAATTTCATTATGCCTGTGATACTGGTCTGAGGCAAAGCTACAGAGAAGTAGCTATTTTCACCTGCTACTTTACTTCTTTGATGATCTATGATGGATACCTCTAGGTATCAGTCCTACAGTGCTTGTGGAACCAACGTTGGTGGTTCTCAGTAGGTTTAATATGATAGATCCCTACTATTTGAGTTGGATCCTGAAGATACAACTACTTCTGAGGTGCTACCATCCATGGGATGTGCCCAGAATTATCTACTTAAGACTGCTGTCAAGTTGGCTATAGAAATCTGTGTATTTCTCCAAGATCAATGATGCATAGGCTGAGATCTTGGTAATGTTTGTAAAGATTGATTGTTTGGCTTTAGTTCAAATCCCTCTATGATGGATACACCCCACTTGGGTGAATCTGAGAGGATCATGTATAAAACAACACATGCTAAGTTGAGAATTTGCATGTGATGGTTTTGTATTACTCACCACACAGGTTTCTTGTTGCTGCTGTGATGGGGTTGCTTGTGGCATGATCTTGTGGACCGGTTCTTGCTGGCTTGATCTTGGCCTGCACCTCCTGGTGCTGCTCCTGCTCCTCCTAGTCATCTGTTGTCTGGAACTTGCCATTGATATCCTCCTGCACCACCCCCTCCTTATGTCACCATCTTGTGGTGAACTGGTGATTGATTTGGTAGAGTGGCTGGTGGTTTTGTTAAGGCTTTCACAAGCTCAATGAACTCTGAGCGTGTGCTTTAGAAGGAGAAATGGGTTGCCTGTAGCTATGCTTTGACTGAGTGCTTTGTTTGAGTGCTTGTACTGCTACTGCTGTCTTGACAGCACACTCCATGCATTTTGGTGACTGAGCTGTATGGTTGTGTGGATTAGTGTAACACCTCAAAAATATTAATCAAGATTATCAAGTTCTAATCACCTAAGTTTAGGGTTAACAAAAACTTTTATTATTAAATTTAATATGAGTGTATGTGTGAATTGCATTAGTGTATTAATGAGTGCAATTACCATGTTTGATTGCTACAAATGATAAGGAATGGTTTAAAGATGAATACTACATCATCTAGGCCAATTACAAACAAAATCAAAAGATTTCTTTGACCAAAATTAACCACTAGACCACTTTGGGTGTTTCTAGTAAAAGATTTCTAATATCAACTTTCTCAATTCTTTTCACCCCTTGCTAGACCAAGTAAAAGTGAACCCAATCCCACTTTACAAACAAACAGAAACAATTTCCAAATCCTTTTAAAGGACAATTCAAAATTGAATCAAGTTCATATGCATAGATCACCACTTTTCAAAAACCACTCAAATCAATTCACCTTGACTTTTCCAAGCAACCATAGACACTCAAGAGAGTACTCAGAACACTCACCAAAATTCATCCAAAAATTCAAAACTTAAATTCATGCGGCCATTTGGTCGAGCACCTAGAAGACACAAATCAACACTGCCTAACTTCTACTGTTCTGAGCAGTGATCAATCGCCACTTGTGCCTTAATTCTCTCCCATGGTCTCCCTTAGCACCTAGCAACGCAGTGGACACACTCCCCCCTTGCCGTTTGCACCAGTGTCGCGCCACCCGAGCTTGCCGCGCCGGTCAACCAAGCCCCACTCACCACAGACAGCGCCACCCTCTTCCACGATGTCCAGGAGACA
Organism: Avena insularis; assembly: GCA_023614405.1. Lineage (NCBI taxonomy): Eukaryota > Viridiplantae > Streptophyta > Magnoliopsida > Poales > Poaceae > Avena > Avena insularis. The sequence goes on from CM042692.1 coordinate 230,385,670, forward strand.
GGCGCCACACCACCGCCACCCTTTGTCCACCCCTAGACCAGAGACATGCCGTGGATCAACCGTGATCGCCGCGCCCACCTCTTTGTCTGCCATGCCGAGAGAGCGCTAGAGAACTGCACCCGACACGTGCACACACGCCGCGCCTCGCCCTCTCCGCGCATGCCTGCACTCACTGTGACCCCAGCTACCCCCCAGACATGCCCGTTCGCTGTCGCGTGGACCATAGCCTCTATGCGCTGTCTTGAACGCCGCCGCTCCCGCACAGAGAACGAACCACTCCTGACCGTTCTCGACCGCCCCTTTCCGTGCCATCACTCACATTACAACCTCCCTGAAGCACCACGTCGACCCCTACCCTTAGCCATGTTGATAGCCCCCTCTAACGACGTCGCGGACAAGCCCGAGCCATGCCGCTCTGTCCCTCTCGCCGGTGTATAAATAGAGGCTGCCCCAGCCCTCCTTCGCCACACCAACTCACTCCCCTCTCTCTCAGAAACCTCTCACACCATTCCCCGGAGGAAGGCGAGCACCACATCGCCGGAATTTAGCCAGAGTCCGCCGCTGCAGAGGAGGAAGGAGCCCGTTGATTACGACCACCCCAGGAGCCGCCATGCCCACCATTCGACTTTCTGTCGATGACAACCTCATTTCCCCCATCGCCGACCCTATCTAGAGCCTAGGTGAGCCCCCACGTACCCCCACCATCGCGATTAGGGTTCAGTATCGCTGGAGCTCTGTGATGGAGACAACGATGCTTAGCCGTCGATCGCGCTCTAATCGCATGACCCAGATTGAAAGATACCGTTTCGGTTTAGATGAGCCACTGACAAGTAGGACCCGCCTGTCAGCAGCCCGCTATGCACGCGCCGTGTAGCTGGGCCGGCCCAGTTAGTTTCCCGCACATAGCCCATCGATTCAAATATTTTTTTTTTCATTTTAGTTAAAACTAGATTCTGTCAGTAGATTCAAAAATCAATTCAAAGAGATTCACTAAACCAAATTGCATGATTCCAATTTTGTTCGAAAGGTATTCAAAATATCTATCCAAGACTATTGTATTCAAACCATTCGAAATTAAAGATCACCTATAGTAAAAATAACAAGACAGAGACTTTTCCACATTCAAACATTTTTCAAAAATCAACCATAAATGCTTTTGAGTTTATTCCAACTCTCAAAAATCACATTTGACAAGATCTATCTGAATATTTCAAAATATCTAGGTTTAATGCGGTGATATTGGACTAGTACCAAAAGAATGCTATCTAGGCATTTCTAGTCACTTTAATTCTATTAAATAGTAATTTTAAACTTTATAAAATATGACCACCACTTTAAATCACATTCCCAAGTATTAGAATATGTGGTGATCACATGTGTCAACATGATCCCATATTTTAATTGGAGAATATTAAATCTTAAGTATTTTTCAATGAGTAGAAATTACTTTTCCAAAATAAGATAAATAAGACTAGGTCTTTATTTCATGTGATGATTGTGATGATGCTAGATCATCTAGTGTGAGCCCTTCTATGCTACATAAAAGTATTGTTTGGTGATTGTGTACGTCGTATTCATTTATAGACGATAGTACCGACCCGGGATATGAGGAGGAGGAATACTACCAAGAAGAAGAAGTTGAGAACTTCAACCACTTCACTAGTCAAGGCAAGCTAGAACTATGCAAGCTAACACTTGCAAACTTGATAACCTATGCAAGATGCATTAGGCATGCTTTGGTTATGCAACCTTGATTATACCAATCTCAAGTTTTACTTGCAAGCTTTATTATTTTACTTTTACCAAAGTTCTTTACCTTTAGTTAGTGATTTGTGAGTATTGGAAAAATAGGATAGATACCATAAAGAGTATAAAACTAGGCCTAAGTAGTTATATTTAGATGTCATCAAAAGGCATAAAACTAGATTTGGATAGTTATACTTGATTGGCACCCCTCATTAGTGAATACCCAAAACTTTAGTGGCTACTGCTAAGCATAAAAGTTGATCATTTTAGATGGGAATACTTGGTGAAAATGATTATGCAAACCTTGCAATGATGATTCATTCTATTGAAATGTTTTGACATGTGTTGCGAAACACAATGGTTGATGATGAAAATGTTGAGGCATGAGCCTTAGCCCTTTATAAAAACTGATGGTTAGGTTCGGTTGCGATACCATTCCAATTTTACCGTACAACCACAATACCTAATTTGGGTAGGGCTTAACTGGAAGTTTATATGCCTTAGTATGGGTTCCCTGACGGAAAGAGGTTGAGCTGAGGCTACCTCGTGAATGTGAATGTCCACCTATGCAGTGCCGAGGATGGCATATGGCCATGGCTGGGACTCCAAGCTCATAGGGGAGGTGCCTATACTAGAGTGTGTAATTGAAAGGTTATGATTGATTATCCGCATAGTAAGTATGATGATTCAGGGTTATCCCTAACGTATGTATTGAATTTTGTGGTGAAACTGTACCACCTCCACAGACCGTCAAACTATTCGAATAGCCACGTTCGCGGTCATGGACAGTTGGAGTGGCCATACTGTTCCGTTATTAGATGTTTTCAAAATGACTTGTGAATTGAACTATGACCTTAACTTGACCACAATAGGGTTGTGGATATGAAAACTAGGTTCCCACTTAAGTGATTAAATTAGATTCTTTACTTTTGACCTCTTATGAAGTAAACTAGCTTTTTTGCAAATAAACCTAGAGCTTAAGATTCCTACTAGAACTACCTTACTTGTTAGTGATAGTTTGCGAGTACTTAAAGAGTACTCATGGCTTTGTCCCTAGCTATTCCCGTGGCCAGACTATGAGGAGGACTACCAGGAAGATGGACAGTAGGAGGTCTATGACAACTAGGATCATCTCCCATCGTCAGCATTGCCCGTGACTCTGAATATGGAGCCCCTACTATGTTTACTTTCTGCTGCTTTGATTGTATTAAGACTGGATCATGAGATCCTTTATTTGTAAGACCTTTATTATGGTTTCTAATGGATGATGTAGTGTGGTACCAATTCTGTTATGTCTCGCAAAAATGGTAATCCTAGGATTGTCATGTATGGCATAATAGACATCTACGATTAAAAATCTAGGTGTTGACAATCAGTTCAACTGAAAGTATCTTCACCTGTTACGCTTTTACTAGTTACTGTGTTGGTGAAATTTGCCCATTTCTCCTTGGCTTATGATGTGGTACTGAAGCTTTTTAGATGAAATAGCACGGATACTACATAGTGGTAAAACTTGCCCCTTTACCTATACTCAATGATGTAAAAAGAACAGTGCACCACACTGTTCACTACTGAGAGTAAAACTAACTAACTAACCCTTTATTTTATTTTCTTGTTTTTTAGTCTTTGTCTTTAGGTACCAAGAGGAAAGATAGGAAGATCTTTACTAGATGTAGGAATTTAGTTATAAGTGTTTTCTTTATTCTTTGTAATTTACTTATTCCTTTGTAAAAGACCTTGTAATATATATATACTGTTTTGTAATAAAGAATTCTTCTAGTTATTTCCTTTCTTGTAATTCCTTTTTCTATTTCTTTGTTTCCTGTACTTTATTTTCATTCTCTTGTTGTAGAATAACAATAATACTATATGTATATATGTAATAATAAAGATTATCCTTATCCATTATTAAGTCTTATATATTAATCATTTTTTTATTTATTGTAATATTTATCTAACATTAATGAATTCAATAACTCATTTCTTTATTTATAATCTAATGCAAATTTCTTTTGAATTCAATTTAATCATTTGTATTCTCAAATATGAAATGATTCCCCTTGAACACAAAGATACAATAGAGGTCATGTCGGAATATGTCGCACTCGCTCGGATGTTTCCATCAAAATAAGAGAGATCCCGATCCCTTGCTAGCTTCTTTAGATCGCGTGAAAATTATCCAGATTTTCTATGCATGAATGCAATGCACATACCGCATCTCAGCTTATTTCTAAGTTATAATGCTGGGATGTTATAGACTCTCCCCCTTAAAATAAACTTCGCCCCCGAAGTTTGTACTCTCTTTCGTTTCAGAATGAGGTGTTGACTTGTATTGATCACGTCATTTCTCAACTCCATTGTGATCATAATTGGGGATAATTGTGGTATCCCATCTCCAAATCTCTTTCCTTGAATTCTCTTGACAATATCCACTATCGCTTCTAATTTATCCTATGGTTTCTCTTAATATTATCCTTTAGATTATATCCTTACAATCCTCTTTAGAATTGTTTGTGGACACATTTAATCCATTCCGATCAGGCTTTTCTATTACTCTACACTAGTCTATTTTGAAATACTCTCTTTACTTTTAAGGATAACTTACGAGTTGTTTTCTTCTTAAACTAGTCCACTAGGTTTAATCTTTTATATCTCCTTCGATCTTTCATCCAGACATACTCTCAGGAATACTTTATAATGATGCCTTCTTATAGCCTTATGAGAATAAGGCTTAACCTCATCCTAACTTTGTACTTTTTCTACAACCATTAGTGAGAAGGTTGGACAACAACACTTCAGTGTTTATTGTTTAATCTCCCCCTTGGGGTCTCCTAATGGTCTCTAAACATCATGTATAATACCCATTAACTCAATAGTTAGGGTATCGGTCTCTATCTAGCTTATATCTTACCTCTAGAAGGTCTCACAAAAGAATCTGCGGTATATCCACACAATTGTGGATCTCCCAAATAATTCTTCCGACATTACTTGTCTTACTCTTAACCTTTTTGTGCAATGTTTCTCACTGATAACCCCGATTTCATGAAACGTCTCGAAAGTCGTTCACTTTTAATTTTATACTTCTTTATGTCTTTCTTAACTGAGGCCAAGTTTTATGCTCTTTAAACCTTATAAAATGGCATGCTTAGTGTAACATCCCAAAACTTTGATCCACGCTTATCAAGATCCAAATCATCAAACTTTAGGGTTAACAAAAACTTTTCCAAACTAAAAATGAAAGCATTCATGTGTATGTGCATTTAAATTAGGATTTGATTTGAATTGCCATGGTTATGTGATTCTTTGCTTGTAAAATGTTTCTTAGGTGATTTAAACATCATCTACATCATTCCCAAACTTTTCCCAAAGAAGAACAGCTCAAAATGAGTAATTAAAGTGAATGGTCATTTTGGCCAAATTAACTATCATGCCTACTTTGGCTATTCCTAGTACTCAAAACTTAACAGAAACATGGATGGATATTTACACCCCTTGATAGTACACATAATGAGGTACCGAGGCCCACTTTGTGATCTGCAAAAACCTTTCAAATGCTAATTTTAAATGACAGTTTAAAATTAAATCTATTTCATATGGGAAGATCCCACTATTTCAAAAACCACTCAAGCAAGCTCAATTTTCAAAACCCAAGCACCCACAGAGTCTCAAGCTTATTCCTAGCAAACCCACCAAAAATCTTTTCAAAATTCAAAAGTTTTTTCTTGTGGCCATTTAATCAAACACTTGGCAGGCAGGGTTAAACTCTAAACCATAGCTCACTGTTTTGAACAGGGTTTTGCCCCCAAATGATCTTCATTTAATCCCTTTGTCTCCCCAGGGTCTAACCATGCCATTAGCACCCATCCCCTACCCCCTACTGGCAAGGCCATGCCATGCCGAGCTACCCCTCGCCGGCCGACCATGCACTCGCCCCAGCAGACCACTTCCCTCTCTCTCGCCATGTCTAGGAGGTAGCCAGGACCTCACCGCCACCCTCTGTCCCTTCCCCGAGCTAAGCCCAACAGTGGACCACCGAGGAGAGCCCGCGCCCAGTGCCACCGAGCCATGCCGAGCACGCGCCAGAGCGCCGTACCCGCCACGCGTGCACAAGACGCCGCTCGACCGCAGCCCGCGCCCACTGCTCCGACACGACCCAGGGAACACGACGGACACGCCTATTCGCCGCCGAACGCACCACAGCCACCGCTCGCCGTGGACATTGCCGCTTCTGCCGCTCAGAGCGCCAGCTGCCCCCGACCGCATATCACCGCCCCTATGCCCGCATTGAGTTCCTAGAGCACCGCCAGTAGACCGCCTGTCGATCGGCACCCTCAGTCATGCCTCTAGCCGGCCGTAGCCATGTCGCCACCGTCGCCTGCCTATCCCGCTCGGTCTCACCGTCGGGCCTATAAAAGGAGGGCGCCTCCAGCCATTTGAAGCACACCACTCCACTCCCCTCACCTCACTGACCGTTCCCCACCTCTAGCCGGAGCAGCGCGAGCATTTGCTCGCCGAAATTTGGCCAGAGTAGCCCGCAGCAGAGGAGGAAGGGGCGCCGCTGATTGCGACCACCCCCGAAGCTGCCTCGACCGTCCCTGAGCTCGCCGTCGACCACCAATCCATTTGCCCGCCTCGCCGACCTTGCTGGAGCCCTGATATGCCCCCTATGCACCCCCACTGAGCCGCTAGGGTTTGAGCTCGCCGGCGACAGGTCCGTCATCGACGACAAGCCACAACCGTTGATCCCTAGTCTAATCTAACGACCCACATCGCCCGTTACCGCTTCGCGCGTTATGAGCCGCTGACTTGTGGACCCCCCTGTCAGTTGAGCCCCGCGCCACAGAGTGACATTGGGCCGGCCCGTTAGAGTTTCCCGCGCGACCCAGTTAGTTTGAATTAGATTTTCCTATTTAGTTTAAACTTAGTTCTGTCTCTGAGTTTGAAAATCAATTCAGAGAGTTTGACAAATCCAAATTGCATGAAACCAATTTTGCCTGAAAGCCATTGAAATGATCTATCCATGCCCGTTGGATTTAATTTAATTAGAGTTATAGATAACTCCTAGTAAAAATAACAAAACAAAAGCATTTGCACCTTGCAACATTTTTATAAAATCAACTAAGATAGATTTTGAGTTGATTCCAACTCTCAAAAATAACATTTCGCCATACCTATCTGAATATGTACTAATATTAAGGTTTACATGTAGTGTCTTTGGACTAGTACCAAAATAATGCTTTATAGGCATTTCTAGTCACTTTAAATCATTAAATAATGAACTTAAACCAAAGTATTATGATCCAACCTTTAAATATCATTCCCATATGTTAGAATATATGGTGATGACATGTGTCCACATGATCCCATATTTTAAGTCGTGAATATTAAATCTTAGTTAATTTTTCAATGAGTAGAAATTACTTTTCTAAAATAAAAAGGAAGAAACTAGTGAATTAAACTTGTGATGCTTGTGATGATAATAGACCATCAAATGTGTGTCTTAGAATGCTAATTAGACTAGTTAAGTATTGTTTGGTGATTGTGTACTCCGTACGTATTTATAGAAGATAGTATCGACCAAGCTTACGAGGAGGACGAGTGCTACCAAGAAGAAGAAGAAGAAAACTTCAACCACTACACCAACCAAGGCAAGCTAGTCCTATCCAAGTTAACCCTTGCAAGTTGTACTTGCAAGCCACCATTAACAATGCAAGCTAGCACTTGCAAGCTATTGTTAGCAAGCTAGAATTAAGCTAGATGAATGAGAAAGGATGCTTTAAGCATGCTTTGGTCACACCACCTTGACTATTACTACCCCAAGTATTACCTTACAAGCTTTACTTCCTTTAGTTTACACCAAGTCCCTTACTTGTTTTGAAGGTAGCATAAAAAGTATAAAACTTGACCTATTTAGCTAAGCTTTAGATGTCATTCTATGGCATGAGATTGAACCCATCATCTTTCCACCTTAGTGAACACTATTAACTTAGTAGTTTAGAGTAGATAAAAACTTGAGTCACTTTAGATGGGAACACTTGGTGAAAATGAATTATGAAAACCTTGGAATGATGAGTCATTCTATTGAGATATTTTGACAGGTGTTGAGAAAGACAAATGGTATATGATGATGAAAATGTTGAGGCATGAGCCTTAGCCCTTTTATAAAACTGATGGTTGGATTCGGATGCGATACCATTCCAAATTTACCGTAAAACCACACTACCTGAATTGGGTAAGGCTTAGCCGGAAATTTATGTGCATTAGTATTAGTTCCCTCGTGGGAGAGGTTTGAGCTGAGGATACCTCTCAATGTTGTCCACCTATGCAGTGCCCAAGATGACTGATGGTCATGGCTGGGAGGCCATGCTCATAGGAGAGGTGCTTATACTAGGATGTGTAAAGGGAAGGTTATGTTTGATTATCTGCATACTAAGTATGATGATTCAGGGTTATCCCTGACAGATGTATCGAATCTTGTGGTGAAACTGTACCACCTCTGCAGAGTGTCAAACTATTCAATAGTCGTCATGGTTATGTACAGTTGGAATGGCCATACTGTTTCGTTGTCAGATGTTTTCCAAACAACTTATGAAATGAATGATGAATCTTGACTTGACCACAACAGGGTTGTGCTTATGATATTAGCTTCCAACTTAAATGATTCTAGAATTTTAGTTTATCTTTCTTTGCTTCAGAACTTAGCTTAGGTTTCAAACTTAACCTTATAGTTAAACATAGAGTTAGCACTTGACTTAGAACTATGTTACTTGTTAGTGGTAGTTTGCGAGTACTCATGGCTTTTGTCCCTGGCTATTCTCATGGCCATACTATGAAGGAGACTATCAAGATGATGGCCAGCAGGATGGCTACGATAACTAGGATTATCTACCTTCGTCAGCATTGGTTGTGCCCCTGAAGATGGACCCCACCGCTACGCTTATCTTTTATTTCCGCTGCTTGTTGTATTTAGACTGGATCATGAGATCCTTATTTGTGTAAGACCTTATGTATGGTTTTTAATGCATGATGTACTGTGATATCCAATCCGTTATGTCTCGCAAAAATGGTAATCCTGGGATTGCGAGGTATGGCATAACGGGCATCTGGGATAAAAAATCCGGGTGTTGACAAGTTGGTATCAGAGCCATCCTGACCATAGGAGACCCTAGTTAGAATGGACGTCCGAACAAAAACTTGGTTTCAAAACCAAAGTGAGTATTTACGAAAAACTATTTCCTCTCTTATCCTTGGGAATTCTTTCTTTCTCAAAAATTCATGTTCCTCAAAATTCTTACATTACTACTTAAATTTGACACACTTGATCACTTCACTAATTTCCTCATCCTTAATTCTTGTAGATGGAGACTCAGTTTAGCAAGTTTTACCAGTTGGGAAACGGAGGTCAACTGATCTTCGAGAGGTATCTGGATTCACTGTCGGAGTTCTTGGGACGCCCACATCCGGAGTTTCTTGGAGCTCAACCTCCAGGACCCCCAAGAGGAGACCTAGAGTGGCTAGTCACCGCGGATCTTAGAGGAAGTATTGAAGCACCAACTTCTGGGAGAATTCAGTTCTCCGTGAGAGAGAACAACTAGCTAGATGGATTAGCCAGGGCAATGCATGAAGCTCTCGCACGTCTATGTGCCCTCAGCATCAACAAAATCCAAGGAACCCGTTTTGCCCACTATGCAAGACGTGACTTCATGGGAATGCCGATGGAGATGCCAAGTCATCCAGAGTTAAGGCGACTAATCTTGACTTCTTGCTGCATTACAGACAACAGGAACTAGACAATGCCTGAGAGTTAGCCAACCAGAACCGTGCCATTGCCGACCAGAAGGCCTAGACTTTCGCACTGCTCGTCCAGGATCGCCAGTATCTTCGCCGCCAATGTGCCAAGAAGGATCGCACCATCGCCCGTCTTTGCAAGAAGGTGGCCGACCTCGAGAAGACCGTCAAGGAGCAGGAAGGTTAGCTTGCCGCCAAGGAAGAAGAAGATTAGGGTGAAGACATCCAGGGAGACATGGATTCTTACCTCAGCAATGATGATGACTTTCTGGAGGAGGAGGATGTGGACTTCTACACTGATGATGAGGACTCTGACTTCATCGACAATGAGTAGATGCACTAGAGCACTGTCGTAGCATGAGTTGTATCGGTCCCACTATATCGTAGCTTGTAGAATGGTTCTTCAAACCATCTGTTTTCCTTTGTTTGTTGTGGTGTGTGTTGTATCGTGTGTTTGCCTGCATGAATGAAATGGAGTTAGTTGAAAACCTGAGTCTAACTCAAAGTTTTAGCTTTGAAACCAAAAACCATGAACCTTAGAATTTCCCTCTTACCCCTATATCTATCTCAATCCTCAGATGACTCGTGGAAACCAAGGAGGGAGCAGCTCGTCGCAGGACCCAATGCTGCAGATCTTGCAGAATCTCATCGCCGACCGTGAAGCAAGCAGGGCAGAACATCAAGTCAACTTAGCAACACTATAGCAGATCGCCCAGATGGCTCTCAACAACCAAGGACATGGAAATCAGGATCACCATGGATCCAAACTCAAAAAAATTCAGAATACCAATCCCCCAATCTTCAACCAATCTGAAAACCCATTAGATGCTGACGACTGGTTGCAGACGATGGAAAACAACCTCGAAGTTGTAGGAGTTGATGAAAATGAGAAAGTTCTCTTCGCCACCCACTATCTAGCGGGAGATGCAAGAGCTTGGTGGAATAGCATCCGCAATATGAACCATGGTCAAGTGATGACATGGGAAGCATTCAAAGTCAAGTTCAGTCGCACCCACGTGCCGCAAGGTCTCGTCAACAGGATGAGAGATGAATTCTGCGAATTGAAGCAAGGAAGAATGACTGTGGTAGAATACCGTGAAAGATTCCTGTCACTTGCCAGATATGCACCTGATGAAATCAACACGGAGGCCAAAAAGAAGGAGAGATTCTTGAACGGACTGCATGATGAGATGTAGACTATCCTCGTCAACATCCGTTTTCAGGATCTCGAAGAGCTAGTCGACTCTGCCATTCAGATGGAAGGGAAGATTAATCAGGCAAACGACAATCGCAAACATCGTATGATGCAGCAATCAGGATCCAGCAGTCACCAGAAGTACCGTCCCAACCCCTCACCAAGATATGCACCAAGGAACAACTGACCCCCAATGTCTCGCCCAAGCTACCCCAACCGTAGCGGAGGCAATGTGAAGTCCAGAGGAAACCATCCCAACTCCGGCAATGCCAACAATTTCACCCGTGCCCCTCCCAAGAGCAATAACAACAACAACAACAACACTGCACCCAGAACTGGCAGCAATGATGTGCCTGTCGCAGTCAAGGATAAGTCCCAGATCACTTGTTTCGAGTGTGGAGTGAAGGGTCACTACTCCAATGAGTGTCCCAAGAAGACTACAGCCAATGCCAATGTGAATGCCCCAACTCAATAGCAGCGTCGTGTTCAACCAGGAAGAAGATTTTCCCCAGGGAACCCTCACAACCGCAACGGTTATCTCTTCCACATGAACGCAGAAGAAGCCTAGGAAGCGCCAGATGTAGTGTTGGGTATGTTTTCTGTCAACTCAGTTTTAGCAAGAGTATTGTTTGATTCGGGAGCATCGCATTCATTTGTCACCGAAGAATTTGCATCCACTAGTAAGATTCACCCAACCAACCTAAAGCATGTCATGATAGTTCAAATCCCCGGTTCAACTACAAAAGCTAGAAAAATTTGCAAAGTTGTGCCTATCAGAATACATGGGATAGATTTTTATGCCAACCTAATTGTACTTGGTACCAAAGGTTTGGAAGTAGTACTAGGTATGTACTAGATGTCAAGGCATAAAGGACTGATAGACTGTGCTAAGAAAGCCATCACCACGACCAGTAGTTCTAGAGTAACAGTAGAGCATATCTCTGAAACCTTACCCTGTCGATTCAAGTGCAACAAGAGTCTAGCCCTACCCACCATAGACCAAGTCAGAGTAGTCTGTGAATACCCTGACGTATTCCCAGATGAATTACCAGGTATGCCCCCGGATAGGGATATTGAGTTCATTATCGAACTAATCCCCGGAACCGGACCCATAGCCCAGAGACCCTATAGCATGAACCCCTCAGAGTTAGTGGAACTGAAGAAGCAGTTAGATGCCATGTTAGCAACCGGCTTGATTCAGCCAAGCGCATCGCCATGGAGATCACCAGTGTTATTCATCGACGAGAAAGATGGAGGCAATCGTCTGTGTATAGATTACAGAAAGTTGAATGACGTCACCATCAAGAACAAGTACCCCTTGCCAAAGATAGAGGATCTATTTGACCAGTCGACTAGAGCCCAGGTATTCTCAAAGATTGATCTTAGGACTAGTTATCACCAACTTAAGATTCGTGCAACGGATATTCCGAACACCGCCTTTACTACTCTCTATGGTTTATACGAGTATACGGTTATGTATTTTGGATTAACCAACGCCCCTGCTTATTTCATGAATCTCATGAATAAGATCTTTATGAATTTCCTAGATAAGTTTGTAGTTGTATTTATCGACGACATCCTTATCTACTCCAAGTCAGAAGAAGAGCATGAGCAACATCTGAGAATCATCCTAGAAACCCTGAGAGAGCATCAGTTATATGCCAAGTTCAGCAAGTGTGAGTTTTGGCTGAAAGAAGTAGGATTCCTAGGACATATTGTGTCTACCGGAGGAGTCTCTGTTGATCCTGCCAAGATCAAAGATGTCGAAGAATGGGAAGCTCCAACCACTCAAACCCAAGTCCGTGCATTTCTCGGATTAGCGGGATACTACCGCAAGTTCGTAGAAGGATTCTCGAGCATCGCCCGACCCATGACCCAATTATTGAAGGACAAGAAGTTTGAATGGACTGACAAATGTGAAGCCAGTTTCCAGGAGTTGAAGAAGAGATTGATATCAGCCCCAATATTAATCATGCCAGACATCAAGAAGCCGTTTGATGTATATTGTGATGCATACAAGATTGGTCTAGGATGTGTATTGGTGCAAGAAGGTAAAGTCATCACGTATCTGTCTCGACAACGGAAGCAGCATGAGCATAACTATCCGACCCATGATCTTGAGCTAGCAGTTGTGGTTCTAGCATTGAAGACATGGCGTCATTATTTGATGGGTAATCGCTATGAGATTTACTCAGATCACAAGAGTTTAAAGTATATTTTCACTAAGAAGGAGCTGAATATGAGGCAAAGAAGATGGATAGAGTTAATCAAGGATTATGACCTTGACTTTCACTATCACCCCGGCAAGGCCAATGTGGTAGCGGATGCTCTTAGCAGATTACCGTGTCGGCTAAATACCATGATCAAGGAGAAGCAACCAAGTTTATATGAAGAGTTGGAGCAGTTTAGGACTGAATTAGTTAGCCAAGGATTCTTAGCTAGCATTGAACTTCAACCCACTTTGATTAGCCAAATCAAGGAATCCCAGAAGGGGAATGAAAGTATCGACGGAATCAAACATCGTATTGGTACAGGAAAGGTACCTGGATTCACTAAAGATGAAGAAGGAGTACTGTGGTACAAAGGACGTATCTGTGTGCTAGCAGATTCGGAGCTGAAGGAAGTTATCATGAAGGAAGCTCGTGATACTCTTTATTCTATCCACCCCGGAGGAACAAAGATGTATCAGGATTTGAAAGAGCAATTTTGGTGGCACAAGATAAAGAGAGAAATCGGAAGCTACATCGCCAAGTGTGATATCTGTCAAAGAGTCAAAGCAGAGCATTAGAGACCTGCATGATTGTTGCAACCATTGCAGATTCTGGAATGGAAATGGGATTCCATAGGAATGGACTTTATCACCGGTTTGCCTACTTCTAGTAGGGGAAATGACTCAATTTGGGTCATAGTTGATAGACTGTCCAAGGTAGCTCACTTCATACCTGTCAAGACAACCTACCAGAGTGCAAAACTAGCAGAACTATACATTGCTAGGATTGTTAGTCTGCATGGAACTCCCAAGACCGTATTAGATCGAGGAACCTAGTTTACCTCGAGATTTTCGCAGAAAGTTCAGGAAGGATTAGGAACCAAGTTGAACTTCAGTACCGCTTATCACCCGCAAACTGATGGATAGACTAAGAGAGTCAACCAGATCCTAGAGGATATGCTTAGAGCTTGTGTGTTGGAATACAGATCAAAATGGGAAGACTGCCTGCCTTTCGCAGAATTCTCATATAACAACAGTTATCAAGCTAGTTTGCAGATGGCACCATTTGAATTCCTATATGGAAGAAAGTGTCGTACCCCTTTGAATTGGTCGCAAGTAGGAGAGAGTCAGACCTTTGGAACCGGCATTCTCTGAGAAGCAGAAGAGAAAGTTCACAAAGTCCGTGAGCACCTCAAGACCGCTCAATCCAGACAGAAGAGTTATGCTGACAAGAGAAGGAGAGACCTGACTTTCAATGTCGGAGATTTTGTATATCTCAATGTTTCACCATTGAAGGGAACTCAACGCTTTAGTCTGAAGGGAAAGTTAGCCCCCAGATATATCGGACCTTTCAAGATTCTGAACCGTCGAGGAGAAGTATCATATCAGCTGGAACTGCCTGAAGAGATGTCATCCATCCACAATGTGTTCCATATCTCATTACTTCGCAAATGTTTGGAAGTGCCCGAGAAGACTGAAGTTTTCAAGAACATCGATCGCAGAGCTGTAGAGATCAACAATGACCTGACCTATCAGGAAGTGCCCATACATACCTTAGAAGAAGCCTACGGAACCACCAGAACCCGGAGCATCAAGTTTCTCAAGATTCAGTGGAGCAACCATACCGAGGAGGAAGCCACTTGGGAGCACGAAGATTATATTAGGACAGAGTTCCCAGATCTCTTTAGTTCCTAGTTTTCTTTGTAAATCTCAGGACGAGATTTTTTTAAGGGGGGAAGGTTTGTAACATCCCAAAACTTTAATCCAAGCTTATCAAGATCCAAATCATCAAACTTTAGGGTTAACAAAAACTTTTCCAAATTAAAAATGAAAGCATTCATGTGTATGTGCATTTAAATTAGGATTTGATTTGAATTGCCATGGTTCTGTGATTCTTTGCTTGTAAAAATGTTTCTTAGGTGATTTAAACATCATCTACATCTTTCCCAAACTTTTCCCAAAGAAGAACAACTCAAAATGAATAATTAAAGTGAATGGTCATTTTGGCCAAATTAACTATCATGCCTACTTTGGCTATTCCTAGTACTCAAAACTTAATAGAAACATGTGTGGATCTTTACACCCCTTGATAGCACACATAATGAGGTACCAAGGCCCACTTTGTGATCTGCAAAAACCTTTCAAATGCTAATTTTAAATGACAGTTTAAAATTGAATCTATTTCATATGGGAAGATCCCACTATTTCAAAAACCACTCAAGCAAGCTCAATTTTCAAAACC
This sequence comes from Avena insularis, assembly GCA_023614405.1. Taxonomy (NCBI): domain Eukaryota; kingdom Viridiplantae; phylum Streptophyta; class Magnoliopsida; order Poales; family Poaceae; genus Avena; species Avena insularis. The sequence goes on from CM042692.1 coordinate 230,400,850, forward strand.
CAAGCACCCACCGAGTCTCAAGCTTATTCCTAGCAAACCCACCAAAAATCTTTTCAAAATTCAAAAGTTTATTTCTTGCGGCCATTTAATCAAACACTTGGCAGGCAGGGTTAAACTCTAAACCATAGCTCACTGTTTTGAACAGGGTTTTGCATCCGAATGATCTTCATTTAATCCCTTTGTCCCCCCAGGGTCTAACCATGCCATTAGCACCCATCCCCTACCCCCCTACTGGCAAGGTCATGCCATGCCGAGCCACCCCTCGCCGGCCGACCATGCACTCGCCCCAGAAGACCACTTCCCTCTCTCTCGCCATGTCTAGGAGGTAGCCAGGACCTCACCGCCACCCTCTGTCCCTTCCCCGAGCCAAGCCCAATAGTGGACCACCGAGGAGAGCCCACGCCCAGTGCCACCGAGCCGTGCTGAGCACGCGCCAGAGCGCCGCACCCGGCATGCATGCACAAGCCGCTGCTCGACCGCAGCCCACGCCCACCGCTCCGCCATGACCCAGGGAACACGACAGACACGCCCATTCGCCGCCCAACACACCACAGCCACCGCTCGCCATGGACATTGCCGCTTCTGCCGCTCAGAGCGCCAGCTGCCCTAGACCGCATACCACTTCCCCTATGCCCACATTGAGTTCCTAGAGCACCGCCAGGAGACTGCCTGTCGATCGCCACCCTCAGCCATGCCTCTAGCCGACTGTAGCCATGTCGCCACCATCGCCTGCCCATCCTGCTCGGTCTCACCATCGGGCCTATAAAAGGAGGGTGCCCCCAGCCATTTGAAGCACACCACTCCACTCCCCTCACCTCACTAACCGTTCCCCACCTCTAGCCGGAGTAGCACGAGCACTTGCTCCCCAGAATTTGGCCGGAGTAGCCCGCAGCAAAGGAGGAAGGGGCGCTGCTGATTGCGACCACCCCCGGAGCTGCCTCGACCGTCCCTGAGCTCGTCGTCGACCACCAATCCATTTGCCCGCCTCGCCGACCTTGCTAGATCCCTGGTATGGCCCCTATGCACCCCCACCGAGACGCTAGGGTTTGAGCTCGCCGGCGATAGGTCCGTCGTCGATGACAAGCCACAGTCGTTGATCCCTAGTCTAATCTAACGGCCCACATCGCCCCTTACCGCTTCGCGCGTTATGAGCCCCGTGCCGCGGAGTGACACTGGGCCGGCCCGTTAGAGTTTCCCGCGCGACCCAGTTAATTTGAATTAGATTTTCCTATTTAGTTTAAACTTAGTTCTGTCTCTGAGTTTGAAAATCAATTCAGAGAGTTTGACAAATCCAAATTGCATGAAACAAATTTTTCCTGAAAGGTATTGAAATGATCTATCCAAGCCGGTTGGATTTAATTCAATTAGAGTTATAGATCTCTCCTAGTAAAAATACCAAAACAGAAGCATTTGCACCTTGCAACATTTTTATAAAATCAACCAAGACAGATTTTGAGTTGATTCCAACTCTCAAAAATCACATTTCACCATACCTATCTGAATATGTAATAATATTAAGGTTTACAAGCAGTGACTTTGGTCTACTACCAAAATAATGCTATATAGGCATTTCTAGTCACTTTAAATCATTAAATAATGAACTTAAACCAAAGTAATTATGATCCAACCTTTAAATCTCATTCCCATATGTTAGAATATGTGGTGATGAAATGTGTCCACATGATCCCATATTTTAAGTGGTGAATATTAAATCTTAGTTAATTTTTCAATGAGTAGAAATAAAAAGGAAGAAACTAGTGAATTAAACTTGTGATGCTTGTGATGATAATAGACCATCAAATGTGTGTCTTAGAATGCTAATTAGACTAGTTAAGTATTGTATGGTGATTGTGTACTCCGTATGTATTTATAGAAGATAGTACGGACCAACCTTATGAGGAGGAGGAGTGCTACCAAGAAGAAGAAGAAGAAAACTTCAACCACTGCACCAACCAAGGCAAGCTAGTCCTATCCAAGTTAACCCTTGCAAGTTGTACTTGAAAGCCACCATTAACAATGCAAGCTAGCACTTACAAGCTATTGTTAGCAAGCTAGAATTAAGCTAGATGAATGAGCAAGGATGCTTTAAGCATGCTTTGGTCACACCACCTTGACTATTACTACCCCAAGTATTACCTTACAAGATTTACTTCCTTTAGTTTACACAAAGTCCCTTACTTGTTTTGAAGGTAGCATAAAAAGTATAAAACTTGACATATTTAGCTAAGCTTTAGATGTCATTCTATGGAATGAGATTGAACCCATCATCTTTCCACCTTAGTGAACACTCTTAACTTAGTAGTTTAGAGAAGATAAAAACTTGAGTCACTTTAGATGGGAACACTTCGTGAAAATGAATTATGAAAACCTTGGAATGATGAGTCATTATATTGAGATGTTTTGACAGGTGTGTTGAGAAACACATATGGGTTATGATGATGAAAATGTTGAGGCATGAGCCTTAGCCCTTTTATAAAACTGATGGTTGGATTCGGATGCGATACCATTCCAAATTTACCGTACAACCACACTACCTGAATTGGGTAAGGCTTAGCTAGAAATTTATGTGCATTCGTATTAGTTCCCTCGCGGGAGAGGTTTGTGCAAGATGACTGATGGTCATGGTTGGGAGGCCATGCTCATAGGAGAGGTGCTTATACTAGGGTGTGTAAAGGGAAGGTTAGTTTGATTATCTGCATACTAAGTATGATGATTCAGGGTTATCCCTGATAGATGTATCGAATCTTGTGGTGAAAGTGTACCACCTCTGCAGAGTGTCAAACTATTCGAATAGCCGCGTCCGCGGTTATGGACAGTTGGAATGGCCATACTATTTCGTTGTCAGATGTTTTCCAAACAACTTATGAAATGAATGATGAATCTTGACTTGACCACAACAGGGTTGTGCTTATGATATTAGCTTCCCAACTTAAGTGATTCTATAATTTTACTTTATCTTTCTTTGCTTCAGAACTCAGCTTAGGTTTCAAATTTAACCTTATAGTTAAACATAGAGTTAGCACTTGACTTAGAACTATATTACTTGTTAGTGGTAGTTTGCGAGTACTTAAAGAGTACTCATGGCTTTTGTCCCTGGCTATTCTCATGGCCAGACTATGAAGGAGACTATCAAGATGATGGCCAGCAGGACGGCTATGATAACTAGGATTATCTACCTTTGTCAGCATTGCATGTGCCCCCACCGCTACGCTTATCTTTTATTTCCACTGCTTGTTGTATTCAGACTGGATCATGAGATCCTTATTTGTGTAAGACCTTGTGTATGGTTTGTAATGGATGATGTACTGTGATATCCAATCCATTATGTCTCGCAAAAATGGTAATCCTGGGATTGCGAGGTATGGCATAACGGGCATATGGGATTAAAAATCCGGGTGTTGACAGTTAGCATGGCGTTGGGGCGGCATGGCACTAGCGCCAGGGGCTAGAGATAGGGTTGGTTTTGGTCTGGTTGGACTTGGGGGAGACAAGGATGATCAATGCACACCAAATGGCTCGACAAGATTTGATCAAAAATAGTAATAGTTAGGCTAATTTGATTCTGCCCACAAGGTGTTTGACAAAATGGCCGAAAGAAACTTTTGTTTGAATTTTGGGCTGATTTTTGGTGGAGTGTTGTATCTTATGCTTGAGCTTCTAGGCGTGCTTGGGTTTTGAAAGTGGAGTTCATTTGAGTGGTTTTTGAATAAGTGTGATCTATACATATGAACTACATTCAAATTTCAAATGTCATTTAAATTTAGTGTTTGAAAGTTTTTAGGGTGAAACAAAGTGGGCCTTGGTACATTACTACTTGTACTAGCAAGGGGTGCAAAGAACAACAATTGTTTCTGTTAAGATTTGAGTTCTAGGAATGGACAAAGTAGGCATGGTGATTAAAATGGCACAAATGACCATTTCCTTATTTTATTCATTTTGATTTGTTTTTCTTTGGGATTTGTTTGGGAATGATCTACATGATGTTTATTTCACCTTATAATCATTTTACAACGAATGGATCACTCAAACATGGCAATTCAAAACAACTCCTAAATTAAATGCACACACATATGAATGCTTAATCATTTTAAAAAGGAAAAAAATTTGTTAACTCTAAATTGGGTAGATTTGATCTTGATTAACCTTGGATTAAGTTTTGGGATGTTACATGGATACACCCCACTTGGGTGAATCTGAGAGGATCATGTGTAAAACAACACATGATCATCTAAGAATTTGCATGTGATCGTTTGAATAACTCACCACACAGGTTGCTTGCTGCTTCTGTGATGGGGTTGCTTGTGGTTTGATCTTGTGGATTGGTTCTTGCTGGCTTGATCTTGGCCTACACCTCCTGGTGATGCTCCTGCTCCTCCTAGTCACCTGTGATCTGGAACTTTCCCTTGCTATCCTCCTGCACCACCCCCTCCTTATGTCACCATCTTGTGGTGATCAGGTGATTGATTTGGTAGAGTGGCTGGTGGTTTTGTTAAGGATTTGGCAAGCTCAATGAACTTTGAGTGTGTGCTTGAGAAGGAGAAATGGGTTGCCTATAGCTGTGCTTCGACAGAGTGCTCTGTTTAAGTGCTTGTACTACTGCTGCTATCTTGACAGCACACTCCATGCATTTTGGTGACTGAGCTATATGGCTGTGTGGTCTGGTTGTGTGGATAAGTTCAAGTGAAAGTATCTTCACCTGTTACCCTTTTACTAGTTACTGTGTTGGTGAAATTTGCCCCTTTCCCCTTGGATTATGATGTGGTACTGAAGCTTTTTAGATGAAAAAGAACAGATACTACATAGTGGTGAAACTTGCCACTTTACCTATACTCAATGATGTAAAAAGAACAGTGCACCACATTGTTCACTACTGAGAGTAAAACTAACTAACTAACCCTTTATTTTATTTTCTTGTTTTTTTAGGCTTTGTTTTCAGGTACCAAGAGGAAAGACATGAAGATCTTTACTGGATGTAGGAATTAAGTTATAAGTGTTTTATTTATTCTTTTCTAATTTACTTATTCCTTTGTAAATGACATTGTAATATATATATTGTCTTATAATAAAGAATTCTTTTAGTTATTTCCTTTCTTGTAATTCCTTTTTCTATTTATTTGTTTCATGTACTTTATGTTCATTCTCTTATTGTAGAAGAACAATAATACTATATGTATATATGTAATAATAAAGATTATCCTTATCCATTATTAAGTCTTAATTAATCATTTTGTTTATTTATTGTAATATTTATATAACATTAATGAATTCAATAACTCATTTCTTTATTTTTAATCAAATGCAAATTTCTTTTGAATTCAATTTAATCATTTGTATTCTCAATTATGAAATGATTCCCCTTGAACACAAAGATACAGTAGAGGTCATGTCGGAATCTATCGCACTCGCCCGGATGTTTCCATCAGAACAAGAGAGATCCAGATCCCTTGCTAGCTTCTTTAGTTCGCGCAAAAATTATCCATATTTTCTATGCATGAATGCAATGCACTAATATTTCTAAGTTATAATGCTGGGATGTTACACATGGACACGTTATCATAAACTATGGAAAACATATTGCCATGACCTTGGTCATCTCGTTTGAAACCCATGGATGTTCATACATGGTACGCCATATTATGAAACAGGTTTCTTCGAAAGTTGTCAAGTTTTAGCATACTTTTTCATGGAAACTAGGCAGTGAATAGAACAAAATACTCTACGAAAGAACGACATTGCTTCAATTTTTATATATTTTATTTGGATTTTTCTTTCAAAAGGTCCCAAATTTGGTTACATTAGCATTCATATCAAGAAGTTGAGGGGTTGTTTGGTTAAGCTTATCTATCGCTTTTAGCTTTATTTTATAAGCCACTTTAGATTTTTTTGGCTCATACCATCATTAAACTATGTCAGAGTAAGAGCTAAAAAAACAAAGCCAAAAACATGTTCCGGCCTTTATAAGCCAAAAATCAAATGCCAGAATTAGAGCCCAACCAAACAGCGCCTAAATCTCACGGAACTCTTGGTATTTGTCCCTTATTTTAGTACTTGGGTACCTTCAATTGCATTTAACAAAAAATATGACCATGCAGGGTATTATCGACTTGTAGATCAACTTTTGAGATGCTTTCATTAAATTGCAGTAAGGCCATTCTATTCCACGAATATAACCATAAAGTTTGAACATATTATTGAGAATTCACAGAATGCTAAAACATAAACTCTAAACTCCTAAACCATGACCAAGCAGGTACCACGCACTTGTATATAAAATTTTGAGATACTTTTGTCAAATTGGGAACACCATTCTATTCCACCAATATAAGCATAAAGCTTGGATATTATTGAAAATTCCCGAAACCCTTAACCCTAAACCCATATCCTAAACCCCTAAACCCTAAAACCCTGACCAAGCACGTAGCATGGACTTATATATCAAAATTTGAGATACTTTCATTAAATTTGGTAACACCATTCAACTTGACGAATATAAGCATAAATCTTGAGCATTATCAAAATCACCTAAACCCTAAAAAACCCTAAAACCTAAACCCAAATAAACCATAAACACAAAACCCTCAACCCATAAATCCTAACCAAGTAGGTATCATGCACTTATAGATCAAAATTTGAGATACTTTCAATGAATTAGGTAATGCCATTCTATTCAACAAATATAACCATAAAGATTGAGAATTATTGAAAATTCGCTAAACCCCCTAAACCCTATACAATCCATAAAACCTAAATCGTATAACCCAAAAACCCTAAACCCTCGACCCATAAACCCTAACAAAAATGAAGTACTATGCACTTATAGATCAAAATCTAAGACACTTTCATTAAATTGCGGTAATACCATTCTATTCCATGAATATAACCATAAAAGCTTGAACATCGACCCTGGCAGATGAGGTATCATGCACTTGTAGATCAAAATGTTACATATACTTTCATTAAATTGTGCTAATGTCATTCCATTCCATGAATAAATATAAGCATAAAGCAGCTTGAACATTATTGAAAATTCCCCAAAAACCTAAACCCTAAAACCCTTAAACCCATAAACCCTAAAACTTCATCCCCTCAATCCCTTACCAAGTGGGTATCATGCACTTATAGATCAAAATCCGAGATACTTTCATTAAATTCCGATAACACCATTGTATTCCATGAATATATAAGCATATATATAAAGCTTAAACATTATTATTGAAAATTCCCTAACACTAAAACCTAGACAACCCTAACCCTCAATCCTGAACCCTAAACCCTAAATACCGAACCTTAAACTCCTAAACCCTAAAACCTAAAATCCTAAACCATATACCATAAACCCTAAACCCCTAAACCCTCAACCCAAAAACCTGAACCTAAACCCCAGGCTATATATATCTTGTGCCAAAACTAGAGAAGTGGGAATTTGAGCCAAACTTATTTGTAGTTTCCTCACGACAAAAGCCAATGTCGTCGGTTGAAAAATTGAAAATAACTTCAAATTCAGAAGCTTCCTTTGTAAATAATATTTTAAATGCCAATAATACGCACCAATCTACCAAATATACGGAAATGTTGTTATGAACTATAGCAAAGATATGGCCATGACCCTGGTCATCTATTTTGAAAGCCATGCATATTCATACATGGTATGCCATATATTGTATTAAAGACATTATTATCGATTGGGGCTTTTAAAATAACTTCAATTATGGAAGTTCTTTTTGTAAACAATGTTTAAATGCTAATATGCACCAATCTACCAAACATGGTTACATTTATCATGAAGTATGGTAACACATATGGCCTTGACATTGGTCATCTAGTTTTAGAAAGTCATGAATGTTCAAACATGGTACCCCATATTGTGAAATGAGTTTTTTCAAGAGTTATCAAATTTTATATATTTTTCATGGAAATTATTTTATGCACACAGTGAGACACCAACAAAAAAAATAATGGTTGTATTTCGTTTCATATTTTGTTTCTTTATTTTTTTAAAAATGGCCCAAATTTGGTGTCATTACCATTCATATCAAAAAGTTGAAATCTTGCAAAACTCTCGGTGGTTCTCTAATATTTGACTAACTCGGTACCTTTAAATTATTTTTAAAAAGTCAAGAGCAAGCTATATCACACACTTACTTTAAATTCACAAAAGGTCATTTTATTGCACATCTTTAGCTAGGAAGCTTGGAAATTCATGAAAATAGGATATTAACCATCAAATTTGGAATATCCTTTTGTAAACAATTGCTTGAAATGCCAATATGCACCGATCTTCCAAATATGGACATGTTTGTAAGCTTGATTGGCGAATATTCTTTAATGTACTGAGTAGTACAAAACATGGACACGGTGCAAAAAATATGGCTGTGACCTTGCTCCTCTTGTTTGAAAGGCTTGAATTAATGTTCATTATTTCGATAGACGTCTACAGACTCATTAAATGCTGGAAGCATAGAGGCCTCTGGGTATATCTAACGGCGACAACATCCCAAGTGGGAGTAGCGTACCTTGAAGCTTCAACTTCAAAATATCAACAGAGCGCCGAAATATCCTGCGCATCCATTCAAACATCCAGCCCCAAAAATTATTTTTTGCACAAATTTAGCCTAGAAGCTTGAAAGGCATTATACATTATGTGAAAAATGGGGTAGGTGGCATTTTGAGCCATCATCTTTGTAGTTTGTAACATCCCAAAACTTTAATCCAAGTGATCAAGATCAAATCCACCCAATTTAGGGTTAACTAAAACTTTTTCTATTAAAAAATCTTTAAGCATTCATAAGTGTATGCATTTAATTAGGAGTTGTTTTGAATTTCCATGTTTGAGTGATCCATTGATTGTAAAATGACTCAAAGGTGAATTACACATCATCTAAATCATCCCCAAGCAAATCCCGAAGAAAAAGAAATCGCAAAGTATTAAATAAGCAAATGGTCACTTTTGCCATTTTAATCACATAGCCCACTTTGGCTGTTTCTAGCACTCAAATATTAACAGAGACAATTGTGGATCTTTGCACCCCTTGCTAGTACAAGTAGTGATGTACCAAGGCCCACTTTGTTTCATCCCAAAAACATTCAAACTCTAAATTTAATTGACATTTGAAAATTGAACTTAGTTCATATGTATAGATCACACTTTTTCAAAAACCACTCAAATGAACTCCATTTTAAAATCCCAAGAAAACCTAGATGCTTAAGTATGAGATGAATCACTCCACCAAAAATCAGCTCAAAATTCAAATAAAACTTTCATGCGGCCATTTGATCGAACAGTTGGCATGCAGATAAAAAGTGGCCTAACTAATACTGTTTAGGAGAAAATCTTGTCGAGGTGTGCATTGATCACCTTGGTCTCCCCCAGGCCCAACCAGACCAAAACCACCCCTATCCCTAGCCCCTGGCGCCAGTGCCATGCCGCCCCGATGCCATGCTCGCTGGCCAAACGCGGGCAACGATCACCAGACCGCGCCACGCCGTTCCAGCTTGCCCACTAGCATCGCCTAACCCTACCGCCTCTCCCTATCCACCCCTCCATCGCTACAAGCCCCTGGACCACCTCAGCGCAGTGCCGTCCTTTCTCTTTCTGAGCAGCCAGAGTGCGCCAGAGCACGATTGCCGCCAGCACGCCTCAGACCATGCCCCGACACCCAATCGCGCACGCCGCTCCGCCATCAACCCAGCACACCGCCAGACACAGTCGTGCACCACCGCATGACCCACAGTCACCGGGAGCCGCGTCGAGCACCGCCTCTGTCCCTTAGAGCGCGGGAAGCCCCCGAACATTAGGCACTGCCCGTAGCCGCGACGTTGCACCGTAGCTGACCGCCAGGAGTCCGCCCATCGTCCGCCTACCTCGCCCACGCCGGTAGCCCCCTGTTTCACCGTCACCGACGAGCCGCGCCCATGCCTCACTGCCCCGTCGTCGAGCCTATATAAGGAGGCCACCCTAGCACCATTTCTTCACACCATCTCACTCCCCTCTCTCCACTGACCGTTCCCCTCTCTTGCCGGAGCCGCTCGAGCCGTTGTTCACTGGAATTCCACCGAGGTAGCCGCTGCAGAGGACCTCAGCCCCTGCTGCGACTTTGCCTGAGCCCGCCGTTATCCACCAGTTCATTTGCCCGCCTCGTCGCACTAGCTGGAGCCCTGGTACGTCCCAGTAGACCCCCACCAACCGTTTAGGGTTCAGTCTCGCCGGTGACGAGTCCATCGTCGACGACGACCGTGAGCCGTCGATCTGTGTTCTAATCGTGTGGCCTAGATTGTCCCGTACCACTTCGGGTTTTAAGTGCCGCTGACATGTGGGACCCCCCTATCAGTCACCTTCTGCGCCGCGGAGCATCACTGGGCCAGCCCAATTAGTTTCTCGCCTAAGCCCATAGATTCAAATACAGGTTTTTCTATTTATATTTAGAATGAATTCTGTCCCTTAGTTTAAAAATCATTTTAGGAAGATTTAGTGAACCAAGCTGAGTGATTTCAATTTTGTTGGAAAGATACTGAAAATCTCTATCCAAGCCCGTTGGATTTAAATATTTTAGAGTTAGAGATCTCTCCTAGTTAAAATAATAAGACAGAAGCTTTTGCACATTCAAAGATTTTTATAAAATCAACCATAATATCTTTTGCGTTGATTCTAACTCTCAAAAATCACATTTAACCATACCTATCTAAATATGTAATAATATTTAAGTTTGCATGCAATGACTTTGGACTAGTACCAAAATAATGCTATATAGGCATTTCTAGTCACTTTAAATCATTAAGTATTAACTTAAACTAATTAAAATATGATCCAACCCTTAAATCACATTCCTATATGTGTCCACATGATCCCATATTTTAATTGGAGAATATTAAATCTTAGTTATTTTTCAATGAGTAGAAATTACTTTTGTCAAAGAAAAAGAATGAAGCTAGTTCATAAAACCTTGGAATGTTTGTGATGATACTAGATCATCAAATGTGTGCCTTAGTGTGTTAAGTAGACTAGTTAAGTATTGTTTGGTGATAGTGTATTCCGTATGTATTTATAGACGATAGTACCGACCAAGTCTACGAGGAGGAGGAGTTATACCAAGAGGAGGAAAAAACTTCAACCACTACACTACACAAGGCAAGCCATCATTAACAATGCAAGCTAACCCTTGTAAGCTACATAACCTAAGAAAAGGCATTAGGCATGCTTTGGTTATACCATTTTGAATTATACCTATTCCTAGTTTTATTTCCAAGCTTTACCTTCTTTACTTTACCAAAGTCCTTTACTTGTTTAAAGGTAGCATAAAGAGTATAAAACATGACCTATCTAGTTAGACTTAGATGTCATTCTATGGCATGAGATTGAGGTTAGCATCCCACATTAGTGAACACTCTTAACTTAGTAGTTGGAACAAAACCCAAAACTTGATTCACTTTAGATGGGAATACTTGGTGAAAATGACTTGTGAAAACCTTGGAATGATGAGTCATTATATTGAGATATTTTGACATGTGTTGAGAAACACAAATGGTTTATGATGATGACAATGTTAAGGCATGAGCCTTAGCCCTTTTATAAAACCTCTGGTTGGGTTCGGATGCGATACCATTCCAATTTTACCGTACAACCACAATACCTGAATTGGGTAAGGCTTAGCCGGAAGTTTATATGCATTAGTATTAGTTCCCTCGCGGAAGAGGTTTGAGATGAGGCTACCTCTCAATGTTGTCCACCTATGTAGTGCCCAAGATGACAGATGGTCATGGTTGGGAGGCCATGCTCATAGGAGAGGTGTTGATACTAGGGTGTGTAAAGGAAAGGTTATGTTTGATTATCTGCATACTAAGTATGATGATTCAGGGTTATCCTTGATAGATGTATCGAATCTTGTGGTGAAAGTGTACCACTTCTGCAGAGTGTCAAACTATTCGAATAGCCGTGTCCGCGGTTATGGACAGTTGGAGTGGCCATACTGTTCTGTTGTCAAATGTTTTCAAAACAACTTATGAAATTAATTGTGACATGACTAGACCACAACAGAGTTGTGACTATGATAATTAAATTCCCACTTCGGTGTTTTCAAACTTCTTTTATCTTTCTTTGTTTCTGAACTCAGCTTAGGTTTCAAACTTAACTTCACAATTAAACTTAGAGTTAGCATTCCTACTAGAACTATCTTACTTGTTACTGATAGTTTGTGAGTACTTAAGGAGTACTCATGGCTTTTGTCCCTGGCTATTCCTATGGCCGGACTATGAAGGAGACTACCAAGATGAAGGACATCAGGACGGCTATGATAACTAGGACTATCTCCCATCATCAGCATTGCCTGTGACTCTGAAGATGGACCCCACCGCTATGCTATTTATTCCGCCACTTGATTGTACTAAGACTGGATCATGAGATCCTTATTTGTGTAAGACCTTATTATGGTTTGTAATGGATGATGTACTGTGATATCCAATATGTTATGTCTCGCAAAAATGGTAATCCTAGGATTGGGATGTATGGCATAACAGGCATCTGGGATTAAAAATCCGGGTGTTGACATAGTTGCACCACAAGAAAGAACATTGTTGTTACATGCAAATTAGAAAAAAAACTTCAAATTGGGAACCAGACATATTGGTTGATTTGCCAAGATGTACCGATCTACCAAAAGCAGACACGTCATCATATCCTATTTCCATGACCTTGATCACCTTTTTTTGGGACGATGGTCATCTTCTTGAAAGCCTTGAATTGTTCGAAAATTTCAGCAAAAGCCTAGAAACTCATTTAAATGCTAGAAAGCAACTCTCGCTGGCGTGTTGGTCGAGACGGTGATGGCGCATCTGAGCGGCCCCACACAGGAGTAGCGTATGGTAGAAGCTTCGACCTCAAAATTTTGGTACGGCGCCCAAATATCGCACCTATCCATTAAAATATGCCGCACATCCATTCAAACATGCTTCAACTCTTTTTGCAAATGCAAAATTCCTCTTCTATCCCTGATCTAGAAACAAGAATCCGAGGAGCACTTCAATGATAGAGGGATATAGGTGGTAAATTTGCGTTCATGTCCCAAGTGCATCACCCCATCGACATTTCCCTGCCCTTCTTCAATATTTACCTACCCGCCCACTTAGACCTACACTATATTTTTGGACCCACCATGCAAGTGACCCACATGTCAGTGAGCCAGAATTATGAGAAGTAGAGATTCCCATCGCTTGTTGTTCAAAATTCAAACATTTTTTCTAAACCGATATAAAATTGTTAAAATCATCGAACCTGGCTAGGAAGCTTCAAAATTCATGAAACTTGGGCATTATCCGTCAAATTTTTTATACTTTGTGAGAAAATTGGTGTGGCGAGATTTTGAGCCACATATAGTCTTTGTAGTTGATTCACAATGGAAGCCATTGTTGTCACTTGGACAATTTAAAATAACTTCAAATTTGGATGCATCATTTGTTGTAAACATTGTTTGAAGTGCAATATGAAATTATGCATCGATATACCAAACATGGACACGTTTTCATAAACTATGGCAAACATATTGCCATGACCTTGGTCATCTCGTTTCAAAGCCATGAATGTTCATACATGGTACACCATATTGTGAAACGGGATTGTTCGAAAGTTGTCAAGTTTTAGCATACTTTTTCATGCAAACAAGGCAGTGCACAGAACAAAATACTCTACGAAAGAACGACATTGCTTCAATTTTTATATATTTTATTTGGATTTTGCTTTCAAAAGGTCCCAAATTTGGCTGCATTAGCATTCATATCAAGAAGTTGAGGGGTTGTTTGGTTAAGCTTATCTATCGCTTTTAGCTTTATTTTATAAGCCACTTTCAAGTTTTATTTTGGCTCATACCATCATTAAACTATGTCATAGTAAAAGCTAAAAAAACAAAGCCAAAATCATGTTCCGGCCTTTATAAGCCAAAAATGAAATTCCAGAATTACAGCCCAACCAAAGAGCGCCTAAATCTCACAGAACTCTCGGTACTTCTCCCATGTTTTAGTACTTGGGTACCTTCAATTGCATTTAACAAAAAATATGACCAAGCAGGGTATGATCGACTTGTAGATCAAATTTTGAGATACTTTCATTAAATTGCAGTAACACCATTTTATTCCACGAATATAACCATAAAGTTTGAACATATTATTAAGAATTCATGGAATGCTAAACCATAAACTCTAAACCCCTAAACCATGACCAAGCAAGTACCATGTACTTATATATCAAAATTTGAGATACTTTTGTCAAATTGGGTAACACCATTCTATTCCACGAATATAAGCATAAAGCTTGAATATTATTGAAAATTCCCAAAACCCTTAACCCTAAAACCCATATCCTAAACCGCTAAATCCTAAAACCCTAATCCCTGACCAAGCACGTAGCATGGACTTGTAGATCAAAATTTGAGATACTTTCGTTAAATTGGGTAACATCATTCTATTTGACGAATATAAGCATAAATCCTGAGCATTATCGCAAAGTCCCTAAACCCTAAACAACCCCTAAACCCTAAACCCTCAGCCATAAACCCTAACCAACTAGGTGTCATGCACTCATAGATCAAAATTTGAGATACTTTCATTAAATCAACTAATGCCATTCTATCCGACTAATATAAGCATAAATCTTGAGCATTATTGAAAATTTGCTAAACCGTAAACCCTGAAAAGCCCATAAAACTGAACCGTAAAACACTAAACCCTCAACCCATAAACCATAACCAAGCAGGTACCGTGCATTTATAGATAAAAATTTGAGATACTTTAAATAAATTGATGTAACGCCATTCTATTCCACGAATATAAGCATAAAGCTTGAACATTATTGAAATTTCTCGAAACCATTTCCAAGCACGTAGCATCCACTTATAGACCAAATTTGATATACTTTAGTTTAATTTCCAACGCCATTCTATTCAACGAATATAAGCATAATTTTTTAGCATTATCGAAAATTACCTAAACCCTAAACAACCCCTAAAACAAAAACCCTAATAAACCCTAAAGCCCCAAACCCTCAACCCATAAACACTAACCAAGCAGGTATTATGCACTTATAGATCAAAATTTGAGATACTTTCAATAAATCAGGTAACACCATTTTATTCGACGAATATATATAAGCCTAAATATTTGAGCATTATTGAAAATTTGCTAAACCCTAAACCCTAAGCAACCCATAAACCATAAAACCCTAAATCCTCGACCCATAAACCCTAAACCAAGCAGGTACCATGCACTTATAGAAAAAATTGAGATACTTTCATTTAATTGCGGTAACGCCATCCTATTCCACGAATATAAGCATAAAGCTTGAACATTATTGAAAATCAAAAACCCTTAACTCTAAACCCTAACCTCCTAACACTAGAACTCTAAACCCTTACCAAGCAGGTATAATGCACATATAGATCAAAATTTAACATTCTTTCATTAAATTGCGATAACGCCATTCTATTCCATGAATTAAAAGTATATATATAAAGCTTGAACATTATTATTGAAAATTCCCTAAACCCTAAAACCTAAACAATCATAAACCCTAAAACACTGAACAACCCTAAAGCCTGAATCATGAACCCTAAACCCCTAAACCCTAAAAGCCTAAACCCAAATCCTAAACCCTAAACCATGAACCCCTAAGCCCTCAGCCCAAAATAAGCCTAGAACCCTAAACTTAACCCTAGGGTATATATACTTTGTGTGAAAACTAGAGCAGTGGGATTTTGAGCCATATTATGTAGTTGCTTCATGACAAAAGCCATTGTTGTGCCTTAAAAAATTGAAATACCTTTGGATTTGGAAGCTTCCTTTGTATATAATATTTTAAATGTCAATACACACCAACTACCAAATATGTACAAGTTATTATAAACTATAGAAAAGATATGGCCATGAACTTGGTCATCTAGTTTGAAAGCCATGCATATTCATACATGGTACTCCATATACTGTGATACAATTATTTTTCAAAAGTTATCAAATTTTAAGATTATATTTTTCCATGGAAACTAGGTAGTGCACATAGTGAGACACCAAGAGAGAAAAAGAATGGTTCTATTTTGTTTTATATTTTGTTTCTTTGTATTTAAAATAATGGCCAAAATTTGGTGGCATTACCATTCATATCAAAAAGTTGAATCTTGCGAAATTCTCAGTGGTTCTCCAATATTTCACTACTTGGTACCTTTGATTTTTTTTAAAGTCAAGAGCAAGGTATACCACACACTTTGTAGTTTGAAATTATACATACTTACTTCTGATTGTCAAAAGTCATTTTATTGCATAGATTAGTTAGGAAGTTTGGAAATTCATGAAAGTTGGGTATTATCCATCAAATCTAAAATCTTCTTTTGAAATGCCAAGATGAAGTGATCTACTAGATATGGACACACTATCATAAACTATAGAAGAGATATGGCCATGACCTTGGTCATCTTGTATGAAAGCCTTCAAACTATAATGTTTATCAATTTCGGCAAATGTGTGGAAACTCATTTAAATGTTGGTAAGCATACTGTCGCTGGCGTGTGGGTCTAGACGGGGCCAAAACGTTAGAGCGGCTGCGTCAAAGTAGTGTACATCGGAAGCTTGGACCTCAAAATTTCCGTAGAGCACCAAAACATCCCGCGCGTCTATTAAAATATCTCGCGCATCTATTCAAATATCCCGCCTTGCTTTTTGCAAATGCAAAATTCCTCTTCTATCCCTGGTCTGGAAATAAGGACCGGAGGAGTAAATGTGCTTCATTGCACCTACTCATGCCTCTTCCCCGCCCACACCCGTCCAACCTCGACCTTCCTCCAACTGCTTCACCGTCGGCCCTCTCTTCCACACCGGAGCTCCTTCACTATCAGTGCTCTCTTCCTCATCGGAACTATTTCACCGACTCCCTCGCTGCACCGGATCTGCTTCACCAACTTCGTCATCTACCCTACGGGCAGCGCTTTACTAAATCACCCGTCCTTGGCCCCGAAATGCCGAGTTGCTGACCTCTTTCCCGTCCCACCCGTTCTCGCCGCGCAGCAGTAATTTCCCTTGCTCGTTTGCTATTTTTTGGTACTCGTAAGCTACAAAATCGTTAGAATGTTGCTCAATATCCTGCATGCTATTGCCATTTCGTTTGTACTCCACATTTTTTTGGTCCTATCTGCATCATTAGCTTCTCGCTTTTATTCCATTTCTTACATTCTCATGCTATTGGTATAATCCTACAACACGAACTCATGCATGCTATTCTTTCCAAGCGCTCGCACATGTCATGCAAATAGCTCATAGAGGATCCAGCACTAACAATCTGACACCAAGCAATGCTAAAGTGCGAGGTTTCCTTGTGTTACTTAGGTCAGTTTCTTTTCATGTTAATAAGTTATATACTCCGTAACCTGCATCCCTAATAAGTTAATAAGTCATTCTACCTAAAACCTTGCCATGCCATTTGCATTCATGTTCTATTGTGTTTCTATCTCCGAATGCTTAATTCAGAAAATGTTCATCTAGTTTGAATCATATATCTGGTCATTGATACGTTGCAAACGTATCTATAATTTTTGATGTTCCATGCTTGGTTTATATCTACTTTCTTATGTTTTGTCCACACTTTGGAGTACTTTTTATACACTTTCTTGGACTAACCTATTAACAAGATGCCACAGTGCCAGATGCCTGTATTCTACTGTTTTTGGTTCCAGGAAAGTCAGAAAATGAATATTCTTGGAATTGGACGGGACAAAAGCCGAAGTCAATATTTCAAGGAGGGGGACATAGAGCCAGAATACGAGACAGAGAGGGGCCAGGGGCCGCCAACACCACCTGGCCACGTGGCCAGGCCTGGTCCACGCCAGGGGGTGGTGTGCCCGGCTAGGGCACCCCCTCGGCCTCCTCTTTCGCCTATAAGATGCCTCCGATACAGAAATCCTAAGTACCCGATCAAAATTCGATGAAAGAGTCTATAGCCGCCATCATCTCCATCCCTATATCAGGAGGGATCTGAAGCTCTTCCCGGCACCCTGCCGGAGGGAAGAATTCACCCTGGAGGCCTTCTTCATAACCATGCAAGCCTCCGGTCTGATGCATGAGTAGTTCATCCTTGGACTACGGGTCCATGTAGTAGCTAGATGGTTGGTTCTTCTCCTTTGTACTATCATGTTTAGATCTTGTGAGCTCTGTTCATGATCAAGATCATCTATTTGTAATCCTACATGTTGTGTTTGCGGCGATCCGATGGATATTGAGATGCTATTTCAGATTGATTATTGATTCTATCATGTATTTGTTATTTGTGATCTTGCATGCTCTCTGTTGTTAGTAGATATCTTGGCCGAGTAGATGCTAGAAACTCCAAGAGGGAGTATGTATACTCGATAGTGGGTTCATGCCTCTAGTAATCTGGGGAAGTGACAGAAATCTCTAAGTTACTAAATGTGCTGTTGCTACTAGGGAGAAACAGCAATCCTTTGTTCATAGAAGAATCGTATTGTTTACTTTACACGCAATGCATAATGCAATTATCTGTTGCTTGCAACTTAATACTGGAGGGGGTTCGGATTGATACCCTGAAGGTGGATTATTAGTCATAGATGTAGTTGGATTACGGTCTATGTATAATGTTGTAATGCCCAATCAAATATCATAAGAGTCAAGATGATTAGTATATGCATGTATACCTGGTGGAGTTATGGCCTAACCACACAAACTGTATGTTAGGGATAGGGAGAAGAACATAAGAAATATTCAAGGACCTAAACAAATATTAATAAACGATATCTCAACTATAGTCTTTAAGTTAAAATGGACTGATTATGAATAATGTTGTCAATGCGAAACTACAAAAATAGTAACAATATCGTTTAGAGCAATAAAAGTGAGATCAAGACAAAGAAATAGAAGAATGCTCACCTCCTTGAATCCTTGAAGTTGTCGCCTAAAGGTTGGCAAGAACATAATCTTTCTTAAACAACCTCTATAATGAGTACCTGAGTATATCAAACAAGGATTCCACTCCAAAATGGCAGTCAAATGAATGCTTCAATTTCTAGAGAAGTACACTTCACAGTTTCTTGTCCAGGTGATTACAATAATATATAGAACACAGTGACCTAACTCTTATTCATATCACTTCTCAGGATGATCATTAAAAACCAACATCTCACTCACCAGTACAATATGGTGGTTAAGATCACCCTTCTTCAAGTCGTAATGCTACCAAACACAGGATATTCACATTCGTATGTTCATTAGCGCTGACATATTTCAAGAAAGAATAGAATATGTTTGCCATCTGACACACACACACAAAGAGTGAAACCTAGAAACTGAAGTACAATGAATATTCTGGTCAGGGGTAAGGGAAGAAACTGTATATCATAAAGCAAAAAATGATAATCTGGAACAAATATGTATGTAGACGCAAAAGCCAAAACAAAGCGTAGGAAAATAGTGAGACTATAGGCACAAACAGAACTATAGAGCCACTATACATAACCAAATGCAAAATTAATGTTTGTCAATTGCCCCGTTGTAATTTGTTCACCCAACATGTCATATATCTTAAGGAGAATCACCACTAGTGAACTATGGACCCCGATCCTTTCTTTTATCATTAATCTACAACTATGTACTATTTTCAGTTTACTTTTTGCAAGCTATTACTTTCTTCCACACGATACGTTTACTCCCTTGTTTTCAGCAAAACCGTTGAGATTGACAACCTCACTGTAAGTTGGGGGCAAAGTTCTATGGTTGTGTTGTGCAGGATTCCAAGTTGGAAACAACACCTTGGAGGTGTTTCCTTGCTCCTACTGGTTCGATAACCTTGGTTTGATAAGTGAGGGAAACTTACTGATGTGCTCATCATACCTTCCTCTTGGGGTTCCCCAACGAGCTCGACATCAACAACGAGCCAACAAGTATTTTTCTGGCGCCGTTGCCAGGGAGTCAAGGACATCTTCACAAGGGGGTCCCTCATAACCAATCTCTTTAGTTTGTTTTATTTGTTTTTCTTAGTTTATTTTTTCGTTGTCTGCTTGTTTCTTTATAAAAACACACAAAAATTAGTTGTACTAGTTTGCTTTCTTTATTAAAAACACAAAAAAATTAAGTCTTTCTATAAGTTGTTACCTCTTTCTTAGCTCACCATGTTGATCCCTAAGTTCACCCTAAAAGACCTTTCAATAGATAGTGGCTCTATAATTGGAAAAGATAATATTGAAGAATTATTTAATCATGTTAGTAAGCACGAGGATATTTAGGATAGATCCCTTGCAGAACTTGCTCCAAATTATGAAATTGCTGCAGCTTCTTTAGTTCACATGTTGGAAGCTAGGTTTGTTAACCTTAACCCCTTAATTCAAGTAATGTTTCTTAAACTTCAAGAAATTGAGGAGCCTGAAAAGAGATATTTTATTCTGGAAACTTTGCTTAAAGAATTCTATGATGTTGCCAAGGAAGCTAGAAAAGTCTTTGAACATTTTAATATGCTAGGCTCATGTGTAGATGTTATTGGTACACGAGAAAAGATGAACAAAACCAAACCTAATGGGGAGGAAATTAAGATACCAATACCTTTCAAACTTGTAGCAATGCATGAAGCCATAGAAAAGAATCTTCATTGTATTGTTCCTGAAAACCCGTTTGATGAAAGTAGTGAACCCAAGAGCATTGAGAGAGGATCCTCTAGAACTTATTTGGATGAGATACCTTTCCTTGTTGAAGATATTTCTGGTATCAATCTTAATGCTTATTCATTTGAGAATACTTGGCCCTTTTTCTTGCTTCTTATGCCTAACTTAAAGGCGTTAAAGAAAAGTACTTATTGGGAGATAACCCTCAAGTTTTAGACGAGTCTTGGAAATTATTACCTCTGTAATAACCGCTACTTATCCTTTTTATTTGCTTTTTGTGCCAAGAGTAACCTCTAATGAGAGAGAAGTAATGCTTAGGAAAGTTGTTGTCCCGAAACAGATTTTTGTGCTTCACTGTGAAAATTCTCGTAAAATCTCTGTATGTCGTTTTGAGGCGTGAATTTTTGTGATTCTGACCCAGGTTGTTATATAACTTTCGTTAGTTCAATACTTTTCGATTTAATCAACAAAAGGTCTTCAAAAAAATTGGTTTTTACCTGCTGGTCTGTTTTGACAGATTTCTGCCATTATTTGCATTTGCTTCTTGTTGGTTCCTTTTTGGGTTCTTTTTGGGGAATTGAGCTTTTCAAGGGAAGTGCTATAGTATCTTGTGTTTTAATGGAAGTTTTATTGGTGTTTAAACTGAACTCAAAGACTTATTATCTTGAGTACACTAATGTTGCTAATAAAGATTGTGCGAAGTTTTGTATGAAGGAAAATTTTCAGGTGTATAGAGAGAATGATGTAATGAGATGAAGAATGGACTAAAGATCAAGCTTGGGGATGCCACCCGTCTCACTCCAAGAAATATCCAATAAGTACAAGCGTCAAAGCTTGGGGATGCCCAAGGCATCACCTTCATCAATAAAAATCTCAGGTTCTTCCAAACACTTCATTTTTATTGTTTCATGCACAGTTGTGTTGTTCTTGGAGCGTCTTTGTTTTCGTTTTTATTTGCTTGGTTTGCTTAGTTTGCTTGAATAAATTGGTTGGACCCCCTCTTTCATACATTAGTTTTCAAATAGTTTGGTCTGGTTTGGAAAAGAGTAGGAAAATTTCATGCTTAAGTGGTAAAAGGAGCTTGTTTTTAATAGTGTCCCATGCTTTGTCATGTCATACTTGATTGTTTTGGCTTTATGCTTAGTGATTTTTGCTGTAGCATGACTTGTTATAAACAATTGAGATTGCTTAATGTGCCTTGAAAGAATCATGCGTTGTTTTAGCATATTAAAGCATAATATAGTGGTATTCTCCTTTGATGCTTTATTTGGGTTGACTTGGCGCATGCTCACACCATGTTATGACTATCCCAAGTCACCATAGTCTTTATGATCCTTTAGTTTTCGACTTGTAATATGACTTTATGCTTTCATTAATGATGGTTTGTCACTTTGCATGATTATGGCCATTATTGCTCTCTTAGTTGGTCGATCCCAGTCTTTTGCTAGCCTCCATAACCGAGTATGAGTTCCACTCATGCATCCAACTCCAAATAAAACCAAGTTGTTCCAAAGATTCCACCATACCTACCTATTAGAATATGCTATTCCAAGTATATTCATGTTTTTATCTACCTTCTGAATTAAATTTGTTATGTGAAAACTAGTGATTAAAGCTCTCACGAACTTGATGGCACACTTTACTTTCTTGCACTTAATAATCTTGAACCATTCCGTCCATCTTTGTTGCATATATGCTTGCGCTTTATAAGTTGAAGTTAGCAGAACCAAGTATCATGGGGAACGCTTTCAACATTGCACTTATTATTCTATTGATATCATGGTTCTTTTGATAATGGATCCCGGCGGTGTGAAATAAAAGGGGAACTTGTAAGATCATGGAGTTTATATGTGTGTTAGAGAAACGCCTGGGCGGCTAGCCTAAGCCATGCCTAATCATGGTGGAAACCTGCAGCATAACCATAATGAGCAATATATGAAGCATCCTCAATAAAAACCTATGCAAATAGCAAATAAAAAGATTGTTGAGATGCTCATTGTCTCCCTGCCTTGTCATTTTGATTATGGGATAGCTCCTGTATCATATGCAATGGATACCCCGTTGGCGGTTCTCTATGATACATATGTACTTACAATGACAAGAGCTTACTTGTGACTGAAGTTGAGTAGCATGAGGTTCAGTACTCGTAAGTAAGGGGCATGAGATTTCAACTTATAACTTGTCAAGCATATCCTCTTAGTTGTGTCACTTTAACCTTAATCACCTAAAGATGCTTATGATAGGGGCAGTGAGAGCTGAAAGCTAATAAGTACCATAATTTTTGGAAGCTCTTTATGAAACTTGAATCCCTGCTTCCTTCTATGAAGTCCTTTCTTTTACTTTTATGTTGAGTCTCCACCTTCTATCTTTATGCACCTATTGAGAGAGCATAGTGGCCATTCTTAGTTTAATGTGCATTGTCCCAAGACTTGTTGATTGATGCGTAACTCTTATATTGCTTGTTCTTAGACTATTTGTATCTAGTCACCTTTATGAACTTTGAAGGTGTCCTATGCAATTATGATTTGCTACTCTATGAGGGACAAGCTGAATGCCACTATGCTATGTTTTCTTTATGTGAAACAAACAAACGTCTTGCAAAGCATTGTTATTCATGAATCTTTTGTTTGTGCCTTTTCATGATACAACATAGTTGCTATGTCTTATTGTTAGAATTTTATCTTTCATGTTATGTTGAAGTACTATGATCCCAGCTATCAATGTTTTACAAATACTTTGATCAAGTTTATAGTGGTGCATGTCACCTCAAAAATTATTCTTTCTTTTTATCACTTACCTACTCGAGGACGAGCAGGAGTTAAGCTTGGGGATGTTGATACGTTGCAAACGTATCTATAATTTTTGATGTTCCAGGCTTGGTTTATATCTAGTTTCTTATGTTTTGTCCACACTTTGGAGTACTTTGGAGTACTATTTGTATCTGGGGAAGTGACAAAAATCTCTAAGGTACTAAATGTGTTGTTGCTACTAGGGATAAAACAACAATCCTTTGTTCATAGAACAATCGTATTGTTTACTTTACATGCAATGCATAATGAAATTATCTGTTGCTTGCAACTTAATAGTGGAGGGGGTTCGGATTGATAACCTGAAGGTGGATTATTAGTCATAGATGTAGTTGGATTACAGTCTATGTATAATGTTGTAATTCCCAATCAAAATCTCATAGGAGTCACGATGATTAGTATATGCATGTATGCTTTCTCCATGTTTGTCAATTGCCCCGCTGTAATTTGTTCACCCAACATGTCATCTATCTTAAGGAGAATCACCACTAGTGAACTATGGACCCCGGTCCTTTCTTTTATCATCAATCTACAACTATTTACTGTTTTCTCTTTACTTTCTGCAAGCTATTACTTTCTTACGCACAATACGTTTAATCCTTTGTTTTCAGCAAAACTAGTGAGATTGACAACCTCACTGTAAGTTGGGGGCAAAGTTTTGTGGTTGTGTTGTGCAGGATTCCAAGTTGGAAACAACACCTTGGAGGTGTTTCCTTGCTCCTACTGGTTCGATAACCTTGGT
The DNA here is from genome assembly GCA_023614405.1 of Avena insularis. NCBI lineage: Eukaryota > Viridiplantae > Streptophyta > Magnoliopsida > Poales > Poaceae > Avena > Avena insularis. The sequence goes on from CM042692.1 coordinate 230,425,029, forward strand.
TTTATAACTGAGAGAAACTTACTATTGTGCCCATCATACCTTCCTCTTGGGGTTCCCCAACAAGCTCGACATCAACCACGAGCCAGTAGTCATTTTTAATGGGGATTTCTCTTTTCGTGCCCCTGGTTCGTTAGTTGTACTCAGTATTCCCTAGCCTCTTTACTTTTCCTCACTTTTCCCCTCCCTCTATTCTGAAACCCTCATAGGCACTCGGACAGAGCGATGTCGTTAGGTCAAAGTCTTTACCGTTACATGCTGGCCGGTGGGACCGCATTGGGGCGGGTCGTGCATTGAGCGTTATGTTATGTGCCCTCAAGCATTACATGCTGACGGGTGGGGCCATGTTGGGACAGGTCCTGCATATGGGGTGAAGGGTGGGGCCATGTTCGTACGGGGCCGTAAGGAGACACGTCGGACCGGCCATTATCGCTCACCCAAAGCATTTTCTTCCCCAGAGCCTGGAACAGCTCCCACACTGCCCCTCTACTCCCCCGACGTCGTGCCCTCCTACCTTATGTCGTCCTCGGCCCCTGAGCCACCCCGTCCCCCTATCCGTGGATCCCACTCCACCTTCGGCTCCGCTCCTGCCCAGCTAGATCTACCCCTTTCATGGAACAGTATGCAATGTCGGCTAGTGTACCAGTCCCCCTATCGAGCTCAGAGAAGATTGGGTGGAATCGGAGGGATCTAACGCATGGATTCCATCTAGGTAAGCATCATTTCCCTTTGTGGATTGATTTTAGGCAGTAACTGAGCGAGAATCGCTGGTTCTCAACTAAGTACCTTACTTTTTGAATAGGATTGATCTAGCGCTGGCATTTCGGCTGGCGGTTAAACTAGATACTTACGTAATTCGTGGTTGTGAATAGCATCTCTCTAGATTGTACTTCCAAGCGGTGGTTGCAACCTCCATAAATCTCAAATATTAGAAAGATAAAATATACTCTAAATTCCCTTGGAGCAATAGCGATTCAGTTGATTTGCAATATTTCAACATTAGCAAGCAAAGATTGCTCCCACTAACTAGCAAAGTTGATCTGGTAATGCTTTTCTCTTTGGATGCTACCAAAAATTTTGGTCGAATCCGTCTCGATGTGCAACCTAAAGTTGAACACATGGGAAAGAGGTTTAAAGCATCATCTAGTGGTCAGGCATCATCAGATGCTCGGGCATCACGTGTCTCTGTTGTCTCTCCTAATAGTGTGCCCCCCCCCCCCGCTCCTTGTATGTCCACAACAGTACCATCTATTTGCACTGCGAGTGTACGCCAAATCGCTCGTGCGGCCGATGTGGAGGGCGATGTAGAGACTGGTAAGGGAGCGCCTCCACTAGATGATGAGGATGAGTTGATATTTCCTGAATTGGTAGATAGATTCAGTAAACAAGCACTAGAGGATCAATACAAGGAGGAAATGGCCCATGTTGCCAGATTTGATGACATTGATGATGAAGAGAATGAGTAGAACAATGAAAGTCTCATTTTAGTCGAGTACGATGGTGAGGACTTGCCAGTAATTGAGTGGAACAGGAACGATCCTAAGATTTCAGAAGGCACCGTACTTGAAACTATGAAGGACTATCCTAATGTCCTTACTACATATTGCATCTGTACCAATAATGATTATGATGTTATTAAGAGTGAGCCAGCAAGGTTCACAGTGAAGTGCCCATATAATAGGTGTAGGTCGAGGATGCATGCATCCACTATGCTCAGGAGCATTTTGGTTCATGTATTACAACCATTTGTATATTTTAGATCATTGTGTAGAGTTTATTAACTATACTTGACATTTTCATTATGTTTCAGATAAAAAGTAACCGGTTTGAACATTCTTGTCCACCTCAAGGGGGACAGCCAAAGGAAAAAAAAATCTAGCAAAGACTAGGTGGTTGGAAGATGCAATCATGGATTGGATGAGAGTGAACTCATCACTTGGTGCAACAACGCTCATAAAAGAAGTTTCTAAATTTTTTAATATTATAGAACCTTACCTGAGGATGTTCTATGAAAAGGAAGTGGCTCTTGATAGGATCAATGGTCCATGGAATGAAAGTTTTCAGTTGCTTTACAGCTTCAAAGCTGGACTGGAGATGGCAAGTCCAGGTAGTGTTGTACAGATAGGCAGTCATAAAATCCAGTACAAAATAAGAGGGAATACAATGGAGCAGGAGTGCTTTAGAAGGGATTTTATTTGTTTCAAAGCTTGCTCGCAAGGGTTTCTGGATGGTTGCAGGCCTTATTAGACCGTGGATGCAACAACTCTTCATGACAGATTTAAAGGACAACCGGTAGCTTCTACTATAGTTGATCGCCACAATTGGATGTTCCCTGTTGCTTTTGGAGTTTTGGAGATTGAGTCAGAGGAAAGTTATACTTTGTTTCTGGAGAATTCGCGTGACCTTATAGGTCATCCACTAGGACTTACTATCCACACGGACGCTTGCAAAGGTTTGGAGAAAGTTGTAGAAGTAGTATTCCCCGGAGTGGAGCATAGGGAGTGTATGCGACACTTAGTGCAAAATTTTACAAATAAATTCAAGGGTAAAGTTTATAGTGACAACCTATGGCTAGCTTCATACACATGCAGTTTGAGGAAGCATCTGTATCATTTGGAAGTGTTTATAAACAAAAACCTGCGATGAAGGAGTACTTGGATGCACATCATGGAATGGTTTGGTCAAGCCAATTCAATGCAATTTGCAAGGTACACTATGTAACAAGTAACCTTGCATAGAGTTTCAATGCAAAGGTCAAGTCATTGAAATGGCTTATGTTGTGGAAAATATATGATAAGATTAGGCAGATGATCATGATAAAAATCGATTTGCGTCAAAGAATTGCATCAATAGTATATGTTGGCCATCTCATCCTCCCATCTTTGATTAAGGCTTTGCATGCCAGGGCAAAACAATTAAAGATGAAATGCATTAGAAGAGGAATGGAGGCTGAGGTAACGTACACTAATAGTAAAGATAGGCAATGGAGGTATCTAGTGAGTTTGGTTGATAGGACATGCCATTATAGGAAATGCAAGCTCTGTGGGCAACCATGCATACATGCAAAGTTTTTCATGGGTGTTCTAGGAGGTGAAGAGGGTGAAGTTGACCAGTACATGTTGGAGTATTTCTCCGTTGCCAAATTTAGGGCATCATATGCTCAGAATGTTCCAGCTTTGTTGGGACAAGACCAGTGGATAGAAGTGGATCCAGGCTTCAAGTTATACCCTCTAGTTTCTACTAGATCAGCAGGTAGGCCGAGGACGAATAGGATGAGAGTTAGTGCATACAGTGGTGCACCACCTCGATGACGTAAGTGCAAACGTTGTTTGATCATAGGGCACATTGCTAGGCTTTATAAAAATGTAATGGACCCAGCTTATGGAAGGGATGATCAGGAGGGAGCAGCAAATGTAGATGAGAATGAGTATTTAAATGAGAGGAGAATAAAGCAATGGATGCATTGCAGATTGAACCAATGGATCAAGAGGAGATTGAACCAAATGAGAGGTGATTGAACCAAATGTAGGGGAGATTGAACCAATGCAAGGGAAATTGAACCAATAGATCAAGAGGAGATTGAACCAAATGCAGGGGAGATTGAACAAAATGCAGGGGATATTGAACCAATGCATCGAGAGGAGATTGACCTAAATGTAGGGGAGATTACACCAAATGCATGGGAGATTGAAGAAATTTATTCATTGGAAGCAAAGTTCAAAAGTAAACGAATTACATAAGAGGATATTGAAGAAATGATGCCAATGCATTTTGAACCATATGAACAACTAAATTGAAACGTGGTCGAACCAATTGTACGACAGACTAAAGCACTTGATCTATTGAATGTAGAGAAAAAGAACAAAGGGAACAAACGGAAGAAGTTGATGGTGGACTCCAAGAATATTCCAGCTAGGATCACCCGGAGCAAGGTGGTGAACTCCGAGAATATTCCAGCAAAAAACACTAGGAGCAAGAAAAAAATGAATTTGAAATATTAATTTGAATTTGTATGATGAATTTAAACTACTATCAATGTTTGTATTGAATTCGAACTAGTGTGACGCTCCCAAGTTGTATGTTGGATAATCCCATAATGTATGTGTTATTGCAAGTTTCTATGGTCATCCACCTAGTTGCTTAGCACTGCTCAGTTTTTCCCACGACATGTGGTTGACACATGGGGTTTAGCTAGTTCATGGCTTAAACCATAGCAAATGTTGACCAATTGATCCAAAATTTGGCACACTTGTGTATCTTGGATTGATTTACCATATGAAATTGGAAATTTTGCATTTACTTGTAATCAGCCACATTTTTATTTTCCTAAGTGATTAAATTCAAAAAAAATTGTTTTAGGGTTAGCTTAATTCAAAAAAAGGTCAAAACATAGTGCAACCTTTGCATGGAGTCTTGTTATGTTACCTACAACCTAGCATGAATAATAAATCTAAAGTAAATAAAGAGAAATGGACTTATCCCCTAAATCACTTCTTAAACCCTTCTTGGAATGAGCTACTAGCTATGAAGATGCATGGCTTTCTACTCAATCAACCTCCAAAATAACCCATCCCAAAACATACTTTGTTTAAATGATGCAAAATTTGGAACACTTGTGTATCTTTGAGTTGCAAACAATTAAATGTTGGCCAGGATGGATTATTTTGTTCTAATAACACATTTTCCATTTTTTATGCCAAAAGCTTGAATTTCGCTTACTCATTTTTTATCTGAGTGCCCTTGTTTTCGTTAGCTCTACTCAGTTTTCCCCTCCTGCTAAAGTTTTCCTCACTTTTCCCCTCTCTCATGTCTTAGTTTGGCTGCCTCGGATTGGTCGAGATGTATGTCACACGGATCTTGGCCAACCACCATTGGATACATCATGATCTGACGGGTTGGAGGTCTCTCTCTCCCGATGGGTGCACCTAACTTGTACGGCGAGGAGAGCCCGACAAGCTGGATCAACTAGCACTCAGTTTGCCTGCCCTCTGATTGGTCAAGATGTATGTCACCCAGATCTTGGCTAACCACCGTTGGATACATAATGATCCGATGGGCATCATCTTCCTCCCCTCACTACAAGAGACCTGGCCCATAGAGGCACTATTTTGGTCCTGTAGAGACACTTTTATTGTCTTTACATACTTGTAGAGGCATTTTATACATTGTCTCAAAGGTGTCACTATGGGCAATGTCCCTATGGGATAAGGACACTAGTAATAATGTCTATACTTCTTATAAGACACAACAAAGAAGCATTATATTATGTCTCTACACGTAGAGTAAAAAATGCCATGAAAAATATGTCAAAAGCAATCCTTGAACTATACTTCTTATAAGACATATTACTCTAACCATCTCAACCTTACACAAGATATTGTTTACATCTAGGATGAATTTCTTTTGATTATAGCACATTAGGACTAAAATATAGAACAAATGTCTCTAGACAACAAGCAAAATGCCTCAAATAGTGTCTTTTTGTGACAATTTAATGCCTCAAAATTTGTCTCTAGAATGAAAATCCTATTCCTTCAGGAAAATGTCTTAACTGATGTCTCTATATTTGAGACACATCCTTGCGTGTCTCACAAATTGTCTCTACAAGATGCAAAATGTCTCTACGTGATTTTTAAAGACACAAAATAAGAAGTGTCTCACGAAGAATGCCTCTATGGTAGGTTTTTGTTGTAGTGGCCCTTCTATCGATGTACTATTGAGGTTCAACCTCGAGGGTGGCCCGATATTTCACAAATACCGTTCAAATTGAGGGTGGAGTGTAGAGAAAGGAGAGAATGATGAACACGACGAACTCACGCACGAAGAACACGATGAACACACTCACGCAAAACCACTATACACACCAATAGCTCACGCCGGTGGTGACTGGTCCGGTGCAATCCATAGGATCGGCGTCGGATGGAGGACTCTCTCTCGAACCGGCATAGTGAGTAGGGAGACTAGGTGAGATCTTGACATCTAGGCAAAGGAACTCCGATGCATAGACCTTGTACAATGAGGGAGGCACGATGCAAACTCCAACGAGGTTTGTGATATTTGGGTGCTCCTCAATCAAGGAGCATGAGGCAATAAATAGATAGATCCACAAGGGTGTCCACTAATTTCAAATATCATGCCTAGGGTTTACAATATAAGTGGGGGACAATATATAGGCCTGTCACTAGTTCAAGGGTAGTTTAGGTAATAAAGGGTAAAGTCTGGACGGACTTGGGGTTACATGGGCCGAAGGCTCAAAAGGCTTTCACATGCCTGGATGACTTACACCAGAGACTCTGGGGTCAGTGGGCTGGAGACTCCGGTGTGACCAAAGACTCCGGGGTGGAGTTCAGACTCCAGGGTGGACTCCAGGGCGGCTTACAGAGACTTCCAGCAGGAGGTCCGGAGTCGTGGTCAGAGTCTTGGGACGAAGACTCCGGGGTAGCTGGGCCGGAGACTCCAGGGAATGCGGAGACTCCAGGCGTGGCGATGCTCTCCGCTGAAGACTCCGTGGGGGTGTGCTGAACGCTCCTAGCAGGGGTCCGGAGACTGGTCCGGAGTCCAGGCTAGAGACGCTCGGGTTGGAGGCTGGAGACTCCGGGCTTCAGGGCCGGAGAGTCTGAGGCTTCATATCCAGCAGCTTCTTCTTCATGTCCTCCTCCTTGTACTTCATACGTGGGGGCTCCATAGCTGATAATGCATAGCGTAGTTGCAAGAACCAGCAAGCCATCCAAAGATGTATCAAAGTCACATGATGAGAGGAGCGAGTTAACCTTAGCTTGTAGTAGTTTACTCGGGCTCGAGTCAATGGTCCACTCGAGGGACTTGGTGGTGTAGATGTATGGATGTCTGTAGGATGGGCTGCATCACATATGGCGGCACGACAGTCCAAACGACGAGCGGTGGCACAGATCTAAGCATCACGGTCCGAACAGCGTGCGGTGACGCAGATCTAAGCGTGGTGGTCAGAACGGTGTGCGGCGACGCGAACCTAAGCATGGTGGCCGGGACGGCGTGCGGTGGCGCGAACCTCGGCGTGGGGGTCGCAACGGCTTGCGGCAACACGGATCTAAGCATGGCAGCTGGAACAGCCTGCGGCAGTAAGGATCTAAGCGTCTAAAATTTCTATCTCTGCCTTTCTCACTCCCGTTCACCTCCTCAGATCCATTGCTGATGAAATACATCGAGGTGGCGGCGGTGCCGATAGTGGTCATCGATGCAACGATGATGGAAGCCATCACCCGCAAAATCACTACGACGGTGGTGGTGCCGACAGTGGTCATCGATGCGACGATGATTGAAGCCATCATCTGCAACATCAGTGCGACGGCAGTGGTGCCGATAGTTGTTGAAGCCATCATCTGCAACATCACTACGACGGTGGTGGTGCTAGCAGTGGACATCGATGCGACAAAGCTTGAAGCCATCATCCGCCACATCACTGCGATGGTGATTGAAGCCATAATCCGCAACATCGATGGGAGCACGTTTCCCGTACTTCTTGGAGTACACATACAACGGGCCCGGCTAGCTCACTGTCCACTTAAAATTGGGACAAATTTGAGCCCAATTTGAACCAAAATTTTGTGACTTAAAATATATGTATGATTTGAATAAATTTGATATGTATTTGAGCCATGACACTGGTGGGTATGCTCTAAAGCTGATTCATAAGTAGTAGTACGTACTTTGACAATTTACGGTGGGCTTGTATAAATTTAATTAAAATATGTATGATTTGAATTAAAATTTATATGTGTTTGAGCTATGAGGACGGTGGATATGCTCTAAAGCTGATTCTTAAGTACTACTCCCTCCGACCCAATTTACTATTAAAAGGCTTACGGTGTTGATACTCTAGTACGTCTTTTTGTTGGACCCTATTGCTCCTGTAGGTTTGGTTATATTACAGGAGTTCCACCGGGGTTAATAAAAAACGATTCAAATTAGGTACGCATACGCCGCGAGCTATCCAGCTAGGGAAAAAAGATCTGGTGTGCTGCTTTACTTCGATCGCAAGGCTGTTTGCCTAGGGCAGCTGTTTGCGTGGGGCAGTGGGTCAGCGATCCAGCTAGGGAACATATCCGAGCTTCAAACAGATTCGGGCAAGTGCTAATCCGAATAAATCGTGGAAAATTCTAGATCCTTCCAAATTATAAATACCTGGTCGCCCAATTTATTTGAAATTTAAATAAAATGAAATTCCACATGACATAAAACAAATTTCATAAAAAGGAATAATGAACTTTATGACTCAACAACTGAACTTCTTGCTTCTATCATTTTGTAGATCGTCCAAATTAACATGAAATACGAAATTAATATCGATTTTACAGATATTGAAACAAGTTTCACATATTTTAACAAACAAGAGAAAAACGGGACTATTGGGGGCCACGGCTAGATGAGCGAGGAGGAGGTCGATTCTAGCGCCGAGCGCAAGCCTAGAGGCTTTTAATCCAGACGAGGGTGGTTCCCGACGACGATGTAGTCAAGCACCCAGTCAAGCATGCGCCCTGGTGCGCTCCATCATCCCTGCATATTTGCGGCAGTCACGTAGCTGCCGCATATTTTCCCACAGGAGCCCGTGCAGGCGAACCATCTCCTCCCACCTTCTCTATCCCCCACTGCTGCAGCTGCCCACCGCCATTGACGCCAAATCCGCCGGAAAGCCCCCGTCCAGATCCGGACGCCACTCGTCGTCTCCAAGCCTTAATAGACGAACCCCGCCAATAATAGAAGCTCTCGCCACCGGAATCCGCAATGCCACCGCACCGCATGTCAAAGGGGCTGACCGGCTTCCTCGACATGAGGATGCGGCCCTCCAGCTGTTTCGTCGCCGACATCAGCCACAACGGCATTAGGTGGTGGCTGGGCACCTTCGACATCCCCGAGGAAGTTTCTCAGGCCTACGACGTGGCGGCGTGGTGGTTCGGCTTCCCTCGCCACGACCTCAACTTCCCTGACATTGAGTTGCTGTTGGAGAGGCTGGTGCTACAAAATGCAGCAGCTGGTAAAACGCCTGCAGTTTTGCTGCCACAAAATAGCAAAACTACTACCGCAAATAGCAAAACTGCTACCGCATTTTGCAGCAGCTATTAGAGATGCTCTTATATTCTTCCGTATGTACCATTGCATATACATTGCATTGATTGTTGTCATGCATCAATTCCAGATCGACTAAAGTAGTTAATACATTTATCTTTACTTTAAATTATAGCAATATTGTTTTCTTCAGTTATGTTTATCGCTAATAATACTACAAGATATTCTTGTAAAATGTACGATTTATGAAAAATCACCTACATCTAGCATCTCATGCACGCAATCCATTTTGTAATATTTCCTGGCACTATTATATTATGGCGAAGTAGCCTAGTGACTCAAAAGCTATATTATTGCTTGCTACGACACCAATATTCTGAAGGAGTATCTACTGTATGACTTATGACAAAAAATTTACATCAACCTGATAAATTATTTATCATGGTTTTTAACTTAATACAAATTATAGATGTTGCTTGATTTAGTACGCGGGAGTTGAGACGTGGGCTAGGTATATGTCGAATGCAATGACCGTTACCATGACTTTTGTATGTGCTTATCTTTTTAGACTTCTTTTTATACCAATATAAAAAGAAAATTAAAAATTAACCGTGGCAATGCACGGGCATTCAGCTAGTTGATTTAGATTTGTCTATATTCGATTGTATCTAGACATGAATTATTATTAGATTCATATGTATCTTGTCGAATTTGAGTCAACTAATTTGGATAGGAGTACTTTTTTTGACAATCTTAGCCACTAATTTGGAACGGGGAATGGATGTTGCCGCCAATGCTGCAAGTCTACATGGCAGCCACGATGGCACTGACAGAATGGTCAAAACTGATAGAGCCCCAACTTGACCCTCTAGGCATTTGGCACACCAACTGTGGGCAGCTAGATCCAATGGCAAGCAACTTGGGCCCCGCAATGGATTCTCTCGACAACTTTGGGACCACTAGATCTAATGGCAAGCAACTCGGGTCCCGCAATGCATTCTCTCGACAAGTTTAAGACTGCAAAGTGACTAAATTAGCAGGAAGTCACAACCATCCGTTGAATAACAATTCTACTCTCTAAATTAGCTATCTATTCAACTAATCATTACACGTGCCACCCTTCACCACAACAGCATACTATAACTGCTAATCATTACAAATTCTACTCTCTAATATTCTCCTGCCCCTTCACTTGAAGTTCATGTTTTAGATTTTCTACCACTTGATCAGAAATGTCAACTTCTCTTTGCGAATAAGCTGTGAATTCTTCTTTTCTTCCTCAAAAGTATGCTTCAGCTCGAATATCAACAGGTTTTTACAGGCCAATTGATCACCTAAATTGGCAACCATCTCTTCCAAATCCATCCTCTGGCTAGACCACTAGGTTGATTCATCATGGTATGCAATGTACCATGGATCATCGGCCTACGATGCACACTTTAACAATCAAAAAACAAACCGAATTGAAATTAGTCTGACAGGCCATGGTGGCACTTTAAATTCAACGGCAGTACAAAGAGAAGGAGCTACCTGCACTTCTGACGTGGTAGGAGAAGGAGAATATGGCCATGACATGATCGATTCCCCACTCTCGCGGGTGTACCCTCTACGACCAGGGTGGGCGGAGAAGGAGCGAAGGTCTTACCAAGCAGTACTAGCAATTGTTGCGTCTGTTCGTCGAGCTACGGTGGCGGAACAAAATCCCGTTCGTCATGGGCGGCGGACCTTCCTGCGGTCGGTACTTCCTCAATGTACAATGTGTGCGGACAAAACAGGTGCTAGACTTGTGATTGAAGTGCAGCGCGACAGTCCATCTGACACCGCCATAGGACGGATCCGGCGACGTTCCTACGTGCCGACAATGGCTGCTCTATCCACCGACGGGATAGGAGTTGCTCGGGGCTAGGGGCTGGGAGCGGATGAGAGAGAGATCCAACCTCACATGTCATACACGACCCCACCTATCAATGTTTGGGGGAGTAGCTGCTTTGGGATTTTGCATATTTACCAATTTGGCATATCTACCACACTTTTTCTTTGAAATTTGCATATTTGCCACATGACCACCACATGTCAGCGACACACAAAATGGAAAATATACAAGTTGCAAAGTAAAACATGGCAAATATGCAAATCCCCCCTCCAACCCCACATGACGGCCCCATCGGTCATTGGCTTTGCCGGTCCCACATGGCGGCCCATCATTTATTGTCTTTAATGGCCCCAAAGAATGGCCCCATTTGCCATTGGCTGCACCGGCCACACAATTAGGAAAAAAGCGGCCCACAAGTCAGCGAGAGAAGGATGGCTGGTCCGACGTGTATCCTGGCCCCACCCGTCTGCACGTAACAGCCAAGGCACGACCCGCCCAAACGTGGTCCCATCGGTCAGCATGTAATGGTCAAGATTTTGACCTGATGGCATCCCTCCGTCTGAGCGCCTGTGAGAGTTTTAGAATAGAGGGAGGGGGAAAGTGAGGAAAAGTTAACCGGCTGGGGAAAACTGAGTACAACTAATGAACAAGGGGCATGAAAATAGAAATCCATTTTTAATGATAAATTTTGGTGTTTTCACCTGCTTTCATCCTTCCAAACCAGCTATCTAATTTGAATCTTACATTTGGTAATTTTTAATACTATGTTTTTGGTGTTTTTCAAGAGTTTTCAATCTTCCAAACCAGCTAACTGGGTTTTAAATGTCACGCCTTAATGCAGAGAAATGACAATGGAGTACAAGGACCAAAGTTCCAGCTGCTCGGCTCAGATTCTTCTGGCAGATTGACCAGGAGTCGCACCCGCTCGAGAATGAGCAGCTGTCAGCCTGAACATGCTACTGTAAGTTCATACTTGCTTTAAATGATCTCTACTTAATATATACTACGTGTTTTCCTTGTTCTTTGTTTTAACCTCTTTCACCATATTTTAGCACGCTGCAGTTAAAACTAAGCATGAGTCCTCGGAAGGCAGGACTGAAAGTTGCGATCCCTCTTCCCATTCATCCTCCCATTGCATTTCTGAAGCAAACAACTTACTTAACAGTCCACCTAGAACAACTCATGCAGGTGATAAATATATAAAGGTTGTATTGCATGCGGAAAGAAAGGGTATAGCTTCTCTTAGATTTGTAGCTGAAATGTTGAAGAAGAGGATAGATGATACAATGAAGTGAATCGTCATGTACCGATCTCTTATTGATGATACCAACACTTTGTAATCTTTCAGAATTTCAATCTTGTTGTATAATCTATTTTAGTAAAATTTTATTGTTGTGTAATAAGTAGTTTTAATTTGTGTGTGTTTATTAATTGCTATCTTGATATTCCTGTGTTCTGCAAAAAAGTAGGCACTAGGAAAAAAGGCCGAAATAGTAACAGGCCAGAGTAGTAACATGCTGAACCTTGAAAAAATGTGCGCATTAACTAGACAAAATGAAAATTTAAAGACCAGAACAGTAAAAGACCATAACAGTAAAACGCTAGAACAGTAAAAGACCAGAATAGTGAAAGGCTAGAATAGTAGAAGACCAAAACTATAAAAGTCCTAAACAGTAGAAATCCGAAACAATGAAAGGCTTGAACAGTGAAAGGACTAAACCGTGAATGGCCTCAACAGTAAATGGCCAGAACAGTGAATGGCCGAAACTTTTAAAGGCCAGAGCAGTAAAAGGCTAGAACAATAAATGGCCATAATAGTAAAAGGCCAGAACATTGAAAGACTAGTTCAGCGAAAGGCCACTATAGTAACAGGTCGAAGAGTACCGGTCTGAAAAGGAAAAATCCCAAACTCTAAAGGGCCTAAACAGTAATAGGCAGAAATCCTAAAAGGCTAGAACAGTGATAGGCCTTAACAGTAAAAACCTAGGTAGGCACCGGGAATGAACAGTATTGAGTCGTCTTGGTGCAGGACTCAAGTGGCAGCACAATGTTAGACTAACTTGGCCCTCATGTAGGATGAAATAGTAACAAGCTCGAAAGTGTACGGGCCGCTGCTAGCTGCAGTACTAGGCCGATTCCGGACAGTGCAGGACAAAATAGTAAAAGACTCTCCTCATGGGCCGACCCATTTAATAATTAGTAGGCCTTGGCTGGGCATGCCTTCTACCGTAGTTTCTATGACCATTAACGGCAGTAACCGGACGTTAACAATGGCGGCCACGTGGTAGTTTGCATGTCGTCAGCAGTCAGCGTGGCTGGCAAACAGATCTATGATGGAACAAGTTTTCATCGCCGAAGAGTGCGATCCGCCACGGTCGAAAAGAAAACCGTGGTTCATTCATTTGTGGCGAGGCTTTTACCACGAAGGCCAGCCATCACGGAAGACTTTTTAGCTATGAAAAACAGGCTGTCAACCAAGAAAATCGTCTGTTGTAAAAGCCAACTTTTCTTGTAGTGATACCAGGAACATCTACCCTGCCAAACCAATGCCATTCGATTTATCAGGACATATATTTTCATTAACGCAAATACCACAAATTAACCCTTAATATATTTTTATATGAGCTTGGTCAAAGTTATCATTGTTTGACTTTAAAAAATATAGGCCTTCTTTTATGGAATGGATGTAGTCCCTCTATTTCAAAATATAAGATGTTTTAGCTTTATGAAAGAAGTTTATCTAGACCGCTTTTAGTGTGTAGGTTCATGTAGGTTTGGAGTAAACCTACACACTAAATGGTGTATAGATACACTCCTTTCACAAAGCTAAAACATCTTATATTTTTTGAAACAGAGCGAGTGGTCACAACAGGCGGCAACTACTGTCAGAGCTTAATTGAAACAAATAATAATGGCATAACTTGCAAAGGAATGCAAAACCAACAGGTTCAATGATATAAAATTTGCAATGAATTACATAAGAGAAGGCAGTTACTGTGGTTCCTTAGTTCAACCAGATTGAAATTAAAATAGCATAAAATCTGAACTTATAGAGCAGGGAATGTAACATAGATGTTCAGTGGCTTAAAACTACCAATGAACTCAAAAATTACATGCACTCAGTATTATAGCAACGGACAAAGCAAATGCACATTATGATGACATAACTTGGGAACTTGTAGAATAGGTAGGCAGCTTTAGATGTTCAGTGAATTAACATTTGCCATGAACAGCATAATACCAATGAACTCTAATTATGTTAGTTTTGTACTACCATGATTGTTTATATATAATAGGAGTAATTGTTGGTCAAAGAAAAAACACACAGAACAAGGATGCCTTAAACAGAAGGAGTAGGTTAACGCCTAGATTTAACATAAACTACACCCAGTTTATCAAGAGGGAGTGGGATATCAATTAATCCAGTATTGAGGTAGGAATTTACCACCAATACACAAATGCAGTTCACTGTCGCAAGCTTATACCTGCTATATTGAAATGAACAAGAAGATCTTGTTTATCTAGGCCATGGCGTCATCTACGCATAGAGGACATCTTTGCAGGTCATGTCAAGGATACCGAGGGTACCCGGTAGTGGTGAGTCATGTTGAAGTAGATAGATCTTGGTGGCGGCGGTGAACCAGATCTGTGGAGGTTGTTGATGGGTCTGGCTTGCTTGCAAAGATGGACGATGAAGGAGATCCGGTGTAGTGCACGATGTCGTTGGTGAAGGAGATCTATTACGACCGATTATGGATTTGAGGCGCTGCACAAGACCGTCGCTAAAGCAGATCTGGTCTAGTGAACTGTTGAGTCCGTGAAGAAAATCTAATGCATCGCACATAGGCATATGCGAAGCAGGTCAGGTGTTGTGGACGAGGGAGTCAGCAAACTAACACGGTTGTATGGAAGAGGGTGTCAGCGAACTAGGTTCGGTAAGGTGGACGTCGGCTAACCCAGTAGACTGGTGAGGATTATATGGTATTGAGGTATGACGTGTAGCCCGGCGAAGTCTGGTGGTGCAGGAGCCAGAGGTGGGATAGGGGGTTTGGGGTGGCATGTTGGCAGGCGAAGTGTGGCGGTGATGTTCCGGTGCGGTGGTGGAAGAGATGGAGGTGAGATAGGGGGTTGGATGTCGTGTAAGCTGGCGAAGCGCGGCGGAGATGTTTATGGTGCCGTGGTGCAGGTGCTGGAGGTGAGAGGGCGTTGGGTGGCGTGTAGGCGACGAAGCGCAGTGGGGATGCTCCGGTGCAGTGGTGCAGGAGCAGAGGTGAGATAGGGGGTTAGGGTTTTTCGGAGTGCTATGGGGGAAATGGCATCGGTGGAAGGTAGACTAACCAGCTTCAGAATTGTGGGGTCCCGGGGGGATTACAAACCATAACCATGCCCCGACATTAGTAGATAGGCCATTGTCAGGGGTAGAAAAGGAATTTTGTATGGCTAAAACTTGGGGTGTGTGACCGCTCGAAATATGTCGGTGGAGGTGAGGTAGAGAATTTGCCGCTCTAGGGTTTTGAATTTGGCTATACAGTTTGAAAGATATAGAATAATAAATATCCTATCCAGGAGTAGATATAGTTTAATGACTAGAAAAATAGTTTACTATAATGTCCGAGCCTTTGTAGGTACGGAGTATTTCTAGAGCCATTTCTACAAAAATAGGGTCTTTGTCTTTGGCTTAATTACATACACACATGAAGGTAGTAACATGAACTAGTATGTTATTAGTACCCACTATGACCAGGCTAAGAACATCTCTAGTTGCTAGTGTATCCGGTAGTCTAAGCCAAATATAGACCACCACGGACCAAAAAATGTCTCCAGTGGCTTGTGTATCTGGTGGTCTAAAATTTAGATATCCTCCAAACTAGCTACTCGTTGTCTATATTTGGACAACTGAGCCACCATGTCTAAAGCAAAGCTAGTCGCTCGCAAGCTTGCTCCCGCGCCAAATCAGAGCTTTGTTGCACTGAATTTCTGTGTATATTGACTATTTGTGTCCATATGGACATATGGACTATCCACTAGAAATCTAAAGTCGTGTAAAAACGAATCTTTTTACACCATTATCTATGTGAAGATGTAGACTACCAAATTTAGACAAGCCACTAGAGATACTCTGAGAGACTGCCAAATTTAGATAAGCCACTAAAGGTCAAGGAAAAAATACTAGCATGCTAATTATTTTATCGTGGCTTTTCTCCAGATGATATGAAAGTTATAGAGTGCTAATAACGTGCTATTTTACAATTAAAAAATATAACAGGTATATCATGAATATAAAGGATTTCAGCATCTAATGAATTTTCTAGAGTAATGTTTGTACATGCATAATCCATTTCGACGCTGTCCAAGTTGGAGGAGAACCAGCAGGCCTGAATCTATGTACAACGTCGGGTGCTGTAGGAGGAGGCGGCGGCTTGAAGCGATCAGTTAAGTTTAACAATCAAAATTTTCATCCTATGTTTTCTTACTCGACACATTTATCATATGCTATCTTACTCCAAACCCGGCAACAAAAAAATAACGTCCTATACTTGAAATAGCGCTAACGCTATGATGTTTTAGCGCGATATAGCAAGCTATTTAAAATATAGTGCCATAGCGAGCAAAATCTTGAAAAAATAGCGTGGACTCTCCAAATACTCTATATCACGCTAAATAGATTGAGATAGCGTGCTATTTTTTTCCATGCTAGAGATGCTCTAAGGCTGGTCAGAGTGGTAAGTAACTTGGAGTAGTCATATGCATACATTGTGCAAAATACTATCAAAAGTAGTATCTTTTAGATGCTAAAATAGAAAAGAAGATCCAACGGCTGACAATATTGGGATTCGAGAGCCTTGATCCAATGCTCAATATTTGAAGTTATTCGTACACTGTATATAACTAGTAAGTTGCACTTTTCATGCATGTGCGACTGAGATAATAGACGTCTAACATATCATCACTATATAAAATTATAATAGGTAAAGCAAACAATATATAAATTTGACCAACATCTATAAAGTATGGGTGTATATTTTATTCTTGTACTTTGTATATCATGTAGAAGTCAACGGTTATTAGCTATCTAAAACTTGAAAATTTTAGTAACATGCTCTAGAGAAACAAGAGAGAAGATTCTAGAATGATGGAGAAGTGTGTTTTTTGAGTTTTTTTCATACCATTCATTATGATGAAGACTATCAATAGAATCTTCTAGATGCTAGAATAGAAAAGAAGATCCAATGGCTGGAAATGATGGGATTCATGAGTATTGATCGAATGGTCAATATTCAAATTTATTTGTACACTATATAATGGTATGATGGTAAGATAAGAAATAACTAGTGAGTTGCAAGTGCCTTGCACGTGAGAATCAGATAATAGAAGTATGACATATCATTTTTCATATAAAATTATAATAGGTGAAACTCAAATAATATTTATAATTTTGATCCACGTTCATAAACTATCACGTGTATTTGGTTCTTGTACTTTTTGTATCATCTACTCCAACCTATAGCTACCTAAATAATCTGCATCCATAAAACTGATCTCCCGATCTTCCTCCAGTTCCTTTCATCTTCTCGATCCCATTCCTTTTCTGTCACCTGGTCGGACATCTGCAAAACAAAAGAAGGCGCCAATCACCGTCCATGGCCCCGCCGTTCGACAAGATGTACTCCTTCCTGGACCCTGGCAACAACACCATACTACAGGTGGCATATACCAATAGTGCATCGGTGGTGAACAATTACATCGAGAAAATCCAAAAGCTCCTCGAGGAAGTAGAAGACAAGATTGTTGGCCTCGATGTCGAGTACACAAACAGGCAATCATCACCACAGAAGGCTATTGTCGTCCAACTATGTGTGGGCACGGATTGCCTGGTCTACCAGATCTGCCAGGCCGACCAGCCATGCTCCAAGCTAGTGGATTTCCTCGCCAACCCTACCATTTCCTTTGTAGGCGTCGACATCAGCAACGACGGTATCAGGTTTAGGCGTTCTATAGTGCCAGTGATGAATTTCGTGGACATCCAGAAGAGGTGGAAGCCTGCTAGCGCCACGAATGAGATGGATTCGTTGGCTGACTATGCGGTGGCCCTCATAGACATCTGTTACAAAGCCATGAAGAAGAACAAGAAGGATGTGGACCACAAGCAGAGGGGGAACATGCCCCTAGCCAAAGAGCAGATCCAGTATGCAAGCCTCGGCGCCTACGCGACCTACGAGGTATACAGGCGGATAGTGAATTTCGAGAGGGGTCAACAAACTCTCAAAATGTTCAACGAAAAAAAGAACTAAAGAAGAAGGACAGGGACAAGCGCAAGCAGACCAAAGAAGAAGAATAAGACGAAGACTCTGAATGGTACACCATGTGACCTACAAGTATATATTTGTGTTTTGGTCTATCCTTGCTTGATAGTACTTGTACTACTCTTCGCAGAAGTTAATGCATGTATATACTATAGGCATGCAAGGGGCGGAGGTAAGAATTAATGCTAGGAATCGCAGTTGTTTCTTTTATTTTCACTACAGAGTGCCAGTAGGAGTGTAGGTTTAGGCATCGTAGCACGCCATTAGCCCATCGCCCCTGAATGAATTGTCTTGTCAATCAACGGCCATGGCCGATTAATTTTATAGTGGTAGAGAGTTTCTTTGAGTAATTCCATTTATACTGTTGAAGGGCGGAGTACTGCTGAAACATAGAGGGTGAATGCGCACCTAAAAAACTGATAGTAGCACTGATGGCTCCAATTTTTGCCATCTTCCACTGCGTTTAAACGTTGTTTTTAGTCAAGAAATTGCCAAAGAAACTCTCAACTTTTGCCACTAATGACTAATAATTGCAAAGATATGCAAATCATTTCTTTGATTTATGTTGTGCAGAAAATCACTGCTTTTAAAGCAAAATAAGGAGTCATAATGAAGGATTTCGAGGAAGTACACACGACCAAGTACTTGTAGAAGCATTCTAGGGCGCTAGCACGCTTAATGACCACTGGTACGGGCGTGGTCCGCCCGTACCACCCGCTCGTACCAGGTGGCGATGGCTTCGTCTCGTCAAACCCTACAACTTTCGTGAAGACGCCTATATATTTCGAGGCTCCAACCGTCGGCCAGAGGGCTGTCATTCTCAGATTGCATCACAACACCACCAAAAAAGATCCACACCATTGTTCATCACTTCCACCATCCACCCATCCAATAGCCATAGCCATTGCTTTGTACTTTAGATCTCCTTGTGATTTGGGGACCATTGTAAGAATATTTGATTTCAATCTAAGTATTTGCATGATGTTTTCTATCTCCGATCTATTTGTTATGAGTGAGTCGTCCTCACAGGCTGCAGGTTGGGGAGAAACCTTGCAGCAATTATGTGCATATAGATCATGGGAGAATTGTATTTTGTTTGAATTTGTGATTTATATCTTTTGTTTCTTCGTCTCTTCTCTCGATCTGTGGACTTGTAGGTATCCAAGATCCCATAGATTGATAAAGTCTTGAGGTGAGATACTTGGCTAGCGGTGATCTCATAGGAATCTTAGTGACAGAAAGGGTAGTACAGTCTTCGCTGAGCGCCCCATTCGGGATCAACAACAACATCACCACTTAAAGCTTTGATCTATGTTTACACTTAATAATTGTATGTAACCTGTGGCTTTGGTGTACTCTCGGTTGGATTAAAAGTCTATTGCTATGCCCGTTGCATCACGGGGGCTCTAGAATATTAGGATGTGTTGCCCACAAGAGATTATCTCAATACAAACATTATATATGACTATGCTTATTATTATTATCTTTTATCCCATTTGATGTGCAGCTGCAGGTGGATCTTCAACCCTGGCCTATCTCCATTCATTGATTTAAACCCGTTATAAAGTAAACTAGATTGGTCCAGTCAACTAAGGTGAAACAAACAAACAAAGTCTTGTAGACATGTCCTTTTTATTACCTTTTAGTAGTGCTTTCTGAGGTTCGATTAAACCTAGGTCTTCTAGGGAAAAAGATATTATACTACATCCGTGAATCCGGAATGAAGGTATCAAGCACTATAGAAGTAGAAACGCAAGATGAACTTTTGTCAATTTCCTGAATGTATATTGAGTAGTACAGTATAAACATAGATAGTACTACCTGCTATGTACTAGTACTACTACTAGCAAAAAACCACCATCCCTACTGCAGAAACGATATGATTTCTTCCAACCAAACTACTACTCCAAAAATGGCTATGTTTACTTGTCGCGAAAATGGATGTATCTAGACATGTTTTAGTGCTAGATAGGAGTACATCCAATCTAGTGAAAATTAATATGAATAGGAGGGGAGTACTACTACTACCGTATTCCACTATTGTACTACTACTAGATACTACTCCCGAATGTATGTTGAGTAGTACTCCTACTTCTGTTTGGGATTATTAGGCCTGAGAGATTTTTAAATTTTTTAGAAATTATAAGACCTATCTTCTTTATTGTCTTAATTCTAGTGACTCATTGATTTAGATATCTCTCTTTTCTCTCAATATCCCAATGCATGTTGTTTCATCTCTCGTCATGTCCCCTATTTTTTATCTAGCATCTCATGCATGTAAAACTAGTGGTGCATGCATAAACTAATTAGAGTGAATAATTCATCTACTTAGTAGTATTAGCGAATTGTCCCTCTGGCCTTATAATCCTAAACAGAGGGCTCAGTAGAGTACATCCACCGAACCCATCGAAAGTTAAGGGTGTGTTCGGTTAGAGAACTAGAGGGGACGGAACGGAATGGTTCCGTTCCGATGTCATGGAATGGTTCTGACCCCATGTTCGGTTCGTAAACAGTCGAGGAACGGAATGGTTCCGTTTTTTGTTTGGTTGGTGGAATCAAAGAACAGAACCTAGAACCAAAATACTGCTAAATATTCCGTTGATTTGAGATTAAACTTAATCCTCTTACCAAACCATAATTAACAGTGACAAAGAATCTTGTAAAATTGGAGGTCAAGTAGAGGATAGAAGTCAAAATCAGAGCCAAATTCAGAGGTCAAAATCGGCCAAAATCATTGTTGTTGGACGCGAGTAATCGGAAGTACCCGACCACGTGTGCCACCTGCCGCTGTCGGGCCTTCTGCATGTGCCACCTCCCGTCGTAGGGCCTGCTTCATGTGCCATTTCATTGTGTGCGTCGCCTTCCGCTGTCTGGTCTGCTTCCTGCGCTGTCCAGCAGCATGCGCCACCTGCCACCGCCGTATGCGTCATGTGCGCTTAAGGTTAGCGAGAGAGATGGGCTAATTGCACTAATTAGCGAGCCGTTCCACGCGATCCATTTGATTCGGCCGCACGACCTCGTTCCGCATATTAGAGGAATACTAGTAAGTTGCACGTGTGTTGCACACGTGATTAGAATCAGATAATAGAAGTATGACACACCATTTTAAAAAATCATAATAGGTAAAGCACGATAAATAATTATAATTTTGAGCCACGTCCATAACGTATCGGGTGTATATTTTCTTGTACTTTGTATCATGTACTTCCTCCGTTTCAAAATATAAGATGTTTTAGCTTTGTGAAAGAAGTGTATCTAGATCCTTTTTAGTATGTAGATTCACTGCAAACTTGTATGAACCTACACACTAAAAGGGTGTAGATATACTCCTTTCACAAACCTAAAAGATCTTATATATTTTGAAACAGAGGGAGTAAAAATCAACCTATTAGCTACCTAAGGGCATCACCTATGTCTAAGGTGAACTTTTGCTATAAGGTGGGACCTCCATAGCTTATAGAAATAGCTATAAGGTCCAGTTTACCATAAGTTGGGACCCACATGTCTATTAAAAGTACACACAAGCAAGAGAGAGGAGAGAGTAAAATAATTGTTTATTGCTTATGGACAACCCATAAGCTTGTAGGTCACCCTTACACCGTGTTTGGATGCACTCAATTAGGCTTGGAATCAACGAACTGTATTTGGGTAGTGGATTCAGCTGTTTGGTTTGTCCTAGAATTGTGGCCCGGAAACTGAGCCCCAATTCCACGCCCACCCCGCGTGGCATGTACTCGAGTGGTCTCTAATTCGGAGGTCCTACACTCTGAATCGTTACAGAAATGGGAGAGTGTACAACTATTGGCCTCGCTCGCTCGTGGCTAGACCCGGCAAGAAAAACCATCCCGCCACCACCACCGTCGCACTGGTAAGGGTCGGCCCGTAGGCCGCATCCCACCCTTCGTATCCTAGCCCCTTCATCGCCTACCTTCATCCCCATAGTTGCTTTGTCCGATCTACATCAGGTTCAGTAGTGGCCGCTTCCCGTCCTCTATGAAGTATGGGTATATATTTGGTTCTTGTACTTTGTGTCACACAGAAGTCAACATTTAATAGCTATTCCTAATACTTGAAATTTTTGGTAACATGCTCTAGAGAAACCATGGAGAAGATTCTAGAATGATGGAGAAGTGTGTTTTGACGTTTGTGCATAGTGTTCACTGTGCTACAGACTATCATTAGTATCTTATAGATGCTAGAATGGAAAATAAGATCCAACAGCTGGTATTGTTCAAATTCGTGAGTCTCGATCCAACAGTCTATATTTAAAGTTATTCGTACACTATATAGTGGTAAGATTCTGTTCCGAGAGACTACCTGGTTCCGTTCTATTCATCCAACTGAACACCCGAATGTACGCTAGGCATGGAACAAACCGGTTCCATTCCACTAAATTTCAGAACCGAACACACCCTAAGACTTCATGAAAAATACTCAGGAGAGTACATCTACCAAACTCATCTACCTTTGTTTCAAGGAATAAGGCGCATGCGCGTTCCAAAGTAAAGTTTGACCGGATAAATAGAGCAACTAAAATTTACTTATATTGTGTAAAATTTGTATCATTGAATTCATATTGACACACACTTTCCAATGATGCTAATTTTATAGTGCCAACATTCTTTATATATATTTAGAGTAAATCTTGGTTAAACAAACACACGAAAAACAAGAGAACTTTATTTCCTGGGACTGAGGTAGAATTCTACTACAAAATGCACCATTCCTGGTATGCAAACGATCTTTCTACAATTACACCAAATTAACAGCAGCTTACATCCACATTAAAACTCAACGTGAATGAAGAAACACAGCTTCTTTCACGTAGCAGGACCAACCAGGTAATGCAGCGACACCGCTAGGTAAGACATAAGGTACTCAAACGTGATGTCGCCCGGCTTAGCGTAGCTCGACGCATCGAGCTCCACCGTCATGGTGTCGGTCCTCCTCCTGACGTCCATCCAGGAGAGCAGCAACGGGAATTCCACCCACATCCTCACTCTGTACACTGGCAAGTCGCACATCGCGGCCCTAACACAGACCACAAACACGAGGGGGGCCGTGCCTACCGTGCGAATCGTCAGGACGAACACGGTGCCGTCCTGCTCCTCGATGAGTCTGAGCCGGCAGGACACCTCGCCCGGTAGTGGAACCAGATCCTAGAATGCTTTGGTGGTGGCATACTGGATCTTATGCACTTGGATCGAGTGGACCGCTTCGAGGTGGGCGACGAGCGTTGGCTACGGGGCGGTGAAGTCACAGCTAGTCTCCCTTCAAGTGCAAAGAGCATACCGGCACATGATTTTGTAGTAGGGAAGCAAACTACCGCAGCCTTTGTGGGCGCACTCGACCCTAGCCATTGATAGGACGGCGTCCATGGCGGGCTCGTGGGTGAATCCGCTGCTAGGGTGCTCGCACTTCTGGTAGGAGGTAATCTTGTGGACGCAGCGGTGGCAGACTAGATGATGCTGCCTAAATCAGATGTGTTTGCTACTCTTAGAAATGATGTACCTAGCATGGACAAGAGGGACAAGCATTGGAGCATGGTCATGCATGGAGATGGCAGCAAGCATGTGAGGATTGAAGAGGATGCGACAAGTGGAGATTTCATAACTTTGAAGCCACCATAATGATGATTGAAGACTTGGACGAAATCTTCAAGAATATTACTTTATAGATTAGTCAATAGCTTAATATGGTGTTGCATCACCTTTATTTTAGGCCAGGCCCATGTTATTATTCGCAGGAATTTCAATGGCTACTTTTTAGAGTCCATATTTTAGGGTAAAAGGCTTTCTAGAGTTGGATTTGGCCACCATACCTATGGCTGGTAGAAACCCCATCTTTTCCTCCTTAAATACCCCCATAGCTGTCACTTTAGACTAGGATTTTGTTTAGACAAAAATTTAGCCATCATTGCAACTTCTCCAAGGCTTGAGTGTCATAGAGACCTCCTGTACTTTGCACATATTGAGGATCCCACCTTTCAATAGAGCTTTCATCTTTATCCTCAATAGCTTGAGTGCAATATTAGTTATTACTTGTTCTCGATTTTAGGTAGGAATTAATACCCTCGCTGGTCAGGACGATCATGCTTCTACAAGATAGGTAACCTCTAGGAGATTGACCTAGAAATTGCATTGGCACTCGTGCTCGCACGTGTAGTCGGATCGTCAAGCTCGAACTCCACCCAAATCGATTATCACCATCTCATCAAAAGATCGGGCACCTTTGCCCTATCATTAGCTTCTTCCTTTGTTAACGTTATAATGTGTCAACACCTCTATATACTCTACATGAATGTTACTACTTATTTAAACCTCAATCATGTTAGTTTCATAAAAGGCACTACAAATCTCATCCATGTGAGAGCGTTGTTGACTACGTAGATGGCCATAGGTGGGAAGATGCTCTCAACATGGTTACTGGCAAGAAGCAGACTTGTGGATGTTTGAGAGACGTCATGTATGGGACTCCATGGAAGGCATATTTGCATGAATCCCCTAATCTTGCAAAGATGAGGAGGAGGTCTAGGAAGAGTCAAATAGTCTTGCTTTTGTTAAGTATGTGGAAAACCAGGTGCTAATTTGTATTGTGAAACCTAGGTATACCACATGAACTTCTACCCTTGCATTCGATACCCCACCGCTCTTGGAAACCGCTCGACAGAGTAGCAGTGCCTCTATCAAAGGGTCCGCCACAGGGTCGCCAAGTACATTAGACGATATCATTGTAAGCGTTTTGGCTCAAATAACCATAGGAATAGTACTAGTTTAGCCAATTAATATTTATGCATATCAAAGATTTGCAATATATATTTTTCACAGGGTCTTAGATTGTGCAATCTACTAGCTAAATTGGACGGCAACGACTACCTGGAAGTGGTTGAAAACACGGTTGTGTGTCCCCAAAAAATCCACAAGAGTTTATCCACACTTTGGAATTACCATCAGGCATGGCGAGGGTGGAAACTAATAAGGTGATCGAGCGCTTCATCAATCTGAAGGTGGATGGAGATCCTGATCCGGACATCAACACACTTGGTTTATACAAGGGATCTTTCCTCAAGTGGCTAAAAGAGTTTATAAAGTTGATTCAAACACCCATCTAGAATCATCCATCATAGGGAAACTAACATCACTCTAGTAGGACCATCTCCTTTGGATTTTTGTGAACCTAATTTTTTTAAGGAAGATCCTAATCAAGATGCAAAAGATGAGATGGCCATAGACGAAGAGCATCATATTGCAGAAAGGCAGCCACCCTAGAAAGAACCTCTAGTTAAGACGGTCCTGTTTGTGAGCGCACTTAGGGGGCGTGTTGGAAGAATTGATGCACACCAATGGAGCAAACATATCTCTGGATTATGGGTGTTTAAGGGTGCAAATAAGCATGATGCCTCATGCAACACCATGGAAAAAAGCAAAAAACATGATTTTTATTTAGCTCATAATAGAGCGCCAAAAGTAGCTAGATCATAGAAACATCAAATCTAGGGAGAGCTCATGGTACCTGAACATATGTACGATCTCCTTCCTTAGAAATTAAGATTTTGCATGAAGAAATCGGAAACCAAGAACATGATGATGTAAATGCCACACACTTCACCGCGATGCTGCTAGAGGGTTACCACTTCTTCAACGAGGACTCTGCTGGGACGTTCACTCTTGAGTTCAAGGATATCCTCCATATGTTTAACCTAGGTTTGCTCAATGTGTTACTAGTTAGGATTTGGGGGCTGTTCCAAGCCAAAGAGTCTAGATGGTTGAAATTGGGCATATGCGTAGTTTCTGATCCATTTCACATGCACGATGGGAATGCTTCCACAGATGCAGGTACATCTATTATCGGAAAGTCCCTCGTCAATGCAACGCTAGGGAATAAGAAGGCACATTTCCTACTCATGCCCTATGTTATATTGTAAGTCCTTCTAGGTGTATTGTCCTACTTCCTTCCTTCCCAGTTTTGTGATATATTTGCTCGAGACAGACCTATGTCATTTTACTTAATAGAGAAGAAGTAACTTTTGTACTGACTTACTAGTGCATGCACGTATTAGCTTATACACCCATGTTCTAATTTATTAAGTTCACTTGCATTCCCATATCTGCAAAATATCAGAAACAAGCATACAACATTCATATGTATTTAGTCTTTGTGAAAGTTCAAAGAATATATTGTGATGGACTTGGTGTGAACTATGTATGAAATTATCCAGGTTTTGATTGAGTGACATGTTTGTAACTTTAATTGACCTATTTACTGCTTTCATATAAGAATGGTAGTACCTAGAATGCTTGAATATTTCACTATGTCATGACATCATAAAATGTTTGTCCCATGAATACTTGATAAGATATTAATTTATTATATATGGATAATACTTTGGTTTGTTCACATGTTTGTTTAGTGACCACTAGGTCCTGATAGTCCAGGAACTAACAGATCGAAAGGCGTGTTATGTGAATTCGATGAAAGGAAAATCAAAGTTCAAACACAAAACTATATAAACTGTTCTCGATAACGCTCTAACCGATTTCTCACAGATGGGAAAATATGCAAATCAAAAGGAATAAGAGGAGAGGGGAACATTTCAAACACATTACCGATATCTATTGTGTACAACAAACTTTAAATATCCCAACAATCAACTACCTCTACTGGCATCTAGCATATTTAGTACGGATACAGAACGAATTGCTCATAGTTGAAGACTTATTGAAGATCTGTTTGAATATTGAGCAATGTGCATTTGAAAACAAAAAAGTTTTTCAATGTATCCAACAACCCTTTGCCAAAATCATCAACTAGGAGGTTGTTGCAGAGCCCGGGATTTTCTATGCCAGCGAAGGCATACTAGAAAATGATGGCTCTTGCCCGAAGGTGGCGATTTTCCTTTCAAGCCGAAGTCAGGTATCTTATAGTAGTTGTAATTAAGTTGATTGTATCCATTATATATTGCTATTCTTGCCTTTTTTGAAGAATAAAAACACATATCAATTTTCTGTGGTCCTGATTTTTAGGGTTCTTGATCTGATATCATACACGGTTTCAGAGGTCACAGCTGGCATGATCTAGTCATATATGGATGACACCAGCAATGATCTATTTCGTATGTACTATTTGTTTTATGATGCCTCCATCTTTATATTTTCAACAATTGTCTAGTTATTGTAAGGCTGGTTCATATTTAGTTATGTATCACTTGGCATACTATATCTTGGAAAAAAGGTGTGTCTGCTGTTATGCATCTGATTTAATTAACTATCCATCTTATCAATTGTCAAATCTTTCAAGGCTTAATTTTCTCTACCATGAACTTAGTTTGTTCTATTTGCTTGCAACGGTGACACCACGTGAAGATCATGATGGCTGTTTGGCGTTCTAGCAAAATTATATGTGATTTGTGTTTAGCCAAAAATGTTAGTGCAAAGTATTATATACATTGCACCTTGCAACTTATGGATGTGTCTCCATTTTTCTACTTATGAAACGCCGGATTTTATACGTACACCAGTATATACTATATTTATATTGCAAATACGGATTTTTATTTTTTATTCCAAAATCTAAAACCAGTGACGAGCATATAAAACTGTAAATGTCAGTGCTAAAAATCGTAGTGTGATGACCGTCTACTCATTGGTTGTCACTGGTAACAGTACCAGTGACAATATTCAAAAAGTAAAACATGTCAGTACTTATATACTAATGATAATGTGACATTATTTCTACTCGTCAAGAGGCAAGATAGACTTGATGGGCTACTGAATACTCACAGATCAGTGGTAATATACTAATTACAATCAGTATAGAAGAATGTTTGTCAGTGGTCATGTACTAATAATGGTCTCTCTAGAGATGAAACCATTAGTGATTATTTACAAACAACATCCACTACATAACCATCACATCACATGAACACTACAAATGATGAAATCATGTTATATTGACACGTTACCGAAAGCTTACTGATGATGTGCAGGTGTAACATCCCAAAAGTTTTCAAATTTTGGAATGTTAAAATAAAATAAAATTATCTAAATAGTTGCTAAAAAATTCTCTTCCTTATTTGAATTTTCAAAAGAAAAGGAACTTTTTAAGGTTTATGAAAATAAAGCAAATCCTATTTCTAAACAAAAGGTTTCGGGACAAGAGACTAGGGAAAAACAATATTTTCAAAACTTAATGGAGATATTAAAGTTTTATGGAAAACAATAGATTTTAAAAATGGTTTTGATAAAATCTAAAACTACTTGCCAAATAAAAATTCTTGTACAAAACCCCTCTTCCTAAAATAAACCCTTATAGAAATATTTAGTCTATGAAAATAAGTATAAAAAATCCCAGTTTTAATGTATGTTTCCCATATTTGATAAATGTTTTGTTTTGAGCCAAATATAAATTCATAATTTAACTTCAAGATTTTTCCATAAAACCATAGTGGCAATGGGTTAACAGAAAAGTGTTTTGATAAAAATGTTATTTGGATTGATGAAATATTAATTCTATTTTCATTTTTGAAAAAAAAATTGTTTCTAAAAAGAGATAAATAAAGCATTTTATTAAAACTATTTTGGGGCTTTTTATTGCTATATGCTTTTTCTAAGGTGAACCTACAAAACATATATTGATAAAACCATATTTATAAAGTTTAACATTTTTATTTTTGAAAATAACTTTCCTAAAACCCTATTTTGCAAATCTCCAGTTTATCCATAGGGAATTAAATGCTTAATGACATCATGGATATTTTTCTTCGAATAAAAATTGGTTATTTGGAACCTATGAGTTGTGGTTTGATTTGACAAAACTATAGAAATTGGAATAACTCAATTTAGACTTATAAAACTAAAATTACAAAAGAAATTGTAGAATAGGTAAAGGAAAAGAATTAAAAAAAGCCTAACCATGCCAGCTGGGCCGACCCTAGCGACTCAGCCAGGCTGATCCGGCAAGCCAGCCCCTTCTCCCCATTCTTACCTACCGCCCACACATCGTGCAATGGCCCAGTGCCACCCATCCCGCTTCCTCTCTCTCACTGCCGCATGGGACCCACCTCGCCTTCGTCCCCAACTGCTCCCGCTCCCCACCACCTGCATGACTACGACGTCCCCCGCCCAGCACCCCTACTCCACCACTCGCCAGAGCTGCCCCACTCCCTCCTGGCGCCATCCTTTTATATCCCTCGATCTCCTATCTCTGTCCCCTTCTGCTCCCAATCGCAATGCCCCTAGGCTGCTATGATTTCTCGCAGCAGCTTCGCCTCGCTGTTGACGACCGGTGCACCGCGCTTCCCCATACCTCCTCCCTGTCCCACCATTTTGCCCTCGTGCTCCTCCTCACCCCCTTCTCTCTGTCTTTACTGCAGCGCAGCCGACTTGCCACGAGTGCCCGAAGACCTCCGCCACCCGAGCCTCTCCAGCCAACCGCCGTCGACGATACAGGATGCCCACGAGTGCTCCGATCAAGCTCGCGTCCTAGCCGAGTGGTTCCGCACCTCGTCCGCGTCTTCCCAGGGGCCTCGGGCCACCTCATCCCCCTCGCCGCAGATAACTGCAATGGACGCCGCCGTCTTCCCCGATTCTGGCAACCAACCCAATGAGCTCCTCTCCCTCCCCTCAAGCTTTTGTTCCTAGCCGTAGGATCGCTGATCTACAGTCAGGATTAGACCGTCCGCGCGAAGCACTACCGCCTAGTAGGAATCCACCACATGTCCGTCGCGTCAGTCCAGCGGGCCAACCGCGTGCCACCGCGTGGACGGAATTATCCATTTGTTTCTGTTTTTATTATAATAGGCAGAAAAATGGATTCAACTTGCAAAATGCATAGAAAATGTTCTGCTTATCAGAAAAATGCATATCTTATATGCCTGGATTCAGAAAAATGTGTAGAATATTATAGTGAGTTAAAATTTGAACTTTTCTGAATAAAAGTATTTTAAATATTTAAACTTTAATATAGGGTATTTAAATCATAATACTTATTTTGTAATTCCAAAATTTACAAATAATACCTTTCTGTAATCCTTATGTGTGGAACTACAATATCCCACTTTTAGGTTTCAAGTTTGAACTTTTAAAATTGAAAAATATTTTAGAATGGCTATTTAGCCACTATAGGCATAACTTTAATTCTAAAAATGATTTTTAAATGATTCTTTTTGCAAAATGCACATGTTTTAGTACTCTATCCATTAGGACCATAAATTACAATTATTTTGTAGGTATACAACAATTTTATTAAAATATGAAGCCTTACCCCTTCAAATGCTATTTTGGACATTATTAAATTAAGAAAATAGTTTTAGAACGAAACCCTTTTTGCAAAATGTCCAGAAATGTTCACTTATCCAATAGGATTAAATGAAACACTTTTTCAAGTTAACTATAACATATTAGAGGCACATGACCTAGTGCCACTATAAGCACTAGTTCTAGTAAAGTATTTTGAGAACCAAGTATTGGTTTAGCAAAACATGTGCAACCTAAACCAAACCCTTTAGCATGCTTGCTTGATTTCATTGTATTGCATTGAATTGGTGTGTTTGATTGGTTTGTTTATTCATTGCAATGTTTGTGAACCGTGTAGATTGACCAGAGAGTAGCCATTGTCTTGTGAAGAGAGTTTTTTCGACATCTTCAACAACAGGCAAGTTCACTACATAAATGTCCTACTATTTTCCTATGCACTTAGTTGTTTTCCAAAGATTGAGTTAGTAGGACTACATATAGTTCTATGTTGTGCAGCCCATATAGGATAGCCACATGAATTCTTGACATTTGAGTAGCAAACAACGTAGGTGTTGAATGTTTAGCCCTATTGTAGATATTGTGGGTGGAATTCATATCAAGTTATGTGTTGTTGAGGTGAAAATCATTTTTGTGTAATGAAAATAACATAACTTAATGAACCACCTGGGTGTATGGGATTGATATTTTTTGGTTGAGTGCCAAGTTCATGTGTCATTTCATGAGGCCCTATGAATGGCCGCACCTCCCAATCAATGGAGGACATTCTATGGAGCCCTATCAACGGCTTGCCCCTGACTTGTTTTCACCCACGGAAAGCACTCCGGCTTAAAGAGATTTGGTGGCATTCTTTTCTACGAGCTTCCATGTACAACTACTTGTCAAATGGGATCTGCCTTGACTAAATAAGTTGTGAGAACTCAACCCGGCGTGATAGAGGGTGGTAGAATTTTGTAGCTGTAACGAGTCTATCGTGGTTGAGGGACTACTTGTGAAAAGTGTCGACTCGGTCTTCTTCCGGCCGTGCCACATCTGGGTGGTATGTGTGCGAGGGTTGATTGGGTCTTGTGGGTAAAGTGTACAAACCTCACGAGAGTGTCAAAACTAAGTACTTAGCCATGTCCCTAGTTAGGGACAACTTTGAGCGACTAGACTTGTGGAGGCATGATATTTGGAATTAGTGGACACCCTTGTGGATCTATCTAATTCTTGCCTCATGCTCCTTGATTGAGGAGCACCCAAATATCACAAACCTCGTTGAAGTTTGCATCATTTCTCCCTTGTTGTACAAGGCCTAGGGATCAGAGTTCCTTTGCCTAGATGTCAAGATCTCACTGAGTCTCCCTACTCGTCGTGCCGGTTTGAGAGAGCGAGAGTCCTCCACCCGACGCTATTGGTGTATATCGTGGTTTTGCGTGAGTGTGTTCATCATGTTCTTCGTGCATGAGTTTGTCGTGTTCATCCCTCCTCTCCCTCCCAAGAACTCCATCTTCGATTTGAACGGGATTCATGAAAGATTGGGCCACCCTCCAGATTGACCCTCAACATATTGGTATAAAGAGCTTCGTTGCTCACGAATTCCCCCACAATTTTTTCTTGTATCCTCAAATTTTTTGAAAATCCCCAAAAAGAGCCCCAAATTTGCCTTCGGATCGATCTCTGGATTTGATGCGTATTTAGTGGTTTTGTTCCACATATATGTTGCTTTGGGTACCGGTCTACCTTTTTAGAACCTTTCCCCAGCCCAGTTTGGACAAATTTCAGAATTTTTTGATAGATTTGACTTTTGGAGTTCGTCACGAACAAATTTCGGCTCCAGGCCCGGTGGACCGACCGTGCCACCGAAAATTCCGCCGAACTAGATATTTCACCGAAAATTTGAGCGCACGATCCGGTGCCGATGGTTTGGCCACCGAAAATCCCGATTTCCCCAATTTTGTCTATTTTTCCTCTTGTTTTGTTCGTGCCTCGTGTGCGTGTCGCCCCAACTAACTTCGAGCTTCCACAAGTCATCACATCTCGTGCTCCTCGACACCGTGACGCCGAACATCATCCCAAAAACCAGTAGCAAGTCGTCAATACCGAGGGTATAACTTGCTCCACCTTGTTAACCCTTCTTCCTTGTGTGTATCTATTGATGCAGCCCGTCCTACGGACGTCCTTACATATACACCACCAAGTCCCCCAAGTGGACCAATGACTCGAGCCCGAGCTTAACTACTTCAAGCTAAGGTTAACTCGCTCCTCTCCTCATGTGACTTTGATACATCTTTGGATGGCTTGCTATGTGATGCAACTACGCTATGCATTATCACCTATGAAGCCCCCACGGATGAGGTACAAGGAGCAGGACGAGACGAAAAAGTTGCTAGAGCTGAAGCCTCGGAGTCTTCGGCCCTGAAGCCCGGAGTCACCGATCACCAAGCCCAGAGTTTCCGGTGTGGACTCTGGACTAGTCTCTGGAACCCTGCCAGGAAAGTTTACTACACCCCCACGGAGTCTTCACTGGAGAGCATCACCACCCCTGGAGTTTCCGCGCACCCTGGAGTCTACGGCCCAGCTACCCCGGCGTCTCCATCCTCCAACCCCGGAGTCTCCGCCCTAGGACTCTAGCCACAACTCCGTACACCATGCTGGAACTCTCCGTATGCTGTCCTAGAGTCGATACCGGAGTCTGATCGCCACCCGGAGTCTGCGGCCACCCCGGAGTCTCCGGCCACTAGGAATCGAAGTATCCGCTGTAAGTCACCCAGGCATGTGAAAGCCTTTTGGGCCTTCGGCCCATGTAACCCCAAATCCGTCCAGACTTTACCCTTTATTTCCCAAACTACCCTTGAACTAGTGGCTGGCCTATTTATAGCCCCCACCTCTATTGTAAACCCTAGGCATGATATTTGGAATTAGTGGACACCCTTATGGATCTATCTAATTCTTGCCTCATGCTCGTTGATTAAGGAGCACCCAAATATCACAAACCGCATTGGAGTTTGCATCATGCCTCCCTCGTTGTACAAGGCCTAGGCATTGGAGTTCCTTTGCCTAGACGTCAAGATCTCACCGAGTCTACCTACTCGTAGTTCTAGTTCGAGAGAGAGTCCTCCGCCCGACACCAATCCTAGGGATTGCGCCGGACCTGTCATCGCTGATGTGAGCTATTGGTGTGTATCGTGGTTTTGCGTGAGTGTGTTTATCTTGTTCTTCATGCATGAGTTTGTCATGTTCATCCTTCTCTACTTCCCCTGCACTCCACCCTCGATTTGAACGGGATTCGGGAAAGATCGGGCCACCCTCGAGGTTGACCCTCAACATATTGGTATCAAGAGCTTTGTTGCTCACGAATCCCCCCACAAATTTTCTTCTATCCACGAGAAATTCGAAAATCCACCAAAAAAGAGACCCAAATTTACCTTTGGATCAATCTCCTGATTTGGAGTGTTATTTGCGGTTTTGATCCGACCAAACCTTGTCTTAGGTGTTGGTCCAGCTCTATCTTGTGTTTTCCCATCCCAATTTGTCCAATTGTACACGGATTTGAGGCCCCAAGGCATGTATTTATGCTCAAGTACACGGGCAAATGGAATAGAGACCCCGACATTAGAGTCTCCGGCCTGAACCCCCGGAGACTCCGGCCTGACGCCTAATTTTGTCCAGTTTTCGCCTCCTTGACAGTTTTGGCTAATTTTTTCTTTGTTTTTTTGTGTTTCGTGTGCGTGTCGTCAACTAATAACAAGCTTCCACATCGACAACTTCTATGCTCATCCACACCACGGCCCATGAACATCATCCCGCACCACCATTGTCAAGTTCATCATCACCAATGAAGCTACAACTTGTGTCACCTTGTTAACCCCTATCTTTCTTTGTGTGTACCTATCCCACGAGAGTGGCTCATCTTGTGTTTGCTTGAGCATTGTGCATTTATCCTTGGATAGTGAGAGTGCAATATCAATAGCAAGTGTGACTAGGTAGCATCAAGGGAGAGCAAAAAAAGAAAAGAAAGGAAAAGATACAAGAAAAAGAAAAATAGTCTCCCATAGCAAAAGAGAGTCTCAAAGCTTGTAAACAAGAGAGAAAGAAGAGCGCCCAAGGCAACTGCACAAATCCGTTGCTAATTTTCTTCTTTGCAAATGAGCTGTGGTATCTCCTTGCATTGGCACGACACCGAGCGTAGTCTTTGTTAGGATGTTTTGTTTGCCAGTTTTCATAGTCATGTCAATACCAACAATCTCCATGTGTGTGTATATAGTCATAGGTTTTTGTCACCCCTTTTGAGTTATTGACCTTTTGCCTTTGACTTGAGTTGTTTGGATTTTACCCACTTTTTACTATCCCTTTTCTTTTGGTTGGTTCTTGAGCATTCCACGATCCCCAAGGTGAGGTACAAGGCTAACACCACCATATTCCTCTTCCATATACAATACTTGTGTGTTTTGCATGATGGATAGGCACGGTGAGTCGAGCCAACCACCTCCCCAAGAAGAAGAACATGGACCATACATGACGCGCGCAAGTCACTACATCATCTGACAAGAGTTCCGTGAATGCCGCCAAGCTGTTGAGACACGACAAGATGAAAAATTTGGCAAGATGCAAGCCGAGTTCAAGAACATCGACAACTGCCTCGATGGCCTTGAATGACAATTGCATGTGATGCATCACAACTTTGGCCATAAAAATGAAGCACTCCGTCGCCGAAACAAATGACAAGCTTCGACTCCTCATCGACAGAATGGCAAGACCACGTTCATGCGCATCAAGCTCTTCAAGATCGTTGGGCCACTTTTCTCCTCTTCGTCAAGATCATCATCCAAGTGCTCCAATACGCAATGACTCCCCCGTGGGTGAAGATGGAAGCTCTTCAAACTACGTACCTTCATCATGGCACACCGCAACTTCAAGCTATGATGGTGATTAATCCTCAGGTCCCCAAGCAAGGCGTGAAGTACAACATCATCACACAAGGGCTCTAGTGGTTCAACAAGCGCAACGACAAGAGGAACCTCAAGTACACCACCACCGCCCGTGACACATACTTGACACAACAAGTGATGACTCCAACTTGGAGGAACAAGCTCGTCACCAACATGAAGCTCTCTAAGATCCTCCTCCTCAGCATCGCCGTCATGAACATCTGCACCGACACCATGTTCATCACGAGGTGCCTCCTCCAGCACATCAAAACATGGAGCGTCAAGTGGTACAAGTTGAGCGATGTCCACCATGTCATGAGGCTCAATACCATGATCTTCGCCGTGAGGCCCAAGTGCCTAACCCGCTACAACAACCGAGTAACGAGCCTCCTATTCGTCCACAACAACCTCAAGAGCGTCCTCCTCGACAACAATCATGGCAAGAGCAAGAGCAAGTTCCACCACCTCGAAATGCTGCTCCTCAACCACAAGCACATAAACAAGCCCAACAAGCTCATCGCAATGATTGCATGGAAGATGAAGACCGTCATCACCATGGCAACAACCGCAACCATGACCGCAATGATGAAGAAACCTTCGGCAAGCTCGAGTTCATGATGCCCAAGTTCACAGGTTCAAATGATCCCGAAGAATATCTCTCATGGGCACTCAAAGTCGACAAGATCTTCAGCATGCACAATTATAGCAACGAGAAGATGGTCACCATGGCTTCGCTTGAGTTTGATGATTACGCCAACCTTTGGTGGGAACAAGTTCAAGTTCCTCGTGACGCAAGAGGAGATCCCCAATCACAACTTGGCATGACATGAAGGCTCATATGTTATCCCGCTTCGTTCCTTTGCATTACGCGCACGACCTCTTCAACAACCTTCAATCGCTTCGTCAAGGGACAAAGACCGTGGAAGAGTACTTCAAGGAAATGGAGCTCAACATGATTCGTGCCAATATTGAAGAGCGCAAGGAGTAAACTATGGCATGTTTTCTCATTGGCTTGAACCATCCAATCAAGTGCATCGTCCGGTTCCAAACATACAACAACATGGTTGAGCTTGTGCACATCGCAACAAAGGACGAATGTAAAGTGAAAGAGGACATCAACTACAACAAGCCAAAGACATACTTCACCTAGAAGCAAGCTTGAACCGCTACGCCAACAACCTTCAACGGTAACTCCTCAGGTACCTCCAAGCCTTCCTTCAGGTACACACTTTCTCAAGGAAAGCCGCCACCAAGTGGCAAGCATGCAAAGGATTCCACACCTTTCGACGGCCAATGCTACAAGTGTGGAGGCAAAGGACAAAAGTCGGCCGAGTGTGGAAACAAGAAAGTATTGTTTATCCATGACAATGGCGACAAAGAGTACTTGAGTGAATTTGATGCCCGAGTCAAGGAAGCAATGACAAGGCAATGAGTGGAAGATGACCAAGAACTCCTCATGTGTGAACATGACGCAATTCCATCGCTTGTCGTCACAAGGATCTTGACCACTCAAGCACAAGAGCATCAAGACCAACGCAAAAATATCTTCCAAACCCGAGCC
Source organism: Avena insularis (assembly GCA_023614405.1). Lineage (NCBI taxonomy): Eukaryota > Viridiplantae > Streptophyta > Magnoliopsida > Poales > Poaceae > Avena > Avena insularis. Next base: position 230,461,967 of record CM042692.1, read on the forward strand.
GGCATTAATGGCAAATCTATTAAAGTGATCATCGATGGAGGGAGTTGCCACAACCTTGCTAGCACTGATTTGTGTGAGAAGCCCAACCTCACCCTCCATACACACAAGCACCCTACCATGTACAATGGATAAGTGACCAAGGTCTGTGAAGATCAAGCACACTGTCTCGGTAACCTTTCTCTATTGGACCATACAAAGACACGGTGGAGTGTGATGTAGTCCCAATGGCAGTTTGCCACATGTTCCTTGGTCGACCATGGCAATTCGACAAAGGTGCTCTACATGATGGTCGCACAAATGTTTACACCTTCAAGTGGATGAACAAGACATGTTGAAAGATCACGGATGTCGCCTAGAGGGGGGTGAATAGGCGATTAAAACTTCTATGAGATGGGCTTAACAAAGGCGGAATAAAACTAGCGTTTTCTTTTGTTAAGCACAAAGCCTAGATATACTAAGGTTCACCTATGTGCACCAACAACTTATGCTAAGCAAGACAAGCAACAATATGATAGCAATATAATTACTTCAAGAATGATGACTATCACAATATAAAGGGCATAAGTAAGGAGCTCGGGTATGGAGATAACCAAGGCACATGGGGACGACGATATTTTACCGAGTTCCTCCCAACAAGGGAGTACGTCTCGTTGGAGGGGTGGGCGGTACTAAGACCACCAACGCCACAAAGGCCTCTCCCTATTCTCCCGAGCACCCACCACGCGGGCAAGCACCCGTTCCACTATGGGACACTTAAGGGTGGTCACCGAACCCGTACAAGATTGGGGCTATCTCCACAACTTAATTGGAGGCTCCCAATAATCGCCACCAAGGCCTCAATCTCGGGGGAGCTTCACAAATTAATTGAAGACCCCACGAACACATCATAAAGGCCACAAAACCGTCTAGGGTTCTAAGAACCCAAGAGGGACAAGCAACGATGAATATCACCGAACAAATCCTCCAGAAAGAACACACACCAATGCACCAAATGTAAAAGGCAAGAACAGCACAAAGATGCCCCAAATCCTCACTCTCAAGTTCCAACAAGGCTACTAAAGCACTTGGGGGAATAAGAGAGGAAGAAAACAAAAGGGGAACACAAAAAGCCCCAAAGATCTAGATCCCAAAGATCCACTCACAAAGAGGTGATTTGGTGTGGTCAAAACGTGGATCTAGATCCCCTCTATCTACCCCTCAAATATTGGCAAGAATCAATGGAGGAGATGAGAGAAATCAAGCTCAAAGATGTATCAAAGAATAGGCAAAGTTTGAAGAAGAAATGAGGAAGAAGCAACTAAAGAGATAAGGCAAAATGGCTATTTATATGCGGGCTTGATTCCTGCTCGTTGGGGCAAAAGTCCTGGGTGGGCCGGTAGTACTGGTCCCAGCCGGTACTACCGCTCCCAGCGAGCGAGCGAGCCAGGCAAGGCAGCGATCGAGAGCAGCGGTCAACTCAGCAAGAAGCTGGGTGAACGAGCGAAGGCGGGAGAGAACGGCAAGGGGATCAGGCAGGGCAGTAGGCGCGCGCACGGGAAAGGAGCGAGGCAGGGATCGGGCGGCGCGTGAGCGAGCAAGGCGGCGGCAGGGCTAGAGAGCAGAGCGAGCGGGAGGGGCGACAGGGAGCGGGGCAAGCTGGGAGCACGCGTGGGCTGGCCGGTACTACCGGCCCACCCGGGAGGTAGTGCCGCTTTGGGTCTGGTAGTACCGGTCAACACTACGGGCGACCTGAGCCTCCGGCAGACGTTAGAGAACGGGGTAGAATGAGCAGGTACTACCGGTTGGCCCAAAACAAAAGCTTTTCCCTTTTTCTTTTTAAATCAATAAGAGGCAATATTCAAATATTCATAACTTTAGTTTGGAAACATTGGATATCACCAAGTGAGAATGTATCAAGCAATATAATGTGATTTACCTCACTCGGTGAGAATCCGGAAAACCGCCAAGATCAAAATCGCAACAAGATATAAAAGGGAGATCCAATTTTGATGAACAAGAGCTTGTTATGAAGATTACCACAAGCTCTATATCCTCACATGGATAACACAAATAAATAACCAAATATGATGATGCAAGTATGCAAAGGTTTGAGCTCTCTCCGAACGATATGATTGAGATACTCACTCGAGAGCCTCTCTTGATAGTACGACTATCAATCCTAAACCCGGTCAAAATGAGACCGGCAAAAGGGAAAAACCTATCAAGAATACCTTTGCCTTGAGCATCCTTTGGCCTTGTCTTAATTGATCCATAAACACCAAGGAAGGTAAGCACCAAACATGAGATCTTCTAGGGATGGCGCATATTGAGCTTCCACAACGCATCTTCTTCTTCATTTCATCGACCTTGAAGCCAACACATGCTCCAAGCGATACCAATGGACAAATCCTACAAGTACACCTTAATACACACATTAGTCCATAAAGATTGTCATTAATTACCAAAACCACACATGGGGGCCCACATGCTCTTTCACATGTGTTTTGCAACCGATGACTCCTAGCCCAATAATTGCAGACAACTCAAAGACATTAGCGAGGGCGCAAACCACAACACAAACTTGTGGGAAGAGTGGTTAGCGAGAGAACCACCTCATAGTGAGTCAGAGAAACAAGCCAAAATCGAGTGGAAAAACTAAGAGTGTTCTCCTTGCCACCAAAAGTGAGATGAGATATGTGCGGAACAACCCATCCATCTAGCACTATGTCCTCATTTGCAAGGGACTAGTGCAAGGAACTAATGACTTAACCAGTGTTCCTCCATCTTCGATGAGTGTTTTGCAGGAATTCAAGGATGTGTTTTCCGAAGAGCTTCCTCATGGACTACCTCCTCTTTGCGGAATCAAGCATCGCATTGACCTCATCCCTGGCGCGCCTCTAGCAAACTGTGCCGCCTACCACATGCACCCGAAGGAGACGAAAGAGATAAAACGCAAAATCAACCAACTCGTCTCCAAAGGTTTGATCCAAGTTAGCATTAGTCCAAGTGCGGTACCCGTGATTCTTCTCCCAAAAACGGAGGATACGTTGTGGTTATGCATGGACTGCCGTCCAATCAATGCGATCACCGTCCGTTATTAACATCCTATACCACGTCTTGATGACATGCTTGACAAGTTGTGTGGAGCCACTATTTTCTCAAAAATTGATCTCCGTAGTGGTTACCATCAAATACGCATGGCAGAAGGTGATGAGTGGAAAACCGCCTTCAAGACAAAACTTCGTCTCTATGAATGGTTGGTCATGCCCTTTGGCTTATCTAATGCCCCATCCACCTTCATGCGCCTTATGAATCATATTTTGCATTCTCTCATTGGCAAGAGTGTTGTTGTCTATTTTGATGATTTACTTGTTTATAGCAAGTCACTTGAGGACCATGTTACACATGTCAAGGAAGTCTTGCAAATCCTTCGGCATGAAAATCTATATGCTAATCTTCCCAAGTGCATGTTTTCTAAAGACAAGTTATTTTTTCTTGGATTTGTTGTTTCTTCAAATGGCATTGAAGTTGATGGTTCTAAAGTAAAGGACATATGATATTGTCTCATTCCAACAAATGTGAGTGAACTCCAAAGTTTTCATGGGTTGGCAGGTTTCTATCGTTGCTTTGTGAAAGACTTTTCTACCATTGCTTGTCCTCTCAATGAGTTGACCAAGAAGAATGGCACATCGTGTGGGGCAAGGCACAACAAAAATCTTTTGATGAACTTAAAAAGAGGCTCACCGAAGCACCTCTTCTTGCGTTATCGAATTTCACTAAAACTTTTGAGATAGAGTGTGATGCTAGTGGTATTGGCATTGGAGGAGTCCTAATGCAAAATGGGTGTCCTATTGCCTACCATAGAGAGAAACTTGATGGTGCTCCCCTTAAATATTCGATTTATGATAAAGATCTTTTTGCCTTAGTTCGTGTCCTTCAAGTTTGGCAACACTACCTTTGGCCGAAGGAATTTTTCATACATTCCGACCTTGAGTCGTTGAAATATCTCAAAGGCCAAGAAAACTTGAGTAAGAGACACGCCAAGTGGGTGGAGTTTATGGAGTCTTTTCCTTACATTGTCAAGTATAAGATGGGCAAAGATAATGTAGTTGCGGATGCTTTGTCTCGCAAGCACACAAACCTTCTTAATCAACTTGAAATCAACATGTTGGATCTTGATGAAATCAAAACTTTGTATGCTTCCGACCCATTCTTTGAACCAATTTTTGCAAAGTGCTCCATCGACAAAGGAGTTGATGATTTCTATTTGCATAAGAGCTTTCTATTTAAACAAAACATGAGCTACTTTGTGTCAAACTCATGGCCAAGCTCGGTGTCAAACTCCTCTTTTCATCCGCATCGCATCCTCAAACCGATGGTTAAACCAAAGTTGTCAACCAAAGCCTCGGAACTCTCCTTCGTGTGTTGATCAAGAAAAACCTCAAGGATTGGGAGGAATGCATTCCACATGCTGAGTTTACCTACAATTGTGCCAAGCACTCAACAACCAAGATGAGTCCATTCATGATCGTCTATGGTTTTGATCCCCTCACCGCACTTGACATCCTACCGCTACCTCTAATGAGCGCACCAACATGGACATCGACAAGCGTGCCCAAGCTATGAAGAAGCTTCACAAAGAAACAATAGCCACTCTCGAGCAACAACTCCATCACCAAGCTTCAAGGTTAAACAAGGACAAGAAGGAGATGATCTTTGAAGAAGGTGACCTCATGTGGATACACCTAAGCAAAGACCGCTCTCCAAAGAATGTGACGCCAAGCTCAAGCCTCGAGGAGATGTTCCCTTCAAGGTCCTAGAGAGAATCAATAATAACGCCTACATTATAGACATTCCGACCTCCAAGTACCCCACCCCCCAAGAAATACATTCAATGTTAAGGACCTCTCACCCTACCATGGAGATGTTCAAGATGATAGCCATGAAGAGTCGAGGATGACTCTTTCCCAAAGGGGAGCTGATGCAGCTCATCCTACGGACGCTCCTACATCTACACCACCAAGTCTCCCAAGTGGACCCATGACTCGTGCTCGAGCTAAACTCCTACAAGCTAAGGAGAATTCGCTCCTTGTCTCATGTGATTTCGATACATCCTTAGACGTCTTGCTACTTCATCCCAATACCCTATGCGTCCTAAGGTATGAACCCCATGAAGAAGCACCAAGATAAGAAGCCAAGCCAACACAAGACGGAGTCCAGGGTCAGACCGGTGCTAGGCTCGGCGGACCGGAAGCCACGCCGGAAATACCGGCGCACACTCAGTCAGAACGGAGCCAGGACCAGAATTCCCGGTGCTGACCGAAACCAACCGGTGCCGATCGAAAGGGTCATCTGTACGTCGTTCCGATTTTGACCGAAATGACCGGAGGTGACCGAATATTCCAACGTTGATTCCGATGTTATCGGACTTATCGCCAGAACCGCCTCCCCGAAAGTCAACCTGGGTTTGATGCCCGAGAATATTCCTATTTTGTCTAGTTTTTACCCTTTTGTGCCCAAACTACCCCTGTTTTAGTGGTTGGCCTATATATAGCCCACACACCCCCTTGTACTACGGAGGCATGATATTTGGAATTAGTGGACACCCTTGTGGATCTATCTAATTCTTACCTCATGCTCCTTGATTGAGGAGCACCCAGATATCACAAACCTCGTTGGATCTTGCATCGTGCCTCCCTCATTGTAAAAGGCCTAGGCATCGGAGTTCATGTGCCTAGATGACAAGATCTCACCGAGTCTCCCTACTGGCTGTGCCGGTTCGAGAGTGTCCTCCACCCGACGCCAATCCTAGGGATTGCACCGGACCGGTCACCGCCAGTGTGAGCTATTGGTGTGTATTATGGTTTTGCGTCAGTGTGTTCATCGTGTTCTTCGTATGTGAGTTCATCATGTTCATCCCTCCTCTCCTTGCCCGCACTCCACCCTCGATTTGAACGGGACTCATGAAAGATCGGGCCACCCTCAAGGTTGACCCTCAAAATTTTCCCAAGTAACTTCAAAACTAAACTCTTTCCTCTGAACTTTCGTAAGTTTCTAAAACGATTCCCAATCTATTACCTCTTCAACAATAAGTAGTAGGACATCACCCTTTGCTACCTTGAGTTTAAGCCTCTTTTTATCAAGACTACGTAATTTTAAGTATAAATTATTTATGAAAGATTCGTGTACTCTACTTCTCATCTATTCTTGTCCTATTTGGTTTTAAATTTATTTAAAATTTGTTCAAGTGGTCGTAGCATGAAAATAATGACCTGATCAGAAATGACTGCATCATCACAAATCTATGGAAGGACAAATGTCCAAGTATGAGAAACTTTGATGACCTTACAGACTATGAAGATTTACATGATGACCCAAAAAGAACCTCAAACCTAATAAGCTTAGTGATAAGCATGATATATGTGTGATTTGTTTACTATTATTTTAGGGTTTTCTTGACAGTTAAAAATAAAAATATATTCTTAAGTAAAAGTTGTTTGTAAGGGTACATCTATAGTTCTCCCTCTGTAGATTATATTCTCCTCGTCCTAACCCCTCGAGACCAAGAGCATAAAGAGGAACTGAAGAATAGCAAAGTAAGCTACAAAAGGCCCTAGGAAAATGAAAACATTATGATGCTTCAAAATCTTGTATGTTTGCACCATACTAATTCTTGTATGACTTTACCTGATCATTATTCTAGTTTTCCAATATTTAGATGATGACATTCAATGACAAGGATGAATTGCAAGAGACCAGGACACTATGCATCAGAGTGTCCTGAAAAGAGGAAGAATTGGAACAAGCCAAGACTTGTCTAGAAGGGAAATCTTGATGGGGGGTGTAAAAAGAAGAATCATCAATGCATTTGTGTACAAGAATTGCCTCAGGCCCCATGCTTAGGTTGGATCACCAACATCAAGCGATCGTTAGATCATCATTATCATGTTAGTTCATCGACCATCTCAACTTATGAGATATGGCATCACTAGATTGTTTTATTTCGCTCATTGGAACCTTGAAATCCTTAGGATTGTTTGCTTATGTTGAACCATGTGCTTTGATATGATTGTTCAATTATTGTGTTTGATGTGAATTATAGTGTAATTGATTCTCTTTGTGACTGTGCTAATCCTAGGAGTAGTAGCTCTTTCTTGAACCTTCACCTATATCTGCCCATACCTAAACCCTCCTAGAAAGTACATTACTTAGAGCAATGCCAGAATTAACATTATCAATACACCAAGTAAAATACCTAAATAAAACCTAGTCATTTTTTGTTTTCTTTTGAGGGTGGTAGCACCCATTTTTTTTCCAAAACCTTCATACTACCTTTTTTGAATCTCGGGCCGAGATTAGTTTTAAGGGTGGTAGTATGTAACATCCCAAAACTTCTTAAATTTTGGAATGTTAAAATAAAATAAAATTATCTAACTAGTTGCTAAAAAATTTCTATTCCTTGTTTCAATTTTCAAAAGAAAAAGAACTTTTTAAGGATTATGAAAATAAAGCAAATCCTATTTCTAAACAAAAGGTTTTAGGACAAGAGACTAAGGAAAAATAATATTTCCAAAACTTAATAGAGATATTAAAGTTTTATGGAAAACAAAAGATCCTAAAAATGGTTGCGATAAAACCTAAAACTACTTGCCAAATAAAAATTATTCTACAAAACCCCTCTTGCTAAAATAAACCCTAATATAAATATTTGGTTTATGAAAATAAGTATAAAAATCCAATTTTTAATGTTCGTTTCCCATATTTGATAAATGTTTTGTTTTTAGCCAAATATAAATTCATACTTTAACTTCAAAATTTTCCCATAAAACAATAATGGCAATGCGTTCACAAAAAAGTGTTTTGATAAAAGGTTATTTTGGTTGATGAAATATTAATTCTATTTTCATTTTTGAAACAACTTTTGTTTCTAAAAAGAGATAAATAAAGCATTTTATTAAAACTATTTTGGGGCTTTTTGTTGCCATATGCTTTTTCTAAGATGAACCTACAAAGCATATATTGATAAAATCATATTTATAAAATTTGACATTTTTATTTTTGAAAACAACTCTCCTAAAATCCTATTTTTGCAAATCACCATTTTATCCATAGGTCATTAAATGTTTAATGGCATCATGGATATTTTTCTTAGAGTAAAAATTGGTTCTTTCGAACCTATGAGATGTGGTTTTATTTTACAAAACTGTAAAAATTGGAATAACTCAATTTGGACTTTTAAAACTAAAGTTACAAAAGGAATTGTAAAATAGGTAAAGGAAAAGAATTAAAGAAAAGAAGCCTAACCATCCCAGCTGGGCTGACCCCAGCGACCCAGCCTGGACGACCTGGCGACCCAACCCCTTCTCCCCTTCTTACCTACTACCCATGCGCCGTGCAACAGCCCAGCCTTCGTCTCTCTCACTACTACGTAGGACCCACCCAGCCTTCGTCCCCAACTGCTCCCACTCCCCACCACCTGCACGACCGCGACATTCCCTGCCTAGCACCCTACCTCAACCACTCGCCTGAGCCGCCCTACTCCCTCAAGGCGCCACCTCTTTATAGCCCTCGATCTTATCTCTATATCCCCTTCTGCTCCCAACTGCAACGCCCCAAGGCTGCTATGATTTCTCACCGGAGCTTCACCTCACTGCCATCGAATTTTTGTCGCTATCGACGACCAATGAGCCGTGCGGCCCCATACCTCCTCCCTCTCGCACTCATGCTCCTGCTCACCCCCTTCTCTTCCTCTTTACTGCAGCGCAGCCGCCTTGCCACGAGCGCCTAAAGACCGCTGCCACCCGAGCCTCTCAAGCTAGCCACCACCAATGACAGAGGACGCCCGCGAGTGCCCAGATCAAGCTCGCGTCCTAGCCGAGAGGTTCCACACCTTGTTCGCGTCTCCCCAGGGACCTTGGGACACCTCATTTCACTCACCGTCGATGACTGCGATGTCCGCCGCTATCTTCTCCAATTCTGGCAACCACCCCAGTGAGCTCCTCTCCCTCCCCTCAAGCTTTTGTACCTAGTAGTAGGATCGCCGATCTATGGTAAGTATTAGCCCAGTAGGGATCCGCCACTTATCATGCATGTCAACGTGCCGCGTTAGCGCCAGTTAGTCGTCGCGTGTCCGCCGCGTCAGCCTAGCGGGCCAACCGCATGACGCCGCGTGGACGACATTATCCATTTGTTTATGTTTTTATTATAATAGGCAGAAAAATGGATTCAGCTTAAAAAATGCATAGAAAATGTCCTGCTTATCAGAAAAATGCATATGATAAATGTCTGGATTCGGAAAAATGTGTAGAATATTATAATGAGTTAAAATTTGAACTTTGCCGAATAAAACTATTTTAAATATTTAATCTAATATAGGGTATTTAAATCATAGTATTTATTTTGTAATTCCAAAATGTACAAATAATTTCTTTCTGTAATCCTTATGTGTGGAACTACAATACCCCACTTTTAGTTTTGAAATTTGAAATTTTAAAATTGAAAAATATTTTAGAATGGCTAACTGTAGGCATAACTTTAATTCTAAAAATGATTTTTAAATGATTCTTTTTGCAAAATGCACATGTTTTAGTACTCTATCCATTAGGACCATAAATTAAAATTTATTTTGTAGGTATACGACAATTTTATTAAAATATGAAGCCTTACCCCCTTCAAATGCTATTTTGGACATTATTAAATTAATAAAATAGTTTTAGAACGAAACCCTTTTTGCAAAATGTCCAAAAATGTTCACTTATCCAATAGGATTAAATGAAACACTTTTTCAAACATAACTATAACATATTAGAGGCACATGACCTAGTGCCACTATAAGCACTAGTTCTAGTAAAGTATGTTGAGAACCAAGTATTGGTTTAGCAAAACATGTGCAACCTAAACCAAACCCTTTAGCATTCTCTGCTTGATTTCATTTTATTGCATTTAATTGATGTGTCTTCTTGGTTTGTTTATTCTTTGCAATGTTTGTGAACCGTGTAGATTAACTAGAGAGTAACATTTGTCTTGTGAAGAGAGTGTTTTCGACATCTTCAACAAGAGGCAAGTTCACTATTTAAATGTCCTACTATTTTCCAATGCACTTTGTTGTTTTCCAAAGATTGAGTTAGTAGGACTGATAGTTCTTTGCTATGATATGCTATGCAACCCAGATAGGATAGCCACATGAATTCCTTACTGATGATTAGCAAACAACATAGGTGTTGAATCCTTAGCATGTTGTAGATATCGTGGGTGAAATTCATATCAAGTTATGTATTGTTGAGGTGAAAATCCTTTTTGTATAATGAAAACAACATAACCTAATGAAGCACCTAGGTGAATGGGATTGATATTTTTTGGTCGAGTGCCAAGGTCAGGTGTCATTTCATGAGTCCCTATCAACGGTTGCACCTCCCTATCAATGGAGGCCATTCTATGGAGCCCTATGAACGGCTTGGCCCTGACTTATTTGCACCGGTGGAAAGCACCCAAGCTTAAAGAGATTTGGCGACGTTTTTGTCTACGAGCTTCCATCTACAACCGCTTGTTAAATGGCCTCTGTCTTGACTAACTAAGTTGTGAGACCGGCATGACAGAGGGTGGTAGAATTTTGTAGCTATAACAAGCCTGTCATGGTTGAGGGACTACTTCTGAAAGGTCTCGACTTGGTCTTCTTCTGGCTGTGCCACATCTGGGTGGTATGTGTGCGGGGGTTGGTTAGGTCTTGTGGGTAAAGTGTACAAACCTATCGAGAGTGTCAAAACTAAGTACTTAGCCATGTCCCTGGTTATGGACGACTTTGAGCGACTATACTTGAAGTAGTTCAAGAAATCTCATCATTCCAATTTCTTTAAATTAAAATTTTCTTGGTGAACAAGGGTAGTTTTCAAAATAAAAGTAGAGGGTTTATTGATATCAACCAATGGTACCCTGGTTCACTGCTAGCAACTAGTGGTACCATTTTGTTTCTAAAAGAAAGATTTGCATTTCAAAAATGATAGGACAAAACCATTGCTTTACGCAAATTTAGCCAAAACTTCATGTAGCCAAATATGCATGTACTTGTAGGTTGAGACTTATATTCCACCAAATAGGTGCACTTGCCAATACATTCAAAGTATTCACCATTCGTGGATACAACCTTTCATGTTGCAGGTTTTCCTGAAGATGAGTGAGGTACGATGTTACGTTTGCGAGTCTATACTCAACATGTTTTCGCATGTGGCTCTTGATGGAGCTTTTATATATATAGTCTTCCGCTATTGATCTTTGTATCGAGGAGCTAGCCCTTCTTCTATGTAATTTGTATGTAATTATGTAAAGTTATGGATTATGCGATGTAATAGAAATATGACCCTTGTTTTGTAATATTACGTCTTGAACTGTGCGTGCTAGCAAGTGGATCCAGGGACTACCACTATAAACAACACAGACTTAGACCCATACCGGGTCGGGTCACTTTAGCAGGTGTAGTTTCTGGTCGTCACTTACTGGAGCACCATCAACATACACAGATTATGTGCATGCCACTAGAATGTCACTAGTTAGCCACGCCTGATTGGTTAGAGTACCTGCATCAATGAGGTAAAATCAAGTTGATCGTTAGCGCTAGTAGTTCAGACAATGAGGCCTGCCGATGTTGGCAGTAAGGTGTTACCACTAACAGTATATTGGTGACGAACGCCTCTATTGTCGGTCTAGTTGATTCTTGGCCCGTCACTGGTAGGCATTTTAGAGGTAGTTATTCCTAATGGTGAATCTAATGAAAGCTCGAAATTGTTCATGGAGAGGTTGCATGGAGTAAAAGGTCACCCTCCATTTTAGCATCTTTATTTTTACTTCACGAGGATCTTTAAAGGGAAGATATTTAATGATAACATGTGACCTGTATCATGCACATATAGTCCAATCATACAAGCTGCGTACATGCGAAACATGAATACACATCCAAAGGTGAAATACCACACTAAGATAACATCACACCAAACTATGGGTTATCTAGAAGCAAGTTTAATGAGTTAAGTAGGGTTGATTTTGTTTGTAACATTTCGGTAAAAACTTTAAGTAGAAATATAGGCACCTTAAATACGTGAATTGTTCATTTTCTAGATGAAATAAGACATTCCATAATGGTGAAGATAAATTTAGGCAATAAAGTTGTCCAATAAAATTTATAGGCCTAAAATAGTTCCAACTTTCATTTTATTATTACATGCAAAGACTACGACAATGAAAGGAATAAATAAGAGGATTATTAAAATCTCAAATACATTAGTTGTGGTTTACATAACAGAAAAGTATGGAACCAAAAAGATGTATCCTATAGATATTCTCCATGCTATAACTGTATTACTTGGATAGTCAATACATGTGTGGATACATAAACAAACACCATGTTCCTAATAAGTTTCTACTAGACTAACTCATTGATTAAAAGATGGTTAAACATTCCTAACGACAGACACGCGTTCTTATTTAATAACGAGGTCATATCATTAGAAGAATGGTGTGATGGAAATACCTAAAACCAAGCATGACATTTGATCATGTATCTACATTTTAATTGCTATAGGTTTCTCAATATCGAGTATCACTTGCTTAGACCATGAGATCATGTTACTCCCTGGTACCAAAGGAATACTTTTTTGGCATCAAATGTCATCATAAAGGTGTTCTTTAGGTATCTCGAAAGGCACTTGTTGAGTTACATGGATCAAGACTAAGATATGTCACTCGATGTGATACAAATATATGTCTGTTCCCTCTCAGTAACACAATATCCTAAGTAGCTTGCAAGCATGTGAACTAATTAGTTTAGTAACAGGGACATTGTATTACAAAATGAGTAAAGAAAACTTGTCGGTAACGATATTGAACTAGGTAGCGACAATCTCGGGCAAGTGACATATCGCGAGACGAAGGGAATTGTATATGGGGTTATTTGAATACTCAACAGTGTGGTTTGACCGGTGAAAGTTCTTTGCAGAATATGTGGGAACCATTATGGGCATCCATGATCCCACTATTGGTTACTGATTGGAGAGGTTGTCTCAATCATGTCCACATGTTCTCGAACCGGTAGGGTCACACACTTAACTTTCAATATCACTAGGGTTTGATGATGCATTATGATGGTTTTATTGAATTATGATTCGGAGTATTGGATGGTAATTGAGACATCATGAGGAGTTTTTGAAATTTCCAGACATAAAGAGAAGTGTTAAGGGTGACCCCTTAGGGTTGCCCGATCTTTCATGAATCTCCATAGAAATCGAGGTGAAGGCGAGTGGGGGTGAGGGAGAGGAGGAAAACCACGAACCCACACATGAAGAACACGATGAACACACGCACACGCGATACACACAAGCCTATAGCTCACACTAGCGGCAACCGTTCCGACATAATCCCTAGGATTGGTTGCAGGCAAGAACACACACTCTCTCTAATCGGCATGACGAGCGGGAGGCTTGGTGAAATCTTGACAACTTGGAGAAGGGACACCGACTCCAAGGCCTTGTACAACTTAAATGCACTATGCAAAGCTCAAGAGGTTGGGGGATAATTGGTGCTCCTTATCAAGGAGCATGAGACTATAATTAGGTAGATCCTCAAAGGGGTTTCTTCTAATTCAGTTATCCAAGTATAGGGTTACAATAAGGAGGGGGTGGTCTATATATAGGCCAACAACTAAACAAGGGTACTTTAGGCATAAAAATTGAAGTTTGGGATGAATTTGGGGATTACATGGTCCAGGCCCAAAAGGCCTTAACATGCATGTCGTGACTTAGGCTGCAGGCTCTGGGCCTGAGGGACGGAGACTCTGGGGTAGACTCCTAGGTCGTTGTTGTAGCCACTGTATGGGGGCGAAGTGCGTTCTCGAGTCTTCATGCTCTCAGAGGAAGTATTCGGGAGGTGTACTAGGATCTCCAGGCGCCGGTCTGGAGTCCTGCCCGGAGTCTTTGGGGCGTCACACCGGAGACTCCAGTGTTGGAGGTTGGAGACTCCAGGCTTCAGCTTCTAGTGCGACATCTTCTTATCCAGCTTCTGGTTCTTCTTCCGAGGGGGCTTGTCGATGCATCGGGGATTTGTAGCTTAGTATGCACAATGGCATTAATTAGCAATACATTCAAGGGTGTATCGAAATCACATGAGGAGAGGAACGAGTTAACCTTATCTTGTAGGAGTTTGGATCAAGCACGCGACATTGGTCCACTTGGGCGACTTGGCGGTGAGGATGTAGAGACGTCCGTAGGAAGGGCCTCATCAGCTCTCCCCTTGGGAAAGAGTCATCCTCGACTCTTCATCCTTATCATATTGATCATCTCCATAGAATGATGATAAGTCCTTCACATTGAACATCTTGCTCACAAGATAATTTGATGTTGGTATGTCGATGACGTGGGCATTGTTGTTGATCGTCTTGAGGACTTTGAAAGGTCCATCTCCCAAGAGGTCTTTACTTAGGTGTATCCACATGAGGTCATATTCTTCCAAGATCATCTCTTTCTTGGTCTTATTTAGCCTTGATGCTTGGCAAAGGACTTGTTGCTCGATCGTATCTCTTTTGTATTCATGTAGCTTCTTCATAGCTTGGGTGCGCTTGTCCACACCCAAGTTTGTTCGCTCGTGTAAGGGAAGTGGTAGGATGTCGAGCACGGTAAGGGGCTCTAATCCATAGACAATCATGAATGGGCTCTTCATTGTCATGGACTGCTTGGCTCGATTGTAGGTGAACTCGGCATGTGGAATGCACTCCTCCCAATCCTTAAGATTTTTCTTGATCAACATGCGAAGAAGAATTCTGAGGCTTCGGTTAATGACCTCGATTTGGGCATCGGTTTGAGGATGCAATTTGGACAAGAAGAGTAACTTGATTCCAAGCTTGGCCATTAGCGTCTTCCACAAGTAGCTCATGAATTTGATGTCACGATAGGATAGGATGGTTCTTAGCACACCGTGAAGACGGACTATTTCCCAGAAAAACTGATTTGCAATATGTGAAGAACCATTGGTCTTATGGCACGGAATGTAGTGTGCCACCTTAGAAAAGAGATCCACTACACAACAAATATGGAATGATGACCATGATTAGACCTAGGCAATCCTAACACAAAGTACATGCTAATGCCAACCAAGGTGCATGAGGAATAGGCAATGACATATAAATACCAAATGGGTTAGACTTCTACTTAGCTTGGACACATGTAGTGCATCATTAGTGTGACGCTCCACATCTCTCTTCATCTTGGGCCAACAGTAGTGTGTGGAAAGCATGTCATATGTCTTGTCATGACCAAAGTGACCCATAAGGCCTCTGCCATGAGACTCCTGGAGAAGCAAAATTTGGAGAGATGACTTCGGGATGCAAAGCTTGGTTTGTTTAAAGAGAAAACCATTGTGCAAATAGAAGTCATCAAATACTTTTTCAATTTAACACTTTGCGAATATTGGTCCAAAAACGAGTCACAAGCATACAAAGTTTTGATGTCCTCAATACCCAACATGTTCACTTCAAGTCGCACAAGAAGGATTGTGTTTTTGCGAGACACGGCGTCTGCAACTACATTTTCTATGACCTCCTTATACTTTACAATGTAAGGAAAAGAATCCATGAACTCAACCCACTTAGCATGCAATTTACTCAAGTTTCCTTGGCCTTTGAGATATTTCAACGACTCTTGGTCGGAATGTATGATAAATTCCTTAGGTCAAAGGTAATGTTTCCAAACTTGAAGAACTCGAACTCAGGCAAAAAAAGGTCTTTGTCATAAATCAGACAATTAAGGAATGCACTATCTAGTTTCTCACTATGGTACGCAATAGGACGTCCATTTTGCATGCGGACTCCTCCAATGAAAATGCCACTAGCATCACACTCTATCTTAATTTTTTTTGTGAAATCTAGTAAACCAAGGAGAGGTGCTTCGATGAGCCTCTTTTTGAGCTCATCAAAGGCCTTTTGTTGTGGTTTGCCCCAAATGAAGGTGACATTCTTTTTGGTCAATTCGTTATAGGACTAGCATTGGTAGAGAAATCTTTCACAAATTGATGATATAAGTCGGCCAAACCATGAAAACTTCGAAGTTCACTCACATTTGTGGGAATGACCCAATCTCTTATGTATTTGACCTTGCAAACATCCACTTCAATACCATTATAAGAGACAACAAAGCCAAGAAAAACCAACTTGTCTTTAGCAAAAGTGCACTTGGGAAGATTAGCATATAGCTTTTCATTTCGAAGGATTTACAAAACCTCCTTAACATGAATAGCATGATCTTCAAGCAACATGCTATAGACATGAATATCATCAAAATAGACTTGATAAGGGGTGGCCCGATCTTCTCAGTAAGCGAGTGAGATAGATGATGATAGTGGGTGGAGAAAACTTGTATGCCGCTCACGAACCTCTCGATCCATCCATGATGCCAATGCAACAGCTCTCAACCGTTGTAGATATTTGCAACTTCACACACTTGCGGATGTAGCCACTGACCACGAAGCAATATGCAATATTCTAATTCCCAACGAAACAACAGATCACATGAAACTTGCAATTGGCTAAATACCAATGGTTAAACTAATCACACATGATTGATAGTAGCAAATACACCAGATCAATACGAATTGGTGTAGGGGTTCTAGGGATTATAAGGGTAGCCGAAATGACCAGAAAACGAAACAGGGACGTGTTCGACTCAAACTGATACAAGTCGACTTGGACCAGATTTGGTCGGCAGCCGTACATTCCGATTGGAAGATGCCGGACATTCCAGTTGGGCCGAACACTCCGAGTGGAGTGCTCTGGATAGTGTAGTCCTAGCAGAAACTTCAGAGTTTCCGGCTAGAATCCGGGTGACTTCTGATTTGGTGTACTGAATGGGTGCCACATCGACACTTCTCGTGTACACCGGATTATCCGGGTGATGTTAGCCGGGTATTCTGGTTCTTCCAGGAACTTTTGCGTGCTTCTTATTGATGATATTCTCCTCGTCCCGTGCGCTTGCCTCCCACTCCTCCCTCACGCATCCTTGGATGATCATCACATCGGGCTCCTCTTGCATTAGCCCTTCTCCTCCTTGCGCCATGATTGTCTCTTCAACGAACCTGATCACACATAAGTGCAAAGACTTAGGAAGTATAAAATTCTCATCAATAAAAACATTAGACTCGTTTAGGAATAAATTCATATGTTGTTCAAGTAGTTTGACACGAGCTCTGGTAATTGGTCCAATCCTGATCTCATTGGACTTGGTCTTGGCAGCAGCATTAACAACTTCATTAGGAGTTGGAGATAGCAAATCAGTAGGGATGTCCTCATCAAGACTACTAGACTTTTTCCAATGTTAGATATCAAAATATGATTCATAAGGCGCATGAAGGTGGATGGGGCATTATATAGGCCAAAAGGCATGACCAACCTTTCATAGAGACCAAGTTTGGTCTTGAAGGCGGTTTTCCACTAATCACCTTCCGCCATGCGTATTTGATGGTAGCCACTATGAAGATCAATTTTAGAGAAAATTGTAGCTCCACTCAACTCATCAAGCATGTCATCAAGATGTGGTATAGGATGTCGATACGGTGATAGCATTGATTGGACAACAGTCCATGCATAACTGCAACTTATCATCTGTCTTTGGAACAAGAATTATGGGTACCACACTTGGGCGTATTCTTACTTGTATCAAACCTTTGGGCATGAGTTGGTTGATTTGGCGTTCTATCTCCTTTATCTCCTCCGGGTTTGTGCAGTATGCGGCACAGTTCGGTAGAGGTGCGTCGGGTATGAGATCAATGCGATGCTCAATTCCATGAAGAGGAGCTAGTCCATGTGGAAGATCTTCGGGAAACACATCCTTAAATTCCTATAAAATAGCTAACAAAGAAGTAGGAACATTTGTTAAGTCATTATTCCTTATGCTAATCCCTTGCAAATGGGGGCATAGTGCAAGATAGATGGGTTATTCCTCACGTCTCGCATCTCACTTTTGGTGGGAAGAAGAACACTCCTATGTTTTCCACTCGAGTTTGGCTTGTGACTCTCACTCTCTATATGGTGGTTCTCTTGCTCACCACTATTCTCACAATGTTGTTTTGTGGTTTGCACCCTCGCTAAAGCCTTTAAATTGTCCGAAATTATTTGGCTAGGAATCATCGGTTGCAAAACACATGTCTTGTCAAGCCAATGGAAGGTATATACATTTGTGCGGCCGTCATATAGAGCATTTTTGTCATATTTCCGCGGTCTATCAAGTAACATGTGGCAAACTGTCATGGGAACTACATCACACTCCAACATGACTTTATATGGTCCAATTGAGAATGTTACCGAGATAGTGTGCTTGATCTTCACGGACCCTTGGTCATTTAGCCATTGGACATGGTAGGGGTGCTTGTGTGGATGGGGGGTGATGTTGATATTCTCGCATAATTTGGTGCTTGCAAGGTTGTGGCAGCTCCCTCCAACGATGATAACTTTAATGGATTTCCCATTAATGCTGGCAAGTGTTTGAAAGATGTTGGATATTTGATCTTCATGCTCTTGGGCTTGAGTAGTCAAGATTCTTGTGACGACAAGCGATGGACTTGTGTCATGCTGACACATGAGGAATTCATGGTCATCTCCCACTTGTTTCTTTGCCATTTCTTCTTTGACTCATGCATCAAATTCATCTTCACTCAAGTATTCCTCGTCACCATTTTCATGAATGCACAAGACTTTGGTATTGCCACATTTGGCTAACTTATGTCCTTTTCCTCTACACTTGTAGCATTCTCCGTTGAATGGCAAGTCATCCAAAATTTTCTTGCCACTTGGGGGCGGTTTTCCTTGAGGATGTGTTGGCTTGAAAGGAGGCTTGGAGTTACTAGAGGAGCTTATTTTGATGTTTGTTGGTCTATTGGTTGGAGCTTGCTTGTAGGTGAAGTACGTCTTTAGCTTGTTGTATTTGATGTCCTCTTGCACTTGACGCTCAGCCTTTGTTGCATTATGCACAAGCTAAACCATGTTTTTGTACTTTTGGAACTCGGCGATGCGCTTGATTGGATGGTTCAAGCCAATGAGGAAGTGAGCCATTGTTTTCTCCTCGCTCTCTTCAATGTTGGCACGGATCATGTTGAGCTCCATTTGCTTGAAGTACTCTTCCACGGTCTTCGTTCCTTGGTTAAGCATTTTAATCTTGTTGAAGAGGTCGTGCGTGTACTGCAAAGGAGCAAAGTGTGATCTCATATGATCTTTCATATCTTGCCAAGTATTGATTGGAGGCTCTCCTCTTGCTTCATGAGTGACTTGGACTTGCTCCCACCAAAGGTTGGCATAATCATCAAATTCAAGAGAAGCCATGCCTACCATATTCTCATCACAATAGTTGTGCATGTAGAAGATTTTGTCAACTTTGAGTCCCCATGAGAGGTATTATTTGGGATCATTGGAACCAGTGAACTTGGGGATGGTGAACTTGAGCTTGCCAAAAGTTTCTTCCTAATTGTGGCCATGATAGCGAAGGTTCCCACGATGTTGTTGGTATTCATATTCCATGGAATCATTGCGACGGTCTTGGTGATATTATTGTTGCACTTGCGGTTGTTGATCCACAATTGGGGGAGGTGGAACTTGGTCCTCGTGACATTGTTGGGGATCTTGTTCTTGGCATAGTTGTTGATGAGCTTTCTCTTGCTCTTGGCATGGTTGTTGACGAGGTTGAGGCACTTGGGCCTCACGAGGGTGATGAATATTTGGAGCCTCTTGCCGTGGTTGTGGGGGTAGGGGAGGGTCATTCCTCGGTGGTGACATGGGTTAGGAACTTGGGCCTCTTGATGAATATCATAGTCTTGAGCCTGTTGACGTGGTTAGTGTCGTCCAACATGTACAATTTCATGCTCCATGTCTTGATGTGGTGGAGGAGGCTCATCATGGTGACCATGGTGTCAGCGTTGTTTTTCATGATGACAAGGAGGGTCTTGAAGAGCTTCACGTCAACGACAAGCTTGTTCTTCCAAGTTGGAGTCATCACTTGTTGTTGAGTGAAGGTATTGCGGATGTTGACGATGTACTTGAGGTTCCACTCAAGGTTCTTCACGTGGTTTATCTTATTGGATCACTAGTTCTCTTGTGTGATGATAATGTTCTTCTCGCCTTGCTTGTGGTCTTGAGAATAAATCACCATCATAGCTTGATGTTGCGGTATGGCGTGGAGAAGGTACATATTGTGATGAGCTCACGGGTTCAAGCATGGGAGCTTCATTGCGTCTTGGAGTACTTGCATGCAGATCTTGAAGATGAGGAGAACAATGGCCTGATGAGCTTGACTCACTTGAACGGTGCCTTCAAGAGATTGGTGCATGGGAACATGGCCTTGTGTTGTGCGCTAGCTTGGCCAATGTCCTTTGTAGTGCTTTGTTTTGATTGGCAAAGTTGTGGCCCTCATCTCTTGAGAAAATCCTTGAAGTTGTTGTCGATTCTCTTGAACTTCATTTGAGTTTCTCCGAATTGCTCGTATCAAGGGCATTGCAATAGTCACGGAACTCTTGTCGAATGATGATGTGGCTTTCTTGCATCATTTACGGTCCTTATTCTTCTTGGGGAGGTGGATGGCTTTCTCATCGTGCCTATCCATGATGCAAGGCAAACAAGGATTGTATATGGAAGGTAATATGTGGTGGGGTTAGCCTTTTACATCACCTTTAGGATTGTATCAAACTAGTAGCCACACGTAAGACTATAAACTTGCAAGTTAAATCGCAAAAAAAGCTCACACTAAATAAACAACTAAAACTCTCAAAAGCTTTTGGTGGAAGGCTAGGATGGTGGAATTCCAAAGAAACAACAAAACAAAAAGGATAGTCAAAAGTGGGTAAGATCCAACAAAACTCAAGTGAAAGAAAAAGGTTAACTCAAAAGGGTGACGGGAACCTACGACAATACACACACGTGGAGATTATTGAGATTAGCACGACTATCAAAGTGATCACAAAATGTCCTAACAAAGAATACGCTCGGTTGTCGTGCCAATGCAAGGAGATACGGTGCCCCGTTTTCAAAGAGAAAAATGAGCAAAAGATTTGTGCACTTTTCTTGGGCGCTCTTAATTCTCTTGCTTCCAAGCTTGAGACTCTTATGCTATGGGAGACTATTTTACTTTTTCTCTATATCTTTTTTCTCTTTTTCTTTTCCTTTCTTTTTCTCTTTTTTTTTGATTTTTGCTCTCCCTTGATGCTACCAAGTCACTCTTTCTTTTGCTATCACACTCGCACTATGCAAGGACAAGTGCACAATGCAATGGGTTAACAAGGTAATGCAAGTTATACCTTGGTTGGTGATGATGTACTTGTGTTCGGTGGTGCGGGAGGATGTTCGAATTCCATGTTGTCAACGAGCGCGAATGATGTTGCATAAGCTTGCATTTAGTTTCTGACACGCCCACGAAATACAAACAACAAAGGAAAATTAGCCAAGATAGAAAGGAGGCAAAACTAGGCAAAAACAAGTGTTAGGGCCGAAGACTCTGGGTCGGGATCTGCTTCTCGAACTTGCTCGTGTTCTTGAGCAGAAATCCATGCCTTGTGGCCTCAAATCCACGAAAAATTGACCAAAATTAGGCTGGGAAACACAGTAAAAAGTTGGACCAACACCCTAAACAAGATTTGGTCGGATCAAACCCACAAATAAGACTCTAAAACGAGTGATTGTACCAAAGGAAAATTTGGAGCTCTTTTTGGGGACTTTTGAATTTATGGTGGATAGAAGAAAAAAATTATGGAAATATTCGTGGTCAACGAAGCTCTTCATACAAATATGTTAGGGTGACCCCTTAGGGTTGCTCGATATTTCATGAATCTCTGTGGAAATAGAGGTGAAAGCGAGTGAGGGTGAGGAAGAGGAGGAAAACCACGAAGACACACGCAAAGAACACGATGAACACACACACACACACGTGATACACGATACACGCCTATGGCTCACGCTGGTGGCAACTGAGCCAACACAATCCCTAGGATCGATGGTGGGCAAGAACACTCTCTCTATCTAACCGACATGGCGAGCGGGAGGCTTGGTGAGATCTTGATAACTTGGAGAAGGGACACCAAATCCAAGGCCTTGTACAACTTGAACGCACTATGCAAAGATCAAGAGGTTGGGGATAATTGGTGCTCCTTGTCAAGGAGCATGAGACTAGAATTAGGTAGATCCTCAAAGGACTTTCTTATAATTCATATATCCAAGTCTAGGGTTACAATAAGGAGGGGGGCTATATATAGGCTCACAACTAAACATGGGTACTTGGAATGAAAATAGAAGTTTAGGACGAAATTGGGGATTACGTGGGCCAAGCCCAAAAGGCCTTAACATGCCTATCATCACTTAGGCCAGAGACTTCGGGCCTGTGGTCCGGAGACTCTAGGGTGGTCTCCGGGGTAGACTCCGGGGTCGCTACTGTAACCTCTCAGGGTCAATATCCGAGGGGTGTACTAGGAGGTCCAGGCGCCGGTCTGGAGTCTTTCCCGGAGTCCTTGGGGTGGCATACCAGAGACTCAAGTGTTGGAGGCCGGATACTCCGGGCTTCAGGGCCGGAGACTCCGGGCTTCAGTTTCTAATACAACATCTTGTTGTCTAGCTCCTGGTTCTTATTCTAAGGGGGCTTGTTGATGCGTCAGGGCTTCGTAGCTGAGTATGCACAATGTAGTGGCATGAAATAGCAAGTCGTCCAAGGGTGTATCAAAATCACACGAGGAGAGGAGTGAGTTAACCTTATCTTGTAGGAGTTTGACTGAAGCACATGTCATTGGTCCACTTGGGGGACTTGGATGTGAGGATGTAGAGACGTCTGTAGGATGGGCTGCATCAAAAACTATATATGAATATGGTTTTCGGGTTATTGAAAAAGTTCGAAATATGTTTGGTATTGTACAGGAATGTTCTAGATCGTTCTGGAGGTCCTCCGATGGGGTCCGTCTATCCGCAGGGACCACATGAGCTTATGAGGGGAAACCCCAACATTCATAGGTGCGGTGACCCAGCATACCACTTCATGATGTAGTACACTATAGTCATTGACATAACACCAATGAAACATTGTTCACTAGTATTACATCCCTCAAAGTGATACAATAGAAACACTGCAGGTCCAAGACATGACTATAAATTACAACTCGACTCTTTATAGAAGATCCAAATAACACTCTAGGTTAAAGAGGAAGAAAACAAATTCATACAAAGAACCAGAAATAATAACTTGGAGCTATATGGCTAAAAAGACTAACTTATAAACTATCTGGCTTGCAATTGCTACTAATGCAACGCTTTACAGAAGTAGGTTTTGTGGCTAGAGTATCTACTCCTATCTAATCAGAACTTCGTCTTCACTTCGGTTGATGAACATGTTGACTTTATTGAAGAACTTGATATGTCGATGATGGTTTCTTTAGCATAAGTTGGTGTTGACGTTGTCATCAATGGCTTCAGAATCTAGCAAGGGTTAAGAAGGTATGGTTGAGTATGAGCGTACTCTGCAAGTTCACTAAAAAGGAGTGTATAGTGCACTATCTCTATAGCCACAGACCAAAGATCGTAGGCAATGCAGGTTTTCGTAAACATTTCTTCAAAGGTTGCTTTTATTCTGAAAAACTATGTTCAATAGACTTCACAGGTTGACTAGAACCTTCATGGGGTTCCTTTCCTTCCGCGTTCGTAGCTCCTCCCCGGAACAGGGAGTAACATGTCACAGTTCTTACACTCTGTAGAGGTGCATTGCTTTACCCATGAGAGACCAAATCCTTGTTGCACAATCCGGCAGCTTATTCCCGTCCACAATTCCGTGATGTGGGGCCCATCAGATGATTCAAGCTAATCACTTCCCCCTTCGCGACCCCGCATGTCTACTTTTTGTATGCCATGCCCACACATTGAATTACGGCAATGGTTTGTACATATCGTTCAAATGCCAGAACTATCGTGGGATGTTGAGGGTTCCCACCCATATGCTGCATTTCCTCTACGAATTACCAATTAATCCATGCTATGAGGATAATTGCCATGACCTGCGCATCCGGCTACATGCGAGAGGAAGAAGATACAACTGACTTCTCCATCCCATTCCAAATCTCATGGTTAACGCATAATATACGACGCTAGAATCACTGGCGACATTGGTTGTTAAGTTCTAGATATTATGTTCCTTTACCACTTGAACTGTATCAATAGATTATTACCATTTGGTAAATAATCCATAATCATATTATTTTGAAAATAGTGTTTCCTGACCTTTTTGAAATGCAGGTGATGACAACATTTGAGTTACAGGTATTTGATAGAAAATAACCAAAGGACATGAGCAAGTGTGAACTTGCCTTTTATGATTGCAAGATTATGCACTCACAATCTTCAAGATACTAAAAGATCCCAATTCTGTAAACAACATCATTGGTCCGGTAAGGACTAATGTTTAAAGAAGCAGAATGCAATTATGTATAAGTAATGTAATACAGTTTGATAAACATGAATTCCTGGAATAATTTTATCAAATCTAGGGTTTGGAAACTGTGAATGGTTTCTTTATATTGTGTTTCACTTTTATATCAGCTTCACATCCGTGCTTCTTATTAACGGTTGAGAGAGTGTGTGAAACAATTAAGTAAATACAACAAGTAGCATACAATACTAAAGCACACAATTAGGGTATGGTAAGTAAAAGATTTCTTAAGCAAGATTATTAATCAATTAGAGCTTTTATAGAAATGTTTAAGGCTTACTTTTAATGTTTCTTAAAAGAATAACTTTTGAGGAAAATATTTCTTTACAAGGTAAAAGCAGTTAAATTTAAAGCAAACACTTTAAGATCTTCTTACTAGTTAATTATGAATTAAATAAGAAAACAATTACCATATTTGAATAGCTATTCCACCTAGAGTGGATACTTAGATATTTTGATTATGTATTATATTATTTGTGGCTCACTTCTTAATGTTTTATAGTAAGGTGGAGTAAAAGTATTATTGCCTTTATAGAAGTGGTGTCTTCGTAATTTTATAAGTGAATAGGATCACTTACCTATTCTAGAAGTAATGCTTATATTCTATAAACATGGAAAGGACTTACTTTAATTACTCAAAAACTTTGTTTAGAGCTTTAGGTAGATCCCTGAACTTGTAAAAGAATTTGTAGTTAATATCTTGATGATCTTATAATGGGTAAAATTAAGATACACTTAATTTTTAAATGGTAGCATTAGTAAATATTTCTAAAAAATGGTTGGACCTATTTTTACTTCACTTAAACAACAATTGGACTTTTTATTACATTTTTAGATTTTAAACAAATAAAGCCAAAGGTAAAGTAAAGATTTATGTATTTTTAATCCATTAAGTATTAGAAAAAAAATTTAATCAACACTTATTAAACTTTTACCTTTATTTGACTTCAAATGTGCAAAAGGATATTTTTAATGTCTATACTTTATTTTTGTGATCATTTTGGTATATTATAAGTATTTTTGTGATTTTGAAATAATAAGATGTGATTTTTATAAGTTTTATCACTTTATAAATGCTTAATAATTAATAATATTTATTTGAGTGACACAAAATGTACAAAATAAGTTTATAAAGGTATATTTTATTTTTCTAAGAATTTTGATATATTATAGTTGTTTTTTCTGAATTTTAAATAATAAAATATATTTATTTAAGATTTATACCTAATAAGCTATTTAATAATTATTATTATTATTTTATTTAAATTGGAAAATAAAATATGACAATAGGTTTATATTATAGATTTTATTTTTTTAAACATTTTGATATATAATATATATTTTTCTGAGTTATGAAATAAAAGATATTGAATTATCAAGATTTAATCATTTTATTAAATTTCTAGAAAATACTTATATTTGAATTATAATGTTTTCTCCATTTATTAAACAGGAAATATTTTTTACACTCACACTAATCCTGGCTAGAGTCACTGACGTGTGGGGTCAGTGCCACATCGGCAGCCACGTGAGCAAGACTGGTCGAACACAGTGACGTGGCAGGGGGTGACATTGGTCTGACATCACCACGACGTCAGCCCAGCCTCCACCGCCAGGTCATGGTCACTGGCAACAAACCAAGCTTCGCCAGCAAGCGCAGATGGCTGAGCTAGGACCACAAGGTTGTGAGGAACCCGTTGGTACTCATACCGCCACTAAATGGTCACTAGATGTGCACCGGCAACGAGCTTCTGCGGCGACGTGGTCGGACTCATGTGGGCAGGATGATTAGGCAAGCAATCGATCGAGAAGGAGGGTGATGGAGCACCAGGAACTCACCCTGGTTGCAGTGGTGATGTCAGTCAGGGATGGCGTGGTCGGAGGTGAACGCTTGGACCAGAATTCCAGTGAACACCGGCGAAAAGGAACGGTGAAATCCCCACCATTCTGAGCTCCCCTTGTTTCACTGCTATCACTCAAGTGACAAGGATGGCGAGGCGCTTCTCCTCAACCACTCCACGGTCTCCGGGACGAACTCTAGGTGACGGCGTGCTCCGGTGGTTGCGGCTAGGGTTTCGGGTGGCCTCTGCCTCACAGAGAGGAAGATAGCGAGCGAGAGAAAGAGTGTGGATGGGGATGAGTGAGGGCATCGTTGTGGCCTCCTTATCCCCTCCAAGCGACGGCGGCACGGATCTCCATGCCGGCGAGCGGCGGAGCGCTTGCCACGCAGTTGCTTCGGTGGCCTCGTGAGGTAGACGATGACGATTAGATCGACAAAATGGTACTTGGGCCTGGGCCGGTGTTGGGCCGTTGCTAAGTGAGCGGGAAGTGGTGACTGGCGCACGCAAGCGGCAGTTAGGCAAGGAAGAAATTGGCCATGGGCTAGGTGGCTGGCTGACTCTTTTTCTTTTTCCAATTCTATTTTCAGTTTTTTGTTTTTTGTAAAACCCTTTTAAATATGAATTTCCTCAAGGATTTAAATATACAGAAAATTTGTGGCATATTTAGAATAGTTTAGGGATTCATTCTATTAAATCCTCTTTTAATTTTTCTTTATATTTTCGAAATTCATGGGTATATGAAAGGTTCATTTAAAGAAAAGTTATTAATAGAAATTAGGGTTTTAGACATTTATTCCTTATAAAGATTTCATAAAAATCATTTTGTTTTCTCTAGATAATGGTGAGGATTTAAAATGGATAACGATGATTATATCATTCTATACATACTTGGCATCATAATGGAATTCCTATATATTTATATATCCCTAATAATGCTTTAAGTCTTTATGATTCAAAATATGGTAATTTCTTCTACTGAAATCAACTAGATGTTTAGTATTAGAATTTCCTTATCACAATCTTGGTTAAGTCAATATGCATGAATATTAATCATTAATGAGGAAATGAAACTGCTTATTTCCAAATAATGGACATAAGTTTTGTGAAGGTTTAATAGATTTATTAATGGAGGGATGGATATTAAGAGTTAGGATAATTTTCCTTCATGTCTTGTGGCCATGGATAATAACTCAACTTAGAGTGAGCTATTGGGATTGCTTTACTAAAGTGATCTTGATGGTATATGAGACTAGACCTTTATTAGGGTTTAAGACAATCATATGGACAAGGCTTCCATCAATACACTCTCCAATAGTATTCTAATTATCTCTTAGACATTTCATTTGACTAAGAGATACTATCCATTGGTTGCCTAAAAATTGGAATTAGTTTAACTACCTTCTTTATTCCAGAGTTTTAAACAAAGAGGTAGACATGGGTTTTGTCATGGCTTGATATAATGTTGGTTAAGGCTTCTAAGTAATTCCTTTCCCCACACTTCACTAAGCTTGGATCATAGTTAAAGAATTCATTTCCTAATTATACTCTATTTAAATCTATAATCTGGTTCACTAAGATCTCTTCTGTCTAATTGATCTAGTCATCTAGCTCCATATCCATCATCATATGATGACATGGTCATCCACTTCAACAATATTCCCCCACATTCATCTCTAGTATAACTTTCAATATTTAACTACCTCTGATAGATCCACCAAAGTAGTTTTTACTAACTTCCTTCCATAAACTCATTTATAACAACCTTGCATCAGCATCCAAGGCTTGCAAGATTACAATTTTCTCTATATCACATGTGATATCAATCCTCTGGGATATGTATGATACTACTCTCCATAATACAAGTTTGTTCTTGTATGAGCTTGGTTAAGCTTCTATGCTTCCAACTACTCCATATAACTTATGTTATATACTTCATCATACTCTAACTTAACTTCTCATAATCAAGCTAGATGATTCAACTTACTAAGGTTTTGCCTAATTTTGTATACTCACAACTCTTCTTTATCAACACCTAGTCATCTATTCTCAAGTGAATTGAGAATAAGGGCTTCCATACTTAAATCATAATGATCTTAGCTTCTATTTGTTTGATCAAGATCTATTATCACTAGGTAGTAGACTTGTACTAGTCTCTCTATAGGCTTATCTTGTTAAGGAAACTTACTTTAAGTTTGTACCAACTTGGCTTAACTAAATCATCATTGGATACACTAATACTACTAGCTTTCTCATAGCTTCATGATCACTAGCTTAACTCTTGGATTTAGGTGCTTCTTCTAGTTTACTCATGAGTGAGCTATCTCCTCCAACATCAGATTGTTTGATCTCCACTAAGGATCACATTCCATTGATGATGGCACATCCTAACAAAACTAGTTCCTCCTTCTTATTAATTTACTTAAGGTCTTTGGAAAAGTCAATATAACAAGTCAAAGGCTATGAGTCAATAAGTTCTAGGTTAGGAATTGATCACACAATATTGATGATCAATTGACACTAGGACCAGATTAAATTAGAATGTCATCTATTAATATGATAATAAGGATATGAGATGAATGGTCTTGGTTTGACTTCCATTCTACTTCATTTGTGATAAGAGTTCATATTTAAGAACTACCATGATACCCATGGGAGGAATATCTATGGCAAACAAGTGTTTCAAGATTTAGTTATTAAGTTTCTTTGCTTAAGGTATAAACTTAATTGACTCTTCAAGAGTTGTTATAAGGAATACCCAGATATGATCTCTATAAGATTCTTTATTATTCATTAAATAATGTGTTGTGGTTTTAGCTTCATTCCATTTGATCTACCCATAGATCAAATTATATTACCCAAATATAAGGTTTTAGCAAAGGTCATATTAAAACTTATCACAATCAACTTGATGATCTACTTCAGTTCCACCAAGTTAAGAGAATCTTCCATAACTTTGTCAACTTTTATTTAGAAGCGCGAAAATTATCCAGATTTGCTATGCATGAATGCAATGCACACACCTCATCTCAACTTATTTATAAGCTCACAATGGGCCAGCGTGCCACAACCCCACATGGTCCCATGTGCCCCTAGCCCAAAACCCCAGCCACCATAAGGGGGAAATGATGTAGCCCGACCTACGGTCGTTACCACATCAAGGTCTCCAACTTATGCCAAGTCATCATGGACTCCAAAGGTGACTCCATTCCTCTATGCGAGCTCACTTCCTACCCTCTTGAATGGTATACTACTTCATACTCCGACCCATTATCATGATAGGTTCACACTGACAAGTATGGAGGCAAGGTAGAAAGGCTGGAGCACAAAGCCCAACAAGATGCAGGCTTAGAAGAGAAGACGGAAGAAGCAGCAGCTGAAGCACCGGAGTCTCCGGCCCTGATGCCTGGAGTCTCCGGTTTCCAACACCAGAGTCTTCGACCATGACTCCGGCCAAAACTCCGGACTCACCCCAGGAGCGTTTAGTACACCCCTCTAGAGACAACCTCGGAGATCAACGTCCACCACGGAGTCTCCGGCCCTCTACACCAGAGTCTCTGCCCCTCCGCACCAGAGTCTCCACCCCTAGGACTCCGGCCGCTGCCTGGAGATCTCTATCCGCCACCCTAGAGTCTACCCCGCAGAGCATCGTCGACCCCGGAGTCTCTGGCCACCACCGAAGTCTCCGGCCACTACACCCTGGAGTCCGTGGCCTAAGTGAATGGGCCTGCGTGCCGCTAGCTGGACCTTTGGCCCATGTACCCCTCTAGTCCGTTCCAAACCCTAGAATTATTCTCCAAACCACCCCTTGTTATGTGTTTGGCCTATATATAGTGCCCCCACCCCCTCATGTAACCCGAGGCATAGATGGTAGACTAAAGATAACCCCCTTTGTGGAATCTCTAGTTTTTCCTCATCCCCTTACCAAAGGGGACTGACTCTCATCACCACCTCATTGGAGTTTGCATCACGCCTCCCTCATTGTACAAGGCCTATGTTTGCGAGTGCGTGAGTGTAGTTGTCAAGACCCTCTCCAAGGTGTTCTTCCCTCTACACTTGGGATCGAGGGAGCACATTGACCGATGTTTCCGTGTGTGGATTATATCGGACCGGTGTCCACCGGTGGGAGAAATTGGTCGTATATCGTGTGATTTTTGCGTGTGTTCATCATGTTCTTCACGAGGTGTGTGTATGCTTCCGCTACCTTCTCCCTTTCCCCTCGCTTGACACTCGATTTGGCCATGACATCCGTGAAGATCGGATCACCCATGAGGTTAGCCCTCAACATCTGGTATCAGCAGCTTTTGGTTGCCACAGATTTCTCATCGATTTGGTTTTCCCTATAAACTCGAAAATTCCACCAAAAATAGCGCAAATTCGTGTTTTGGATCAACCTATGATTTGAGTGAGTTTTGGTAGGTTCTAATCTGTGGATTACTTGTTGAACTTGTTGATCTACCTTCCCCTGCGTTTCCATAGCCTAATTTCTTGATTTCCCCATCAATTTGAGGTTTTGGTTCTAGTTTTTCTGTCAAAACGGGCCTCGTTCAAGTTCTAGACATGCATCAGACCTCGACCCCGGAGTCTTCGGCCTCCCGGAGTCTCTGTCCCTAAACCCTGGAGTCTCGTCCCCCCTGCAGACAGCAAATCTGTTTCACGGTTTTGAGCATAACTTTTGCATTTGAACTCGGATTTTGTTGTTCTTTAGATCGTATCGAACTAGCATCTCTCCTTGAAATTGTGCGACACGAGCTTATAGTTTTTTCTAGGTAATCATTTGATTCTTATCTAACTTTCTCCATCGCACAAGTCTCATTTATCCTATCGTGTGTGTTCCTTGTACATAATTCCTATCTTGTGGATTGACTTGTTTTGCTTTGTGATCGTCATTGTTCTTTACTTGCCATTAAAATATCTTGATTTCGGATTGTTCTTGGACATGCCACCTTCCATACCTATCCACGATAAGCTTTATGTGTGTGTTTTTAGTGGTTAGTTGGTTTTGGGGTTTCGTGTGCACTTCACTTTGCTTGGTTTTGATTGCTCTTAAGTGTGGCCACGTGCACGATACTATCTCCCAAGGTAAAGTAAGGTTTGACGTTGCATCCCTAACCCCCTACCACTACCATATACACCTCTTGGTCTTGTGAAGCATGTCTAGGGACTATGAACCGAGGATATCTATAAAGAATCCACAATGAGCCACCATGCCTATGCCTCCATAAGCATGAATGACATTATGGAGCACTACACCAATAATGGCTCCACATGCTTGGGTGATATGGAGTAGTACATCAACAATGACTCCCCAAGCATGGATGACTTCAAGAATGACAATGACCTTGAGAGAACCAAGGTCCACCGTCAAATGGACAACTTCAAGAGTGACATGGACAACTTCAAGCGCAACATGGACGACATCTTCGCCAAGAATGACCTTACTCACCAAACTTAATGAGTCAACCTCAATAAAGTTCCACAAGAATACGAAGAGAGCCAAGGAAAAGGAGCATCGTCGCGAGCATCATATGGATGAAGTGCGCAACCTACGTCAACCTTCGGCAAAGCACGCCAACGACCTCCTTCGACAACATCATCGAAAGGCAGCTTCTACTACTTGTGCCACCACCGCAATGGCCCCAAGAGCAAGATCAAGCTACAACCAAACTCCTCAACATGTGGTATCTCCATCTAGGGCCACCACCACAATGGCACCCCTATGCTACAAGTGCAACGACCAAGGTCACTACCCATGGGCATGTCCAACCATTATATGCGGCAAGTGCCAACACCTAGGTCATACGTTTTGGGAGTGCACCGCTACACAAGCCAAGGTGGTCACGGCGAAGGATGAGCAAGCTCCAAGCCAAGAGCCTACCCTACAAGATGGTGACGACAAGGTCAAGAATGGTGAGCATGAGACTTTCCCTTCACCAAAGGAGGCGCATGGATTTGAGCACACCGAGCTTATCCCTATATGCTTGAGTGATGATGTGGTACTAATCCCATGTTAGTATGAGAGCCACTTATCCCGCTTGAGTGAAGACAAGAGTGAGATGAGCGACTCCACCATATGTGAGATTGAGTGATTCTACTTGGTGGGCATGAGTGATACACCGAGTGAGTTAAGAGTAGTAGTTGATGGTCACATGAGACCACTTTGAATTCTAACGACTTACTCTCTACCTCTAGTGTGTTATCTCATGATGTCCTAGGTTCCATGGATCAAGAAGCGCCAAGCTTGGAGATGATGATGCCTCCGACCAAGAAGATGTACATGGTGGATGAAGATGATGCCATCCCCATACATGATGAAGAAGTCGCCCACATGGAGTCTAATACTACCACAACAAACACTTCATATGAGAGGTATGAACAAGGTAAAAATAAGGGTGTTGATGATGCCATGGTCCCACTAGTGAACATGATGATTTGTGATGATTTGCATGCTATGGATGATATTTGTTACATTAGATATGACTCATTCATATTTCCATGTGATACTTTGCCTTTGTATAATGTTGAACATGTGAAATTATTTGATTGTGATGATGTTACCATGTCATGCTCTAAATGTTTCATTGATGATATCATTGCTTGCACTTTTCCAATGTTTTCCTTGCAATGATGATCAAAATGATATGCCTCGGACCATTCTTTTTCATGGATGTTTTACAGTCTCTCCAGTTACTATACAACGCACGTTTAATAATCTATAATAAAA
Source organism: Avena insularis (assembly GCA_023614405.1). Lineage (NCBI taxonomy): Eukaryota > Viridiplantae > Streptophyta > Magnoliopsida > Poales > Poaceae > Avena > Avena insularis. The sequence goes on from CM042692.1 coordinate 230,494,978, forward strand.
TATCTTTTGTACCTCTTATTTATCTTTTAGCGAGTTTTTGACCGAGCCACTTAACTGTGTCTCATGCCCAATGATGTGAGCGGGCGTGTAACACATGTTCACATCATCGTTCATTTTCTAATTGACAAAAATGACAACTAATTTGTACTCCCTCCGATCCATATTAGTTGACTCGGATTTGTCTAGATACGGATATATCTAGACACATTTTAGTATTAGATACATCCGTATCTAGACAAATCCAAGTCAACTAATATGGGTCGGAGGGAGTATCTAAAATGTGGCATACGAAATCAGTCTATAGTTTTAAAGGTATTGGAAATCATCAAATGGCCACTACATTTTTTCATGAAGTATACATACATGGAATCTCTTGTCTCTAAGAAAAAGCACGTAGTGATCTCAAAAAAAAGCACGTAGAAACACACGCACTGACGCGGAGCAGATATACACCTGTGCAGGGTTACGCAAAGGACCCCAAGAAAAAAATTGCAAACCAGCTCCGAGCTCTCGCAGAAAGAAAATTCAGACATCGTACTCCCAGAGTCCCCTTGTACACTCGTCTCTCTCAAGCAGCCCCATCACCTCCCGCACCGCTCACCTGCATACCCACCGCCCCGGCGACCGACGTAGTCCTTTGCCTCCTTGTCCATCTCTCCGCCGCTCGAGCAAGGTGCCTTCTCAGCTGCCTCCCCACCGCCCCGGCTAAGTACTGCACCCCCTCCCCTGGCTCCCCACCGCCCCCGCGAGGAAGCTCATCCACTCACCAGCTCCCCTCTCTAGATCTCGTCAAACTGCCCCTCCCTTGTGTCCGCATCGCTGGCCATGCACGCGGCATGCGACTCCTCTTCTGCACCCATCCTCATCGATTCTGGTCGCCGTCCAAGGAGATAGTCGAGCTCGCCATGCTCGCGGTTATCCTGTGCTAGGCACGTTGGTGGATGCGCAGGCGCGGTCCATTTCTTCACAGGATTCGCGGCCGTGTCTACCACAATTTCGAGGGGCCATGCCACGAGCCTCCTGGAGTGGAAGGTCGACGCCACTCCCCATCTAATTGGTATGCATCGATTATGAGGGGGTGAGATTAACCAACCTATATATGGATGGCATAAGTGTTTGTGGAAAAAGGTCTAGTACTTCTCTGGCGTTGGATGTTCATGTCTTGAGCTGCTCTACTGTTTGTTCGCTGATGCCTTTTGTTCTTCTAGGTATGTTATGTTGTATTATGGGATGAAGTCACTCTATCATATAAACAGGAGGAATCTAACAAGATTGGTGAAGATCACATGATTGACTTTGGAGGTTCATTTTTATTAGAGATCTTCCTTTCACGAATCAACGGCTGAATGTGAAAATTCCCAAGGTATCGTCTGAAAACTCTACCTTCATTGTCTTAGTGGCACTCTATAGAAGGAGACTGTCTTTCAATCCAAATTGAACAAAAGATGAATAATAGATCATAGATGCATTAGTCTATCTACATGCCGATCGTGTTGCTGTCTACAAGTTTGTCTGAGCAGTGTTGCCTAGCATCAAATCAAAGTGCGATCGCCGACGCTTAGTCGAGCAACACGTGCACTGTGCTGCAGTGTGTTGATAAAAGATGCACTTCCCTGCTAATTAATTATTGCACGTGATTTTCTCAATCACATATTGTGTCTATGGAGTATGAATCATTCTTGTAATAAGCCAGAAAAAGGAACTCGTTGAATATATATTTTGATACTGTAAGTCTCTGTCCTTATTTTTATTTTGTTTGAAGTAGAAAAACATAAAAATCATGTGGTCTACAAAAACTATCTTAGATTCTAAGACATCACCCAGATAAAGTATCATATTCTATCTCCATCTAGGCATCTTCTTAAATACTTCAGATCGGTGATGTTTATTATGGAACAGGCCAGTAAATTTCTCGTGAGAAGTGAAAATATCAATGATTCAGTATGGACATATTATATTAGCGAGGATGGATCATACTTTGCTTATGCACTAGGTGATACGTCCATTTTGCATCACTATTTTATATCTTAATTCACTATTATTCATTGATATATTTCGTATTGAGAGGTGATACTTATATTATTTCATGTGTTTTTGCATGGTTGATGACTCTTGGAGCATGGACCGCTGTAGTCAGGATTCTGATGGAAAAAGTGCTGTTTGGAGGCAAAATTCGCAAAGATCAGAAAATTCGGGAAAATATACGAAAAATTCTATTTTTCCAGAAGACGAAGGAAGCCAGAAGGGGCGCTGGAGATGGGCCAAAGGGGGCTCACACCACCTGGCCGGCAGGCCCTAGGCGACGGTGGTGTGGCCACCACCCCCTTCTGCACTCCTCCAGTGTATATTATCCTCCTGAAACCCTAAGACTCGGGGAGCAACCACAGAAAGATTCCACCGTCTCTGCGGGGAGGAAAACACCGAGAGAGGAAGATCTCTCCGGCAGACAAATTTCTGCCGGGGGAATTCCTTCCCAGAGTTGCCATCAACACCACTATCAAGTTGGACTTCATCAGGATCATCATCATCATCATCACCACCACCATCATCACCATCAGCACCCTCATCACCATCTTCATATTGATGTAACAATTGAGTTGAATCTTGCATAGTTCATAGGAAAAACTTTCTCGGTGTTGATTACTCTTTGTAGTTGATGCTATTGAGTGAACCATTGAATTATTGTTTATGTTCAGATTGTTATACATAATTATTCTATCTCTGATCATGATCCATATGATGTCTTGTGAGTAGTTCGTTTTGTTCTTTAGGACATGGAAGAAGTCATGTTGTTAGTAGTGGAGTTGTGTTGAGAAAGATTCAATAGTTTGATATTTAAGTTGTGGTGTACTTTTTTTAGTGGTGTCATGTGAACGTCGACTACATGACACTTCACCTATATGGGCCTAGGGAATGCATTGTGTATTTGGCTACTAATCGTAGGGGTTGCCGGAGTGATAGAAACCTGAACCCCTGTTAGGAAACCATTGCACAATGGACGTAAGGGTCTTAGAGTTTAAAGCTGTGGTTAGGTTTCTACCTTAATTACTTTCTTGTACTTACGGATGTTTGCAAGGGGTATAATCACAAGTATGTATTAGTCCTAGGAAGGTCGGTACATTAGCACAGGTTCACCCACACAACACTTAGCAAGCTAGAGAAGATTAATCAACTATATGAAGCGAAAGCACTTGACAATCTTCCCATGTGTCCTCGAGAACGTTTGGTCATTTTAAGTAATACAACCGGCTTGTCCTTTGCTGCATAAAGGATTGGGCCACTTGCTGCATTTATTCTTATTGTCTTTTATTTACTCGTACTTTGTTTACTTGCTTTATCAAAAACCTCTAAAAATCTGTTTGCTAAGTATTTGCAGAGAATTCCTGATCCATACGACTAGCCAGCACCTTCTGCTCCTCGTTGGGTTCGACACTCTTACTTATCGAAAATACTGCGATACACCCTCTATACTTGTTGGTCATCAAGACTATTTTCTAACGCTGTTGCCGGGGAGTGAAGCGCTATTGGAGAGTGGAACTGGTAAAGGAAACTTCTACTATGAGTATTGTTTACTTCTGCTAGTTTTTTATTTTCGTTATGGATAATTCGCTGAGTTTCTTATTTGGTAATGCTACTACCACTGCTAAGGTAGTAGATAAGCCACCACCTACTGAGAATGATGTTTTAAAATACCCCTACAAGAATTATTGATCGTGTTATGGATAACTACTATGTTGGGGATGGAATTGTCCATCCCGGTGATCATTTACTCATTATACACGAATTATACGAGTTGTTCAAGTGCGCAGGTATTACTACAGATCAAGTTAAGAAGAATTTATTCTTATTATCACTGAAAGGAAGAGCTGAGAAATGGTATAAGCTGCTGAAGAATGGTCAAGCTCTGGAATAGAAGGAAATAATGCCTCTCTTTTATTCAAAGTTTTATCCTCCTAGTGAGATTCATAAAGATCGGAATCAAATATACAAGTTTTGGCCTCTTGATGGAGAGAGTACAGCTCAAGCTTGGGGGAGATTGAAGTTACTAATGCTCAAATGTCCCATTTATGAGCTCCCCAATAATATTATTATCAATAACTTTTATGCAAGACTCCCTCTACATGATAAAGATTTATTGGATGCTTCTTGTGCTGGACCGTATTGGAAGAACTTTATTATTATCAATAACTTTTATTATTATCAATTCACTCGTATGGAAGAAGAAGCTAAATGGGATCTTCTGGACCGTATTCAAGACAATGCTGAAGCTTGGGAGAATGACAAAGGTAGAAAGTCAGGTATAAATTATGATTATGAATGCATTGAATCTTTTATGGGAACTGATGACTTTCAAAATATTAAAAATGCTTATGGTCTACACTCTCAAGCTATTGCTTATTAGTTTAAGGCTTTTGCTTCCTATATTGAAGTGCCTAAAAAGAAGTGGAATAAGTATCATGAACCTTATAAAGATGTTGCTAAGAGTGTTCCTGCAAGAAATACCGAAGTTTATACTGCTAATCATGTTTTACCTAAACCTTACATTAAGAAAATGCCTTTCCCAGTTAAGATAAAGGAACATTCTATGATAGCTAGTATGGTTAATGAAAATATAATCAAAGCTGTTGAACCTGATAAACAAAAGGTTGATGAACCTATAATAGCAAATGTGAAAGACTTTGTTACTAAATATAAAAAGAGGGACATACTATCCTTTGTAAGGATACCTCTAATATTATCTCACATGGTAGTGTTATGAGATCTAGTATTCCTGTGTTTTATGTTAGAATAAGTGATGATCAATATGATGGTCCTTGTGATAGATATATTGTTAAGTTTATGCATGATACTGAAAGTTACTATGAAAGAGGGAAAAGTGTTCTTATGCATCTCAATAATATGAAGTTTCCTCGTTTTATGCTGAAAGTTTTTATGTTGCACTTGTTTTGCCTTCTTATGCAAGAAGCCTTTGGTTTCAACATCTTGTTTGTTTACAAAATTTCCTTGCATAGGAAGTGGGTTAGACTTAAATGTGTGTGTGTTTTTGCTTCTTAATGCTCTTTTTCACTTCAATTCATATTCCTATGAGAGCGTCTTCAAAATTATCATGCCCATCTTAATGGCTATAAAGAAAGAGCTTTTTGGGAGACAACCCAATTTGTTTTGCTTTCAGTTTGTTTTTGTTTCTGTGAGTCTTGGAAGTTATTACTTCAGTAATAGCCTCTCCTTATCCGTTTTGTTTGGTTTTTGTGTCAAGATCAACCTCTAATGAGAGAGAAGTAAGATTTGGGGAAGTTGCTGTCCCGAAACAGATTTGTGTGCTTCACCGTAAAAATTTGTGAGAGATCTCTGTATGTCGGATTGAGCTGTAATTTTTTGTGATTCTGCCCCAGGTTGTTATTTAACTTTAGTTAGTTTCGCACTTTTTGATTTGAGCAACAGAAGATTTTCGAAAAAAAATATCTTTACCTGCTGGTCTGTTTTGACAGAATTTGCCACTTTTGCATTTGCCTCTTTATTCGATTTCCTTTTTGAATTCTTTTTGGGTTTTCGGAAAGAGTTGTTTCAGTAGCTTATGTTTTGATGGTTTTCAGTTGAAGTTGGACTCAAAAGGTTTTATCACTTCACTTATACTAATGTTGCTAATAAGAACTGTGTGAAGTTTTGTGTGAAAGAAATTTCCAGGAAGTGGAGATAATGGTGTAATAAGGAAGAGAAAGGATTCATGACTCAAGTAATAAGTGTATGAAGATGAAGATATTGATATTATTCAAGTGGTGACTCCGGAAGAATCTACTAGATACCAAATTCAGATACCTGCAGAGTCTGTTTTCAAATAGGTAAGAGTTATGTTAAGAAAAGTTCCGCGAAAATACAATCCAACCATATTTTTGCAGTTTTCAGTCAATAAGGGAAGCTACAGAGCGAAAAAGGGACAGAAATAGAGCCAGGGTGGCTCACACCACCCTGTGGCACGGGTCCACCCTTGGCCGCGCCACCAGGTGGTGAGGCCACCCCGGAGTCCGCCTCCGACTCGTTTTCTCCCAGTACCTTGCTTTTCATATGAAACTTCGTAATATATAACCCCCCGGATCTCCCGAGGTTCGTATATCGTGTTTTCATCGTGTTTTTGTTTCGATCTGTTTCTGTCAGATATACTCTTTGAAAGTTTAGAAGCACAATGGTGTCCGCCAAGGATAAAGGGAAGGAGCCTATGGAGGAAGACCTCCAAGACCCCGGGAAGGAGAAGGAGATCAAAAGTGAAGATGAAGAGGAGCAAGCCCAACATCCACACACCGGCACTACCATTGCAAACATCGGAGTGGTGGCAAACTCTTCCAGGACCATGTCAATTGGAGGGAAGCCTCCTCATCACCGTTCAGATCCCTGGTCAGTTCCTCCACGCACCAAGAATCCTTTCCATACTCTTATCCATGAGCATCAATACCAGAATATGCCCAAGGGGAAATTACCCTCCAATTGGGATTTTCCTCGTTCTAGCCATGCAGGAAAAGAAGACTTCAAGGAGGAAGAGTGGGGAAAGAATAGCAAGAGCTGTAATTCTCAACCCGGCATGATCATAAGCCGCATTGAGCAAAACTCACAACTTATTCGTACTCTCACCTTTGAGATTGAGGACTTGGGGAAACTGATCAGAGAGCTCATCGAGAGGATACCACCACCACCAAAGGAGTAATTCGTCATCAGGTTTGGCATCCCTTGGTTTGTTCCAAGCTTGGGGGAGTGACGCGGTATCTCATCACTATCTTCTATCTTTTTACCTTATTAGTAGAGTCATATCATGAATAGAGGAGTTATTATGTAGTATGGTTTGCATTATGGAAGTGTCCCCTCTCTCGTTAGATATGTATCCCTTGGTGTGAGTTGCCGTTATGGATTATTAATGAGAAGTTCTATCATTCACTCTTTTTCATAGCTTGTATTAGTTTTCAATTCGTGGTTATATGATTGATCTTGCTGTTAGTATTGGTATCACTTTGGGATCATTGAGTTAATTTAGTTGGTTTTGGCAAACCTGGCTCGGTCAGTAGAAACACTTTTTGAGAGTTGAATGAAAAAGATAAAAGTACTCTAAAGAAAAATAATTTCATCATCTTTCTTTCTTGATTTGCTCATAAGTTTAGTATTCTCTAGTTAAGATCTTTTGTGCTTCCAAGGAAGATTGCATGTTTGTCTTTATCACTTGTATGTTTGGTTGTTTCCTTCAACTCTTATACTTGCTACCCAGCCTTGCTAGCCAAAAACCTGTACTGAGAGGGAATTCTTCTCATGCATCCACTCCTTTAAACAAAAACCTTTGCCATTTGTGTCCACCATACCTACCTATTAGCACTATTGCTATTCCAAGTAAATTCTTGTTTTATCTACCTCCCAAATTAAACTTGTTATGTGAAAATTATTGATTAAAGCTCTCACAAACTTGATGGCACACTTTACTTTCTTGCATTTAATAAACTTGAACCATTGTGCTCACCTATGTTGCATATATGCTTGCGCTTTGTAAGTTATGAATTAGTAGAACCATGCTGTCATGGGGAACGCTTTCAACATAGCACTGGTACTTTGTACCTAGTTGATATCATGTTCTTTTGTTTATGGATGTCGTCGGTGTGAAATGAAAGGGGAGCTTGTAAGTCCATGGAGTTATGCATGTATGTTAGAGAAACGCCTGGGCCGCTGGTCTAATCCATGCTGACATGGTGGAAACCTGCAGTGTAACCATAACGAGCATCTATGAAGCATTCTTCTTATAAAAAAGAGATAGAGATTGAGAAAAAGAGAAAAGAAAAAAATAGATTATGAAAAGAGGAAAGAGAAAAAAAAGCACCATATTCCCATGGTAAATAAGAAGATTGCTGAGATGCTTGTTGTCTGCTTGCCTTGTCATTTTGATATGGGGATTCTTCCGTATCATCGGGCAAGGGGTACCCCGTTGGCTGTTCTCTATGATATACATATGCTTACGATGACAAGAACTTACCGGTAACTAAACTTGAGTAGCATGAGGAGCGGCCCTCGTATTCAAGGGACATGAGATTCTCAACTTACAGCTTGTCAATGCATATCCTCATATTTGATCACTTTAACCTTAACCACCTAAAGATGCCTATGATAGGGGCAATGAGAGATGAAAGATAATAAGTATCATAATTTTTGGGAGCTCTTTATGAGACTTGCAATCCCTACTTCCCTCTGCGAAGGACCTTTCTTTTACTTTGTAGCTGAGTCAGTAAACCTATTCCCTTCTATCTAAGCGAGTATTTGGAGTTGTGTTTCATTCATTCATATGATGATTTATTCAATCATGTCTTATGTTCCTTGTTTTGCACATTGCTCTTATCTTGATGTTTACTACTTTGAAAGCTATCATTGAAAACCCGCTATTTGTGAACTCCAGCAAATTATCAATTATTCTTCGACCAAGAGCCAAGTTTGCCATTACCAATTATAATTCACTTTATGTATCTTTATTGTGTTTCCTTTACTCATTACAAGTTGAGTTATATAATAGTGAGTTGTCTTCTATTATGATCTATGTATTTGATGAATGTGATGCTTCTTGTCCGTATTCTTTTATCGACTCTTCACTCCATAAACCCAAGGCCATGTTTATTGATCTCAGTTTCGCTTGGGGACAAGCGAAGTCTAAGCTTGGGGGGAGTTGATACGTCCATTTTGCATCACTATTCTATGTCTTAATTCACTATTATTCATTGATATATTTCATATTGAGAGGTGATACTTATGTTATTTCATCTGTTTTTGCATGGTTGATGACTTTTGGAGCATGGACCGCTGCAGTGAGGATTCTGATGGAAAAGGTGCTGTTTGGAGGAAAAATTCGCGAAGATCAGAAAATTCTGGAAAATATACGGAAAAATCTATTTTTGCAGAAGACAAAGGAAGCCATAAGGGGGGCTGGAGATGGGCCACAGGGGGCCCACACCACCCCCTAGCGCGGGCCGCCCTAGGCCGTGCCAGCAGGTGGTGTGGCCACCCTGGCCCACTCCAGGCACTCCCCTCTGGCGTATATTATCCTCCCGAAACCCTAAGACTCGGGGATCGACCATAGAAAGATTTCGCCGCCTCTACGGGGCAGAAAACACCGAGAGAGAAAGATCTCTCCGGCAAACAGATTTCTACCGGGGGAATTCCTTCCTAGAGAGGGAAGATCGTCGCCATCAACACCACCATCAAGCTGGACTTCATCGGGATCATCATCATCATCACCACCATCATCACCATCAGCACCCTCATCACCATCTCCATATTTCTGTAACAATTGAGTTGAATCTTGCATAGTTCATAGGGGAAACTTTCCCGGTGTTGATTACTCTTTGTAGTTGATGCTATTGAGTGAACCATTGAATTATAGTTTATGTTCAGATTGTTATACATCATTATTCCATCTCTGATCATGATCCATATGATGTCTTGTGAGTAGTTCATTTTGTTCTTGAGGACATGGGAGAAGTCATGTTGTTAGTAGTGGAGTTGTGTTGAGAAAGATTCAATAGTTTGATATTTAAGTTGTGGTGTACTTCTTCTAGTGGTGTCATGTGAACATCAACTACATGACACTTCACCTATATGGGCCTAGGGAATGCATTGTGTATTTGGCTACTAATCGTAGGGGTTGCAGGAGTGACAGAAACCTGACCCCCCATTAGGAAACCATTGCACAAGGGACGTAAGGGTCTTAGAGTTTAAAGCTGTGGTTAGGTTTCTACCTTAATTACTTTCTTGTACTTACGGATGTTTGCAAGGGGTATAATCACAAGTATGTATTAGTCCTAGGAAGGTCGGTACATTAGCACAGGTTCACCCACACAACACTTAGCAAGCTAGAGAAGATTAATCAACTATATGAAGCGAAAGCACTTGACAATCTTCCCATGTGTCCTCGAGAACGTTTGGTCATCTTAAGTAATACAACCGGCTTGTCCTTTGCTGCATAAAGGATTGGGCCACTTGCTGCATTTATTCTTATTGTCTTTTATTTACTCGTACTTTATTTACTTGCTTTATCAAAACCCCCTAAAAATCTGTTTGCTAAGTATTTGAAGAGAATTCCTGATCCATACCACTAGCCAGCACCTTCTGCTCCTCGTTGGGTTCGACACTCTTACTTATCGAAAATACTGTGATACACCCCCTATACTTGTGGGTCATCACTAGGCGGAAGTGCAGGGACTAGATATTATTCGTGTTATGCAGATCCTAGATAGACTGCCTGTGCCTGAAAAATATTTCCTGGGTAAGTAATTGCACCTTAGTAAAATCTGTGGATGGCTGCAAGTACTTGACATTTTAAAATTAGCATGTGAAGTAGTTGTTTGTGATGTTCTTATCATTGACTGGACCACTTGTGGTTTTGCAGCAGTTATCTCCAAGGATGGCCATACCTATGAGCATGCTCTACTTGATTTCACTCTTGTATGATGCTTGATTACTAATTGAGAGCACTGCTTTCTTTCATGATAAAATAGGATGTTTAGTGAATTTGAAAATACGATGCTTCCATTACAAGCATGAGTACAATACCACCACATAGTAGGGCAAACATGAATGTGAAAACATTAGAACCAAAAGTGAACCCATGCTTTATAAATATTGTGATGCCATACCGACAACCAAAAGTGAAAAAGGTGGAAGTATCCAAATGTTATTGCAGTGCTTATGGTCGTTATTACTTGCTGTAGCTTGTACATATCTCTAGTACTGAGTTTGTTAGCCTCATAATTTATAATTTATAAATCTTATTTCTCATAATTTAAAGAACAAGAACATTCTCTTTACAGGTAGGAGGAGGCTTGCGGCAGGCTATGGTATGCAACTCCAATCCTCCTCAATATCGAATGCGAAAAACATATATGTCCATGAGGAGAGCAATGTTCTAACCAACAGGTAAGATTACCACCAAATCTATGCATCATTCTAATTTTCTGTAAAGGATGCTCAGAAAGTCTCAAAAACCATATCTACTATTTTATTCTTTCAAGATGTTCCTTTCTTGAAGGTCCATCTAGTTATACGCTCTATAATGAGGCGCTCCCTATCTAGGATATTCTTTAGAGCCTCATTCCCTTCGTACTTCAATATATGAACCAAATTTCGCCTCCTCAGTTCAATATCATCCTACATATCCATTATACAAACATTATTGTAAAAAACATTTGCATCATAAATATACAAATGAGTATGGTGTAAATATTTCACCTTGGGTATTGGAAAATGTAGGGATCCATAGTCCCATGTGTGCATGGGCATAAAAACTAAATAACCCGATAAAGGACTGCATGTATTAAATGTTACATTATGCGTCTAATGCATCAATCAAGATTGTAATGCATTGATTGACAAGATTCATACCCATATGAGTTTGTTGGAACAACGGGAACTCTTAATCCCCATTTAAAGATATCGTGCTTGAATGTAGCTTCGCAGCTTGGAGCGTAAGGTTTAGATTATTGACAACAGTTTTAAGGATATTTTTTCCCATGGTAGGTATTGGATACAACTCTTTTTTTGATCCAAGACAAACAATAGGAATACCCCAAGAATATCCCAAGGTAATAAAATCTGCAGCGATGCAATCATTTAGAAACAATCAATCAATAAGACCAATTATAACAGTCTTATAAAGAAGTAAAATATTACCTCATTGCATTCTAAGATATGATACTCATTGCTATCAGGCGAGCTATGAAACAACTGCACCAACCTATCAGCATCAAAAATTTCGCAACGACTTGGGCTAGTGCACAATGGGACATTGACTAAAATAAGAATAAGAAAACATTAGTACTATGATATGAAGTAAACTGTAATATACGAGTATAGTAACTTACACAAAAATTTAGATCCATGTAGTGAACTGGAGTATCTATGACAAGTTGGATGTCGTGGCACGCGAGTATCCTTACAGCCATGTTAAAGCAATCAACATCCATGTATTCATCATTCTTTAATATTTTCCTTAGTTGTCTCAGATTTATACTAATAGGATAAGGGTTGGAACTTTTCACCCATTCCCTCCTGTGAAAATCAGAATCCCATCAACTACAAATTATGTAAGAGTAATTTGGTAGAACACAAAGTAAACTAAAAAACGTGGCTTACTCTAGTGAAGGGACATCATCAGCCATGCTAATGCACAAGCAGAGTTCATCTGTTAATTCATCATGAGTTGGATTGGAAGATGGTGAAAGGATCCATGGTTGCAAAGATGGACTCAACTTCTGATATATGTTCACTGTTTGGAGTTTTTTAGAGGGCTTATCCACAATCATACAATCTGTGGGATATCCTTTGTTTCCCTTGCTTTTATCATCTTCAAAGCCTCGATTTCTTATATTATCATCATTCAACCCCGAATCCACCAAAATGAAAGCAAGTTTTCTTCTAAAATATGTCATATGAAGCTATCAAGTAGTAATAATTAGAGTTAGTTTTGAAATAATGAAACACTGTGAAATAAGTATCATGATACATAGCTAGTTATAACTTTTCAGGAATGTCGGATAAAGCATCTCCTGTAAAATACTCCATGAAATTTAACATCCACAGACCACAAGATGACCTCCATGATTATGATTTTTTGTTGATACAGTTGTGAACAATTATAGAAATACACTACATGACCTACTACTAAAAATTAAAGAAAATAGGATCATCCAAATATGATCCATAAATTTTCATGGAAAGGCAAAAAAGGAAATGTTGTAACATCGATGCCCCCCTGTTGTTTTGCTTATTCAGACGGAGCCCCTTATGCTTTGCTTAAGTTTTTATCCAACAAAGCTTAATGATTAGAGATATTTTATATTTCATCATTATGCATTTTCCATTGTAGATAAATCTGCTCGCAAGGCTTTTGATGATATATCCACTTCATCAAATGTTTAAGGGATGATCGGTTGGAGAACATATTAATGTGACTACAAAGATATATTTTCAGGTGAGAAAACTATAAACTTATATGATGTATTATTTGGAATTCTAATCATTGGTAAACAGTCCATAATATCTTTGGAGAGAATACTTTATTATTTCCCGTCTTGTTCATTTTAAGGACATGATGTTTATAATTGTTTTGTTGTATTTATTGCCATCAAGGATAAGTTGTGTATCACTTTGGTAGAGTACCATCAAGTTTAGACATGCTCTCTATCTCTATCACATACTATTATAAGAAATCTTCTTGCGATTAATGGGGTATACAAGAAACACATAATATCGATTACATTGAGTTAGGAGTGTCAGCTGTTGCATGAATAGTAAGGGACAAAGTATTAGCATCATAAGATAGAAAAATAACATAAATTGTTTTATCAAAAGTTGGGTTAGTGGGTCTAATTACTAACCATTGCAGCGAGGTCTTTGTTGGAGATATGCCCAAGAGGCAATAATAAAAGTAGTTATTATTATATCTTTGTGTTTATGATGAATGTTTACATCCCATGCTATAATTGTATTATAAGGAATCACTGATACATGTGTGTTTTGTAAACATAAAAGAGTCCCTAGTAAGCCTCTTGTGGAACTAGCTTGTTGATTAAATGATGATCATGGTTTCCTGATCATGGACATTGAATGTCATTAATAACAAGGTTATATCATTAGGAGAATGATGTGATGGACACACACCCATAGTAAGCGTAGCATAAGACCAAGTCATTAAAGTTCGTATTGCTGTAAGCTTTCAAATGCATAGTAGCCTAATCCTTCGACCATGAGGTTATGTTAATCACCATCACCGGATGGGTACTTTGATGACATCAAACACCGCTTTGTGACTGGGTGGTTATAAAGGTGTCATTGGGTATTCTGAAAGTATGTGTTGAAGCGCATGGACCAAGATTGGGATTTGTCCATCCATATGACGGATAGATATGCTCTGGGCCCTCTCGGTGGAATGTCATCTAGTTAGCTTGCAAGCATGTGACTAGGTCACAAGGGATGACATAACATGGAGCAGTAAAGAGTACTTATCGATGTGAGGTAGAACTAGGTATGGAGATACCGACGATCAAACCTCGGATAAGTAGAATATCGCGTGACAAAGGGAATTGGTTTCGTATATTAATGGTTCTATCGATCACGAAGTCATCGTTGAGTATGTGGGAGCCGTTATGGATCTCCTAATCCCACTGATGGTTATTGATCGGAGAGGTGTCTTCATCATGTCTGCATATTCACGAACCGTAGGGTGACACACTTAAGGTTCGAAGTTGTTTTAAGTAGATATGGAATATGCGTTGGAGACCGAATGCTGTTCGGAGTCTCGGATTGGATCCGGGACATCACAAGGAGATCCGAAATTGTCCGGAGAATAAGATTCATATATCGGGGATCATTTTCTAAGTTAGGAAATGTTTCGGAGTGTTTGTATGGAGATTCTAGAAGGTTTCGGAATGTTCTAGAAGGTTCTAGAAGATTTCTTGGAGTTTGCTTGAAAACCAAGAAAGGATCAAGGAGTCTTTGTGGGGCAAGACACGGATTCGTGGGGGAGGAGGATTCCTCCCCTCCCAATCCGCCAAGGAGGAGGGATTCTCTGAGGACTCCCCCTCCCATGGCGCCTCCCTCCTTTAAATAGAGGGGAGGGGCGCCACCCCCTAGAGCTCTCCCATAACAAACCCTAGCCACCGCCTCTCTCCTCCTTCGCTCTGCTCCGGCTTTGGCGAAGCCCTGCAGAATTCTCTACTCCACCACCACCACCACACCGTTGTGCTGCTGGGATTCCGTGGAGAAGATCTACTACCTCATTTGCTCATTGGAGCAGGAGAGGAAGGTGCCGACTCCGCGCGTGTGACCAAGCTGCGAAGCGCGCTTGAGCAATCCGGAAGGATCGTCTACACGATCTTGAGATCGGCAAGTGATCGACTACATCAACCCCGAGATCTAATCTCGTAACGCTTTCAGTTCTACGAGGGTTAGTACTGATCTATCTCGTTGCACATGTCTAATAGATTAGATCTTGGCTTTTATCTAGATTAGATCTGGGTTTTGTTCGTTCTTGCGGTAGAAATTTTTTGTTTTCCATGCTACGAACCCATCAGTGGTATCAGAGCCTTGTCTATGCGTAGATCTGTTGCACGAGTAGAACACAATGGTTTTGTGGGAGTTGGTGCTCGTGCCGTCTTTTGCTTTGTGTACTTTGCATCTTGCGGTATGGTGGGATGAAGCGGCTCGGGCTAACCTTACATGTCATCGCACATGAGACTTGCTCCACGCTTGACGTGTAACTTGCTTTGCACAAGTGGCTTTGCGGGTGTCTGTCTCTCCCATCATAGTATAGGTCCAATCTACACTTTGCACTCGATAGCACTTGTATCAACGTTGTGGTTCAGTTCCGTAGGTAAGATCCGTTCTTATTCGAAAGCCCCAAACCACGTAAAACATGCAAAGAAAATTAGAGGCGTCTAACTTGTTTTTGCAGGGGTTTTGTGATGTGATATGGCCATCATGTGATTGTGATTATATTTGATGTATGCAATGATCCTTGTTGTAATATGGCAGCCGGCGAGAACTAATGGTTGTCTTTAATTCTGTTAAGACCTGCGTGTCTATTCATATTGTAATAGCTTTATTCCAAGTAGTTGTAATAGTTGCTGGTGATGATGGACAACCATGAAGCGGCGCCACTGACCTTGACGCAATGCTGGTGATGATGGAGATCATGTCCGTGCTTTAGAGATGGAGATCAAAGGCATAAGAAGAAAGGGCCATACCATATCACACTAATTATGAATTGCCTGTGATGTTAATCCTTTATGCATCTTGTATTGCTTAGATCGCGACGGTAGCATTATAAGATGATCCCTCTCACTAAATTTCAAGTAATAAAGTGTTAGTCCTTAGTTGGCACCGTTGCTAAGACTAAATGTCTCGAAGCATCTCGTGATGATCGGATGTGATAGATTCTACGTGTGCATACAACGGGTGCAAGCCAGATTTGCACATGCGGAAACTAAGGTTAATCTTGACGAGCCTAGCATGTACAGACATGGTCTCGGAACACAGAATACCGAAAGGTAGAGCATGAATCATATAAGTGATATGATGAACATGAAGATTCTTCGCCGATGAAACTACATCTTCTCTCGTGAAGATCGGACTTGGTGTAGTGGACTTGGTTCGTGTAATCACTAAGACAATGTGAGGGATGTTGTTTTGAGTGGGAGTTCACCTAGTTAATTTAAGAATTAAAGTAGAACTCAATTTATCATAAACTTAGTCTAAACTACTTGCAAATTTGTTGTAGATTATGGAGAATCTCTCCATCAATTTCAATGCGTTCCTAGAGAAAGAAAAGCTTAAGAACAATGGAAGCAACTTCACGGACTGGCTCCGTGGTCTGAAGATTGTCCTCAGGGCTGGTCAGATGACCTATGTGCTCGAAGCACCGCTAGGTGACCCACCTGTAGATGATGCCACCGATGACGTAAAGAATGTTTATGCCACTCGGAAAAATCATTACTCCACGATTCGTGTGCCATCACATGACGGTTTAGAAGCGGAGCTCCAAAAGCGTTTTGAGCACCACGACCGTTCGAGATCATTAAGGAGCTCAAGCGCATTTTTGAGACTCACGCGCCGTGGAGAGCTATGAGGCCTCGAAGTTCTTTACCGCAAGATGGAAGAGGAAGCTCCGTTAGCGAGCACGTGCTCACCATGCAGGCATGCAAACAAGCTCAAGAGTTGGGGATAACGATTCCTAATGAGTTAGGGATTCACCGTGTCCTCCAATCACCGCCACGAGTTATAAGAACTTTGTGATGAACTACAATATACCTTTGCATGAACAAGGCGTTGCACGAACTATCGTCCATGCTGAAAGCTGCTGAAGTGGAGATCAAGAAGGAGCACCAAGTGTTGATGGTCAATAAGACCACCAATTTCAAGAAACAGGGCAAGCCTAAGAAAAAGGGCAACTTCAAGAAGGACGGCAAGAAAGCTGCACTTTTGCTAAGAAGCCCAAGACTGGTCCTAAACCTGAAACTGAATGCTTTTCTTGCAAGGGTCTTTGGTCCTTTGGGCGTAAGCGCCCCAAGTACCTAGCAGATCTAAAGCGCAACATCAAGAAGAAAGGTATATTCGATATACATGTTATTGATGTGTATCTTACTAGTAATCGTAGTAGTGCACAGGTATTTGATCTTGGTTCGGTTGCTCATATTTGTAACTCGAAGCAGGGCTGCGGAATAAGCGAAGGCGGCAAGAGGCAGGTGACGATGCACGTTGGAAATGGCTCCAAGGTTGATGTGATCGCCGTCGACGCTCCCTCTACATCTACCTTGGGATTAGTTTTAAATTTAAATAATTGTTATTTGGTGCTGCGTTAAGCATGAACATTATATCTGGATCTTGTTTATTGCGAGACGGTTACTCTTTTAAATCTGAGAATAAAGGTTGTTCGATTTATATGAGTAATATCTTTTATGGTAATGCACCTGAGATGAATGGTTTATTCTTATTGAATCTCGATAGTAGTGATAGACATGTTCACAACATAGATGCTAAACGAAAAAATTGAATGATAATTCTACATACATGTAGCCTTTGTCGTCTTGGTCACATTGGAGTGAAGCGTATGAAGAAACTCCATTCGATGGACTTCTTGAATCACTTGAAAGATGCGAAGCATGTCTAATGGGAAAAATGACTAAGACTCCATTCTACGGATAATGGGCGAGCTCTGAACTTATTGGAAATAATACATACCGATGTGTGCGGTCCAATGAGTATAGCATCGCGTGGTGGATATCGTTATGTTCTCACTTTCACGGATGACTTAAGTAGATATGGGTATGTCTACTTTATGAAACATAAGTCCGAAACTTTCGAGAAGTTTAAGGAATTTCAAAGTGAAGTGGAAAATCATCGTAACAAGAAGATTAAGTTTCTGCGTTCTGACCACGGAGGTGAATATCTGAGTTATGAGTTTGGCATGCATTTAAAGAAATGTGGAATACTTTCGCGATTGACACCGGGAACACCACACGTAATGGTGTGTCCGACGTCGTGTCGAACTCTCTTAGATATGGTTCGGTCTATGATGTCTCTTACAGATTTACCACTATCGTTTTGGGGCTATGCATTAGAGACAGCCGCATTCACTTTAAATAGGGCACCATCTAAATCCGTTAAAACGACATCGTACGAATTGTGGTTTGGTAAGAAACCTAAGTTGTCGTTCCTTAAAGTTTGGGGTTGCGAAGCGTATGTAAAGAAGTTACAGCCTGATAAGCTTGAACCCAAAGCGGAGAAATGGGTCTTCATAGGATACCCTAAAGAAACAATTGGGTATACCTTCTATCATAGATCCGAAGGCAAAGTTTTCGTTGCCAAGAATGGATCCTTTCTTGAGAAGGAGTTTATCTCGAAGGAAGTGACTGGAAGGAAAGTAGAACTCGACGAGGTTATTGAACCTTCTCTCGGAATTGAGAGTAGTGCAGCACCGGAAGATGTTTTTGTGCCGCCTGCACCAATTGGAGAGGAAGCTAATGATGGTAATCATGAAACTTCGAACGAAGTTACTGCAGAACCTCGCAGGTCAACGAGGGTTCGTACCACTCCTGATTGGTATGACTCTTCCTTGAACGTCATGTTGGTGGACAACACTGATGACCCTGCGACGTATGAAGAAGCTATGGTGAGCCCAGATTCCGACAAATGGCTAGAAGCCATGAAATCCGAAATGGGATCCATGTACGAAAACCAAGTATGGACTTTGGTGGACTTACCGGATGGCCGTAAGGCTGTCGAGAACAAATGGATTTTCAAAAAAAAAACAGATGCTGATGGTAATGTTACCGTCTATAAAGCTCGACTTGTCGCGAAAGGGTTCCGACAAATTCAAGGAGTTGACTATGATGAGACTTTCTCACCAGTAGCGAAGCTAAAGTCTATGAGGATTTTGTTAGCAATTACTGCATATTTCGATTATGAGATTTGGCAGATGGATGTCAAAACGACATTCCTTAATGGTGACATTGAGGAAGAGTTGTATATGGTACAACCCAAGGGTTTTGTCGATCCTAATGATGCTGACAAGGTATGCAAACTTCAGCGCTCCATTTATGGACTGAAGCAAGCATCCCAGAGTTGGAATCAACATTTTGATAAAGTAATCAAAAACTTTGGATTTATACAAACTTATGGAGAAGCTTGTATTTACAAGAAAGTGAGTGGGAGCTCTATAGCATTCCTAGTATTATATGTAGATGACATATTGTTGATTGGGAATGATATTGAACTTCTTAATAGCGTCAAAACCTATTTGAATAATAGTTTTTCAATGAAGGGTCTTGGCGAAGCGGCATATATTCTAGGCATCAAGATTTATAGAGATAGATCAAGATGCCTAATAGCGCTTTCACAAAGTACATACTTAGACAAAGTTCTAAAGAAGTTTAGAATGGAAGAGAGCAAGAAAGGGTTCGTGCCCATGTTGTCAGGTAAGACCTTGAGTAAGACTCAAAGTCAACTGATGAAGATAGAGAAAAGATAAATAATATTCCCTATGCCTCGGCCATAGGTTCTATCATGTATGCCATGCTGTGTACAAGACCGGATATAACACATGCTATTAGTTTGACTAGCAGATATCAAAGTGATCCTAGAATGGAACACTAGATAGCGGTCAAGAATATCCTAAAGTACCTGAATAGGACTAAGGATATGGTTCTTTCTTATGGAGGTGATGAACATCTTGTTGTAGCAGTTACACGATGCTAGTTGGAACACCGATCCGGATGACTCGAAGTCACGATCTGGATCGTATTTATTTTGAATGGTGCTGCGGTGAGCTGGAGGAGTGCCAAGCAAAGCATTGTGGCGAAATCTTCAACTGAATCGGAATACATAGCTGCTTGGAGGCTGCAAGAAGCCATATGGATGAAGGAGTTCATTAATGAACTTGGCGTGGTTCGGTCGTTGGACCCGATGGCCATCTCTTGTGACAACACAGGTACCATAGCTAATGCACAGAGCCAAGGTCACATAGCAAGCACATCAAGCTACGTTTCCATGCTATTCGAGTATGTCGAGATGGTGACATAAAGATTTGCAAAGTACACACTGATCTGAATGTGGCGGATCCGTTGACTAAACCTCTCCCTAGAGCAAAGCATGACCAACACCGAGCGCCATGGGTTAGGTATATTACCATGTAATCTAGATTATTGACTCTAGTGCAAGTGGGAGACTGTTGGAGATATGCCCAAGAGGCAATAATAAAAGTAGTTATTATTATATCTTTGTGTTTATGATGAATGTTTACATCCCATGCTACAATTGTATTATAAGGAAACACTGATACATGTGTGTTTTGTAAACATAGAAGAGTCCCTAGTAAGCCTCTTGTGGAACTAGCTTGTTGATTAAATGATGATCATGGTTTCCTGATCATGGACATTGGATGTCATTAATAACAAGGTTATATCATTAGGAGAATGATGTGATGGACACACACCCATAGTAAGCGTAGCATAAGATCAAGTCATTAAAGTTCGTATTGCTGTAAGCTTTCAAATGCATAGTAACCTAATCCTTCGACCATGAGGTTATGTTAATCACCATCACCGGATGGGTACTTTGATGACATCAAACACCGCTTCGTGACTGGGTGGTTATAAAGGTGTCATTGGGTATTCTGAAAGTATGTGTTGAAGTGCATGGACCAAGATTGGGATTTGTCCATCCATATGACGGATAGATATGCTCTGGGCCCTCTCGATGGAATGTCATCTAGTTAGCTTGCAAGCATGTGACTAGGTCACAAGGGATGACATAACATGGAACGAGTAAAGAGTACTTATTAGTAACAAGGTAGAACTAGGTATGGAGATACCGACGATCAAACCTCGGATAAGTAGAATATTGCGTGACAAAGGGAATTGGTTTCGTATGTTAATGGTTCTACCGATCAAGAAGTCATCATTGAGTATGTGGGAGCCGTTATGGATCTCCAGATCCCGCTGATGGTTATTGATCGGAGAGGTGTCTTCATCATGTCTGCATATTCACGAACCGTAGGGTGACACACTTAAGGTTCGAAGTTGTTTTAAGTAGATATGGAATATGCGTTGGAGACCGAATGTTGTTCGGAGTCTCGGATTGGACCTGAGACATCACGAGGAGATTGGGGATCATTTTGGGGATCATTTTCTATGTTAGGAAATGTTCCGGAGTGTTTGTATGGAGATTCTAGAAGGTTTCGGAATGTTCTAGAAGGTTCTAGAAGATTTCTTGGAGTTTGCTTGAAAACCAAGAAAGGATCAAGGAGTCTTTGTGGGGAAAGACACGGATTCATGGGGGAGGAGGATTCCTCCCCCCTCCCAATCCGCCGGCCAAGGAGGGAGGGGAGTCCTACTAGGACTCCCCCTCCCATGGCGCCTCCCTCCTTTAAATAGAGGGGAGGGGGCGCCACCCCCTAGAGCTCTCCCATAACAAACCCAAGCCGCCGCATCTCTCATCCACCTGCGCTCTGCTCGGCTTGGCGAAGCCCTACAATTCTCTACTCCACCACCACCACACCGTCGTCTTTGGGATTCCGTGGAGAAGATCTACTACCTCCGCTGCTCGCTGGAACAGGGAGAGGAAGGTCTAATTCGACTCCGCATGTGTGACCGACCATTGCAGCGCTGCGGAAGAAGGATCGTCCACACGATCTTGAGATCGGCAAGTAATCGACTACATCAACCCCGAGATCTAATTCGTAAGGCTTTTGGTTCTACGAGGGTTAGTACTGATCTATCTCGTTGCACATGTCTAATAGATTAGATCTTGGCTTTTATCTAGATTAGATCTGGGTTTTGTTCGTTCTTGCGGTAGAATTTTTTTGTTTTCCATGCTACGAACCCATCAGTCTTTACGGTGCATTCCTCTGCCTAGCGAGTTGAGCACTTAGATACATCGTTTTCTAGAATTTATAACTGCTACGTACCAATGAAAGTCTACAATATTTATTGGAATGAATATCTAAAAAAGGGATTGTTTTCAGTTTATTTAGGTCCCATCTATAGAAACATTAGTCCTTAATTGAATTGATAGTAATATGTACAAAACTAAGACTAACCATATCTTGTTCCAAGTAAATTTTGGCTCTCCTTAATACTCATGCTGGTACTTCACCGTTCAGACAGCTACCGCTTTTTATCGTTTAAGAGATACATGCATTCTCTAAGAACACACTTCCACCCACCCTCACTTGTAGATGGTCTGTAGCACTTATGCAATTTATGTATGCATTTATGATCTACAATTTCAAGTGCATACATTGGTTATAGGAGATAATCAATACTCATAGTAAATAGCATATTCTTGTCATAAAGATATTTATACTTACTTCATCGCCAATGAATTATCTGGGAGTTAAGAGATCTAGTAACTCGCGCTTATATAGATATGCGTCATCGATACTCACTAAATATCTTTTGTCGTCTGGTTCATTTATGATATTTTCAATCACGGACCAATCATCGCCCGTACAGGTATAATCTATCATGATAGAAATGGAAGTAATAAAATTTACCAAGCCTGGAGAAAAAAATGTAGAAAAATAGGGTATAAATGTTTTGTTATGTGCCTTCCGGATAAATCACATAGTCTTGTGCCTTCTTAGGCTTGTTATGTTGTCAGACAGGTTTCTTTATCTGCATGGGCAATGCTAGCTTCTTCTCTATAGTTCCTGGCCCTTTCGTATCAGGCGTTTGTGCTAATTCATCTTCCTGACCTACCAACATTTGTTGACTTGATTCGTTGTAGGATATTTCCTGAGAACACAAATAAGACAGAATTATCACTCTAGAGATTTAGAATTATTGGGGAGATTTAATAGGAAAAAGGAAAACTCACCTTTGTCAACTCAGTTTTTGTATCATTGTCAATGGTCACTGCCCCTTCAATTAGAACATTTTTGTGATCCTCTATAATGATTTGTTGTTCTACTTCGAGATTCTCACTTTTCGTAGTTGGTAATGCTTGTTCCTTTACTCCCTCATTGATGTTTTCCTGTAAACAACCTAGACAGAGCTATTACTAATATACTTGTTTTTCTATTAAACAACTCAAGAATGAAAATCTTCACATATATATTGGTTCATCTATTACTTTTGTCGACTCTGGGTCTGTATCCTTGTGGCTGGTCATCAGATCTTCGATCTGCATGTTTCTGTGTCCTCGTCCTTGGACCCCGTGTTGATGTTCTCGTGAAAACCCAAGTACATACCACTTTTAGTTTAAAAAGGCAGAAGATGAAGTTATAGAAATATATTATTACTGTGTTGATATCATGGACAATTGTACCCAATATGGTTGGAGATTGATCTGTAGAGGACATCAGGGATGGCGGCGCAGACATTGAGAACGATGCACAGCAGGCAGATTTGTCGGGTGAGTGCAGAGACTTGTTTTGGAGGAGGCCGACGAGGTGGAGGAGAGATCGCTGGGAGGATAGGTGGGAGGGATCTGTACAGGTTAAACACCCTAGGGCTCTATCGTCGGGCTGTTAAATTTTATAGTGCATGAAAGGGGAACAACAATCGCTGTGATTCCTTTTTAATGAGCTATATAAATATCCCGCTGATTTATCTCAGGCCTTAGGATTTTTTTTATTATTTCCAAAGCGCGAGGTAGGAAACAACAATCACGACGATCGCGCTTCCATCATGCTTTTAGTTAGAGATTATCCGGCTGATTTATCTCAGGCCCCATGCTTTTTTTGTTGTTTTTCTTATACCCTACGTACACAGAAGTTGGTGTACCATCAGCTGTTTTGTTGAAGAAAACACTTTCCGATCGCATGCACTGTAAACATTACTCCTCTTTATAACGTCATATATACTGTTACCATGAAACACTTACAAAGATCACCTATCAATATTCCATGATCACATTTGACATACAATTCATGTAAAGAGACAGGCTTGGACCTATGCCCTGTCCTTGAAATAGTAAACCAAATAAAATATCCATCTTATTAGTACATTCTCAATCATTCTGATAAATGGCTGATGTACAAGGTCAAGCTCACATGAACATCAATATTATGCAATGATTATGAATAGCCAAGTATTGATCAAAACCTACAAAACAAATGAATAGTGTTAGGTCCAATGTATAGATGCAGTAGTAAAGCTGCAAGGAAAACACTAAAGAGGGCACCTACGTTAACCCTCTAAAACATCTCTATAGACGATGTTCTTTGTACTTTTTCCGAATGTATCAACCTCCTTGTTCGGCTTGGCCAAAATCTGTGTCGTCTGTCTGGACACGCCCCTTGACAATGCAACATATAGTTGGCCATGTGAAAATACTGGCTCGGGAAGGTAAATACCGACGTTTGGTATGGTTTGACCTTGGGCCTTGTTAATAGTCATTGCAAAACTCAAGCGGATGGGAAACTGTTTTCTCTTAAGTTTGAAGGGAAGTGAGATGTCCTCCGAGGGCGACATAGGGATCCTAGGTATGAACACCCTCTTTCCAGAATGTTGGCCACCTACAATATCCGTGTCAATTGCATTATCCTGGAATGCTCTGATCATGAGCCGTGTCCCATTGCATAGGCCATTATGAGGGTCTAGGTTCCGGAGCAGAATGACTGGGCAGTTGACCTTTACTCGCAAGACATGCGGGGGCAAGCCATTTGGTGTGATCGTGTTCAAAAAGTCAATGGTGCAATTACTCTGGAAGTCATCCTCAATTGAGTTGAAGCTATGATATGCCTTTTCCTCACCGGGAAACCTGAATATCATTTTGTCATTAAGTTTATCCACATGCTCGTTCTTGGTCGAAAGAATTGCACGTGCGCTCATGTACTCTCTCGGCCTAGCATTTGCGTGGAGCGATGGGAATACATCTTTGATGAGTTCGTTAATTGCTTTCTCATCCTCGGCATAGCCGATCACAATATCTTCTAGGAGACACACATAGTCGTCGCCTATTGTCTCTTCTGTTCCATTGCCGATTCTTAGGAGGTACTCTGAAAATTCAGGATCAGCCTGTGCACGCATATTGCATATGAGAGGAATCTTGCGGATCTTATCCCACAAATAGGATCTCCGCAGTGTAGCATCCGTGATTTGTGCTCTCGTCCCTCGTGCCACAACACGAAGGACCTGCCTGAAATCCCCACCAAAGACGACAACCTTCCCACCAAACGGCAGAGAACATCCCATTATATCCTGAAGTGATCTATCAAGCGTTTCAACTGCTTGATTCTTTGTCATAGCGACTTCGTCCCAAATTATCAAGGATGCTTGTTTAAGCAGTTCCGCTATTCCACTCTGCTATGTGAAACCACACATGTTGTAGTCAGTGAGCTTGATAGGAATTTTAAACATGGAGTGTGCAGTTCGTCCTCTAGGCATAATTGACGCTGCTATGCCCGATGTAGCTATTGCGATTGCTATAAAGCCCATGTCACGCACCTTTGTAAGCAATGCCTTGTACAAGTACGTCTTCCTGGTGCCTCCTGGACCATCCACAAAGAATATCTGGCTCCTTTTGTTCCTCACATGATCCATTATTTCATTGTAACCAGCCAGTTGTTCATTGTTCAAACAACCAATTAGATCTAGACGTTGTTGGTTCGCAGTGACTTGTCTCTCCTTTGTCACCTCTCTGTACTCGGCGTCAGAAGAACCATCCGTCTCAACCAAATCCAGAAGTCCATAGCTTTTGATATCCTTCCCCATGGATTGCAGAAGATCTTTGATATCTCTTAGGACCATCTGCTCAAGTGCCGCCTCATTGTATTGATTGAGGCAGTAATCCTCAGACATTGATGCTAGATGTTTATCCCACAACTATCGAATTTTTGTTGCCTCGCAAAATACCAGTATAGTTGCGAACAACCCTCTAAGAGCACAAGGCATCTGAAATGTGGCTGCCTCTGTCATGCAGTCATCAAGAGACCTGTCGTGCTCAATGAGGCCTAAGTTCTAGCACGCCTCTCTAAAGGAACTGCATAGATTGCCATTAACTGTTTTTAAGTCATGAAACAAAGTAGCACCTCGAACATGACTTAGGAGAACCCACAAGTAGTACCTCTCTCCTTCAGCAGGGTGTGCATACACAAGTCGTCCAATCTGCGATCTCTTATTTTGTATCTTCTGCCACTTCTTATCTCCGGCGATCCACCTATATTGTTCTGGAAACTCTCTATACAACCATTTACGGGCCTCCGAATACTTCTGGTTGATCTCAAAGTACTCGGTAAGCATAGATTTAGATGAAGATGGCCGAGCGACAACATCTTTGAGATTATCACCATCTTTAAATGCAATAGTATGCATGTTGGGCAAATGAAACTGTAGCTATAGAACAGACGGACTGACACCAAACATGCGGAATCCAAAAATGCTATAAATAGCCTCTAGAGGAGAAATATAGTGTGCATCCCTGTATTGACGAATTTCATTGATGATTCCCTCGTCATTGATGACATATTTCTCGAATGCAAAGGATGTTTTATCATGACCTTTGTAGATATATTTGAACAAATACTTGACTGCCTTGATGCTCGAGCAAGCTTCGACATTAATGTGACAGTTGTATCGCATGAGAAGAAATAGGTTGTAAGAAACCACCCATCTATTGTCTAGTTTCGCTCCTCTAATCTTAACTACACACCCATCAACCCTCCTTCTGTAGATAGGATATGAATCCTTCCCACGCTGCGTGTGGCTGCAAAACTGTCGAGGATAGTGGAAACGACACTGCCCATCAATCATGCAAGGACAATTTTTTTTAACTCACCACAAGGTCCGTGCAACATGTGTTTGATGACCAGATCATGTAGGACATGATACTTCTCTTTGTCAGGTACCTCTGGAGATATCACCTGATCATAGTCATCTGGGGTCTTTAACTTGCTATCTGATTTCATGATTAGAAGGAAATGCTCATGGGGGAGACATCTTTTCTGAAACTCGGTGACATGCACATAAGCAGCTACTTCTCCAAAATGTTTCCCCTTGGTCAATAAATCCATCATATCGCGCTGCTCAGCTTTGTAAACTCTTGCCACAAGGTCTGGACGATCTTGTGGTAGCTGACCGAGCAATAGTTTCTCTATTATCTCCTCCCAGTACGGGTTGCAAGTCATCGTGATAAAATAGTCCAGTTTACCCCAACGCTGGACTATATCCATTGCATCTAGGAACCTCCTCTGCATATCTCTGTCACCGCCTGGGAAACTCCGTGGGAGCACGATTCTCTTGCCAATCCGATCACCACGTGCCTCGCCAGCAACAACAGTGTCAACCAGACCCTATAGGATAAACAAAACGCTTATATGAAGTCATTTTAACGATTGTTCAGAAATATTAACAAACCAATTATAATATGGTGGTGTTACCTGGTAGAGGTCAGCGCCTATAATCTTCTGATTGCTCGGCTTTGAGTACCAGTCTAGCCTCATAGTTTCTATCTTGATGTACATATCAACAGCCCATTGTTGGAAGAGGCGTCCCCCGAACAAGATGATGTTAAAGAGT
Organism: Avena insularis; assembly: GCA_023614405.1. Taxonomy (NCBI): domain Eukaryota; kingdom Viridiplantae; phylum Streptophyta; class Magnoliopsida; order Poales; family Poaceae; genus Avena; species Avena insularis. The sequence goes on from CM042692.1 coordinate 230,522,505, forward strand.
TTCTTGCGTACTTGCAACTTGAAGCAGTATTACTCCCTTGCGCTCACAAATCTATTGGACTATGCAAACTCGATAACATCCTCCAATTGGTTGTCAACGATGTCATCTATAATATAATAAAATGGTTTAGAAAAACAATAATTCAGTCTTCTGTTTGTAAATTATTTAAAATTGTCAGTGATTATCATACCCGCTAGTAAATCAGTAGCATTGTATTCATCTTGGTAAGGTAGATTGGTGGCTTGGTCTTCATGGCGTGTAGACGTACCAAGTGGGTCTGAAATTAAATAACATTAATAATGTAATTGATACGCCTCATCACTTAAGTATAACAAACCAGTAATAATAAATTCAGGACCTTGAACATTTGAACACCTGTGACTAAATCAGAATTGTTAAGTGAATGGTGAGGTGTCTGATCAGGGGGCTCAATATATGGAATATTTTGATTCCATCCGGTTTCCCCACCCGGGAAAAATAGTGGATATGCCAATGGATCATAGCACCCATAGTATGCCCTAATATATAAGGGACGGCCTCCTTTAGCATGCACAACAACACTCATGTCGAAGCAGTTCGTCGTGTCATTCCCTTCAACCCATATTGCCGCAACTTCCGAAGTAGTGGGTGCATTGTACCGACGTTGATCCAGGGTTATATTTGTGTTCAGCTCAATCTTGTACTCGTCAAGATTTGAAAAAGACCCAACAGTTTTGAAAGTGCGCACATAAGGGTTGTGCTCAAGTATCCTCAATATTTTCCGAATGAGGTCTAGATTAAGATTAGGAGACCTAAGGACCCTATGAGACAAGGTTTCATCGCCGTCATAAATGTAAAGCTGCAAATGACGTGGTCCATTACTACCAGACACCAGATCATCCATTTTGTAGTATAACATGCCATGTGCACGGAATATATAGTTGCCAGTTCTAGCCGCGGTGCTTACTCGGCAGTCAAGTGTAACTCCAAGACTCGTGAATGAGAAGTGGGAGTTAAAGTAGCGGACGCGCTCTCTAAAATATATAGCATCCTCGTCGTCCTGAATTGTCCACAACCGTTTCAATTCTTCAGGAACTTTCGAAATGAATATACCAACTTTCCCTTTTCTACAGCAAAATGCAGGCCCCTCGAATGGAAACCGCATTGCTCCACATTGGTTGTAGTCTTGAACCTTTCTGAGTACATGGTGTCTACTTGGTAGATTTCCGTAGATTCTATTGGCAATATCATCATTCATGGGGATTCCTTTAGTAGCTTGGGGTTCTCCTCAAAATGATTCGTAATCAACACCTACAGATGTATATGAACAATAAATTAACAAATAATATAGAAATAGTGTTACATTTTAAAATCAAGGTGTATCTATACATACAATGTTCCATTAATATCCTTGCTTCCTCATCAATCTCATCGTTTGCGACTTGTCCATTATTATTATGTAGTCCGTCCAAACATTCTAGTATGCACATATATGGATAGAGACATGTATGTTAATAAAATATTTATTAACAAAATTATTATTCTTAAGGAAAGAAAATAGTGTAGGTACCATCTAAGGTTAACGGGTGATCACTGGGCTCAAATATTTCGTATGCATCATCTTGTTGGTCATTCCCTGCTATGGAAATTGTATATTAATTATAGCGTTTGAGAACTCATGTTAACAATAATATTAACATGAGAGTACATACCAATATTAATCTCTCTAGATGCACCGACATAATATATATATGTAGGAGTGTCAATAGTACCTTGTAGATGTTGACTATTATCATTAGCTTGCGTCAGTTGAGGTTTATTGGAGCCATAAAAAGGACCTATAAATGAGTACATACCAGTATTAATATCTCTAGGTGCACCGACAGAATGCATATATGTAGGAGTGTCAATAGTACCTTGCAGATGTTGACTATTATCATTAGCTTGGGTCAGTTGAGGTTTATTGGAGCCATAAAAAGGACCTATAAATGAGTAAACGGAAGAGCCCTAGTGTTAAGAAGATGATCGAATGTTATGGACTATAATAAATTGATGGACTAACCTAAATTCTCAAATGTGTCACCTGGGGTGTGTGGGTTGACGGTTCTACTCAGGCTAGTTATTTCAATTACTGAAAGTGGTGTGAGGGCCCCTGTAGTTTGTTGCATCATTTGCGTCTTATTATGAGCAAGAGGAATCGCAATCGCTCTCATCTGTCCTGCAATTTGCTACATCCGGTATGCATCATTTCCGTGCAACCAATTGGTCTCATATTGTTCAGTTACATGATTTTCGTTGTCTTGGGGGATGCCTCCATGTGACTGGGATGAATTGGGTGGATTTGATGATCCTGCAAGAAAATTTCACATACCACATAATTAATCATGTGCAAGTTCGAAAGATGCAATTAATAATATGTGATATTACACGACCTGCACATGTTCTTTTATGTAGTTGGGTGACATCTAGCTAGTGTGTTTGTCACAGTGTTTGAGCTGTTGAGGAGTGCAACATCATTTTTTATGCTCACGGGATTGGCGTTGTCGCTTCAATATTTCCTCTCTATTCCGTGCATAGTATAACCTTTTCCTTTGCCTCTTTATTTCTTTAGGATCTGTATGTAGTTGAAGTAAGATAATTACTCCATCCGATCCAAAATAACGTTGTAATGAATCAATACTAACTCACCAACACTTATTATAGATCAGAGGGAGTAGTATAAATACACATGAGTGTATTTATTAGTAAATGGTCATTACCAATAGATACATACACTTCTATTTGTGTTTCATTCTCTTGGATATCGGCAGCATTAGCAGGCATGAACTGCTCATCGGTAAGCATTGTTGTTGAATCATTTTTGTTATTCTAGGCCTCAATCCGTTGTTTCCGGATATCGTCTACATGTCGTGCATAATATTCTCTATTTCTCATCCTCTTCAACTCTTTAGGATCTGTATATAGGCACACACCATTTTTAGGATACATCACAATTACTGCTTAGTAAAACGGCGACGAAACAGAAGTGTAGTCTCTTGATCAATTACCTGTCTGTTGGTCGTTATTGCTGTGGGGCATGGCCACTACTGTGTGAGGTATATTGTTGGTGTCATCGAGCAGGGCGGCAGCAGTTTTTTTCTTCACGGGACTGCCTTTGTCTACTTAATATTTCATCTCTATGTAGTGCATAACGTTCTTTGCCCCTTTGTCTCTTTCTTTCTTTAGGAACTGCAAAGACAGACGACTCACTTCAGATTTTGTTCATCAATTGGATTTTTGAGTGATTGTATGTTGTTATTTACCCAACGATAGGGTGTTGCTTATATCCTGGAATCGGTTTATGTGTCCCGTTGGGATTGGAAGATGCCATACCAATAGCTTTATTCCTGCAATTCAGAATGATTTTTCATGAGACATTATATATTATGGGGAGATATGATGACAAAATAGATCTTTACAGGGATCATTAAAGGAAGGAGTCTGTTGTACTTTTCCTTCAATTGTGTCCCAATTATCTAGATGACAATCTTCTGATTTGAGTGACGGGGGCTGCAAAAAAACCATGATCAACCTTATGGAGAGATTTCATTTGATCACGCTGAAGGAGAGACATCAATTGAAAAGCCTAAGCCTATTGCAGAACAAAATTAAAATTCGCGTTTATCAGAACTGACACAGACATGCCTTGCTAATGATTCCTTGAAGAGGTAAACCATTGTGGTTTGATTTTCCAGTTCCTGTTAGGTTCCATTTATTTTTATTTCCTACTATTCAGCAAGCATATCAATGTAGTTGTAACATACTTGTGCTACTGCACATTTGGTTGTTTGCTATATTGAATTCATTATTTGTATAGGTTCGAAATTGATGATCGGGTGATAGTCTCACATATATTTCATCACTAGGCGAAGAAGCAGGAAGATTTGAAATTGTAGTATGTACTGTGCCAGTGCTGTGAGAAATAGCAGTTACACGAAGTTATTATTCTTGTGAATTGCAATCTGATCTAATTCATTCTAATAAGAGCAGAGGGTGGGAAGTAAATATATGAAGATGAATGTGATGGACTTATGGTCAGAAGAGTTTGAATATGTGTTGTCTCGGTATGGTCATAAGAGTCTGAATAAGTGGACTTATGTTGGTGTAGCATGCAAGTAATGATTTTGTATTGAAATATTCCAGGAAGGTGCTATGACGGCCTCCAAGGTCGGCGTCCAGGAAAGCAGTGATCGCGACGCGACGGCCGATATCCAAAAAGCAGTGATCGCGATAGCGAGGGAGTCGTTGAAGAGGGCGGCAAGGGCACCATACGTTAGGCACTCCAGGAAGGCGGCGGCGAGGGCGCCGTCCGACAGACGCTCTAGGAAGGCGGCGAGGGCTGATGGGCGCTGTCAGGCGGTGATCGCGACAACAAGGGGGTCGTTGAAGAAGGCGGCGAGGGCACCGTACGTCAGGCACTCCAGGAAGACGGCGGTGAGGGCATCGATCGTGGGTAGTCAGGCGCGCGATGATCGTGGCATCGTGAGGAAGGCGGCAGCGAGGGCGCTGTTCGTGGGTAGTCAGGCGCACGATGATCGTGGGTGTGAATATTTTCTTTTATTTTTGTTTTATTAGGGAAGCGATGAAACAGGCGAGGATTTTTCCGTATGGCAGCGCACTCCGTCAATACAATTTTCTAAGTGCACCAAGGAGGATTTCTAGGAAAACGTCAGCTCTTAGATTAAGTTAGGAAAACGTCAGCTCTTAGATTAAGTTTATTGTGCCGATCATTCGGCTGTAGTGTGTCCGTGTATGGCTGATGGGTGCATCTAGGAAAGATCTTGTTTGGGCCTTTATAAGTGGTAGAGATAGCAATAATATGGATGATTGCCCTTTCACTTTTTTTGCTTGCAACAATAATTCTCATGTGTTTTCTATTGAGATGCCCCCATAGCTTTCTCAGATTTTGGAGATTTTGATAAATGCCATGATAAGCATGTTCCCCACTTGCATACTCATCATGCACATAAATTACACTTGATTGACACTCATGGTGATGTGCATAAGAAGAGATACGTCATGATGGATGATGTGTTTCTCTACCATGCACACATGTTCTTTCTTTTATCTATGATGTCTGTTGGTACCCGCACGATTATGTCAGCCTCGGTTGAGCAGGAGTTGACAAAAAGATCTCTAGAGAGCATCCCCCAAGTGAGTTCAAGATCGAACCCAGCTTTGATACCTTTTGCATGCTTTGCATCTTTCTTGTTGAAAAAATCCCTTTCCTATGGTTAGCTTGCAAGCATGTTGATGGTATTCTTTCACCTTGTGACAATCATGTTTTATTGCTATTGGATATTGATGATTTGTGTGTTACAACAAAAATTATGAACAATTTCTCTTTTCGATGTTTTGTGTGCAACCATAATGCCATTTTCATCATGTATTGTCATAAGAGCTTCTAAGTACCTCGTATAGTTGTTGAAACAAGCATAAGGACCACTTTATCTTTCATTTGGTTTGTTTGGAAACACGTTTCTTTTGCTTCTGCTTGTGATACTCATATGCCCATGAGCTTTGAGTTTGATGATATGTGTGTGGCGTCCAACATATTGAACAATTTCTCTTTCCAATGGTTGGCTTGCAAACATAATGATGTTGTTTTGGATATGGTTCCTCATGTGTGTTTGCCGAATTCTCCTAGCTTTTCATCAAAGATGTTGATCAATATTCTAGTAATTTGCTTTGAGTGCCACACTAAGATGTTCTATTGAGTTTTTGTGATCCCACATTTGGATGATTTGCAAACAATTTCAATGCACTTTGACCTTGCATATGCATCCAATTTGCTATACTTGAGTTGTCCTAATAGTGTTGTGAACAAGAATGGACATGCCACAAATGAAATGCTCCTCTATCACACACAAACATATTTTCTTGGTCTTTGTTGTGTGAAGGTACAATTGCTTACATGTCAACCTCTATGGACCATAAGTTGACAAGACGAACCGTAGAGAGTTACCTATGGCTGCCCTTCAATGAGCTATCTCTACACCATAAGGTGACTTCCTTCTACTTAAGGACTCATGCTATAATCATCACGAATTGGCTACTCTTTGAGTGTTTCTTCTCTTTTGTTGTGAGCTTTGTAGGCTTCATGGAAGGTGAAGGAACATTGAGGTGTTGTCAATTCAATCTTCCTGAGGACGACTATATGCTGAACCCTAGGATCAGGAAGGTCTCTCAACATATTCTACTTTGTGAAGAGCATGTAGAGTCGAGGACGACTCTTTTTGAAGGGGGGAGCTGATGTAGCCCAACCTACGATCATTACCACATGAAGGTCTCCAACTTATGCCAAGTCATCATGAACTCCAAAGGTGAATCCGTTCCTCTATGCGAGCCCACTTCCTACCCTCTTGAATGGTATACTACTTAATACTCGACCCCATTATCATGATAGGTTCACACCGACAAGTACGGAGGCAATGGAGGAAGAGTGGAGCACCAAGCCTGACAAAATTGAGGCTTGGAAGAGAAGACGAAAGAAGCAACAGCTCAACCACCGGAGTCTCTGTCCCTGAAACCCGGAGTCTCCGGCGTCCAACCCCGGAGTCTACGGCCAGGACTCCAGTCTTGCCCCAGTACACCCCTCCGGATACAAGCCCGGAAAGCGTCACCAGCACCGGAGTCTCCGACCACCCCAGAGTCTCTGGCCCGCTACACCGGAGACTTCGCCCCTAGCACTCCGCACAGGACCCCGACCGCTGCCTGGAGCTCTCTGTCCGCCACCTCGGAGTCTACTGCAGAGAGAGCCGTCGACCCCAGAGTCTCTGGCCCCGGCACCCCGAAGTCTCCGGCCTAAGTGAATGGGCCTACGTGCCGCCAGTTGGGCCTTTGGACCATGTACCCCTCTAGTATGTTCCAAAACCTAGAATTATTTCCCAAACTACACCTTGTTATGTGGTTGGCCTATATATAGTGCCCCCACCCCATCATGTAACCTAAGGCATAGATGATAGACTAAAGACAACCCCTTTGTGGAATCTCTAGTTTTGCCTCATCCCCTTACCAAAGGGGACTGACTATCGTCACCACCTTGTTGGATTTTGCATCGTGCCTACCTAGTTGTACAAGGCCTACGTTTGCAAGTGCATGAGCATAGTTGTCAAGACCCTCATTGAGGTGTTCTTGCGTCTCCTCTTGGGATTGAGGGAGCATGTTGATCGATCTTTCCTTGCAAGGATTCTATCGGACCGGTGGCCACCGGCGGGAACAATCATCCTTGTATCGTGTGAGTTTTGCGTGTGTCCATCGTGTTCTTCGCGAGGTGTGCATCTGATTCCGTTACCTTCTCCCTTTCTCCTCTCTTTCCCATTGATTTGACCATGAGATCCGTGAAGTTCGGGCCACCCATGAGGTTAGCCCTCAACAGGAAACCCTGGCTTGGTGGGGCTCCCCCTTTGTCCACCACCCCCTTTTTGGAGGAGGGGGAACTCCCTGGCCGGGTTTCCCCACCCCTATATAAGGAGTGGAAAGGACATGGGCACAACACCCTTATCCCTCTAGATGGCGTCTCCCTCTTTCTCCCATATACTCCCTCCCATCAATGCAGAATTTAGCAAAGCTCTGCTAGTTTTCCACAACATTTCAGTCAAAACACCGTTGTGCAGCCGATATTGATCTAATACCTATCTCGCCCTCACTTTATGGATCAAGAAGGAGGACACAACATCAAGTTGTATGTGTGCATAACTCAGAGCTGTCGTTCATGTGGTGCTTGGATTGGATCAGATCGTGAAGAGTATGAATACATCACTCTCAATATTTCGATCATTAATAGGAGTGTTCTGCAATAGATACAATATCACATATGTTACATGCATCTATTATATTAGATCTTGTGTTTTCTTTGCACTCGTAGTAAAAGAAAAATTATGCGGATCCCAACAGTTGTATCCGAGCCTAGATCCATGCATAGATGCCGGTACGAGTAAAACACAATTTTGTTGTGCACGGGTGATCTTCTTATTGCTACCCTCCCACATGCACTTTGGATTTTGCGGGACAGTGGGATGAAGCATCCTGGACCAAATTTACTTGTCCATGCACAAGAGACTGGTTCCGTCCTTAATGTGCAACTTGTATTGCATAAGAGATTGGCGATTGTCTGTCTCTCCCAGTATAGTTAAAATGTGTTTTACAAAGGTGGTCTTCAAAAGATAAAAAGCAACTTGTTAGATCAGCATTATGGATTCACGTAGGTAAGAACGGTTCTTCTAATTCCCATAGAAGCCATATAAAATTTGCAAGAACAAAGTAGAGGACGTCTAACTTGTTTTTGCAGGACATGTGATATGGTATTGCCAAAGATGTGATGGGATATATGTGAAGTATGCAATGATGATGTTTTATAATATTTCACAACTTGAATATCGTTGAGTACGGCAACCAACATGAGTCATATTGTTGTCGTTTGTATTAGGTATGACATGTGTGTCAATATTCAATGCCATATAATTGCTTTAGTTTATCGCTATGAGTTAGCAATAGTTTTAGTAGAAATAGTTGGTGGCAGCAACTATGTGATGGCGTCAACGACCTAGGCTCCATGTCAGTGGTGATGGAGATCATACTGGTGCTTTAGAGATGGATGTCAAAGGCATAAGAAGAAAAAGGCTATACCATGTCACTTTGTTCATGTATGTGATGTTTATACTTTTTGCATATTCTTTTGCTTTGGTCATGAGGGTAGCATTATAAGATGATCCCTAACACTTAATATTAAGATGGAATGTGTTCTCCCTTAGTATGCACCATTGCAAAAGATTTTCATTTTGAAGCACCACAAGATGATTGGGTGTTGTAAACTCTACATTGACACATAATGGGTGTAAGCCGGTTTTACACTTGTAGAAATACTCTGGTTAAACTTGATAAGCCTAGCATGTGTGGACATGGTGTCGGAAATCATTGAACCCAAAGGTTAAACATGAATTATACGAATGATATGATCAACACCTTGATGTTCACCATTGAAACCAATCTAGCGCACGTGATTATCAGACATGGGTTAGTGAAATTGGATCATGTATCACTAAAATCAATGAGGGATGTTGAGTTTAGTGGGAATTTATTAGAAATCGCTTAATTTTAAGTAATTATCATGAACATAGCATAAATTTGTCCTCGCAAATATTTATTGTAGATGGCTAATGTAGGATCCCAAGGTTCTAAACTTATTATGCTACTTGTTTAATTATTTAATTGCATATTATTAATGCTCGTGTCATCATGCCACCTTGCATGGATCATTGATGGCAATGAAAATAGCCATCTTTATTCATGTTTAATTCTTATATAAAGTCAAGCAATTGATAAAATATCTCTCTATCCTTGCCACTAATAATTAATCGTTGCAAAGATGTGTCAATCCTCATTTTAAATTGAGATGTGTTGAAATTCACTCTTTGATGGCGAAATCTAGAGCAATCAAGAGAGAATCACATGTTGCGAACGCAATCAAATTAAGCGGGGTGAAAATTTGGCATCAAGAAGTGTTAACGGGCGTCGGTATGGGCAGATATTGCTCTTACTGTCCGTCCGTACCACACAAAGGTGGCTTCACTAGGTCAGACCAAGCAACTTTCGTGAAGGGCCCTATATATTTCGAGACTCCCAACCACCACAGAGAGAGCCGTCATTCGTATATTGCATATGAAAACACACCAAGGAAGATACACCACTTCACCACCACCATATTTCATCATCTCCCCCTTCATTGCGGGCTGGGGAATAGCCTCATAGCATTTATGTGCATCTAATTACATGGGATTATTGTGTGGTGATTGCATCGCAGATTTGTATTTGTATCATTGTCTCTTACCTCAATCCAAGGACTTGTCAAGTATCCAAGACCCCGAGGATTGATCAAGGTTTGAGGTGAGATGTGTGGTAAACGACGCCTACGCGTGAAACCAAGTGACAACAAGGGGAGTACAATAGTCATTTAGTGATCCATTTGGGAACAACGACAACAACATTAATCTTAGTGCTTTGATTTTTATTTTACTTAATAATCATTCATAGCCCGGTGCTTCGTGGTATATCGGTTGGACCAAGTGACTTTATGATATGCCTGTGGCTCACAGAGGCTCTAGTATTTACGGATGTGTTTCCCCAAACACTATCTATATTAGATCATTTACACATGAATGTGCTTATTATTATCTTTATTCCATATGTATGCATAGCTACAGGTGAAACCTCAACCCTGGCCTATCTGCATACATTGATACAACCCCGATAACAACAGAAAACTAGAACGGTATGGTAAATGAAGATTGAAGCAAACTAACAAGTCTTGTAGACGCTCCTCAACCTATAACAATTGTTTCACAACCAATTAAACATTGGTCTTCTAGGAAAAAAGCTACTATACTTCATCGTAATCCGGATCGAAGGTATCAACCCTTTTTCTGCCGCTTTTGCTGGGGAAGAAATTTGCTATCCTTGTGAGGTTATTAGAGACCTTGTTAGTTAGTTTTATTTATTGTTATCAGCTTACTTTCTATTATCAATTGAAAACCAAAAAAAATAGTTACTTCTTTTATTGTTTATCTTTATCTAAAAAACCTAAGAAAAATTAGTATTATGGCACCAAAGAAGCTTGGGGATTATGCTACCCCAAATGTTGATTTTATGCGTGCACCAATCACTCAGCCCACTGCCTTAGCGGAGAATTATGAAATAAAGGCTAACTTTTCGAGTTTAGTTGAGCAGAACCAATTTGGAGGCTTCACTTCTGAGGATTCAGTTTTGCACTTAAATACATTTACTGAGATATGCGATATGATGTGCATAAAATATTTTGACACCATTGCGGTCAAGCTACGTTTATTTCCATTCTCACTTACAGGAAAGGCAAAATATTGGTTACTAGCTTTGTCTAAAGGCACTATTAATTCTTAGAGAAATACACTATTATTTTCATGAATAAGTTTTGTTGGGTTCACATCATAGAAAACAAAAAAAATTCTATGATATGAACAACTAATCACTAAGATCTATCTACTAGATGCAAGCAACAGGTGAATATACATCCATAGAGAACTTACCCTCGAAGACCAAAAAGCTTTACGAGAATTAATATCGTGGACGAAGTAGATGAACTCTCACTAATCTCAAAATCAAGTACAAGAGCGTCGCAAACCAGTAGTGCATATTTGATCGAGCACACGTCCGGCTTCCCAACAACCTCCACGCCCTCACTCCAGCAGATCAGCGAAAGCAGCAGATCCCACCAAAGAAACTACCCAAATATGTTCATTGCTAGTCCGAAGAACATAGGAACTATGAGAGAGAGATAAATCCTTCACAAGGATGGTGTGAGATGAGAGGAGGTCACCACCTCCTTTTATAGGAGAGGGCCAACTCTAAGGGCCATGGCCGATGGCCATGGTGGGTGGCCCCACCTCTCTCTCATTCATGTGAGGGGAGTGTCCACTCACCCCGCTCACATGAATTTTCACTCCACTCAGTTGCATTAAATTCCCACTTGTTTAAATGCAATATTTCATTAAATAAAACCCATTTTTATTTCTTTATATAAATATTTGTTGATTACTTTAACTAGCCTTCTCTATGCGCCCCCCAGGGGGAGGCTGCGAGACCAACCGTTGTATGTCATTTATGGTTAGGAAGATCGTGTGGTCACAGAGTCAAAGTCCATGAACCATTAGATTTAATCTATGGACAAAATCATGGATATAGAGTGAAGTAAACACCTCATGTCTATGAGTCAGGTATTTCCTCGAGGGCAACACATAGACATAGAGTAAACAAGTCTTTTTTATAGACATTATAGCACGCTATCGAGCTCGAGCAAAGTACTTAACCTGCATGTTGCGTCCTCTGTAGTATCGTGTTGTGAATTTGACGATCGTACCAAGCTGACCAAAAACCGCCACGTTCGTGGGAAAAGGAAAAGGCTCCGAGGAGCTGAAGCTGCCATTCTAACACGCTATTTAGATGTCGAAAATTACTCGCTTCGCATGACACGCTAGTATTGTCTTGTCAAACTAACTATAGTACCAAGCTAACAAATCATTATGGCACGCTCCTGGAAAACAGTAAAAGTATCAAAGAGATGAAGCTATTGTTGATGCGTTCTGTTGAGGGTCAACCTCGAGGGTGGCCCGATCTTACACGAATCCCTTTCAAATTGAGGGGGAAGTGCAGAGGAAGGAGAGGAGGGATGAACACGATGAACTCAAGCACGAAGAACACGATGAACACTCTCACACAAAACCACGATACACACCAATAGCTCACGCTGGTGGTGACTGGTCTGGCGCATTCCCTAGGATTGGTGTCGGGCAGAGGACTCTCTCTCAAACCGGCACGGCGAGTAGGGAGACTCGGTGAGATCTTGATGTCTAGGCAAAGGGACTCCGATACCTAGGCCTTGTACAACACGGAGGCACGATGCAAACTCCAACGAGGTTTGTGATAGTTGGTGCTCCTTTGTCAAAGGAGCATGCGGCAAGAAGTAGATAGATCCACAAGGGGTTTCTACTAATTCCAAATAACATTCCTAGGGTTTACAATAGAGGTGGGGGACTATATATAGGCCAGCAACTAGTTCAAGTGTAGTTTAGGCAATAAAGGGTAAACTCTGGACGGACTTGGGATTACATGGGCCGAAGGCCCAAAAGGCTTTTACATGCATGGTTAAATTACACCGGAGACTCTCGAGTCAGGGGGCCAGAGACTCCGGGGTGGAGCTCAGACTCCAGGGCGGCATACAAAGAGTTCCAGTGGGGGGTCCGGAGTCATGGCCGGAGTCCTGGGGAAAAGACTCCAGGGTTGGAGGCCGAAGACTCTAGGGTAGCTGGGCCAGAGACTCCGGGGTGCGCGGAGACTCTAGGGTGGTGATGCTCTCCGGTGAAGACTCCATGGGGGTGTACTGAACGCTCCAGCCTGGGGTCTGGAGACTGGTCTAGAGTCCAGTCCGGAGACTCCGGGTTGGGGTCGGAGACTCCGAGCTTCAGGGCCGGAGACTCTGGGGCTTCAGCTTCGACAGCGCCTTCTTCTCGTCCTGCTCCTTGTACTTCATCCATGGGGGCTTCGTAGCTGATAATGCATACTGTAGTTACCTGAAGTAGCAAACCATCCAAAGATGTATCAAAGTTACACGAGGAGAGGAGCGAGTTAACCTTATCTTGTATTAGTTTAGCTTGGACACGAGGAAAGAGTTGTCCTCAACTCTTCATGGTTATCATATATATCCTCTCCATGGTATGGTGAGAGGTCCTTGACATTGAATGTATTGCTGGCAAGGTACTTGGAGGTCGGGATGTCAATGATGTAGGCGTCGTTGTTGATTCTCTTGAGGACCTTGAAGGGACCATCTCCCCTTGGCTTTAGCTTGGAGTTGCATTCTTTGGGGAAGCGGTCTTTGCTTACGTGTATCCACACAAGATCACCTTCTTCGAAGATCAACTCTCGCTTGTCCTTGTTTAACCTTGAAGCTTGGCGAAGGACTTGTTGTTCAATTGTAGCTCTTGTTTCTTCGTGAAGCTTCTTCATAGCTTGGGCGTGCTTGTCGACGTCCATGTTGGTGCGCTCATGAAGAGGTAGAGGTAGGATGTCGAACGCGGTGAGTGGCTCGAAACCATAGACGATCATGAAGGGACTCATCTTGGTTGTTGAGTGCTTGGCACGGTTGTAGGCGAACTCGGTGTGTGGAATGCATTCCTCCCAATCCTTGAGGTTTTTCTTGAACAACACATGAAGGATAGTCCCGAGGCTTCGGTTGACAACTTCGGTTTGGCCATCGGTTTGAGGATGCGATGCGGATGAAAAGAGGAGCTTGACACCGATCTTGGCCATGAGGGTCTTCCATAAGTAGCTCATGAATTTGACATCTCGGTCGGAGATGATTGTTCTTGTCACACCGTGAAGACGGACGATTTCCCTGAAAACTAATTGGCAGCATGTCAAGCATCATCGGTCTTATGGCACTTTATGAAGTGTGCCATTTTGGAAATGTGATCCACAATGACAAATATAGAATCATGACCATGCTTAGACCTAGGAAATCCTAACATAAAATCCATGCTAATGTTGGACCAAGGTGCATAAGGAATAGGCAATGGCATATAAAGACCATAAGGGTTAGCTTGTGACTTAGCTTGGACACATGTAGTGCATCATTGTACGTAGCGTTCCACGTCGCGCTTCATCTTTTGTCAAAAGTAGTGAGTGGAGAGCATGTCCAATGTCTTGTCATCGCCAAAGTGACCCATGAGGCCTCCACCATGAGACTCTTGGAGAAGCAAAAGTTGGAGAGACAACTTCGGGATGCAAAGCTTGTTTTGTTTAAATAGAAAGCCCTTATGCAAATAGTAATCATCAACCCCTTTTTCAATGGAGCACTTTGCGAAAATTGGTTCAAAGAACAGGTCAAAAGCATACAAAGTTTTTATTTCCTCAAGACCCAACACATTTACTTTGAGTTGAGTAAGAATGCTTGTGTGCTTGCGAGACAAAGCGTACGCAACTACATTATATTTGCCCTTCTTATACTTGACAATGTAAGGAAAATACTCCATGAACTCAACCCACTTTGTGTGTCTCTTACTCAAGTTGGCTTTGCCTTTGAGATATTTCAATGACTCATGGTCGGAATGTATGATAAATTCCTTAGGCCAAAGGTAGTGTTGCCAAACTTGAAGAACACAAACTAAGGCAAAAAGCTCTTTGTCATAAATCAGATAGTTAAGGCGAGCACCATCAAGTTTCTCGCTATGGTAGGCAATAGGACGGCCATTTTGCATGAGTACTCCTCCAATGCCAATACCGCTAGCATCACACTCTATCTCAAAAGTTTTTGTGACATCCGGTAATGCAAGAATAGGTGCTTCAGTGAGCCTCTTTTTAAGTTCATCAAAAGCTTTTTGTTGTGCTTTTCCCCACACAAAGGTGACATTCTTTTTGGTCATTTCGTTGAGAGGACAAGCATGGTGGAAAAGTCATCAACTTCAATGCCCTTCGAAGAAACAACAAATCCAAGAAAAATCAACTTGTATTTAGCAAAAGTGTACTTGGGAAGTTTAGCATAGAGCTTTTCATGTCGAAGTACTTGCAAAACTTGCTTGACATGTGTAACATGGTCCTCAAGTGACTTGCTATAAACAAGTATGTCATCGAAATAGGCAACAACACTTTTTCCAATGAGAGCTGGCAAGATATGATTCATAAGGCGCATAAAGGTGGATGGGGCACTAGATAAGCCAAAGGTCATGAACAACTCATAGAGACCAAGTTTGGTCTTGAAGGCGGTTTTCCACTCATCACCTTCCGCATGCGTATTTGATGGTAGCCACTATGAAGATCAATTTTCGATAAAAATGTAGCTCCACACAACTCATCAATCATGTCATCGAGATGTGGAATGGGATGTTGATAACGCACGGTGATGGCATTGATTGGATGGCAGTCCATGCATAACCGCAACGTATCATCTGATTTTGCAACAAGAATCACGGGTACCGCACTTGGACAAGTGCTTACTTAGATCAAACCTTTGGAGACGAGTTGGTTGATTTGACGTTCAATCTCCTTTGTCTCCTCCGGGTTCGTGCGGTAGGCAGCGTGGTTTGGAAGTGGTGCGCCGGAGATAAGATCAATGCGATGTTCGATGCCACAAAGAGGAGGTAGTCCATGTGGGAGCTCTTCAGGAAACACATCCTTGAATTCCTGCAAAACAATCATCAAGGATGGAGGAACATTGGTTAAGTCATTAGTTCCTTGTGCTAGTCCCTTGCAAATTAGGACATAGTGCAAGATGGATGGGTTGTTCCGCACATCTCTCATATCACTTTTGGTGGCAAGGGAACACTCTTAGTTTTTCCACTCAAGGCTGGCTTGTGGCTCTCACTCACTATGAGGTGGTTCTCTCGCTCATCGCTCTTTTCACAAGTTTGTGATGTGGTTTGTGCCCTTGCTAAAGCCTTTGCATTGTCCGCAATTATTTGGCTAGAAGTCATCGGTTGCAAAACACATGTCTTGTTCATCCACTTAAAGGTGTAAACATTTGTGCGACCATCATGTAGAGCACCTTTGTCAAATTTCCATGGTCGACCAAGTAGCATATCACAAACCATCATGGGAACAACATCTCACTCCACCATATCCTTGTAAGGACCAATGGCGAAGGTTACCGATACGGTATTCTTGATCTTCGCGGACCCTTGGCCACTTATCCATTGCACGTGGTACGGGTGCTTGTGCGGATGGAGGGTGAGGTTGCGCTTCTCACACAACTTGTTTCTAGCAAGGTTTTGGCAACTCCCTCCATCGATGATCACCTTGATAGATTTCCCATTGATGTCGGCACATGTTTGAAAGATGTTTGATCTTTGATCTTCATGTTCTTGGGCTTGAGTGGTCAAGATCCTTGTGACAACAAGAGATGGACTTGCGTCATGTTCAAACATGAGGAGTTCTTGGTCATATTCCACACGTTGTGATGGGGATATGCCGAATGGGGTATGCCCAGCAGGACGTTCCGATTGGGCCAAAAGGTCTCACGAGTGGGCCTGCAGGACGGCGACTGGAATGCGACTAAGGGGAAGGCCCAGCGACTAGATACTGGAGGCCCAGAAGCGTACCAGAAGTCTAGTCGGATTAGGTCAAAGCCTCCGAATCCATATCTTGTTCGGTTGTAACTTGTAAACCCTAGCGAGGTGCCTCATATATAAACCTCCCTAGGGTATCCTGAGGACTTACATTCCATCATACACCCCTTCAAGCGACTCACTGCTTAGACGCCGAGCTCGCCACCCCTGTAACTCGCTCTCCAGTAATCTAATCTAGCAGGAGTAGGTCTTTACCCTCCGGGGGGCCGAACCTGGGTAAACCCATGTGCATCCACCCCCATCTCGCTCTGCAGATGGCCACCATCGCCCCCAATTCAATCAATCACTGCCTACTGCCGTGGCCATTTCCACGATAGTGGCGCCCACCGTGGGGCATAGCAGGACTGGCCTGAGTTCTGCAGCGAGACCCTATTCGCTGATCCATTGGCCGCTCGCCACCGGCCGCATGATCGCCATCGGCAGGATCTTACAGATCCTGCCCAGTAGCTACATCCTAGCATCACGCCCGGTCACCCACAGCACGGTGATGCTGGTCGGCTCCATCAACCTCTTCGTCGGCTTCACCAGCGTGGTCGACCCAGCGGCGATGGTGATTGTTGGCGGACCGCCACCGCACCGCGATCTGCTGTCGGAGGAGCAGGTCCGCTCCATCAGGAGCCTCGTCACCGAGTACGACTCGGCCGCCAGCAACACGGCCGAGACCAACGCCGCCACGAATGACGAAGCCCTAAATGACGACGCTGACTCCGTGACCCCTGCCCTAGAGGACGGATCTAGCACCGCGGCATAACGAGTGGACTCCATCACGCGAGTCTCCAACCTGGAGGATTTCGAGGACTCCTACATCCTAGGGATCTTCGACTCCGATTCTGGATCGGAGTCGCCCGTAGACTTCCGCGCCAGATCCAATTGCTTTAACGCCATCTACATGGCGGGCAGCACGGACGTCCCGCCAGATCCGTTCTCCACACCGATCCCGCCGACTGCCACGGCCACAGAGGTGGAGGAGGCCCGCTTGCGACTCGCGGAGGTGCATCCCAATGAGCTCGCCGAGCGCGAGAAATATCGCCTCGAGCGGGAAACAGCGCGGGAGCTATCGCTCTATCACCAACGCCGCATCAGGACCCGCCTGAACTCCAACGTCCAGGGCTGTGTCCTGAACTTCAACGACGAAAGCGACCTCTCACGCGTGGCCGAGCGCGAGTCCTGCGAGAACACGCCACCAGGTGGAAGCAACCGACCACCACCCGGCGCACCGGCGACCGGAGCCCCTCCACCACCCATTGGCTGTGCGCCCCTGCCGGACCAGCCGCGGATCATCATCTCGACACAATCCCGCGACGCCAATAGACTCCCACTCTACTCCACCCCGATGGACAACGTCGTCGCGGTTGACGCCGCGGTCGCCAACCCCGACGTCCAGGGAGACAGCGCGATGTAGATCCAGTACGCCAAGGGCCATCGAGCAACAAGCCGCGGGAGTCGACCCGCGGGCTCGGATATATTCCTGCTCCTTAGCAAGCAGGGCGGCCTCAATCGGGCACCCCACCATCGCCAACGCCGCGACCTGCCCACCACCGCAGCCACTAGCGAACCAGCCGCGGGCCGCCAACTCCACACTCTCCACCAACGAACCGCGACCGGTGAACAACACGGTCGCCGCCAACGGGCAGCCCATCGATGCCCGCACGCACATCGTCAACAACCAGGCCTGGCGGGCGCGCCATCCCAACGACTTGAGGCACACCCTTAGTAATCGCGGCGACCCCGAACCGAGGGGCTCGCTCAGCCGAGTTGGCCCCCAATGCTTTGGGCCTATGATCACCAACTTCAAGGCGCCCAAAGAGATCGAAAAGTACGATCCAACGTACGACCCAGCAGTGTGGCTGGACACATACCTCATGGCGATGGGAATCGCCGGCCACACCGACCTGCTCGCCGCTCGCTACCTCCCCCTAATGATGGAGGGCGTGACCCGGCAATGGATCAACACCCTCCCCGCTGACAGCATCGACTCCTGGGAGGAAATGCGGGATGCCTTCGTTAGGCACTTCGAGGGCTCCTACACCACGATTGAAGACCTGGAGCGGTGCATCTAGGGACAATGCGAGTCGACCCGCCACTGGATTCAAAGGTGGCAAGAACTATGGATCAATGCCTCCGGCATCCACCCGGACACGGCGATACATTGCTTTAAGAATGCGTGCCGGTACGAACCACTGGTCGCTAAGATTAAGCGGGTCTACCCGACGCTCGACAACATCCCCGACCTCCTCGAAATTGCCAAGCGCTATGCGGAGGAGGACCCCAACCAAGAATCCGACGTTGAGTCAGGAGGAAGACGCCGCACCAGCGGCCACGACAACGGGCGATAGCGCGACATGCGCTACAGCAACACACGCATCACCGGCAAGAGCCAGACGGACGGGCGACCCCAAGAGCTACCACCGTGACGGAGGAAATTACCGCGATAGCGGAAACTACCGTGCCAACAACGCGGCGAGGCCGAATTTCGACCCCACCGCCTAGCTCAACCAGTCCTACTTCTACCACAACAAGGAGGGGAAACCTACCACCCACACCACTACAGACTGCCACTCTCTCAAAGAGATCGAAAAGGCAAGGCGAGCAAGGGAGGACCCCAACAACAACCCACCTTGGGACAACGGAAACGCTGGTGGCTTCGGCAACACCTTCGGCTCGCTACACACCTTCACCGGGCTTGGCACCAAACGCGAGAGGAAGGTGCTCGCCCGTGCAGTCGCTATCAATGCGGTGACACATGTTGACATCCCACGCTTCCTCAACTGGTCCGAACAGAGCATCACCTGGAGTCGCCAGGACCACGCTCCCAAGATCGAGTACCTAGGGCGAGTCGCCCTGGTAGTTAGGCCCAAAGTGGCGGACTATTGGCTGCCCAAGACACTGATGCACGGCGGGAGCTCCATCAACATCATGTATCCAGACACGTTCAGAAGGCTCCAGCTCCCGGAATCGGCAATCCAGCCGGCCCTGACAACCTTCCACGACATCGTCCGTGGTCGGAAGGCGTACCCAATCAGAAAAGTGACATTACCGGTCACCTTTGGCACTCCAGCAAACTACCGCACCGGGCGAATCGAGTTCGAGCTGGTGAACTTCCGCAGCCCCTAGCACTGCGTCCTGGGACACCAAACGTTTGCCAAATTTATGGCGACCCCCCACTATGCATACAACATGATGAAGCTCCCAGGGCCGAGCGGCATCATCACCGTCCACAGCGACCCTGATATGGCCGTGGAATGCGAGGACAAAGGCATTGAGCTCATCGACACCGTCATCGCCGCTGAGACTGACCACGCGGAGGAGCTCGTGAAATACACGGGCAACATCAACAAGGATGACCCCACCATACTGAAGAAGCCAATGGCCGCGAACTCCATGTTCGAGGTAACCATGCATACCCACACCGTCGAGCTCGTCCTGGGCGACTCTAGCCAGACGATCACCATTGGGGCGCATATGAGCCCCACATAGGAAAGCGCACTCATCGAGTTCCTCCGTGAGAACCGCGACATCTTCGCATGGAAACCTTCCGACATGCCAGGTGTCCCGAGGAAACTCGTTGAGCACAAACTACACACCGACCCCAAAGTGCGACCGGTAAAGCAGTCGCTGCGGCCCTTCAATGAAGAGCGTCGCCGAGCAATCGCCGAAGAAGTGCAACGCTTGTTAGCCCCAGGCTTCATTCGGCCAATAAAACACTCCAAGTGGCTGACGAACCCAGTCCTGGTCCTGAAAAAGAACAACACATGGAGAATGTGTATTGACTACACCAACCTCAACAGCGCCTGCCCGAAGGAGGAGTTTGTCCTACCACGCATCGATCAGATCATCGACTCGACCGCAGGATCGAAGTCGCTGTGCTTCCTCGACGCTTACTCTGGTTACAACCAGATCAAGATGGCGTTCGAGGATGAGGAGAAGACGGCGTTCATCACGCCATTCTGCGCCTTCTGCTACACGGCCATGACGTTCGGCCTCAAGAACGCCGGCGCCACATACCAAAGGTGCATGCAGGAGTGCCTCGCGAGCCAAATTGGCCGCAACATTCACGTCTACATCGACGACGTGGTGGTAAAATCCACCTGCCAGGATGACCTGCTCACCGACCTGGCCGAAACCTTCGCAAATCTGCAGAGGTACAACATCAAGCTAAACCCAGGAAAGTGCACCTTCGGCGTCCCCACCAGACAGCTACTGGGATACGTAGTCTCCAAGCGAGGCATCAAAGCCAACCCCACCAAGATCGACACAATCGCGCGACTTGAAAAACCCGAGTGCCTGTGCGACGTCTAGAAGTTGGTCGGGCGAGTCGCGGCTCTCAGTCGCTTCATCCCTCAACTAGGCGAGAAGGACATGCGCTCTCTATCACCTGATGTGAAAGAAACCCATGTTCCAATGGGACGCGGAGGCGGATGATGCACTCAAAGCACTCAAAGAAGTGCTACTCGCGGCTCCACTACTTGCCGCCCCAATCTACAAAGAGCCAATGCTCATCTACGTGGTGGCCTCCAATCGAGTCGTCAGCACCGCGATGGTCGTCGAACGGCTAGAGGAGGGCAAGGAGCGCCCCATACAGTGCCCCTTCTACTACATCAGCGAAGTCCTGACGGACTCACGACAGCGCTACCCGCAGTACCAGAAACTGGTGTACACGGTATTCCGAGCTCAGCGGCGACTCCCCTATTATTTCCAAGAGCACCCAATCACGGTGGTCTCATCTGCACCGCTGCAGGACATAATATAATCGCGCGAGGCGTCGGGCGAAGTCGCCAAGTGGGCCGTCGAAATCGGCGTCCACAACATCAAATACGAGCCCCGCAAAGCAATCAAGTCACAAGCCCTAGCCGATTTCCTCGCAGATTGGGAAGAAGCGCAGCAGCCAGAGAAGCTAACATATCTCCACTACTGGTCGCTACACTTCGACAGCTCGAAGAATGACGACGGCACAGGAGCCAGGGTCATTCTGACCTCCCGCAAAGGGGACAAGCTTCGATACGTCCTCCACCTCAACTTCAAGCCCTGCACCAAAAACATGGCAGAATACGAGGCCCTCCTCCACGGCATGTGGGCCGCCAAGTAAATGAAGATCAACCGCCTACGGTGCTACGGAGAATCCTACCTAGTCGCCGGCCAGGTCGCTGGAACATGCGATGCCGTCTCTCCAATAATGATAGCATACCGCCAAGCGGTAGACCAACTGGGAGGACACTTCGACGGCTATTCCGTCGAGCGGATCGACAGACGCAAGAATGAGGAGGCAGACGCCCTTTCCCGCATCGGGTCGGCCCAACAAACGCCACCAGCAGGCGTCTTCCTCGACATCATCCACAAACCTTCGGTCTACCCACTGAAGGAGATCGACGTCGGGATACCACTGCAACCAGAGCCGGCCCTAGTTGCCATGGTTGCGGAGCCCAGCGACTGGACGGCACCATACATCGCCTTCCTCGAGCACAAGATCCTCCTAAGCAACAAGACAGAGGCGCAAATGATTGTGTGACGCTGCAAATCGTTCGTCATCATCAATGGCGAGCTCCACAAATGCAGTGTGACTGGTGTGTTCCAGTGATGCGTACAGCCAGAAGAAGGCCGCAAGATCCTCCAGGACATTCACGTCGGCGACTGCGGACATCACGCCGACGCCAAGTCGCTGGTCGCCAAGGCCATGCAGCACGGCTTCTACTGGCTCACCGTGCACGCCGACGCCACCAACATCGTCCAACAATGCGTCGGGTGCCAGAAGTACGCCAACCAGACGCACCTCCCTGGTTCGGCACTCAAGACCATCCCCATCACATGGCCATTCGCTGTATGGGGCATGGACATGGTAAACCCGTTCAAGAAGGCCCCATCCGGCTTCACCCACCTCCTGGTCGCGGTCGACAAGTTCACTAAATGGGTCGAGGCCAAGCCGATCAAAAAGTGCGATGGCAAGACGGCCACCAAGTTCTTACGCGAGCCCATCTACCGGTACGGCTACCCGCACATCATCATAACGGACAACGGCACCAACTTCGCCAAAGGGGCCATGGCGGAATTCTGCCAAGAGCACAGCATACGACTCGACCTCGCCTCAGTGGCGCACCCGGAGTCGAACGGCCAAGCAGAACGCACCAACTAGAGCGTCCTCCATGGGCTCAAGCCACGGCTCTAGGTGCCCCTCAAGCGCACCCAGGATGTTGGGTCGAAGAGCTCCCTTCCGTCATATGGGGGATCCGCACGTCCATCAATCGCTCCACTGGGTTCACACCCATCTTCATGGTGTACGGTGCCGAAGCCATAATGCCAATAGACCTAGAGAACGACTCACCTCGAGTCGCCAATTACGTCGAGGCGACAAATGAGACCGCCCGCCAAGATAGCATCGACCAAATCGACGAGGCACGCGACCTGGCTTGCTCCCGCACAGCCATCTACCAGCAGGGACTCCGCCGCTACCATAGATGCCAAGTCCGAACGCGCACCTTCCAGGAGGGCGACCTAGTCCTACGACTGGATCAAGACAAGAAGGGCATGCACACACTCTCCCCCCCGTGGGAGGGGCCATTCGCCATAGGGCGAGTCCTCGGCAATGATGCCTACTGCCTCATCGACATACGAGGCGACAGCCAGCTCAAGGTTGGGAGGCCATGGAATGTAAACCTCCTGCGAAAGTTCTATACATAGAACTGAAACATGTACTCAACTGACATATATAATGAAATTCATTCGGTTCACAAAATTGTGTCTACTCACCATATCCTTGTGCCACTCGCACTCGTACAATCAGCAATATGCTACCCACGGAAGTCAACCTTTGGTCGATCATGGCTAAGTAGTGCGGTCCAAGGGCACCGAAAAAACTCGGGCCTTGGGACGTCCACGAATACGCCAACCCGGAGCCACCATCGGAGTCGCCTAGCTCGACTGGCCCACCGGGCCTAGACGACCGGTAGACGCTTCTCATAGCGACCTGTCCTTCCCATCCTCGCGCAAAGCGACTCGAACGGTTAAGTACCACGCACGGGGACTCCTTAAAAATGGTACCCTCACGCGGCTCGGGAACACACCAAGTTATAGAGCTGCCTTGGACTCGCCTAGCGACTGGCTCTCCGAGCCAGGAGAGGAGACGCCTTACAAACAACGCATTAGCAACTTACAATAGGCACGCGCCCAACACGGCTAAGCACTACGCTCGGGGACTCACCTACAAACAAACTCACTCGCGCTCGGGGACTAGCCCCTTTAGGAGACGCAAGGGACAAACAATGCACCATAAAATAAAAACACATATGCATACAATCGAGTTATACCCCACTAAAAGGCGGATGCGCTCGCGGACTCGCTCAAGGAAAAATAAACACACCACACAATCACGGTCGCATTGCGAGTCGATTGACTCCTCTTACTCAAAATATTGTTTATATTACAAAAGTTTCCACTTGGCATATGTTACAAACTGACCAACGATACTATCTATTTCGCAGGCCCTGACGAAGAAGCATCCCCACCAACCTTGACACGAACGAAAGGTTGCCATGGGTTCATCGGGTAGGTCGTCAGTGATTTCGACAACGCCGACCGGAAGGGTTGCTCCTACTTCATGTCACGATGCTCCGGTTCGGGGTCGCTGATGTCTACGCACTTCTATTCTTGTAGACAGTTGTTGGGCCTCCAAGTGCAGAGGTTTGTAGAACAGCAACAAGTTTTCCCTTAACTGGATCACCCAAGGTTTATCGAACTCAGGGAGGAAGTGGTCAAAGGTATCCCCTCTCAAGCAACCCTGCAATCAAGATACAAGAAGTCTCTTGTGTCCCCAACACACCCAATACACTTGTCAAGTGTATAGGTGCACTAGTTCGGCGAAGAGATAGTGAAATACAAGTGGTATGGATAACTATAAGTGGTAATTGTTACAGAAAATAGCTTGTTGGCGTGGAAAAGACTAAAGTAAAACTGAAAAAAGAAGGAAGCAAGCAAACATGTAATAGATCTAGTAGCAAAGGGTGTTTCAATGCTTAGAAACAAGGCCTAGGGATCATAATTTCACTAGTGAACACTCTCATATAAATATATTCTTCTTTATGATACTACGCTGAACTACTCTCCGGTTGGACACTCTAATCCATGGTAGGGCTATAACAGCACACCTCAAAGTTCATCTTTCCCATCTAGATAACCCCACACTATCACCTTGAGTACTAGATGAGTCCAACAAACACCACAATTTCATAAAGACATCCAACTCCAAATATAACTCATAACAAGTATTTGTAAACTCTAGCCTAAGTGCCACCATGGTGTGCACGATGTCACTTTCACACACATGGGGAGAGCAGAGATCTATTAAAGCACTTGAGTAGCAAGGTAGATCTACTTGATTACAAAGCTCATGATCACAATATGATCATGCATAGAGAGAGAGATGAACACATAGCTACCGGTAGAACCCTTAGCCTCGAGAGAGAACTACTCCCTCCTCATCATGGGAATCAGCAATGGTGATGGAGATGGTGGTGGAGATTGATGGAGATGGCTCCGGGGCACTTCCCTGTCCCAGCAGGGCGCCGAAATAGAGACTTTCTGTCCCCCGAATCTCCCCTTTGGTGGCGGCAGCGCTGCAGAACTTTTCGTGGATTTCTGATTGACGATCTAGGGTTTTTGCCTCAGGGGAGATATATAGGAGAAAGAGGCAAGGTCGGTGGCCGGCCAGGGGCCCCACACCATGCCCTAGCGCGGCCTGGGGGGACCCACGCCTGGGGGGTGTGGCTAGGCCCTGGCCGTCATCCGTCTCGTATTCTGGCTTCGTGAGTCTTCCGGTAAAATAGGAACTTTGGCTTTTGTCCCGTTCAATTCCGAGAATATTCATTTTCTGACTTTCCTGGAACCAAAAACAGCAGAAAATAGGCAACTAGCACTGTGGCATCTTGTTAATAGGATAGTCCAAGAAATCATATGAAAATTACTCCAAAGTTGGAACAAAACACAAGAAAGTAGATAAAACCAAGCATGGAACATCAAAAATTATAGATACATTTGCAATGTATCAGTCGCCAGGCACCAATACTGTCTCCTGGTATGGCAGAAGGTCCCCAATCACCAACACCCAATCAGCAAAAGGGGTGTCCTTGGCAGTCAACTTCAGCACCTCTAACATCTCCACCGTACTATTCGCCGAAGGATAGCCGCTGGTGACATCGTCGAGGTTGAAATCGTCGGGAAAGTGGGCGAGACCCAGGCTTAATGCCGTGGTGGCCCCGCGCCTAAAAGTCGAGCGCACCATCCACTCCACAACATTGGGCACCTCCTCCAGATAGCGCCACACTTCTATAAGTCCCCCAGCAATAACCTCGGTGGGGAACATCCCTTGAAGGACCGCTTGGACGCACAATACTGAGGCAGTGGCCGCGTTCACCACGACAGTCACGCACTACGAGGCATTGAAGGTCTGAACCACCGGGTCGCTTTGCCCTATCACAGCTGCAACATCAGACGTCAGTGACACTACGGACCTCCCCACTCGGGGACTCGCTAAACATGTTAAGCAAAGAACAGAAACTCACCAAGAAGCTTGCGGCAGTGCTTGGTGACGTGCTTCTCCAAGGCGGCGTGATTGTTCTGCAGCCCCAGGATGATCGAGTCCGCGGCCTTGCGCTCCTCTTCAGCCGCAGCGACTACAGCCTTCGCTCAATCCTCAGAAGAAATTGAGGCCTCCTTCGCCTCCTCCAACTACTGGATTAGCGAGGCGATTCGCCAATTCGCCATGTCCAGCTCAGCGACTGGGATGTATCCTTCACGAGCCTTGGAAATCGCATTCGGAAGACCATCTGAAAAGAAATGGGACAAATCGACAACACGCCAGCACACCAAAAGTTCACAATCGAAAAACGAATCAAGTACTTACCAACAGTCTCCTGGAGTCGCCGGTTTGCTTCCTACACCATGCGCAGATCCCGCTCCAGACGCTCCTTCGCGGCCTGTCGATCTGTCAACTCCCTCTACAAACCCTGCAAGAGTAACAAAACTTAGTACTTACCAAAAAAAATATTCAGTCCCCAGCCGCTGAAATTCAGCGACTAGGAACTCGGGGACTAGAGAGTAGAAGAAATTCAGTCCCTAGACCCTGAAATTCAGCAACTAGGGACTCGGGGATTGGACAGTAGAAACAATTCAGTGCCTAGCCGCTGAAATTCAGCAGCTAGACACTCGGGGACTGGACGTACCTAAATGGCGACGCCAAGCATCTTGTGAAGCTCTCCGGCGTTAGTCGACGGGACTATGAAGGAGGTGCGCCCACGACGAGATCCGACGTCTTCATCAACGATCTCCGGGATCTGTGGAGACTAGTTGTCCGCCACGCCTGGAAACCCCCTCGCCATGAAGCATGGAAACGTTGCTGACGCTCTAGCTGGGGCACTGGTCGCTGGAGCCGGCGCTTCTGTCGTAGGAGCGACCGTGACTGGCTCGGACCGTGCCGCCGCCACCTCTTCGACGACCGCAGCAAGATCGCACTCCTTGGCACAATCCATCCCCACGACATCATCGGCATGGCCCTTCTGCCTCTTCGCGCCTTCCATAGTCACCACGTCTTTAGCAGGTTTCCTCTTCTTGGGGAGGTCACCCTCTCCCTTGGTGGCGACCGGCGGGATCTTCGCCACTGAAGGGCGACCAATCTTCTTGGCGCCAGACCTATCAAACCTGCAAAGTCAATACAGAGGCAGCATAAAAACGGAATACAACTTGGAATGGATAAGTCGAAACTTACTTGGCGACTGGGAGAACACACATCCCGGTGCTGATGTGGGCGGGCTTGTCTAACTCCGGCCCATCTTGCGCGTGAGACCCCTCTTGAAGACATCTGAAGCCCATGACACCGCGGGCTTCCTTGATGATGAAGCTGCGGTCGCCGGAATGTCTGGCTCCAAAGACGCGGCCGCTCTTGAAGGTTGCGGCGATTTCGATGCCACGGCCTCAGCCGCCTCCTGGCTTGGCACCCTCGAAGCTGTTGGCACAATCACCGCTAGAGGAACTTCTATTGCTGCCTCGGTGTCCTCGTCCCCCAATCCCTTCATTGGAATCGCATCCTCCGGGTTCTTGTGTGAAGAATCAGGGGCATCATCATCATCGGAGTCGTCATCAGACTCAAACACCACCACCGACCTTGGCAGCAGTGCTGGCTTCTTCGCGGGCGACTTTGGTTTGCGCGCGGGCTTCGTCGGCGTGGTTGTGCACCGAGATGTGTGCTCTTGCACGATCTCGTCGCCCACTTCATGTTCATTGAGGTTGCGACTCACCTCGAACTCGCGCTGCTTCTGCATGTGAGTCTTGCAAGCCGTATGCGTTGGGGGAGGAACCTCCTCCTCCTCCTCGTCGCTTCCGGAGGAATCTCCCTTGGAGGCCTCTTCGAGCTCCCAGGGAACCTCTTCGTCAAGCGGAGGGAGGCAACCCTCCAGCACCTGGAACAACTGAGAACAACCACCAATGAGTATCGAACAACGCGACTGCGAGTTACATTGCAGAGATTGCGACAGGAAGGAAAAACTTACTGTGGGGGCTTCTTTCTTCACGGTAGTATACGGGGCGTGCCCGACCGATGCGGTTGTGAATTCCGCATCGATGATCTTCTTCAGGGCGGCCTTGTAATCTTCGGCCTCCCACGACTCTTTGCTGGTCTGGGAGGGATCGTGTTTCCGCTATACTCATACATCCAATGCGGCCAACTCACTAGCGGAAGCAGACGCCGTCCGAGCCAGCAGTTGTAGAGGTTGATCGAAGACAACCCCTGGTCCTTCAACCTCTAGATCTGGTCCATCATCTCCGCGACAGCCATCCTCTGGTCTTCGGGGATTTTCTTCGGCGGCAGCTGGCGAGGCTCACTCCTTTCAGCGACGAACTCGGGAAGCGCCTCTTCGTCGGAGGGAGTGGATTCCTTCACGTAGAACCAGCTCTTCTTCCACTCGCTCGCGGCCTTCTTCGATAGTAGGAGCTTGACAAAGTTGTCCTTCGGCTTCGGCCACAGCGGGAAATACGGCCTGCAGCCGAGGTAGCATTCGCAAAAGGCAACGAAGATCGCCAGCTGCTCGATGCTATGCGGACCGAGATCCGACGGCTTGATTGCGTAATACGCATAGAAGCGCCGGAAGAAGAGTGAGGTGGGAAACCCCAAACCCCTCTCTAGGTGGCTGGGGAAGCAAATGAACTCGCCGTCTCACGGCTTCGGCTTGGTCTCGGAGGGAGCGGGAACCCGCCAGTTCCCCTTGCGGAGAACTCCGGCATCCTTGAAGGATTTGAGCTGGGCCGTGGTGCACTTGGATTTCCCCCATAAACCTTTTGGAGGTGCCATTGGGAAGGATATGGAGTCGCTCGGTGTGAAAGGATCGAATCGAAGGAAGACAAGAAAAATGAATGCGCGAGAATGAAGAATGCAGGGAAGGATCTGTGAGGCTAATTTGTCACTCCCCTTATAAAGGGGGGGCTACCCGCCAGATTCGGGATAGCCGTTACCTGCGATAATTACGGCGAAGTTACCGTTGGAATATGCAACGGATAGTTTGACCAAGTTGACGGTCCAACTCCTCCGTTCCACTCGCTGGCAACTGGCCCTGTCCACTCGCCGAAGCAGTGACTTGGCAGCCGTGACATTCGCCGGAGAAGCGATTGGGAGCCTGGATAAAATTTCATTAGTTTTAGTGGAGCCCATCACCGATTCGACTGGGCGTCCAAATTGGACTCGCCTACTCCGACCTCCAAATGACCACCTGCATCTGATTCAATGATGGCCTCTGGGACTACTGATGGGGATATGCCAAATGGGGTATGCCCAGCAGGACGTTCCGATTGGGCCAAAAGGTCTGACGAGTGGGCCTGTAGGACGGCGGCTGGAATGCAACTAAGGGGAAGGCCCGGCGACTGGAGACTGGAGGCCCAGAAGCCTAGTCGGATTAGGTGAAAGCCTCCGAATCCATATCTTGTTTGGTTGTAACTTGTAAACCCTAGCGAGGTGCCTCATATATAAACCTCCCTAGGGTATCCTGAGGACTTACGTTCCATCATACACCCCTTCAAGTGACTCGCTGCTTAAACGCCGAACTCGCCACCCCTGTAACTCGCTCTCCAGTAATCTAATCTAGCAGGAGTTGGTCTTTACCCTCCGGGGGGCCGAACCTGGGTAAACCCATGTGCATCCACCCCCATCTTGCTCCGCAGATGGCCGCCAGCTCTAGCCCCCGATTCAATCAATCGTTGCCTACTACAGCGACTGCCGTGGCCATTTCCACAACACGTTGCCTTGCCATTGATTTTTTTGACTCGGGCATCAAATTCATCTTCACTCAAGTACTCTTCGTCGCCATTTTCATGGATAAACAATACTTTCTTGTTTCCACACTCAGCCGACTTGTGTCCTTTGCCTCCACACTTGTATCATTCACTGTTGAAAGGTGTATCACTCTTTGCTTGTTTGCCACTTGGGGGTAGTTTTCCTTGAGGAAGTGTGGGCTTGAAGGAAGGCTTGGAGGTACTTGAGGAGCTTCCATTGAATGCGGTTGGTGTACCGGTTGAAGCTTGATTGTAGGTGAAGTACGGCTTGGGCTTATTGTACTCGGTGTCCTCTTGCACTTGACGTTCGGCCTTTGTTGCGATGCACACAAGCTCAACCATGTTGGTGTATGTTTGGAACTCGATGATGCACTTGATTGGGTGGTTCAATCCAATGAGGAAACGTGCCATAGTTTGCTCCTTGCGCTCTTCAATGTTGGCGCGAATCATGTTGAGCTTCATTTCCTTGAAGTACTCTTCCATGGTCTTTGTTCCTTGCCGAAGTGATTGAAGGTTGTTGAAGAGGTCATGTGTGTAGTGCGAAGGAACAAACCGGGATCTCATATGAGCCTTCATGTGATGCCAAGTTGGGATTTGTGACTCTCCTCTTGCGTCACGAGCCACTTGAACTTGTTCGCATCAAAGGTTGGTCTAATCATCAAACTCAATCGAAGCCATGGCGACCATCTTCTCATTGCTATAATTTTGCATGTGGAAGATCTTGTCGACTTTAAGTTCCCATGAGAGGTATTCTCTTGGCTCATTAGATCCGGTAAACTTGGGCATTGTGAACTTGAGCTTGCGAAAGTTTCTTCATCATTGTGGTCATTGTGACGAGCTTAGTGACCTTGATGATGTCCTTGCGGTTGAGGAGGTGGAACTTGGTTCTCGCGACCTTTTTGAGGAGCTTGCTCTTGCTCTTGGCCCAGTTGTTGATGATGTTGAGGCGCTTGGGCCTCATGAGGGTGTTGAGGGTGCGGAGCCTCATGACGTGGGTGATGACGAAGAGGACGCTCGTTCCTCGGTTGGTGGTGTGGATTAGGCACATGGGCCTCACGGCGAAGATCATGGTCTTGAACCTCATGACGTGGTGGGCGTCGCTCAACATGTACCACTTGACGCTCCAAGTTTTGTTTTTGAGAAGGAGGCTCGTCATGGTGACCATGGTGTCGGTGTGGACGTTCATGATGGTGATGATGAAGGTGAGGATCTTGGAGGGCTTCATGATGACCATGAGCTTGATCCTCCAACTTGGAGTCATCACTTGTATTTGCAAGAACGTCCGGTGACGATGTCGATGTAGTTGAGATGGGCTCAAGGTTCCACTCGCGGTTCTTCTTGTTGTTGTGCTTGTTGGATTACTAGTGCCCTTGCATGAAGACGGTGTTCTTCTCACCTTCCTTGTGGCCTTGAAGATAAATCACCATCATAGCTTGACATTGTGCATGCCATGGGGAAGGTACATAGTTCGAAGAGCTTCCATCTTCAACCACGGGGGCGTCATTTCATCTTGGAGCACTTGGATAATGATCTTGGCAAAGGGGAGAATGATGACGCGAAGATCTTGAAGAGCTTAATGCGCGTGACCGTGTTCTTGCCAATATGTCAATGAGGACAGGAAGCTTGTCGTTCCTTTTGGAAACGGAGCGTTGGAGCACTTCATTTTGATGGCCAAAGTTGTGTTGCATTGCATGCATTTGTCGTTCGATGCCATCGAAGCAGTTGTCAATGTTCTTGAACTCGGCTTGCATCTCGCCAAATTGTTCATCTTGTCGTGTCTCAAGAGCTTGACAACGTTCACGGAACTCTTGTTGGACGATGTAGTAACTTGAGTGCATCATGTACGGTCCATGTTCTTCTTCTTAGGGAGGTGGTTGGATCGACTCACCGTGCCTATCCATCATGCAAAACACACAAGGATTATATATGGAAGTAGAATATGGTGGTGTTAGCCTTGTACCTCACCTTGGGGATTACACCAAACTAGAAACCACAAGTGAGAGTTATTAGCTTGCAAAGTGCAATCGCAAAGAAAACTCACACTAAAGAAAGAACTAACTCTCAAAAGCTTCTTGGTGGTAGGTTACGGTTGTGGTATGCCCAAGAACCAACCAAAAGAAAAGGGATAGTCAAAAGTGGGTAAGATCCAACAAAACTCAAGTCAAAGGCGAAGGTCAACAACTCAAAAGGGTCACGGGTACCTACGACTATATACACACACACACATGGAGATTGTTGGGATTGGCACGACTATGAAAATGAGCAAACAAAATGTCCTAACAAAGACTACGCTCAGTGTCGTGCCAATGCAAGGACAGACCGTGGATCATTTGCAAAGAAGAAAAATGAGCAATGGATTTGTGCACTTGCCTTGGGCGCTCTTATTTCTCTCTTTCTTACAAGCTTTGAGACTCTCTTTTTCTACGGGAGACTATTTTTCTTTTTCTTTTGCTTTGGATCTTTATCTTTTTTTCCATCCCTTGATGCTACCTAGGCATAGTTGATATTGCTCTTGCACTCTCACTATCCAATAATAAATGCACAATGCTCAAGCAAACACAAGATGAGCCACTCTCGTGGGATAGGTACACACAAAGGAAGATATGGGTTAACAAGGTGACACAAGTTATACCTTCGTTGGTGATGATGAACTTAACGTCGGTGGTGCGGGATGATGTTCATGGACCGTGGTGTCGATGAGCGTGGAAGTTGTCGATGCGGAAGCTTGTTGTTAGTTGATGACACGCACATGGAACACCAACAATAGGTAAAATTAGCCAAAACATTAAAAGAGACAAAAACCGGGTGAAAACAGGCGTGAGGACGGGGACTCCGGGGGACCGGAGAATCCGGTGTCTGAGGCCGGAGACTCCGGGGTCGGGGTCTCTGCTCCACTTGTTCGTGTTCTTGAGCGGAAATCCACACCTTGGGGCCTCAAATTCGCAAAAAAATTGCCAAATTGGGTTGGAAAACACAACATAGAGCTGGACCAACACCTAAGACAAGGTTTGGTTGGATCAAAAACTCAAATAACACTCCAAATCAAGAGATCGATCCAAAGGCAAATTTGGGGCTCTTTTTGGGGATTTTCAAATTTTTGGTGGATAGAAGAAAAATTTGTGGGGGAATTCGTGAGCAACGAAGCTCTAATACAAATATGTTGAGGGTCAACCTCGAGGGTGGCCTGATCTTTCACGAATCCCTTTCAAATCGATGGTGGAAGTGCGGGGAAAGGAGAGGAGGGATGAACACAACAAACTCACGCATGAAGAACATGATGAACGCACTCACGCAAAACCACTATACACACCAATAGCTCACGCCGGCAGTGACCGGTCCGGCGCAATTCCTAGGATCAGCGTCGGGCGAAGGACTCTCTCTCAAACCGGCACGGCGAGTAGGGAGACTCGATAAGATCTT
The DNA here is from genome assembly GCA_023614405.1 of Avena insularis. Classification (NCBI taxonomy): domain Eukaryota; kingdom Viridiplantae; phylum Streptophyta; class Magnoliopsida; order Poales; family Poaceae; genus Avena; species Avena insularis. Next base: position 230,555,891 of record CM042692.1, read on the forward strand.
GACGTCTAAGCAAAGGGATGTTGGGCCACGCAGAGATAAACAAAACTTTTTCCCTAACGCGGTACTCCCAATATCTAGCTCAGGTTGTAGGCCACGAGATTACCGCTAGACGCGCAGATGCGGAAGTTGATGTAGCGCGTTGAAACAGTGCCGAACGATCCACGGACAGCCCTCCAAATCCCACGAACTCCTTCGTCAAATCCCCACGAGCTTCCCCGTCTCCAGTGCCGCACGTGCAACGCCTCTACCGTTATCCACACGTACAGGAAGGAGCTTCGGACAGAGGATTGCTAGATCCTGTCTAGCCCGAAAATTGAAGTGGAGAAAGTGATGGCTAGGTCAGGGACTATCCCTTGTCACTCCACTTATATACACTCCTAGTTGGGCTCAACGCTTGAGGCCCATCTAGGCTGTACTCCAATCTCCACATGGATCTAATCCACATGGGCTCCTTACCCTTAAGTGTGTGACCCTGTAGGTTCACATACACCTGGACATGACATGAGCTACCCCTCCAAGTATCTCGTCATGGCTTTGAGTCCAACTCACTCCCATGAAAACTCGGTCTCAAGTCGATAGATGGTAGCGACCTCTAGCAAGACGTGCCAACTCCCAAGTGTCATAAATTCAGAAGACGAACCTTCAATGTGACTTTCGTCCAAGTCCCTTTGCCTCATGATATATCCGTTAAGCTATAGGCGAGTAGTTGCCATCCCTTAAATAGCTTAACTCTCTTCTCGTACCATGATATGTGATTCACTGGACTAACTCTTAGTCCAGCTCCTCAGTTAACACATAACTGAGTAGCGCATGGCCATGCTTCTGAATCATATCATACGAGAGGGCCCAGAGAATATCTCTCCATTATGGAGGGGCAAATCCCATCTTGGTAATCCACGTCACGCAGATTGCTTCAAAACCAACCCGAACTCTACCTTTATAACTGCCCATTTACTCAACAGCGTTTGATAGAACCTAAGTTGGCGATCCACAACTCGGATCATGCAATCACCTCAGGTCAAAGGATTCCATTGCTTGAGACTGCAAATGACAACATGCTCGTTGCATCTCAACCGTGGGTCAGTCCGACTCGCTAAACTCTTTAGCCGAATCAGTGTAAGTCGGAATAGCATCACCATGCCCATGACATGTGGAACCGTGTCATCAACCGACTTGCACATTGGTCTAAGTTGTGTGTCCAGCACAACCTCAACGACCAAGGACAATCTAATATGAACAATCATGAATACATAGTTCCACAACTGAATCACACATTCAGTGATATATATCTGAAGTTCATATAAGGACAACTTTACTTTATGAATACTTTGGGAAATATCATCAACCATGATTGCCTCTAGGGCATATTCCCAACAGTCTCCCACTTTCACTAGAGTCAATCATCCGACATCACATGTATAGGAATCTAATGCCCATGGCTCTTACGTGCGCCTCATGCTTAGGCTGTGGGAGTGGCTTTGTCAACGGATCTGCAACGTTTGCATCCGTGTGTACCTTGCATAACTTGATATCACCATGATCCATGAACTGGCGAATCAAGTGGTATCGCATGAGTATATGTTTGTTCTTCTGGTGTTGTCTAGGTTCCTTGGCTTGTGCAATAGCACCATTGTTGTCACAATACAGGTCTAACGAATTGGACGAGCCTTGAACCACACCAAGATCAATCAGGAAGTTCCTGATCCAAACAACTTCCTTTGCCGCCTCCGAGGCAGCAATATACTCAGCTTCTATTGTAGATGCAGACACAGTCTCTTGCTTGGAACTCTTCCAGCTCATAGCCCCTCTATTCATAAAGAACACGTACCTAGATTACGAACGAGAATCATCTGAGTCAGTAAGGTAACTCGCATCCGTGTAACCACTTACACTGAGTTCAACCTCACCTCCATAAACTAGGAACACATCCTTAGTCCTTCTCAAGTACTTAAGAATGTTATTAACTGCTGCCTAGTGGATTTCTCCAGGGTTAGCCTGGTATCTGCTCACAACACTTAGAGCATAGGAAACATCCGGCCTAGTACAAATCATGGCATACATGATGGACCCGACTACCGAAGCATACGGAATCACACTCATCCTACTTCGCTCATCAGTCGTCGAAGGACACTGAGTCTTGCTAAGTTTTACACCATGGGACATTGGTAAGAACCCCTTCTTAGACGATCCCATGTTGAATTTCTTCAACACTTTGTCCAAATATGTACTTTGGCTCAATCCAATGAGCTGCCTGGATCTATCTCTATAGATCCTGATTCCTAGTATATAAGTTGCCTCACCCAAGTCCTTCATTGAGAAACTCCTTTCCAATGATTCCTTGGTTTCTTGCAACATCTGGACATCATTTCCAATCAATAATATGTCATCCACATATAAGATCAGAAAGTTTACTTTTCTCCCACTAAACTTCTTGTATAAACAAGAATCATGATCACTCTTGATGAAACCAAACGATTTGACTACCTCATCAAAGCGAATGTTCCAACTCCGAGATGCTTGCTTCAATCCATAGATGGATTCCTGAAGTTTACATACCTTGTCAGCATTAGCCGGATCAACAAAACCCTCGGACTGTATCATATACACGTCCTCGGTTAATTTTCCATTAAGGAAAGCTGTTTTAACATCGATCTGCCATATTTCATAGTCGAAATAGGCTGCTATAGCTAACATGATCCGAACTGATTTAAGCATCGCTACGGGTGAGAAAGTCTCATTGTAGTTAACTCCTTGAACCTGCCAGAACCCCTTCGTGACAAAACGTGCTTTATAGATAGAAACGTTTCCATCCATATCAGTTTTCCTTTTAAAGACCCATTTGCACTCGACGGGTCTTGCACCATCTGGTAGATCAACCAAGTTCCAAACTTGATTATCATCCATGGACTTTAACTCGGATCTCATGGCTCCAAGCCACGACTCAGAATCAAAACCCACCATCGCTTCCGAATAAGTTGCCGGCTCATCACTGTCCAACAGTAATATATCACGAACACTTCGCAATCTTGCCGATCTTCGCAGTGTAGGTGCAGCTGCCAGCTCAGCTACCATGACTGGCTCAACCTCCAAGGCTTTCACCAAATCGCTACTGACCGGTTCCTCTCGAACTTCTTCGAGCCGCACCGTACTCCCACTAACTTCCCGACTGAGAAACTCTTTCTCAAGGAAGACACCGTTCCGAGCGACAAACACTTTGCCCTCTTCTCGGTTGTAGAAGTAGTAACCCAAGGTCTCCCTTGGATACCCAATGAAAATGCACTTATCCGACTTGGCTGCAAGCTTGTCCAACTGAAGTCGCTTGACAAATGCTTCACAACCCCGAATCTTAAGAAAAGACAAACTTGGCTTCTTGCCTGTCCACATCTCATGTGGTGTCTTCTCTACTGATTTTGATGGTACTCTGTTTAGTGTGAACGCCGTCGTTTCTAGACAATAACCCCAAAATGATAAAGGTAGATCTGTCCGACTCATCATTGATTGTACCATGTCCAACAAGGTCCGATTCCGCCGTTCCGACACACCGTTCCTCTGCGGTGTACCCAGCGGAGTGAGCTGAGGAACTATTCCATAACTCACAAACTCGTGGCTCATGTACTCGCCTCCTCGGTCCGACCGAAGAAACTTTATTTTCTTGCCGAGTTGATTTTGTACTTCATTCTGGAATTCTTTGAACTCTTCAAAGGCTTCCGACTTATGTTTCATCAAGTAGACATATCCACATCTACTCAAATCATCAGTGAAGGTAATGAAGTACTCATAACCACCCCTGGCTGTCGCGCTCATTGGACCACATACATCACTATGTACTAGTGCGAACAAATCAGATGCCCTTTCACAACTCCTTGCAAAAGGTGTCTTGATCATCTTTCCTAGAAGGCAGGATTCGCATGTCTCGAACGACTCCAAGTCGAACGAAGTTAGGAGTCCATCATCATGGAGCTTCTTCATGCGTTTCCAACTTATATGACCAAGTCGACAGTGCCAAAAGTAAGTCATATTCAGATCATTTGGTTTCAACCTTTTCACATTTACGTTATAGACCGACCTACCATCAAGATTCAAAATAAATAACCAGTTCTGAACAGGTGCAAAGCCGTGAAACATATCATTCAAATATAAAGAACAACCATTGTTCTTAATATTAGACTCATAGCCTTGTCTCATCAAACATGAGGAAGAAATGATGTTTCGACTAAGCACTGGAACATAATAACAATTATTTAGGTCCATTAAGAATCCTGAAGGTAAATGAAGTTGCATCATGCCGACTTCCAACGCAGCAACTCTTGCTTTGTTGTCGACCCGAATGTCAACCTCGCCTCTTGCTATGCCCCTAGTTCTTACCAGTCCCTTCAACGATTTGCAGATATGAATGACTGATCCGATATCATATACCCAAGAACTACCGGGTGAATCAACAAGATAAAGGTCTATAACATTGCAAACAAGTGTACCTGAGTTGGAAGTCACACCTCCACTCTTGGCTTTATCCGCCAAATACTTGTTGCAATTCCTCTTCCAGTGGTCATCCGCTTTGCAATAGAAGCAAGCGGAACCGGCTGAAGGAGATGACTTAGTCCCTGAGGAAATGCTTGGGATCTCATCCCGAGCATTACCTCCTGACTTAGCCTTCTTCTTCTTAGTCCAACATCTCTTCTTAAACTTAGCCTTATTCTGTACCACCTGTCGTGGAAATGGCCACGGCAGTCGCTGCCACTGGTAGCGATTGAGTGTTTCGTGAGGAAGAGTTGGCAGCCATCTGCGGTGCGATATGGGGGCGGATGCACATGGGTTTTCCCAGGTTCGGCCCCCAGGAGGGTAAAGACCTACTCCTGCTAGATTAGATTATTGCAGAGCGAGTTATAGGGGTGGCGAGCTCGGTGACTATGCTGCGAGTCGCTTGAGGGGGTGTGTGATGGAACATGAGTCTCTAGGATACCCTAGGGAGGTTTATATATGAGGCACCTCGCTAGGGTTTACAAGTTACAACCGAACAAGATAAGGATTCGGAGGTTTTGACCTATTCCGACTGGGCTTCTGTTACGCTCCTGGGCCTCCAGTCGCCAGTCGCCGGGCTTCTTCTTTCGTTGTAGTCCAGTCGCCACCCTCCAGGCGCACTCACAGGCCTTTCGGCCCAATCGGAACGTCCTGCTGGGCATACCCCCTTTAGCATATCCCCATCAGTAGTCCCTGAGGCCACCGTTGATGCAGGCGCAAGCGTCCTTTTGGCGTTCGGAGTAGACGAGCCCAATTTGGGCGTCTAGTCGAGTCGGCGATGGACTCCATCTGAACCAAGGAGAATTTCCCCATGTTTCCATTCGCCGTCCCAATGAATGTTACTGCTGCCAAATCATCGTTTTGGTGAGTGGAAAAGACTGGCGGGTAGCGGGTGAAATAAAGGAGTTGGACCGTCAAATCTGGTCAAACTATCCGTTGGAATTTCCAACGGTAACTTCGGCGCAATTACCGTGATTAACGGCTATCCCGATTTTGGCAGGTGGCGTTCCCATATAAGGGGAGTGATGGTTCATCTCTGCAGACCTTCTCCGCATTCTTCATTCTTCCTCATTCGTTCTTCCTGTCTCCAATCTCCCTACCTACATCCTTCCGACTTGTCCTTTCCGCATCGCGCAATTCCACATCCTACTCGATGGCGCCTCCCAAAGGCTCATGGGGAAATCCAAGTGTACCATAGCCCAGCTTAGATCCTTCGAGGACACCGGAATACTCCGTAAGGGGAACGGGGGGTTCCCCCCTCCTCCGAGACCGAGCCAAAGCCGCGACCCAGGAAATTCATCTATTTCCCCAGCCATCTTGAGAGGGGTCTGGGATTCCCCACTTCACTCTTTTTCCGCCGCTTCTGCGTATTACGCGATCAAGCCATCGGATCTCGGTCCGCATAGCATCGAGCAGCTGGCGATCTTCGTCGCCTTCTGCGAATGTTACCTCGGCTGCATGCCGTATTTCCCACTATGGTTGGAGCTCTTCCATGGCTGCATCGGGCGTGAGGCGTCCGGTGGCTTGATGTTGGCCGCAGGTCGCGTCACATTCCAACTGAAGCCGAAGGCCAACTTCGTCAAGCTCTTCCTGCCGAAGAAGGCCGCCAACGAGTGGAAGAAAAGCTGGTTCTACATCAAAGAAGCCACTCCCTCCGGCGAGGTGGATCTCCCCGAGTTCGTCGCCGAGAGGAGCGAGCCCCGCCGGTTGGCACCAAAGAAGCTTCCCGAAGACCAGCGGATGGCCGTCGCGGAAATGATGGACCGGATCCAGAAGCTGAAGGACTAGGGCTTGATTCCGATCAACCTCTACAACTGTTGGCTCGGCCGGCGTCTGGTTCCGCTGGCGGCTCAGCCGCACTAGATGTATGAATACGGTGGGAAGCATGACCCCTCCCGAACCAGCAAGGAATCATGGGAGGCCGAGGATTACAAGGCCGCCCTGAAAAAGATCACTGATGCAGAATTCACCGGCGTGGCAGTTGGGCTCGCCCCATATACTCATGTGAAGAATGAAGCCCCCTCAGTAAGTTTTCTTCCCAGTCGCTATGTCCATACCTCAGTTCTCAGTCGCCACGTTTGGTGTTTTACTCGTGGTGGTTCTCAGCTTTTTTAGGTGTTGGAAGGCTATCTCCCTCCGCTCGATGTGGAGGTTCCCCAGGAACTGGAGGAAGACTCTGAGGGATACTCTTCCGACATCGACGGGGAGGAGGAGGAGGTTCCTCCTCCAGCGCCTGTGGTTCGCAATACCCATATGCAGAAGCAACGTGAGTGCGAGGCCAGCCACAGCCTGGACGAACACGATGGAGGCGACGAGGTCGCGCAGGAGCACACGTCCCGGCGTACTGCTACGTCGTCAAAGCCCGCACGCAAGCCCAAGTCACCAGCGAAGGGGCCAACGTCACCGTCCAAATCGGTGGTGGTGTTCGAGTCGGATGACGACTCCGATGACGACAATTCCCCCGAAGTCTCGCACAAGGCTCCAAAGGACGTGGTCCCGACGAAGGGGTTAGAGGGCGAGGACACTGAGGTGGTGGTAGAGGTTCTCCTGGCGGCGATTGCGCCGACGGTCTTGGGGGTTCCAAGCCAAGAAGCAGCTAAGGCGATGACATCCAAGTCGCCACAGCCGTCAAGGGCGGCCGCGTCGGAGCCGGAGATCCCATCGACTTCGGCTTCATCGTCGAGGAAGCCCGCGGTTTCGTGGGCTTCAGACATCTTCGAGAGGGGGCTCACCCGCAAGTTGGGCCTCGAGTTGGACAAGCCCGCCCACATCAGTACCAGGCTTCGCTCCTCCCGGTCGCTAAGTGAGTACTGCTCCTTTATCCCAATTCGCCTCTCTCTTTTTGTATTGTCGTTATGTTGACTGTGGGAACTCGTGCAGGTCGGGGGCCAAGAAGATTGGCCGTCCTTCGGTGGCTAAGATTCCACCGGCCGCCCCTACGGGAGAGGGCGACCTCCCCAAGAAGAGAAAGGCCGCTGGAGATGTGGCGACCGCGGAAGGCGCGAAGAAGCAGAAGGGGGGCGCCGATGACGCCATGGTCAAGGACAGCGCCGCGGAGCCCAAAGCTGCGTCAGTCGCTGAAGAGGTGGTGGCGGTGCAATCGGAACCGGTACTAGCCGCGTCCATGCCGGAAGCGCCGTCCCTGACAACCAGTGCTCCCGCCAGAGTGTCGGCGATGTTCCCGCGCTTCCTGGCGAGGGGGTTTCCAGGTGTGGCGGACACCCAGTCTCCGCAAAGTCCACAGATCGTGGATGCAGACATTGGGTCCCATCACGGGCGCACTTCCTCACGATCCCGTCGACTGACGCCGAAGAACTTCACAGGATGCTCGGCGCAGCTATTCAGGTATGTCCAGTCCCCGAGTTCCTAGTCGCTGAATTTCAGAGGCTAGGAACTGAACTTCTTGCTCCTCTCCAGTCCCCGAATTCCTAGTCGCTGAATTTCAGCGGCTAGGAATTGAGTTTCTTTCTCCATCTCCAGTCCCCGAGTTCCTGGTCGCTGAATTTCAGCGGCTGGAAACTGGGTTTTGTTTTGTCAAATGCTGAGGTGTGTTTTTTGTTTGCACGGATTGCAAAGGGAGTCGACCGATCGGCAGGTCGCGAGAGAGCGCTTGGAGCATGACTTGCGCGAAGCTCAAGAGGCGAACCAGCGGCTTCAGGGAACTATTGGTGAGTATCTGTTTGTTTTTCTTTTCTTCTGTCAGGTGTGAACTAGTGGTGTACAGCATGCTGATGGTTTCTCTTGCAGATGGTTTCCCGGCTGCGATTTCCAAGGCCCGCGAGGGGTATGTCCCAGTCGCCGAGCTGGACACGGTGAATGGACGAATAGCCTCCCTGGTCCAAGACTTGGAGGAGGCGAGAGAGGCCTCGGTTTCTTCGGAGGAACGAGTGAAGGCTGCTGTTGCTGCGACTAAGGAAGAACACAAAGCCATGGATTCCATCATCGTGGGGCTGCACAACGAGCAAACCGCCTTGGAGAAGCACGTCACGGAGAACTGCCGCAAACTCCTTGGTGAGTCTCCGTATTTGCTTGACTCGTTTGTCGAGTCCCTGATTGGGGGGTTTCATAGTTTCACTGACGCCTGATTTTGCAGCTGTGATAGGCCAACGCGATCCGGTGGTGCAGACCTACAATGCTTCGCAGTGCGTGACTGCCGTGGTGAACACGGCCACGACTTCGGCGTTGAGCATCCAAGCGGCTCTTCAGGGCATGTCCCCCACCGAAGTTATTCCTAGGGGGCTTACGGATGTGTGGCGCTATCTGGAGGAGGTGCCTGCCGTCGTGGAGTGGATGACACGCTCAGCGTTCAGGCGCGGGGCCACCACAGCGTTGAGCTTGGGTCTCGCCCACTTCCCCGATGATTTCGACCTTGACGACGTGACGAGTGGCTATCCATCGGCGACCGACACGGTGGACATGTCAGAGGTGCTGAAGCTGACCGTGAAGGCCGCCCCTTATGCCGATCGGGTCTTGGCGATGGGGGATCGGCTGCCGTACCAGGAGACAGTGTTGGCGCCTGGCGACCCCGAGCCAGAGCATCACGACATGAAGTCGCAGCAGCCCTTCTGGTCGTTGTTGTCAAAGTCGCTAACGACGTACCCAACGAACCTGTGGCAGCCTTTTGTCCGTGTCAAGGAGGGTGGCGCTGCTTCTTCATCAGGGCCTGTGGAATAAACAATGTAGTTATCCAATTTGTGAAGTATGCCAAGTGGCGAATGCTGTAAAATATTTTGCAATATATGCCAAGGGGAGTCAATCTACTCGTATTGCGACTAGGATTGTGTGGTGTGTTTGTTTTTGGTTGAGCGAGTCCCCGAGCGCGTCCGCCCTTTAGTGGGGTATAACTCGATTGTATACTATTGTGTATTGTTTTGGTTTAGGCATTTGTTTTTATCTCTCGCGTCTTCTGAGTGGCGAGTCCTCGAGCGCGAGTAGGACTAACTTTGTAAGCGAGTCCCCGAGCGCGAGTAGGACTGTTTTGTAAGCGAGTCCCCGAGCATGGTGCTCGACCACGTTGGTCATGTTCCTGTTGCAGGTTGTGAATGCGTTGTTTGTAACGCGTCTCCTCCCCTGGCCCGGAGAGCCAGTCGCTTGGCGAGTCCTAGGCAGCTCTCTTACTTGGTGTGATCCGGAGCCGCGTCGTGGTTCCTGTTTTGCGGAGTCCCCGTGCGTGGTACTTAACCGTTCGAGTCGCTTTGCACGAGGATGGGAGGGACAGGTCGCTGTGAGAAGCGTGTACCGGTTGTCTTGGCCCGGTGGGCCAGTTGGGCTAGGCGACTCCAATGGCGGCTCCAGGTTGGCGTTTTCATGGACGACCCAACGCCCGAATATTTCTGGTGCCCTTGTGCCGCACTACTTAGCCGTGTCGGTCGCTCGACCCGAGGTTGACTTCCGTAAGTAGCGTATTGCTAATATGTATGAGTGCGAGTGGCACAAGGATATGGCGAGTGGACACAATTTGTGCGATCCGGATGAATTTCATTATATATGTTAGTGGAGTACAATGTGAGGTTCTAAGTATAGAACTTTCGCAGGAGGTTTACATTGCATGGCCTCCCGACCTCCAGCTGGCCGTCGCCCCATATGTCGATGAGGTAGTAGGCATCATTGCCAAGGACTCAGCCTATGGCGAACGGTCCCTCCCATGGGGGGAGAGTTTGTGCATGCCCTTCTTGTCTTGGGCCAGTCGTAGGACCAGGTTGCCTTTCTGGAAGGTGCGAGTTCGCACTCGGCGGCTGTGGTAGTGGCGCAGTCCTTGCTGGTATATGGTGGTGCGGGAGCGAGCCAGGTCGCGTGCCTCGTCGAGTTTATCGATGTTGTCTTGGCGGGCAACCTCGTTGGCCACCTCGACGTAGTTGGCGACTCGAGGTGAGTCGTGCTCCAGGTCTGTTGGCATTATGGCCTCGGCGCCATACACCATGAAGAAGGGCATGAACCCGGTCGAGCGATTGATGGAAGTGCGGATCCCCCATATCACAGAGGGGAGCTCGTCGACCCAACATCCTGGGGTACGCTCGAGGGGCACCTGGATTCGCGGCGTGAGCCCGTGGAGGACGCTCTGGTTGGCGCGTTCTTCTTGGCCATTTGACTCCGGGTGGGCGACTGATGCGAGGTCGAGTCGTATGCCATGTTCTTCACAGAATTCCGCCGTGGACACCTTGGCGAAGTTGGTGCCATTGTCTGTTATGATGTTGTGCGGGTAGCCGTACCAGTAGATGAGCTCGCGTAGGAACTTGGTGGCTGTCTTGCCGTCCCACTTTTTTATTGGCTTGGCCTCGACCCATTTGGTGAAATTGTCGACTGCGACCAGGAGGTAAGTGAAGCCATACGGGGCCTTCTTGAACGGGCCTACCATGTCCATGCCCCATACGGCAAATGGCCATGTGATGGGGATGGTCTTGAGTGCCGAGCCAGGGAGGTGCGTCACGGTGCGTACCCCACGCGACGCATCGTTGGACGATGTTGGTGGCGTCGGCGTGTGCGGTGAGCCAGTAGAAACCATGCCGCATGGCCTTGGCGACTAGCGACTTGGCGCCGGCGTGATGGCCACAGTCGCCGGCGTAAATGTCCTGGAGGATCTTGCGGCCTTCTTCTGGCTGTACGTAGTGCTGGAACACGCCGGTCACGCTGCGTCTGTGGAGCTCGCCGTTGATGATGACGAAAGATTTGCAGCGACGCACGATCATTCGTGCCTCCATCTCATTGCTTGGTAGGAGCTTGTGTTCCAAGAAGGCGACGTATGGTGCTGTCCAGTCGCTCGGTTCCACAACCATGGCGACTAAGGCCGGTTCTGGTTGCAGTGGGATCCCGACATCGATCTCTTTTGGTGGGCTGACCAACGGTTTGTGGATGATGTCGAGGAAGACGCCTACTAGTGGCGCTTGTCGGGTCGATCCGATGCGGGAGAGGGCGTCTGCCTCCTTGTTTTTGCGCCTGTCGATCCACTCAACAGAGTAGCCATCGAAGTGTCCTCCCAACTGGTCGACAGCTTGGCGGTACGCGATCATTGTTGGGGAGACGGTGTCGCACGTCGCGGCGACTTGGCCGGCGACTAGGTCGGAGTCGCCATAGCATCTTAGGCGGTTGATGTTCATCTCCTTGGCGGCTCTCATGCCATGAAGGAGGGCCTCATATTCTGCCATGTTGTTGGTGCAGGGCTTGAAGTTGAGGTGGAGCACGTAGCGGAGCTTGTCTCCTTTGGGAGAGGTCAGTATGACCCCAGCCCCTACCCCGTCGGCGTTCTTGGAGCCGTCAAAATGGAGTGACCAGTAGTGGAGGTATGGGAGCTTCTCTGGCTGCTGTGCTTCTTCCCAGTCTGCAAGGAAATCAGCCAGGGCTTGTGACTTGATTGCTTTGTGGGGCTCGTATTTGATGTTGTGGACGCCGATTTCGACGGCCCACTTGGCGACTCGCCCGGTCGCCTCGCGATTGCGTATGATGTCTTGCAGGGGCGCAGAGGAGACCACCGTGATTGGGTGCTCCTGGAAGTAGTGTGGGAGTCGCCGATGTTCTCGAAATACCGTGTACACCAGTTTTTGGTATTGCGAGTAGCGCTGTCGTGAGTCCGTTAGGACTTCGCTGATGTAGTAGACGGGGCGCTGTATGGGGCGCTCCTTGCCCTCTTCTGGTCATTCGACAACCATCACGGCGCTGACGACTCGAGTAGAGGCCACGACATAAACGAGCATTGGCTCTTTGTCGAGTGGAGCAGCGGGTAGTGGGGCCGCGAGTAGCACTTCTTTGAGCGCTTTGAGTGCATCGTCAGCCTCCGCGTCCCATTGGAACATGGGGTTCTTGCACATCAGGCTGTAGAGGGGCATTGCCTTCTCCCCTAGTCGAGGGATGAAGCGACTGAGGGCCGCGACTCGCCCTGCCAACTTCTGGACGTCGCGCATGAACTCGGGTTTCCCGAGTCGCCCGATGGTGTCGATCTTGGTAGGGTTGGCTTCGATGCCTCGCTTGGAGACTACATATCCAAGGAGTTGTCCGGTGGGGATGCCGAAGGTGCATTTTCCGGGTTTCAACTTGATGTTGTACCTCTGCAGGTTTGCGAAGGTTTCAGCTAGGTCGGCGAGCAGGTCGTCCTAGCGGGTGGATTTACCACCACGTCGTCGATGTAGACGTGAATGTTGCGGCCAATTTGGCTCGCTAGGCACTCCTGCATGCACCTCTGGTATGTGGCGCCTGCGTTCTTGAGGCCAAACATCATGGCCGTGTAGCAGAAGGCGCTGAATGGCGTAATGAACGCCGTCTTCTCCTCGTCCTCGATCGCCATCTTGATCTGGTTATAACCAGAGTAAGCGTCAAGGAAGCACAGCGACTCCGATCCCGCGGTCAAGTCGATGATCTGATCGATGCGCAGTAGGACGAACTCCTCCTTCGGGCAGGCGCTGTTGAGGTTGGTGTAGTCGATGCACATTCTCCATCTGTTATTCTTTTTTAGAACCAGGACTAGGTTTGCCAGCCACTTGGAGTATTTGATTGGCGGGATGAAGCCTTCGGCTAGCAGACGCTGAACTTCTTCGGCGATTGCTCGACGACGCTCTTCATTGAAGGGCCATAGCGACTGCTTTACTGGTCGCACTTTGGGGTCGGCATTTATTTTGTGCTTAGCGAGTTCCCTCGGGACACCTGGCATGTCAGATGGCTTCCATGCGAAGATGTCGCGGTTCTCACGGAGGAACTCGATGAGCGTGCTTTCCTATGCGGGCCTCATGTGCGCCCCAATGGTGACCGTCTCGCTAGAGTCACCGGGGACGAGATCGACGGTGCGGGTGTGCGTGGTCGCCTCGAACGTGGAGTTCGCGGCGGTTGGCTTCTTCAGGATGGTGGGGTCGTCCTTGTTGATGTTGCCCGCGTATTTCGCGAGCTCCTCCGCGTGGTTGGTCTCCGCGGCGATGATGGCGTCGGTGAGCTTGGCGCCTTTGTCCTCGCATTCCACGGCCATGTTGGGGTCGCCGTGGACGGTGATGATGCCGCTTGGCCCGGGAAGCTTCATCATGTTGTACGCGTAGTGGGGGGTCGCCATGAATTTGGCAAACATCTGGCGTTCCAGCACGTAGTGGTAGGGGCTGCGGAAGTTCACCAGCTCGAATTCGATTCGCTCGGTGCGGTAGTTTGCCGGTGTGCCGAAGGTGACTAGCAGCGTCACTTTTCCGATCGGGTATGCCTTCCGACCGGGGACGATACTGTGGAAGGTTGTCAGGGTCGGCTGGATTGCCGACTCTGGGAGCTGTAGCCTCTTGAACGTGTCTAGGTACATGATGTTTATGGAGCTCCCGCCGTCCATTAATGTCTTGGGTAGCCAGTAGTCGGCCACTTTGGGCCTGACTACCAGGGAGACTCGCCCTGGGTACTCGATTCTGAGGGCGTGGTCCTGGCGACTCCAAGCGATACTCTGCTCGGACCAGTTGAGGAAGCGTGGGATGTCGACCTGAGTCACCGCATTGACGGCGACCGCGCGAGCAAGAACCTTTCTCTCGCGCTTGGTGTCGAGTCCGGTGAAGGTGTGGAGCGAGCCGACGGCAGTGCCAAAGCCGCCGCCGTTCCCGTTGTCCCAAGGTTGGTTGTTGTTGGGGTCCTCCCTTGCTTGTCTCGCCTTCTCAATCTCTTTGAGAGAGTGGCAATCAGCAATGGTGTGGGTGGCGGGTTTTCCCTCCCTGCTATGGTAGATGCAGGGCTGATTGAGCAGGGAGGCGGGGTTGAATTTCGGCCTCGTCGCGTTGTTGGCACGGTAGGATACCCTAGGGAGGTTTATATATGAGGCACCTCGCTAGGGTTTACAAGTTACAACCAAACAAGATAAGGATTCGGAGGTTTTGACCTAATCCGACTGGGCTTCACAGCGCTCCTGGGCCTCCGATGCATGATCTTCGGCTTTCGTTGTAGTCCAGTCGCCACCCTCTAGGCGCACTCACAGGCCTTTCAGCCCAATCGGAACGTCCTGTTGGGCATACCCCCTTTGGCATATCCCCATCAGTACCACCAACACTTGGCTAGTACCTTTCTTGAGATCAACCTCTGCCTGCTTAAGCATCCCATGTAATTCAGTGAGCTTCTTATCCATACCGCACGGCGCACGGCAACTATGGGTCGCGCCGCGGCGCATGGCCGTGTCTGGCGGGGTGTTGGGGTCAAGGCGGAGCGGCACCTGTATTGGGAGGCGGTCTATGGCATCTTGGCGGGCATCGCTGGCGCTCTGGCGAGCTCGCAGAGAGAATGGGCGGCGGTGCTGGAGTGTGGTCCAGGGCCTGGCTGGGCTTGGGGAAGGGGCAGGGAGGTGCGGTAGGGTTAGGTGGAGCTAGTGGTGGTGCGGGAACGGCACGGTGCTATTTGTGGCGTTTTTCCCATGTTTGGCCGGCGGTGACCAAAATGTGGCGGCGCTCCACTGCTGCTGTGGTTAAGGGGTAGGCTGGTGAGGACTTGGTTGGACTTAGGGGGAACAGGGGAACCAAATGAGGGCTTAAAACTCGACAATGCATTGATCTACAAATAGTATAAGTTAGGCAGAGAAATCTTGCCTGCCACCTGTTCAACACAATGGCCGCATGAAAGTTTTATTTGAATTTTGGGCTGATTTTTGGTGGAGTGGTTGATCACATGCTTGATCTTCTAGGTGTTCTTAGGTTTTGAAAATGGAGCTCATTTGAGTGGTTTTTGAATAAGTGGGATCTTCTCATATGAACTACATTCAATTTTCAATTTCCATTTAAAATTAGTGTTTGAAAGTTTTTGGTAGATCACAAAGTGGGCCTTAGTACATCACTACATGTACTAGCAAGGGATGCAAAGATCCACATTTGTTTCTGTTAGGATTTGAGTTCTAGGAATAGTCAAGGTAGGAATGTTGATTAAAATGGCACGAATGACCATTTGGTTATTTTATTCATTTTGATTTTTTTTCTTTGGGATTTGTTTGGGAATGATCTATATGATGTTTATTTCACCTAAGAATCATTTTACAATCAATGGATCACTTAAACATGGCAATTCAGATCAACTCCTAAACTATATGCACACACATATGAATGTTTTAATACTTTTAATTGGAAAAGTTTTTGTTAACTCTAAATTTGATGATTTGGATCTTGATCACTTGGATTAAAGTTTTGGGATGTTACAAATCATTTCTTACATTTCATATGGCCCAAAGTATAGCACAAACATCTATACGTATCTACACTTTCTCTTGCTTGTCAACGCCTCTTAATCAATTACCAAAAAGATATATTGCGTTTACAGAGGTAAAATATTGAAGGCCATATGGATAATCCGTCACACAACTTTGAGGACGACTAGCGGGAGCACGCTCTCCAGGAAGCACGCGTTTTGGTCCACGCACGTTTTCAGCCACTCGGCAGCGCGCGTATTTCCGGCCGCACGGCAGCCCGACACGTGGCTAGCTGCTCATGCAGTATACGCGACCAAAAGGTAGTTCAACGCAGTGCAATAAGACAGTGCACGAACGGTGTAACTCGTGCACTATCAACCGAAAGCAGTGCAACACAGTACAACAAGGCGGTGCATAGACCGTGTAGTGCCAGAACACTGCAAAGTGCACTACGACCTCAGACAGTGCAACACAGTACAAAAAGGCAGTGCATGGACGGTGCACTGCATGGACAGCGCGATGCACCTGCGACACCGTGCGATGCACTACGACCGGAAAGCGATGCAATGATAAGAGACGATACTGCCAGGACATCGCGATGCACTACAACGAAGCGATGCAAGGCGGTACAACGAGGCAAGATAATCGCCAGACACAACGCAGTGCACTACGAACTAAGGCAGTGCAACACGGAACAAGGCAGTGCGTCAGTGGTGCACTGTCAGAACATCACGTAGTGCACTGCGACCTTAGGCAGTGCAGCGCAGTACAACAAGGCAGTGCATGAACGGGATACTAGCAGGACATGTCGTAGTGCACTACGACCTTAGGCAGTGCAACACAGTACAACAAGGCAGTGCACTTCCAGGACACCGTGTCGTGCATTGCAACCAAAGGCACCGTGCACTGGACCAAAAGGGCAGTGCAACCTACCCATCAAAGTCAGTACAAGAAAAAAGTTCGTCGAAACACATCAACAATGGATCTAGTTTAGAAGATCTGGACATGACTAGAAAAACCGTAAAAACGGATATTGATTTGGACTCTCCGTTCGAAAGATATCGTAGTTTTCGTGTTCAAATCTACAAAAAGAAAAGGAAAAAAGAACCCGCGACCCTCTCCGCATCCACCATGTGTCGCATGGGAGAAGGCCGAGATAGCGCGTGAGGCACTCCGCGCCTGCCACGTGCAGGCAGCAGCAGCGATGCGGCGCGACCTCTCAGGAGTGCGCCCTTTTTCTAGCCTTTTCGCACAACTTTCACAAAAGGATAATCAAAAAATAAATGTTGTACTGTTTCATCCTTATCACAAAAACAACATTTACTACTACCATGCCAATTTATTTTGGCTAGATTGTCTTTAGTAAGAAAAACGCAATAGTATAAGAACCACATGAAAATCTTAATTTTTAGAGGCACTTTCATCTTCTAAATATATTTGTGAAGGAAACATGTGTGGTTGTTTATTAGATCCAAATAATAAGATTTAACTGTGAACTCCCCTTAGTTTGTTAACTTCCAAGCAAAAACATCAGGTTGGTTTGACAAGTGCATATCCATGAGGCGCCTAACTAAGTTGAGCCATCTTGTCCATTTAGTACTGGTTAAAGCTTGTCTAAAATTGATGTTCAAAGGCGTGGTAGAGAAAACATTAGCAACAAAAACTTGTTTTCGTTGGACTATATTATAGAGAGAAGGATACTATTGGGATAAAGGTTCATGACCTATCCATGTATATTCCCAAAAACGCGTATTCTCTCTATTCTCAGTTTTAAAGAGACCTCGCTCAAAGAAGTCATCTTTAATTTTCATAAGCCCTTTTCAAAATGGTGAGTCAGAAGGTTTCACCTTAACTTGTGGCAATGATTTAGAGTGTAGGTACTTATTTTTCACCAACACGTGCCATACACAACCTCCAGACATGATTTTGAAAAGCCATTTACTTAAGTATTTATTAAATTCCAACACTTCCACGCCCAAACCGCTTGATCCTTAGGTCGACAAATTATGTTCCATTTGGTAAGCCTATATTTCTTATTATGACCATCACTTTTCCACAAAAATTGGATCTAAAAAAGTCTAGACTTTTTATTACACCTATAGGTATTTCAAATAAATACAACATAAACATGGGGCGGCTGGTTAAAACTGAATTGATCAAAACTAGCCAATCACCATACAATAGGAGCTTACCTATCCAGCTAGACAATTTTTGTTCAAACTGATCTTCTACTAACTTCCACTCCCCATTTTTTAGTTCGCGATAATGAATAGGGATGCCCAAATACTTAGATGGGAAAGAACCCAATTCATAACCAAATAATTTCATATATCTAGCTTCAACCTCCTTGGCGCGACCAAAACAAAAGATTTCATTTTTATGAAAGTTTATTTTAAGACCAGATAGTTGCTCAAATATACTTAAGATTAGTTTCATGTTTAATGCCTTTTGCAAATCATGTTCCATAAAAATAATTGTATCATCTGCATACTGATGGATGGACACTCCCCCATCTACCAAATGAGGTACGATACCATCAACTTGTCCGTCCTCTTTAGCTCTAGCTATCAAAATGGCTAACATGTCGGCAACTATATTAAAAACAATGGGTGAAAGTGGATCTCCATCTACACTATTTTGGGTCAAAACCTTTCATTCAAAGCACTTGTTGCAAAAAAAGGCAAGTATACTTTGTCGTACGCTTTTTCAAAGTCTATTTTAAGTAGCACACCATCAAGTTTTTTCTATGAAGTTCATGAATTGTTTCATGTAAAATCAGAACACCTTCAAGAATATGGCGCCTAGGCATAAAAGAAGTTTGGGTTGGTTGTTCACCTTATGTGCAACCTCTGGGGCAGTATTGCTAGATTTGAATAGCATTTTCTTTTTTAGTGAGCAAAATGATTGTACCAAATTTAAATGGAATAAAGGTTGTTTCCTTTGTTGAAACACAGCAAACATATTCATGAGGTCCCCTTTCAAAATATCCCAAAATTTCAGATAAAATTCTGCTAGGAACCCGTTAGGTCCTGTAGCCTTTTTTACATTTGCATAATGGCTTTGTATGCTTCCTTTTCTACAAAGTCAGCGGTAAGGATATCATTTTCTTCTCTAGAAATCTGTGGGATATACTCTATTTGAGTTTCTATCAATGAGAAATTATTGGTAGCCTGTGCTCCAAATAACTTCTTATAAAACTCAGTAATATAATTCTTAAGGTTTTCTTGACCCAAAATAGTGTCTTCATCTTGTTCAAGAAAACCTATTTACCTATGCTTATATTACTGGTAATAGGTTCAAGAAAATAGTAGTAATAGGTTTGTGACTCTAGAACTGGTTTAGAAACTAAGAAAGACCCTAGGCAAATGAAAATAGTATGTTGCTTCAAAATCTCATATTTTGCATTTTATTTAGTCTCGTATGACTTATCCTCATCCTTTTCTAAGTTTCCAAAACTATAGATGACCACCCTCAATAAATTCGCTATGAAGAGACTCCAAATGACTATTAGGAAGCTATACGGTGCATGCTTAGCTAACTACACGTGTTAGTTTTGTTTTATGAGTGACCTCTTCATATCTTGTGACAAAAATAAATAAAACTATTTTCAAAATGGTAGCTATGTGTCTAATTGTGTGATTGTTTTATTGTTGATATTGATGTGGTATTTGTTTGTGGTGATTAGGAAAATGGGTGGCCTATCCCTTAGATTTTTCATATCTATACTCATCCCTACTAGCCACTTGTAGTCAAGCAAACCCTCAAGAACTAACCCCATAAGATCATTCATTTTAAGGGTGGTAGTACCCTAGTCTATCCTGAATCTAAACCCTTTCTTTCTAGCCTTTTCCAATCTCGAGGACAAGATTCTTTTTAAGGGTGGTAGTTTGTAACATCCCAAAAATTTGTAAATTTTTGAATGCTTATTCTAAATAGCATGACTTGACTATTTGAATGCCCAAAAACTTTTTTTGAAATTTTCATCTTACTTTTAGAACCTAAACCCTATTTCCCTATGCTTCCAAATTAGTCATATAAGGCATTATATGCTAAAATGACATAAAGGTAATTTTGTTTTGATCAAATCTAGTTTCTATAAATCCTAAAGGATGTATTTTGTTTTTAGAAAAATTGGAAATTTGAATTGCCAATTTGGATTTATAAAACTGAAACTATGAGAGAAATGGTAAAAGAAAAAAAAGAAAAAAATAATATTAAAAAATATTTATAGCTAAACCTAGCGGACCAGCCACCTGGGCTAGCCCATTTATTTTCCCCGCCTATGTACCATGCGAGCTATGCACTGCAGCCTAGCAGCAACCCACTAGGCGGCCTAGCACCCGCCCGTGACGGCTTCGGAAACCATCGAAGACGAGTCTATGCTGCAAGGGAGACAGGGGAGGTGATGAGGTGATGCGCAAGGAAGAGAGGAAGACGAGGGTGCCAAAAGGTGGTGATGGGATGCTTCAGCGATGTCGGAATGTACCTAGAGGTGGTGGTGTACGGTGTTGGCTCCAGCGAGCGATTCAGATGGCCTGGCGGTGCAATAGAGAGGAGTATGTGGGGGGGATAGAGATGGGGCTTGGGCATTTAAGGGGAGGGAACACGGAGAGGTGCAGGAGAGTGGGGGCACGAGGGCATAGTGTAGGTGGTCATGGGTAGCTTCGGCAACATGGGGCACTGCTGGCGTTGGAGTAAGGAGAAGGTGGGGGCGAGGCCCACATGCCAGCGGGGGAAGGGAGTGAGCAGGATCCTGAACCGGTACCATCCAATAGAAGCGTGCAATGTGGCCAGCTATTGAAAAACAGAGTCTCCCACCCGATAAATAGATGGTTATTTTGCAGAGAAGCCCCTAGAACATAGAAGCATCATAACTTTTTATATGTAGGGCCAAATGATGCAAATAATATCATTTTAGAATCCTTGTATCATGTAAAATGTTTTCCCTCATTTAGTTTTCAAACTTGGGTATCATAAATTGCAAAATATCATAGGTTTGCCATTAGGGTATTCTAGGCATAACTTTAATTTAAAAAATGATTTTAAAGTGTATCTTTTTGCGAAATGCTTATATAGGATCAGAGGATAAGAGTTTAACTTATGTTTACATTTTTTTCAAATATGATACTAAACCCTTTTAATAACTGTTTTGAACATAATTTTAGTGCGAAGAATGATTTCCAAACAAATATTTTTTTGTATCATGCATGTCTTAACTTTTATAAAACCTTATCATGATTTTCAAATAAATATCAATTGTTTTGTATGAATATCATGCATGTCTTACTTGTGCGTGATGTTTGTGGTGTGAATGGGTGTTCATTGGAATTGTTTGTCTTATAGATTGTGAGGTGCATAAGCCATGTTATTGTAAGAGGTGTGTGAACATCCATCATCAATAAGGCAAGTGGATCTACACCATTGTATAAGTTATGATTACAATGCAAGTTGATCTTTACCATTGGCCATGTTTATGCTTACTATGTGAGCATGGAAGTAAAATTTGTTTATATGATGATACTTTATGAAACCCGAATAGGATACCCATATGGATTTTCAATCTTTCTTGATGTGTGCCCATTGTTTGCTGGGAACAATTGACTATGCCAACTTAGATATGTAGATTGAAAACCCAGGAATAGACTTTCACTTAGTGGGACAGGGAGATTGGATTGACCTAGTGAGACTCTAGAATTGGAAGAAATGGAGGATACATGATTTGGAAGTACGGAGGAGGAGACTTTCTGGATTGTGTGGCATGGAAGGGATACAGCCTGACTTTCTAACATGTTGAGTTGATTCCTGATAATAGGGTGGACTAGGTGGCATGGAAGGGCCACGACCCGACTTTTTGACATGGTGAGATGATTCCTGATAATAGGAGGGGATGGACAAGTAGCATGGTGTAGGGCTGCGGTCAGACTACTGACGTGTTGAGCTTGGCCCTTAAGGAGTAGTGGAGCAAAGGATGATTTGGAAGAAGGCTTTGGATATGGAATGAAGTATGATTTGGAAGAAGATTTGGATTGATCCACTGACCAATAGATTAATAAGAGCTAATGGATTTTTCCTTAGTGGATTATTATATCCCCATTTTAGTGATGCTTGCCAATACATTCAAAATATTGACCCTTCGTGGCTGCAATGTTTCATGTTACAGGTTCCCGTGAATATGGTTGAAGTACGATGTTTGGGTCGCGAGTCTCCACTCAGCATCCTTCACATGTGGCATTTGGATGGAGCTCCCTATGTTTTATTAGTCTTCCTATGTTGAACTTTGTTTATGAGGAGCTAGCGCTTCTACTATGCAACTTGTGTTTATACTATGTTATATTATGGATCATTCGATGCAATAGAATTATAACCATTGTTTTGGGATATTGCTTCCTGAATTGTGTGTGCTGGTGAGTCGATCCAGGGACTAGAACTATATAACATACAGGCTTGGACCCCTACCAGGTCGGGTCGCTTCACCGTCACAATGTTATAACTTGGGAACTAGTCCAAATCCATCATGCAACTTCCTTACATTGCACTATTCCACCTTGTTTCATAACACATAGCCTAATTGAGATAAATTTCATTAGTATATGTCATAAATTTCACATCAATGTAACATATTACAATGAACTATTTTGTCACTTCTACATACATTGCATATTCTTGTTTCTTCCAAAGTACACAAGAATACCATTACTATTGTCCAATGATCATCTTATAAATCACTCTGGTGTATGCCGCTGACACTTAGAGCATATTACTTATCTAGATAGGTGCATATCATGGCATTCATGATTAATCAATTAATCACAAGCTTTCATGTACCATGTGGCAAGAAAATTTCCTGTCAAATATTAACTTGGAGACTCACATAGCTCCTACTCAAATATGCCACCATATTGAACCAATTCAATATTTCATATATGTACTTTAACATAATAATTTTAGCATTTCAATCTATATGTATATACTTAGATGTCTAACATTCTGGTTTTGCCCAAGTCTTTAATCAAAATCTAGTTTTCATGAAATTCTTAATTTGTGTAAAATTAAAGATACATCATTTTCAATCAACATAATAACTTTCACATAAAGCATTGGAAATATGTCTTAATTCTCCCACTTACTTTCTTGTAAACACAATAATCTTCATCATTCTGATAAACTTAAACTCTTTAATAGTTTCATCATGATGAATATTTCAACTCCACTATGCTTATTTCAACCATTGAAATTTTCATATATGTTAGAACCCTTCAGATTTAACAAATTCATTTGGATAGTGTCATGTACACATCCTAGGTAACCATTCTATTAGAATAAAGTTGTTTTCTTTATTCAACTACCATATCTCAATATGTAGTGACTTCTACAATAATCCGTACACACTAAATATACTTGTGGAAGATCAAATCTTGTCACAATCAACTTTTGAAATTTGTCATAAAATACTTTCCAACATGTCGACCATTTCATAGATGTAAACATCCATGTATGTTTGTTTATATATCCATTTATTCTTTAAAAAGCTTCATACCTTCTTGAGGGTCTTACCAAGTTCATAACTTGATTTTGTATATGGATACTATCACGAATTCTTATGGCCTCTAGCCATTTTACGGAGTGAGGGCTCATCATCGCTTCTTTGCACGTAATCGGTATATCATTGTCCAACAATTATATTTTTCCTGAAATCTTGTTATTTGATTCTCACCCGATCCTATGGTTCAATAGGAACATAGATTTCCGGAACTACAACATTTGTAGAAACGGTAGCCATGAACATTGTAGAAGCCAACAGAACACTTTTCGGTGTTACGTTGCTCTGTTCATGTCACTTGTTGAGGATATACTTTCCGGGTATCCTCACTGTGCCTCACTGACCAGGTGGCCCACTTCGGGTTAGGCTTTGCTTCATGGGCGGCCTAGTCAGGAAGAATAGACGGAGTCCATTCCGTCTATGGGAAGGCCTACAAAGACTTACCGACATAGGCATGTAGTGTTACTTGTAGTTCAAGATGTACTCTGTAACTGACTCTTAGTCGTAGCCGGATAGGTCTCTATTGTAAACCCTAGGACGGATATCTATATAAGCCGTCCTAGGGACCAACCTCTAGGTAACCACACAATAGTCTACAATCTCAACTCACATAGGAGAAATCCTTGTAACCCATATCCTGCTCTGCCGTATTATTGGATTGCTAGCAGGGTTAGGATCCGTCCAAAACTGGCGGATTCAAACCTAGGTAAACTTGTGTCTTCACCGTCCTGGAACACCATACGTCTCGCACCCCTCTCTTCCGCACGCCTCGAGGACCCCCTCATGGCGTACTTGTCCTTAGTCCGAAGAAAGTTGGTGCCCAACGTGCGGCAAGTGAGCTTTCGAGCTGCATTCCGAGCGGAATTTGCAAGAATCGGAATCGACAAGATAATCACCGTCGGCCGCATCCTCTACGCCAGCGACATCCCTCTCATCGTTCTCGACGAGACCTGTATTCCGGCTAGAGAGGTTGTGACTGCCTACACCAACATGTCCTTTGGTGAGATCGATGTTTACATCAGTTTCGCTGAACCTGCCCCACCCACCCCAGCGGTGAGGATAGAGGCAGAAGAAGCTTTTGGGTCCACATTGTCCGTGGAGGCGGCAGAGTTCCTGATCCCAAAAAATCCCAATCCCACCTAGCCTGCACATAACATGGATATAGTGGAGAAAGCTGAGCCTAAAGCAGATCTTACGGTAAACGTTGAATCTAGAGTGGATCTCCCTAGCGAGGCCGAATCCTAGATCGATCTTCCCAACAAGGTCGAAATCCAGGAGGATCAAGACAACAATTATGGTTCCGGCTCTGCCAACACCGGAACGGATCAACCTTTCCGGTGGGAATACATTCTACGTCAACAACCTAAAAAGGTAAAATTATATCGACGTCCATACATTTAGCACGAACCACCCTAAAATTAAGCAAAGAAAATAGTTGTCTAGGAAGCTTGAGAACTCATAAAACTTGGTAATCAATCGTAAGTGTATCAAGGTCCACAGTTTTTCTAAAACTAGGGTTGTTGTTGTGGTACTCTGAGCCGTTTTTCTTCGTACTTGCTTATAGAAAAAATCTTTTCACTTCGAAAATTGAAAAAGTTTTATTGTTTCTATAAGTTGGAAACTGTTATTGCCATCATTTTTCACCTTGCCAAGATGCACACATCTACCAAATATGGGAACATTACAATACAATATGGTGTGCATATGGTTGTTACCTTTGTCGTTCCGCTCGAAACCCAACAATGTTCATACACTTTGGGCCATATATTGTGTAACTAATTTTTTGTAATTTATGATGACTCATAGTTATTAATTATTTTTTATTGCAAATAGTAGTACACGCAAGAGAACGCTATGAAGCAGGCTTCATTTTTAGGGTTTTCATTATTTTTGTTCATACCTAGTCAGGATCAAATTGTCAACATGCATTTTCATAGGAAGAACTTTAATCCTACAGAACTCTCGTTGGTTTCTGAAGTATTGAACTCCTTCATACCATAAATACTCAAAGGATGTTTGTATCTTTTTAAGAGCATTCTATCACGTTTACTTGTAGTTCAAATTTGAAAATGATTTTTTTCCTAAATTTTGGAAACTCTCAGTACTGGTAGCATTATTGTTCACCATACCAAGATGCACTCATCTACCAAACATGGAAACATTACTATAAAGTATATTATACATATATAAGGCCATTTAGCTTCTCTTTCAGCATGAAGCCTAATTGATGTGAACTCTCTTGCTAATAATCATTTTTACGACAATTAGTTCAAGTCAGAGGGCATCACGCAATGTTTTTTATTGTTTTCAAATAAAAGTCAACTTTTCTACATGCAAATTCTTAGCAAGAAGTCAACAATTTATTGGTTTCTGATATATTGACAGCCTGGGTGGGTATCTTCAAAAGATACTTTTATAACTTTAAGAGTAATCTAGTACTTACTCATAGTGAAAAAATTATCTAACATTGATAAATCAGCTTAAATTAGTTTAAGAGTGTGAAGTTTGCTAGGAAACCTTGAGAACTTAAAAAACTTCGTAATCGTTAGTGAAACATGTATAAACTTGTCTGGAAACTAGGCTTGTGCATTTCGAGCCATATTCACAGTGCTTTCTCTCAAGAAAATAAATCACGGAAAAATAATTATCTGCTTAAAGTTTATGATAAATCTGGGTACTTTTTGTGTGAGGTGTAATAAATAGACATATATCGTTTGTCCGACACTTTAAAAGAAACTCTTCAATGGACATTTGGTTATATGAATGAAACGTCAAATCTTATGTACAAACAAGTTATGTTCAAAAACAAGTTTATTATGACCAAATAAAGCCTTCACAAATTCAATGTGCAATAGACAAATAATTTGGTACCTTTGTGTAAACATTGACGTTTCATATGAAATAAATCTCTTACATCCTAGCTACATGCATCCAAAAAGTATTGTGGGTGATAAATATCGTTAGTATCCAGTTTTTAGCATCATTCAATATTTGTGTGTGAATGAGAGCAATGACATTCCGGGACCACTTTTCAGTATTGCTACCAATGAGGTTAAATTGGTCATTACAGGACTAACTGGCCAAATTTGTACATATTAGGCCAAAAAGTGTTAAAATGTGCAAAAATGACGTCCACCAAGTGTTTTGTGCAAAAGTGTGATGAAAAGATGGTGGATTGTGCAATTTCCTCTATCTAAAAAATGTATTATACAACCATGGACGGTATACAAAGTATTGTACTGTCATTACTACTAACAAAACAGGTACCAGATGGAAGTTTGAAACCTAATTGGTACACACTATTTTAGTCAATTCAAAGAAATGAACTAGTTTGTCAAAAAGTGATGATATGTGAAATGTAGTTTTTTTTGTAGTACGGTACTACTAAAGTGGATAGAGGGTTACCCACTCCCATTCTCTAACTCCCCCCATCATTCCCTCTCGCTATCACATTCCCACACTCACCTCTCAACTCTCAGTTGTTAACCCAGTCATTGCTTCGATGAAACCAATGCCAAAACCTTTGCTGGGGTCCTCATCAAGCTCTGCTTCAAAGCTGCAGGTGGCTTGTTCGATTTCACCGGCCGTAGCGTGTTTTATGAAGCGTCCTTTGCCTTTTGCGTGTGTGCAGGTTGTGCCCAAGGTGAGGTGTTCGTCACCCTTAGGGTTTTGGTTGGTCGCGCCGAAACCGTTATCGCCCGCCGAGCGGTCGTCCAAGCCTCCGGCGCTGCATGTGTTAGGACCGAATGCTCATGTGGCGACCGACACATACCTTTTTGTCTACAGGTTAGAATCCCATTCCCAATGTGCCAAATTTCATAGTGTACATGGTGAAACCCCTATCGGTGGCTCCCCTTCATCTGCGATTATTTGTGCTTCTTCGGTGTATGTGGCTGGTTCTTCATCAGTGGCGCCCTGTTCATCTCCTTAACCCATCGACCCCTATGTAAGTTTGTGCCCCCCAACTGCAATGAGGTTAGATCTGGATGATTAGGGCTTTAACCCGAATCCTACATGCATCTAGTCAGATTTTACAACGTGTGCTGCAGGTCCTTTGTTGAACTGCTTAGTTATATATCATATTCTTTTAATTGTCTTTTGTGATGTTCTTTATATGTCATATTCTTGATAATTGTCCATTGTGTTGTTGTGCTTAGTTATGGAATATTCTTCATGACGATGATGCAGGGTTCTTTTTTGGTACTTAGATGATGCATTGTGCTATTTAGGAATTTTCCATGATGCGTTGTATTGTTTTGGTATTTTTTATGATGTATTGTGTCATGTCTCCATACTGTGTTGTTTCATCCATTTTGATTTGTGTTCTGCTGTTTAGGATTAAATGATATGCCTTCTATACGTTCAGATTATTTCAATGACCCGTCAGTTCAGGTAATTTTGATTATGCAGACACTGTTTATTAAATTTAATTACATGATACCTTGTGTTGTTTTGGTATTTTTGATGATGCACTGCATACATGTTGTTTTGTCTATCCAGATAATGCATTATGCTGTTTTATCCATTCAGATTATGCATTGTGCTATTTAATCAATCTAATTAAGTGGTATGCCTTCTAGTAGCTGTTCAGATAATTTTGAGAACAAATCGGGTTAGGTGATTCTGATGATGCATTGTGCTTTGTAGGCAATTTAATTTACCCAATACCTTGTGCTGTTTAGATAATTTTGATGGTGCAATGATGCATTGTGATCTTTAGTCAATTTATACAATGCATTGTGGTGTTTTCGTATATCCAAAGGACTGACCCAATGGTAATTTTCATGTATGACGGCCAGGTTGTAATCCCGAAATTAGACTACATTCTTCACCGGACTGCTCTAGCTCCAGGTCGCTATGAATATGCTCTCCCCATCATATCAAGGGAGTTGAAGCTACCGGGCAGGAGAGTGGATCCTTGGCAAGGCCAAGTGCTGCCATGTCGGTCGCCAGTTCTGCCAAACCGAGAAGACGCCCTAGGTCGGTCGGACAGCGCATCGCCCTAGGCACTTCTACATCCAGTTAATCCAACATGACTTGTATATGCTTATCATCCCGACTTACTTCAAGCCTTACGTGAAGGGATGCCCTACCCACAACTAGTGGTGGTTCAAGCATGTGAGGAGTGCGAGTGGGTTGTCCATGCCAACCACAACAAAGACCAGATCGTCCTAGACAAAGAGTGGGCTACCTTTGCTGATTTCCATGAGTTGAAGGAGGGTGACTTCCTTATGTTCAAGGTCACCGTAGACGGGTTCAAGATGAAAATCTACGACCGCATCACCTCATGCCAAAAGGCGTTTGTCTGTTGTGAGCACGCACATCTTGATTAAGCGCCTCTTTGGATCGAAGGATTTTCAAAGGAATTTTGGAGGAATTCGACCCATAGGATTTTTTTCATAAGGAAGCCCTTTGGATGAAAGGAATCATACATCCAAAATTCATATGGATTGCATTTATACACCTCAATCCCAGGGGAATTTCAACATCCATTTTTTTACACTCATTCGCATAGGATTGAGGCAATTTTCCTGCGTGTTTCCTATGTTTCATCAAAATGACTTTAAGCCTACAGATTTCCTCTGTTATCCTGTGTTTTGAAATCTTGTGATCCAAAGAAAGCTATTTCCTCTGTTTTGCAATCCATTGTTTTGTACCCAATACCCAGTCAAATTCCTGTGTTTTTAAATTGTGATATCCAAAGAAGCCCTAAGTTATCTTTAAGTTTGTCGTTCAATATTTTGGTGACTGTTTGTGATGATTATGCGTCAAGCCCTAAGTATATTCAATGTGACTACTACTACTACTACTACTACTATCATGAGCAAGAAAAGCGTGAGTCGTTACTAGATGTGGCTATAAAATGTACGTACTAGACTTTTTTTAATCTATTAGTAGAAATTTACTAGACTGGCCGGAAAAAACCAATCCTTAAGATGGGACCCACTTAGTACAACATAAGACAATTGATTGGACCACTATGTATCTAGCCAAATTTGTCCATAAGCTAGGACCGAGATGCCATCTCACACTAGTACTGCGACAACACCCAGACCTTGATATTTTACTTCCACTATTCACTCTCCTCTCTCTTCCTACCAGTACTACCTCGCTCTTCCTTCGCCAAAACCATTTTCTTCCACTTCTCCTCCCTTGCTTCTTTAATTCTTCATCCACTGATGTCACAAAATAATCTGTCTCGTCGGGAGAACAACAAGATGGTGGTAGTTAGAGCCGTGGAGAAATCCCGCTGGCAAGGTGACCTGCAAGATCGGACTGCGAAAGGAGACCATCCATGGGGCAAGGGCTCGTATTCGCGCATGTATCCAAAGAGCGGCTATCATGGGGACCGAGAGTCCGGGTAGGTTTGTACTTCTGTTGATTCCTGGGCTATCTGCTCCTACTATTGAACCATCTCTATACATCTTCCAGGGAAGGAGGCTCAAGCTTTGAATATCTCTGACGCGTACGATGCCGTCATGCCTGCTCTCGGTCGAAGAAGAGATGTACCGTAGTCACTATACATGTATTGGCATTTTATTTTCTTCTCTGCATGAACTCCATGCTCTCTTACTGATGATGCATTTTCCATGCAGGAAGTCAGGGCGAGAATCTCGGCCAAAGTAGATGAAATCAATAGTCATAACATCAACATTCTGCAGAAAAACTTTGAGCTCAACCTAGAGTGTGATCGCCTCCGAGCCGATTTGGCTTTTCAAATGAAGCTCGCATGATCTTACGAGCGTGACTAATCGACGCTTCTTGCTAAGTGTGAAAACTTGAAGAAGGAAGTCACAGAGGTCGTCCAGGTGACGCCTGGTAAGTAGGAAGAGAGAAGCAACCTTATGTTGGTCGTCGAGGTCACGACCATTGCGGAGGTCGTCGAGGTCGTGCCTCCGCAGGGCGGCCACAATGTTGAAATCTCCGAATCTGAGATAGGGAAAGATTTTGCATTGGAGTAGGAACTAGGAAGGGAGAAGACTTCTCGTGGCCCTCTTTTTTTTGGGTGCATGGATCTTTCTTCTCATCAGGCTTCGTATAATTATATTGCACACTTAACAATCGAATGTGCTCTGTGGAGCTTTTGTAACGATATACTTGTTGTATAGTAGTCACTATTTAGTGTACATATACATTGAAATTTAGTTAAATGTGTGACATCCTTTTTAATTAGGTTGGAGGGAATTTTCAGAAAAATTAGGATGAAGGGAGAGTATGTGCAATAAATAAAAATAATTAAATCGTCAATGAGTGATCTTTCAATTTGTTCATACTTTCTACTTTATCATATGTGTAGGGATCGAGTGTGTAGTAATATTATAAACTGTTCTGCCTCCCCTATATGTGGCCCCTATGTCGATGAGTGTAACACTCACGAATCGGCTCTATACAAGTTTTAGCGATTTCCGCCAAACCCGCATAGAAACGAATCAAAGATGGCCACCGAGCACTTGCGTGCGGGTGGAAAACAAAGTCATATCATTACACAATAGTCCACGATGGAACCCACACAACATATATATACAACAACGACTCCATGAGTCAAAAATACAAAAATACAGTACAAAGATCCAAATCACCTTAGAAATGATACAACATCCGAATACGGATAAGAAGCAAATTAGACTAAGAGCCCTGAAAAATAACCAATGGTGTCCATAACCCTGCCTATGCCAAGCCGGAAGGGTAACCCTGCTAACGACATTGAACGTATACCTGTTAAACAAAAAGGATGCCGACAAAGGGCAAAGGAAAAAGGGAGTGGTCAGTACTGAGGCCAGTACACGTCGAGTCTAGAATTCGGCGGCTCTCACCTATATAGGTATGGTCGACTGAAGCGGCAGTGAAGCATGCACTATATAACCTATAGATACTCGATCCAACTGTTGACTATCAGAGAGAGGTAAGAAACACCTATGCAGATCCAACCTGATACTAACACCAAACATACCCATCCTGGTATTTCCTCCTCGAGACCAAACGAGAAAATCATTCCGAGGAAACTCACACGGTTGACAGTTTTATTTATTCTTTCCATGGTATTCAACTTACTAGTTATATCAGATACAAGTCAAATTATAATAGTAAACTTTAGTTATAGTTGTCTATGATCGAGAAATTGTTCTCCAAGTCGTCCATAACCGCGGACACAGCTTTTCGAAAAAATTTAACCCTGCAAGGGTGCACCAAAGTTTCCACACGCACTTTGACCCTTTTTGCCAGATCAATTAACATACTTCCATCGGTATGTCGACGGAGCCTCGGACACGACGCTTTTCTAGACCCAAAGAAAAAGAGCTACTCGTATGAGGTATAGCTAATCCTCCTTGTACGGACCCTGAGGTTACGTGTACTTGTCATGCGAGCAGAGACCAAAGACAATATATTCCCATGACAGAGTGTCACGATCCTACGCAACAGTAATAAACGATCATCGAGCAACAGGTAATAAACATTCATATATGACATAGGTACAATAGGTAACGTATAAAGCCCAAACTAGTTTTGTCCCCCCCCCCCCCCCCCAGTACAGTACTTTGAAATCAGGTAATAAGCTGATAGGGGCGCCCAAACACCCCACATGTGGTTAGCAAGCTCAATCTCGGAACATGTGTCAAGAACTCGAGTCCTAGGTGGACACAAGTGGACGGTTAAAAACCAAATATTGACTATCACCTACCGGTGTCTCTGCATTATATCTATTTCCAGCATTTTAATTGACAAGTTATAATGAAAGTTGTGATCATCTCCACCATTAAGCAGCTGCCAACCACCCAACAACGGTGGAACTCGACGACTCGAACCAACACCGAAGCAAACAACTAAGACTCGCAAGGCCAACTGTCTACCAAAAAACAACAATAGGAGGTGTCGAAGGCAATATAGAGACTGCAAGAGATATAAATGGTATGGAAACTAAAGCAACGCAAAACGGATAGCAATAGACCAACATGAGAAAGTAAATACTATAAATGCAAAATAGGTAGAAAGGGGGAGAATGGTCGCCTGGAAAACACTGTTGAAAATATATCCTAAGAACTTGTCGAAGTTTCATAACATCTCATCGTCCTATCCGGAAAGAAGCAAAACGCTAAAAGAAACAAGCGATGCATCAATTACAACTAATGCGGAAGAATCGGCATGATCATGATATGATGCATGACATGACAAGGTGCCATGCAACTAGGCAACATTAAGCGAAAGTGGAATCAAGACAATTAAGGTATGATTCAAGTTATTTTTCTAACCAATCGCATTAATGTTGATTAGCATGGCAGACATAGTATATATATGGGCTACTCAAATTTAAATAGAATAGGGTTACTATTTATAATATAACCACATAAACTATTTGCTATTTAATAGGTGAAAATGCAAACTACCACGGGATAATATGATGCATGATGCAAACATGACTGAGAATGGCATATTAATGTTCTATGCATTTTCTTATAGAAATTCATATAACTTATTTTAGTAGGGTTCAAAATTAAATTAGACAAAATTTGCAAAAGGAAATTAAAAAGGATAGGTGCAGATGCTAGAGTTTGGTGTCTGCATCGTAGGAGTGTAAGTTCATGACTGTAGCCACTGGGCTGTACGTTTGTTTGTTTCCAAAGGTAGAGTTCTTAGAAATTGAACCATCGGATCAGTAGATTGCAGGGATGGCAAAAGTAGAACAATTAAAAGGACAATTTATTTCTGCCAGAGGAGATTTGAACCTAGATCGTTGCTGTAGAGAGAGCAAGTTTGGTAATCAATCACACGCTGGAGGTAAACACACACGCAGGATTTGACCAGATCAAACTGTGATATTCAACTGGGCAAAAATGTTAAGGTGGAGAAACTACAGAAGTGCATTGAACTCCTGAGAAATCTGATGTTGACGGATCAGGGCAAAGAAGCGTTCCTGCTAGTGGAGCTGGTCACTACTCGTATTATCATTCGTGAATAGGATGTTGTTTTTAGTCTTGCTGTTTGTTTCTCCTATTTATAATTTCTGGACTTTTAGCTAGTGTCAAAGTTTAGGGTTTAGTGTCACATAAAGTTCAGGTTCTTGTTTCTCCTATTTATAATTTCTGGACTTTTAGCTAGTGTCAAAGTTCAGGGTTTAGTGTCACATAAAGTTCAGGTTCAGTTCCTCTGTTTTAAGCTGAACCAAGTCGTGTAAGCCAGAGGCGTGCTCTGTCCACGCTGCGGTGTTTTAGCCTTTTATGTGCTGTTAGTTTTGGCCACGATCTGGTCGTGTGGGATGGCGCGTGATAGGAGGATCGTGGGCAAGCAATTCGGACAGTCTGTTAGTGATTGATCCGTTCTGAATAAAAGGATAGACCCAGAAAAGACGCAGTTAAGGCGTCGCAAAATCTCTCTCGCGTTCTTCTCTGTTACGGCTGTTGCCGGTGTTCATTGTCTCCACTGAATCGCGTTGTGTTTCCACAGAAATAGCTACAGAGTGTTGGTCTGAATGTGTCACTTGGTATCAGAGCTTTAGGGTTCTAGGTGGCGATCTGTGGTGGCGGTGTTGTTGGTGGCGGTGAACGAAGATGGGCGACAAGCATCCTGCGAAGGGTGGCAAGAAGCTGGGCACTGATGCCGCAGCCAGTGAGGGCGCCATTGTGGCACACTCGTCGTCATCAAGGGGAGGCGTGACAATCCAGTACCCGCATCTCACTGACTCGAACTACGGTCCGTGGGCTATCAAGATGAAGATCATCCTCCGCTCTCTCCGATGCTGGAGCGCAATCAAAGGAAAGGGTGACTACGATTCGGGGAAGGACGAGGATGCACTCGGCCCTGTCCTAGTCCGTCCCGGACTCCATTGTGATGACGCTCGCGGAGTATGACATCGCGGCAGAGGCTTGGGAAGCGATCCGGCGCATGAGCGTGTGTGAGGATCATGTGAAGAAGGCCCATGTCAAGCAGTTGAAGAGGCAGTTGGATCGGCTAGAGATGGATGACGGAGACACCATCACTGCTTTCTCCCAGAAGCTGACCAACCTCGTTGCCAAGATCCGCTCGCTAGGAGAAAAGATTACTGATGAGGCAGTAATTGATTGGCTCTTCAGTGCGGTGCCTAGCAGGTTCGCTGATGTGGTGAACACAATTGAGAAGTGGGGCGACCTAACCACTATGTCGGTCACTGAGGCCATCGGCCGACTTGCCTCGCATGAGGAGAACCAGCACGGGCGCTGCCGCAGTGGTGGTGGCAAGGATGAGCAGCTCATGCTCATCACGAAGGCGTTGGAATAGCTCATGAAGGGGAAGAAGGGTGGAGATGGTGCTAGAAGTTCAAGCAGCTCCGCCGGGAAGAAAAACAATGACCGTGGTGACCGCAGCAAGTCTAGCAAGGACAAGGGCAAGCAAAAGAAAGGTAAATTCGATATCTCCAAAGTTCGGTGTTATAACTGCAATGAGAAGGGACACTTTCAGTCAGTTTGCCCAGAGCCAAAACGCGCGAAGGCAAACCTCGCGGAGAAAGAAGAAGACGATGCTCCGGCGCTACTGTTGTCCCTGACATGTGAGCTTGCTGAAAGTGAGACCAAGCCGACTGAATATGTCATGCTACATGAGGAGAAAGTGGTGCCAAAGCTGACAGGAACCTAGAACATGTCGTGGTATCTCGATACGGGAGCCAACAATCATATGACTGGTGACCAGAGCAGGTTCTCCGAGCTTGACACTTCTGTGAAGGGTATAGTGAAATTCGGTGATGGTTCAACCGCGAACATTTGCGGCCGAGGTTCCATTCTGTTCGAGTCTCAGATAGGAGAGCATAGGATGCTAACTGAGATGTATCTCATCCCTAGATTGAAGAGTAACATTATCAGTGTTGGACAACTGGATGAAATCGGATGTAGCACAAAAATTAAGCATGGAGTGATGACCATCCTTGATAGCCAAGACCGGCTGCTGGACAGAGTGAACAGGTCGCGGAATCGACTGTATATTCTGAATGTCAACTTGGCACATCCTGAGTGTCTCCTGTCAAAGAGCAAAGATCTAGCCTGGCTCTGGCATGCCAGGTACGGCCACATCAATTTCCATGCATTAAAGGAGCTCACATCAAAGGGATTGGTGCGTGGTTTGCCTGCTATGGATCAACCAGACAGAATTTGTGATGGCTGTATGCTCGGAAAGCAACGTCGAACACCTTTTCCTGCAGCAACAAAGTTCAGAGCTGAAGATCCAATGGAATTAGTACATGGAGACTTGTGTGGGCCAATTTCACCACCAACATTTGCAGGAAAACAATACTTTCTTTTATTGGTTGATGATCACTCTCGATTCATGTGGGTGGAGCTGATCCAGAACAAGCAGGAGGCCTTTGCTGCTATGAAGAAAGTGAAGGTAGCAGTAGAACTGAGAAGCAAGGTGAAACTCAGAGCTCTTAGGACAGATAGAGGTGGTGAGTTTAATTCAAAGGAATTTGAATAGTATTGTGATGAGCTCAGTATCACTCATTACCTCACTGCGCCATACTCACCACAACAAAACGGTGTGGTCGAGCGGAGAAATCATACTGTAGTCAATATGGCAAGAAGTATGATGAAGAGCAAGGATTTGCTTGGAGCCTTTTGGGGAGAGGCAGTTACCATTGCAGTGTATCTCCTAAACCGAGCTCCCACCAAGAGTTTGGTCGAAAAGACATCGTACGAAGCAATGTATGGTAAAAAGCCCAGTGTTGATCATTTGAGGACATTTGGTTGCATTGGGTATGTGAAGAAAATAGGTGGTCATCTCCCAAAACTCGCAGAGCGTAGTGTGGCCATGATATTCATAGGATATGAGGCCAAGTCCAAAGCGTACCATATGTATGATCCACGGACCAGAAAACTGCATGTATCACGTGATGTGGTGTTTGCAGAGGATGAAAAATGGGAGTGGGATTCAGTTGTAGCAGGGAAAGCAGTTGAGCCACTAGGTACTTTCACTATTCAGTATACTAGATGGACCTAGCGCGCTCTGCCGCGCCGTCCTCTGCTAATAGAGTTTAGCTATAACAGGGGTGGTTGTTTGCTTTTTGTTTCCGTTGGCTGTGGCCTGGGGTTTCATCGGCGTATCGTGGAGGCCAGCATAGGTATGGAGCAAGACATGCCCTGGCCAACGGAACAATGAAGACATGCAAAAGGGAGCGACATCAGCATGCTTCTGACCGCACCGGCCTCGCACATGTTGCCTACCGTTCATCCAATGAAGCAATAAGCAGCCGGCCCTACAGCAGAAGCAACACCGGAAAAAAAAGCAATAAGCAGGCCCTAGACACACCCGCAGAAGCAACACCGGAAAAATTTGGAGCGCCCCCAAGCAATCGTCACCGAGATGAACAGAAAGAATTCAACCCCAAATATCGCCGGCCCCTACATCCCAAACACACACACAAGCGCTGACAAAATGACACCACCAAACAAAACGCCACAACAACCAATAAAAGTTGCACACGAAGTACATCCCAACAACCCAAGATTCACAAATCTTAAGGCACAACACATACACGAACCCGTCCCAACTCCCGGCCGGCAGTAGCCGAAGCGACGACCAACACATATCCACACCACATACACACAGCGAATGCGCTGCGCAACGTGCCACCAGAGTCGTCTACCACAATAGCATGAAAGAAAAACACAAGACAAAGGGTAGAGGAAACAAACCAAAGCGGGGAGCATACAACACCAGTGCGCTGCCACCCCAGACCCCCACCCCCTCCCTCCCTCTCACATCGACAAAGCTTAGGAGGCGAGAAAGGAGGAGATCACCACAACACGGAAGGAAATCACTACCATGGCGAGAAGAACCGGAAAAATATGGACGCGACAATCAAAGAAGCTGCAAACAGACCCCTCGACCGTCCCATGCAGCATAACATGCCTTTTAGCACAATGTCCGGGTCTGATAAGGAAGAAGATGTATACATGAATATGCAAGAATGATGTATCCTTTGTAAGACTCGAATTCTAATAAAGTAATAAAGAGGTCGCATGCATCAGTCGATGCAGAGACCGGGGAGATGTCTTCATTTCGGGGGAAAAATGAATATGCAAGAATAAAGAAAATACTAATGAAAACGTCGTTTGGGTATGAACTGATATGCTAGTAACTAGCACCAAAATCATGAGGATAAGGATATTCAATTTCGAAGTAACATGCCTTTAGCACACAACTCCGGGTCTGATGAGGAAGAAAAGGTCCATCATATACATGTATTTGCAAGAAGAAATAAAAAATAATACAAATGACGTCTGGGTATGAATTGAGGATAAGGATATTCGGTTTTTTACGACAGAAGAATAACATGACTAAATTACATATGAGTATACAAAAAATGTTTCATATAGCAAAATTGCCAAGCACAACATTCTATGATAAATTATTCGGTAGCCATAGACCTCTCTTACCATATTGTCATGATTTCTATCAAAGTATTCTTATGCATCATTTCTTCTGGGAACAAAATAACCTTGATTGAAAACCCTGAAATCTTCAATATGAATACAAACATGGGAGCACAGAAATCTCTAACCCTTCATAGAAAAAAAAAACTAAGCATGCGTTCATGAAACGAGTGAAAATTTTACAAAAAATTAGATTCCTATAGTACTTCACACCTATTCTACATAATCTTTCTGCTACAGTCTATTTATTCAATTCACTGTATTATCAGATATTTAAATTCCTTAAACAACATTGAACACACGCTCTAGGACTTTGCATTTGCTAGACAAAACCTTATAGTCAAGAGAACCCATCGGCAGGAAAATGGTACCATAACTTATTGTGAAGGAGGGTGATGGCATAAGTTTAGAAAAAAACCAAGGCAGAATGAACTATTTGGCCATATCTGAAACATATAAGCGATTGCTGTCAGTAGTAACATTCATCGCAACATTTGAGCGAATCTTCAAAAAAATGCTTATATCATCAAGAAACCTTCGAGTATATCATTGTATCAGCGGCCTCTTTTTGTTCTGCCTTTTCCAATTCTAGGAGAGAGGATGCAATCACTTCTTTCAAACATAAACGTAACTTAGAACAACAACAACTTGGCAAATACCCAACAGTCGTAAAATAGAACACAAATTTTCAAGGATAAATTAACAATGTGACCACTGAAAAATAACCAAAGAGTCAGTCAAATAGGAAAAGTCAGTCGATCCCATGACATAGTTGTGTTCGTTTCATGAAAAAATAAGCTGAAGCAAGACATTGCAATGATCTATTATTTGCACCTGTGAATAGATGGGCCCACGATCTATTATTTGCACCTGTGAATAGATGGGCCCACCTATTTCTTTTTCAATGAATTTGAGCTAGAAACTATTTTTTTGAAAGTTATCACTCACTTGGGTTCATGGGAAACCTTAAATCCAAGAAACCTTAAATCCAAGTAGCATGCACAAAGCAAAGTCTGGGAGGAAGAAAAATTCCTGAAAATTTGTATTATGTTGAAAGCGTCTTTTTTAGCAAAAACTGGATCAATTCTGGTGATGTCTGTTTTAGAGGCATGAATAGCCTACAATACTTGGCTCTCTATTTTTCCTGAAAATTTATTGTGCCTATCATACTTGGCGAGCAAAGATAAAAAAATTAAGTCGAACCCTGTTTCAACCAAAACTGAATAAAAATTGGAGTTGTCTATTTTAGGGCATTATTAGACCATATTTGGCTTGTGTATTTCCCGAATAGAAGATTAGCAAACAAAAGTAGGCAATGCAGTCCTAGAAAATATGCATCCGTGTTTTCAGTAGTTTGAGGAGGTGCCAAAAGTTCTAGTCTGACAATTTCCATATTAGTAGGCTATAAAGGATGCTGCACAAGTCAAGTCTCTAGTTAGATTTTCACTCTCATAGTATCATACAGTATATATTCATAGTCTTGTGTTTTGCAGCTATTGTTATATAATAAACTATTCACATACCAGACACTATAGGCTTATATCCATTGACACCAAATCATGATTTTTCACAACCGTACACTAACCTGATGAAAGAAGCTATGGCACAGTGAAGGAGGCAGCAGGAAGCCGTGGATGAGGAAGGAGAATATGTGTCGTCGCTGCTACCATTTCATAACTCTCTGAAGTCTGAACTATTGACTAATCCTCCACTGAATGAGCCTGCATGTTTGCTTCTTTCTTTTCTGCTTCATAACAGAGCATCTCTCTGCCTCTCGTTCTGAATTCTGCTAGAAGCTCACAGGCTAAAGGCGATAAAAAAAAGCAAGGTCAGGATAGCAATTTTGGTTGACCCATCAGTGAGTAATTTAGGGCTCACATCACCAAGTATCATTTTCTGAAATCATCTAGTTGAAACATGAGAAGAGTGAAATTGTGCAACTGGATACACCGAGCTGTGTATTTAATTTCCTCATAGCTGGACTTACAAAGTTACAATTAAACTCAGAAACAAAACAACCAAAGAAGTGAATTTACACAGGCTAAATAACACGTGTGTTCCAATTTGCAAGATTCAATTGCTTAAGTTCACCATTGGGTCCTTGTAAAAGCAAAACACATTTTCTTGATGCTGTTTTTTCCATCCTGAACAGATCTATCCCTGCATATCTTGACATAGGCAGGTCTAGAACAAGAATCAACAGAGTTAGATGAAGGAAGTTTGACGTGCGCCCGTCTGCCAGATTGCACAGCTTCCCAATTTCTATTTAGAATACGGCAATCACTCAAGAAACCAACTCAATTAACCCAGTGGTTCAATTAGAAACCACCTAGAGGAGTAGCAAAACAGGAGTGTCATCCGCGTGAATACAGGATCTAGAAGCCGCATTCTCTCATGAACCCAACGCTGAAAAATACTCCAGGCAGAAATCATACTACAACATACCAAAGAGAGGGGCGGGAACACAAACCTGAGACGAAAACCAGTGTCGCCGACGTCGCGGCGCAAGAGCACCACCAAACTCCAAGATCAGCGGCGCACACCGACCATCCTAACTGAGAAACAACTGAGAAGAGGAGGACGATAGCGGTGGTCAAAGTGGATCTAGGGGTCTAAGGGAGCACAAGCGGTGAGGCGCCGCTAGATAGGCCAAGCCAAGGCCCAACACGCGGAGCAACCGCACGATACCGATTCCACGCACAATGAAGCTGCTA
The DNA here is from genome assembly GCA_023614405.1 of Avena insularis. Taxonomy (NCBI): domain Eukaryota; kingdom Viridiplantae; phylum Streptophyta; class Magnoliopsida; order Poales; family Poaceae; genus Avena; species Avena insularis. The sequence goes on from CM042692.1 coordinate 230,596,166, forward strand.
CATCCAGCGAAATAGCCATAGAACAACCACAAGCGGCCAATCCCGTAGGCAGCCAAGCGGTATATCACACCGCCAAATGGGCCCCAGGCAGTGGGAAGCGGCCGGATCAACCACATATCTTTAAAAACGGGGAGCTTAGAGCTCCTTAGGGATGCCAGCCGATTCTGAAGTTAAAAGATAGTCTGAACCTGAATCTGTTGAGCCACAAACACCAGCTTCTGGAGGTGGAAAATACAGCACCACTGTGAACACACCTGCAACGTTGAGCACACCAGAGTCGTCAATGTGCACTCCTACTGCAGCATCCCCCAACTTTGTGTCCCCTCCAACAGGAGCATCTCTGCCAACGCCAACCGAGGGACAGAGGAGATATCGACTTCTCGATGATGCGTACGAAGATGTTGTCGAAGTCAAAGCAAGTTCAGAGCTCTGTTTTTTGGTGCAGAGGAGCCAGCTGATCACAGGGAAGCCATCAAAGAGAACAAGTGGCGATGTGCTATGGAGGAGGAACTTGAGTCAATCAGAAGCAACAAGACTTGGCAGCTTAACACACTACCACCTAGACAAAAGCCCATAGGTCTCAAATGGGTTTATAAATTGAAGGACTCAGCTGGAAAAATTGTGAAGTACAAAGCTCGCTTAGTGGCAAAAGTATACGTGCAACGTCCAGGGATTTGATTTTGAGGAAGTCTTTGCGCCAGTAGCAAGGCTTGAGACTGTGCATCTACTGATTGCACTAGCAGCACGAGAGAAATGGGAGCTACATCATATGGATGTTAAGTTTGCATTCTTGAACGGGGATCTCTCCGAGGAGTTGTATGTGTCACAACCTCCTGGATATGAAGAGAAAGGTGAGGAGGAAAAGGTACTGAAGTTGAGCAAGGCTCTATATGGCTTGCGTCAAGCGCCCCATGCCTGGAATGCCAAATTGGATCAGACACTGGCAATTGAATTTGAAAAATGCCCATTAGAGCATGCTGTTTGCAAGAAGTGTAGTTGCAGTAATAGCTCAACTTTGCTGATCGGAGTTTATGTGGACGATCTGATTATCACGGGAGGAAGCAGCAATGAGATAGCTGCGGTCAAAGAACAGATGAAAGAAAAATTCTGTATGAGTGATTTGGGTATGCTGAGTTACTATCTTGGCATAGAAGTAAATCAGACTCAAACAGCAATCACAATTAACCAGTCAGCTTATGCATCTCGGATCCTTAAAAAGTGTGGAATGGCAAACTGTAATCCCACTAAGGTGCCCATGGAACCAAGACAGAAACTGAGCAAGCTGAGTGAGAATTCCCCCGTGGATGCAACACTGTATCGCAACATCGTAGGTATCTTACGCTATCTAGTCCACACCCGTCCTGACATAGCATTTTCTGATGGGATTGTTAGCAGATTCATGGAGTCACCTAAAACTGATCACATGGGAGCTGTCAAACAGATACTAAGGTATTTTAAAGGCACTCTGAACCATGGATGTGTTTACAAGAGCAGTGAACTCGGTGCACAGCTGCATGGTTTCAGTGATAGTGATTTGGCCGGGGATGTCAATGATCGGAAGACTACTACTGGTGTCATCTTCTATCTTGGTGGTAGCCCTGTGAGCTGGTTGTCGCAGAAGCAAAAGGTAGTTGCTCTATCCTCATGCGAGGCAGAGTACATCACTACTAGTGCTGCGGCATGCCAGGGAGTTTGGCTTGGAAGGCTGTTGTCGAATATTCAGAAGAAAGAGGTGAGCAAGGTAATCCTCAAAGTTGACAACTAGTCAGCAATTTCCCTATGCAAAAATTCAGTTCACCATGATAGAAGCAAACACATAGATATTCGTTTTCACTATATTCGAGAATGTGTTGAAAACGGCTCAATTGTTGTTGAGCATGTGGGCACTGAAAATCAACTAGCAGATATTCTGACCAAGGCTCTCAGTAAGAACAAGTTCATTGAGATGAGAGACCATATTGGTGTTTAGATAGTGAAGTAATCACATCAAGCCTATGGAGGTGAATATTGTTTTTAGTCTTGCTGTTTGTTTCTCCTATTTGTAATTTCTGGACTTTTAGCTAGTGTCAAAGTTCAGGGTTTAGTGTCACATAAAGTTCAGGTTCAGTTCCTCTGTTTCGAGCTGAACCAAGTCGTGTAAGCCAGAGGCGTGCTCTGTCCATGTTGCGGTGTTTTAGCCTTTTATGTGCTGTTAGTTTTGGCCACGATTTGGTCATGTGGGATGGCGCGTGATAGGAGGATCGTGGACAAGCAACTCGGACAGTCTGTTAGCGATTGATCCGTTCTGAATAAAAGGATAGACCCAGAAAAGACGCAGTTAAGGCGTCGCAAAATCTCTCTCGCATTCGTCTCTATTACGGCTGTTGCCGGTGTTCATTGTCTCCACTGAATCGCGTTGTGTTTCCATAGAAATAGCTACAGAGTGTTGGTCTGAATCTGTCATAGGATGCAAGGAATTTTAACTAGATTGGTTCGTTCATAGCTAAGCAGACAAGTTGTCAAGTGAATCATATGCCAACTAGCAAAACTAGCTAGCTAATGACCGGGGCGGATGCACGCATACACATGCAGGCGGCTGTCTTGGGAATCGATCTGAAGAAGGAATAGTGTCAGCAGCTGGGCTGGCCCTGACCGATCGGTTGGTGATAGCAGGGGCACTCCGCCAGTTAAGAACTCATATCTGGGGAGGTTTCTGAGACTGCCGAAATGCAGCTACGTGTCTGACGAAAACCGAGGAAACGCCGACAGTTCAGAACACGCGGCGTCCGGCAGACGCGCACGGTGGACAGCGGCGTCAGGGATGCGCTGCCGGCGGCGGAACTTGAGTTTGGAGTGGACCATGATGTGCGCCAGGACGTGGGGAAGCTCGAGGACGCCACGGACATGGCTGGAGGAGAGCAGGGCATCCGGGACGGCATCGACATGGTGGTGCACCGAGAGTGTGCGACAGAACAGCGCCGGTGCTAGGGTACATAGTAATGCCAGGGAGAAACGGGGATAGACGGAGGCGCTCAGCCTCGTGCTCCTACAGGAGCGGAGTTTGCTGGAGTTGACGAGCAAGTTGACGGGGCAGCGGGGACGCCGACGGTGTACCGTGCGTTCGGCGATGAGGCTGGCGTTGGCGCTGGACCGCTCCTTCTTGCTCTAGGTACAGCACGACGGAGGTGGTCGACAAGCAGCTGCTCCCGCAGGAGCTGGGCTAACGGTGCATGGCTCACCAGCACGACTGGAAACCCGGGGCGGCGACAATGACACGACCTCGATTTGGTTCTGACTTGGAGAGGGGGAAAGAGATAGGAAGGAAGCAGTGGTTGGAGAGGGTGGATTAGCCTCGTATGCTTTTGCCTCGTTACTTTTGAAGGACAGCCACACGAGGCTGGCAGGCGTTACGAGCGGAGCGTGCTCGCCGCCAGAGCATGTGCTCTCTGCAGGCTGGGTTGCAATATTGGTACAATTGATTCAGACCTCGTTGAGTTAAATAAGAAGAGGGGCCGGGTGAGCTCCATGTTCAAGCAAAGAAAGAAAAAGGCAAGGTTCGATTGAGTTAGTTCAGAGAAAAATAAAAGGAGATAGCCAGGTGCCAAATGTTGAGTTGTTTTGACACCGTTTCAAAAGGAGACAAAAGGCAGGCTAGATTTAGGATTTTTTTTATTCAAAACTATTTTCAAGTAAAGAATTTTAAAGGATGAGTTGGAATAGCCATTGTTGTAAAGAATTAGAAAAAGGTAAAGAGTATTCATATAGTCCAAAGTAGACTAGATATGGCTAATTTTGGGCTAAAATTTTTAGGTAGGTTTTTGTCTATTTTATTTTAGCAAAAATTAATAGAACCTTTCTTAAAAGAGAGGGATGGATAGAAGAGGAACAAGAAGGCATGGTGACGACGTGTGGCCACAAGAGAAAACAATAGGCAATTACCATATGTATTGGAATAGAGAGAGTGACATGATCACATGAAATTAAGATAGAGAGATTGATTATGTGAGCAAGGTCAAGCAAAAGAAGAGAGCAAGATAGAAGACCACATAGACATCATATGGTAACATTAGATTAGAGGTAGAAGATCAAATGGCACAAATAGAACTCTCAAGAACTAAAAAGAGTGATGATGCCCCATAGATCAATTTGGGCATCTTAGAACATTAGTAGAATTAGGGTTTTACAATTGAACAAAAGCACTTTGTAACTAATGGATCCGTAGCAAGTGGATCCCAAATTATAGAAAAAAGGGGGAAGGTAAAAGAGGGAGAGAGGTGATAGCAAAAACACACAAGCAAGATACAGACAAGGTGCAAATGTAATGCAACAACAAAAACAAAATTTTAAATATTATCCGTGCAATGTGGCATGATGACCATGATGATGCTTTATGATGTCATGATGATGCAGAAAATAAAACAACAAGCAATTTTCTAGTAGTGGTTTTTCCGGGGTGCTACAATGAGTGAGTTATTGGATGCTTTTTTTGCTCTTCCCTATTAAAATATTGTGATTGTGATATAGGGGAGATAATATAGGGTTGCTGCTGGAGATAAGCAAAATTTAGGGGAAGAATCATTATAGGCTAGTCATAGTGCAAATAACTTCATGAGTAACTAAGGGTCCAACTCAGTAAAATTGCTTATGTGGCAGTGAGTTAATCATACATACTAAGGTGAAATGAGTCTATTGCCTAATAAATAAACTACTCCTCTATTAACATATACTAATAACTTATGCATGTTATAGTCTATGTTACTCTCCACTATGACCAGCCTTTAGGGGAGGATCATACATATACACGCATAAGGGAGAAAATGTAGGCATGCTGCTGGACTTTCTCTTAACTTACAAGTTTTGTCCAACCTTGTTCTCTTCTCTGGTTCCTTTTCATTTCTTTATTGCACTAGACATTATGTATAGTAGTACTAGACTCACCTCATCGGAATCTTTTTCTTACTCAACTGCTCCACCATTTAGACATATACTAGTATCAGGTGGTGGTGTCTATCTAGTACTATAGTAGAAAAGAAAATGCACCGTCAGCGTCAGGGACACCCATCTATTGTCTAGAGTACTTTGGGTTACAAGCACATCTACCCCTACCCAGGAACACCCAACGATTCCTTGAATAGGCATTCGCCCAGAGCCTTCCTAGGGAAGGTAAATTTTAGATTGGACAGACAAGATTGCTAGACGCTGAACTCTGTCTCCCTGGATGTTGTTCCTACTACTACTATGTAAAATACACTTCTAAAACAACAATGTAACCGTGCTTATGAGTTACTAGTCTAATTTCATTAGAATTATGGTTATGACTGCAAACTACAATATGTGTGAGGTGGTTGATTAACGAGAGTCATCAGCGGATGGGGGCCTCGACCGCACAAAAAAAAGGTTTGTCACTCAATAAAACAGATGGAGCTTGTTCACACATGCATGCAACTCAGTAACTAGACTGTGATCAACGCATATATACAGAGAGAGAATACGAGTAATATGATCAACCCAATAGAATCCACTCATTACTACATGATGCATGCAAGTAGGAGTACTTTTTTTAGCTGCATGCATTCACTCCTAAAAACCATAAGTAAAAGTTTGAACTCATGGAGCGCCAAAATCACATGCGCCCTAGCTCGCCTGATTAATGGTCTGCTACTACAGTAACCTACACATCTACCCCTATAGTCTACTCTGGGACACCCAACGATTGCTTGCATAGGCGTCCACGCTAGAGCCTTCGAAGGGAAGGTATCCCCTCTGGCCTGTTGATTTGGGATGGATGGACAAGATTGCTAGATGGCCAAAATCACGTGGTCCCCACTCCCTCGTGCCCCTCCATTTCAAACACTACGAAATTTCTTGCGCCCTCCATTTCAAACAATACCAAAATCACGTGGTCCCCACTCCCTCGCGCCCCTCCATTTCAAACACTGCAAAAATTTCTCGCGCCCATCCGTTTCAAACAATACAAAAATGACATGCCCACTCCCTCACGCCCCTCCATTTCAAACACCACGAAATTTCTCGTGCCCGGAACCTCCCGCAGCACTTCTCCGGCTGGCTTTTCCCGCCAGAACTCGACACCATGCACTCCTCACCCAACAGTATACCCGTGCTGCATCAGCTGTGGTCTCATCCAAAGCACCATTGCCACTTCACCGACGTCCAGCGCACCCGATGCAGGTCACCGAGTGCATCGTCCTCCATCGCACCTGATTTCCTTTTCCCACTTTCCCGTCCATGACATCGAATCCGTCAACGACTGCCCAAGATAAACACCATTGCCACTTCAACACCGCCAGCATCCTCCCCACCCGCACCTTACCGGAGCCACCATGCAGTGAACCGATTCTCCCTCGTCCACCACGCTCAAGCCTTCATCGAGCGCCCAAGATCTGCTTTCCCGATGCAAACAGCCGGCATAGCAGGAGCACCCTTAGTGACAAGGATGTCACCCGCGCCCTTACGGATGATGCTTAGAAGCCTATCTGACCATGGTAACCAAATCTCCAACTCTTTTTTGTTTTGTCAGCAGTATAGCAGGTTCAAACCTGTCGCAATGAACTACATTTTTATAATCATGTTGTACACCAAAGTCAATGTGCACGCCTGTACTTCGTGCTACATACTACGGAGTAGGTCACTATACATCTTGGTTTGCATTCACAGCTCTACAAATTTTAAAAGTCATGCACATGTTCTTAGCTACTCCAAACAACAGTAAATGCCTGCTATCGTGTAGTTCTTGCAAAATGTAAAACCAGTGTAAAATATTAGTGTGGATTCCCTGCTCCAAAGTTACTGAATCAATCTAGTTTGTCCTAAGATAAGTTCCTATTATTATTTCCTCCTTGGCATCGTTCTGCTATCCTATAGTACTCGTTTAGACTCTTCATATTAATTTGATTATAATTTTTTGTTGCCATCTGGTTCTTCAAAAGCCGCAACACTAACTATTTTCTTTTCCTTGCATAGAGCCCAGAATGGAACAATGAACATGTTGGTTTGCATAGCGTCTTCTACAGGTTCACAAGCGATGCCATCATTTCCTTATCTAGTGCTAGTTTGTCCTAAGCAATGGCATAAATGTCCTCTACTATGTAGTTCACTCGTGGTTTGCACTCCTTCTCTAGAAGTTCTCTTATGATGCCATTATATTTCTATCTGGTTGATTCTTAGCTATGACAGTAACTGCATGCCTTTGTTAATTGTAGGCATACTTGTCCAATGATTATTTGTCCTGTTCTACAGGTTCACGAGCGATGCTATTATATCTTGCATCTGGTTTTGGTTCGTCCTAAGCAACGACATAACTATCCGCCACTATATATAGTTCATTTGTGGTTTTCATTCCTACTCTACAAGTTCTCGTATGATGTAGTTATAATTTCTATCTGGTTCATTCTTATCTACGATAGTAACTGCATGCCATTGTGTAGCTCACCGCAAATTCCAAGTCACCCAACATCTTTTGCATTCTAGGGTATACAATTGCTTCCATATATATTTGTTGAATTGGCCTAGCTAGTTTGTATTTGTTGAAATTTTAAGACACAAACACACACATTGTTTGATTGCTCGTTTTTTATGGTGGGCACACTTTTTTAATATGTGCTTGCTTTTTCTGTTTGTTTGATGTGTTGGTCAACAATTGAACCATTGACTAGTTGTAAACTCTAGTTCATAGATCCTTTCATATCAGATAAATGAGTAGTTTGTATTTGTTTGATGTATTAACTTGTTATTACTTAGTTTTAGACTGCAATTATTGCTATCGCCACCAACGAGGGAGCTGCAAGATCATGTCTCCTCCAATGTAGCTCTCACACTCAAAGGAAGAGGCGGGTGATAGATTGTGAAAGCAAATTGAGGAGTCTGCTATCAACTTGATTCTCAATTGAAATGCTGATTTTTCTCTCTCTTGAGTTGATAATATGTAATAATTTTAAGAAGTTTGCAGCTGATGTAATATCTAGATAACTTGTATAGGCCATTTAGGCATTTAGTTGACGCTGTCCACACATGGCGGTAGGCAGTACCATAACTACGTCTGCCATGTCGATTAGGGAACAATATCGGGCTTTGTTTTTGGCCTGCCTTGTATTTGGCCGTCGATGAACAGTAAAAAATATGTTCGCTAATTATACACCTTTTATGATATTGGCATGGGCCTCAGAAAGGCCGAAACTGTAAAAGACAGTAAACATAATGGGCCTACCCACATGTGGGACCTAGTCATGGTAATAGGCCGCAACAGTAATAGGATAGAACAGTAACATGCCAGGCAGCAGTGTGTCAGAACCGAAACTGGCCAGAAAAGTAACAAGCCCCAATAGTAAAAGGTAAGAAACTATAAAAGGCTAGAGGGTTTAACGGGCTAGAATAGTAGCATACCACAATAGTAAAGGGCCGCAACTCTAAAAGGCCACAACAGTAAAAGGCCGTGGAAATACCAGACAAGAACAGTAACATGCCGACAAAATTACTAGTCCAGAATAGTAACAGGCCGCTTGTGGCCTGAATCGTTATAGCCGGAACAGTAAAAGGCCAGAGAAGGGGCATTCGTAGGCGGCCCACGACGTGCTACAAGAATAGTGAAGGGCCAACCACAGGCCTTAACAATACTAGACCGACTAGGCGCAGGCTGCTAATGGCCCGCACGATGTTGGACCAACTTGGGCCTTGTGTAGGCCTAAACAATACCCGGCCTGAAAGTTTGTGGGCCTCTGCTGGCTGCATTATTGGGCCAATTTCAAGCAGTGCAGGACAAAACAGTAACGGGTTGTCTTCTTATTGGGATATCCTCATGGGCCGGCCCACTTAGTAATTAGCAGGCATTGGCTAGGCCTCGCTTCTGCCATGGTTTCTATGTCCATTAATAGTGGTGACCGGATATTAACGGTGGCATCCATGTGGCAGTTTGCATGAACGTCAGTAGTCAACACGGTTGGCGAACAGATCTATGACGGAACAAGTTTTGGTGGCTGAAGGGTGCAATTCGCCACGATAAAAAAACCGTGGTAGATTCTTTTGTGATGGGGCTTTTACCATGAAGGATATTCGTGGTAGAAGACTTTTTAACAATGAAAAAGGGCCTTCAACCACGAAAACCGTCCGTTGTAAAAGCCAACTTTTCTTGTAGTGGGTATTAGAAAAACCTAGGGATAAGAATAGTTGAAAGTTCTATCTTGAAAACATAAGGAGATTATCATATAGCTCTCCATAATTTTGTTAACAGAAGCTAGTAAAATAATGTTTGTGGCAAAGGCATCTTGGCACAAGCTTTGAAAAGCCAGAACATTTGAGAATATGTAAAATAAGCCAAGACAGTTTTGTGAAATAGCTTTTGTCAACTGATGGTGAGGTAAGGAGTATATCATATGCTATACATTCAGATGCATAAGCACATACAAACAACAAGCAAACTCTGTTGCTGAAATGTTTTTGTTCCCCCTAGTTTTTGCATTCTAGGCAAGTAAACAGGGTTGCTGAAATTGGGATGTTACAAACCTTTCCCCCTTAAAAGAATCTCGTCCCGAGATTCGGGAGAGTAAGGTTAGGGGTTTTGGGGCTCGAGTTAGTACTACATGTCTTAAGCATACTGACTTATGAACTTCGTCTTTGAATGTGATTACTGTGTCAGTGAATTTGGCCTTCAGTCCTCTTGGATGCACGGAAGTTGAGCAGACTTCAGACCTGATTGCAATGGATGAGCTTCCTTTTATAAGGATTTACGGTGTTTCTCTTAAGGGCTTATTTTATCCTAGTTTATGACTTTGGGTCTAACTCCTGAGGTTGCTTCTGACAGATGGTTATTCTATTTTGTGGGAAAGTCGCAGTCTTTCCCCCTTGGGGTTAAACTAGGGTAGCTCAGAGTTAACACAGTCCTTCCTTCTTGGATATGCCGGATGATGTTTGTAGACTATCGCCAATCTTCTGGATGGAGTTGAACTTTAGATGGTGTCTGCCAACTGGGTCCTATGAGGATCATATACTACTTTTATTCGTACTTAGCCTATCGAAACATTTGAAGTCACAAGTCCTCTAAATGGGTTAGAACTGAGGGGTTTGTGATTTGGTGATCCTTCAGGTGGGTATTCAACTGAAGTATCCAGGGAGAATCTTCATGGAATATTCTTAGATATTGACTCCTTAATCTTGTTTGAACCCTTGGGAGGATAGTTTTGTCGTCTTCCATAGTCTTGTCAACTTTAGGTATTCTGGTTGTCTAGATTTGGGGCTTCTTTGGTACTGGGAGATTGAGTAGACTTCCAATGGCTGTTGACGAGGTCATTCCTCTAATGTTTTGACGACTCTCGAGTATCTTCCGGTAGTTAGATTTCTGGATTTGAGTGGAAAGACACCTTAGACCTTTACTAAGGTTTGTCGGGAATGATGTAGATCCTCCATCTTGGAGTGATGGCGTGGTGCTGAAGAAGGTTGTATATCCTTGGGTCTTGAGTTGAGGTCCCCGAGTGATGTTCTATTGCGTAAACCTTGTCGGGGTGGTTTCCTAATGAAGTCTTAGGAGGTTAGTTATGGGAAGATTAGTGGTTCGCGACACTTCTTGCTACTCTTCAGTCGGGGTAGAGACCTCCAGCTTTAGAGGAGTCCTCTTCTCTTGAAATTTGTTGGCGTTGCTTCTGCTCCATGGCGGAGTAGACTTGATGTCTTCATGATTTTGGAGTATTTTGGACTTCTAGGGGAGAACTATCTGTCGATTTGGGTAGGGTCGACTAAACTAGTTAGACTCTTGGGGGCTGCCAGAAACACTTAGCATACAATGGTTAGTGGAGTTAGGTATTTATTTCGTGTCTTGGTTAGCAGGTCCTCGGGTTTCTTGTGGATGATGAAGATTCTTCGTGGTAGACTTCCGGCTTCAACGGAACTCTTGCTACTGTCGACAGTTGATCAATGGCGTGTGGCTTGGGTGACGAGTCTTGAGGAGTGAGTTTGACGAGGTATTCCATACTACTATGGAGAAGTATTCACATGGTTCAAAAATTGACAATGTTGAGGTCCTGGTTTCTTGGGATACTCTTCCTCTCATAATTCCCAAGGTTCATACGGGTCTTTTTAGCGACAACTAACATGGGGTGCCTGAGTTCCTAGGAGGTGTATCGATCTCTAACGCATTTGACTAAGGTCAAACAAGCCAGAACATATATATATATACAAGGAGAACAGAGCGAGGGGGTCACAAGTTTCTTCCTAACCTAGGAACGCAAATAACACACATCAAGCAACACACCATGCATTTTGGAAAACAAACACGGCCTACTATAGAGATCAAGGAGTTAACTACTCACGGTATAGGGGAATCCCATCTCAAGACTAATGATCCTACTTGTCACATTATTTTGGTATGGTTCACTATCTTGCAAAAGAAGACTTTGTTGTGTCATCGGACACTTCTCGATAGTGCAACACTTGATTTCTTCTGCTTATGGGGATTCCGCTGGTAGGGCGATCTTGTAGTCTCCTTAGGTTTGCTGGTTGTTGCTTCTTTTCATATCGTTCTCATCGTCTTCATCGGGTTCTAGGTTCTAGTTGTTTGAAGTTCGTAGGTTCGGAATTTAGACGAGAGGTAGAGGAAACCAATTTTTTTAAATCATTTAAATTGGAGTGAGATAATAAATAGAACTTTTCCGAAAAGTTTTGAGAAAGTAGTTTTTCGAAAGACGGTGACGAGGGTTTAACTCATCAATGCCCATTGTTATGGACTTGGGTTTTGGAGAAGGAGGGAGCGCTAGAGACATCTATCGGCTAGCAAACAAGCACACAGGGGACAAAGATTTACCCAGGTTTAGGCCTCATAGAGGTCCCTACTCCTGGTTGTCTGCTCGTGGAATTATCGAAGGAACCGGAGGATACAATGGTGCGCAGATGCAATCTGGCGAGGGTGGTAGAAACTAGGGTTGTGTGTGTCCTCCTCGCCGCCCCCTCCTAGCCTTTATATAGACAGGCTAGGTCGCGAGTAGCAGGTCGAGTCAGTTACAATTTAGGGTTTTCCCCTTTAAACTTTCTATCTTTAGCTTATTCTTGTTCTTCAAGCAATCGAGAGTCCGCAGGTTACTCGAATCCTTCGTTTGGGCCTTGGCGACACCGTGGGCCTGTACGTATTTAGACCGTATATACCAAGATCGAGTACCTGTAGGGTATACCCATGTCAGTAGCCCCCGAGTGTCCAGTGGAATCGCAGATTATTGGGGACTTTGAAGTCTTCGAGTGCACGAATGAGTATATATTTAACGCTTTTAATTATGTCATAGGGATTGTTGATATCGTGCCTGATATAACCAAGTATCGGTGATTAACCACCTTAGGGTGAAACAACGCAATCTACTCGAACTCGAGTCCCCGGACTCGAATCCGGAAAAGTGCTCGTGTAATTCGACTCAAGCCGCGGAGGTCTTACAGGAGTCGAATTCCAGTTATATGGGTGTGAGCACTCGACGCGTCCGTCAAGGCATATTCATCGTACCTGTAGGCACGGATATATTTCTGGTAGTGCGCACTAATGCGTTGCCAGGCCTTGTTCAGGTCTTACCTTCACGCTGTAAGCGCGGCATCCGAATTTTATCATCGCGGAGACGATTCGGGTGACCCAGGAGACGCAATTTCTTTGTAGGGAAAATTATGAGGCGGTGTCGCCATGAGTTTCGAGTGTGGATGTTATCGACACACAGTTTTTGCATAAATAATCATAGGGTGCACGACCAGCGCTCCCTATGGGAGTAGCCCCCGAGTGCCTGGTTGAGTCGAAGACTCAGTCAGGGACTAAAGAATCATTTTGCGATTGCTGTCGTCTTTTGCTTGTTTCAGTCGAATTTGTTTCCGGTGCTCCCTATGGGAGTAACCCATGTCCATAATCGAACCGTATTTCGAGTGGTTGGGTTTGCCTTTGATTGTCCATGTTCCTGCAAAAAGAAAAGAAGAAATCATAGGGTGCGCGACCAGTGCTCCCTATGGGAGTAGCCCCCGAGTGCTTGGTGGAGTCGAAGACTCGAGCAAGGACTAAAGTAGTCGAAACCCTCTGCTGCATAGCTTTGATGATGTCAGTGCTGACGATTTCATGACCTTAGTTGCCCGCGTGAGTGAGTTTGACGGGACGTGACGAGCAGTGGGTCCCACTTTCTGACTTTGATTTGACTGGGCATGCATAATCTTTATTTTAACTGCGTATCCTCGATTTCTGTGCGTAATGGGAGTAGTGGAGGGATGGTTCACGCTTCCACTCCTCCACGTGTCCAGCACGATGTTTGCCACGCGTCTAGTAGGGTTTTTCTGAGCCATTGGATTACATATTCCAGGGGTTAAGTAGCGGCGCTGCGACAGTAATTTTCTCATCTGCTCTCATTCATCTTTGCTTCCATCGCCATTGCGACTGCTCCTCTCTGCTTTCTCTATGTTCGTTTCCTCCATGACGTTGGACCAGCTCTGCTCGTTTCCGAGCTACTTTCTGCGCTCGCATCGCCGTCGCGCAATGGGGAAGAAGAAGAAGGGAACCGCGGCTGATTCCGGGCCACCGTTAAGCCGAAGAAGAAGAAAGCGGCTCGCTTCTGGGCACCAGCACCGCCGTTGGCGGGAAGAAGAAAGTCGCGGGCACTCGCGTCATGAATGGTGCGTGGCGCCCCTCCATCATCAAGGCGTCCGATCTCCGTCTTCTTCGCCAAGATGGAGTATTGTCTGTTGCAGTCGCTGACGCACGCGTCCCTAGCGGTGAGACCATTCCTGCTCCTCCTGCTGGTTTTTCAGTGATGTTTTTAGCATTCATCATTCGCAGTCTCCCCTTGCCTCTTCACCCCTTTTTACGAGTCTCCTTTGTTTCTACGGGCTCCAGCTCCATCAGCTGTCCCCAACATCGATCCTCCGTATCTCTTGCTTCATCACACTCTGCGAGTGCTGGCTCGGAATCGAGCCACACTTCGGCCTTTTCAAGCGCATCTTCAAATTGAAGCGCCAGTCTGCGTCTGGCTCTTTAGTTTACGATGTAGGTGGTTGCGGAATCCACGTCGACCCATCCGCCACCTACTTCGACATCAAGCTCACGGCGTCCATCCAAGGGTGGAGGGACAAATGGTTCTACATCCGCGATCAGAAGGCCAATGGTGAGCACTTTGGACTCGCGCCCTTCGATCCCGCGACGCCGTGTAGGAGGATGCGCTCCTGGAAGAACGTAGTCATGCCTGGCGAGTCCGCGGAGACAGATGTGCTGTATCAGCGCGTCTGCGACCTCGAGAGTCACATAGGCAAAGAGGAGGGAGGCTGCGTCCTCATTCGCACTTGGCTGCACCATCGCGTCCAGCCCCTGCAAGCCAGGGTCCACCCCATGTTTCAGTGGGCTGGCCCTGATGATGCCACTCGCGTGTCTGCCGATGGCATGTCCGTGAGTGAGGTGGACAAGAGGGTTCGACTGGTGACCAAGTACACCGTCAAGGATGTGCTTCCCAGTGAGCCAGTTGTTCCTCCATTTGATGCTTCGAACTCTCTTCCTGAGGTATAGTTGTGCTACACAGTAGCTAATTTTGTCGATTGCTTCTCTGTTGTTTACTTGTTGTTTACTAAATGTGTTGTCTGCGTGCAGGATTGGGTGATGTCACCTTGTATGCCCCCTCTACCTGAGGGGATTATCCCTTGCGAGACTTTGGAAGAGGACGAGTCGGAGTCGACCGTCCCTTCTGATGCGGAGGAGGAAGGCCCCGAGTCCGGTAGTCCGGATACTCGCAAGCGTTCACGCAGCAAGGATTCCGATGCGTCGTCTCCTTCGACTCTGGAAGGTATGGTTGTTGGTGCGGAGTCGCCAATTCCTGCCATTCCTGTGAGCACCGGGGCACCATCTTCTCGCAAGAAGATGTGACTGCCCAAGGAGTCTTCGTCAGAGTCGGGGGAGCCACTTTTGACTTTGACAAGTTTGATTGGTAAGTTTTTGTAGTTGATTTGCTCTTCTCTGTTTTTGCTCTTGATGGCTCGTCTCTAGGTTTGCCCTATCTTGATATGGTTTTTGTCTTGCAGTCAAGAGGCGTCGTAATCTTCTGGCGACGTCCAGTTTTTGAAGGAATCGTGAGTCGCGACCTCAAGGGCCAAAGAAGAGGTCGAGCGCGCTCCTTCCCCTCCATTGGCAGCCCACTCCGGGCACAACTCTTCCAGTTCTCCTCATGCAGGGGAGTATCGAATGGTTGCGGGATGTGATCTGATGAGACATCTTCGGAGTCATTGGAGGACCATGTAAGTGTAGTTTTTCTCCTTTTGGTGTTGCAGTCAATGTTATCTATTGCCTCTGATGATTGTGTTTTGTGCGGTAGCTCCTTGTGAAAGAAGCCGCGCACTTGGCAGAGCAAGTGCTTGTGATGGGTCGCCAGCATGCGATGCTACAGACGCGTCATCGCGTGGTGGAAAGTGAGTGTCTTGCTCTTCTTCTTCTTCTTCTTTGTCTCCTTTTTAATACGGTCGACTGATAGTCAATCTCTTTATGTTTTTAGCCGAACATAATGCTCTCCCGCGCAATGCTGCTACCATGGAAAAGACCCTTGCCGCGGCTATGAAGGGTCGTGACGAAGCAATCGCGGCGCGTGACGAGGCGCAAAGGCGCGAAGAGGATCTGCGTGCCTCCTTCACAGCCATGGAGAAGTTGTTCGAGGAACAAGTACTCTCGATTGCTAAGGCCCTTTCAGGTACCTTGCTTGTGGATGTTGTTATCCTTCTCTGCTTCGAATGTTTTTGCTGGTGGCGCTGATGTTTTTGTCCATATGTGAATTTATGTATAGATGCTGGCGATTTGAGCTTTGACCCGCAGGCCCTTCGTCGTGATGACTCTCTGGCGGGTGCACTGTCAGCAGTCGAAGACCACAGCATCGCTGTGCAGGACACGCTCTCCAAGGCCAAAAGCATACTCAGTCGCCTTCGGGAGGAGCTGATGCCCAAGGCAGAGCTAGTCGAGAATATAGACGAGCTGGTGGAGTCACTCGTTGGAGGTGTGCCTGCCAGCTTCAAGAACTCGCTTCGCTCGACTGGTGCGTCCATGTCACTTGCCATAGTGCAGGCCCATGGAGTCGAGATTGACCCTGCTGTGGTGCCGCAGGCGATGCCTGTGAGTGCGGACGGCCAGCAGGTAGTCTTTGCTCCCTTCGCGACTGCCTATGGCAAATATGGGCCTCAGTTGATAAATACTGTTGCAAAGTATTCTGAGGAGCTCCAACGTGCCAAGAAGGTGGTGAAAGCTTAGGCATCAGGGGCCGACGGAAAGTCAGTGGCGTTTGACACTGCCACAAACTTGATGAAGTCCCCGAAGCCGTCGAAGTCGAAGAAGCCAGTTGCTCCTTAGTTAGCTTTGTAATAGTTGATTAGTTTATGTCCTTTTGTTTGAGAACATGCTTGCTGGCGAGTGTATCTGCTGATACTTTTGCTAGTCTTGAATGCATCCGATCCTTTTGTCTTTGTGTTGATCTAGTTGTCTTATTTGCTTTTATCTTGACTTTTGGTAGGGTACATCAAGTGATCCTTTGAGGGAAACTCAGGACTCGCCGACTCTTGATGATACCGTGGCACCGCCGCGCTCCAGGGTAGATGAGCTGTCCTTGCTTTCGCGACTGCGTGATCGCGTGAAGCAGCTGGAGCGTGAGTTGCCCGTGCTCCGTGGTAATGCGGACGTATGGAAGTCGAAGGCAGAAAAAGCCGCCGCTCGAGAGTAGTATCTTCTTGGCGAGGTGACGCAGCTGGGCGACCAATTCAAATGTAAGTTTGCTTGTTCTCATCTTTTCCTTGTAGTTACTCGTAGTGGTACGTTGTACTCATGCTGCTGTTGCTGCTTCGTGTAGTTGTCAGCACGCGTCACCCGCAGGAGGAGAAGGATAGAATTGCCATTCGCATTCATGATCTTACCCAGGAGAAACTTCAAGAGAGTGGATACTTCTGGGTAGATCATGATCGCGCGACTGCGCTGGCGACCCTGCAGGATAATGCGTCGCGACTGCTGCACTTTCTGAAGAAATCGCAGTCATGCTTGAAGAACATTTATCGGGCGATGTTTCCGCTGGATGATACGCCATCAAGCTTGCTGGCCCTCCTTGCCAAGTTTCAAGACCTGACCGCGGTCCGCGAGTGCGTGAGGCAGCAGTTGGTGGCTGGTGCCAAGGATGCTCTATCAATGGTGCGACTGCACAGGCCTAACATAGATGTTGCGGCAGTTGCGTCTGGGCCGCCTGCGCCGCCAGCAGGTTCTGCTTGGAATATGGTGCCGCACTACCAGGTGGTGGACCGCCAGCAGAAGAGACCGTCGACTTCTTCGAGGAACAAACCAACGTTCTTCTGCTGCAGTAGTAGCCTTATTTTGCAATGTAAAAGGTAAAAACGACTAAGGGTAGAAGCATCGCAGCTGTGCGATGCTCCAGGGGTTGGAGTATGCGACTCCTGTCTCTAGATCTTGAAGGCGATAGGCGCCACCTGGGATTACTTCTGTAATCACGTACGGTCCTTCCCAGGGGGACTCGAGCTTGAGATGCCCCTGCTGCTTCAGTCGCAGGACTAGGTCACCTTCGACGAAGGATCTGGGGCGAAGCCTCCTACTGTGGTAGTTGCGCAGGTTCTGCTGGTAGATAGTGGATCTTTCCGCGGCAATTTCCCTTGCCTCGTCAAGGAGGTCAACGGAGTCTTCGAGTGCAAGGGATGACTCTTGTTCGCTGTAAGCGACCACGCGCGGCGCCTTGTACCGTACCTCGGCGGGTAGCACTGCCTCAGCTCCGTGCACCACAAAGAATGGCGTGT
Organism: Avena insularis; assembly: GCA_023614405.1. Classification (NCBI taxonomy): domain Eukaryota; kingdom Viridiplantae; phylum Streptophyta; class Magnoliopsida; order Poales; family Poaceae; genus Avena; species Avena insularis. Next base: position 230,613,914 of record CM042692.1, read on the forward strand.
AGCCCGTGGCGCTGTTTGGAGTTGTGCGTAGGCTCCAGAGTACGGATGGCATTTCGTCCGGCCAGCAGCCCGCGGCTTGTTCGAGTGGCCGGAGGAGTCGCTTCTTGATGCCGCTGTATACGAGCCCATTTGCTTTTTCCACCTGACCGTTGGTCTGTGGATGCGCTACTGAGGCGTAGCTGATGTTGATCCCGAGGTTCTCGCAGAATTCTTGGAACTCCTTGGATGTGAAGTTCGTCCCGTTGTCGGTGATGATGCTGTGGGGCACTCCAAAGCGGTAGACGATGGACTCGAAGAACTTGACTGCGATGTGCCCTGATTGGTTGGTCATTGGCATGGCCTCAATCCACTTGGTGAATTTGTCAACTGCGACTAGGAGGTAGACATAGCCTCCTCGTGAAGACCTTGGAAGTTTGCCAACCATGTCGAGCCCCCACTGTGCGAAGGGCCAGGCCAATGGGATTGGCCGTAGCTCTGCGCCTGGTGCGTGTGTCTTGTCCACGAATCGCTGGCAAGCGTTGCATTTTTGGACGATGTCCTTAGCGTCGCGCATGGCCGTAGGCCAGTAGAACCCAGCTCGTAGAGCTTTGGAAACGAGGGCGCGACTGCCGGCGTGGTGCCCGCAGGTCCCTTCATGGATGTCGAGGAGAACTGCTCTTCCATCAGCCATGGAGACGCATCGTTGGAGTACTCCTGTGATGCTGCATTTATACAGTTCGCCGTTGATAATGGCGAATGCCTTGGATCGCCGCGCGATGTGCCGTGCATCTATCAGATCGTATGGAAACCTCTTGTTGAGGAGGTACGTGATGTACGGCTGCGTCCAGGATTGCTCGATCATCATGACGCTTATTGGTCCCTCGAGTCCTGTGTCCAGTTCCAAGTCATCGAGTGCCATTGGATCATTGGGTGGCATAGCCCCCGAGTCCGTTGCTGCGCTTGTTTTCTTCTCTGCGGCCTTTGGCTTGATGGAGCATTCGCAGATGCGCTCGAGAAATACCCCAGGTGATATGGGGACGCAGGTGGAGCCTATGTTGGCGAGTGCGTCCGCCTCTTCGTTGCTTTCGCGACCTACGTGCCGTAGCTCATAACCATCGAACTCTCCCTCGAGTGTGTCGTAGAGGTCGCGGTACGCGATCATGTTGTCATTCAGTGCGTCACACTCATGCATTGTTTGGTTGACGACCAACTTGGAGTCGTCGTATATGACGAGCCTCTTGGCGCCACAAGCTTTTGCCATCCTCATCCCGTGCAACAGGGCCTCGTATTCAGCCTCGTTATTTGAGGCAGTGAACTGCATTCACAGGATATACTTCAGCTTGTCCCCTTGAGGTGATGTCAGTATGACACCTGCGCCTGCTCCGTCTTTCCGCTTGGACCCATCGAAGTGCATTGTCCAGAGGTAGGACATATCTGGCTTGTCCGGGAGCTGGTTCTCCATCCAGTGCACGAGGAAGTCCGGGAGAACTTTCAACTTGATTGCGTCGCGCTTTTCGTATGTGATGTCTCGTGGAGACAATTCTATTCCCCAAAGCGCGACTCGTCCCGTGGCGTCGGGGTTATTGAGGATGTGCCCCAAGGGGGCGTTGTTGACCACCACGATTGGGTGTTCCTGGAAGTAGTGGCACAGTCGCCAGGCGGTCATGAAGATGCCGTACGCCAGCTTCTGGTAGTGCGGGTACCACTGTTTTGTTGGCGTGAGGACCTCGCTAAGGTAGTATACTGGGCGTTGTACGCCGTGGACCTTGTTTTCCTCCGCTCTCTCGACGACGAGCACTGTGCTGACCACCTGGTTGGTGGCGGAGATATACAACAACAGTAGCTCCCTTTATTGTGGGGTCACCAGTACCGGCGAAGTGGATAGCAGGCGCTTGAGGTCTTCGAATGCTTCTTGCGCTTCAGTGGTCCACTCGAATTTTTCAGTTTTGCGGAGGAGCTGGTAGAAGGGCAGCGCCTTTTCGCCCATTCGACTGATGAATCGACCGAGGGCTACGATTCGTCCAGCCAGCTGTTGGACGCCCCTTATGTTTTTTGGCTTCTCCATGGCTAGTATGGCTTTTATCTTCTTCGGGTTCGCCTTGATTCCCCTCGCGGAGATGAGATATCAGAGCAGCTGCCCAGATGGTACGCCGAAGGCGCATTTGTCCGGATTGAGCTTGATCCGGTAGCGGTCGAGGTTGGCGAAGGTTTCGCGCAAATCGTCGATTAGAGAGGCTTCCTCCTTGGTCTTGATTACTATGTCATCAACATAGACTTGAATATTGTGACCCAGTTGTTCCTTGAGGCAAGCCTGCATGCACCGCTGGTAGGTGGCTCCCGCGTTCTTTAGCCCGAAGGGCATTGTGTTGTAGCAGAACACACCAAAGGGCGTTGTAAACGTTGTTTTCTCTTGATCTTCCTCCTTCATTCGAATTTGATTATAGCATGAGTAGGAGTCGAGGAAGCAGAGGCGCTCGCATCCCGCAGTGGAATCGATGATCTGGTTGATCCGTGGCAACAGGAAGTGATCCTTTGGGCAGTGCTTGTTCAGAGAGGTGAAGTCCGCGCACATCCGCAGGATATCCGTGTCCTTTTTCGGTACCAACACCGTGTTGGCGAGCCAAGTGCTTTCCTTGATCTCGCGTATGAATTTGGCCTCGAGGAGTCTGTTGATCTCCATTCCAACTGCCTGCTCTCTTGGCTCAGACAATCGCCGAATTGTTTGCTTGACTGGCCTTGCGTCGGGGTTGACATTGAGTGCGTGCTCGACAAATTCCCTGGGAACTCCTGGCATGTCCGCAGGACACCAGGCGAAAATTTCCCAGTGCTCACGGAGGAATTCGACGAGCGTGAGTTCCTATGCGGGACTCAAGTTGTTGGCGATGAGGGCTGTCTTGGTGGGATCCGATGGGTGGACCTGCACTTTCTTCATGCGCACCGATGAGTCGAAGGAGAGATCGGGTGAGCTTGGCTGGCTCAAGGGAGGCAGACTGTTGTCTGTCGTCTCCTTTAGTCTCGCGAGTTCCTCGTGCATGCCGAAGGACTGGGAAATTCTGTTGAATTCCCTGTCGCAACTGTCAGATTGCTCGAAGCTCCCGTTGATCGTGATGACACCATGGGTACCTGGCATTTTCATCTACAGGTAGGCGTAGTGGGGGACTGCCATGAACCTAGCGAACGCGACGTGCCCGAGGATGCAGTGGTACCGTGAGGGCCAGTCGACGACCTCAAAGTCGATGCGCTCGCGCCGGAAGTTCTTGGGCATGCCGAAGATGACGTCGAGGTTGATTTTGCCCAGGGGGTATATGCCTTTCCCTGGGACGATGCCATGGAACGTTGTGTCCGAGGCCTCCAGGCAAGTTAGGGGGATCCTCATTGCTCGCAAGGTACTCGCGAATATAAGGTTGATGCCGCTTCCGCCATCCATGAAGACGCGGCTCATGTCAAAGCCTCCGATTTGCGCCTGGAGTACGAGGGGGCAATGGCCTGGACGGGGTACCTGAGGCGGATGATCGCGTTTGTCAAAGGTGATGCAGGACTCGCTTCCACTGAGGTACTCAGTGGTGGATGGTGGTGAGTGTGTGGCCAAGTTGACTTTGCGAGTGATGGCCTTCTGCACCCTATTGGAGGGGCGTCCCTTTTGGATCATCATGGTGCCCATGGCTCGTGGGTACGGCTCGCCTCCATGGTGCTGGTCTGGTGCGGCTGCATTCGGGGGTGGCGCAGGTGGAGGTGGCGGAGCGCCATGTGCCACGGCGCCTGGAGCGGCTCTGTAGCCTCTTTCGACTGCGTTGTGGTTCATCCGAACCAGTCCTGCATGTAGCTTGAGGAACTCGCGGCAATCCTTGAGGAGGTGGCTGGACTTCTTCTTGCCATCATGCTTGTCGATGTAGAAGTGCACCGTACATGGCCCGGACAGTTTGTCCTCAATGGAGCTCGCGGGTGCCTCGTCGCGAGTGCGGCGTTGCCACACTTGCGTGGTTTTCCCGGAGTCGCGGTATCCGCCGCTACGGTATCCGTTGTTGCGGTTGTCGTCTCCTTTTTCGGTGTAGCCAGCCACGACCATGTTGATGTCATCGCGGTCATCGTAAATGCGCATGCGACGCTTGCCTCGGCGATTGCGTCTGCGCTCGAGCTCCGCCTCCTCGTTGGAGTGAACGCGATTCTTCACTGAGTCTTCTCCATTGGCCCACCGGTTCACGATCTCCATCAGGTGGTTGATGGTCTTGGGCTTTGAGCAGCCCTGCTCCTCTCAGAGTTCTAAGCGGCGGACGCCACCGTTGAATACGTTAATCGCGCGATCCTCCGAGATGTTTTCTATGGAGTTTTTGATGATGGACCACCTTTGGATGTAGGAGCACAGCGATTCGCCAGATCTTTGCTGGCAGCATCTCAACTCTTCGATTGATGCGGGCCGCATGTATGTGCCCTTAAAGTTGTGCACGAAGCTGTAAACCGGCTCGTCCCAACTGCGAATGGATCCGCGTGGGAGGTTGTTGAGCCATGCTCGGGCGGCGCCCTGCAGCTGTAGCTGCAAGCATTGCATGGCCGTGCTTCGACTGCCTCCGTGGAGCCTGACGGAGGAGATGTTGTCCTCCAGCCAGATCTTCGGGTCCTGTAGGCCGTCAAACTTTGGGTTCTCCGATGGGAGTTTAAACCCTTTAGGCATTCGCTTCTGCCTAATAGATCTGCTGAAGCATCTGGCGCCGCAGAGCTCCACGCCCCTCCGTTGTCAACGGGGACGCGATTGCCACCGTTACTGCCGTTGCCGCCATTGCCACTGTTGCCGTCGTTAGGCGGGTCGGTTCCGTTGCCGCGATTGCCGCCGTTGTCGCGGTTGGCAGAGGTGTCGCCTGCGTTGATGACGGCGCACATGAAGTGATTGGGGAAGCTGCTGCTTCCACAACTCTCAGATCCGGAACCGTAGGTTCCATCTTCAGTGGCCAGATCGCTCAGATCGGAGTCACGACTGCTGTCGCTGACCGTGTTCTCGACTGTTGTCAGGGTGTTGAGCTCGATGAGGGTGCCGATCGATGGAGGAAACCATGATGCTGGGGCAATCGCCAGTGCTGTCGGCTGATCAGGCATGCAAAGCATGCCCATCTGACCAACTTGGAAGCGGAAGCTCCCGATCGCCAGGCTGATTCCGTCGCCCACGGACTCGAAGGCCGGGCGAGTGGCCGGCGTGTGGACGGTGAAGTCGACCACGCCGAAGAGCTGGCAAATCTCCGTTGTTGCGGAGTTGTAGATCGCGGTTGATGGGACCAAAGAAGCCGCAACATCAGCACTCCCAATTCCCACAGACAGTGCGAATTGACGAGGGTTTAACTCATCAATGCCCAGATGTTGGGTTTTGGAGAAGGAGGGAGCGCTGGAGACATCTATCGGCTAGCAAACAAGCACACAGGGGACAACGATTTACCCAGGTTCATGCCTCGTAGAGGTCCCTACTCCTGCTTGTCTGCTCGTGGAATTATCGAAGGAACCGAAGGTTACAATGGTGCGCAGATGCAATCTCGCGAGGATGGTAGAAACTAGGGTTGTGTGTGTCCTCCTCGCCGCCCCCTCCCAACCTTTATATAGACAGGCTAGGTCCCGGGTAGCAGGTCGAGTCGGTTACAATTTAGGGTTTTCCCCTTTAAACTTTCTATCTTTAGCTTCTTCTTGTTCTTCAAGCAATCGAGAGTCCGCAGGTTACTCGAATCCTTCGTTTGGGCCTTGGCGACACCGTGGGCCTGTACGTATTTAGACCATATATACCAAGCTCGAGTACCTGTAGGGTATACTCATGTCAGACGGTGTTTCCAAAATAATTTTCCAGTCTAACTACCATGCTAACTAAGGTTCTCCAACAGTTTGGATGGCTATGATACCAAGTCTGTAGGCCCCCCCGAATTAATCCTCCGAGAATCCCTGTAATGCATACGCCATGATCCCATGATCAGTTTGTCGTGGCACATAACTGACAAGTATAAAAGAAAACATCCATTACTTAAGAGGATACATGTCATACCTTATTTGCTGTTATGGCTACATCAATCATCATTAGTGGAACTTCATTAAGCGTAGAGCCCGAGCCATGCCTTAACCTACATGCAACTGACTGGAGAACATCCTACCTCAGATAGTCATCATCATCACCATATTCTTGATATCTGACCAAGTTAATAGCCAAGGACAATGTCAGTGAGTACTTTGAATGTACTCGCGAACCACCTTTAATGAATAATAAAAACAAGAGGATATGCAATATGACCGTGTTAGTACGAGGGCTCCAAAAGAGGTTCTTTTCTCAAATAGTTTCTCTTGTAGATATAGCATCTACAGATCTTTGTTGAAAACTTTTCTAAAGCATTTTGAAACCCTTTTTGAAAAGTTTCAGAAAACACTAGGATTGGGTCACCCATTTGTTTCTTACTTCCAGTCATCTCATGACCAAACTCCTTTCCTTCCTTTCCGACCATCTCATGGTCAAAACATTTCCAAATCCTTTGCTTTTCCAAAATCATTTTTGAAATAAAAACCAGCACCACTCTAAAGCAACCTTCTCAACCGTCCATGACCATGGACACGACTATTTGAATAGATTTACACTCTGCAGAGGTTATACACTTTACCGACACCATCCGGGTACCCTGCCTTGATCACCTATGGATCGTGGGTTGGGTAATGGGTCAAGACCTTTAGAATGCCCACTCCAGTGCAAGCGCCTACCCTATGAGTCGTTACCCTCAACACCGGGACATAGGGTACCATGGATGAACTGGAGAGCCTTTGTATGCTTTCAATGAGAGGCTCATAGTATCACATGGAGGCATGTGGACCCTTTGTTCATTCTCCTAGATGATGAGGTACATTACAGGGACCCAGGGAAGGCCTAACCTGCAGAGATCAAAACTCTCGTAGGAGTTGTGAGACAACTCATACCAGAGCAGACAAACTTCCAGCCCATCCCCTTCCCATATAGGAGTAATGTGGTTCCACAGGTTAATTTTTCTAGCAAACTACAAAGAATCGGGTGCATTTTTTAAAACATTTTTCCTCCGCTTTCTTTTGTAAAACAAAACCTTTTTATTTTCTCAAACTTCTCTTGGTAGGTCAAACCTCACCAAGGTTTTACCATAAAACATTTTTGTAAAAAAAATTCGGGGGTCTTCCCTACCTATAGCTTGGTTCGGCTGAAATAGGGTCTCGAAACGGGTATGGTGTTATACACCATCTACCATAGTAGGGTCAAGTTAGTGTCATCAAGGGGATTGTACTTTCTAGTACAAAAAGCATAATGGTTTGGAGGGTCCAAGCTACTACCAGGTATAGATCATCATATAATAAAACGATACAGTTTTCATAAACATAGTAGGTAAAACATGCATAAGTAAAACAATAGGACAAGGCTTATGATCAAGAAGGTGGCTTTCCTGTGATTAGCAATCTGGCAATATATGTCACTGGACTTCTTCTTAGAATACCATAATAATAACCACAGTAACCATCTTCTTCTAATCTCCGAGATAATCACAACTATCATCGTTAGGGAGCACACATCCAAACAAACAAGGCCCCAATCAATACAAGTCATACAAGAGTCAATACAATACAGCAATCAAACATACAACACATCAATAGCTTTAGTAGGTTCTGATGGATTGAGCTTATTGCAATTGGAGTTATTGGAAAGGCATTTATGGGACTTGTTTAATGATTTTATTGTCAAAAATCACCTAATGAAGAGGTTTGGACTAGGGCTTGAGTTTGTGTGATATCAATGTCTACAAATGATATCATCGGATAATATTAAAAATCAAGGCCACCAAAAGTGGTTTCATGATTTTATCAATTTTATTTATTTAATTATGATAATTCTAGTGTAAATATTCCATGTTTTGTTGAATAATTCACTAGAAAGTTATGGAGCTCAATTAAATTTTTCCTCAAAAGGTCTTTGTATATACTTAAGTTTGGGATTTCTGAGAGTTGGAATCACCTCAAAATAATTACCAGAATGCCCTTGAGAAATTCCCAAAGTCACTTATGTAGTTAATTTGTCTTTTTAACCAGATTTATTTTATAGGTCCAATTGGTATAAGGCAAAGGAAAATGGTTAGGTATTACAAACACCTTCCAGTAGTAATTGGAATCCTCATTTTTTTGAGTTGTATAACTCTTGTTAGAATTTTTCTAGTGAATAAAGGACTTGTAGAAGGTTTTAAATCACTAAAATTCCTCAAACTCTCAAAAATTCTTGAAATCCAGGGTTTTGATAGACGTTGAAATACCACATTAGTGAGAGTGGGAATCAACTCAAAACAAGCTATGGTTTGACATTGGGAAATTTCTAAAGTCATAAATAAGGATCTTTCGTTATTTTTTGTAATGTAAAACTAAGGATCCACTTGGAATGGGACCAATACCAACATATGGGAAACTATCAATCCTACCCGAGGGAGGTGGATTCACTCCATTTGGATCTTTAGAACTCCACGGTGGTCCTAGAGATGGGCGGAAGCAGGGGTTTCCATGTCAGGACGGATCTCACGCGGTGGTGTCCGAGGTGAGATCGTTGGAGCTCGACTGGGCCGACAGTAAGGGTTACCCTGAGAAAGAACAAGATGTGGGTTAGATGCAGTAGGGCCAGGGAAGCTCGGTAGGGTGACATGCAAGGGGAGAGGAACAAAGATGAGAGTACCATGAGCAGATCTTTGAAACAACCAAGAGATGTTATATTTCTTCTCCTGGCTAGGATAGAGCAAGGGAGGGGAAGTGGATCTCGGTGGTGGTAAGTGGGAGGGATAGGAGTGAAATGAGGGGAGAAGGAGAGGATGGGTGAGCTGGATATTTAAACCAAGAGAGGCATGTCGATGGTGGACTAGGTCCATTTGGATAAGTGAGAGGGTGCTGGGCTCTGGTTGGCTGTGAGGGGCGATGGAGAATGTCGTGTTATGGCCACAGGAGATCAAGGAGGGGTGGAGGAGTAGTTCAAGCAAAGTTTCCTTACCTTTATATGCTTTAGCCAAAAAAAGAATAGAGGGAGAGTGGGGTGGTAGGGCCAACTAGGGCAGCTACTCAGTGGTGTAGAGGGGTGTGTATGAGGTGTTGGGTCGTGTTATAAGGTGAGTAGGGCAGGGAGGTTGTTGCTGAGAGGAGATAAATAATTGAGCAAGATGGGTCATGTGCTTGTCTCCCATGATCCATGCAAAAAAGACAAGTAGCTAGGGTTAGCTATAGTAGGTTTCTATAGTGCATGACCAAAGAGTGATGGAGTGCTGTGTAGAACAATCAAGGGTTGTGGTGGGGGTCTGGTGAGGTTTTTCTTGAAGGATTTGCTTAGCTGGGAAATTTGATCATATAGATGATTATTAATGGATGTTGTTAATTTGACTTTATTAAGATGATGCAATAGTACTGGTAGGTAGATGTGGTCAAGATACCTCTCTAGGAATTATTTCAGATTTTTCCAAGTATTTTAGTCCAATTAAAATCATTTAGTCAAAAAGGGCTGAAATGGTCTTTAGAAGTTGAGTTCATATTTTTTAATTGTATAAGGATGGTTTTTTGTTTGGAATGGTCCCAAGTATGAATTCACATTTTGGGTAATTTTCCCAAGATTTAAATATTTTTCCATTTCTACCATTTACAAAAAAGGGCAAAAAGAATTATTGGATCACTTCAAAATTATCTATTTTTGAAATGAGAAGATGGATAACAATATGTAGGCCTCAAACGTGTATTTAGTTGAGGAAGTGTTTTGAGTAAAAACAAATTTTCTTCAGTATAGGATTTTTTGAGGATTTTGTAATATAAAGGGAATAAATAGTTTTAGTTCCAGAATAATTATGGAGAACCTATGATAATTTTATATTTTCATGGTAGATGATGTCCACAAGAGTTAGCCATCATTTGGAACCTTGGGTTATGGCAATCCAATTTGATTTTCGTAGAAAACAAGGAATAAAGGATCTAGGGCAATGTTAATTTTATACCTTCAAAACCTTGTTGGATCTTGGAGCTCAGAGCTCCCCTTGGGTCATGAAATGTATGGAAAGATAGACCAAGTGATGTAGATCACCATGGCGAAAGGAGTTGAGGTTGATAATGATTGAGCTCTCCAAGGATTGATGACAAACTTTGAATAAAATAAGGCTTCCAAAATAGATTAACAACTAGCCTTCAAAACCATGTGGGTTTTGTAAGCACGAAGCTCCAATTGAAACAAGTGAAGTGGTTATGGATAGAACTTAATGAGTAGATTAAAATAATTCCTATAGTTGGTCAAAATAATATAGTATGGGGATGTTAGCTTCTGCTAAAGTAGGCATGTTGAAAATATTTGCAGGAATTGTTATTTTCTTGCTTGCCAAACCATCAAGAACAAGGGGTTAGAGGATGGTATAGCCAAGTGAAATAGTGGGCCTTGGTAGTACTTAGGATGGTTTACAATATGGTTAAAGTGCATTTCAAAAAATTCCCAAGAGATGGAAATGATGGAGACTCAAAGATGTGATGTTGATAACAGATTTCTGGACTTAGCCATTTTGGCAGATTTGTAGTTTTTGACTATAATCCAAGAGAGGATGGTTTTGAGATGATGCAAGGTTCCAAATCATTATAAAGTGGATGATGTTGAAGTGTAGGTTGATTAGAAGGGATCCATGCTTGGATTTGTTCTTATTTAACTTGGAAGCTTCTAGAAGGGATTATTTCAAAAGTGATCTGGTTAAGGGTTTCAGAGGATCACTAAGTGGCTAGAGATCAGACCCATCTAGGAAATCTTGCTTAGGGTTTTGTACTCTTAATTTAATTTGATCCTATAGGATGAGCTCCTAGGGCAGCTCACTTTAATTCCTGAGCAAACAAGTTAGACAGCAAGAACAGGGCAATTCATCTTAGTAGATCAAGGCAACTCATCTTACAAGAAAACAAATATGCTACCATGGATACATACAAAACCTAGCTTGGGGTAAGGATGGGTATTTTGAAATGGTTCTTTTTAAAGTAGATGAGAGTCCATTGGTTTTTCTACCAAAAAGTAGAATTCAAATGTTTATTAAAGGTCTTGGAAAACCTAGTGATAAGAATAGTTGAAAGTTCTATCTTGAAAACATATGGAGATTATATCATATAACTCTCCATAATTTTGTTAATAGAAGCTAGGAAAATAATGTTTGTGGCAAAGGCATCTTGGCTCAAGTTTTGAAAAGCCAGAACATTTGAGAATATGTAAAATAACCAAAGACAGTTTTGTGAAATAGCTTTCATCAACTGATGGTGAGGTAAGGAGTATATCATACGATATACATTAAGATGCATAAGAACATAGAAACAACAAGCAAACATTGCATCAGTAAACAAGAAAAGGTTTTTGTTCGCCATGATTTTTTCATTCTGGGCAAGTAAACATGGTTCCTGAAATTGGGATGTTATAGTGATGCCTTGTTCATTGCTTGCCATATTGTATTGGTGCTTGTCTGCCTTGTTCTGATTGTGGTATGGTTTGTTTGTATGTATGCTCAATGACCGTGATAGTTGTGATTGTTGTGACATCGAGAAGAAGCGATCATATTATTTTTGATATTATTGGTATTCTAAGACAAAGTCTACGGAGATATTATTGATCACAGGAAAGCCACCCTCTTGCTCATAAGCCTTGTCCTAATGTTTTACTTATGCATGTTTTACCTTCTTGTTTATAAAAATTACACGGTTTTACGATATGATGATCTATGCCTGGTAATGACTTGTCTCCTTGATACGTCATTTTGCATCACTATTCTATGTCTTAATTCACTATTATTCATTGATATATTTCATATTGAGAGGTGATACTTATGTTATTTCATATGTTTTTGCATGGTTGATGAATTTTGGAGCATGGACCATGCTGCGGGATTCGATGGAAAAGGTCTTTGTTTGGAGGTAAAATTGCGAAGATCAGAAAATCCGGGAAAATATACGGAAAATCCTATTTTTCGGAAGACTAAGGATGCCAAAGGCGGAGTGGAGATGGGCCTGAGGCCCACACCACCCACGGCGTGGCGACCCTAGGCCACGCCAGGAGGTGGTGTGGCCATCCTGGCCCACTCCAGCCTCTCCCCTCTTGCATATATCATCCTCCCGAAACCCTAAGACTCGGGGAGCGACCATAGAAAGATTCTGCCGCCTCTACGGGGCAGAAAACACCGAGAGAGAAAGATCTCTCCGATAGACAGATTTCTGCTGGGGGAATTCTTTCCCGGAGAGGGGAGATCGTCGCCATCAACACCATCATCAAGCTGGACTTTCATCGGGATCATCATCACCACCATCACCACCATCAGCACCCTCATCACCATCTCCATATTGTTGTAACAATTGCGTTGAATCTTGCTATAGTTCATAGGGGAAACTTTCCCGGTGTTGATTACTCTTTGTACTTGATGCTATTGAGTGAACAATTGAATTATTGTTTATGTTCAGATTGTTATACATCATTATTCCATCTCTGATCATGATCCACATGATGTATTGTGAGTAGTTCGTCTTGTTCTTGAGGACAGGGAGAAGTCTTGTTGTTAGTAGTGGAGTTGTGTTGAGAAAGATTCAATAGATTGTTATTTAAGTTGTGGTGTACTTCTTCTAGTGGTGTCATGTGAACATCGACTACATGACACTTCATCTATATGGGCCTAGGGGAATGCATTGTGTATTTGGCTACTAATCGTAGGGGTTGCGGATGTGAAACCTGAACCCCCGTTAGGAAACCATTGCACAAGGGACGTAAGGGTCTTAGAGTTTAAAGCTGTGGTTAGGTTTCTACCTTAATTACTTTCTTGCACTTACGGATGTTTGCAAGGGGTATAATCACAAGTATGTATTAGTCTTGGATGGGGCGGTACATTAGCACAGGTTCACCCACACAACACTTAGCAAGCTAAATAAGATTAATACACTATATGAAGCGAAAGCACTTGACAGTCTTTCCATGTGTCCTCGAGAACGTTTGGTCATCTTAAGTAATACAACCGGCTTGTCCTTTGCTGCATAAAGGATTGGGCCACTTGCTGCATATATTCCTACTGTCTTTTATTTACTCGTACTTTGTTTACTTGCTTTATCAAAAACCCCTAAAAATCCGTTTGTTAAGTATTTGCAGAGAATTCCTGATCCATACCACTAGCCAAAGACCTTCGCTCCTAGTTGGGTTCACACTCTTACTTATCGAAAATCTTGATACACCCCTATACTTGTGGGTCATCAAGACTATTTTTAAAAGCGCCGTTGTGGAGTGAAGCGCTATTGAGAGTGGAACGTAAAGGAAACTTCTACTATGAGTATTGTTTATACATTAGTTGCTTTATTTTTGTTATGGATAATTCGCTGAGTTTCTTATTTGGTAATGCTACTACCACTGCTAAGGTAGTAGATAAGCCACCACCTGCTGAGAATGATGTTTTCAAAATACCTACAAGAATTATTGATCGTGTTATGGATAACTACTATGTTGGGGATGGAACTGTCCATCCCGGTGATCATTTACTCTTTATACACAAATTATGCGGGTTGTTCAAGTGTGTAGGTATTACTACACATCAAGTCAAGAAGAAGTTAATCTCATTATCGCTGAAAGGAAGAGCTGAGGAATGGTATAAGCTGCTGAAGAATGGTCAAGCTCTGGAATGGGAGGAAATAGTGCCTCTCTTTTATTCAAAGTTTTATCCTCCTAGTGAGATTCATAAAGATCGGAATCAAATATACAACTTTTGGCCTCTTTATGGAGAGAGTACAGCTCAAGCTTGGGGGAGATTGAAGTTACTAATGCTCAAATGTCCCATTCATGAGCTCCCCAACAATATTATTATCAATAACTTCTATGCAAGGCTTCCTCTACATGACAAGGATTTATTGGATGCTTCTTGTGCTGGATCATTCACTCGCATGGAAGAAGAAGCTAAATGGGATCTTCTGGACCGTATTCAAGACAATGCTGAAGCTTGGGAGAATGACAAAGGTACAAAGTCAGGTATAAATTATGATTATGAATGCATTGAATCTTTTATGGGAACTGATGACTTTCAAAATATTAAAAATGCTTATGGTCTAGACTCTCAAGCTATCGCTTCTTATTTTAAGGCTTTTGCTTCCTACATTGAAGTGCTTAAAAAGAAGTGGAATAAGTATCATGAACCTTATAAAGATGTTGCTAAGAGTGTTCCTGCAAGAAATACTAAAGTTTATACTGCTAATCATGTCTTACCTAAACCTTATATTGAGAAAATGCCTTTCCCAGTTAAGATAAAGGAACATTCTATGATAGCTAGTATGGTTTAATGAAAGTACAAATAAAGCTGTTGAACCTAATAAAAAAATGGTAGATGAACCTATAATAGAAAATGTGAAAGACTTTGTTACTAAATATGAAGAAGAGGGACAAACTATCCTTTGTAAGGATACCTCTAATATTATCTCACAAAGTAGTGTTATGAGAGCTAGTATTCCTGTGTTTGCTGTTAGAATAAGTGATCATTAGTATGATGGTCCTTGTGATAGCTATATTGTTAAGTTTATGCATGATACTGAAAGTTACTATGAGAGAGGGAAAAGAGTTCTTATGCATCTCAATAATATCAAGTTTCCACATTTTATGCTGAAAGTTTCTATGTTGCACTTCTTTTGCCTTCTTATGCAAGTAGCCTCTGCTTTCAACAACTTGTTTGTTTACAAAATTCCCTTGCATAGTGTAACTACCTCGGTGAATTACGCTCCTAGTTGCAAGCCTGGATGAGCGGGAATGGTTGAAATAGTACGGTGGGGCCCAAATGCCACTCACAGGTAGACCTTTCGGCCGTCCCAACCATTTCCACACATCGAGACAAGAACGGGCGTGTCGGCGAAGGATCAACTACATACACAAATGAGTATGTATGCAAGCCACCATACAACAGATACATCGAGCCATTCCATCTAAAAAGAAAGGAAATATATAGCAACATACGGCAAGATCCAAATATCCTAGATAGATATAATAGTTTAGGATATCTCCTCATACATCAATCAACAGAGTATCGGTAGGCGGAAGACAAAATCCGAGTACGGATAAGAAGCAAATCAGCATAAGATGCCCCATAAATAAGCAGATCCTGCCCACAGATCTCACGGATCCCCGTTCCCGGAATCTCTACACCGAATGATCGTTGCCCATATCGTCCTTCTCTTCCATCCAGTATCCATCTTGCGAGTGTACCTGTTCATCTGAACCAATAATTTATCGTGTGAGACCCTAGGGGTACTCAGCAAGTCTTTATGCCTCTAAAGGGACACAACACGGGGTGACGCAATTGCAGCAAAAGATAAACCCTAACAGTTCTATAGATACTCGCTAACCATCCGCCTAACCAGAGATAGACGGATGCCCGTGAATTAATAATAACAGTTATAACAGTTAAAACGGTAATCTTAACAGATCCATCCTCCTCCTCGCTTACCGACGAGGAAGCGAACGAACAACCCCCCCATCCGTTGGCAGTTTTATTATCCATTCCGTGAGTGTTGCACTAGTTACTAGTCAGGTACCTAGTCTAGTCAAATAAAAAGTGGTACTTTAGTTATGCTTGTCTATGATCGAAACTGCTCCAAGTCGTCCATAACATGACACGGCTTTGAAAGTTTTACCTGAGGGTGCACAAATAACAACACACACTCGATATGCCTCGGAAAAACCAAATCAAAACCCAACGAGGCGATCCGACAAAGCGATCACAGGATTCAGAAATATTTGAGGCCACCCCATTGAGCTACCATAGCGAAGTTAGTGACTCGAGACGGCCTCAAGGTTTGCGCCCGGTGTGAACATCGGGAACCCAAAATGTGGTGGGCTTGTCGACACCGCGAAAACACTCCGCTTTCCTAAAAAGTATAGTGTGCAGTACCTCGCACAATTTAAATAAAGCAGTAAAACATGGCATAAGTACAGGATAGTAAATAAAACCTCAAACTAGTTTGTGGCCCCAAGAAATAAGAATGAATCAAGCTCTGGCTCAGGAGGGTTCATAAGCCTCCTGGATGTGGATAGCGCGAATATTCAAGGAATAGGAATCAAGTACTCGGGGTCCTACGGGACACAAGTGAGCCTGAAAAACCAGATAGCCAATATGGCTCACCGATGCCACTTTCATTAGTTATCCCATTACTACTCAGGTTAAGTTGTTTAGGTACCTCGTTCTCCATCAGACACTCACATACCCTACACATGCTGTTCTACGACTCGCATGGCTCAAACAACTCCTGTAGTAATGGCTCATGGGATGGAGGAACAAGCTTCGGTGGGGTTTAAAAGTAAAGGCTATGCAATACTTGGGATTCAGTTTAATGCAATCGCGACTCAATGATGCAAGAATAAGATAGAGGCAATAGGTACTGTATGTATGCAAGCATGTGGTAGTGCTTGCCTGGCAGCTCAGTTGAAGCAAGGGATGGATCTGGGTAGTGCTCCTGGTTCTCTTGATATATCCCCTGCTCAGCGTCTATTCGAAGAAGAACCAAACAAACAAGGCCAACATAAATAAAGTGCACAAGCATATGTATAAATGCATCAAGCAAACAATCCTGCCATGATGAATGATGCACAAATGGCATGGCAATAAAGTAGCATGGCATGGGTGAGGTGTGGAATACAAGAATAAACCATTTTATGGGGTTTTATTCATATTTTATACTCATATTAGTTGCTGTACCCTTTATATCTATATGATGCATGATTCAAATCAAACCAAAGAATGCATAAACAGAAAGGTCTCGTCGAGCTAATCATTTTAGACATATCATTTGTTAAATTTGGAGTTATAAAACAAAAGTTATTAATTAATAAGGAAAAGGGCATTTTATTTGTAATTTTAATTAACTTGGAAAATAAAGTGTCCAAAAATATATTTTGGAGGGCATATTTGAATTCCTCACATTTTTCTGATTTGAAAACATATATTATATGCATTTATTGGATTTGTATTTTAAAAGTTATTTAAAAACAGAATTAAGTTTGAATTTGATTTAAATTTGAAAAGATTTGTATTAAACAGACTTAAACAGATACTTTTCTCACCCACTCAAACTTAGCCACAGACGCTTACAGGTGGGGCCAGGCTGACTGGGCATCACCGCGCGCAGAAAAACATTTTCCACCGCGGGTTGAGCTAGACCTAGAGGCCGACAGGTGGGGCCAGGGTGCTCGCGGACCCACGTGTCAGCCAACCATGGCTGAGGCTGCAGTGGGCCGAGCTGGAGCCGAGGTTAAGGCCGAGAAACCAGGGGGCTTTTCGCAAAACTTCACCGAGACCGAGATGGGTCAGGCTGGACCAGCGGGTTGCGACGAAAAAGCAGGGGTTATCCAAAAAAGTGCGTCTTGTAGATCTTCTTTCTCCGCTCGGACAGATCGGTGCTTTCATGACGTGTGACGCTGGGATTCGAACTCGACGTCTTGGTGCGCGCTGGCGCGAGCCTGTGGGCCAGGCTTGTGTCGGGAGGGTGGCTGGCCTAGATAGGTTGCTACGGAGGGAAGCTAGCGACAAGAGGTGCACGACGGCGCATCGAGGGCGCTCGGAGAAACGGCCGGCGAGGCTAGGGCAGCACGGCGAAGCGGACCTTGTCCAGGGGGTCAGGGAGCTCACCAAGGTGATGTTGGCGTGGTCGGATCGGCGGAGGCGCGGCGTCGAGGGCTGGCCGGATCTAGGGTTTGGCATCTGTCGTGACGCAGCAGGTCCGTCTCCTCCTCGTCCGCGTGTGGGCTGCTGTAGGGGATCTCCTCGTCTACCGGCCACTCCACGGTCTGCCACGCCTGGTTCACGAGATGGGGTGGAGGCCGAGGTTTTGGCGTGAGGTGAAGCGGTATGGGAGAAAGAGGGAGGAGGGGAGACTATGGGGCGGATCGGGGCGAGGTAGCAGGGCGTGGCAGAGAGGTGGGGGTGGATAGGATCGGAGGGAGGGGGTAGTTGGCGTGGTGGAGGGGAAAGGTGGCGTCGGCCACCTTTTCTTCTCCTTCACGTGCTTTCGGTCGCGAGGCGGGCAGGCAGGGGGTGGCTTCCAGGTGGGGCCAGAGGACGGGGCCAAGGAGGCAGGGGCAGGCTCGGGCTAGGGGCTACTAGGCAGGGAGGGAAGAGAGGGAGATGGGGAAGTAGCCTCGGGTAGAGCTAGGGTTGGGTAGATGGGAGGCTCGGGCTAGGGTTTGTAGCTAGGCTCGGTGTAGCTAGGTGGGCTGAGGTGGCAGGTGGGAGTAGCCAGGGGGCTCGGCATGGAGAGGCTAAGGGAGGGAGAGAGGGTAATGTGGCGGCTAGGGTTTGATTAGATGGAGGTGCCACTAGGGTAGATGAGGGTTAGGTTAGATGGGGGGGTGGTTTAGAGAGAGGGTGGAGAGAGAGGGGTATGGTGTTGATGGGGTAGGGATTAGAGGAAACTTAGATAGAGGATTAGGGAAAGAGGGTTGGGAGCTAGGGTTTTTGAAGCATGCATGCTCTAAACCTAGATCAAGCAAGATCATGAGGCAAAGAGAGAGAGAGATGTAGTGTGGAGATGGATCTTTACAAGGCAACTAGATCAAGCCAAAAGAAAAAGAGAGAAGGAGATGAGAGATGAGATGATTCACCCAAAATTCAAATAGAAACCAAAAGACAAGAAAAAGGTGGCACTTGCATGGCCCATGCAAAATATTTAATACCATGTTGATTATTGTGAGAACAACATTATCACATGGCATTATTATTATGCCTTCCCAGAATTGGAATAAAGCCAAGCCAAGAATTAAAGGATGCCCCATGTGGAGTAGGTGGAGATGACCATTTTTGAAATACAATGGGACTTGCTAGTGCGTATATGCCACTAGGTAGTTAATAAGCCCACAAAATATCCCAACATGATGATAACCCCAAAACAACACATAAGGGAGCTAGAAATAGGGTTCCACCCACAAGGCATGCAAAGGTGGCCATGTGGCTCTCATATATCAATAATGTGTAAACAAAATGATGCCAAGATGAGAGCATGTGGAAAAAGAATTGGATCCATCCCAACCCACATGATCTAGAGGAAAGACCAAATGAAAAGCACAGCTCATATTAGTTGGATGGTGGAATTATAAGGTGGTGAAAGTAAAAGGTGGTGGAGTTAATAAGAGATATGCCCCCAACTCAACTTGGGCATTGAAACAATATATCAAGAACCAAATACAATATCAAGAGGCAAATACAATTAATAATGCATATGAGATAAGAACCAAATGAGAAAGGGTTTTATATGATGCTCAAATGCAAGGTGGCATGATGACATGAGCATGATATAATGATGATGCAACAATTATATCTTTAAGTAGCCATTATATTACTAGACCAAGTAGCATTACAATTGTTAGACAATTGGGATGCTACAACTCTCCCCCACTAAACAGGAATCTCGCCCTGAGATTCTAGGATGAAGAAGAAGACACAAAGAGGGTAGGATACTTGGCACGGAGCTCATCTTCACGTTCCCAAGTGGCTTCATCAACGGAATGGTGCGACCACTCCACCTTGCAGAACTTGATGGACTTGTTGCGAGTCCTTCTTTCTGCGACTTCAAGGATTTTTGTGGGGTGTTCTTGATAAGACAGGTCTTCTTGGAGATTGATAAGTTCATGGTCCACGGTCCTGCCGGGATCCTTGAAGCACTTCTTGAGCTGAGAGATGTGGAAAACATCATGGACTTTGAGTTTTTCCGGGAGCTCAAGAGCATAAGCAACTTCTCCTCTTCTTCCACGAACTTTGAAGGGACCGATGTATCTAGGAGCCAGCTTTCCTTTGATACCAAAACGGTGCATGCCTCTCATGGGAGTGACACGAAGGTACACGAGATCACCAGGGACATACTCCATGTCCGTGTGCTTCCTGTCATAATTGCTCTTCTGGCGACTTTGAGCAATCCTCAGATTTTCAAGAATGATGTGAACCTTCTCATCCGCTTGAGTCACAATGTCAGGGCCAAACAAGATCCTTTCACCTGCACCCGACCAACCAATCGGAGTTCTGCATTTGCGACCATAGAGAGCCTCAAATGGTGCCATCTTTAGACTTTTCTGGAAGCTGTTGTTGTAAGAGAACTCAGCATAAGGAAGACATTCTTCCCACTTCATGCCAAACGAGATGACGCAAGCACGAAGCATATCCTCCAGAATCTGATTGATCCTTTCAACTTGTCCTTGCGACTGAGGGTGGTAAGCTGTGCTGAAGTTCAACTTTGTTCCCAAAGCATTTTGGAAACTCTCCCAGAACTTGGAGGTGAAGATGCTTCCACGGTCTGAATTGATCTCGAGAGGAACCCCATACAGAGAGACAATTCTGTTGATATAGAGCTCCGCCAACTGAATTGCAGAAATGGTTTCCTTGACGGGGAAGAAGTGAGCCACTTTAGAAAGCCTGTCGATGACAACAAAGATTGCATTGTTGCCCTTCTGCGACCTAGGAAAACCAGTGATGAAGTCCATCTCTATTTTCTCCCATTTCCCTTCCGGGGGTTTCAATGGCTGAAGAAGACCGGAAGGTTTCTGATGGACAGCTTTCACTCTGCGGCAGACATCACACTCCGAGACATACTTGGCACAATACCGTTTCAAACCAGGCCACCAATATTGTGTTTTCAAGTCCATGTACATCTTTGTGCCGCCAGGGTGGATAGAAAGAACAGAATCATGCGCCTCCTTGAGAACTTGCTCTCTCAAACCCGGGTAGTTCGGAACAAACATCCGGTGTTCAAAGAAAAGCGTGCCTTGATCATCGACGTGGAAGGACTCATACTTCGGGAGCTGAATCCTGGAGATGATCTTTCTGGTGTGCGGATCCCCAAGCTGAGAAGAGCGAACCTTTTCTTCCAAGAGAGGGGTTGCTAGAAGGTTCAGAAGATACCCTTGTTCCACAATTTCAAGGTTGAGCTGACGGAATTCCTCGCACAAGAGAGGCTGTTGTTCTTCCATCATGAGGTTGTTGACGTAAGCTTTGCGGCTGAGAGCATCTGCCATGACATTAGCTTTGCCCGGAGTGTAGTTGATGGTCAGATCGAAGTCATTGATTGCTTCAATCCATCTCCTTTGCCGAAGGTTGAGATCAGGCTGAGTAAAGATATACTTCAAACTCTTGTGATCAGAAAAGATCTCACAACGGTTGCCAAGCAAGTAGTGCCTCCATACTTTCAAAGCAAAGACAACTGCTGCAAGCTCGAGGTCATGTGTAGGATAGTTGATCTCATGCGTCTTCAACTGTCGAGAGGCATAAGCAACAACTTGTTTTTCTTGCATGAGGACCGCACCCAATCCATGCAAAGATGCGTCACAGAAGATCTGGAACGGCTTGGATGTATCCGGAGGAACCAAGACTGGTGTGGAACTGAGCTTCTCTTTGAGTGTCTCAAAGCTTGCTTGACATGCAGGAGCCCAAAGGTATTTCTTGCCTTTCTTGAGGAGATCGGTAAGAGGCTTCGCTATCTTCGAGAAGTTCTGAACGAAGCGACGGCAATAACTAGCCAAACCAAGGAAACTCCGCACTTCTTTGACATTAAAGGAGGAAGCCATTCAACAATCGTCTTCACAGTTTCCGGATTGACTGCAATGCCCTTGGCAGAGATGACGTGACCAAGATAGGTTACTTGAGGCAGCCAAAACTCACACTTGGAGAACTTTGCATACAAGCGGTTCTCACGAAGCTTGCTTAGGACACACCGAAGGTGTTCTTCATGCTCTTCCTTTGACTTAGAATAGACTAGGATGTCATCCAGATAGACCACAACGAACTTATCAAGATACTCCATGAAAACCGAGTTCATGAGCCTCGAGAAGGTGGCAGGTGCGTTGGTGAGACCGAAAGACATGACCGTGTACTCATACAGGCAATAGCGGGTGGTGAAAGCTGTCTTAGGCACATCTTCCTTGCGAATCTTGATTTGGTGATAACCACTTCTCAAGTCAAGCTTAGAGAATACCACAGCTCCAGCTAGCTGATCAAAGAGATCATTAATCCGTGGAAGGGGATATTTATTCTTGATGGTTTTAGCATTGAGAGCCCGATAGTCAACACAAAGTCTATCAGTCTGATCTCGCTTCTTCACAAAGAGAGTTGGGCTACCCCAAGAAGAAGTACTGTGCTGAATAAAACCCAACTTCTCTTGTTCATCAAGCTGACGTTTGAGTTCAGCCAACTCAGCAGGACCCATTTTATAAGGCCGCTTGGAGATAGGAGCGGTACCAGGTTCAAGCTCAATAACAAACTCAACCTCACGATTCGGAGGCATACCTGGCAACTCTTCAGGAAAGACATCTGGGAACTCACAGACCACCGGAACACTCTGAATAGCTTCCATAGCATCAACATTCAGAGCCGCCAAAGAGAAAAGCTGGATAGCAGGAGTCAGACTTGGAGAATAGACTATATGGCCTTCAGGAATCTTCAGAGAAACCGAGCGCTCAGCACAATCAATCACAGCTGCATTTGCTGTCAACCAATCCATGCCCAAGATGACATCAATGTCAGAATTGCCCAGAATGATTAAGGAAGCCGAGAACGAAGAGCCACCAATCTCAATTTGATTGCCATGGCTGATTTTAGAAGCTGCCATCTTTGCTCCAGGAGAGAGGACCATTAACCGCTTAAGGAGAGGATCCATAGCTAACCCATTCTAGATACGCAAACTTGGTTGACATAAAAGAATGCGATGCACCGTAATCAAACAAAACTCGCAGGACCGAGTTAACAGGATAGCATACCCATCACAACCTGTGCATGCTCAGCTTGAGCGGCGTTGACACAGTTGGCACGAGCAACAGTAGACCCGGGCTTGGTGTTGATGTTGAGAGCCCGAGGTGGTGGTGCACGAACCATAGGAGAGCTTGCCGCAGATCTTGGAGGTGGTGGAGGAAGAGCCTTGTTCTTCATCGGACAGTTCCAGCTTTGATGCCCAGAGTCTCCACACGTGTAACAAGCACCAGGTGGACGTGGAGCAACGAGCTGGGGACTCCGCCAGCGCCCAGGTAGTGGTGGTTGTAGCCCCGGAGCAGCAGTGAGGAAGTTTGGTGGCCTTGCCGAAGCTTGAAGGTCTTAGTGGAGCCGGAGCGACGGTGGGGTGTTAGGAACCCGCATACGACGCTTAGAAGGAGCCGACAAAGTGAAGAGCTTGCATCACGGCTGTGTTTCTTTGACTCCTCAAACACTTGCCTACTTGCTTCTTCCGCAGAGTATGCTGAAGTTCCAGAAAAGACGCCGGCCTTGCATGTGTGATTGCATACTTAATCGATGCATTGAGCCCTTGCCTGAACCTCTTTTGCTTCTTCTTGTCATCAGAGATCTCATCGCCACCATAGCGAGAAAGGTTCATGAAGTTCCTGATGTAGGTGTTTACATTATCATTGCCCTGCTTGAGGTTGAGAAACACTTCCTTCATCCTCTCCATGACAATTTCTGACAGATACTGCTCCTTGAAAGCTCCAGTGAACTGTCCCCAAGTAGGCTGAAAACCATGCAGCTTTGCCTTCGTAATTCTCCCACCAGGCTGCATCTCCTTCGAAGGTGAGTAGCACACTTTACCCATTCTTGCTCAGAACATCAGCAAATATCAAGAACCTTGACATCTCACGCAACCAATCATCAGCATCAAGTGGTTGATCGAAACATCAAACCGGGCGCGGGTTGAACTTCAGGAAGCTTTTGATGTCTCCTCGCTTGGGAGGTGGAGGTAGCGGAACAAACTCATTCCTCCTGACACTTTCCTCGAAACGCTGCTGGTTCTGCTGCATTGCTGCCAAGGCATTGGCGATGCTTGACAACGCTGCCCTCAGTTCAGGTTGTATGTCCTCCTCAGAACGGCGTGGTGGTGCCATCCTGTGATTGATATAAAACACAAGTCAGTACTATGATGGAGAATAATAATAATCCAAAATAGTACCAAGATGGAATTAATCAAGATTAAAGGATACAATTTACTAAGATGATATTAAAATATCAACAAAGTTCAAAGCACCTAGAAGATATTAAGCATATCGCACACGACTGAAAAGGAGTGTGGTACACAAATATATCAAAGAAAAATTTTCCACAAATTTCGGCATTAAAATACCAATAGCTGCGCAAAATCACTTAACGAATCAAGATTAGTGACTCTACCAATTCAATATACAAGAGCGAATGATAAGAGTAGTGGTATGGTCGCGACTCCATCCCGCACTCAAATCATTACCCCACACATGAATAAGTAAAACACATATCCCAACACCTTCTTCTCACGATGACCCTAAAGATTAGCAACTACGGAAACGAACACCCCAACAAGATAACATCGGATAACAAAGAGTAAGACAGATCGCGTCGGTATACAACGAATCAGATAGATCGCGTCGGTTTGCAAAAGCCTGTCGGTATGGAATGTACCAACAGTTGATAACCAAAGGCAGATAAAGATAACATGTTGGATGCAACAGATAGACAAGGATTTACACACACACACACACACAACCTATGGTACTACGGAATCCCAGAACACGTGAATCCTAGTTTGAATTTTAAGAAGAGGATTGAAAACGTTACACTTCCTTACCAGAAAAGGGTGGGTGGGTGGGTAAGAAGAAAAGTGGAAGCAGTCCTACTCTCGCGTTTTGTTTTTCCCTAGTATACATAACTACCAAAATATTTGCTAGACAGACAACGACCATTTGGCTGAGACCCTGAAGGGCGGGATGGCTCTGATACCAATTGTAACTACTTCGGTGAATTACGCTCCTAGTTGCAAGCCTGGATGAGCGGGAATGGTTGAAATAGTACGGTGGGGCCCAAATGCCACTCACAGGTAGCCCTTTCGGCCGTCCCAACCATTTCCACACATCGAGACAAGAACGGGCGAATCGGCAAAGGAAGGATCAACTACATACACAAATGAGTATGTATGCAAGCCACCATACAACAGTACATCAGAGCCATTCCATCTAAAAAGAAAGGAAATATAGCAACGCCATACGGCAAGATCCAAATATCCTAGATAGATATAATAGTTTAGGATATCTCCTCATACATCAATCAACAGTAGTATCAAAGTGAAGCGAAGACAAAATCCGAGTACGGATAAGAAGCAAATCGGCATAAGATGCCCCATAAATAAGCAGATCCCGCCCATAGATCTCACGGATCCCGCTCCGGAATCTCTACACCAATGATCGTTGCCCATATCGTCCGCTCTTCCATCCAGTATCCATCTTGCGAGTGTACTGCTCATCCGAACCAATAATTTATCGTGTGAGACCCTAGGGGTACTCAGCAAGTCTTTATGCCTCTAAAGGGGACACAACCTGGGGTGACGCAATTGCAGCAAAAGATAAACCCTAACAGTTCTATAGATACTCGCTAACCATCCGCCTAACCAGAGATAGACGGATGCCCGTGAATTAATAATAACAGTTATAACAGTTAAAACGGTAATCTTAACAGATCCATCCTCCTCCTCGCTTACCGACGAGGAAGTGGACGAACAACCCCCCCATCCGTTGGCAGTTTTATTATCCATTCCGTGAGTGTTGCACTAGTTACTAGTCAGGTACCTAGTCTAGTCAAATTAAAAGTGGTACTTTAGTTATGCTTGTCTATGATCGAGAAACTGTGCTCCAAGTCGTCCATAACCGCGGACATGGCTTTCAGAAAGTTTTACCGCAGTGTGCACAAATAGCAACACACACGATATGCCTCGAAAAACCAAATCAAAACCCAATGAGGCGATCACGACAAAGCGATCACAGGATTCAGAAATATTTCAGGGGCCACCCCATTGAGCTACCATACGAAGTTAGCTGACTCGAGACGGCCTCAAGGTTTGTGCAGTGGTGTGAACGATCGGGAACCCAAAATGTGACTGGGCTTGTCGACACCACGAAAACACTCCGCTTTCCTAAAAGACAAAGGTGCGACTCGCACAATTTAAATAAAGCAGAAACATGGCATAAGTACAGGATAGTAAATAAAACCTCAAACTAGTTTGTGGCCCCAAGAAATAAGAATGAATCAAGCTCGCCTCGGGGGTTCATAAGCCTCCCGGATGTGGATAGCGCGAATATTCAAGGAACAGGAATCAAGTACTCGGGGTCCTACGGGACACAAGTGAGCCTGAAAAACCAGATAGCGAATATGGCTCACCGATGCCACTTTCATTAGTTATCCCATTACTACTCAGGTTAAGTTGTTTAGGTACCTCGTTCTCCATCAGACACTCACATACCCTACACATGCTGTTCTATGACTCGCATGGCTCAAACAACTCCTGTAGTAATGGCTCATGGGATGGAGGAACAAGCTTCGGTGGGGTTTAAAAGTAAAGGCTATGCAATACTTGGGATTCAGTTTAATGCTACGCGACTCAATGATGCAAGAATAAGATAGAGGCAATAGGTACTGTATGTATGCAAGCATGTGGTAGTGCTTGCCTGGCATCTCAGTTGAAGCAAGGGATGGATCTGGGTAGTGCTCCTGGTTCTCTTGATATATCCCCGCTTCATTGCCTATTCAAGAAGAACCAAACAAACAAGGCCAACATAAATAAAGTGCACAAGCATATGTATAAATGCATCAAGCAAACAATCCTGCCATGATGAATGATGCACAAATGGCATGGCAATAAAGTAGCATGGCATGGGTGAGGTGTGGAATACAAGAATAAACCATTTTATGGGGTTTTATTCACATTTTATACTCATATTAGTTGCTGTACCCTTTATATTTATATGATGCATGATTCAAATCAAACCAAGGAATGCATAAACAGAAAGGTCTCGTCGAGCTAATCATTTTAGACATATCATTTGTTAAATTTGGAGTTATAAAACAAAATTTATTAATTAATAAGGAAAAGGGCATTTTATTTGTAATTTTAATTAACTTGGAAAATAAAGTGTCCAAAAATATATTTTGGAGGGCATATTTGAATTCCTCACATTTTTCTGATTTGAAAACATATATTATATGCATTTATTGGATTTGTATTTTAAAAGTTATTTAAAAACAGAATTAAGTTTGAATTTGATTTAAATTTGAAAAGATTTGTATTAAACAGACTTAAACAGATACTTTTCTCACCCACTCAAACTTAGCCACAGACGCTTACAGGTGGGGCCAGGCTGACTGAGCGTCACCGCGCGCAGAAAAACGATTTACACCGCGGGTTGAGCTAGACCTAGAGGCCGACAGGTGGGGCCAGGGTGCTCATGACCCATTTGTACCCAACGCAGCTGGCCAATACAAAGGGCGAGCCGAGCTGGAGCGCGGGTTAAGGCCGGAGAAATCAGGGGGCTTTTCTGCAAAACTTCACTGAGACCGACAGATGGGCCAGGCTGGACCGCGGGTTGCGCACGCAAAATAGCAGGGGGTTATCAGCAAAAGCGGCCATCAGATCTTCTTTCTCCTGCGACAGATCGGTGCTTTCGCGCAGACGCGACGCTGGATTCAACCTGGGACGTCGGGTGCAGCGCGCGGGCGCGAGCCATCTGCGGCGGGCCGGGCTTAGTGTCGAGGGAGGTCGGCAGCCTAGATAGGTTGCTACGCGGAGGGGAAGCTAGCGGACAGCAGCGCACGACGGCGCACCGAGGGCGCTCGGAGAAACGGCCGGCGAGGCTAGGGCAAAGACGGGCGGCGAACCTTGTCCAGGGGGTCAGGGAGCTCACCGAGGTGATGTTGGCGTGGTCGGATCGAGGCGAGGGCGAAGCGTCGTCCGCCGAGCGCACTGGATCTAGGGTTTGGCGTCGGTCAAGACGTGCAGCGGTCCGCCTGCCTCCTCATGCCGTGCACGGGCTGCTGTAGGGGATCTCCTCGGTCTACCCGGCCACTCCACGGTCGGTCTGCATGCCTGGTTCACGAGATGGGGTGGAGGCCGAGGTTTTGGGCGAGTGTAGACGGTGGCGGTGGAGAAAGAGGGAGGGAGGGGAGACTATGGGGCGGATCTGGGCGAGGTAGCAGGGCGTGGCAGAGAGGTGGGGGTGGATAGGATCGGAGGGAGGGGGTAGTTGGCGTGGTGGAGGGGAAAGGTGGCGTCGGCCACCTTTTCTTCTCCTTCACGTGCTCGGCCGGGCAAAGGCGGGCAAAGGGGGGTGGCTTCTGTGTGGGGCAGAGGATCGGGCCAAGGAGGCAGGGTGGCTCAGGGGCCACTAGGGGGAGGAAGAGAGGAGAGGGGAACGAGCCTCGGGTAGAGCTAGGGTTGGGTAGAGGGGAGGCTCGGGCTAGGGTTTGTAGCTAGGCTCGGTGTAGCTAGGTGGGCCAGGGTGGCCAGGTGGGGTAGCCTCGGCAGGGGCTCGGCATGGAGAGGCTAAGGGAGGGAGAGAGGGTAATGTGGCGGCTAGGGTTTGATTAGATGGAGGTGCCACTAGGGTAGATGAGGGTTAATGTAGATGGGGGGTGGTTTAGAGAGAGGGTGGAGAGAGAGGGGTATGGTGTTGATGGGGTAGGGATTAGAGGAAACTTAGATAGAGGATTAGGGAAAGAGGGTTGGGAGCTAGGGTTTTTGAAGCATGCATGCTCTAAACCTAGATCAAGCAAGATCATGAGGCAAAGAGAGAGAGAGAGATGTAGTGTGGAGATGGATCTTTACAAGGCAACTAGATCAAGCCAACAGAAAAAGAGAGAAGGAGATGAGAGATGAGATGATTCACCCAAAATTCAAATAGAAACCAAAAGACAAGAAAAAGGTGGCACTTGCATGGCCCATGCAAAATATTTAATACCATGTTGATTATTGTGAGAACAACATTATCACATGGCATTATTATTATGCCTTCCCAGAATTGGAATAAAGCCAAGCCAAGAATTAAAGGATGCCCCATGTGGAGTAGGTGGAGATGACCATTTTTGAAATACAATGGGACTTGCTAGTGCGTATATGCCACTAGGTAGTTAATAAGCCCACAAAATATCCCAACATGATGATAACCCCAAAACAACACATAAGGGAGCTAGAAATAGGGTTCCACCCACAAGGCATGCAAAGGTGGCCATGTGGCTCTCATATATCAATAATGTGTAAACAAAATGATGCCAAGATGAGAGCATGTGGAAAAAGAATTGGATCCATCCCAACCCACATGAGCTAGAGGAAAGACCAAATGAAAAGCACAGCTCATATTAGTTGGACGGTGGAATTATAAGGTGGTGAAAGTAAAAGGTGGTGGAGTTAATAAGAGATATGCCCCCAACTCAACTTGGGCATTGAAACAATATATCAAGAACCAAATACAATATCAAGAGGCAAATACAATTAATAATGCATATGAGATAAGAACCAAATGAGAAAGGGTTTTATATGATGCTCAAATGCAAGGTGGCATGATGACATGAGCATGATATAATGATGATGCAACAATTATATCTTTGAAGTAGCCATTATATTACTAGACCAAGTAGCATTACAATTGTTAGACAATTGGGATGCTACACATAGGAAGTGGGTTAGACTTAAATGTGTGTATTTTTTATTCTTAATGCTCTCTTTCACTTCAATTCATATTCCTGAGTGAGCATCTTCAAAATTATCATGCCCATCTTAATGGCTATAAAGAAAGAGCTTTCTCGGAGACAACCCAATTTGTTTGTGCTTTCAGTTTGTTTTTATTTCTCTGAGTCTTGGAAGTTATTACTTCGGTAATAACCTCTCCTTATCCGTTTTGTTTGGTTTTTGTGTCAAGATCAACCTCTAATGAGAGAGAAGTAATATTTGGGGAAGTTGCTGTCCCGAAACAGATTTTTGTCTTTCACCATCAAAAATCGTGAGAGATCTCTGTATGTCGGATTGAGCTGTAATTATTTGTGCTTCTGCCCCAGGTTGTTATTTAACTTCTGTTAGTTTCGCACTTTTTGATTTGAGCAACATAAGATTTTCGAAAAAATTGATCTTTACCTGCTGGTCTGTTTTGACAAATTTAGCCACTGTTGCATTTGCTTCTTTATTCGATTTCCTTTTTGAATTCTTTTTGGGTTTTTGGAAGGAGTTGCTACAGCAGCTTATGTTTTGATGGTTTCCAGTTAAAGTTGAACTCAAAAGGTTTTATCACTTCACATATACTAATGTTGCTAATGAGAACTGTGTGAAGTTTTGTGTGAGAGAAATTTCCAGGAAGTGGAGATAATGGTGTAATAAGGAAGAGAAGGGTTTTATGATTCAAGTAATAAGTGTATGAAGATGAAGATATTGATGTTATTCAAGTGATGACTCCGGAAAAATGTACTAGATACCAAATTCAGAAACCTGCAGAGTCTGTTTTCAAATAGGTAACGGTTCTGGTAAGAAAAGTTCCGTGAAAATACTATCCAACTATATTTTTGCAGTTTTCAGTCAATAAGGAAAGTTACGAAGCAAAAAAGGGACGGAATCGGAGCCGGGGTACCCACACCACCCTGTGGCATGGGCCCTCCCCTGGCAGCGCCACCAGGTGGTGAGTCCACCCCGGACTCCGCCTCCGACTCGTTTTCTCCCAGTACCTTCCTTTTGATATGAAACTTCATAATATTTAACCCCCCGGATCCCCCGAGGTCCGTATATCGTGTTTTCGTCGTGTTTTTGTTTCGATCTGTTTCTGCCAGGTAAAATCCTAGATTTGTAGCCTCAATGTCTTCCACTGGATTAGTTGAGGGAGATTCCTTGGAAGATATCACCAACCCATACATGAGAGAATTGAAGATTCATCCCAAGGAGTTATTGCTCGAAGGTGGGGAGGTTCGGATTAAAGAGGTTGAAGGCCCCGAGGGTGAAGAAAGTCTGGAGGACAGGATGGAAGCATTCGAGCAAGAAGTCTTTAGGTACAAGAAGATGGCGAAGCGCGAAGTGGATATCATCCATAAGATTTGTTCCGAAATCATCACCGAGCACCAAAAGGAGACTGCTGATCTCAAAGACGAAGTCCTCTCACTCCGCCAAACAACCAACAAACTGCAAGCACAGTTCTATGATGTTCAAAATCAAAACAGTGAGTATGAGGCTAGATTTAAACTCATAAGTGCTGCTGCAAGTTTCAGGATGTTGGAAACTACGATGTCCTTTGTTGATGGGAAGCCTTTACCTTGGAAGACGGACAAAGATGAGAGGATACCACCACCACCTAAGGAGTAATTCTTCATCAGGTTTGGCATCCCCTTGGTTTGTTCCAAGCTTGGGGGAGTGCCACGGTATCACATCACTATCTTCTATCTTTTTACCTTTTTAGTAGAGTCATATCATGAATAGAGGAGTTATTATGTAGTATGGTTTGCATTATGGAAGTGTCCCCTCTCTCGTTAGATATGTATCCCTTGGTGTGAGTTGCCGTTATAGAATATTAATGAGAAGTTCTATCATTCACTCTTTTGCATAGCTTATATTAGTTTTCAATTCGTGGTTATATGTTTGATCTTGCCGTTAGTATTGGTATCACTCTAGGATCATTGAGTTAATTTAGTTGGTTTTGGCAAACCTGGATCGGTCAGTAGCAACACTATTTTTTGAGAGTTGAATGAAAAAGATAGAAGTACTCTAAAGAAAAATAATTTCATCATCTTTCTTTCTTAATTTGCTCATAAGTTTAGTATTCTCTAGTTAAGATCTTTTGTGCTTCCAAGGAAGATTGCATGTTTGTCTTTATCACTTGTATGTTTGTTTGTTTCCTTCAACTCTTATACTTGCTACCCAGCCTTGGTAGCCAAAAACCTGTACTGAGAGGGTATTCTTCTCGTGCATCCACCTCCTTTAAACCAAAACCTTTGCCATTTGTGTCCACCATACCTACCTAGTAGCATTATTGCTATTCCAAGTAAATTCTTGTTTTATCTACCTCCCAAATTAAATTTGTTATGTGAAAATTAGTGATTAAAGCTCTCACGAACTTGATGGCACACTTTACTTTCTTGCACTTAATAAACTTGAACCATTGTGATCACCTATGTTGCGTATATGCTTGCGCTTTGTAAGTTGTGAATTAGCAGAACCATGTTGTCATGGGGAACGCTTTCAACATTGCACTGGTACTTTGTACCTAGTTGATATCATGTTCTTTTGTCTAAGGATGTCGTCGGTGTGAAATGAAAGGGGAGCTTGTAAGTCCATGGATTTATGCATGTGTGTTAGAGAAACGCCTGGGCCGCTGGTCTAATCCATGCTAACATGGTGGAAACCTGCAGCGTAACCATAATGAGTATCTATGAAGCATTCTTCTTATAAAAAAAGATAGAGATTGAGAAAAAGAAAAAAGAGAGATATTATGAAAAGAGGAAAGAGAGAAAAAAGCACCATATTCCCATGGTAAACAAGAAGATTGCTGAGATACTTGTTGTCTGCTTGCCTTGTCATTTTGATATGGGGATTCTTCTGTATCATCGGGCAAGCGGTACCCCGTTGGCGGTTCTCAATGATACACATATGCTTACGATGACAAGAACTTACCGGTGACTAAACTTGAGTAGCACGAGGAGCGACCCTCGTATTCAAGGGACATGAGATTCTCAATTTACAACTTGTCAATGCATATCCTCATATTTGATCACTTTAACCTTAATCACCTAAAGATTCCTATGATAGGGGCAATGAGAGCTGAAAGCTAGTAAGTATCATAATTTTTGGGAGCTCTTTACGAGACTTGCAATCCCTTCTTCCCTCTATGAAGGGCCTTTCTTTTACCTTGTAGTTGAGTCAGTAAACCTACTTCCTCTCTACCTCAGCAAGTATTTTGAGTTGATGTGTTTCATTCATTCATATGATGATTTATTCAATCATGTTTTTTATGTTCCTTGTTTTGCACATTGCTCTTATCTTGATGTTTACTACTTTGAAAGCTATCATTGAAAAACCAATTATTTGTGAACTCCAGCAAATTATCAACTATTCTTCGACCAAGAGCTAAGTTTGCCATTACCAATTATGATTCACTTTATGTATCTTTATTGTGTTTCCTTTACCTATTACAAGTTGAGTTATATAATAGTGAGTTGTCTTCTATTATGATATATGCTTTTGATGAATGTGATGCTTCTTGTCTGTATTCTTTTACCGACTCTTCACTCCATAAACCTGAGGCCATGTTTATTGAGCTCAGTTTCGCTTGGGGACAAGCGAAGTCTAAGCTTGGGGGAGTTGATACGTCCATTTTGCATCACTATTCTATGTCTTAATTCACTATTATTCATTGATATATTTCATACTGAGAGGTGATACTTATGTTATTTCATCTGTTTTTGCATGGTTGATGACTTTTGGAGCATGGACCGCTGCAGTCAGGATTCTGATGGAAAAGGTGTTGTTTGGAGGCAAAATTCGCGAAGATCAGAAAATCCGGGAAAATATACAGAAAATCCTATTTTTCCAGAAGACTAAGGATGCCAGAAGACGGAGTGGAGATGGGCCACAGGGGGCCCACACCACCCCCTGGCGCGGGCAGCCCTAGGCCACGCCAGGAGGTGGTGTGGCTACCCTGGCCCACTCCAGCCTCTCCCCTCTTGCGTATATCATCCTCCCGAAACCCTAAGACTCGGGGAGCGACCACTGAAAGATTCCGCCGCCTCTGCGAGGCGAAAAACACCGAGAGAGAAAGATCTCTCTGGCAGACAGATTTCTACCAGGGAATTCCTTCCCGGAGAGGGGAGATCGTCGCGATCAACACCACCATCAAGCTGGACTTCATCGGGATCATCATCATCATCACCACCATCACCACCATCAGCACCCTCATCACCATCTCCATATTGCTGTAACAATTGCGTTGAATCTTGCTATAGTTCATAGGGGAAACTTTCCCGGTGTTAATTACTCTTTGTAGTTGATGCTGTTGAGTGAACCATTGAATTATTGTTTATATTCAGATTGTTATACATCATTATTCCATCTCTGATCATGATCCATATGATGTCTTGTGAGTAGTTCGTCTTGTTCTTGAGGACATGGGAGAAGTCTTGTTGTTAGTAGTGGAGTTGTCATGAGAAAGATTCAATAGATTGTTATTTAAGTTGTGGTGTACTTCTTCTAGTGGTGTCATGTGAACGTCGACTACATGACACTTCACTATATGGGTCTAGGGGAATGCATTGTGTATTTGGCTACTAATCGTAGGGGTTGCCGGAGTGACAGAAACCTGAACCCCCGTTAGGGAACCATCGCACAAGGGACGTAAGGGTCTTAGAGTTTAAAGCTATGGTTAGGTTTCTACCTTAATTACTTTCTTGTACTTACGGATGTTTGCAAGGGGTATAATCACAAGTATGTATTAGTCTTGGATGGGGCAGTACATTAGCACAGGTTCACCCACACAACACTTAGCAAGCTAAAGAAGATTAATCAACTATATGAAGCGAAAGCACTTGACAGTCTTCCCATGTGTCCTCGAGAACGTTTGGTCATTTTAAGTAATACAACCGGCTTGTCCTTTGCTGCATAAAGGATTGGGCCACTTGCTGCATTTATTCCTACTGTCTTTTATTTACTCGTACTTTGTTTACTTGCTTTATCAAAAACCCCTAAAACTCCATTTATTAAGTATTTGTAGAGAATTCCTGATCCATACCACTAGCCAGCACCTTCTGCTCCTCGTTGGGTTTGACGCTCTTACTTATCGAAAATACTGCGATACACCCCCTATACTTGTGGGTCATCACTCCTCCAACCCATTACCACTTTGTATTGCTAAGTACAACCCCCATGACAACCTACTTGTCCCTAGTACGATAGATGGTGTATAACACCATACCCCTTTGGAGACCCTATTTTAGCCGAAGCAAAACTAGAAGATGGGAAGACACCGGAAAAAATTACAAAATGTTTTATGGTAAAACCTTGGTGAGGTCTTACCTACCAAGAAAAGTTTGAGAAATAAAAGGGTATTTGTCTTACAAAAATTGCTGATGGAAAAAGGAGGAAAAATGGTTATGAAAATGCACCCGGTTCTTTGCATCTTTAGCTATAACAACTTAACCTGTGCAACCACATTATTCCTATATGGGAAGGGGCTGGACTCGAGGTTTGTTCTCTATGGTATGAGTTGCCTCACAACTACTACAACGGATGGGGATCCCTGGAGGCTGGGTCTTCTCCTGTAATGGTCCACGAAGCATCGACCAGGTGAAGAAATGAATTGTTTGTGGCAGCCAGGCATTACTATGAGCCTCTCATTGAAAGCACACACTTTGTGTAGTGGAAAAGGAACTCCGATTGGTCCTTGGTACCCGATGTCCCGGTGTTGAGAGGAACAACTCATAGGGTAGGCCCTTGTACTAGAGTGGGCATCCTGAGGGTCTTGACCGGTTACTCGACGCATGATCCATGAGGGATCAGGGCAGGGTAACCAGATGGTGTGGGTAAAGTGTACAACCTCTGCAAAGTATAAATCTATTCGAATAGTTGTGTCCGTGGTTATGGACGGGTTGGACAAACTACTGTAGAGTGGTGTGGTTTTGGTTTCTAAAAAGGTTTCAAAAGATGTTCTAACCATGGGATGGTTGGAAAGGATAAATGTTTTGACCATGGGATAGTCGGAAAGGATAAATGTTTTGATAATGGGATGGTTGGAAAGGATAAATGTTTTGACCATGGGATGGTCATAAATGATGAATGTTTTGACCATGGGATGGTTGGAAAGGAAGGAAAAAATGTTGGTCATGGGATGACTAGAAGGAAGGCAATGGGTGACCATCCTAGTAGTTTACAGTTGTTTCAATGTTTCCAAAAAGGTTTGTAAAAGATTTTCAACAAAGATATGTAGATGCTATATCTACAAGAGAAACTACTCTTGCAAGGAACCTCTTATGGAGCCATCCTATACCCTAGCCATATTTCATATCTGTTATACTCCCTTTAAGGTGGTTTGCGAGTACATTTAAAGTACACACTGGCATTGTCCTTGGCTATCTACTTGGCCAGACTATGAGTAGGATGATGGAGGTTTCAATGACGATTTCACGAACTAGGGAGTTCTCCGAGGCAGGCACCTGTAGGGCTATGGCCTAACTCGTGTCTTTCGCGTTGAGTTGACCCACTTCTATTCGGTGTGTTGCCCATCACGGAACCTTTGTAAGACTATTTATGTAAGACTTGTTGTATTCAGTACTATAATGGATGTGTATTTGATACTAAGTTGGTTATGCCCCACGATGCATTGATCTTACACTAAGAAAAGTTGGCTTTTACAACAGACGATTTTTGTGGTTGAAGGCCCGTTTTTCATGGTTAAAAAGTCATCTAGGATGGATAGCCTTCGTGGTAAAAGCCCTGTCACAAAAGAATCTACCACGTTTTTTGACCGTGTCAGATCGCACCCTTCAGCCAAAAAACGTGTTCCTTCATAGATCTGTTCGCCAACCGCGTTGACTACTGACGTCATGCAAACTTCCACATGGCTATCGCCTTTAACAACCGGTTACCGGACAAAGAAACCATGGCAGAAGCTAGGCCCAACTAAGGTCTGCTAATTACTAAGTGGGCCGGCCCATGAGGAGAGCCCAACAACAAGATGACGCATTACTGTTTTTCCCTGACTGCTTGAAATGGGCCTAATAATGCAGCCAACAGAGGCCCGCGAACTTTCAGTCTAGGTACTATTTCGGCCTATAGAAGTCCCAAGTTGGTCCAACGTTGTGCAACCCATTAGCAGCCTACGCCTACTGTCGCCCCATCACTGTTCTCACAGCCCGTCGTGGGCCACCTACTACCGGTCCTTCTTTGAGATGGTCTGTTACTATTCTGGCCTTTTACTGTGTGGGTCGTTAACAGTTCAGGCCACAATCGGCCTGTTACTGTTTTGGACTGGTAATTTTGTCGGCCTGTTACTATTATTGACAAGAATTTTCTCGGGTTGGTACTATTCTAGCTAGTTATTGTTTTGTCCCTTTACTATTGTGGCCCTTTACTGTTGTGGCATGTTACTGTTCTATCCTTTTGAAGTTTCTTTCTTTTTAGTGTTGTGGACTATTACTGTCCTGGCCCGCTACTGTTGTGGCCTATTACTGTTACGGCCTATTACTATTACATGTTCCCACATGTGGGCCAGCCCATTATGTTTACAGTGTTTTACAGTTTTTGCCTTTCTAAAGCCCATGCCAATATCATAAAAGGTGTGTAATCAGCGAGCATCTTTTACTGTTCATCATCAGCCGAATACAAGACGGGCCAATAACAAAGCATGATGTTGTTCTCTAATCGACCTAGCTAGCATAGTTATGGTAACGACTACCGCCATGTGTGGACGGCGTCAACTAAATGCCTACATGGCTTATGCGAGTTATCTAGATATTATATCAGCTACAAACTTCTTAAAATCATTACACATTATCATCTCAAGGGAAAGAAAATTCGGCATTTCAGTTGACAATCGAGTTGATAGCAGAGTCCTCAATATGCTTTCTCAATCGATCATCTACATCTTCCTTTGAGTGTGATGGCTTCATTGGAGGAGACATAATCTTGCAGCCCCCTCTTTGGTGGCGATAGCAATAATTGCAGTCTAAAACTAAATAATAACAAGTTAATACATTAAACAAGACAAACTACTCATTTGACTGATATGACAGGAGCTATGAACTGGAGTTTACAACTAGTCAATGGTTCAATTATTGACCAACACGTCAAACAAAGAGGACAAGTAAGCACCGCTTTAAACAAGTGTGCCTACTATGAAACGAGCAATCAAAAAGTGTGTGTGTGTGGCTTAGAATTTCAGCAAATAAAAATAGCTAGGTCATTTAAACAAATATATATGTAAGCAGTTGTATACCCTAAAATGCAAGAGACGTTGGGTGACTCAGAATTTGCGCTGAGCCACAAAATGGCATGTAGTTACTATTGTAGAAAAGAATGAACCAGGTAGAAATTATAACCGCATCATATGAGAACTTGTAGAGCAGAAATGCAAACCACAAATGAACTATATATAGTAGAGGATAGTTATGTCGTTGCTTTGGACAAACCAGAACCAGATGCGAGATATAATGGCGTCGCTCATGAACCTATAGAACAGGACAAACAAGCATTAGACAAGTGTGCCTAGAATGAAATGAGCAATCAAACAAAGTGTTTCTTAGAATTTTAGCAAGTATAAAATAGCTTGGTCATTTCAGCAAATATATATGCAAGCAGTGGTATCTCTTGTAATGCAAGAGTCGTTAGGTTACTCAAAATTTGCGGTGAGCTACACAATGGCATGTAGTTAGTATCATAGCTAAGAATCAACCAGATAGAAATTATAATGGCATCAAAAGAAAACTTCTAGAGCAAGAATGCAAACCACGAGTGAACTACATAGTAGAGGATAGTTATGTTGTTGCTCAGGACAAACCAGCACCAGATAAGGAAGTAATGGCATCCCTTGTGAACCTGTAGAATATGCTACGCAAACCAGCATGTTCATTGTTCCATTTTGAGCTCTATGCAAGAAAAAGAAAATAGTTAGTGATGCAGCTTTTGAAGAACCAGATGGCAACAACAAAATTGTAATATAATTAGTACGAAGAGTTTAAATGGCTAATACAGGATATCAGAACAATGCCAAGGAGGAAATAATAGCAGGAACTAATCTCAGGACGAACCAGATAGATTCAGTAACTATAGAGTAGGGAATCCACACTAATATTTTACACTGACTTCATATTTTGCAAGAATTACATGGTAGCAGGCAATTACTGTTGTATGGAGTAGATAAGCACATGTGCATGAAAAAATAACAGACGTGTGCATAAATTGAAATTTATAGAGCAGTGAATGCAAACCAACATGTCTAATGACCTTGTATGTACTAGCACGAAGAACAGGCGTGCCTAGTGACTTGTATGTACTAGCATGATTAGAAAAATGTAGTTCACTGCGACAGGCTTGAACCTGCTATACTGCTGACAAAACAAAAACGGGTTGGAGATTTGGTTAACCTTGGTCGGAGAGGCGTCTAAGAATCGTCGGTACCATGTAGGTGATGTCCAGGTCACCGAGGATGCTGTAGTTGTGGTGGTTGTTGGCATAGGAGAAGCAGATCTTGGGTGGTCGATGTCGGCTTGAGCGCGATGGACGAGAGCATCGTTGAGGAAGCTCCAGTGCAGTGAACAGCGATGGCCAAGCAGCTGGTATAGAGCGGTGGACATGGAACTCCTTGAAGTAGATCACGTCCGTTGTACACCAGTGAAGCGGATCTGGTACGGCTGGGTAGCTTTCGGCGGTCGGGAAGCAGAGCTTGGGTGGTCGATCACACCATCGTCATTGTGAAAGACACCATAGCTCTGGTGTAGTGGCAGAGAGACCCGATGAACTAGATCCGGTGGGTGAGCATCGGTGAAGCGGCTCCGTGGCGGTGCACAAGACCGCAGCTCAAGCGGCTCCGGCCGCCATGGAATTGCCGCCGGACGGTGCGCATGGTGGTCATGGAGGTGACGGTGTGGGAGAGGGGGCTAGGATTTTTGGAAGGACCAGCGGGAAAATCTGCATGAATCGAGACTAAGGAGGTGGAAAGAAACATATTACGATCGTGCCCCCAAGCTACCGACTTTACCTTGCCCATAGGACATCAGAACAATGGGTAGAATGAGAATTTTGAAGTCAAAAGTTTTTGAAATGGAGGGGCGCGAAATGCTTCAAGGTCGGTGTGTGATTTTGCCGCTTGATTTAGATTTTGAATTTCGCGAACGTCCATCTAATAATAATATAAAAATGGTACTCCCCGGGTGGGATATTTTGCCTCAGAGTTTTTGAAACGGAGGGGTGGGAAATGCTTCAAAGTCGATGTATGGTTTAGCCGCTCGATTGAGATTTTGAATTTGACTAGCGCCCATATGATAATAATACAAAAATGGTACTCGCCAGGTGGGAGATTTTGCCTCAACGTTTTTAAAACAGAGAGGCGGGAAATGCTTCAAAGTCGGTGTGCCATTTTGCAGCTCGATTGAGATTTTGAATTTGGCTAGTGTCCATCTAATAATAAAATAAAAATGGTACTCCCCTGGTGGGAGATTTTGGCTCAATGTTTTTGAAATGGTTAGGCGGGAAATGCTTCGAAGTCGGGGTGTGTGATTTTGCCGCTCGATTGAGATTTTGAATTTGGCTAGCGTCCATGTACTACTACTAGTAGTAGTAGTAAAAAAAAGGTGATAGAACGTATGGCTATCTCGTCTGGAATTCATGGCCGAGAGTCACCATCAACTGATCATCCATATAACCACACTTGAGGTAGTCCCTGTGTTCGGTATTACTACTAGGCTGGAGTAGTATTCCCGAAATACTAATACTACTTAGTTCGGAGAATTAACTTCACCTATTCGCTTTATCGCTAGTTATTGCATGCAATAGTAATTCTAAAATTCAGCCAATGCACGTAGCCACTGCATCTAATTGAAAACATCTAAGCCAATGGATGCACTTCCGTTTTAACATGAGCGGCCAGGAGCATTACAGGACGTGGTGGTTCATATTTTTCGGTCAACGAGAGGAGTGATTGAGCAAAACTAGGAGCATTAATTTGTATACTGGCCTAGCATTTGAGGCTGTACAAATATTAAGGACCGTGCTATTGAGTGAACATGAGATTTTTAG
Organism: Avena insularis; assembly: GCA_023614405.1. Classification (NCBI taxonomy): domain Eukaryota; kingdom Viridiplantae; phylum Streptophyta; class Magnoliopsida; order Poales; family Poaceae; genus Avena; species Avena insularis. The sequence goes on from CM042692.1 coordinate 230,654,408, forward strand.
CTCCATGGAGCATACACCCCATCCGATCACCTGGTGAGCATCCAACAACATAGCTAAAAGGCGAATTTGAAAATGGAAAATTCCCTGCATTTGCGTGTGCCCTGAGGGACCAGGGAGCGCACGTTTTCCCCTTAGATTTTGTAATATTTAAATACAATGAGGTTATGATACTACTACTACTAGTATCATCCTATACCTACACATTCGCGTGGTCCTAGGAGTCATACGCTGGTGTGCATGACCGTTGTCCCGTAATTAGTGTGCGTGCGCATGCGCGTACCAGTTTGATGAAGCGCGCCTGCGATTGCTGGGTGCATGCCAGCGTCTCATTTCCACATGCTTTGCTTGGCTTTCCTAGGCCTTTGTTTAAATGTGTGTTTCTGGAACCGCTTCATGTGCCATTCAACAGGACCGAGACCACACAAACGCCATCATCCATGGCCGGCAAGAAGCAGGAGGACTCGCCATGGGCTGGTCTCCCTAAGGGACTCGTCCAGAAAATAGGTGAAATCTTCCTTTAGACGGACGACTTCGAATACTACGCCGCCTTCTGGCAGTCTGTAACGCCTGACGCGGCTTCACGGAGGAGCGCTTTATGCCAGCCAACTAGATTATTCTAGAGCACTAGTTGTCGGAAGAGTATCCGGTAGACAATGCCGCCATCACGTTGCTGAACATGAGAACTGGTCGCTACCTTGGAAGAAGATTAGCTGGGTTATTTGTAGGTGCTTTCTTGAAATTCATCTATATATATGCGATCCTTTTTTTGCATCACATTATATACTATCTGTTTTTCAAGTTCTGTTTCTTCATCCATTTGTTGCCCAGGGTTTTGCTCCATGGTTTACCTTGATTGAATTTCAGTCTGTTTACCTTGACTGAATCTCTATTTCTCCTCTCTCTCTAGAAGGTACTTTTATGTCGGTAGCACAACCGACAGCCTCCTTGTACTTGGACAAAGGGTGCAGCCGTACAAGACCCGGTTGTACAACCCCTTCTCGGGCGCTATCAAGCGCCTGAGGGCAGAGATACCAACCGAGTAGGTGGCTTTTGTCACTGTGACGATGTTCCCATCGTTGATGGTGTTTACATCAAACCATCAGAGCACCACCATTTGGTGGGAGGATGAGGGCACAGAGGAAGGGAGTCGCCTGGTCTTTGGGGAAGGGTGGTACTCGCCGTATGACTTCGCGGAACTTCGGAACATGACTTCTTATGCTGATGATGTTTTCGTCGCAGACATATACAGGTTTGTCTCTCGACTATGTGTGATGCTGCTCATGGAGATGTCTAGCTGCAGCGATCCCCATGAACCCTAGAGATGCGTCCCACCATTCTAGGCCCTATTTCGGGCTGCTAGTTCCTAGAGAATTGTTTTTACCTTGTCGAGTCTGACGGGGAGTTGCTGTTCGTTGTGGTTGAACCGGTCTACGGCGGCATGCCGGTTGTATACTAGGTTCATACCCAGAACCATGTCCTTCAGCCGGTCAGAGGCATCGGAAGTCGTGCTCTCTTCGTTGCTGACAATCGGTGTGTCTGCTTCAGCAGCACCAGGTACCCACGATGCAGGCCGGTAGCATATACTATGCGGACCTATTCGATATTAGATCTTATAACTTGGAGGATCTTGGGTGAGAATAGGAGCCAAGGGTTGTATATGGGTATGGAGTAGGAGGATTATGGATCAATGATCGTCCTTTCGAACTCGATCTATTGCTGGTGGAGTATTGCAGAATCGTCAAGCATTCTGAGCTACAGATGGTGCCGCCTTGTGGCGAGGATGGTACCAACCACTACGATTACTATGACGGCTATCCGTCATATTGATGTATTCTCTTGAGTTCAGCTCTTTATGTGTTCACTTTGTTGAGTCAACGTCTATGAAATTTGCACGTTCTATGGTGCCTGTGTAATATAATGGATGTTCTCCCTGTTCTAGAAGATCATGTGTTGTATCTCTTACAATTTCAATGCTTTTTCATGTACGTGTAGTAATTCTGATAGAAGCTCGGTTTGTAACAATCATCAAACAACTTACAACTGCGAATTATAGTAGATTATTACAATCCTCAGTAAACTTGGCAGTAATAAAATGAATCATAAAAGTTGCATCAGAGTCCTGACAACTAAAAAAACACCACAACTGGTGTTATATAAAATGTCTCTATGGAGCTTCCATCACGAGACATGTAACAACTGGCTTCCCATAAGAGCTATAGATGAGATTATTAAGTATGTTCTGCGTCAAAGCTTGCCTGTTTTTCAATTCATATAAGTCTTTGCGTAATATGGTGATTACTGAATTTGTTTTGTTTGCTTTTTGCTCAACAATATCATGGGAATCTTGGAGGGAATCCGCAAATAATCTTTTGGCTGGAATAACAGGATCAGTCGAAGCGGTGTGCCATGAGCAATATGTATTTTCACATCTGTTGTGTGAAACAAAACCTAAACTTGGAGAAGCAGGTCTTTGTTCGGCATTCAGAGGGTCATTTGCAGTTTGAAACAAACACAAAACAAGTTATAACAGCATTACCATGCAATGACACCACCATGAATTTTAAATGTGTCAATGCGGTAATATATAAGGAGGGAAGCAATTAACTGTGATGGCTCATACATCTATTTCTTCTCGAATAACTGACCAGATGGCACCATGGAGCGATGCGAGCATGTGCTGCTCTTTGATATGACTGCTCTACTTGAAGATAGTTGATACCAAGACAAACCAAGTTACTTAAACAACAGACTTGGGAGACAAACTACAAGTTCATTTTGAATAACAATGTGAGAAATCAACCAAAGTACCTTATGTAGACTGCTCAAATTTGAATGTGCAGAACATGAATAAAACGAATCTGAAAACTAAGCCATTATGTTTCTCATATATAAACTAGCCAGGCACTACAGAACAAAATCTTCCACTGATTTAATCATGGACAAAAAAGAGCAACCCAGCCAACAAAAACACATCAATTGTGAGCCTCGAATTACTAGCCAGATAATTTCAGACAAAAAATGAATCAAGCAATCATACATTGAGTTATTCATGAACAGCCAGATAATTTCAATGGTCCGGTGGCCTGAGAATAACAAACTGAACCAGCAAGTGCCTCGTATTAAAATAGCCAGTTCATGTAACTATGATACACAATAGATACAAGAGTGAGATGAAGTGCACAAAGTTCCTTATGATACATGTGTATTATACATGATCTTATCGCTAGTGTGGCCTTGTTCTTATTATCAGCCAACTCAGATGCAATACACCCGGCCTCTCCATAACTAGGAAATTGAACTAAGCACATGGAACAAAAGCAAACCATAGTGGGGCTAAAATGTTTGACGCCAATTTTTGGGAAAAAAATATGAAAACAAGAAAGACAAATGGTAAATTTAAGCAAAAAATGTGGCAAGGACCAAACTTTGGCTGCCAAACTTCAGGTGGGGGGCCTTACCGTAGGTGTTACACGAGATCTACGGTGGCTCATGTGGACGGGCGAGTATGTACTCCATTGTTGCTCCTCTGCATAAAGGTAAGGCCAACTGTAAATACAAACAGGTTCCAACATGATATAAGTTGGCATGAAGTGAAACAAAAAGTGATGGGGTCTTACGAGATTATAGGATCCATCCACTCTATGATATTGTGTGCAAACTGAGGTTGCTCTTTGCATAATAACATCAAATAGTTTGAGCCGCGGGTTAAGAGGGATCAAATCTACAATACAAAGTGGTCAAATAGTATGATGTGTGTAAACGTGTAGTATAGGATAGCAGGATACTAGCACGATGGAAATACTATAGTTCGTAAATCAACGAATGAGAGATATATTATATAATCATATATCATGTGGATAGGTACAATAGAGAATGTAAAGAAATATGTTAAGTGACTAATAATTCACGAAGAAATATACTCCCTCCGTTTCAAAATATAAGATGTTTTAGCTCTGTGAAGAAAATGTTTTTATACTTATTTTAGTACATAGGTTCACTCAGTATTGGAGTGAATCTACACACTAAAAGAAGTCTAGATACATTTTCGACACAAAGCTAAAACATCTTATATTTTGAAACAGAGGGAGTACATAAAAACAGTTTAGTGTGTGGAGTTTAAGTCTAACCACAATGGGGTAATTTAGTACATAATAGGTATATCAAGTAAAGAACCCGTTTGTTAGGAAATTGAGCACGAATACAGTACATTACCAACAAAAAAATCACATAGGGCGATCTGGTTTTACCTCGATTGGGGTGGCGTCTAGGCCTCCTCCGCATCCTCACGTGTCACGACAAAGTCACCGAAGGTGCTATGGTCATAGTGGGTGTCGATGATGGGAAGTAGATCTTGGGCGGGCGAGGATACGAGCAGAGCGCTAGACCACGGCGTCCGTGGAGCAGATCCTAGGTGGTCGATGATGTTCTCAACGTGTTGGACAAGTGGGTTTGTTGAGTAGATCAGGTATGGCAGGTACGCCGGCTAAAGTGTAGCGGGGATGTTCTGGCCGGTGACATATTCCTGGAGGAGAGACGGGGTAGGGTTTAGGTACTGCTAACACTATACTGGGAAAATACGAGTGAAGCCTCGCACCCACCGAATTCAATAGGGCTCGAATGAGAGATTTCGAAGTATCTAAAGTTTTGGGGCGCGAACTATGACCGGATATGCAGGATATTTTACTGCTTTATTTTGGTTTTGAATTTGGTCATGGTCCATGTAATAATATAAAATTGGTAGGACGTATTCCCTATCTGTTCGGGAATCCAAGGCCGTACTCCCTCAATCCAACACCTTAGCTGATCATCCATGGTCGTACTCCCAATGCTCAGGATCTCGAAGAAGAATGGATATCATACATAGGAGTTTCAAAAAATTATGAGATAAATTATATCATGTTGGGAAGATGATGTTATACAATCATGCAAATTTGCAAGTTCCAACTCATATTCATTTCACCTCATGTTGGGATCCATCTTATCAAAAAGTATTTTAACATACATAGGTGATGCCCTAAGGTCATCTACAATGTTTAAAAAGGCACACCTTAAGGCCTATGTGGCATCCGCTAATTAAGGTTCACCTTATACAGTGTGGAGAAAATAAAGTTATCTTTAAGCCTAAGGTGCACCTCAAAAGCTTATGGGTGGCCCATAGAAAATAGAAAAATCATTTCACCTCTCTCTCCTTATTTCTCATGTGATAGTTTTCAAAAGGGGTTCAAAAATTTCAATATTCTAAATCTTAGCTAGAAGTCGAACTAGTCGTCAAAACTCTCTGTGGTTTCTAATATATTAACTGATTGCTCCATGGGTACCTCCAAAAGTTTTTTCATAAAACTTTCAAAGCAACCTACAATTTATTACTTGTAGTTCAAATTCGACCTTATTTCAATACATCAACATAAAGTCATTCAAGTTAGTGGAGTTATATACCTAGGAAGCTTGAAAACTCCTAAAACATGGGAATCACAAGTACGACATGCTGTTGATCCCCTATATATGTCCGAAAACTTGGCTTGTGGCATTCAAATCCACAATTCTTCGCACCATCATTACAGAAAAGAACAATCTCATCATCAATGAGAAAATTGAGAATGTTCTTTCTTGGTAGTTGGAAACTCACACCCACAACACTGCTTACTACCAGAAAATGCACCCATGTACCTTTGAAATGACATTTAATTCAAGATCAATCTATCGCGCTTACTTGTAGCTCAAGTTTGACCTAATTTTATTAAATTGTGAAGATGCAAAATCTTAGCAAGAAGTTGAACCTATCGTCAAAACTCTCGTTGTTTATGATATATTAATTGTGACCCCTTGATGGGTACCTCCAAATTAAAAGCTTTTTCATAAAACTTTCAAAGCAAAACCTACAATTTACTTGTAGTTTCAAATTTGACCTAATTTCGATAAATCGACATAAAGTCATTAAAATGGGCAAAGTTAGATAGGAAGTTTGAAAGCTCATAAAACATGGAAATCATTGGTACAACATGTTGGTCCACTATATATGTCTATAAACTTGGCTTGTGGCATTCACATCCAATATTCTTCGGACTTTTATTTACGGAAAAGAACAACCTCACTCGTCTTCACTCGGAAAAAATTGAATGTTCTTTCCTGATAGTTGGAAACTCACACAGAAGACATTGTTTACTACAAGAAGATCCACCGATCTACCTCTAAAAATACATTTAAATCAAGAGCAATCTATCGTGCTTAATTGTAGCTCAAGTTTGACCTAATTTCGTTAAATTGTCAAGATGCAAAATCTTAGCAAGAGGTTGAACCTATCGTCAAAACTCTCGGTGTTTTCTGATATATTAATTGTGACCCCTCGGTGGGTACCTCCAAAAGATTTTTCGTAAAACTTTCAAAGCAACCTACAATTTACTTGTAGTTTCAAATTTGACCTAATTTTGATAAATCGACATAAAGTCATTCAGTCAAATGGGCAGAGTTAGGTAGGAAGTTTGAAAACTCATAAAACATGGGAATCGTTGGTACAACATGTTGGTCCACTATATATGTCGGTAAACCTGGCTTCTGGCATTCAGATCCAATATTCTTTGGGCATTTCTTTATCGAAAAGAACAACCTCGCTCATCATCACTCAAAAAATTGAGAATTGAATGTTATTTCCTGATAGTTAGAAAATCACACCGGCAAAACTGTTTACTACAAGAAAATGCACCCATCTACCTCTCAATAGTTAAATAATTCAAGAGCAATCTATCGCGCTTACTTGTAGCTCAAGTTTGACCCAATTTTGTTAAATAGTGTCATGATGTAACATCTTAGCAAGAAGTTAAACCTCTTGTCAAAACTCTTGGTTGTTTCTCATATATTGATTGTGACCCCCCGATGGGTACGGTACCTCCAAAAGTTTTTTCGTAAAACTTTCAGTGCAACCTACAAAATTTTGATAAATCGGCATGTAGTCATTCAAGTGGGCAGAGTTAATTATCTAGGGAGTTTGAAAGCTCAAAAAACATATGGGAATCGTTAGTAAAACATGCTGGTATACTTAATATGTCTAAAATCTTGGCTTATGGCATTGAGATCGATATTATTCGGACTTCCTTTACGGAGAGAACCATCTCATCATCACTCGGAAAACTGAGAATTTTCTTTCCTGATAGTTGGAAACTCACACCGACAACATTGTTTACTACAAGAAGATTTACCCATCTACCTCCGAAAATACATTTAATTCAAGAGCAATCTATCATGCTTACTTGTAGCTCAAGTTTGACCTAATTTCGTTAAATCAACAAGAAGTCACTAAAGTGTGTGAAGTTAGCTAGGAAGCTTAAAAATTCCTAGTACTAAAAACTTGGGTATTACGTATACTAGTAAAAGGCACGTGTCACACACGTATATACTATATGAAATGTGATTTAACAAACATTAAGTCAATAGTCTTGTTAGAGAAAAAATGCACACATTAAGTTTATTAATAATAACTATCTACACATATTGAGAATCCAACCTACTGTGAAATTTTGGGGGTGGTGACATGATGGCTCTAAAACATGGTGGAGTTTGCTCTAGGTACTATTCAACACGAACCTAGATGTTCTGAACGATTGGATCTAACAACCCAATGGTCAGGATTGTTGTTATGGATCCTATTCAAAACTGGTCCATTATAGTGGTAGAGAAGAAACCATGGTCCAGTTTGTGTGATAATTGGTGCGGTTGCATTTTCTTTTAACTGTGGTAGGTCTCTTAGGAGCGAGGTGCTTGCGAGTTAACACGGTCGGTGGAAGTACAAGTTACATCAAGGATCTCATAAAAATGAAAATTTTACCCAAGTCCATGCATTTAGCACAAGGACCCTGAAATTGAGCAAAGAAGTGTGTGTTTTTAAGGTTTGCGCATACTAGCATTCATCGTGCTAAAGACTATCAGTAGAATCTTTGTAGATGCTAAGAATGGAAAAGAAGATCCAATGGTTAGCAATGTTTGGATTTGCCAGTCTTGATCCAACGATCAATGTTCAAAGTTTTCCGTACACTATGAAGTGGTATGGTATGGTATTGTAAGAGATAAGACAAGATAAATATAAGATAAGAAATATTGTGAATTGCCGATCTTTTGAGTAAGCTTCCCTCCCAATGTTGGGGAAGCAAGTGAAAATTTCGAAAACCAGAAAAGTTTGAATTTTTGTGCTGCCAAGGACCAAAGTGGTTTGCTTCCTATGTACTCCTCATCCCTACTCCACACCCACGTGGTTTCTGAACATGCCAGAGACACAGAGCCACCGTACCAAGGCACATGTGCGTAGCACCATGCTATGGACGAGGGAGAGATCAGCCGGGTTGGTGCGGAAGGGAAAAGGGGAGGGGAGAGGGAGTATGGATGGTGAGAGGCATCAAAGGAGAGAGAAAACACAATTTGTTTTGCGTGCATAGGTCCTTAAAATTACTACTAGTAGAGTGGCCGTAGGAGTACCTCGTGTCAGGAACCCATCATAACTTTCCTCTAACATCGAACCTCCTTCAACTCCTCTTCGTTGCTGCCCTCTTACCCTGCCTATGTTTTATTCTCTCAGCATGTACAGCACGTGGACAGATGTGAGCATATGTATAAGAAAAGAAATGAGTACTACTAGTGTACTATAGTATTGCTTTTTCCCTAATAAGGGCATCAGCAATATGGACAAAAGCACACCTCAAGGCCTAGTATGTGGCATCAGGTAACGTTCACCATATACATTGTGGACAAAATAAAGTTTGTATCTTTAAGCCTAAGGTGCACCTCAAGCTTGTGAGTTGCCCATAGAGAATAGAAAAATCATTTCCCCTCTCTCCCTATTTCATGTGATCGTTTTCAAAAGGTTTTCAAAATTTTCATGATGTAAAATTTAGCTAGAAGTCAAACTAGTTGTCAAAACTCTCTGTCGTTTCTGATATATTAATTAACCGCTTGATGGGTACTTCCAAAAGCTTTTTCCATAAAACTTTCAAAGAAACCAACAATTTATTACTTCTAGTTCAAGTTTAACCTAATTTCATTAAATTCAAGAGCAATCTATCATGCTTACTTGTAGCTCAAGTTTGACCTAATTTCATTAATCTATCAAGATGCAAAATCTTAGCAAGAAGATGAACCTGTCATCAAAACTCTTTGTGGTTTCTAATATATTAATTGACCCCCTTTTGATGGGTACCTCGAAGAGCTTTTTTGTAAAACTTTCAAAGCAACCTACACAGTTTACTTGTAGTAGTTCAAATTTTACCTAATTTCAATAAACCTACATAAAGTCATTCAAGTGGGTGAAGTTAGCTAGGAAATTCGAGAACTCATAAAACATGGGAAATCGTAAGTACGGCATATTGGTGCACTATATATGTCTAAAAACATGGCTTGTGGCATTTAGATCCATATTTTTCGGACTTTCTTTACCTGAAAGAACAATCTCGTCATCACTAGGAAAATCGAGAATGTTCTTTCCTGAGATAGTTGGAAACTCAAACCGATGACATTTTTTAGATAGTTGGAAACTCACACCGATGACATTTTTTACTACAAGAAGATGCACCTATCTACCTCCGAAAAGACATTTAATTCAAGAGCAATCTACTGCGCTTACTTGTAGCTCAAGTTTGACCTAATTTTTTAAAATTATCAAGATGCAAAATCTTAGCAAGAAGTTGAACTTGTCTTCAAAACTCTCTGTTGTTTCTCATATATTGACTGTGACCCCTCCAAAAGCTTTTTCGTAAAACTTTTAGAGCAACCTACAATTTACTTGTAGTATATATTTCAAATTTGACCTAATTTTGATTAATCGACATAAAGTCATTCAAGTGGGCAGAGCTATAAGCTAGGAAGTTTGAGAACTCATAAAACACAGGAAATCGTAAGTACAATAGGTTGGTCCACTATATATGTTTTAAAACTTGGCTTGTGGTATTCAGATCCATATTATTCGAACTTCCTTTACAGGAAAGAATAATCTCGACATCACTCGGAAAATCGAGGATGTTCATTCCTGATAGTTGGAAACTCACATAGATAACATTGTTTACTACAAGAAGATGCACCCATCTACCTCCGAAAGGACATTTAATTCAAGAGAAATCTATCCCACTTACTTGCTTGTAGCTCAAGTTTAACCTAATTTCGTTAAATTGTTAGGATGCAAAACCTTAGCAAGAAGTTGAAACTATCGTCAAAACTCTCAGTCGTTTCTGATATATTGATTGTGACCCCTCGATGGTACCCCCAAAAGCTTTTTCTTAGAACTTTCAAAGCAACCTACAATTTACTTTTAGTTCCAAATTTGACCGAATTTCGATAAATCGACATAAAGTCATTCAAATGGGAAGAGTTAGTTAGGAAGTCATTCAAATATCGACAAACATTTAATTCAAGAGAAATCTTTCGCGCTTACTTGTAGCTCAAGTGTGACCTAAATTTGTTAAACTATCAAGATGCAAAATCATAGCAATAAGTTGAACATGTCGTTAAAACTCTCAGTGCTTTATGATATATTAATTGACCCTCGAATGGGTACATCTAGAAGATTTTTCATAAAACTTTCAAAGCAACCTACAATTTACTTGTAGTTCAAATTTGACCTAATTTTGATAAATTGGCATAAAGTCATCCAAGTTGGCAGAGTTAGCTTGGAAGTTTGAAAGCTTATAAAACATGGGTATCGTCAGTACAACATGTAGGTCCACTATTTATGTCCGAAAACTTTTCTTGTCGTATTCAGATCCATATTCTTCTGAGTTTCTTTACGTAAAATAACAATCTCGTCATCAATCGAAAAATTGAGAATTAAATGTTCTTTTGTGATAGTTGGAAACTCACACTAATGACATTGTTTACTACATTAAGATACACCCATCTACCTCTGAAAATACATTTAATTCAATAGCAATCAATTGCCCTTACTTGTGTATCAAAAGTTTGACCTAATTTCGTTAAATCGGCAAAAAGTCACTAAACTCTGCGAAGTTAAATAGGAAGCTTGAAACATCCTATTTCTAAAAGCTTTGGAATTATAAGAAACCATGGTACACTTTGTCTAATAATCGGGGTAGTGTAATTTTATTTGAATTGTGGTAGGTCTCATATGAGCGAGGTGCTTTAGTTAACACGCGGACGATGGAAGTACAAGTTACATCAAGGACCTCATAAAAATGAAAATTACATCCAAGTCCATGCATTTAGCACAAGATCCCTAAAACTAAGCAATGAAGTGTCTTCTGAGGTTTCTGTGTATTCTAGATATTGTAGAGCCAAAATTTGTTCTGAAATAATCTATATTCTAGCTTTTACTAGTAGTACGTACTACCTCTGTTTGGGATTATTGGTCCTAATGGCTAAGTTACTAAGACCAAGACACTCCATAACTCTCTCTCATTAATCTACAATGAATGCACCAATAGTTTTACATACATGAGAGAAGTAAGGAGAAAAGGAGAACATGCATTGGACGAGAGAAACTAATAAATGAGATAGACCTTATAATCTCAAACAATATAAAAAAGCTCCTGACCCTTATAATCCCAAACAGAGGTAGTAGTAAATAAGAATCCATAAAACATATTGATCATACTCTGTATTAGAGTAGTAACTTGGATTGATTGTTCACATATCTAAGTACTACTACTAATAATAATTTCTAAAAAAAGTATCACTAATAAATGCGGTACTAGTTTGTCTGATTTTTCTAGTATGTACTACTAGTACTAGTACTAGTACTCCCTCTGCCTAGGACTATTTAAGTCCATTTAAATTTGATAAGACCAAAAAAGTTAATTACAGATTGGTTTCGAAGACGTGCATGCAGTCTTTGGTCTCTCCCCTATAGCACTATACACCCTACACCAGGCCGCAACCTTTTCCGTCTCTCTCCAGGAGTAGATCTTCTTGCCTATCACGTGGATCTTCTTGCCTCGGTCTCTCCCTCTTTCTGTATTGTACTGTATGGTACAGTACAGCGTGACAACTGCTTTACTCATGTGTCAACTTTCTGCAGCCTTTTTGTTTTGACGAAGCATGTATAGCGTGTGGACACTGTATAAGAAAAAAGTGGCCAAGTGTAGAGCCTCAGCCGCCGCCGGTGTGCCGATGCCTAGCATATTGCTATAAAATCGTACCAGTACAATATGAAACTCAATAAGTATAATCTTCAGTATACCCACCCAACCCAGGTTTTTGGCCGGCGGGCACTATGTCGGCGAGCCGATCTTCGCTCTGTAACCACTCCCACAAGTTCGTGTACTGCGTCGGCGGATTTGACTGTGGGTCGGCTGCTATGGATAGCATCGAGTCTGAGGCGATGATTGAGTACCCCTACGACGGCTGCTTTAGCTTGGTCGCCTTCGACAAGCTCGACGATCACAAGATTGCGTGCCTGCTTGGCCATTGCTCCCGCATGGATCCCGCCTGTGATTTCATTGCCTCACCCATATTCTGCTCATAGTTTTTGTCCGCTAAGCAAATTGGTATAACTTCTACGTGTTGTGGTACGCCGACTGACTTCTTGATGAACACCCATATGCGCTAATCAAGCCTACGAGCAATGCATCCCTGGGTAGGGTCGCGCTCTAAGGTCTCACGTTCCTCGCGGTGCCTGCGGTACAATACCACTGCTATTGGAACGTCTGAGATGACAAAGAGGTGTTTTTCAGTGTTGAGGCTTGCTTCGGTTCCTCCCCATTTTCTCAAATTTAAGAAATTGAAAACACAAGGAGGGTCAGGATCAACCAATGTCTCTTCAGCTTGGAGGACATGAAGGGTTATCGACCAATCCTAGCCGTTCTTATGTTTTCAGTTTTCTAAGTTTGGGAGAACGGGAGGACACCAGAGTAAAACTCTTATTTGTTTAAATCGACAAGAAGAATTGATCTTCATCTTCGCATATAGTGGTCCTAACATGAATCGAATGATGTATTAATTACTAGTACTTAGAGCCAAGGTCTCTTTGGGATTAGGAAGGTTGTATTTAGCTATAAAATGAGTTTTACTGCTTACTACTACTAGTACGAAGTAGTACTCCATCCATCCCAAATTAACTGACTTCACATGTACTCCCTCCTTCCCAAATTAGGACGCGCGTTAATTTTTGTCAAAGTCAAACATAATAAACTTTGACTAAATATCTGGAAAATAATATGGACATCTATGACATCAACTCAATGTTATGAGAATCATCATGAACCATGTTTTCATATTATATGCATTTGACATTATGTAAGTTAGTATGTTTGTACATAAGTTGGTCAAACTTTATAAATATTGACTTTGACAAAACCTAGTATGCTTTCTAATTTGGAAATAAAGGAGCATCTAAGTACTAAAATGCTACTATTTTAGGATGGAGGGGGTAACTATTTATGAGTATTTGATTTTTCAAAAAAAAATTACGGCTATTGTACGTGCCCACGACTAGGGCATGGACCAATGCATAATAATCACGTGACCATGCAGTGGCGATCTACTCCGTACTAGTAGTACTGGATTACCCTACGTGCGGAGGTGCACTAGTGGAGCACACGCTCGTGTCGTTCCTGAGTAGTACTACTAGTATACTCAAATAGGAGTACATAGATCTTGTTGCTCATCGTACTATTTTTTTCCTGTAAGGCAACCTGGACGTGACTACTACAGTACTATATTGGGACAACTTCTGCTTTTGGCGATACAAGATGAATGTGGAACTCGCTATGTAACATTACTGTACTAGTACTTCTTATAGTGCATAATACATTATAGTAGTAGTACTGCTATACTCCTTAGTTTTTCAGATACGCAGTAAAGTAGTGCAGTAAGTCTGTTTGGTCAATCTACATGCAGCGAGCATTGGTTTGACATGACAATTCAGGTTTTTAGATATCCAAATTTGTACTCTAGCTCGATGAATCAAGACACGAAGTAGCTAGTACTCTTCTATCCTCCGGCTATCACCCAGATAAAAATGAAAAAGCAAAAAATTGTGTATCTTGGAAATTGCCATGGCCATTTATTACCTATAGAGCTTTATTTTGTTTCCTTCGAGACACCTAAATAGACTGATATATACTAGTACTAGTAATAACGTGCTACGATTGGGCCCTACATCTAGTACTAGACATAGACTCTAGTAGGTACTCTCTTCGCACTGAATTGTCCAAGAGGTGGAGTTCTTTTTTTTCTCCAAGAGGTGGAGTTCCTTTTTTTTGAGAGAGGAAACCTTTTTTATTCCTTCTTTGATTCAAAGAAAATTCAAAGGATTTGAGAAGGATTTTGTCCCTTAGGAAATAATCCTATGCTATTTTTTTAATTCATAGGATTTCGGATATAGAAGAATTATGTCCCGTTTGGAATGCAGTATAGGAAAAATACAGGAATAGGAAAAACACGAGAATTGAGATTCCTTCAAAGTATTCCTTTGCCCTCTACTTTTTAGGAATATTTCCATCGACTCCAACCTCATGGTATAATTGCTTTGCTTTCCCTATGATTCAAACACATACTTGATCCAAATTCTTGTAGTTTCCTCTTTCTATGTTTTGAGAATCCTGCAAATCAAACGAGACCTGAGAGATGGTCTTCCCTGTTTTGGTCTTTGATCTTTTTTTGCTTGAATATGGGGTCATAGAGCTTCCTCGAAAGATGACGAGGGAGGTAATTGCACAAACCTCCAACAATTGGATTTGAAATTACAGGGAACTCTAGATAATCATGATAGTATAGTTGCAAGAAACTACTACAAATACTTTTGTGTACAAATGCCGCACATAGCACAAAATTTTTGATTAGCCCTCTTAACATTATTTATTACATACCCGAGGCTCAACAGTTGGAGCTCCTTGCAACTACGGCTCTAATTGTTGGAGGTTTGTGCAACTAGCCTCAGTTGGAGCCCCACCACCCACTCTCCCACCTTCTGTAGTACTAGTAGTAATACTACGCACCATCAGCCTTTGTCTTCTCCATCTCACCCCTGCCGCTAGCTCCCGCCAAAAATCTTTCCTCCCTCCCCCAACCCACCCCACCCCAAAGAAAGCCCCCAAAACACCATCCGCAGCCTCCTTCCATGGTGAGATCGAGCAAGGTTAGTAAAGATCCTGAGCAGTTTCATAAGGTGTTCACCGAAGGCCCCCTTCAAGTACTCATCAACCATCGTGACGCCACCACCGCCACGAGCCTCGTCGGTTCGTCCAAATATATTCTTCAATCATCAAAAGAGAGGGTAACTATTCCTCCTTCTCATCCCTTTGGCCTCCCATGTGTTCTTCATTCTCGCCCGACGGTGAGACTGTGGGAATCCAAAGACTGCTTCAAAGTGGTGGGCAACCCGTGCAACCTGACACTGCTGGACAGGTTCTCCTCCGTTGTTATGATACCAAATGGTTTTGATGAGCAGCGAGCAGGCGACAATGGAGATTGGATCGTCATAGTTGGGACCGATTTCAGGTGGGACCTTGTCAACGTGTACACTCGTTGCAAGATTGTTATTCCACAAGTGTCGGGGTTTGAACCGACCGAAGGTTCTGCACTTACATTCCAGTATGATGGTGATGAAGATCGACGTACTAAACTGCAGAAAATAGTCATTTTCCAAGTTCCGACAGCTGCTGGGGGATATGAAGATTTCTCTCTTGTCGCCATTTTCGTATTCAAGATTGTTGTCCTTTATAGGAATGATAGTCATGGATGGTCAGTTTGTGTGAACGTGTTCTAGGGCTACTTCAGATACTGCGATGCTATTATCCAACATGATCGTGTGTTCGCCGTGACCGAGAACGGCTGTGTTTATGCATGGAAGTCTCTGAAACTTGGTAAATTCTCCTCCCTACGTATTTTATTAACTTTATTACTGAATCGATGCAAGCTATTTTTTTGAACTTTCATTGGTTAGTAGGAATTGATTTGAAGCAATTCCCTAGGAAATTCAGAGGAATGCAATCTTTAGGTAGTTTTCTTACATATAAGTAGTTTGTTTCATATGATTGAGTTCTGTTTATAGTATTACTTTGTCTCCTAGTACATCCCATGGAAAATATGATATCTACTAGTAGTACTTATGTAAGACTCAGATATTATTCCTGAATCGATGTAAGCTATTTTTTCTAAACTTTTGTTGGTTAGTAGGAATTTTAGCCTCTTTAATTGGTACGAATTCCCTAGGAATTTCAGAGGAATGCAATCCTTACTAAGTTTTCTTACATATAAGTATTTCCTTCTCTCCTAGTACTAGTACATCCATGGAAAATATGGTATCTACTAGTAGTACTTACGTGAGACTCGGATACTAGACATATGACATATCATCACTATATAGAATTATAATACTAGGTAAAGCTCAAAAAATTAGGAATTTGATCGACATCTATAAAGTATGGGTGCATATTTAGTCTTGTATTTTGTATCACGTAGAAGTCAGCGTTTATTAGGTACTAGTACTTGTAAATTTTGATAACATAGTCTTGAGAAATGAAGGAGAAGATTCTAGAATAATGGGGAAGTGTGTTTTGAGGATTGTGCATAGCCTTCATTGTGCTAAAGACTATCAATAGAATCTTCAAGTAGATGCTAGAATGGAAAAGAAAATCCAACGGCTAGCAATGTTGGGATTCGCAAGTCCTGATCCAACAGTCAATATTCAAAGTTATTCATACACTATATAGTGGTAAGATAAGATAATATAAGATATTAAACCTCCTAGAAATCCTTGTTGGTTTTCCTTTGGTATATAACACACCAAAATCTTGTAGGAACGAACCTTGCTTTTTTCCCTATGAACTTTACATTGCAAGATCCTATAGGATTATTTCCTATTTCATTTGATCCTATGAATCAAACTGTGTCTGTAGGAGAATTTCCATAGAATATCCCCATTTCGAAAAGAAGGAGAATTTCCATAGCATCTACGTAGGTTGGCATTTTTTTACGCAATCAAACATCTTAAGTATAATCAAGATTTTTGAAAATAGTACTGTATATCAACTTCTACAATGTCAGATCAATATCACTATTATTTCCATGTTACATTTTCTTTCCCTTCGAAGGTCCTTTCCTTATCCTATCGCCACGTAGGATGATCCTGGTAGGTGATGGTTAGCAAGATCAGCCAATGGTTCAAGACTTCTTCTGGTATATACATATGGTGTCTCAGTCAATGCAATTGTTGATGAGACTAGTATTGTTCACTATGGTCGCACCGTTCGACCTATCCTTTTGGGTTTGAGTGCATGGAGTTCTTGATGGACACAAGCCAGTTAACTGCAGCTAACCAATGGAAAAAAAATACTGACCTTGGATCATATTCTCTTTTCCCTGGCATGAACTATCCGATTAACATTGCAGTAGGCCATGCAAATGATCCACCAGGACATTTGATGATAAGGAACTATGTTTACACATCACACCAAGAAATTTCCTACGACTATAGGCCGCGTCCTGAAATTTGCCGCTTTAGTCTGAATGGTGACGCAACTGTTGGTTTCCACACCAACACTCGCTGGATATGGACAGACACTCTGTTTTGGTCCATCCCAAGCTTCTCAAACGCCTTAGAGTGGAACGAGTCTGTTCAAGGATAACTCATTTGGTCTCGGCCTTCTGTTGAACTCTTTCATTTGGCTGGTTTTTAGTTGATGTACGAGTACTCAAAATTTAGTTTCGCACCTGGTCCGGCTTGTATACTAGTAGTACTATTAGTATTACTCCTTGTAGGTCCGTAGTTTTGTTTCTTTTTCACGGTAGTTTGGGTCCTATAACAAGCTACTTCCTAAGTTGGACGTGTTGGTACTTCGCTCAAAAACTGCATACGGTGGAAGGAACACGATGTTTCCAGGTTTACCAGTAAAAACATGTTGCGCATCATGGCATCGTTAGTGATTTGACAAGGCAATATTGTACGACGGTGTGCTAATCTAGTTTTTTCTTCTTCTGAACAAGTATTGCTAGTCTACCTAGTAGTAGTAAAGGTCTACTAGTAGGAGTACCATAGAACTCGATGAAGCTAGCTGGAGTACTACTATTAGTAGCTGACGTAGAAGAGAGAGGGAGGGAGTTTTGCACACGCCGTTGCACGTGGCAGCGTGTTTCTTTCGAGGCAAGCTGGATTTAACTCCCTCACCGGCCTCCCCTACGCACACACATCCTATTTTACTCAGTCCCTTCTTCCCATCCACTACCGCCCCTGGCCTCTCACTACATACTGTTGTCGACCAGCTCCTTGGCTCCGTCCTCTACAGGTGGCGACAAGATCGGCGCAACAACCTTCTATAGGGCGGTGGCGCATCAGTCATCCCTGTCCGGTGGCAGCAATGGCGGTTTGTGAAATACTAGAACACTCGTACATATTCCCTCTATTTCATAATATAAGATGTTTTAGCTTATGTGAAACGAGATTTACTCCAAACTTACATAATAGAGTTGATGATGTGGTTAAATTTTTATTGTCGATTACGCAACATTGTCATGTGTACAGTAGTTCTTATCTCAGGTATGTATCATTTTTTTGTAGACTAGGATTGCATAGAAGCTTGTTTTCTAGGCTAGATCCCATAACTAAGAACAGTGGGGATCCGTTCAAAGTTGGTAGTTCGACAACACAAACTTTTGAACATTTGCATATATTTGACAATCAACATCATGTAATCAATATTACAACTTACTGCAGAAGGAGATAGGCGAAGGAGCGAAAAAGAGGATTCTGGATGAAATAGGTTCCAATCCTGTGACTTATGCTATCCCAGATGACAAGGTAAATTAATAGAATGACGTGTGTTCTTGTTGTCCCGCGCAGATGCTTTTTCTATAATCTCTGTTTATCTTGTAACTACAGAAGCACAATGTTGAAGAAGACTCTCAGTTTCCTGATAACAGAGTAGAAAATGGATGTCAGATTGCTACACCTAAGACGCAACCTTGTTTACCTTCTGGGGACACTGATGCAGCTGTAGCTGGTACTGATGAGTCTGCACCTGCCATCGCCGTGCTAGATGATGGAGGTGGTGGATTGGTTTTACCATCGGCGGAGACTTGTGCGGCTGGAGCTGGCAGTGAAGAGCCTTCAGAGGACATTGTGGTGCTCGATAGTTCACCTATTGTGGATACTCATGCTACCGGTGCTGGCGTTGTGGTTGGTGCTACTGATCCTGCTCCCGAAATAATCGTGCCACTTGAAGGAGGTGGTGAATTGGGTTTACAATCTGTAGAGACTATTGCACCTGAAAGTGGTGAACTGTGATGCGGAGCATTCTTTCTTATGATTTGTATGCTATTCTCTGGAACCTGTATTAGGGAGCTACCTTACACATTTCTTACACTTTTGCCTGTTGAACTTTAGTGTGGAACTAGAACTACTCCTAGTATGTAATCATATCCAGATGCTTAAGTATTATCGATAATAAACAAATTCTAGATGAGCTGCACGAGAATTGGCCTCTGCCACTTGCAGGCGTGGTTCCTGGCTCATCTCATTTTCACAAGCACGGTGAAAAAATGGTTCTATTCCTTTTCTTGTAATTCCATTATGCTTGTGTTATTGATCTGGCAATTTTATGCTGATTTTGTCACCCAATCCGCATTTATGTCTCTACATACAAACATATTTGTTCACATGACTTGAACAGAAAACAATATCTTCTTTGCATCGAATAACACAAGGAGACATGCATTTTTTTGAAACAAGGCAAAAGATGTGCCATTTTCATTGATAGAGAGGGACATGCAATTCAATTACATCACGATAACTACTCGTACAAGTCATAGAATGGTAGGGATTTCCATAGGAAATCATCACCTCGAGCATCTTGTTCTACAGAAGGCGGTATTACCAGATCCACAACCTTCTTTTCCATGGGATGACAATGTCAAGTGCAGGATTTCGTGTCTAAACGCACTCCAGGTTCATCAGGACAACCTCCAGTTGCGTCAGTCTCCACAGAAGGTACATTGGCGCTATGGCAGACACCGTTGGAAATGCGAGCTAAAGATATTGTTATACTCGTATCAGGACCACGAATAAGGGCCAGAAATTCAAGCTCCGAAATCTAGCGTTACAAAATATACTAGAGGTTATCCCATCTGGATAATACATAGACAATTCACAGTGCAATTTGAGCGTCTTACATGATCCTTAGATCTTAGTCTATCCGGTCTTTTTATTGGTGGAATAAAATTTGTTGGTACATGTATTTCTGTGAAGAACCTACAAAACATAGTCAAGTCAGACATCTGAATATATCTAACTGTTCTACATTCTGTATTATATGTGAAGATATCTTTGCATAACACTCACTTATCAAACTATCTACGGATATCTTCCCTCTCCTTGGAAATGCGAAGTCGATGTTCTATAGGGTACATCATTCTGTACTGTACTGTACCTCTAAGTACTTCCTCGTCAGGTACATCAACAGCCAAATGGTCCATCGTATCAAAGAAGGATGGGAAATATATCAAGTCAAAATCTTGCACAGGATCTCTACCAAGTCCTTTTTAAGATGTTTTCCAACTCTTTTGTCTAGAGCTTTACTATAGATTTACCTAAAGTATGTACCTACCCAAATCTGCAAGCACCTTGTAAATATATATGGTCACAAGATTTGAATATTTCTAGGAGAGGTGGAGAACAAACCAAAGAGAAGAAGAATGTCTAGTGCCTGAATCTAGCAGGCGAAGCATGGGGATCGCCTAGCTGACCGTCAGCCGGTGCGTCTCATGAAGAACGACGCAGCCAATGGTGAGAGGATGGCACTGTTTATAGAAAGGCGTGGATAAGTTTGCGTCCTGGTCCTAATCCGGTGCATCTCCCATAAGAACGGATCGATTGAGGGCACGCTTAGGAAAGTTTGGGGTCTCTGCGGAAAGTTTTGGCGGGCGCGGAGTGTTTGTCCACAATTTTCACAGAAATATCTATGAATATTTTATCAGATTTTCTAGTTCTCAAGAGTCACCTCTCTCGCCATTGGATTTACCTCGCGATTCGTGCAACGTGAGGGTTACACATTTGATGCAAATAGGTTGTAACTGGGAATTTAATGAGTTGCAACTACTAGGTTACAACTGAGAATTAACACAATTAGTAGGGTGACGTTAGTGCCTTAACATAACAAGTTCTCAGGCGCCTGGGATCTAGGCGCTCATATTTTATACCTTTTTTTCCTTGTTGACGTCATTGTTTCGAATCAGGCCGAGCCCCAGCACGTACCTTGGGATTTTAACTATCAAGACCAATAAATTAGCCCATCCAACCTCATTATAGCCCAAGACCTTCTAATTCGGCCATGTTTTGGGTCATTCGGCCACGTGAATAACCCAGTTAGATTGGGCGAGAGCCCACGAGAAATAACCCATGGATAATAGCTCATCAATCCCTACTTGGTCCATTTTTCTTGAATTCGGCCTTTTTTGGGCACTGTCCACCCACCCCTAAAAAAACTCCGCCTATCCATGTTTTTTAAGTACTACCTACTACATTATGTATACTCTCTCCGATTCAAATTAATATACTCATATTTGTCTAGATTCAGATGTACTTATCACTAAAACATCTCTAGATACATCCGAATCTAGACAAATATGAGAATATTAATATGGATCAGTTTTTAGTTGAGCTGCTAACAATCACGCGTAGCAGATGGACAAGCAATTTTTTAAGAAGAAAAATAAATAAGTTATATACGATGTTAGTATACATTTTTTACATTTTATAAAAGCATAACAATTTTCTTGTGTAGTGGCAAGGTCGACCCACCTGCCTGTAGCTAGCGCCTATCAACCTTACCATACAAGAGATCAAGTTTAACGAGCGGGTTTAAAAAATACTTGTACAACAGTCATGACCAGAAAAAAGAAGACCAAGATCGACACGTTCCTTGTCCAGAGAGGCTGACATGTGGGCCCTAGCAGTAAGACCATACACGACTGCTGCATCGAACAACGTTACCAAGGTCAAACTGGCGGACGTGACTGAAAAAATTTCCAACATACACATGTTTCCTCTATAGAGGAGGCTGACATGTGGACCCAGTAGGTAGACATTATATAGGTGCTATATTGAGCAACTTTGCCAAGTTCCAAGCAGCGATGCATGAGAGAAGAAAAAAAAGTCTAGCATCCACACATTTCCTCCACATAGGAGGCTGACATGTGGGGCCCACTAGCCTGTATAAACGGCTGAAGCAGCGAGTACCGCTATCAAGTTCGGAACACAAAGGCGCGACCGGGGTAAAAAATCTATCATACACACATTTCTTATAATGAGTGGATGACATGTGGGGTCCAGGAGGTTGATTAAATGGTAGATGCATCGAGCAGCGCTATCAACTTCGGAACATGGTAGCGCGAGAGAAGGAAAAAAATCTATCATACACACGTTTCTTCTAATGAGAAGATCACATCTGGGTACTATTATCCTAATTAAACGGTAGATGCATTGAGTAACACTATCAACTTCAGAAAAGGGTAGCACGAGCGAAGGAAAAAAATTCCATCATACACACGGTTCTTCTAATGAGAGGCTGACATGTGGGACCCAGCAGTCTGACTAAACGGCAGACGCATCGAGCAACGTTATCGAGTTCAAATCAGGAAGGCACGATCGAAAAGTATGGTCTGCTAGAGACACTGACGTTTGGGACCCACACGCCTCAAAATACTACAGCGAGTCAACATTGCGTGAGGAACCGAAAATCTTACTTCTGCCACGCGTCAGCCAAGCTTCCTCCATGTTTTTAGCGGTTCCGTCGTAGTAGAGGGCCATGAAACCGGAAAAAGGTTTTCCATTGGCCACGGCAGAGTCGAAAACGGAAGTTGTGCCTTCTATGATGGATGTCGGGCCAAGTCGTTGCGGAAGGAAACATTTCTTGTAGTGTTTGGATCGTGGTGGTATATATGGTAATCTCGGATAGTTATTTTGGGGTCGCCACAGATTTGGTATCAGAGCCATCGTGACTATAGGAGCCCCCAGTTAGCCTGGATGTTAGACGAAGACCCCCAAAACTATTTTCATTATATAAAGAAAGGAGTTTCTATTTGCAAAAATAATGCTTATATCACCTCCCCTCTATTTCGACCACATGCAATAATTTAAGATTTGCATAGTTAAAATTTTGCACATTGTTCACTAACCCAAACCTACCCTAAAAACTTTTGGAGATGGAACCTATTGATGAAGAGTGGCTGAATACTGGATTTCCCCGACTCCTCTTGGACTCCCTGCAACTTTGCGGTTATCAGCAGAAACCTACCTACACCCTCCACAAGGGATTGGAATCAGGAGATTATGTGGGAAAAATTGTCATACATTCCAAGCCTAGAACCGCTGGAAGCCCTATCTATTCCACTGCACCCTAGATGCCCAATCATGTACTTGCTATTTCCATGGTAGCTAGAGAAGCTTTGATGCCCATTCGTAACTTCCTTCTAGAAATGAGGCAGCCCACAACCTTTTATATCCCAATGAAGGGAAAGGTCGACTACACAAGAGGATCTCAAGACCCCAGCCAGGCAGACCCTGCTCTGTCTTTTCAGACCCTACTCTGGCAACGAAGTGTTATCCGCAGTCGCCGACGAATACCGCCCCTCCTAGATGGAGCGCTGCCGCCTACAAGCCATTCCCACTCGAAAGGAATCTCTAGAAGCCCCGCACAGAAATCAAGCCCGAACCATCGCCACGGGATGAACCTCTAGGGAAGCCGCCCCAAAAAGTGGCAGAAAGTGCCTCACCGCCCGTCAGTATTTTCGAAGTTTCAAGCCCATCCCAAATGTGCAGGAAACCCCCACTTCTCCGCTAGAAGCCAACGATGACTCTGTAGAGGCACCTTCTGAGTAGGCACTCGCACTACCGTACTCGCCCGTTTATCATACGGTAGATTCATGTATCGTCCCTAAACGTGTTTTGTAGTGCTTTAAGTACTATTAACACCTTAGGGTGCAAACTGGCTTGTTCTATAATAACCTCCTTGGATGGCTATGCTTGTTTGGTGTTCTCTCTTGCATGTTTTACCCAAGATGATGCATTGGACCCAACCCGGAATGAGAACACCCCAAATGACCACATCTCCCGACGTCTAGCATTGATCTCGAACGCTGGATAGCTTCTGGTACCCCGCTAACTACACCCTATGAGGCTTAGATCTTCGATCAAACATGTTTGTTTCTACCCTCTAGCCTCATACCCCAACACCCTCTCTGACACATTTTTGAAGGCAAACCCACCCACCTAGATCATTCCCCTAGCTAGAAGGATTAACCCTCCTTGATGGGTGTAAACTCACTCAAGGTGGACACTAAGACCGGAAGTTCCTCACCAAAAGGATAGGATACTCTAGAATCTTAAAGACAAGGATACTTGAAGACAACAAGTCTACTCCTCTATCAAGAGAAAGCAACGCCAATACTTCAGTAAAGGACGTTCCTGTCGGAGATGGATGCCTTTACACAGATTAAAGACTAGAAATAAGCATCATTACCGCTGACCTTCCCAGAGTTAATTCCTTCAAGCTTCGCAAGGGAACCACCCCGATAAGGTTTTTGCAATAGGGCGTCACACGAAGAACCTTAGTTTAACCCTAAGGGGGAAAGACTGCGTCTTTCCCACTATATTATAATACACCCTTGATCGAAGAAACCCTCTGAAACCTCGACTCATCAAGATGACCAAGCTTCGGAAGGAAAAAAAGAAGAAGATCAACCTTCGAAAAGTAGAACGATAGATTACCTCCTCAGGCTACACCAGGACTCTGCCAGGATCTCTGAAGATCAAGAAGAGGCACCCCCGATGATTTTCCCCAGCATCCTCTGAACTGGGCTCCCAACTTCTCCAGAAATAGAACTAACCAAGCATAAACCAGTACTGACATAGTAGTATCACGATGATTCTACCACCTTTAGGTTACCATAGGCATAGTATAACCTCTTGCCGCAACTTCCCCAACCCTACCTCTCCCGAATCTTGGGACAAGATTCTTTTAAGGGGGAAAGGTCTATAACATCCCAATTTCTCCAACCTTGTTTAGCTATCCAGAATGCAAAAATCAGGGGGAACAAAAACTTTTTCTTGCTTGATGATGAAATGTTTACTTGTTTGTTTGTTCTTATGCATCTGATTGTATAATAGAAGTTTTAATCCTTACCTCAACCTTAGTTGACAAAAACTATTTGACAAAAGAAGTGTCTTGGCGTATTTTGCATATTCTCGAATGTTCTGGCATTTCAAAAACCAAAGCCAAGATGCCTTGCTACAACAAGTATTTTAGTATATCTATTAACAAAACTATGGAGAGCTATATAATGTCATCTCCTTATATTTTCAAGATAAAACTTCAAATGATCTTACCTCTAGTTTTCCAAAACTTCTTATAAAACCTTTTTTTTCTAATCTTGGTAGAAGTACCAAGTACTCTTACCTAATTAAAAAACATAACCTCTTCAAAATAGCCATATGTACCTCAAGCTAAGCTTGAAGGTACCCTTAGTAGTACACTTAAGAGGTTTGATAGATGAATTTCCTTGATCTGCTGTTTGTTTTGCTTGAGTAGGAAATAGTGTGAGATAACCTAGGAGTATCCTTTAGCAACAAGACTACCCAAGAAATGGAACCTCTAATTCTCTGAGAAGAAATCACAAATCCCTAGTCTAGAGATCACCTCCCTCTATCATCAGGATCATCTAGGATAAACTATTTAAAACCTCTAACTCCTGATCTAAAGCTTAGTGCCATCTTTACCATCATCCTTGGGATATGTTCACCATCTCCTATGCTCTGCCTTAATCATTGAATTCATTCATCAAATTCCCCCAAGATTTCCTTGGTCCTTAATCACCCAAGTGACCTTATGATGTTCCATAACAAACTCCTTTTTGAGTCTTTTCCTTTTTATAACTTTTATAGTCTAAAGGACCAACTCAAGCCATGGATCCTCCCTACTCAACCCACTCTTCAACATCAACCACTTGGTGATGAGTTTGGAACCTTGCATCCTTTCAAAAACATCACCTCTTGTGACCTAGTCAAAAACAACAAATCTGTCAAGATTTGACTAAGTCTAAAATTGGTATAAACATCACTATTTTTGGAATCTCTCCTTTGCAATCCCTGTTTATTTTTGGAAATGCACTTGAACCATCTTGTATACCATCCTAAACACTTCCAAGGCCCACTCTTTCCCATTGGATAGATAATCTTTTTAAACACTTGTTCTTGATGGTTTTGTAGGCAATAAATTAACCATTTCTGCCAATCTTATCGACAAGCCTAATTTGGTAGAAGCTCACATCTTCATACTATCTTCTTTTGACCAACTCCTTGCATGAGTGTGTTCCACTCATAAGTTTCTACCTACACATGCCTTCCTTTTTCCAATTGGAGTTATGTGCTTCTTAAGCCCCCGTGGGTTTTGAGGCTAATTAATATATTGTTTTGACCACATTATTTTCTTGAAACTTTGGCTCAATCTCCATATAATCCCAAGATTTATCAACCACCAACTTCTGAACTATGATGATCTATATCAAGTTTTGTATCCAACCATATGCCCCATTGATGACCCACAAATATAGGGGGTGTATCGTAGTATTTTCGAGGGAAGTGAAACCCAATTTATTGATTCGACACAAGGGGAGCCAAAGAATATTTATAAGCCTTAACAACTGAGTTGTCAATTCAGCTGCACCTGGAAACAATCTTGCTCACAGCAGTTTATCAGTAGCAACAGTTTTGTAGTAGGAATAGTAAAGTAACAGCAGTAGTAAAGTAAAGACAGCAGAAACAATAGCAGTAAATAGTAGGATTCGAGTGCGGTAGGCATAGGGATGGATGGACGGGCATTGCATGGACAAGACAATTCACATAGCAACCAGAACATAGGGAAATTGCAGATAAATAAGATAAAGCATCCAAGTACTAGATAATCCTAGGCATGTGTTCCATATATAGTCATATGTGCTCGCAATGAGAACTTGCACAACATCTTTTGTCCTGCCAGCCCGTTTGCAGCGGGGCCTCAGGGGAACTACTGGCAATTAAGGTGCTCCTTTTAATAGAGCACCGGAGTAAAGCATTAACACTCCGTGAACACATGTAATCCTCACATCAAAGCCATTCCCTCCGGTTATCCCGATTTCTGTCACTTCGGGGCCATTGGTTCCAGACAACAACGTGTGTATACAACTTGCAGGTAAGACCATAAACAATACTATCATAATGAATCAATAACATGTTCAGATCTGAAATCATGTCACTCGGGCCCTAGTGACAAGCATTAAGCATAACAAGTCGCAACAAAGTCAAAAAGCACTAATAGTAGATACTAGGCACCATGCCCTAACAATCTGATGCCATTACATGAACGATCTCATCTAATCCCTACCATCCCCATAGCCTACATCGGGGGATTACTCACTCATAGATGGGAGAAACATGGATGGTCGATGGAGAAGCGATGGTGATGATGATGGCGATGATCTCCTCCAATTCCCGTCCGGCGGTCCGAGCAGGTTCGATCTGTTTCATGGAATCTGGTGGTGGCGGCGAAGCGGAACTCCTTCTAGAAAAACATCAAACCCCCCTTGAGTTTTTAGGTCAGAGGGCATCTTATAGGCGAAGAGGGAGACTGAGGGGGTGTCTGGGGCAGCCAGACCACCCCCTGGCACGGCCAGGTGGTGTGGCCTAGGCCCAGCTCCCCTCCATCTCATATTCTGGCTCCTGGAGTCTTCTGGCGAAATAGAATTTTTGGCATATTTTCCAGGATTTTTCCTGATAGTTGATTTTCTGCACAAAAACTAAACACCAAGGCAATTCTGCTGAAAACAACGTCAGTCCGTGTTAGTTGCATCCAAATCACACAAGTTTAGAGGAGAAACAATAGCAAAAGTGTTCGGGAAAGTAGATACGTTTTGGACGTATCAACTCCCCCCATGCTTAGCTTATTGGTTGTCCTCAAGCAATTCAGTTGAAAACTGAGTGCGATAAAAGAAACTTTCACGAACACATTTGCTTCATATGATGTATATATTCTCAGCATATGATCAACTACTTAGACAATTCATAATAAGGAACATGCAACTAAGTTTACTTAATAGGCATTGCAAGCTATGAATAGATTCCAACTCAAAAAAAAAATAGCATGAAGCATAAACATAAGCAACATTACAATGCTCATAACAAGGTATGATAGAGTGGTATCTTTCTTGCCTTTGATTATGAATGCCAAGGCACCTCTGAAGTTCAGGTGAAGACTAGAAGTAAAGATATCAAAGATACAAGCATCAAAGTCATAACACAAATAATCAAGTTTTGAGGCAAGCACATTACACTAAGAATGACAACTATGCTCTCAAGAAGGTGTTCATAGAATATATGGAGACTCAACAAGAAAAATGAAAAAGGTTTTGAAAAGTTTGAAAGGCTTCCAAATGCTGAAAGTATGGTACTCATTAGATTTGAGCTCTCATTACCCCTATCATAAGCATCTTTAAGTGGTTAAGGTTAAAGTGACACAACTAAGAGGATATGCTTGACAAGTTATAAATCAAAGTCTCATGCCCCTTACTTACGAAGACCGATCCTCATGCTACTCAACTTCAGTCACAAGTAAGCTCTTGTCATTGTAAGTATATATGTATCATAGAGAACCGCCAACGGGGTACCCCTTGCACATGATACAGGAGCTATCCCATAATCAAAATGACAAGGCAAGCAGACAATGAGCATCTTAGTGATCTTTTTATTTACAATGTGCATAGATTTTTATTGAGGATGCTTCATAGAATGCTCATTATGGTTATGCTGCAAGTTTCCACCATGATTAGGCATGGCTTAGGCTAGCGGCCCAGGAGTTTCTCTAACACACATACAAACTCCATGATCTTACAAGTTCCACTTTTATTTCACACCGTCGGGATCCATAGGCAAAAGAACATGATATCAACGAGGTACTAAGTACCAATGCAATGTTGAAAGCATTCCCCATGATACATGGTTCTGCTAACTTCAACTTATAAAGCGCAAGCATATACGCAACAAAGAAGGACACAATGGTTCAGGTTTATTAAGTGCAAGAAAATAAAATGTGCCATCAAGTTCGTGAGAGCTTTACTAACTAACTTTCTCATAACAAGCAAACATTTTATTCGGAAGAAAACAAGGCATATTGAATATGCACGGAACAACAAATGATGCTAATAGGTAGGTATGGTTGACACTTTTGGCAATCTCTGGTTTTAGGGAGTTGGAAACATGAGTAAAACATACTTAGTGTAAGTGAAGGCTAGCAATACTAAGGGAGCAACAAACAAGAGAGCAATAGCTGTCATAATCATGCTTGCAACAAAACAGGACTAATCATGGCATGACCGTGATTCAAGACCCTCAAGGCAAAATAATTCATCGAGGCTTAACTGATTATTTCAGTCATATGCATGGGTGAGCATGTACCAAGTCAATTCAAATGAAACATTCAGAGGAGGATACCACGGTGTCATACCAAGTTATGAATAGAGTAATGCAAGCAAACATTCATAAGACATGCTACAAACTATTAACAAGCTGGAACTAATCATATGAAAGCAAGAACTACTAAGCATCCGTAAATAACATACACCCTACTTGAACAGGCTA
The DNA here is from genome assembly GCA_023614405.1 of Avena insularis. Taxonomy (NCBI): domain Eukaryota; kingdom Viridiplantae; phylum Streptophyta; class Magnoliopsida; order Poales; family Poaceae; genus Avena; species Avena insularis. The sequence goes on from CM042692.1 coordinate 230,683,998, forward strand.
AGTATGCCCACAATGATGAGTATATGTACAAAAATGAAAACAAACAGAGTTCGTTACCAGCCACTTACCACGCCTCAAGTTGTCATTAATCCTCATTATTGCCCTTCACTTGTGTGGCTTGAATAATAACATGAAACCAATATCCACTGAGGACTGCTGAACCCTGCAACAAACTCACAAAACCAAAGAAGAACAACACATATTTTTGGTGTTTTCGATTTTTAAAAGAAGAACCAAAAAGGGAAGAACAAGCAAAGCAAAATCTTTTTGGGTTTTTTGAATAGTTCAAACAAAGCAAAAAGGGAAAAGCAAACCAAGACAAAAATAAGAATAAGCAAACCAAGAGAAACAATAGAAATATTTTTGTTCTTTTTGTGTTTTAGAAAGCAAAAGCAAAGAAAGAATGAAAACTAAAAAGAGAACGAAACATGAATATACAATGTACCGATGCAAAATGATATGGAGATGAGTGCGATGTCGGTGTACCTCCCCCCAAGCTTAGGCTTTTGGCCTAAGTGGGTGTCAATCCAGATACGGGTAAGGGTTCCAAGCAGGCGGGTCATTGTAAGAATGATCGTAGTTAGGCCCGTGGGACGAAGAAGAAGCTCCCGAATCATAAGTAGGCTGCTGATATGAAGACTCTCCCTCATTCGAGGGCTGGACCGAATCATCTGTGACTTCTCTCCTAGTATCCTGCTCCTGTTGGGAGAGCTCTCCCAAGTATGTATCAAACTCCTCCTCCGTGAGGGACCATCCTACCCTGTTATCAAGGTTAAATAAAACAGGTGCAGGCAAAAGAACAACACGCTCGGACTTGCTCCTTCTCCAACCAGCTTTGAGAAAAGTTATTTCATAAGACAGCTCACTCAAACTAGCCCACAAAGAAACAAATTTATGTTGTATCATGGAATTAAGATCAAGCCTTTCTATCGGAAACTATAGGTCTAGATGATGAGGTACTAAACCATGTGACGCTAATAAACGAGAAGCGATGAGGCCTCCACAAATTCCACCTTTCTCGCGGTTAGCAGCAAGATGGAAAGCTATCAAAGCACCCAAGCTATAAGTCCTATCTCGTTTAAGAGCAGCAGAGATGAATGCTAGATCATATGAAGATAACTTATTGGTAGTTTTCCTAGCAAGAACACACTTGGCAATAAAGTGAGCAAAGTAGTGAATAGAGGGGAGATGAATGTTACGGATTTTTCCACTCTCCTTCGAAAAGCTGCTTCCTTGGCAAATTTCTGCGTATAAATCCATGAGTGGTGCAGGACGCTCTTTAATCCTTCTACATGATCCTTAATAGCTCCACAAAAGTCATCTAGAGAAAGGTCGACAGCAATATTGTAAATTTTGTAGTGGACCATGGGGTTAGGCAAAGAGTAACTAAATTGAAAGTCCTGCACCACAGACATGGTTAGCTTCACAAATTGACAAGTTTCATCTTCCAAAAAGTGCTCCAACCCTGCATTAGAAACCAAAGTGTGGAAATCCTGGAGAATTCCTGAAGCTCTCATGAATTCAGAGCATGGGTAAATGGAAGGAAAAACTTCCTCCTCCTGGTGAACCTTCATGACCTCAGGCACCCATAGTTCATGTTGGTTTAGTAGATGCTCATTCATCTTCTATTCTGAAATTTAAACACCTATTAAAAAAGTGATTGCAAAGTGAATATAATGGAGGGCACTACTCATAGGGACTTGTAAGAGGCCTAAACATGCATCAAAACTATATCTCTAAGAATCAAACAAGCTTACAAGCTCTCAAAACCTGTCACCTACAGTAGCAAAATACTCAAGATATAAACCACTAAACGCAAATCTACTTGGACAAGAGGAGGAGTCACATACCGGAGAACAAATGCTCCAAATTTCAGCAGCAAAGATGGGCTGAGCAAGGAGATCGAAAAATCGAGAGCAAGCACAGCAAGGACATGATTTTGAGCAATGAACTGGAGTTTACTCGGGAGAGAGAAGAAAGTGGCAAGTGAGAGAGTGAGTGGAGGGCCAGGGGTGGCCCACACCATGGCATGACGCCACCTAGGGTAGGTTGCGCCACCAGGTGGTGTGCCTGCCTGGTGGGTCCCCCTGGTACCTTCCAGGCACTCCTCTGCCCCTTTTTCACGTAAAAATTTAATATGAATTTTCTGGAATTTTTCGAGACACTTTATTTTTGGGCAATTTTCTGGTATAGATGAATGATTTTCTGACAGAAAAAGATTTTTTTGGAATGATTCAATGACAAAACAAGGCTAGAACTACAGAAGTTCTAAGACACTCTAACATGCAAGCAACTAACAACAGAAAAGAAAACTAAACGAAAGCAAAAACTAAGACGGATAGAATAAAAGTAAACGGAGATAATCATGGTGAAAACATTGTTTTGCTCAATGAAATCCTTTTGTTAACAAGGTTGATCAGGTCTTGTTACCAAAACAATTTCATATGAGACAAAACTTTGTATTCCACTAATGATTATGTTACCTCAACTTTAATATCAATGGTCCCAATCATAATAGTTTCATATTTTTCTCTTGGTATGGGACAATATATTTCTCCAACTTGGATGCCCTCAACATGTTCAATTGAATTCAAACCATAAGTCCTATCAATCTTCTTGGGGAAATAGACAGTATGTTCCTTGTCATTAACATTGAAAGTCACATTTCCTTGATTACAATTAATAACAGCTCCTGCAGTATTAAGAAAAGGTCTCCCAAGAATAATAGACATATTATCATCTTCAAGCATTTCAAGCACAACAAAATCAGTTAATATCAAGCAATTATGAGCCACTTGAACAGGTACATCCTCACATATACCAACGGGAATAGTGGTAGATTTATCAACCATTTGCAAAGATATATCAGTTGGTATTAATTTTTCAAGTTGAAGTCTCTTGTAGAGAGAGAAAGGCATAACACTAACTCCAGCTCCCAAATCACACAAAGCAGTTCTAACATAACTATTCTTAATAGAGCAAGGGATGGTTGGAATCCTTGGGTCTCCAAGTTTCTTAGGAACCTTACCATTAAAGGAGTAATTGGCAAGCAAAGTAGAAATTTCTTCATTAGGGATCTTCCTTTTATTCGAGACAATATCCTTCATATACTTTGAATAAGGAGGAAATTTAATAGCATCAGTCAATGGAATTTGCAAGAATAAAGGTTTCATCCACTCACAAAACTTATTATAGTGTTCATCTTCCTTTAACTTGTGTTTCTTATCAGGGAAAGGCATAGGTTTTTGGACCCAAGGCTCTCTTTCACTACCATGTTTCTTAGCAATAAAATCTTCTTTAGTGTATTTAGTATTCTTAGTGTGCTTTTCAGGTTCTTCTTCAACTTTTTCTTCATTAGGAACATCATTTTCTTCATTACCACTTTTAGTTTCAGCATCAGAGACAAATATACTATTAGGATCTATAGCAGGTTCAAAGGGTTCTACAATAGTTTTATGTTTCTTTTTCCTTTTCTTATGAGTAGAGCCACTATTTTCAGCTTGTTGAGAATCCTGCTCAATTCTTTTGGGATGCCCCTCAGGATATAGAGGATCCTGGGTAGCAGCACCACTTCTAGTTCTAATCTCATAAGCGTGTTTTTCTTTGGTAGCATTAACTAGCAAGTCTTTTTGCACTTTAATAAGTTGATCTATTTGAGTTTGAACCATTTGAAAGTGTTTAACAATCATCTTAGCATCATTAGAGGTTCTTTCCACAATATACTTTAACTCAACAGTAGCTCTAGTGTTTTCCATTAGATGATTTTGCACCCTTTTATTAAAATTATCTGGCTTAACAATAAAAATATCGAATTGTTCTAAGCATTGATCAGGAGGTTTAGAGTAAGGGATATCACCTTCATCAAAGTGTTGGAGAGAGTGTACCTAAATAGTGGATGAGTAGGGGATAAGCTTACATAATTCTTCTATAGGAGGTAAATTCTTGACATCTGCAGCTTTAATTCCCTTCTCCTTAAGACATTTCTTAGCTTCCTTCATCACTTCATCATGTAATTCAATAACTCCCCTCTTCTTTGATATTGGAATAGGTACAGGAATAGTTGATTCAGGTATGATTACTTCAGGTATAGCTGGTTCAGGAGGAGTCCAGTCTTCATAATTCTTGCTTATTTTAGCCATTAATTCCTCAGCTTCCTTAGGAGTCCTATTCCTGAAAACACAATCAACACAACTATCTAGGTATGTCCTAGATTCTTCAGTTAGTCCATTATAAAATATATCAAGAAGCTAATTCTTAGGTAATGGACTTCCAGCCTGTGCATGAATCAAACACAAAACCTTGCCCATGATTCAGGCAATATCTCTTTTTCTCCCTATTTAAAATCAAAAAGTTCCTACAAAATAGCATGTCTAGCACTAGGAGGAAAATATTTTTGCAGGAAAGTACTAATCAAGCAATCAGGGCTATCAATAGATCCAGGAGGTAAATTACTAAACCTAGTTTTAGCTTCTTCTTTCAGTGAAAAAGGGAAAATCTTAGCAAGAAAGTAAGTACGCATCTTAATATCATCAGAAAACAAGCCACTCATGGTAGAAAGTTCATTCATATGTGCGACCGCACTTTTATTCTTAGTCCCACAAAAAGGTTCTTTCTCAACAATAGCTATGTAAGATAGATCGATAGAGAAGTCATAATCTTTATCTTTAATGTTTATGGGAGAAGCAGCAAATTTAGCAATAGGAGACAATTTGGGTCTAATAGTACGCCTCTCAAGGAGACTCTTAGCAGCGCTCCTATCATGGGTGTTTTTACATTCTTTAATAAATTCATCGGTCATCTCAATATCATAACTCTCACTAGACTCAGCTGAACTAACAGGTGTAGTAGTGTCTTCATTAGAAGTTCCAGTATTTCCAGCTATAGTTGTAGCAATCATAGCATCTAGGAAAGGACCTAATGAACCACTCTTATCAAGCACAGTAGAAGCAGCATCATAAGTATCAGAAGTTTCAGATTCAGAAGTAGTAGCAGTGAGTGTAGCATGTGTATGTGGTGGTGTAACGAGCTTACTCATAACAGATGGTGAATCAAGAGCAATAGAGGTGTTCAGAACCGTACCTCTTCTTGTAGTGGATGGTAAAATAGGAACCTTGCCATCACGAGACTTACCCATGATGGATGGATGGTGGCGAACAATAATGAACCCAAGTGAACTTGATAAATAAAGCTATGCTCCCTAGCAACAATGCCAGAAAATAGCAAGTATAGGGGGTGTATCGCAGTATTTTCGAGGGAAGTGAAACCCAATTTATTGATTCGACACAAGGGGAGCCAAAGAATATTTATAAGCCTTAACAACTGAGTTGTCAACTCAGCTGCACCTGGAAACAATCTTGCTCACAACAGTTTATCTGTAGCAACACTTTTATAGTAGGAATAGTAAAGTAACATCAGTAGTAAAGTAAAGATAGCAGTAACAATAGCAGTAAACAGTAGGATTCGAGTGCGGTAGGCATAGGGATGGATGGACGGGCATTGCATGGACAAGACAATTCACATAGAAATCAGAACATTGGGCAATTGCAGATAAATAAGATAAAGCATCCAAGTACTAGATAATCCTAGGCATGTGTTCCATATATAGTCATACGTGCTCGCAATGAGAACTTGCACAACATCTTTTGTCCTGCCAGCCCGTTTGCAGCGGGGTCTCAAGGGAACTACTGGCAATTAAGGTGCTCCTTTTAATAGAGCACCGGAGCAAAGCATTAACACTCCGTGAACACATGTAATCCTCACATCAAAGCCATTCCCTCCAGTTATCCCGATTTCTGTCATTTCGGGGCCATTGGTTCCGGACAACAACATGTGTATACAACTTGAAGGTAAGACCATAAACAATACTATCATAATGAATTAATAACATGTTCAGATCTGAAATCATGGCACTCAGGCCCTAGTGGCAAGCATTAAGCATAACAAGTCACAACAAAGTCAAAAAGCACTAATAGTAGATACTAGGCACCATGCCCTAACAATCTTATGCCATTACATGAATGATCTCATCCAATCCCTACCTCCCCATAACCTACAGCGGGGGATTACTCACTCATAGATGGGAGAAACATGGATGGTCGATGGAGAAGCGATGGTGATGATGATGGCGATGATCTCCTCCAATTCCTCGTCCCGGGAGGGTGCCAGAACGGAGTTTCTAATGCTGTTTCGTGGAATCTGGTGGTGGCGGCGGAGCGGAACTGCTTCTGGAAAAACGTCGAACCCCCCTGAGTTTTTAGGTCAGAGGGCATCTTATAGGCGAAGAGGGAGACCGAGGGGGTGTCTGGGGCAGCCAGACCACCCCTAACCGACCAGCCCTAGCAGCCAGCCTGGTGGTGTGGCTGGGCCCAGCCTCCGTCTCGTATTCGCTCAAGAGTCTTCTGGCGAAATAGAATTTTTGGCATATTTTCCGGGGTTTTTCCTGATAGTTGATTTCTGCACAAAAACTAAACACCAAGGCAATTCTACTGAAAACAGCGTCAGTCCGTGTTAGTTGCATCCAAATCACACGAGTTTAGAGGAGAAACAATAGAAAAAGTGTTCGGTAAAGTAGATACGTTTTGGACGTATCACCCATGCACCTTTTGGATACCTGGATCATTCCCTACAACTTGTCAAAGCAAGACTATAATTCTTATCATTCAAGATCACAAGAACCACTCGAATTCTAAATTTCATTTTTGGAATTCTATTCAAATCCATCCCATTGATCTCTTCACTCACCCTTGATAATGCTCACATGAACCATCACATCTCCCCTCTTGACCATGTGAGGTTTTGTGTTAAAATTAAAACACCTAATTAACCCTTGCCCCTTTTTCCCACTTTGAATAATAACCAAATGAACCCCAAAATCCTTGCTCACCACTCCAACACCCCACCATCCCTCTCCCTGGTCGTATCCACTGAGCTACGTTATAGCACCACCCTTCCTTTCTCCTTTATGCTTGGAAGAAGGAGAAAGAGAGTAATATTCCATCTCTTTAGTAATCATTTAAAATGAATGTGCAACAACACCTTCCCCTCCAGCCAGTAGATGGGCATGTACCTAAACCCACAACCTCTCCCTACCCCACATGGCAGATTCCCCAGACAATCCCTATCCCTCCCTCTCCCCAATTCCTTCCTATGACTGAAGTAAAGGAGGAGAAGGAAAGCTAGGAGCCTGCTATGACCCCACCCCTCTCTGCCCTCCTGTGGCCCTACTTCGACCTCACCACCGCCCCCAGCAACCAATCTCAACCCCTCACCCCTCCCCTGGCCCCCATGGACCGGGTGAATGATGGATGGTCACCTCTTGGATAAAAAGCCTCGGGCCACCCTAGCACCTCATTCCGCCCTCATTTACCCCCTCACTCTCTCCCTCAACATCTCTTATCACCCATCCTCGTCCTATGCTCTATCCTGGCCAGGAGAAGGGAGAGAAGATCTCTCAGCCTTTTTCATGTTGTGGGCTGTAGATTCTTCTCCCTACTCCCCTCTATTTGCATGCGACCTTCCCAAGCTACTCTAGTCCCACCACATCTAACCCAACCCCAATTGTTTCACATGTCGAACTCCACCGACGCGAGCGACAAACTCCGGCGAGCTAGGTTTGGATCCTTTCGCATGCCTCCTCGACCAATGCCAAGTCATCCTCTTATGCCCCTCGTTCGGCTCATCGTCGACCTCTCTGTCGCCCTGGAACCTCCCGTTGCCTCCCCGAGGTCGCAGGTGAGCTCCCAATAGCGATGTCGCCTCCTAGGTTTCCCCTCTGTTTCCCTCTGCCTGAAGTAGAACAAGGCCCATGGCCATCGATCCTTGCTTGATCTGACGGCCAGAAGCGCCCTATACCCATTTGACGCGTCCACCGCTGACAGGCGGGCCCCTCCCCACAGTGTTCAAATGCGCTCCCACGCGCGTCCCGCTCAGGTGGGCCATAGTTTGGCGTTGTGCCGCCCATCCTCTCTAGATCCGGCCCACTGGCCTCTGGCCCCATTTTTCTTTTTCTAAGTTTAAATCCAAATGAAATTGTAAAACCACTAGAAAACCCTAGCTCAAATTTTTCACAGGACCCTGAGGGTTCTATCAAACATGCAGAACAAAGAGTAACCAAAAATCTAGGCTGGTGCTTTATTTGTAAATTAAAACCCTAGATGTATCCTTTTCACCTATTAATTCTTTTAAAGAGCTTGGTAGACCCAAATAGGATGAGCCCAATTTGTAATGTGAGTTATCTCAGATGTCCAGCATGCCACCTTAGTCCCACCTCAAAATGCCCTTTGGTTTGTCTATAGCAAAAATAACAAAAAGCACTCATTTATGACTTTGTAAATTCCCTAGGTCAAGTTATGTTTTGTTCTTTCTTGATTCCAACTCCTAGCACACTGTCAGAACAATATCTATCAAATTGCAGGAGGCCAAGAATTATTGGGTCTCTGATGAATTATGAGGAATTAAACGCTTCTACCTTTATTTTTTAACCAAATAAATAATTTAAGGAGTTTTGTAACTCCTAAATTGGTGAATCCAATTTATATAGAAGGAAATTTGATCAACCTAACATGTGCCTTTGGATTCATATCCATAGCACCTATAGATTTAATCGGGTTGAAAAAAATAGCTACATAATTGTCTTTAGGATTTTCCTAGGGCATTTTGGTAATTATTTTGAGATGAGTACAACTCTCAGAGAACCAGCACTCAATGCCCTATATACCCATCCAAGGAAATATTTGTTGAACCCACAGATCAGTTCTTTGGTGAATTATTCCCTAAAACTCTTGTTTATTGCGGTAGAAAACCCATATTCAAATAAATAAAAGTGTAAAATCATGAAACCACTTTTGGTGGCCTTGTTTATTGAAGATCTATGCAGGGATGTCATTCTGGAACATTGATATCATACTAAACGGGGTAGTTTTGGAGTAGTTTTGGACTAATAAATAATAATCGAAATGCCTCTGACACATTTAAAGTAATTCCACTTGCTATAGAACCCATTTATCCACACCTACTGAATTATAGTGATGCCTTGTTGATGAGTGCATATTTGCATCATGTTTTACATCATTATTTTGCATTGTAGATGTAGGATCTTGGTATTTTACGGCGCCCGCGTGCACATTTTATGTCTGTTTTTCACCAGGATCAGGACAGATGATGGATCCAATGGATACAATTATTGAAGCAGTTGTACTATGGAGAAAAGGAGTCAAAAACAATGTAAATCGCTTATTTGGGGAATATTAATAATACTAGAAGAAAAACAGAAGAGAACGAGGGAGGTAGAGAGCGCAGCGACCAATTATACGGAGGGAGCAATTCTTCCGCATGTATAGCTCCGGCCGTATAGTTGGCGCCGCCTCCGCCTCATCAAATATTTTCACCCCGTGCAATTGGTTTAAGGAGATGACATACAGAACACCTAGAAATCACAGAAAACTCACCTTCGGAAGGCATCTGGAGGGGGACCTCATCCACAAGGGATCCATCTTCGCCCTGCGTAGATCCAGGAGGCTAAGGCATCGATCTTCAACATCCACCACTGCATCACCACCATTTCCATCCATCCCATCTACGTCTTGTCTAGATCTTGTTGTAATTCCTATACTCATTGTGGATTTATACAAGTACTATTCATCTATGATTGTTTCTATTATTATTGCCATGATGTTGATTGCCTCCATGTCTGAGTAGATCATTAGTTCTTGGAGAGATGGATAAACCCTAGTATGATATTGAAATAAGATAAAGTCTATTATGATATTCATCGTTGTGACCATGTGTTAGATTATCTACATCTTGATGTTGAGAGAAGTCAACCTCTCAATATTTGCCTCTCATGGGGACTTGATGGAGGGAACTACTTGTTGGTAGATGGAGGTGTGCTAGCACTTATAATGACTATAAAGTTGTTGGCACTCCTTATGTATAAACTTGGAAATCGAAGGAAGTCACGGAACACTATCCATGCCATGGATACGTCCTACGGGATTACGTCCCTTAATAGCTCAGTAATTCGATTGATGTTGATTGCTGACTGCTGTGGTTATGAGGATGATGTGAGCTGTGGTTATTGCCTATTAGTCCACATACAGTGTTCCTCCCACACATACATAGTTGGGGATGTTCATGATGATAATCTTTATCTTAGATCTTTACAATATTAGTGGTGTATCCGCTACTCCCTGAGAATACTTTTTCCCTACTATAGTTCTAATCTCTCTTACATACATGATACTTACTTTCTGTATCAAGTTAATTTGCTTTACTTTATTATTGCTCTTATATCCAAAACCGAAAAACACCTTTTTACACAATACTTGCATTTTATCTTGTTACTTAGAACTTTGTCTAGCATTTCTATCGCAATAACTATTTCAAGAATTATTAAACTTTAGACTACTGCTCCATGTGGGATCGATATCTTTATTTCAAAACTAGCTACAAACGATCTATGCACTTGCAGTGATCAAGCTATTTTTTGGCGCCGTTGCCGGGGAGCTAAGTGTTGTAGGTCTTTTAGTTTTTGCTTATTTATTTTTGTCTTGTTAAATTTTGTTTTAAGTTACAGGTTTCCACAAACATAATGGAGTTTGAGCGTATGACTAGTGCTAACCCACTCAACCACTGTGGGAAGCCCTATGATATTTATAAAAGAGACAACTCCAATGAGAAGACAAGGGGGTTTGAAATAAATCCTCTACTACTTAGTATTCTACATAAGAAGCAATTTACTCGAGATGAAGAGGATCCTGATCCATATGAGCATATTGCATGTTTAAAAGATATATGTGGCACTTTTCTATTGATGAGATATACTGTCGATGAGGTAAGGATTAAACTTTTTAGTCAAACTTTGACAAGTACAGCTCTCTCATGGTATAGGTCTCAACCCCCTAAATCCACTACTACTCGGGATAATTTAGCTTGTGAATTTCTATCAAAATATTACACATTATCAAAATCTTTTGGAATCAGGCATCTTATAATGACTTCGAAGAATCATTCTAATGAAGGACTAGTAAGAGCTTATATTAGAATTTAAAGATTTACTACGACTATGTCCTCATCATGATTTACCTGAATGGTATTTGCTACATATCTTTTATGGCATTTTAATTGAACCTAATAAAATTGAACTAGACTCATTCGCGGAAGGAGCCTTTATGAATCTTCCTATACCTAAAGCTTAGGCTTTACTTAATAGAATTCGTGATCATAGAGTTTCATGGAATTTTGGTCTAGGAAGTGAAGGAGGCGTAGAAATAGAGCATAATTGTATTCATGAATATAATAAAAAGGCCATGTTAAAAAATTATCTAAAGAACTTTATCTATATTCAGATCTTGTGTTGCAAGTTATTAAAACTTTTACAGAACATATTAAAGCTCCAAAGGAGGGTCCAGTCAAGTATGATCCACCACCCGAACCAGAAAAGAAAAGAGAAGATAAAGTAACACTTTCCTTCGTAGAACCAATATATGAAGTGCCTTTCCCTAACACTGCACAAAAGCATATTTTTGAATATGAATAGGTCAAAGCAGCACAGGAAAAGACGGAAGAGGAAAGCGTGCCAGAAGTTGTGGAACATCTAAAGCAAACCAAAGATGAACAGGTAACCAAGGATGCAGTTATGGCTATGTACTCACACTGTAAAAAAATTAAACATGATGTAGAGACTTCCTTATTGGTTTAAGGTAAAACAAAGGTAAAACATGTGGGTAAGCCTATTCTTCCCTGCATATTTAAAGAAACCTCTCATTTTGGTTTATGTGATCTTGGCACCGAAGTTAATGTTATATCTTATGAAAAACCTTAGAATTCCAATGGGAGTAGTATATAATGCAACTGTCACAATTGGTGACAAAGATTTTCCTATCGATTTTGTAGTTGTTGATATGCCAGCTGACAGTTTTTTCCCTATTATATTTGGAAGAACCTTTTTGGGTGATATAGGTGCATATTTTAATTTCAAGAAGGAGATTGTGACTCTTAAGCTTGGGGGAACAGAAAATAAATTCCATTTTTCCAAATTTAAAGACATACGTCCACAAATACAAGAAGAAGAGGAAGATAGAACTATTGAGGAAATGGCGGCTCTTTTCTTTGGTAATCAAGAAGAAGAAATAAATGAAGATCCAAATTATGAAGAAATAATTATGGAGGACAAGTCCCTAGAAGAACTAGAATATGAATTTGATTCACTTCCTATTTTGGGACCTCCAACTGATGAGGCTTTTGAAGAGCCAGAAAAGAGAGGGGACGAGGAATTACCACCCCCGGAGTTGCAGATTCTACCAGATAATCTCAAATACAGGTTTTTAGATGATACCAATAAATTCCCTGTTATTATTAGTGCTAAACTTTCAGGAGAAGAAGAAGAAGAAGAACTCAAGAGGATACTAAAGGATCATCGCCAAGCCTTTGGGTACTCAATGGATGACTTGAAGGGGATTAGTCCCATGAGAGCCGTCCATCGAATATTCATGGAAGAAGGTGCAAAACCAGTTGTGGAATTTAATAGAAGATTGAAGCATGAAATGAAAGAAGTGGTAAGAAAAGAAATTCTACGCCTATTGGACGTAGGTATAATTTATCCTGTCAAAGAGAGTGATTGGGTAAGTCATGTTCATTGTGTCCCTAAGAAGGGCGGTTTTACTGTTGTTCCTAATGAAAACAATGAACTAATACCTACTAGAACTATTGTTGGGCACAGGATGTGCATAGATTTTAGGAAATTAAATAAAGAAACTAGGAAAGATCACTATCCATTACCGTTCATAGATCAAACTTTAGAAAGGTTAGCAAACCATACTCATTTTTGTTACTTGGATGTATATTCTGGTTTCACTCAAATAGCTGTTCATCCAGATGACCAACTTAAAACAACTTTCATAAGTCTTTACGGTTTACATGCTTACTGACGTATGCCTTTTGGTCTATGTAATGCTCCGGCTACTTTTCAATGATGTATGACTACTATTTTTGCTGATTTTATAGAACTTATAATGGAAGTACTTATGGATGACTTTTTTGTCTATGGAACTTCATTTACTAGTTGCTTGGATAATCTCAAGAAAGTTTTGCAGTGTTGTGAAGAAACTAATCTTGTTCTAAACTGGGAGAACTGCCACTTTATGGTCAAAGAAGGTATAGTCCTCGGACACAAGGTATCAGGTAAGGGAATTTAAGTTAATAGATCTAAGGTTGAAGCAATAGAGAGAATGCCACCACCTAGGGACATTAAAGGTATAAGGAGTTTTCTTGGTCATGTGGGTTTTTACAGAAGGTTCATTAGAAATTTCTCTGGGATATCTAAACCTTTGACTAATCTCTTGCAAGAGGAAAGGAGATTTAATTTTGATGATAAGTGACTTGAAGCCTTCGATAAGCTAAAAAATGCTTTAACTCGAGCTCCCATCATTAAACCACCTATCTAGGATACAGCCTTTGACTTAATATGTGAAGCTAGCGATGACGTTGTAGGAGTAACTCTTGGACAACATATTGGTCGTAGATTTAATATTATACATCATGCTAGTAGAACTCTTAATGGTGCTCAAAAGAATTACCCTAAGGAAGAAAAGGAACTGTTTGCTGTATTTTTCTCTTGTGATAAATTCCGTTCTTACATAGTCGATGCAAAGGTGAGAGTTCATACGGATCGTGATGGCTTAAAAGAACTCCTTGAGAGGAAAGAACACAAGCCAAGACTGATGCATTGGATTATTTCACTACAAGAATTTGAGTTGCAGATTATGCAAAGGCAGGAAATAAAGATGTTAGACGCAGTGTCCATATTTGCCTAGGAAGACACCAATCTTATTGAGAGGAACTTTAGTCCTGGTGATTTTCGTTTACGGGAATTATTTGATGAACTAAAGTCAATTCCTCCAAAAGAGAAGGAGTCCTTATTGTGGAGGAACTTTTCATCCCCGATTAAACGAATGGTAAGTGCAAGGTAAGTGTTCTTACTCAAATAAGTGATTTATTGTCACAATTTTTACTCTTGAAAATTCTGTTTTTGAATTCCTTGTGCTTTTTTGAAGTTTTAGAGGGTTTTACCAACTATACGGGCGGAGCTATACGATCGGAGAGGGGTCTCCCGCCGTATAGTTGGTCGTTAAACTCTCTATATCATCTTTATGAAATTGTTTTCGATATCTGAGCCTATATGGTCGCAAATATATGACTGAAGCAAAAAATTTGGCCGTATAGTTGGCCGTTGAACTCATAGATAGTTTTGCTTTTTGGTAACTATATGACCGGAGCAAAAATTCTGGCTGTATAGTTGGTCGTTAAACTCCCAGGCACTTTTGATTTTCGGTGTTTGAAACTATACGGTCGCAACTATACGACCAGAGCAAAAATTTCTGCCGTATAGTTGGTCGTTGAACTCTCAAACACTTTTTCGTTCAATCTTTCTTTTATCTCATTATTAAAAAAACATTACTGTCGGTTTCGAGTCGTGATTTAATCGACCTGGACTCGAGATATTTGGAAATATCTGCCGGGAACCAGCTAATACGGCCGGACCTATACGGGCCACGCCCGTATAATTGGTCGTTACGCGGCAGGTTACTTCCAAATCCATGATTTCTTTCTCTGTTTCGTTTGGATTCTTTTCTTGGACGACAATTTGGTGTTTCTCGCGAGTTTTACTGACCTCTGACCCCTCTTATATACTACCATTGTCTCTCTCTCTAATTGCAATCTACAGAAACCAATCTAGCAATGTGTTATCCCACCCCAGGCCATGGGAAACCCATGGGGCTCATTGCTCCTTCCAGGGACCACTCTAGCACCCCGTCCGTGGAGGACGATGACGAGGAGGTGGAGAGGTTTAGCCCGAAGTACCAGGAGTATGTCCAGGTAGTCTTCCTCATAGTCTAGACATGGGAATATCCAGGGACAAAACCATGAGTACTCTTTAAGTACTTGCAAACTATTACTAACATAAGTAAGGTAAAACTAGTAGGAATCATAAGCCCTAGGTTTGTTTACAAAAATCCAAGTTTATTTCATAAGGAATTTAAGAGTAAAGACCTAATTTAGTTCTCTAGATTACTTAAGTGGGAATCTAGTTTTCATGTTCACAACTCCGTTGTGGTCAAGTCAAAGTCATAGTTCAAGTCACAAGTCATTTTGAAAACATCTGACAATGGAACAGTATGGCCACTCCAACTGTCCATAACCGCAGACGCGGCTATTCGAATAATTTGACACTTTGCAGAGGTGGTACACTTTCACCACAAAATTCGATACATCTGTGAGGGATAACCCTGTATCATCATACTTGGTATCTGATAATCAATCCTAACCTTTCAATTACACACCCTAGTATAGGCACCTCCCCTATGAGCTTAGCCTCCCAGCCATGGCCATCTGCCATCCTGGGCACTACATAGGTGGACATTCATATTCATGAGGTAGCCTCAGCTCAACCTCTTCCGTGAGGGAACCCATACTAAGACATATAAACTTCCAATTAAGCCCTACCCAACTTAGGTATTGTGGGTGTACGATAAAATTGGAATAGTATCGTATTCGAACCCAACCATCAGTTTTTATCAAAGTCAAGGCTCATGCCTCTTTCATTTTCATCATCAACCATTGTGTTTCATAACACATGGCAAAACATTTCAATAGAATGAATCATCATTCCAAGGTTTTCATAATCTTTTTCTCCAAGTATTCCCATCTAAAGTGATCAAGTTTTAGCTTAGCACTAGACACTAATATTGAGGGTATAACTATTGAGGGGTGCTAATCAAGTATAAGTATCCAAGACTAGTTCTATGATCTTGATGGGATCCATCCTATTTTCCACTAATCACAATTCATTAACTAAGTAAGAAACTTTAGTAGAAGGAAAAGTAAAGCTTGCAAGTAAAACATGGGATGGGTATAATCAAAGTTGCATAACCAAGCATGCCTAGTGCATCTTGCATTAGTTAGCTTGCACTGATAGCTTGCATAGTTTTCGCTTGCACTGATAGCTTGCATAGTTTTAGCTTGCCTTGAGCAGTGTAGTTGTTGAAGTTCTCTTCTTCTTCCTCGAAGTACTCCTCCTCATCGTACCCCGGGTCGGTACTAGCATCTATAAATACATACAAAGTACACAATCACCAAACAACACTTAACTACTTCTATTTAGCACACAAGGGCTCATACTAGATGATCTAGCATCATCTCAATCATCACATGTAATAATGGCACAAGGGCTCATACTTAAGATTTAATATTCTCTAATTAAAATATGGGATCATGTGGACACATGTCATCACCACATATTTCAATACTTGAGAAAGTGATTTAAAGTGGTGGTCATGTATTACAAGATTTAATATTACTATTTAATATTACTAAAGTGACTAGAAATGCCTATATATCACTCTTTTAATACTAAACCATGTTTAACATCTGTAAAACCAAATCTTTTGACATATTCATGTAGAGCATGGCAAATGTGATTTTTGAGATTTGGAATCAACTCAAAAGCCTTTATGGTTGATTTTATAAAAATGTTTGAAGTGGCAAAAGTCTTTGTCTGGTTATTTTTGGTATAGGTGATCTATAATTTCAAATGGGTTGAATCCAATGAGAGTGATTAGATATTTTTAATACCTTCCTAACAAAATTAGAATCATGCAATTTGGTTTAGTACAACTCTTTGAATTCAATTTTGAATACAGTTACAGAATAGAGTTTTTAAACTAAATGGCAAAATTCTATTTGAATCGTTGGGCTCTGCGTGGGAAAGAAATGGGCCGGCCCAACTGCACAGCGCGTGCGCAGCGAGCTGCTGACAGGTTGGTCCCATGCGCCAGTGGCTCTATTTAACTGAAATGGTATCAGAAAATCTCAGCGCTACGATTAGAACAGGATCTATGGCTGAGGTTCATTGTCTACGGTCGTAGAGCTCTGGGAAAATGCCAAACCTAGCGACACGGTAGGGGTCGTCGGAGGCTTACTAGGGCTCCATCTAGGTCCGGCGTTGGCGGTGAACGGGATGGTCGACGACGGCGAGTCGATTGGTGGTCACGGCGGCTCCTCGGGTGGCTCCGATCGATGGCGGCCTTCCTTCACTATAGCGGCGGGCTACGGCCAAATTCCGGCGGGGTGGTGCTCGACTTGCTCCGGGAAAGGGTCTAAGGTGTTGTTAAGAGAGAGAGGAGTGAAATGGTGTGCCATTTGTGGTCTGGTGTGGCTCCTATTTATACACCGGCGTTGGAGGCAAGGCATGATGGTTGGGGTCATCAGCAACGTTGCTACATGTCGATCTAGGTATGGTGGATGGCATGGGTCGACGCGGTGGACTGCGGCGATCGTCATGCGTGTAGTGGCACGGCAAGGGGCGGTCTCAGTCGGTCAGGCGACGTCAGCGCTCTGTTCAGGTACGGAGGTGTTCATCATCGAGTACGGTGGTCACGGGGCGTGCAGCGGTGAATCATCATGTCTGGGAGGTGGCTGGTGACGCGGCGGGTGCGGGTATGAGTGGAGAGAGCGAGGCACGGCGTGGCTGCGCGAGGCGGCTTCGATGATCCGTTGTGCTCTCGGCATGGGAGAGACATAAATGGACGCGGCTATTCTAGCTTCTCCACTTCTCGTCGTTGGTCAAGGGGTGGACAGAGAGGGTCGGTGAGGTCAAGGCTACTCTCTAGACATCGTGGGAGAGGGCGGGGTGGCGTGTGGCATCTTGTCCATGGTCGACCGGCATGACATGCTCGGTGTGGTCATGTCACTGGTCAATGTGGCGAGTGAGGTTGCTCCATTGCACGGCCAAGTACTGGGGATGGTTGTGGGTGATTTATTGGGTTGATTGCAGTACAAAAATGAGCACAAGATTGATTTCAAACAATAGATAGTGGTTGAATTTGTACTCTGTCTGCTAAGTGTTTGACTAAATGACCGCATGAACTTAACCTTGGAATTTTTCCATGATGTTTGGTGGGTGAGCTGTTCACATGCTTGGTAGTCTCTGGTTGCTAAGAAAGGTCAAATGGTGGAGGTTTGAGTGGTTTTGGGAAAATGATGATCTATGTACCTACACTTGATACAATTTTGAATTTCCTCTTAAATGGATTTGAAAATAGTTTCTGTAAGTTTGTAAAGTTTGCTTGGGTTCATTTTTACTTGGTCTAGCAAGGGGTGAAAAGAAGTAGAACTGTGTCTATTGGAAATCTTTTACTAGGGATGCCCAAAGTGGGCTAGTGGTTAATGTTGGCCAAAATGACCATTTGATCATATGCTTCATATTTGATTTTCTTTTTATTTGATTTTGCTTGGAAATGATCTAGATGATGTGGTATTCATATTTACACTAATCCTTACCATTTATAGCAATCAAACATGGCAAATGCAAGCATTCATGCATTAATGGAAATCACACATGCATTCATATGAGTTTAGGAATAAAAGTTTTTGTTAACCCTAAACTTGGGTGATTAGAACTTGATAATCTTGTTTAGTATTTTTGAGATGTTACAAACCTTCCCTCCTTAAACAGAATCTCGTCCCAAGATTCAAGAAAAAAAAACTAGGAACTAAAGAGGTTAGGAAACTTTGTCCTAGTATAATCTTCTCGCTCCCAGGTGGCTTCTTCTTCGGTATGGTTACTCCACTGGATTTTGACAAACTTGATACTCCTGGTCCGGGTGGTTCTGAATGCTTCTTCCAAAATATGGATGGGTACTTCATGGTAGCTTAAATCCTTGTTGATATCTATAGCTCTGTGATCGATTTTCTTGAAAACTTCGGTCTTTTCTAGAACTTCTAGGCATTTGCGAAGTAACGAGATATGGAACACATTATGCACGGCTGACATCTCCTCAGGCAGTTCCAGTTGATAGGATACTTCTCCTCTGCGGCTTAAAATCTTGAAGGGTCCAATATATCTAGGGGCTAGATTCCCTTTCAGTTGAAAACGTTGCATTCCCTTCAAGGGTGATACTTTGAGATACACAAAATCTCTGACATTGAAGGTCAGGTCTCGACGTTGTTTGTCAACATAACCCTTCTGTATGGATTGAGCGGTCTTGAGGTGTTCATAGACTTTGTGAACCTTCTCTTTAGCTTCGCGTAGGATGTCTAGTCCAAATATCTGACTCTCTCCTACTTGTGACCAATTCAAGGGGGTATGGCACTTTCTTCCATACAAAAATTCAAATGGGGCCATTTGCAAACTGGCTTGATAACTGTTGTTGTATGAGAATTCCGCGAAAGGCAGATAATCTTCCCATTTAGATCCATATTCTAGAACACAAGATCTCAACATATCTTCTAGTATCTGGTTTACGCTTTCTGTTTGTCCGTCGGTTTGCGGGTGATAAGCTGTGCTAAAGTTCAGTTTGGTTCCTAATCCTTCTTGGACTTTCTTCCAGAATCTTGAGGTAAACTGGGTTCCTCGATTCGACACAATGGTCTTGGGGGTTCCATGCAGAATGACTATTCTAGCAATGTACAACTCTGCTAGCTTTGAACTTTGATAGGTAGTCTTGACGGGTATGAAAAGGGATACTTTGGACAGTCTATCCGCTATGACCCAAATAGAGTCATTTCCCCTACTAGATGTAGGCAAACCGGTGATGAAATCCATTCTGACAGAATCCCATTTCCATTCCAGAATCTGTAACGGTTGCAAAAGTCCTGCGGGTCGCTGATGTTCTGCCTTGACTCTCTAACAGATATCACACTTGGCTATGTAGCTTTCGACTTCTCTCTTCATTTTGTGCCACCAAAATTGCTCCTTCAAATCTTGATACATCTTGGTTCCTCCCGGGTGAATAGAATAAAGGGTATCATGGGCTTCTTGCATAATGACTTGTTTCACCTCCAAATCTGCTGGCACACAGATACGTCCTTTATACCACAGAACTCCTTCTTCATCTTCGGTGAATCCGGGTACCTTCCCTGTTCCGATACGACGCATGATTCCATCAATACTGGCATTTCCTTTCTGAGCTTCCTTGATCTGACTGATCAACATGGGTTGAAGTTCTATACTGTCTAGAAATCCTTCGCTAACTAGCTCCATTATTAAATTCTCCATCTCCTCATGTAGACTTGGCTGGGCTTCCTTAATCATGGTGTTTAACCTACACGGTAATCGACTAAGAGCATCTCCTACCACATTGGCCTTGCCGGGGTGATAGTGAATGTCAAGGTCATATTCCTTGATTAACTCTATCCATCTCCTTTGCCTCCTATTCAGCTCCTTCTAGGTGAAAATATACTTTAGACTCTTGTGATCTGAATAAATCTCACAGCAGTTACCCATGAGGTAATGATGCCATGTCTTCAAGGCTAAAACTACGGCTTCCGGTTCTAAGTCATGGGTAGGGTAGTTCTGCTCATGTTGTTTTAGTTGTCAGGACAGATATGATATGACTTTGCCTTCTTGTGTCAACACACATCCAAGACCAATCTTGGATGCATCACATTATACGTCAAAAGGCTTCTTAATATCCGGCATGATCAAAATTGGGGATGAAATCAATCTCTTCTTAAAATCTTGAAAACTTGCTTCGCATTTGTCCGTCCATTCAAACTTCTTATCTTTCTTCAACAACTGATTCATCGTCCTTGCGATGCTTGAAAATCCTTCAACAAACTTGCGGAAATATCCGGCTAATCCAAGAAATGCATGGACTTCAGTTTGGGTGGTTGGGGCTTTCCATTCTTCAACATCCTTAATCTTGGTGGGATCGATAGCAACTCCTCCTGCCGATAAGATATGTCCTAGGAATCCTACTTCCTTTAACCAGAACTCACATTTGCTAAAATTGGCATACAACTGATGCTCTCTAAGGGTTTCAAGGATGGTTCTTAGGTGCAGTTCATGGTCTTCTTCTGACTTGGAGTAGATCAGAATGTCATCAATAAAAACAACGACAAACTTATCCAAGAAGTTCATAAAAATCTTATTCATGAGGTTCATGAAATAAGCGGGGGCATTGGTTAATCCAAAATACATGACATTGTACTCATACAATCCATATCTGGTGGTGAAGGCAGTCTTTGGAATATCCGTTGCACGAATCTTCAATTGATGATAACCAGTTCTAAGATCAATCTTACAAAACACTCTAGCACCAGTCAGTTGATCAAACAAATCTTCTATCTTCGGAAGTAGGTACTTGTTTTTGATGGTGACGTCATTCAGCTTCCGATAATCCGTACACAAACGGTTGGCACCATCCTTCTTATCCACAAGCAAAACGGGTGATCTCCATGGCGAGGCACTTGGTTGTATCAACCATTTTCCCAGCATATCATCAAGTTTCTTCTTGAGCTCCACTAATTCATATGGGCTCATACTATATGGTCTTTAAGCTATGGGTCCAGTTCCAGGAACTAGTTCAATGATAAACTCGATATCCCGATCTGGGGGCATACCGGATAATTCATCTGGGAACACATCGGGGTATTCACAAACTACTTTGACATGGTCAATGGTTGATTTGGGTAAACTCTTGTTACACTTGAATTGACGGGGCAGCGTCTCAGATACATGTTCTACTGATACTCCGGTGCTACTAGTCATGGTTATGGATTTCTTGGCATAGTCGATTAATCCTTGATGTTTCGACATCCAATCCATTCCTAGCACTAGTTCCAAACCTTTGGTTCCCAGTACTATTAGATTGGCATAAAAATTTATCCCATGAATTCTGATAGGCACGACTTTGCAAATTTTTCTAGCTTTGGTGGTTGAACCAGGTATTTGAACTATCATAACATGCTTCAAATTGGTGGGTTGAATCTTACTAGTGCATGCAAATTCTTCTATAAAAAACGAGTGCGATGCTCCAGTATCAAACAACACTCTTGCTAGAACTGAGTTAACAGAGAACATACCCAACACGACATCTGGCGCTTCCTGGGCTTCTTTAGCATTGATGTGGAATAGACGGCCGGTAAGATTGTGAGGGTTTCCTGGGGAAAACCTCTTTCCAGGCTGGACACGACGCTGTTGTTGGGAGGTGCAGTAACATTGGTTGCTATGACAAGCTTCTTGGGGCACTCGTTGGAGTAGTGACCCATGACTCCACATTCAAAACAAGTTATCATTGACTTGTCTTTCCCTGTGACAGGCACATCATTGCTTCCAGTCCTTGGGGCAGTATTGTTGTTGTGGTTATTGCTATTGTTGTTGTTGGACCTTGGCGGTGCACGGTTGAAGTTATTGGGGTTTCCGGGGTTGTTGTTGTGGTTTCCTCCGGGCCTCGGGTTTCCTCCACCACGATTGGGGTAGTTCGGACGGTTCATTGGTGGCCTGTTGTTTCGTGGGGCATATCCTGCCGACGGGTTGGGGCAATACTTTGGGGTATGGTGGGGTCCAGGTTTGTGCGTCATACGACGCTTACGGTTCTCACTTGCTTGGTTGATCTTTCCTTCCATCTGTGTAGCAGAATCCACTAAAGCTTCAAGGTCGTCAAATGGAATGTTGACTAGCACTGTCTGCATCTCATCAGGAAGACCGTTCAGGAATCTCTCCTTCTTCTTCACTTCAGTGTCAATATCATCAAGGGCATACCTAGCTAGTGACAGAAATTTGTCATGGTACTCAACCACAGTCATCCTTCCTTGCTTTAGCTCCCTGAATTCATCCCTCATCCTCTTGATCAAACCTGGGGGCACATGGGTTCTGCTGAACGTGAGTTTGAACTCCTCCCACATCATCATCTGACCTCCGTTCATTGTATGGGTGCTATTCCACCATGACCTTGCATATCCGGACAGGTAGTGGGTGGCAAATAGTACCTTCTCATTAGCATCAACTCCAGCAACTTCTAGGTTGTTTTCCATTGTCTGCAGCCAGTCATCAGCATCTAAGGGCTCTTTAGACTTGCTAAACATAGGAGGATTGGTGTTTTGGAAGTTCTTGAGTTTGGATCCATGGTGATCTTGGTTTCCATGGCCTTGATTGTTGTGGGCCATCTAGGCTATCTATTGAAGAGTGGCTAGGTTGGCTTGATGTTTAGCTCTACTGGCTTCACGATCTGAAACTAACATCTGCAAAATTTGAAGCATTGGGTCCTGAGATGAGCTGCTTCCTCCGGGGTTACCGTGAGTCATCTGAAGATTGAGATAGATAGTGAGACAAGAGGAAAATTTCTATGGTTTAGGGGTTTGTTTCAAAAAGCTTTAAACTTTGAGTATGACTCAGGTTTGCAAACTAGCAACTTCTTCTCATTCATTCATTCCAAGCACACAATACAAACACACACCCCAACTAGAAAATAGATGGTTTTAAGAACCATTCTATGAAGCTACGATATAGTGGGACCGGGTACAACTCACACCTATGATAGCGGTCAGGTGCGACTACTCATCATCGGGGGTGTCAGGATCCTCATCATCAATGAAGTCAGCATCATCCTCATCAGTGTGGCCCTCCATGGCGGCGTCCTCTAGGTTGTCATCGTCATCACTGAGGTAGGAGTGAATATCACCACGGATTTCTTCACCTTCCTCCTCCTTCTCCTCCAACTGGATCTCCTGGTCATGAATAGTATCCTCCAGGGTGGCTACCTTCTGACGAAGACGGCCGATGATGCGATCCTTTTTATCACGCTGGCAATGAAGTGACTTGCGCTCCTTGGCGAGGATGGTGAGGGTTTGCTTCCTTTCAACAGCTTCAGCATGGTTCTGATTGGCATATGCACGAGCGTTGTCCAACTCCTTCTGAGTCTCATGTAGCATGAAGTCCAAGTGGTCCACGTGATGACTTAACTCTGGATTTGACAGCATGGCCAAAGGCTGTCCAGTAGAGTCACGTCTTTCATAGTGGGCATAGCGGGTGCCACTAATTTGGTTGATGTTCTGAGTACACAGACGAGCAAGTGCCTCCTGCATTGCCCTGGCTAGACCATCTAACCAGTTGTTCTCACTGATGCTGAACTAAATCTTCTCTGAAAGTGGTGGCTCCATTTTACCTCTCAGGTCGGCAACAATCAGCCACTATAGTTCCCCTCTAGATTGGTCATTGAGTTGTCCTCCGAAGAACTCTGGGTGCGGGCGTCCAAGATACTCTGAGAGCTGGTCCAAATCCCTCTCAAAGATGAGCTCCCCTCCATTGCCCAACTGGTAAAACTTGCTATATTTGAGGATGAGTAATGAAGATGCGTAAGTTAGTGAAGTGATCAAGTGTGTCAAATTTTATGTAAAATTTGCAAGAATTTTGAGGCCATGTGAACTCCTTTTTGAAAGAATCTCAAGGGTAAGAGTGAGAATATATTTTCGTAAATACTCATTTACTTTGTTGTGAAACTAAGTTTTTCAGACATCCATTCTAACTAGGGTCTCCTATGGTCAGGATGGCTCTGATACCAACTTGTCAACACCCGGATTTTTAAGTCCAGAAGCATGCTATGTCGTACATCTCAATCCCAGGATTACCATTTTTGTGAGACATAAAAGAATTGGTACCACAGTACATCATCCATTACAAACCATAATATAGGTCTTACAAATAGAGGATCTCATGATCTAGTCTTAATACAATCAAAGCAGTGGAAAGTAAACGTAGTAGGCTCCATCTTCATGGTCACAGGCAATGCTGACGATAGGAGATGATCCTAGTTATCATAGACCTCCTGCTATCCATCCTCCGAGTAGTCTTCCTCGTAGTCTGGCCATAGGAATAGCCAGGGACAAATCCATGAGTACTCTTTAAGTACTCAGAAACTATTACTAACATAAGTAAGGTAAAACTAGTAGGAATCTTAAGCTCTAGGTTTGTTTGCAAAAAGCCAAGTTTATTTCATAAGGAATTTAAGAGTAAAGACCTAATTTAGTTCTCTAGATTACATAAGTGGGAATCTAGTTTTCATGTTCACAACTCCATTGTGGTCAAGTCAAAGTCATAGTTCAAGTCACACGTCATTTTGAAAACATCTGACAATGGAACAGTATGGCCACTCCAACTGTCCATAACCGCAGACGCGGCTATTTGAATAGTTTGACACTCTGCAGAGGTGGTACACTTTCACCACAAAATTCGATACATCCGTCAGGGATAAACCTGAATCATCATACTTGGTATGCTGATAATCAATCCTAACCTTTCAATTACACACCCTAGTATAGGCACCTCCCCTATGAGCTTGACCTGCCAGCCATGGCCATCTGCCATCCTGGGCACTACATAGGTGGACATTCATATTCATGAGGTAGCCTCAGCTCAACCTCTTTCGCGAAGAAACCCATACTAAGACATATAAACTTCCAGTTAAGCCCTACCCAACTCAGGTATTATGGGTGTATGGTAAAATTGGAATGGTATCGCATCCGAACCCAACCATCAGTTTTTATCAAAGTCAAGGCTCATGCCTTTTTCAGTTTCATCATCAACCATTGTGTTTCATAACACATGTCAAAACATTTCAATAGAATTAATCATCATTCCAAGGTTTTCATAATCTTTTTCTCCAAGTATTCCCATCTAAAGTGATCAAGTTTTAGCTTAGCACTAGCCACTAATATTGAGGGTATCACTATTGAGGGGTGCTAATCAAGTATAAGTATCCAAGAGTAGTTCTATGATCTTGATGGGATCCATCCTATTTTCCACTAATCAAAATTCATTAACTAAGTAAGAAACTTTAGTAGAAGGAAAAGTAAAGCTTGCAAGTAAAACTTGGGATGGGTATAATCAAAGTTGCATAACCAAGCATGCCTACTACATATTGCATTAGTTAGCTTGCACTAATAGCTTGCATACTTTTGGCTTGCACTGATAGCTTGCATAGTTTTAGCTTGCCTTGAGCAGTGCAGTTGTTGAAGTTCTCTTCTTCTTCCTCGAAGTACTCCTCCTCGTCGTACCCCGGTCGGTACTAGCATCTATAAATACAGACAAAGTACACAATGACCAAACAAAACTTAATTACTTCTATTTAGCACACAAGGGCTCATACTAGATGATCTAGCATCATCTCAATCATCACATGTAATAATGGCACATTCTTATTTATCTTATTTGGGAAAAGTAATTTCTACTCATTGAAAATACTTAAGATTTAATATTCTCTAATTACAAAAATATGGGATCATGTGGACACAGGTCATCACCACATATTTCAATACTTGTGAAAGTGATTTAAAGTGGTGGTCATGTATTACAAGATTTAATATTACTATTTAATATTATTAAAGTGACTAGAAATGCCTAGATATCACTCTTTTAATACTAAACCATGTTTAACATCTGTAAAACCAAATATTTTGACATATTCATGTAGAGCATGGCAAATGTGATTTTTGAGATTTGGAATCGACTCAAAAGCCTTTATGGTTGATTTTATAAAAATGTTTGAAGTGGCAAAAGTCTCTGTCTGGTTATTTTTGGTATAGGTGATCTATAATTTCAAATGGGTTGAATCCAACGGGAGTGATTAGATATTTTTAATACCTTCCTAACAAAATTAGAATCATGCAATTTGGTTTAGTAAAACTCTTTGAATTCAATTGTGAATACAGCTACAGAATAGGGTTTTAAACTAAATGGCAAAATTCTATTTGAATCGTTGGCTCACAAGGAAAAGAAATGGGCCGCCCAACTGCACAAAGACGACGCATTTAACTCGACCGGTTGGTCCCACGCGTCAGTGGCTCTATCTAACCGAAACGGTATCAGCAAATCTCAGCGCTACGATTAGCACATGATCTACAGCTGAGGTTCATCGTCTACGGTCGCAGAGCTCCGGTGAGATGCTAAACCTAGCGGCACGGTGGGGGTCGTCGGAGGCTTACCAGGGCTCCAGCTAGGTCCGGCGATGGGGGCGAATGGGCTGGTCGATGATGGCGAGTCGATTGGTGGTCGCGGCGGCTCCTGGGGTGGCTCCAATCGACGGCGCCCTTCCTGCACTGCAGCGGTGGGCTCCAGCCAAATTCCGGCGGGGTGGTGCTCGCCTTGCTCCGGGAAAGGGTCTGAGGTGTTGCTGAGAGAGAGAGGAGTGAAATGGTGTGTTGTTTGAGGTCTGGGGTGGCTCCTATTTATACACTAGTGTTGGAGACAGGGCAGCATGGTCGGGCTCATCGGCGACGCTACTACAGGTCGAGCTAGGCATGGCGGATGGCATGGGTTAACACGGTGGACTAGGACGATCGTCACGCGCGTAGTGGCACGACAAGGGGAGGTCTCAGTCGGTCGGGCGACATCGGCGCTCTGTTCAGGTACAGAGGTGTTCGTCATCGAGTACGGTAGTCACGAGGTGTGCGGCGGTGAATCATCGTGTCTGGGAGGTGGCTGGTGATGCGGCGGGTGTAGGTACGAGCAGAGAGAGCGAGGCGTGGCTACGGGAGGCAGCTTTGGCAGTCCGTTGTGCTCTCGGCATGGGAGAGACATAAATGGACGCGGCTATTCTAGCTTCTCCACTTCTCGTCGTTGGTCAAGGGGTGGACAGAGAGGGGCGGTGAGGTCACGGCTACTCTCTAGAAATCGTGGTAGAGGGCGGCGCGGCGTGTGTCGTCTGGTCCTTGGTCGACCGACATGACATGCTCGGTACGGTCATGGCACTGGTCAATGTGGCGAGTGAGGTTGCTCCATTGCACGACCAAGTACTGGGGATGGTCGTGGGTGATTTATTGGGTTGATTGCAGTACAAGAACAAGCACAAGATTGATTTCAAATAGTAGATAGTGGTTGAATTTGTACTTTGTCTACTAAGTGTTTGACTAAATGGCCGCATGAACGTAACCTTGGAATTTTTCCATGATTTTTTGTGGGTGAGTTGGTCACATGCTTGGTAGTCTCTAGTTGTTAAGAAAGGTCAAATGGTGGAGATTTGAGTGGTTTTTGGAAAATGCTGATCTATGTACCTACACTTGATTCAATTTTGAATTGCCTTTTAAATGGATTTGAAAATAGTTTCTGTAAGTTTGTAAAGTTTTCTTGGGTTCATTTTTACTTGGTCTAGCAAGGGGTGAAAAGAATTATAATTGTTTCTATTGGAAATCTTTTACTAGGGATGCCCAAAGTGGGCTAGTGGTTAATGTTGGCCAAAATGACCATTTGATCATATGCTTCATATTTGATTTTCTTTTTATTTGATTTTTCTTGGAAATGATCTAGATGATGTGGTATTCATCTTTACACTAATCCTTACCATTTATAGCAATCAAACATGGCAAATGCAAGCATTCATGCATTAATGGAAATCACACATGCATTCATGTGAGTAGAGGAATAAAATTTTGTGTTAACCCTAAACTTGGGTGATTAGAAGTTGATAATCTTGTTTAGTATTTTTGAGATGTTACAGAAGCTGTCCCCAGGACCAAGGGTTGTGTGCAGTCACTAGAGATATATCAGAAGCAGGAGCTACTCCATTGCATCAAAGTCTATCACCGTCTCAATGAGATGGAGAAGAAGGAAGATCTCCTTCCATTGGTGACCAAGATCGTAGATAGAGTGGACATGCTGCAATCTGATCTGCACAGGTGCTACAGTCGCATAACTGCTCTGGAGGATACCAACAAGAAGCTATGCACTGCAGTGTTACATGCCATGATGCCTCAGTGATCTACAATAATAACGATATCAAATAATTGAAAGGGATTATTTGATCCCGCCTGGCTTGAATGCAAGCTTGGGGAGATCTTTAAGACCTTGTAATCTATCTTATAAGTTTTTATTATTATTCTGCATTAGTTTAAACTAGAAATAAAGTTTGCATCATTAGATTTCCCTTTAGGAATAGTCGATCCCTTTTATGAAATTCCGAGTTTACTATTATATATGGTGAAATATTGAGTTTGTGTTTGCTTTATTGATACATGAATGGCTTGAGTATGAGTTTACTTGCACTTGATGATAGCAATAGGAGTATTCCACACCATGGTATTAATGGAACACATAAAGATAATTTGGTCAATATGTTGCAAGTCTACGGTTTGATTCAAAAACATAAATTATCTATGCAATTAAGTTGAAAAGGAAAACCTTGAACAAAGGAAAATGAAAGTGTTATCTACATAGAGTGAGAACAAGTTGTGGTAGAATCTCAAGTCATAAGAATGCTTCATATACAGTTGGAATTTGATGATTGAGATCGTTGAACTTTGAATTCTTACATAAGGTGGAACATATGGCTAGCTCCTTTGCACAGCACTTAAAACAAAAGTGTGAGCATATATGCAAAATAACAGAAAAAGAAAGAAGAAAAAGAGCAAATGTGCAAAGAGAAAATAGGCATATACCATTGTATTGTAGTAGGACAAAGAGACACTTTTGAGATTTTGAATCCCAAGTGAATACGTTGATCCTAAAACACTTGGGACTACATAGTTAACTCATTCGGTTGAACCGGATTCTTTTACATTATGTTGTGATTCATCTTTTATGAAATATTGATAACTAAAGGTGTGGAAGCCTTCCAATACTATTCAGATGGTTCGAGTAAGGTACTATTCATGAACTTATTCCCCTTTATCGTACATGATAAACACATGCTACAATTGCCTCATTTATTTTATCGACTTAGCTTCATGAATATGAGGATCACATCCATTAAGCTAAAAATTGCTCGGGACGAGCAAGAGTCTAAGCTTGGGGAAGTTGATGAGTGCATATTTGCATCATGTTTACATTATTATTTTGCATTGTAGATGTAGGATCTTGGAATTTTACGGCGCTCGCACGCACATTTTATATCTGTTTTTCACCAGGATCAGGACAGATGATGGATCCAATGGATACAATTATTGAAGAAGTTATACTATGGAGAAAAGGAGTCAAAAACAATGTAAATCGCTTATTTGGGAAATATTAATAATACCAGAAGAAAACCAGAAGCGAACAAGGGAGGCAGAGAGGGCAATGACCAACTATACAGCGGGAGCAATTCTTCGGCATGTAAAGCTCTGGCCATATAGTTGGTGCCGCCTCCGCCTCGTCAAATAGTTTCACCCCATGCAATTGGTTCGAGGAGACGACATACATAACACCCAGAAATCGCAGAAACCTCACCTCCGGAAGGCATCTAGAGGGGGAACTCATCCACAAGGGATCCATATTTGCCCTGCGCAGATCCGGGAGGCTAAGGCATCGATCTTCAACATACACCACTGCATCACCACCATCTCCATCCATCCCATCTACGTCTTGTCTAGATCCTGTTGTAATTCCTATACTTGTTGTGGATTTATACAAGTACTATTCATCTATGATTGTTTCTATTATCATTGCCATGATGTTGATTGCCTCCATGTCTGAGTAGATCATTAGTTCTTGGGGAGATGGAGAAACCCTAATATCAGATTGAAATAAGATAAAGTCTATTATGATATTCATCACGGTGACCATGTGTTAGATTCTCTACACCTTGATGTTGAGAGAAGTCGACCTCTCAATATTTGCCTCTCGTGGGGACTTGATGGAGGGAACTACTTGTTGGTAGACGGAGGTGTGCTAGCACTTACAGTGACTATAATGCTGTTGGCACTCCTTACGTATCAACTTGGGAATCGAGGAAACTCACGGAACACTATCCATGCCATGGGATACATCCTACGGGATTACGTCCCTTAATAGCGCAGTAATTCGATTGATGTCGATTCCTGACTACTGTGGTTATGAGGATGATATGAGCAACGGTTTTTGCCTATTCGTCCACATACGGAGTTCCTCCCACACATACATAGTTGAGAATGTTCATGATGATAATATTTATCTTAGATATTTACAATAGTAGTGGTGTATCAGCTACTCCCCGAGAATGCTTTTTGCCTACTTCAGTTCCAATCTCTCTTACATACGGGTTACTTACTTTCTGTATTAAGTTAATTTTCTTTACTTTATTATTGCTCTTATATCCAAAACCCCAAAACACCTTTTTACACAATACTCTCATTTTATCTTGTTACTTAGAACTTTATCTAGCATTTCTATCACAATAACTATTTCAAGAATTATTAGACTTCAGACTCCTGCTCCCTGTGGGATCGATATCTTTATTTCGAAACTTGCTACAAACGATATGTGCAGTTGCATCACTTGTTCATTGCTTTCTGTATCACATTGGTGCTTGTCTACCTTGTTTTGATTGTTGTATGGTTTGTTTGCATGAATGCTCGATGACGATGATAGTTACGATTGTGGTGACAACGATAAGAAGGGATCATATTATTTTTGTTATTATTGTTATTCTAAGAAGAAGTCCATGGATATATTCTTGATCACATGCAAGCCATCTTTTTGCTCTTAAGCCTTGACCTAATGTTCTACATATGCATGTTTTACCTTCTTATTTATAAAAATTGCATGGTTTTACTATATGATGATCTATGCATGGTAATGACTTGGCTCCTCCAGCCCATTACCACTTTGTACTACTAAGTAGAACCCCCACGACAACCTACTTTTCCCTAGTATGATAGATGGTTTATAACACCATCCCCTTTGGAGACCCTGTTTTAGTCGAAGCAAAACTAGAAGATGGGAAGACCAAGAAAAACTTTACAAAATGTTTTATGGTAAAACCTTGGTGAGGTCTGACCTACCAAGAGAAGTTTGAGAAAGAAAAGGGTTTTTGTCGTACAAAAGATGCTGAAGTAAAAAGGAGCTAAAATGGTTATGAAAACGCACCCGGTTCTTTGCAGCTTTAGCTATAACAACTTAACTCGTGCAACCACACTACGCCTATATGGGAAAGGGATGGACTCAATGTTTTTTTACTCTGGTATGAGTTTCCTCGCAACTACTACATGGTATGACGATCCCTAGAGACTGGGTCCTCTCCTGTAATGGTCCATGAAGCATGGACCAGGTGAAGATGAAGGGTTCCGTAGCAGAAAACAAAAAAACTCCTACGCTAAAACTCCCTAACGCCCAAGATCTATGTATGTAGTAATGCTGTAATGTCCGGAGCATATAGAATACATACCCTTGTAGACCGTACATGGCTAACATTCCAAGGGGAATGCAGATGAAGTAGTCGAACTCATATCCGACCTCAAGGTCACGAAGCTCCTCGCAGGTCACCCCTTGCTCCATCTTCATCATGTAGCAGCTCCATCTCACAACATCCAAGGTGCCCCAAGTGTGGCACCTCGCGGTTTCTACACATATGGTGTACGATGACGACCTCCAGCTCCCCGATCCCACCGGCAGTGTAGAAGTAGCTCTCCGTCTAGGAATCCTCTAGCATAACGATGCGCGGCGGTGAAGCCTTGTTCGGACAGCCCATACATGGAGCCATGGTCACAAGGTAGAGAGAGAAGAGGAAGTCAACCAAAGGACTTCTCTACTTGGTGTTTGGTGTCGTTTATTCCCACCCATGGGCACCACTTTATATAGGGCGGGATGTTTGCCCTCCCCTTTGGGTTTCCCATGTGGGACTAAACAAGGGAGAGAGGAGGAGATGCAATGGGCCAGCCGGCCAGGGGTGGTCCCCACCCCGCGCATAGTCCAATGCTGGCCGGGTGGGCTCCATGTGGCGGCTAGGCCTTGGCCCCTTTAGCCCTTGGCCCTTCCCTCTTGCGGTTTTCCCTCATGGGCCCTTTTCCCTAAGAATTTGGCGCATTAGTGGAATACCCTTTCAAATTAGATTTTAGTATTATATTTAATATTAATTACATTAATTAACATGTAAATACATATTAGCAAATCCGATTTGACCCGCAACTCCTTTCGGTTCCCTTACGATTTTCTCCCAACGACTTCGGAACTTTCCAAGAATGATTCTGGTTCTCTCACGAAACTTTTCCAATTTCCTTTTCTCTTTAATATGGTGATTCCAACTTACATAGGATCTCTATATCATCTTACCCTTAAGTGTATTTCCCCATGGCTCGGAAATGGCATAGACATGATCTCCATCAATGATTAATAGAGGGACCGAGATGCCCATAATGACCCTTGTGCATTCCACGATGATAATGTCGTTTAATCCATAAAACGTCGAGTCTATTTCCCTTTGTTTCTATGATACGACTTGTCCGAGATCCAATCATTGGTATCGCATACCTTGTTCGATCTCGTTACCGACAAGTTTTGTTTTACTTGTTACCGCGATATTACAACCCCATGACCAAGTCACATGTTGCAACATGATGGATGTAATCTCACCAAGCCGTCCATATGTATCTTACCCTTCACAGGGGTGAACAAATCCCGCTCTTGCATGATATGCCATCTACCGTTCCTCCGAATACCTGAACACAACTCTATGATCACTGTATCACCAAGTGACATTTGATGCTATCTAAGTATCCTCAGGAAACAGTGAGTAATATGTTATCATGGTCTAAGGAGAAGGAGACTACGTTTATAACTATTGCAACAATGAACTCTGTAACTTGATCGTGTTGCAATCTTTGGGTGATGTCCATCACATCATTCACCAATGATATGACCTCGTTGTCAATTGGCATAAATGCCCCATGATCAGGAAACCTTGATCATCGACTGCCCAACGAAGTAGTATGAATAGAGACTACTAGCAACTTGGTTTGTTTCATACCACACCTGTACCAATGTATACACTTGATACAGTTATAGCACAATATGAAACTATTATGAACTAATTGAGATATGACAATAAAAACCTATTTATTATTTTCCTCTAGGGAGCATCTCCTTCAGAAGAAATGAACTATCTACGGGCAGCCAGGCGTTACTATAAGCCTCTCACTAAAAGTGCACACTTTGTGAAGTGCAGAAGGCATGCCGATTGGTCCTTGGTACCCAACGTCCTGGTGTTGAGAGGAATAAATCAAAGGGTAGGCGCTTGTGCTAGAGTGGGCATCCGAGGGTCATGACCGGTTACTCGACCCATGATCCATGAGGGATCAGTGCAGGGTACCCGGATGGTATGGGTAAAGTTTACAACCTTTGCAGAGTGTAAATCTCTTCGAATACCCGTGTCTGTGGTTATCGATGAGTTGGACAAACTACTATAGAGCGGTGTGGTTTTGTTTCTAAAATTGTTTTGAAAGATGTTCTGACCATGGGATGATCAGAAAGGATAAATGTTTTGACCATGGGATGGTCGGAAAGTATAAATGTTTTGACCATGGGATGGTTGGAAAGGATGAATATTTTGACCATGGGATGGTCAGAATGGAAGGAAAAAATGTTGGTCATGGGATGACCGGAAGGAAGGCAATGGGTGACCCCATCCTAGTAGTTTACAAGTTTTTCAATTTTTCCAAAAAGGTTTATAAAAGCTTTTCAACAAATATATGTAGATGCTATATCTACAAGAGAAACTACTCTTGCAAGGAATCTCTTATGGAGCCATCCTATATCCCAGCCATATTTCATATCTCTTGTTATACTCAATTTAAGGTGGTTTGCGAGTACATTCAAAGTACTCACTGGCATTGTCCCTGGCTATCTACTTGGCCAGACTATGAGTAGGATGATGGAGATGATGCAAGATTTCGATGACGACTTCGTGAACTAGGGCGTTCTCCGAGTCAGGCACTTGTAGGGCTATGGCATGACTCGTGACTTCCGCGTTTAGTTGATCCGCTGCTATTTTGTGTGTTGCCCTTCATGGCACCTTTGTAAGACTATTTATGTAAGACATGTTGTATTCGGTACTGTAATGCATGTCTATTTGATACTAAGTCGGTTATGCCCTAAGAAGTATTGATCTTTGGATCATGGTGGTGTGCATAAATGGTAATCTCGAATAGTTACTCCGGGGTTGCCACACTTTACCCGTTATAGCCGCTAT
Source organism: Avena insularis (assembly GCA_023614405.1). Lineage (NCBI taxonomy): Eukaryota > Viridiplantae > Streptophyta > Magnoliopsida > Poales > Poaceae > Avena > Avena insularis. Next base: position 230,718,686 of record CM042692.1, read on the forward strand.
TTCTTCCTCATGACTATCAGTTACATAATAGTCAGTGTAGCAGATCTCATCATCGCTCGAACTGTCCATGCCTTTCTACCTTGCTTGAAATTGGACCATATAAATGGCATTGCAAGATACTTACTATAGCACTAAAATTCATGGAATTATAACCAGTTCAAGTGACAAAATTCTATCCCCATTAGCAAGCAACATGTTTCGCCAAGGATTCACTTTGAAAAAGTACATCAATCTCAATATGTTTGTATTTATGCATATTTAAACTATGAGGAAAGAAATAGAGGGGAATGAAACAGATCCGAAAAAATCGGTTTAGAGACAGATAATGGAATAAATACAAAAAAGAGGAACTGCGAATGTTTTCTACAAGGGAGAGATGAAGATTATATCTCGTTGTTCTGGATCGCAGTCCGCATAGCAGTGACAGGCAGATTGATCTGCACAACGCTAGAGATGACGGCAGCGGTGAGAGGAGGCGGAGACGAGAGGATGAGTGTGTTTTTTGGATGATGGTGGACGGATTGGGCAATGTAGAGGTGGGCATAGTAGAAAAAAGCTGATTTGGGATGGTAGGTATTGACTGACAATGCATCACACACTTGTGGGCCCAACCTGTGCCGGGTCCATGTGAATGTAGTCGTGATTCCTCGGTGCGGGGTGAGAAATGGAATATATTGACTAATAAAGTAAAATATAGGAAGGCTGGCCAGGTCCTGATGAAGTGCATCGAATGTGATGGTAGTAGTACGATAGTTCTATGAAAAAATGTACTTCCTCTATACCAAATTAGGACGCATATAGTTTTTGGTCAAAGTTAACAAACTTCAAGTTTGACCGACTATATAGAAAAAAATTCAACATATACAATATCGAAAGGAACTCTATATGAAGATATATGTCATAATGGTTCTAACAATACTACTTAGAGATTATAAATATCGATACATTTTTCTATATAGTTGGTCAAATTTTGAAAAGTTTGTCTTTGACCAAAAACTATATGCATCCTATTTTGGGATAGAGGGAGTAAGTTGGAATATTTTAAGCATAGAAGATTGTAGAATGATGGAGAAGTGTGTTTTGAGGTTAGACATGAGTCTTACCACTGCACAACATGAGTTTAACAAAAATATTTTTATGGTTGACTCTAGTACATGCTCAAGTCTAAGAACATAAATTATTAAAAGGGCCCACAGTTGGTGACAAGGGGTTAACTCATCAATGCCCATCATTAATGGACTTAGGTTTGAGGAAGTACGGAGCGCTGGAGGCATCGATCGGCTAGCAAACAAGCACATAGGTGACACGAGGTTTTACCCAGGTTCAGGCCCCGTAGAGGACCCTACTCCTGCTTGTCTACTCTTGGTTATGAGGGAATCGAAGGTTACAAGAGTACCCAGATGTAATCTGGCAAGGTGTATGCGGGGGTGTGTATTGGTCCTCCTTGACGCCCCCTCCTAGCCTTTATATAGAGAGGCTAGGTCTCGGGGTAGCAGGTCGAGTCGATTACAAGTTAGGGTTACTATAAGTCTTTCGAGTGCGTGGGATACAAACTCATCCAAAGTTATTTCGAATTCCGAATAATGCTGGCGTAATTCGACTCTGGCCGCGGAGGTCTTACAGAGTTCGAATTCCAGTGTTTTAGGTGTGGGCACTCAACGCATTCGTCAAGGCTTATTCCATCGTGCCTGTAGGCACGGTTTATATCTGGTAGAGTGTAGCAGATGCGTTGCCGGGCCTTTTCCAGGTCTTACCTTCACGTTGTAAACACGACATCCAAATTTTTTAGTCACCATGGAGGTGATTCGGGTGACCCAGGAGATGCAGTCTGTTTGCAGAGAGAATAGGAGGCAGAGTTGCTGTTTCGAATGTGGATGTAATCGACACGCGTTTAATGACTAAGATTTTTCATAGGGTACGCGGCCAGTGCTCCCTATGGGAGTAGCCCCCGAGTTCCTATTTGAGTCTTAGACTTGGGTGGGGACTTTGGACTTTTTGGACTGCTATCATATTTTGGTTTTAGCTGAATATGCTTTCAGTGCTCCCTATGGGAGTTACCCCCAAGTACATAATCGAATCGCTAATTTGAAGAGGGACACTAACTAGTGAAGTTCTATGCCTATAAAATCTTCGGGTGCGCATCCAACACTCTTGTTAGGAGTAGCCTCTGAGTCCTTGGTCGACTCGCAAAGTCAACCAAGGATTAGATAATTCCAAGAGAAGCTCCTGCTGGAGTAAGGTTGGGTTGGAGATATCATGCTAATGTATCACTATTGTAATGTTCGGGTGTGCAGCCAGTGCTCCTGTTAGGAGTAGCCACCGAGTGTTTGGTCGACTCGTAGAGTCAACCAAGGACTAAGGTAGTCAAAGATATCTTCTGTTGGAGTAGATGACGTTAGTGCTGACGATTACATGATCTCATTTGCCCGCCTAAGTGGTATTGACAGGACGTGACAAAAGTGGGGCCCCATCTCTAACTAGGATTTGACCAGGCATGCGTGATTTTCGTTTGAACTACGCCACCTCTATTCTCGCACGCAGTGGGGATAATGCAGTGACGGTTCACTGTTTCTATCGCCATGCGTAGATTGATTTGCGCCACATGTCTGGTTGAGGCTTTTACGGCCGTTAGATTGCATCTGCCTTGTGGTTAAGTGGGGGCTCCTGTGTGGTAAATTTTTCCATAGTTCATCATCTTCCACCTTACGCACTGCTTCCATTGCTTGTTGCTACTGCTTCGTCGCTCTCACCCCTGCCGCGGCGCTAGACGGTATCAAAACCTTCCCAAGCTACTTCCTATGATCCCATCCCCACCAAAAGATGGGGAAGAAGAAGGGTGTGGCCACATCTGGATCTGCTGATGTCACTGTTGTGGCCAAGAAGAAGGGCACCACCGCCCGACACTTCTGCTGTAGCTAAAAAGAAGAAAGGCGCGGGGATGCGCGTCACCAATGGCTCATGGCGGTGGACTGCTATAAAGGATCTGGAGCTCAACAATCATCGTCAGGATGGATTGCTCCCCACCGATAAGGCGGACACGAAGATGCCTGGCCTAGAAGTAATCCCAGATCCCGTATTGGATTTCAGGTGATGTTTCTTGCCTTCATTGTCTGCGACCTCTCTCTCCCCCTCCACAAGTTTGTGCGAGGGTTACTCTGTTTTTATGGGCTCCAGCTACATCAGCTGACCCCAAACTCGATTTTGCACATTGCATGCTATATCATTCTTTGCGAGGGATTGCTCGGAATCGAGCTGCACTTTGGCCTCTTCAAAAAACTCTTCAAGCTGAAGCGGCAGTTGGGTTCTGGATCTATGGTCTATGATATTGGAGGTTGCGACATCTACATGGACCCGAACGTCCAGTACTTCTCCCTCAAGATTGCTGATTTTGTCCAAGGGTGGAGGGATAAGTGGTTCTACATCCACGACCAGAAGGTCGACAATGAACTTTTCGGGCTCGCATTGTTGGGGATATACTTTCCGGGTATCCTCACAGTTCCTCACTGACCAGGGTGGCCCACTTTGGGTTAGAGCTTTGCTTCACGGCGTGCCGTGGAGAAAGACGATCCAATCCGCCACGGAAGGCCCAGAAGACTTACCGACTTAGACCCATAATGTTACTTGTAGTTCAAGATGTACTCTGTAACTAACTCTTAGACGTAGCCTGATAGACCTCTCCTGTAAACCCTAGGCCGGATATCTATAGAAGCCATCCTAGGGAGAGCCTTTAGGACACACTCAATACTTTAGACCCTCAACCCGCACAGGCGAAACCCTTGTAACCCATATTCCGGCTTTGTCGTATTACTGGATTGCTAGCAGGAGTAGGATCCGTCCAAAGCCGGTGGATTCGAACCTAAGTAAACTTGTGTGCTCACCATCCCGGAACACCGTACGTCTCACACCCCTCTCTTCCACACGCCTTGAGGACCCCATCATGGCGTACTTGTCATGAATCTGATGACAGTTGGCGCCCACCGTGGGGCCGGTGAGCTCTGGATCTGCGTTCCGAGCAGAATCTGCAAAAATCGGAATCGGTGAGACTATCGCCGTCGGTCGCATCCTCTACGCCAGCGACGTCCCTCTCATCGTTCTCGATGAGACTTGGATTCCGGCAAGGGAGGCCGTGACTGCCTACACAATCATGTCTTTTGGTGAGATCGATGTTTACATCGGTTTCGCTGAACTTGCCCAACCCACCCCAGTGGTGATGATAGAGGCAGAAGAATTTTCTGGGTCCCCTTTGTCCGTAGAGGCGGCGGAGTTTCGGATCTCAGAAAACCATAATCCCACCCAGCCCGCGCCACTTGCGGAGATAGTGGAGAAACCTGAACCTGAAGAAGACCTAGCGGTCCATGTCGAATCTGGAGTGGATCTCCCTGGAGGAGCCAGATCCTAGATCGATCTACCCACGGAAGTCGAAATCCAGGAGGAGCATATCAACGACACTGATTCTGGCTCTGACGATGCCGAGACAGACAGGCCTTTCCTAAGGTACACACTAAAACGCATGATACTGCAGGGCGAAAGCGCAGATGCAATCCTCAAGACCATCAAAAGTTTCGATATGGCTAATCGCGAAAGCCGTAGGTACCTCAGGAAGCATGCGTCGCACTTCATCGGATACGTGGGATCCGGATCCGGCTCTGCCGATGCTGGAGAAAACACCGACTCTGTGCTGGAGGCAATTGGAACAAACGCCGACGTACCCGCATCCTTGGATGAGTCGATGATGTCAGCAGATTTCCGAAAGTTCTCCGCGGAATATGAAGAGGAGTATAACTCCAAAGCTGCAGAAGATGGAGAAGCCATGGATGAAGGATCCGGGGAACACTCTCCCAAAGCGCAGGATGACATGGACGTCGGAGATAATCCCAAGTCCAAATGTCCGAAAGATCCGATCAGAGCTTGACTCCGGGAAACGGACCCAAAGCCGTCTTTGCTACCGGCGCTGCCAAGAAGGCAAAGAAGAAGGACAAGAAAAACAAGACCTCGGCAAAAGACTCTCTGACATGATTGCCGAGGAATACGAGGAAGACTCGGATGGAGCACTTATCCCAGACGAGCTGAAAAAAGAAGCATCGGTGGATGGACACGTGATCACTGAAGGTGCACGTAAACTCATCGATGTTGCATTAACCACACCTATCCCTACAGCTGCAAAACTTACTGCAGATGAGCTGGATGAAAGGGCGCAAGCCCTAGAAGCGCGTCGTCAACAACTCCTCAATGAAGCCAAAAACATCGAGGTGGAGAAGAAACGCATGTCGAACAAGGAGTACATGTCTCGTCTACATCAGAAGACACGGAAGCGTCACATAGATGACAACCAATTCCCACGTGTCCGTGCCGTCCTTTTTGGAGATGAGATGGGGAAGCCACGGAAAGATAGCAATGGAGATTGGGTATACCCAACACCAGTAGAAAATACCGTGGTAGCCCGAGAAATTCTATCGGCTAATCCAGGACCAGAGGAGATCCGTTTGGGTATCAAGCTACTCAACAAGGGAATGGAGCAGCAAAAGGTAGCCCTGTTCGGAAGTCAAAAACTGGTCTCGGATTCTGACCAGTGTCGCACAGATCCGACATGGGCTGGCGTAAGATCCCATTACGTCCAGGCGCAGTATCATCACCCCGAACGCCGGGAAGACAACTATTGAAGAACCAGATCTTCAGGCAGCATCACAAAACTTCACGTAACTGGAGAAACGTCGCCCCAGCGGCCGAGAAAGACGCCATCGCTGCCCTGAATCTAACGAACCCTCCCCGACGAGAATCTAAGGATCGAAGGGGAGAAGATAAAGGGAAACGTCGGGAGGAGGATCGTCGGAGAATGCCACCTCCTAGACATGAGAACCATCTGGCTGAGCCTCACCATGGTGGGAACGACGGACGAAGAAACGACGGAAACCATGATGGTACAAGCCGGCAGGGGGCTCGTCGTTGTCAAGATGCTCCACCCTCTCCACCACACAGTCATCACAACGGCTCCCATGGAGGGCAAGGAGGACGACATGGCGGAGGAGGTGGTGGCAGAAGCCGAAGTCCGGCTCCACAGCACCGCAGCCACAGCCAGCATTCGGGACGATCTCTATCCCTGAACGACGCAAGGCACAGGATCAACTCCAACATAGAGGCTCGGCGCTATGAAAATGATGACGTGTACATGGTCCCAAAGTGCTTCGGTCCATGCATCAGAGCTACAAAATTCCCAGAAGGATTTGCTATCTCAAGACATATCCAAGCCTACGACGGCATTGCTCGGCCAGACAACTGGTTATAGGAATTCTTCCAAGCTTGCTGCATCGCCAAAGGCAGAAACAACATGGTCACAACCCGATATCTCCCACTTATGTTGTGGAAGACGGCACGATCATGGCTCAATGAACTTTCGGCGAACACCATCCATAACTGGTATGATTTGCAAAGTGCGTTCTTTTGGAATTTCGAAGGCACATATCGGAGGCCCTGTACGGTTGGAGACCTACAGCGTTGCACCTAGAAAGCCGGAGAAACTTGCCGGGATTACCGCGGATGATGGATCGACACCAAGAACTCCTGCGAAGGAGTAAATGATCAAACTACGATTGAAGCCTTCATCGTAGGTCTCCCTATTGGTTTACTGCGCCATCGCTTGAAGTGTGACAAGGTTCCTGATTTGGGAGAGATGATAGAAACAGCGAGTATACGATCTTACAATGCAGAAGGACTACTCAATGCCCTAGCTGTGCCTCAGTCAGCAAAACAACCAAAGCAACAAGCTCAGAAGCGCAAAAATACCTCGGAAGAAAAACCCAACGCGGAAATAGCGGTAGTTACTACTGTTTCTGGGTTTGGAGGGCGAGGAGGACGTGGCGGAGGCCGCGGGCGTGGCCGTGGGACATCAAGGGTCCAAGGTAGAGGAGAACAACAACCAGGCAAAACCTACTCTTGGGCCGACATTGCCAATAACCCGTGTGTGCATCACCTAGATGCCAATGGGGGCTCGTCCCACACCAACGCTGAATGTCGTTTCAATGATGACATCAAAAGAGATGACACCATAGGCTACAAAGCTAAGCGGAAGAAGGGAAAGAAAAATCCCGAAAAAGACAAAGAGACCAAGGAAGATTCTGACATGGAGGAAGCTGATGCTTCAAATCCCAAGTCGGAAGGGAAGAAGACTTTTCCCACCAAGAAGGACACTTATGTCACCTTCCTCGGATCTCAACCACGAAAGGTCAAGAAAGCAGTTCTACACGATCTCAATGCAATAGTTCCGGCTGTTCCCCAGTATTTGGACTGGTCGGAAGTGGCAATCACGTTTGACCATGATGATCATCCGCCTAAGTTACACAGGCGAGGAAAGTACGCCTTAATCGTCAACCCACTTATTGACGGTTATGGTTTCTCCAAGACCCTCATGGACGGTGGTAGCAGCATCAATATTCTCTATGTTGAAACGCCACGCCGGATGAAGATCTCGGAGACCCAGCTAAACCATATCTCTGTGATTTTCCATGGAGTTGTCCCAGGAAGACAAGCTAATTCCCTGGGAGAGATCACTTTGGACGTTACCTTTGGAACTCCAAAGAACTATCGGACGGAGGCACTTTCCTTCAAAGTGGTCCCATTCAAGAGCGCATACCACGATATATATTCGGACGTCCGGCTTACTGGGCTTTTATGGCTCGTCCATGCTACATTTACAATATGATGAAAATTCTAGGTCCCAACGGCATGATCACCATTAGGGGAGACCCGAAGAAAGCACGAGAGTGCAAGGATGGAAATGCCGCCTTTGCCGAAGCCGTGTTGCACGCCCAGGAGTACCAGGAGATCAAGAAGAGCATAGATCCGTCCGAGATGCCCACAACGAAGAAGGGGGTTACCAAGCCAAATCCGGAGTTCAAGGCATCAGAAGAGACGAAGAAAGCACCATTGAAGGACGATGACCCCTCCAAGGTGACCCAGATAGGCGTAGGCCTAGATAGCGCATAGGAAAGCGCGCTCAGTTCCTCCAAGCAAATCAAGATATCTTCGCATAGAAGCCATCTGACATGACCGGAGTACCTAGGGAACTTGCCGAGCACTCTCTAAATGTAAACCCAAACGCTAAACCCGTCAAACAGTCCTTACGACGGTTTGGCGACGAAAAGCGTAAGGCAATAGCTAAGGAACTAGCACGGCTCGAGTTAGCCGGATTCATAGAAGAGGTCATCCACACTGAGTGGTCGACCAATCCTGTAATGGTCCCTAAAAAGGACACCACTGATTTAAGGATGTGTGTTGATTATACTGCCTTGAACAAGGCTTGTCCAAAAGATCCGTTTTCTCTGCCTAGAATTGATCAAGTTATCGATTCTACGGCAGGCTTGAAACTCCTCTGTTTTCTCGACGCATATTCCGGTTATCACCAAATCCGGATGAAGGAATCTGTCAAAGTCAAAACTTCATTCATAACCCCCTTCGGAACCTTCTATTTTGTTACGATGCCCTTTGGGCTGAAGAACGAAGGAGCTACGTACGCACGATGCAGCGTTGCCTCCATGACCAACTCGGACGCAATGTACATGCATATGTGGATGATATCGTGGTGATGTCCAAAAAGAAGGAAACACGCATTTCCGACTTGGAGGAAACATTCGCCAATCTACGAAAATACAACAGCATGCTTAATCCGAAGAAATGCTTCTTTGGAATACCAGCCAGAAAATTGTTAGGTTTCATCGTGTCTCAAAGAGGCATAGAGGTGAACCGCGACAAAATCAAGGCTATACTCAATATTTCCAGGCCAACTCGCCTGAAGGACATACAAAGATTAACTGGTTGCATTGCTACGGTCAGTCGATTTGTAAGCTGGCTTGGTGAAAGAGCCGCACCATTATACAAACTCCTGAAGAAGACCAAAGATTTTGTGCGACTGACGGTCAAGTCGCACTACAAGACCTGAAGAAAGTACTCTCATCTGCTCCTATCCTTGCAGCGCCGGAACCTCAGGAACCGATGTTGCTTTATATTGCTGCGACAAATAAGGTCGTTAGTATCGTCATGGTGGTGGAGAGACCAGAGGAAAATCAGGAACACACCGTGCGTGTCCGACTTACTTTGTCAGCGAGGTCTTGACAGAATCAAAACAGCGATATCCGCACTATCAAAAGTTGGCTTACGGTGTTTTCCTAGCATCTCATAAGTTATGACACTATTTTCAGGAGCATCCAATTACCGTGGTGAGCAAAGCTCCCATAAGAGACATAATCAACAACAGCGACGCCACAGGACGTGTCGCCAAATGGGGCATAGAGCTCTCAGCTTTCGATATTGAGTATAAACCTTGGACAGCAATCAAATCCTAGATCCTTGCTGACTTTGTCACTGATTGGACAGAGACGAAGGAGAACATGGTCCTCCCTGAGTCGGAATAATGGACCCTCTTTTTCGATGGGTCTAAAGCTCGAGGGGGCTCGGGGGCTGGCGTGGTGCTCAAATCACCCCAAGGAGATAAACTATTATACGTGTTGCAGATCCACTTCAAAGCGACAAACAATATTGCCGAGTATGAAGCACTGCTGCATGGAATCCAGATTGCCAAGGATATTGGCATCCGACGTTTGATGTGTTATGGAGATTCGGATCTTGTTGCTCAGCAAGTCTCGGATATTTGTAATGCAAATAAGCACAGGGCAGCATATAAAGATGTCGTGGATGATCTATCTAAATCGTTCGAAGGGTTTGAAGTTCAACACATCCCTCGAGCAGAAAATGAGGAAGAAGATGCACTATCTCGAATAGGCTCTGCGCGGAAAGAGGTCCCAGATGGCGCACTTTTAGAGCACCTCAAAGTTCCCTCGATAAAGGGAGTAGATGAGGAATATCCGACCAAATCCGACTCACCTTTAATAGCAGTTCAGGCTGTAATTTCCAGCTGGACTCAACCCTACCTCGATTATTTGGTAGATGGCAAATTGCCCGAAGATGAGGTGTTGAGCCGGCAGATTATCCGACGAGCAAAAGCCTATACTATTGTTAAGGGTGAGCTCCGTAAATAGAGTGTTTCTGGGGGTTTTCAGCGCTGTGTATCTCCGGAAGAAGGAGTGGAAATCTTAAGGGAAATCCACGAAGGCGAGTGTGGTCACCACGCTGCAGCCAAATCTTTAGTGGCAAAAGCTTTTCGACATGGATTTTTCTGGCTTACAGCTCAGGCAGATGCCGAACAATTAGTCAAGACATGCAAAGGCTTCCAAAAGTATGCCAAGCAAGCTCATGTTCTGGCTGATCAGCTGCGAACAATACCTATAACATGGCCTTTTGCGGTCTAGGGGCTTGATATGGTAGGACCTTTTAAACGAGCTCCAAGTGGATTTACTCACCTCTTAGTGATGGTGGATAAATTCACCAAGTGGATCGAGGGTAAACCTGTCACTAGTTGTGATCAAGCAACAGCCAAAAGATTTGTCGAGGATGTTATAATCCGGTATGGTTATCCACATAGTATTATCACGGACAACGGGAGTAACTTTTCTATGGGAGAACTGGCCGAATTCTTCGATGAGCAAAATATCCGGCTTGACATTGCGCTACCGCACATCCACAAAGCTAACGGACAAGTCGAAAGAGCAAATGGTTTAATTCTACAAGGAATAAAACCAAGACTCAAGCACCACTACGACGCTGCATGGGGGCTTGGGCAGAGGAACTACCCTCGTAATTTGGAGTTTACGAACAACTCAACAGGTCAACAGGATACACCTTTCTTCTTGGTCTATGGCGCAAGTTCTTCATGTGATTTAATTCATACTTCTCCTAGAGTGGCAGTATATCAAGAGGATGCCGAGATTTCTCGACAAAATGATCTCGACTTAGTCAAGAAGTTCGTCGTTGCTGAAATAAGATCTACACCTATCGCCAGGTTACGCAAGTACCATAGCGAGAGTCTGAAATAGATCCTTCAATAAAGGTGATTTGGTTCTCGGCGTGCAACAAAGAAAGCACAAACTTTCCCCAGTATGGGAAGGGCCCTTTTTAGTTAGTCGAGTATTGCACAATGGATCGTACTACTTAACTGACATGAGGCCAGTCAAAGAAAGACCTGCTACTAAGAAGAGAAAGAGAGCTGGAGGCAGTACAAATCCGGATGAGTTAGACAGACCGTGGAATATTGCTCAGCTACGTCCCTTTTATTCTTAGTTTATCCTTCTTTGTAATCATACATATGTACATGTTCTGAGAAATAAAAGTTTTGGTTGCCTCAAGTTTTTTCTGAGAAGTTCTTAAACCATCTTATTTCCGAATGATCATGTCATAGTCGAAAATCCCAGAATGCTTGAAAGTACTTTATGCTCATGTTCGTTCTGGTCTAGATTTCCGATTTTAAAACTGCTACCTTCGGGTATAGCTCTAAAGTTTCTAGTCTTTACTTGGGTTATTTATCTGATTGCCGGATGCAGGCATTTTCCGAGTAGTGAATTGTTGGTACTGGAAGCCGGCTTTGTTTTCGAGTTTAAAATGGTTTAGCAATTGAGCTTCGTTGCTCGGCAAAGTTTCCGGCTGAAGGTTTAGCCGGCTCACGAAAGGGACGAGGCAGAAAGCCAGATAAACGATAAGTAGAGACGAAAAAATATAAGTGCTTGTGTAAACATTTCAGGCACCCAAAAATTTCAAAAGTCAAAAGTGTTGAATAGATCAAAAGCTTAGCACTTGCAAAAATAAATAGTACTTAATATTTACAATCGCATCAGGTTTTTCCGGAATAATACATAAATTTCTGGTCTATGATGCAGGAGGAGATGAAGGATCTGCCGGCTCGCTGGTCACTCCGCCTTGATATCGTTCCGAGATGTCCGCATCCGAGTTGGTGCGTTCATATTCGGAAACTTCTTCGGCTTCTTCTGCTGGAGGAGGCGGAGTATTCACGCGGGTGAAGAAGGGGATCTCGTAGCTGGTCAGATCAGCTATGTGGCACCCGTATCCGGCGCAGGAGTGCATGATGGCTTGAAGGTCCTGCTCCTGGCCGTCTTCGTCTACCTTGTAGTACCCTCTAGTCACTTGCCATATTTCCATGTTTCCATGGTGGCTCATGACCATGGTGAAATCGTTCTGCGCAGCAGTCCGCGCGTAGGACATGTTCCAGTACCGAACAAGCTGTGGCATCTCCTTGGCCCTGTCCCGCACCTCAAAATCCAACATGCGTGGCATGTCCGGAATCCTGAGAGACTCGCCAATGTCCTCAAGGGACTGGCGGTAGTCATGAAGAAGATCACCGACTTGGGTAAGCCGATGAGTGCGGGGCTCGGACGAGGAAGAGTCCGTCAACTTTAGAGGACCTATACACAAAACAAATTAAGAAAAAACCGACATTGCTAGAAGTCGAAGAAAAAGATAAGTCAGACAGGTGGAACGTACCAAAAATGACGTCGTCAATCTTGGTCTTCTCCTCCCGGAGACTCTGGAGTTCAGCCCGGAGCGCCTGGGATATGTCCTTCTCTCTGGCAAGCTCATTCTTGAGGTCCGAGATTATTTTATCCTGAGCAGCAATCTTGTGATCATGCTCATTAGTGGCCATGGAGGAGGATTCAAGGACTTGAGCTATGCTCTTTTCATGATCTCCCTTGAGCTTATCCAGCTCTTGGCGAAGTCCCTTGTTCTCCACCACCAGGGTCTTGAGGTTCTCGGCCTCTTCAATCATAGCGATGGATTGTTTCACCAGTGCTGTAAGACAAAAAAGAACAACAAGTTCAGAAAAATTCGACATTGAAAAAAGCAAAGACAAGGTTTGAATCTCTGAATATTTACCTTCGGCTTCATCCTTGGCTACTTTGAGCTTAGCATTTTTAAGCCGGAGAGCTTTGATCTCTCTCCGCTTATCACAGACATTGGTCAGTAATTGCTGGTTATAGGAACATACTTTCTGTAAGTCAGAATACCCAAAGTCAGAAAGCTACTTAAGACTCGGGCTAATATTTTTGCTAAATATCAGCACGAGCCTTGGGGGCTACACTAGTTCGTTCTTTGGCATCCTAATGAAGCATAAACTCGGATTCTATATCCTACTTCATGCTTGGGGGCTAGAGGATATGATATAACATAATAGAAAAAACAAGAGTTGGATTTCCGACTTACATATTGCTCGCGAGTAAGTTTATCCAAACCCGCATTCACTTCAGCGGCCACCTTTTCGGCAAGAGTAAGAGGGATCACTGGGGCTGTTGGAAGCTCGCCAGTCCTAATCCTCTCGTAGCGAAGGCGGACTTGAGTGAGAAGATCAGAGAACTCGATGTCCTCTGCTTCTTGCGCTTCCTCCTCGGGGGATAAATGGCTTTTGTCCAGGACTTGCGTGGCTAGCCACTGGATCTCCTCTGCAGATTTCCGGGTTAGGCCAAACTTGGCAAGACCCGGATTGCTGAGGAGGTTTTCGGTGAACACTTCAGCCGAGGGATCATTACCCGAAGAGGGTTCACCCTTATCTTGACCTAACGCACCCACAGTGACGTCAGTTTGCAACCCAAGGATCACAGGCTCCGTTTGAAGAGCCGGATCTTCTGCAGCATCCGACGAAATAACCGGAGTTGCAGAAGGTTGAGGGGCCGGAGTCAGAGGAGCCACGGCAGGCGAAGCTATGGTATGCTTCGTCTGGCTTAAGGGCTTCGAAGAAACCCCTTTCCCCTTGCCCTTGATGATCGATTTTGCTCTAAGAAGGTAACAAAGTCAGAAACGTTACATCTCGGAAAGAAATTTGAGTAAAGTACAAAGATGGAAAAGTTGTGACTGAAAAGATACCTCTTCACGACAGGCACCTCCTTTGTGCCAACCGCTACTATCAGAGCTTTGCGCTTCTTGAGCGCTAGATCCGGCAGTGGAACTACTTCCACCTCCTGAGAGAACTCCGGAGGGTATCCTTCGAGCGGAGCAAGTTCCGACTCGGGGATGTCAGCAAGCTGAAAACAACAAAACATATCAGTATTGCAATATAACTCGAAGATAGAAACACATAAAAGATGTGATGATAGAAGACTACCGGTACCACGGGGTTTTCCGCCGTGTGCATGTCCAGAGAAACCTCCGAAATCCGCCTTTCGATCCGCTCCTTGATCAGCCACTTGATTTGGCTTATGTAGCCTTGAGTGGTGTAGGCTTTGGGGCTGATGCAGAGGGAGTCGGTTGGAGAGGACGTGATGGAGTGCATCAGTCTATCCCCGTGGTACTGAAGCGGCTGGATCCAACATGAGACCCAGCACTGGACCAAGTCGGATCCCTTCAGACCACTATGCTTGATCAGATATTCGATCCGCCTCTTAGCGAGGATCAGATCATGAGTGAGAGCCGGAGCAGCCTCGTCCCAGGAAGGCTGGGCCGGAGCAGCTTTGCCGGGAGCCGGAATATCCCTATGGTAGAAAAAGTGGTTGGCCATTGTTTGACCGAGTCACTGGCAGAAATTTTGGGATATGCCCGGTCTTGTCTAAGATAAAAACTAATGGTGTCGGTGATGTAAGGAACACCGGCAGTAATGGAATTCCTCCGGACATGGAAATAAAACCGGCAGAGAGGCAAACTCGTCCTAATGCCGAGAAAGCCCTCACAAAGCACAGCATATGCGCTCATTTCTAGAAGTGAATTGGGAGGAAGATTGTGGAGTTGAACTCCATAGTGATCTATCACCTCGGAGAAGAACTCCGAGGGAGGAAAAGACAGACCTCGGTCCAGATGGGTGCCGAAGTGGACTCGCTCGCCCTCGTGCGGGTTGGGGACGGTTTCACCGGAGCCGCTCCGCCAGTCGCCGGCGACGAGAAGCCCCTCCTTCTCCACGTTCTTGAGGCCTGCTTCGTCAAGAGCGCAGGTGATCCAGATTCCCCTGTAGCTTTCTTTCTCTACGGCAGCTTCCGCCGCCACTGCTGCCGCCAAACCGGAGGAATAAGATGATGAAGCCATTTTCTCCGGTGAGAGGGTGACCTTAAAGGGGCGGCGCTGGGAGTTTCTGTGGGGGAAGGACGAGGATGCTCTGTGCGCGCAGGAGGATTAGGAAGGAAGGAAACGGCAAAGGACTGGTGGAAAGGAGAAGAAGAAATCCGAACCCCTTATATCCACCTACCTGCGCCAAGATTCGTGCAAACGCTACAGTGTAACCGCCACATGTCGTGGAAAGAACTGGGAAGGACCCGCGCGATGATTACGTCGCCTCGATCTCCACGCACGCATTGAAACAGCGCCTCGGTTCCGCGGACCGCGGACCCAGCAATGGTCGTGCTGACGGAACGCCTGTCAGATGACGTGACTTGACCATGTTTGTGTCAGGTGGCGTTAGAGACCAAGTTCCGGCTTAGTTCAAAATCGAGCTGGAATATCCGAGTAACCTACTGATAAGTCCGACTTATTTTTAAGACCCGAATCGTATCTTTTGTTGTGAAGTTTCAGGAACCCTTCAAGATTCTGCAAGCCAAAGATCAAGTTAGACGATGATAAATCCGACATTGGATCTTGGAGGCCTCCGGGGGCTGCTGTTGGGGATATACTTTCCGGGTATCCTCACAGTTCCTCACTGGCCAGGGTGGCCCACTTCGGGTTAGAGCTTTGCTTCACGGGCGGCCCAGTCAAGGAGAAAGACAGAGTCCAATCCGGCTACGGGAAGGCCCAGAAGACTTACCGACTTAGGCCCATAATGTTACTTGTAGTTCAAGATGTACTCTGTAACTGACTCTTAGACGTAGCCGGATAGACCTCTCCTGTAAACCCTAGGCCGGATATCTATATAAGCCATCCTAGGGAGAGCCTTTAGGACACACTCAATACTTTAGACCCTCAACTCGCACAGGCGAAACCCTTGTAACCCATATTCCGGCTCTGCCGTATTACTGGATTGCTAGCAGGAGTAGGATCCGTCCAAAGCCGGCGGATTCGAACTTGGGTAAACTTGTGTGCTCATCGTCCCGGAACACCGTACATCTCACACCCCTCTCTTCCGCACGCCTCGAGGACCCCCTCATGGCGTACTTGTCATCAATCCGACGACACGCATCTTTTGATCCAAAGGTAGAATGAAATAGGAAGAGGTCTTGGAAGAATGTGGTGATGCCTGGCGAAGACGAAGAGATCGAGGTCTTGTACAGGCGCGTTTGTGATCTTCAACTCATCCAAGGAAAAGAGATTGCTACTGCAGACCTCATCCGTACCTAGATGCACCATCTTGTGTAGCTACTACAGGCTAGGGCGCACCCGATGAATTGCTGGACTGGCACCAATGATATCACTCGCATCTCTCAGGAGAACATTTCTTCGGGTGAGGTGGACAAGAGGTTCAGGGGGCTAACCAAGTTCACCACCAAGGACAAGCTCCCAAGTGACTCAGTCGTGCTCCCATTCTACGTGAGTCACCCTCCACCTGAGGTAACTTTATTATTGTATCTTCTATGGTTCTTCGATTGCCTGCAAGGCTTGTGTAATGGTAGTGTGCTTATTGTTATAGGAATTGAAAGTGGTGACCATCCTGCCCCGACAGCTGGAAGGGATAATTCATCCTGAGGCGGAGGAAGAGGATGAATTCGGCTCCACCATCCCTGTTGTTGAAGAGCGGGAAACCCCTGAGCCCAGTGAGGGTGGGACTCGCAAGTGCTCCCTAACCGGGGACTTAGATGCCTTGTCGCTGGAGATGTCGAAGAGTCCTTCGACGGAGGTGAATGCTCCCATCCCTGCAGTGCCTGTGCGCGCTATAGCTCCTCCCTCATGGAAGAAGCTGAGGAAGAAGAAGGAGGAGTTGGAGGACTGCTTCGACCTCGACAACTTCAACGGGTAAGGTTTTGACTTTTGCTGATTTAATTTTATGTCTTGAAGATCTTTTTCCTGAAATTAGTCATGAATTTTGCTGTAGAAAAACTACGTCGTCATCATCCGATGATTGTTGCTGCGTG
The DNA here is from genome assembly GCA_023614405.1 of Avena insularis. NCBI lineage: Eukaryota > Viridiplantae > Streptophyta > Magnoliopsida > Poales > Poaceae > Avena > Avena insularis. The sequence continues at coordinate 230,735,563 of CM042692.1, forward strand.
AAAGAGATCGGAGTTGTAGAATCCAAAGGAAAAGATGCGGACGAGCGTTCGCCCCAGGTAGCGGCCAACTCCGGTGCCAGTTCCTCGAGTTCCCCCCACGCGGGGGACTACCAGATGGTTGCACGGATGTCCACCCAGACGGAGACTTCGGAGTCCGTGGATGACCATGTAAGTGCATGTAGTCTTGTCATTCAAAGTTATGTTGGTGCTGATGTTGCGTTATCTTCTACAGCCTGTCTTGAAAGAGTCCATTCACCTTGGCGAACAGATTACATCATTGGGTCGGCAGCACGCCTAGCTAGAGACTCGGAATCGCCAGTTCCAAGGAAGGCTTCTCTATTTTTTTATGATTGGTGCAAAAATCAGTTTGATCTTGAATTTTCTCTATCGTCCTTTCAATGGAGAACAATGATCTTCTCCATCGTGTTACCACCCTCGAGAAGGGCCTTAGCACGGCGGAGAAGAAACAAGATGAGGCACTCGAAGCCTTCGAGCGCTCTGATCAGGAGTCAAGGAAGCGTGAGGAGGTCTTGCTGGCTACTGTAGCTGAAAGGGAGAAGGTGTTGCAGAACAACTTTCTCCATCGCCAAAGCGCTTTCATGTATCTTTATGTTATTCCTTGTATCACTGCAACTTTTACTTTCTTTGCTTGTTTTGTTTTCTTCTGGGCTTATGCGAGTCCATTGCAGATGCCGTCGGAGTAAGTTTCGACCCTTAGGCTCTGGCTTGTGAGGATGCTTTTGGCTGGTGCCGTGGCTGTAGTCGAAGATCGAAGCGTCTCTGTCAAGGACTCTCTCCAAAAGGCCAAGGATGTGCTTGGGCATCTTCGGGATGAGATGGTCTCCAAAGCCAAGGTTATTGAAGATCTTGATGGCCTGGTCGAGTCCTTTGCCAAAGGCTTTCCCGTGGACTTCAAGAATACCTAGAAGGGGGTTGGCGCTACCATGGGACTGGCTATGGCACAAGCACATGGTGTCAACTTGAACCCGAGTAAGGTCTCCACGACGATGTCGGTGACAGCGGATGGCCAGCAGGTAGTTTTCGCTCCCTTTGCCTCTTGTTGTCACAAATATGGGCCTCGGCTCATATAGACACTCGCGAGGTACTCGAAGGAGTAGATGCGGTCGAAAATGGAAAAGGACACGGCGTCAGGGGCTGTAACCGAGAAGTCCACGGCGTTGGAGGCCACCACTCAGTCGATGAAGCCCCCGAGGGCCGATGCGTATCTGTAGGCTGTCCCTTGTCGTCCTTTTGTAATCGCGCTAGTACTTGCAGGCCTTGTTCTGAATTATGAATGTGGGGAGTGTCCCTTATTAAAACTTGTTAAGTTTTGATGCTTGATTCTTCTACGCTTTCTTCTTTCGAATGATGGCTATTATCCCTCTATTCTTCTTCCTGGTTAGGGTCCTTCAAGTGATTCACATGATGTGCCTTCTGCTGATGCACCTCGTCAATCCTCCCCTAGCGAACCTGTGGCGCAGCCACATTCAAATGTGGAGGAGCTATCACTGTTGTCTTGACTGGTGCAAGTATCGAGAGACTCGGAATCGCTAGTTCCAAGGTAAGCTTCTCTATTTTTTTATGATTGGTGCAAAAATCAGTTTGATCTTGAATTTTCTCTATCGTCCTTTCAATGGAGAACAATGATCTTCTCCATCCTGTTACCACCCTCGAGAAGGGCCTTAGCGCGGCGGAGAAGAAACAAGATGAGGCACTCGAAGCCTTCGAGCGCTCTGAGCAGGAGTCAAGGAAGCATGAGGAGGTCATGCTGGCTGCTGCAGCCGAAAGGGAGAAGGTGTTGCAAAACAACTTTCTCCATCACCAAAGCGCTTTCATGTATCTTTATGTTATTCCTTGTATCACTGTCACTTTTACTTTCTTTGCTTGTTTTTTTCTTCTGGGCTTATGCGAGTCCATTTGCAGATGCCGTCGGAGTAAGTTTTGACCCTCAGGCTCTGGCTTGTGAGGATGCTTTGGCTGGTGCCGTGGTTGTAGTCGAAGATCGCAGCGTCTCCGTCAAGGACTCTCTCCAAAAGGCCAAGGATGTGCTTGGGCATCTTCGGGGTGAGATGGTCTCCAAAGCCAAGCTTATTGAAGATCTTGACGACTTGGTCGAGTCCTTTGCCAAAGGCTTTCCCGTGGACTTCAAGAATACCTAGAAGGGGTTGGCGCTACCATGGGACTGGCTATGGCACAAGCACATGGTGTCAACTTGAACCCCAGTAAGGTCTCCATGATGATGTCTGTGACCGCGGATGGCCAGCAGGTAGTTTTCGCTCCCTTTGCATCTTGTTGTCACAAATATGGGCCTCGGCTCATATAGACACTCGCGAGGTACTCGGAGGAGTAGATGTGGTCGAAAATGGCGAAGGACACGACGTCAGGGGCTGTAACCGAGAAGGCCACGGCGTTGGAGGCCACCACTCAGTCAATGAAGCCCCCGAGGGCCGATGCGTATCTGTAGGCTGTCCCTTGTCGTCCTTTTGTAATCGTGCTAGTACTTGTAGGCCTTGTTCTGAATTATGAATGTGGGGAGTGTCCCTTATTAAAACTTGTTAGGTTTTGATGCTTGATTCTTCTACGCTTTCTTATTTCGAATGATGGCTCTTATCCCTCTATTCTTCTTCCTGGTTAGGGTCCTTCAAGTGATTCACATGATGTGCCTTCTGCTGATGCACCTCGTCAATCCTCCCCTAGCGAACTTGTGGCGCAGCCACATTCGAAGGTGGAGGAGCTGTCACTGTTGTCTTGACTGGTGCAAGTATCGAGAGACTTGGAATCGCCAGTTCCAAGGTAAGCTTCTCTATTTTTTACGATTGGTGCAAAAATCAGTTTGATCTTGAATTTTATCTATCGTCCTTTCAATGGAGAACAATGATCTTCTCCGTCCTGTTACCACCCTCGAGAAGGGCCTTAGCGCGGTGGAGAAGAAACAAGATGAGGCACTCGAAGCCTTCGAGCGCTCTGAGCAGGAGTCAAGGAAGTGTGAGGAGGTCTTGCTGGTTGCTGCAGCCGAAAGGGAGAAGGTGTTGCAGAACAACTTTCTCCATCGCCAAAGCGCTTTCATGTATCTTTATGTTATTCGTTGTATCACTGCAACTTTTACTTTCTTTGCTTGTTTTGTTTTCTTCTGGGCTTATGCGAGTCCATTGCAGATGTCGTCGGAGTAAGTTTCGACCCTCAGGCTCTGGCTTGTGAGGATGCTTTGGCTGGTGTCGTGGCTGTAGTTGAGAGGTACCAGTCATCCGTGGTATTGCTGATGTCTAGAAGTCGAAAGCCAAGAAAGCCATCAACCGCGAGAAGTATCTCCTTGGCGAGGTGGACCAGCTTAATGAGCAATTGTAATGTGAGATTCTCTGAATCCTCTTCTCTATCTGCACCGCTTATAATGGAGACTCACTCCTACGCTTTTTGCTTGCCTATTGCAGTCGTGAGTCTTTGTCGCCCACAGGAAGAGAAAGAACGTACAAGTATATGACTGAATTCCCTAACCCAAGAGCAATTGGAAGCTAGTGGGTACTATTGGAAATATGCCCTAGAGACAAATAGTAATAAGGACTATTATCATATTTCATATAGTTTATGATTAAGTTTTATATCATGCTATAACTGTATTGAGTGGAATCATCAATACACGTGTGATATATAAACAACCAGGGGTTCCCAGTGAAACTCTAGTCACTAGTTCATTGGTCAACAGATGATCATGTTTCCTGATCATGTGGCATTTATGCCAGTTGGAAATGGAGTCAACTCATTCTGAGAATAAGATGATGAACTAATACCCAACCTAAATATCATGACCCGATCATGTCGCGAAGTTCAAGTTACAATGATTAGAAATGGATCCTCATAGACTATTCCTTAGACCGTGAGGCTATATCAATCACTATCTCCCGAGAGTGCTTAGATAGCATCAAGCGCCACTTGGTAATACAGTGGTTATAAAGGTGTGTTCCGGTACTCGGAGGAAATCTTAGAGGCAATATATGTCAAGAGCGGGATTTGTCTGTCCATGTGACGGAAAGATACTCAAGGGCCCACTCGGAGAAGTTATATCCAATAGCTGCGCAACATGTGATTTGATCACAGGGATATCACTTGTCGGAACGAGTCAAGTAGCATTGTTCGGTAACGACATTGAACACGATATGGTGATGTCATTGATCAGATCTTGGGCAATGCAAGTATCGAGAGACAAAGGGAATAAGACACGACTGTCCCGGTTCAAACGACGAAAGATCTTCATGGAATGCACAGGGGTCACATGGCCATCCAGGTCCCTCTGTCGATCATTGGTGCGGGAGTGTCCCGACCATGTCTGGAGTGTTCCCGAACCGTGGGGTATCACGCTTAAGGGCTTGATGATGCTTAGAGAGTGTTTATAGGATCGGTAGAATCACCGAAGAATAGTAGAGAGAAAACTGGAAGGGTTTCGGTAAGTCCGGAGGATATCCGGACTGGAGGTGGAAGGTGTTCCATAGCCACGGAGATTGAATAATATGTGAATGAATGTTAGATATTGATTTAATCATTTATTCATAATTATTTAATGAAGAGAAAATCAATTTAAAAGGTTAAAAGGCTTAATGGGCCAATTCCCGGAGGGGAGAGGGCCCATTAGGGAAAGGAGAGAGGGAGAAGGGGCAAGGGGGTGGCCGGCTGGGCCTAGCCCTACCGCTCGGGGCCCACTAGGGCCGGCCAACGGCTTCCCCTCTCCCTCCTCTCCTTTAGTCCCACCCCGGGACTTTGAGGGAGGTAGTACCTCCCCTCCCCCTATATATAGTGGGGGTATTTGGCCAGATAAACACACACAATATTCAATAAAGGTCTTATCACTTTTGGGGAGACCTCCAATTGATATTCTCTCTCTCTCTCTCGTGACCGTGGTCCCAAGTTCAGACTGTGTGAACGAGAGACATCTTCACCGTGGAGCGTCGTCGCGCTGCGGGATTCGGATCCAGGAGCTCTACTTCCGCAACTGCTGCTGGATCGGGGAAGCGGGAGTCATCGTCAGGCACCGGACGTGTGTAACTCCCCGCGAGGTGTCGCACTTGAGGCACTCAAGTCGTTGGAGCCAAGGGAGCACGAGGACTTCATCACGACCTTGAGTTCGGCTTCGGCTCATCTACATCAACCACGCTCTCCTGAGCATTGACAACACTTTTTGGTCTTCAAGGGTAAGTTCGTGAAAAGCCCCTCCCATTACTATATTACTAATATATAGGTCCTGGCAACATCAGGGGTTTAGGGCCGTAGGGTAAAAATTTATTGTTTTCATGAGCGGAACCCCTACAGTGGTATCAGAGCAAGATATATGCGTAGTAATGCTAGTACGGGTAGAACACACAAGATGTTGTGGGAATTGATCTTTTAGTTGTTACCCTCCCACGTGTACTTGTGTATACCGCGGTAATGCTTGATGAAGTGGCCCTAAACCGACTTTACGCGTTCATTCGCGAGACTGGTCCATGCTTGACATACGGCGTGTACCGTATAAAGTGGCTTAGGGGGGTGTTTGTCTCTCTCGCATTAGTTGGTATGCCATTTGCAACGGAGGTCCCTGAAATGGGTGTTGTAGAGACAACTACTTGATCAGCATTGTGCTGAAAGTTCGTAGTAAAGAACGGTTCTTGTGCGAAAGCCCATTCAGCCACGTAAAACATGCAAAGATAAAGTAGAGGCGTCTAACTTTGTTTTGTAGGGGGGTTGCTTTGTGATATGGTTGTGGATAAGGTAAAGTGATTACCTTATGTTACGTAGTAGTAGATAGTCATGGAGGTGACGGACTACCACGCCAGAATGACACTGGTACCCTGGTGTCTACGGTGCCGGAATCTGGTGACGATGGATGGAGATCACGACGTGAAGGACCATATGACATCACATTTACATTCAATGTTATTGTTTGTATATCTTATTGTGTGCTTGTATTAGATACTCGACGGTAGCCTAATAAGTGATCCCTGTTAAAAATTACCAATGATTGTGTTCCCCCTTAGTGTGCACCACCAAGAAAGTTCTTCAGTATGAGGCGATCCATGGTATAGGCGTGGGTGTCAGACATATCTACGTTCGCATACAGTGAGTGTAAGCCATGTTGCACAGCGAATACACTAAGGTTGAGTTGGCGAGCCTAGCATGTGCAGACATGGCCTCAGAACGTGGATGGTCGAAAGATCGAGCATGAGTCGCATGAATGATGTGATCGACGTTTAGCGTCCACCCTTGAACCCACATTGATGGTCGTGACGATCGGGAGAGATGTGGCTGATAGGGGTCGTGTTATCACTAGGAACCCTTCTGGGGATAGGTGTTTCTGAATGGAGTTATTATTAACTCATTTAATTATAAACTTAGTCTAAATTCCTTTTGCAATTGTAAATGTAGAAAAGTTCTGCCCGATGCCACCTTTCCTGTTGACGATTGATTGGTTAGAAGGAGAGAAGCTCGGATTAGATGGATCAAACTTCTCTATATGGGTTGCGCGTCTCCACATTCTCCTTAGCGAGAATGACGTGGTCGACTACATACTCGACGGGATGGATTTGGATCAGCCCATTGACCTAGAGACCCCAGAGCAGCGGGAAGACTGCTATCTCTATCGGGAGATGGCCTCCTTCATTTCAGTTACAATGCGTTTCGGAATGGTGGACGAGCTGTGGCCTTTCGTGGGTGATGTCAACCCTCGTACGGTAATGCTACAGCTTAGGACACATTTCATGGAACAAACACGTATATGGGAGCATGAGCTGATGGGAGACTTCCTCTCCATTAAGATGGAGGAGAACTCATCACTTGACGACCACTTGAAGCGCATGCATGATGTGTACATGAGGCCTGCATACTTCCTGGATAGCTGGATGACGGGCTCCTTTGCAAATGGCGTTGTGCTACGGTCGCTGCCACCAAGCTACCAAGCACAAGTCAGGGCTTGCATTATGAGAGGCGACGCGGAACCAATGGAGTTCCACCGGTTCGTAACACATCTCAGGAATGTGTTGGTAGAACCAAATGTCGCTGAGGTCATTAATGACAAAGGTATATATTTGATATACAATTTTATAAATGTTATAATCTTGCAAACACATTTGCAGTGTTAAGTATATTTGATACTTGTTCTGTTTTGCTGAAAACAGGTCCTTCTGCATGAGAGGTGCTTGCTGGAGAGGAGGTGACGTTGCGTGTTGATGGCGAGCATGATGATGATGGCCGACGACACCCTTCCTCGACATTTATCACTTAGTTTATGTTTTGGATAGTTATTGTAATCAAAATATTATGATCTTCTTTAGTGTGTCTCACACTTTGTGAGACGGTTATTCATATGAGTTTGTAACAAACAGTTGTTCTACTTTTATGAATGATTTCTATTCGTGTTCATATCTTGTTTGATTATATGTGAATTATCTTGTTGATTGAAACTAATTGATAATACATGAACATTTGTAAAATATTGAAATGCCTTAAAATACCCAAATTAAATGATATTCATTGCTGAATGAAAACCATTGTTTAAATTCAAAGTTATGTTGATAATATGTGAAAGACATTCGATTTCTTGTCACATATAAATCATGCCTAAGTTCGGCAAAATAACTTGAACACCGTGTATTACTTGAATACAAAGTGTTTGATGAATTGTTGAAAGTAAATACATATTCGATGTATTGTGTTTTAACAAAATGGTAATTATCATTATATTATTGTTTAAATGTGTAAAGAAGTTTACCAAAGGAAACATGAATATGAAACTATTTGATTTGATCAAAGTGTTTCATCAACAAAGGGTATATATATAAAAGAGAATCTAATTACTACGATTTGATCAATAGTAATGAAATTCAACTTTATGAGATTGGCATAAAAGAAATTGTGGAATGCAAAGTGTTTTGAAATGTCAAAATGCAAAGCATGACAATGTGATATTAGATATCAAAATGGGTGAATAGATGGCACCAAATAAATCGTTGTAGTGTAGATGTAGAGACCATTAGTTAGAAATAGTTAGCACTCAATTAGAATATATAGTGAACCATTTGAATTCGTGAAAGCGGCTCCATATCTCGTATGGATCATCGTAAAAGTTTTGGGGTTATTCGATATGACCAAAAACAATAGTGAATAAGTCCTTGTAGAGTATTCATTGGAAACTTTGAATACGAAATCCATAGCCGAAACCAAAAGAAGCAAAACTAGTATTGCTTGAATTTTGGTGCATTCTTGAAAAAAGTTCACTTTCAGTGATATTTCTCAATTATGCAAATGGAAGATAGTGAAAAACATGATGAGGATTCAGATCCCTGCATCATAGTGTTGAGAAGCACAACAGAAAACGTACCTGAACGATTCTCTTCACAAAGGAAAGAATCAATGATAATGATCATTGTGTTTTCCCCACTGGTGTTTTCACTACATGAAGTAGGATTCAAAATAATCCATATCTTGTATGGAGACATTTGTGAATTATTTTTCATGATTCTTGGAATATGACATACCTACGAACTACTAAGGAAATAATGGTAAACTAGAATTATGAGAAATCCCAAAGCAAAATTCCCTTGAGATTAGAAAGCAATTCGTTGCTGAATCTCACAAGTAAAAGGGGTTACTTGAATTTTCCCAAATGACTGCAAAGCCATAGTGCAAAAGGGGGTGAATGACAAAAGCACAATTTGTCAAGTATTGGACGAATTCAAATGAATTTGATTCAAGTGTGCTAAATGTCTAGTGGATTTAAAACTAGTAAAAGTACTAGTACCTCATAGTAAATCTCCAAGTTTGATATTTGATCAAAAGTTTTTGAAGTTGTTCAAAATAGTGAGTAGATATGCAATTTGCATGAAATTGAGTGGGAGCTATTAAAGTCTTCCTAAAACAATATGTGAATGACATATTTTTGAGTGGGAGCAATATAAGTCTCAAATTCAAATATGTAGGAACATAGTTTGAGTAAGAGTAGTGACTCATACCCAAATATGTTAGGAACATATTTTGAGTGGGAGCTTATAGAGTGATTCTTAAGGATGTTAAGAATAAAAGCGCAAGTACCGATAAATAATGATTTATAAGGTGTAGAAGTTGATAATAAGTGTATTATGATATTATGTAGTATTCCTTAAGGGATTCTGAAAAGGGTTTCGGAATAGAAGTTAATTAAGGAACTAGTCCTTAATAACTCAAGTTAGGAATAGTATTAAGTTTAAACATCAATGGTTGAAAGAAAGAAAAGGATGATCATCATCCACTATGTTGAGACATAGGTTCTATCTTAGAAAACCATGATGATAACTTAACATAATATGTAATCCAATTAGGAACGTTTGAAAGTGATTAAGATCGAATCACAGAATGTTGAGATAAGTTTGTCCGTACTGTCTAATAGAGAACTGTAGATATATTTTCCAAATCCATAAAGGATGACATATCTTAAAGCATAAAGGGTTATGTTATAAGGGAATATGTTGGAAACTCCTGTAAATACCGATTAAAGTCAAGTAGGAAGCGAGGTGAACAAAACATCGAAAGTTGCACAGAGTGCATGTAACATCCCAAAACTTCAATCCAAGCTTATCAAGATCAAATCATCCAAAAATAGGGTTAACAAAAACTTTTCCAAATTTAAAATGAAAGCATTCATATATGTATGCATTTAAAATAGGAGTTGTTTGAATTTCCATGATTGATTAATCCAATGCTTGTAAAATGTGTCTTAGGTGATTTAAACATCATCTACATCATTCCCAAGCTTTTCCTAAAGAAAATCAAATCAAAAAGAATTAAGGAGGAATGGTCATTTTGGCAAATTTAACTCTCATGCCTACTTTGGCTATTCCTAGTACTCATTTCTTAACAGAAACAATTATTGATCTTTGCACCCCTTGCTAGTACACATAATGAGGTACCAAGGCCCACCTTTGGATATGCAAAAAACATTCTTTTACTTATTTTAAATGACAATTTAAAATTGAATCTAATACATATGCATAGATCACCCCTATTTCAAAAACCATCTATTTGAGCTCCATTTTCAAAACCCTTGCAACCAGAGACTACCTATCACTAGTGGAGATCACTCAAAATTTTTGAAACCAAAATTCAAAACTTTCTTTCATGCGGCCATTTCATCAAACACTTGGCATGCATAATCTCTACTCTAATCCTAGCTCACTGTTTACTACAGGGTTTTGCCCACAATTGATCCCCATTCAATCCCCTTGTCCCCTCTTGATCTAACCAGAGCCTAACCAGCCTCTTCCCCCTACCCCCTAGCTGCACTGCCATGCCATGCCGAGCACCACCTCGCCGGCCGACAGTGCACTCGCAGCAGCAGCCCTCTCCAGCCCCTCTCCTCATGTCTAGCAACTCGCCTGTGGTCCACCTCCACCGCCCAAACAGCCCCAGGCCAGAGACAGAGAGCAAAGCGGCCAGGAACCGCCGCGCCCGGAGCCGGTCGAGCATGCCGACGCCGCCCCCAGAGCACGCCCTGTCCCCGCTCGCATAGACCATCCCTTGGCACCAGCCCGCGCCCGCCGCTCCACCTCCACCTGGAGAACACCCCAGACATCCCCGTTCGCCGCCCAAAGCCTCACAGCCACCGCTCGATGTGGACACCGCCGCTTCGGCCGCGCAGAGCGCCACCTCGCCCAGACCGTGTGCCACCGCCCCTACGGCCACATTTAAGTTCTAGAGCACCGCCAGGGAACCTCCCATCGATCGCCACCCCCAGCCATGCCTCTACCCCGTCGTAGCCTTGTCGTCGGAGTCGCCTGCCCATCCCGCTCGGTCTCACCGTCGGGCCTATAAAAGGAGCCCTCCCCAGCCTCTTCTCTCCACACCATTCCACTCCCCTCACCTATCTGAACCTCACCCACCTCTAGCCGGAGCAAGTGGAGCAGCTCGCCCATTGAGTGGAGCCGGGCCAGCAGGAGGAGAAGGCGCCGTTGATTGCGACCACCCCAAGCTCCGCCGCACCGCTTGCCGCCTGCCTTCCATGTTGTTTGCCCGCCTCGCCGACCTGCTGGAGCCCTGGTGCGACCAGAGACCCCACCGAGCCGCTAGGGTTCGAGTCACGGCGACATTGTTAAATCGTCGGACGACCCTCACTCGTTGATCTCGCTTCTAATCCTCACCCCACGTAGCGTTGTTCGTGTTAAGTCATTGACACATGGGACCCCCTGTCAGCTGAGCCGCATGAGCGCAATAGGCTGGCCCATTCCTTTTCCCGCGCTAGCCCATAGTTTCAAATCTGGATTTTTCTTTTTAGTTAAATCTAGTTTCTGTCCGCTAGTTTGAAAATCAATTCAGAGAGTTTTAGAACTCCAAATTGCATGAAACCAATTTTTCCTGAAAGGTATTAAGATGATCTATCCAAACCAGTTGGATTTAATTCAATTAAAGTTATAGATCTCTCCTAATAAAAATAACAAAACAGAAGCTTTTGCAACTTGCAACATTTTTATAAAATCAACCAAGTTAGCTTTTGAGTTGATTCCAACTCTCAAAAATCACATTTCATCATATCTATCTAACCACGTAATAATATTAAGGTTGACATGCAGTGACTTTGTACTAGTACCAAAATAATGCTATATAGGCATTTCTAGTCACTTTAAATCATTAAATAATAAACTTAAACTAAAGTAATATTGATCCAACTTTTAAATCTCATTCCCACATGTTAGAGTATGTGGTGAGGACATGTGTCCACATGATCCCATATTTTGGTGGTGAATATTAAATTTTAGTTAATATTTCAATGAGTAGAAATTACTTTTCTAAAATAAAAAGGATGAAACTATTGAATTAAAACTTGTGATGATAATAGATCCTCAAATGTGTGTTTTAGAATGCTAATTAGCCTAGTTAAGTATTGTTTGGTGATTGTGCACTCCCTATGTATTTATAGACGCTAGTACCGACCAAACTTTCGAGGAGGAGGAGTTCTACCAAGAAGAAGAAGAAGAAGAAGAAGAAGAAGAAGAAGAAGAAAATTTCAACCACTATACCAACCAAGGCAAGCTATTGTTAGCAAGCTAGAATTAAGCTAGATGAATGAGCAAGGATGCTTTAGGAATGCCTTGATCACACCCCTTTTTAACTATTAGTACCCCAAGTCTTACTTGCAAGTTTTACTCCCCTTAGTATGCAAGGTTCCTTACTTAGTTTTGAATGTAGCATAAAAAGTATAAAACTTGACCTACTTAGAAACCTTTAGGTGTCATTCTATGGCATGAGATTGACCCCATCCTTCCACCTTAGTGAACACTCTTAACTTCGTATTCTAGAGTAGATCAAAAACTTGAGTCACTTTAGATGGGAACACTTGGTGAAAATGAATTGTGAAAACCTTGGAATGACGAGTCATTCTATTGAGATGTTTTGACATGTGTTGAGAAACACAACTGGTTTATGATGATGAAAATGATGAGGCATGAGCCTTAACCATTTTATAAAACTGATGGTTGGATTCGGATGCGATACCATTCCAAAATTACCGTACAACCACATTCCCTGAATTGGGTAAGGCTTAGCTAGAAATTTATATGCATTAGTATTAGTTACCTCACGGGAGAGGTTTGAGCTGAGGCTACCTCTCATGATGTCCACCTATGCAGTGCCCAAGATGACCGATGGTCATGGTTGGGACGCCATACTCATAGGAGAGGTGCTTATACTAGGGTGTGTAAAAGGGAAGGTTATGTTTGATTATCTGCATACTAAGTATGATGATTCAGGGTTATCCCTGACAGATGTATCGAATCTTGTGGTGAAAGTGTACCACCTCTGCAGAGTGTCAAACTATTCGAATAGCCGCGTCCGTGGTTATGGACAGTTGGAATGGCCATACTGTTTCGTTGTCAGATGTTTTCTAAATAACTTGAAATGAATGATGAACTTTGACTTGACCACAATAGGGTTGTGTTGATGATAATAGCTTACCAACTTAAGTGATTCTAGAGCTTTATCTTATCTTTATTTGCTTCTGAACTCAGCTTAGGTTTCAAACTTAACTTTATAGTTAAACTAAGATTTAGCACTTTAATTTAGAACTATAGTACCTGTTAATAGTAGTTTGCGAGTACTTAAAGAGTACTCATGGATTTTGTCCCTGGCTATTCTCGTGGCCAGACTATGAAGGAGATTATCAAGATGATGGTCAGCAGGACGGCTATGATAACTAGGACTATCTGCCTTCGTCAGCATTGCCTGTGCCCCTGAAGATGGACCCCACCGCTACGCTTATCTTTTATTTCCGCTGCTTGTTGTATTAAGACTAGATCATGAGATCCTTATTTGTGTAAAACCTTATGTATGGTTTGTAATGGATGATGTACTGTGATATCCAATCCGTTATGTCTCGCAAAAATGGTAATCCTGGGATTGCGAGGTATGGCATAACGGGAATCTAGGATTAAAAATCCGGGTGTTGACAAGTTGGTATCAGAGCCATCCTGACCATAGAAGACCCTAATTAGAATGGACGTCCAAACCAAAAACTTAGCTTCAAAACCAAAGTGAGTATTTATGAAAAACTATTTCCCCTCTTACCCTTGTGAACTCATTCTTTCTCAAAAATTCACGTTCCTCAAAATTCTTACATTACTACTTAAACTTTGACACACTTGATCACTTCACTAACTTCCTCATCCTTAATTCTTGTAGATGGAGACTCAGTTCAGCAAGTTTTAATAGTTGGGAAACGGAGGTCAGCTGATCTTCGAGAGGGATCTAGATTCGCTGTCAGAGTTAATGGGACGCCCACATCCGGAGTTTCTTGGAGCTCAACTTCCAGGACCCCCAGGAGGAGACCTATAGTGGCTAGTCACCACGGATCTTTGGGGAAGCATCGAAGCACCAACTTCCGGGAGAATTCAGTTCTCCGTGAGAGAGAACAACTGGCTAGATGGATTAGCCAGAGCAATGCATGAAGCTCTCACACGTCTATGTGCCCTCAGCATCAACAAGATCCAAGGAACCCGTTTTGCACACTATGCAAGACGTGACTTCATGGGAATGCCGATGGAGATGCCAAGTCACCCAGAGTTGAGGCGTCAAGTGGAGAATCTTGACTTCTTGCTTCATGACAGACAGCAAGAACTAGACAATGCCAGGGAGTTAGCCAACCAGAACCGTGCCATTGCCGACCAGAAGGCCTAGACTTTCGCACTGCTCGTCCAAGATTGCCAGTCTCTTTGTCGCCAGTGTGCAAAGAAGGATCGCACCATCGACCGTCTTCTCAAGAAGGTGGCCGACCTCGAGAAGACCGTCAAGGAGCAGGAAGCCCAGCTTGCCGCCAAGGAAGAAGAAGAAGAGGGTGAAGACATCCAGGGAGATATGGATTCTTACCTCAACAACGATGATGACTTTCTGGAGGAGGATGCTGTGGACTTCTACACTGATGATGAAGACTCTGATTTCATCGATGATGAGTAGATGCACTAGAGCACTGTCGTAGCATGAGATGTATCATCTCATTGTATCGTAGCTTGCAGAATGGTTCTTCACACCATTTGTTTTCCCCTTTGATTGTTGTGGTGTGTGTTGTATCGTGTGCTTGCTTGCATGAATGAAGAAGAAGTTAGTTGAAAAATCTGAGTCTAACTCAATGTTTTAGCTTTGAAAACCCCAAAACCATGAACCTTAGAATTTCCCTCTTACCCCTATATCTATCTCAATCTTCAGATGACTCGTGGAAACCAAGGAGGGAGCACGTCATAGGACCCAATGCTGCAGATCTTGCAGAATCTCATCGTGGACCGTGAAGCAAGCAGGGCCGAGCGTCAAGCCAACTTAGCAACATTGCAGCAGATCGCCCAAATGGCTCTCAACAACCATGGACATGGAAATCAGGATCACCAAGGATCCAAGCTCAAAAACTTTCAGAACACCAATCCCCCAATCTTTAACCAATCTGAAAACCCATTAGATGCTGATGACTGGTTACAGACCATGGAAAACAACTTAGAGGTTGCCAGAGTTGATGAGAATGAGAAAGTTCTCTTTGCCACCCACTATCTGGCGGGAGATGCAAGAGCTTGGTGGAATAGCATCCGCAATATGAACCATGGCCAGGTGATGACCTGGGAAGCATTCAAGGTCAAGTTCAGCCGCACCCACGTGCCGCAAGGTCTTGTCAACAGGATGAGAGATGAATTCCGCAGATTGAAGCAAGGAAGAATGACTGTGGTGGAGTATCGTGACAGATTCTTGTCACTTGCCAGATATGCACCGGATGAGATCAACACGGAGGCCAAGAAGAAGGAGAGATTCTTAAACGGACTGCATGATGAGATGCAGACTGTCCTCGTCAACATCCGTTTCAATGATCTCGAAGAGCTAGTCGACTCTGCCATTCAGATGGAAGGGAAGATTAACCAGGCAAACGACAACCGCAAGCGTCGTATGATCCAGCAATCTGGATCTAGTAGTCACGAGAAGTACCGTCCCAACCCCTCACCAGGATATGCACCAAGGAACAACCGACCCCCAAATTCTCGCCCCAGCTACCCCAACCATAGCGGAGGTAATGTGAAGTCCTGAGGAAACAATCACAGCTCCGACAATACCAACAATTTCAACCGTGCCCCTCCCAAGAGCAACAATAACAACAACAACACTGCTCCCAGAACCGGCAGCAATGCTGTGCCTATCGTAGTCAAGGAAAAGTCCTAGATCACTTGTTTCGAGTGTGGAGTGAAGGGTCACTACTCCAATGAGTGTCCCAAGAAGACTGTCGCCAATGCCCCTGTGAATGCCCTAGCTCAGCAGCAGCGTCGTGTCCAACCAAGAAGGAGATTTGCCCTAGGGAACCCGCACAACCACAACGGTCGTCTCTTCCACATGAACGCAGAAGAAGCCCAGGAAGCGCCAGATGTAGTGCTGTGTATGTTTTCTGTCAACTCAGTTGTAGCAAGAGTATTGTTTGGTTCTGGAGCATCGCATTCATTTGTCACCGAAGAATTTGTATGCACTAGTAAGATTCACCCAACCAACCTGAAGCATGTCATGATAGTTCAAATCCCCGGTTCAACAACAAAAGCTAGAAAAAATTACAAAGCTGTACCTATCAGAATACATGGGATAGATTTTTATGCCAACCTAATTGTAATTGGAACCAAAGGATTGGAAGTAGTACTAGGTATGTACTGTATGTCAAGGCATAAAGGACTAATAGACTGTGCTAAGAAAGCCATCACTATGACCAGTAGTTCTGGAGTAACAGTAGAGCATATCTCTGAAACCTTACCCCGTCAATTCAAGTGCAACAAGAGTGTAGCCCTGCCCACCATTGACCAAGTCAGAGTAGTTTGTGAATACCCCGACGTATTCCTAGATGAATTGCCAGGTATGCCCCCGGATAGGGATATTGAGTTCATTATCGAACTAATCCCCGGAACCGGACCTATAGCCCAGAGACCCTATACCATGAACCCCTCAGAGTTAGTAGAACTGAAGAAGCAGTTGGATGCCATGTTAGCAACAGGCTTGATTCAGCCAAGCGCATCGCCATGGAGATCACCAGTGTTATTCATCGACAAGAAGGATGGAGGCAATAAATGCAGTACAGAAAGTTGAATGACATCACCATCAAGAACAAGTACCCCTTGCCAAAGATAGAGGATCTATTTGATCAGTTGACCGGAGCTCAGGTATTCTCAAAGATTGATCTTAGGACTGGTTATCACCAACTTAAGGTTCGTGCAACGGATATTCCGAAGACCACCTTTACTACTCGCTATGGTTTATACGAGTATACGGTTATTTCTTTTGGATTAACCAATGCCCCTGCTTATTTCATGAATCTCATGAATAAGATCTTTATGAATTTCCTAGATAAGTTTGTAGTTGTGTTTATCGACGACATCCTTATCTACTCCAAGTCAGAAGAAGAGCATGAGCAACATCTGAGAATCATCCTAGAAACCACGAGAGCATCAGTTATATGCCAAGTTTAGCAAGTGTGAGTTTTGGCTGAAAGAAGTAGGATTCCTAGGACATATTGTTTCTGCCGGAGGAGTCTCTGTTGATCCCACCAAGATCAAAGATGTCGAGGAATGGGAAGCCCCAACCAATCAAACCCAAGTTCATTCATTTCTTGGATTAGCGGGATATTACCGTAAGTTCGTAGAAGGATTCTCGAGCATAGCCCGACCAATGACCCAATTGTTGAAGAAGGACAAGAAGTTTGAATGGACAGACAAATGTGAAGCCAGTTTCCAGGAGCTGAAGAAGAGATTGATATCAGCCCCAATTTTGATCATGCCAGACATCAAGAAGCCGTTTTATGTGTATTGTGATGCATCCAAGATTGGCCTAGGATGTGTATTGATGCAAGAAGGCAAAGTCATCGCGTATCTGTCTCGACAATTGAAGCAACATGAGCAGAACTATCCAACCCATGATCTTGAGGTAGCAGCCGTGGTTCTAGCATTGAAGACATGGCATCATTATTTGATGGGTAATCGTTGTGAGATTTAATCAGATCATAAGAGCTTGAAGTATATCTTCACTCAGAAGGAGCTGAATATGAGGCAAAGAAGATGGATAGAGTTAATCAAGGATTATGACCTTGACATTCACTATCACCCCGGCAAAACCAATGTGGTAGCGGATGCTCTTAGCAGATTGCCGTGCAGGCTTAACACCATGATCAAGGAGAAGCAACCAAGTTTGTATGAGGAGTTGGAGCAGTTCAGGACTGAGTTAGTTAGCAAAGGATTCCTAGCTAGCATTGAACTTCAACCCACGTTGATTAACCAAATCAAGGAAGCCCAGAAGGGAAATGACAGTATCGACGGAATCAAACGTCGTATTGGTACAGGAAAGGTACCTGGATTCACCAAAGACAAAGAAGGAGTACTATGGTACAAAGGACGTATCTGTGTTCCAGCAGATTCGGAGCTGAAGGAAGTTATCATGAAGGAAGCTCATAATACTCTTTATTCAATCCACCCCAGAGGAACAAAGATGTATCAGGATTTGAAAGAGCAATTTTGGTGGCATAAGATGAAGAGAGAGATCGGAAGCTACATCGCCAAATGTGACATCTGTCAAAGAGTCAAAGCAGAGCATCAGAGACCTGTAGGACTATTGCAACCATTGCAGATTCCGGAATGGAAATGGGATTCTGTCGGAATGGACTTTATCATCGGTCTACCTACTTCTAGTAGGGGAAATGACTCAATCTGGGTCATAGTTGATAGACTGTCCAAGGTAGCCCACTTCATACCTGTCAAGACAACCTACTAGAGTGCAAAACTAGCAGAGCTGTACATTGCTAGGATTGTTAGTCTACATGGAACCCCCAAGACCATCGTCTCAGATCGAGGAACCCAGTTTACTTCAAGATTTTGGCAGAAAGTTCAGGAAGGTTGAGGAACCAAGTTGAACTTCAGTACCGCTTATCACCCGCAAATAGATGGACAGACTGAGAGAGTCAACCAGCTCCTAGAGGATATGCTTAGAGCTTGTGTGTTGGAATACGGATCAAAATGGGAAGACTGCCTGCCTTTCACAGAATTCTCATACAACAACAGTTATCAGGCTAGTTTGCAGATGGCACCATTTGAATTCCTATACGGAAGAAAGTGTCGTACCCCCTTTGAATTGGTCGCAAGTAGGAGAGAGTTAGATCTTTGGACCCGACATTCTCCGAGAAGCAGAAGAGAAAGTTCACAAAGTCCGTGAGCACCTCAAGACCGCCCAATCCAGACAGAAGAGCTATGCCAACAAGAGAAGGAGAGACCTGACTTTCAATGTCGGAGATTTCGTATATCTCAAGGTTTCACCATAAAAGGGAACTCAACGCTTTAGTCTGAAGGGAAAGTTAGCTCCCAGATATATCGGACCTTTCAAGATTCTGAACCGCTGAGGAGAAGTATCGTACCAACTGGAACTGCCTGAAGAGATGTCAGCCATCCACAATGTGTTCCATATCTTGTTACTTCGCAAATGCTTGGAAGTGCCTGAGAAGACTGAAGTTTTCAAGAACATCGATCACAGAGCTATGGAAATCAACAATGACCTGACCTATCGGGAAGTACCCATCCGTATCTCAGAAGAAGCCTACAGAACCACCAGGACCAGGAGTATCAAGTTTCTCAAGATTTAGTGGAGCAACCATACCGAGGAGTAAGCTACTTGGGAGCGAGAAGATTACATTAGGACAGAGTTCCCAGATCTCTTTAGTTCCTAGTTTTCTTTGTAAATCTCGGGACGAGATTTTTTTTAAGGGGGAAGGTTTGTAACATCCCAAAACTTCAATCCAAGCTTATCAAGATCAAATCATCCAAAAATAGGGTTAACAAAAACTTTTCCAAATTTAAAATTAAAGCATTCATATATGTATGCATTTAAAATAGGAGTTGTTTGAATTGCCATGATTGATTGATCCAATGCTTGTAAAATGTTTCTTAGGTGATTTAAACATCATCTACATCATTCCCAAGCTTTTCCTCAAGAAAATCAAATCAAAAAGAATTAAAAAGGAGGAATGGTCATTTTGGCAAATTTAACTCTCATGCCTACTTTGGCTATTCCTAGTACTCATTTCTTAACAGAAACAATTATTGATCTTTGCACCCCTTGCTAGTAAACATAATGAGGTACCAAGGCCCACCTTTGGATCTGCAAAAAACATTCTTTTACTTATTTTAAATGACAGTTTAAAATTGAATCTAATACATATGCATAGATCACCCCTATTTCAAAAACCATCTATTTGAGCTCCATTTTCAAAACCCTTGCCACCAGAGACTACCTATCACTAGTGGAGATCACTCAAAAAATTTGAAACCAAAATTCAAAACTTTCTTTCATGCGGCCATTTCATCAAACACTTGGCATGCATAATCTCTACTCTAATCCTAGCTCACTGTTTACTACAAGGTTTTGCCCCCAATTGATCCCCATTCAATCCCCTTGTCCCCTCTTGATCTAACCAGAGCCTAACCAACCTCTTCCCTACCCCCTAGCTGCACTGCCATGCCATGCCGAGCACCACCTCGCTGGCCGACAGTGCACTCGCAGCAGCAGCCTTCTCCAGCCCCTCTCCTCATGTCTAGCAACTCGCCTGTGGTCCACCTCCACCGCCCAAACAGCCCCAGGCCAGAGACAGAGAGCAAAGCGGCCAGGAACCGCCGCGCTCGGAGTCGGTCGAGCATGCCGACGCCGCCCCCAGAGCACGCCCTGTCCCCGCTCGCACAGACCATCTCTTGGCACCAGCCCGCGCCCGCCACTCCACCTCGACCTAGAGAACACCCCAGACATCCCCGTTCGCCGCCCAAAGCCTCACAGCCACTGCTCGCCGTGGACACCGCCGCTTCGGCCGCGCAGAGCGCAACCTCGCCCAGACCATGTGCCACTGCCCCTACGGCCGCATTTAAGTTCTAGAGCACCGCCAGGGAACCGCCCATTGATCGCCACCCCTAGCCATGCCTCTACCCCGCCGTATCCTTGTCGCCAGAGTTGCCTGCCCATCCCGCTCGGTCTCACCGTCGGGCCTATAAAAGGATCCCTCCCTAGCCTCTTCTCTCCACACCATTCCACTCCCTTCACCTCTCTGAACCTCACCCACCTCTAGCCGGAGCAAGTGGAGCAGCAGCTCACTGGAATTGGAGCCGGAGCAGCCGCGGCAGGAGGAGAAGGGCGTCGTTGATTGCGACCACCCCAAGCTCCGCCGCAACCGCGCCTTGCCTCGCCGTCGTCTTCCATGTTGTTTGCCCGCCTCGCCGACCCTGCTGGAGCCCTGGTACGCCCCCAGTAGATCCCCACCGAGCCGCTAGGGTTCGAGCTCGCCGGCGACCTGTTCGTCGTCGACAACGATCCTCAGCCGTTGAGCACGCATACCGTTTCGCGTGTTAAGTGCTGCTGACACGCGGGATCCCCTTGTCAGCTGAGCCCTGCGCCGTGGAGCACCACTGGGCCGGCCCATTCCTTTTCCTGCGCTAGCCCATAGTTTCAAATATGGATTTTTCTTTTTAGTTAAATCTAGTTTTTGTCCCCTAGTTTGAAAATCAATTCAGAGAGTTTTAGAACTCCAAATTGCATGAAACCAATTTTTCCTGAAAGGTATTAAGATGTTTTATCCAAGCCCGTTGGATTTAATTCAATGAGAGTTATTGATCTCTCCTAGTAAAAATAACAAAATAGAAGCTTTTGCAACTTGCAACATTTTTATAAAATCAACCAAGTTAGCTTTTGAGTTGATTCCAACTCTCAAAAATCACATTTCATCATATCTATCTAACCACGTAATAATATTAAGGTTGACATGCAGTGACTTTGGACTAGTACCAAAATAATGCTATATAGGCATTTCTAGTCACTTTAAATCATTAAATAATAAACTTAAACTAAAGTAATATTGATCCAACTTTTAAATCTCATTCCCACATGTTAGAGTATGTGGTGAGGACATGTGTCCACATGATCCCATATTTTGGTGGTGAATATTAAATTTTAGTTAATATTTCAATGAGTAGAAATTACTTTTCTAAAATAAAAAGGATGAAACTATGTACAGTTATGGACAGTTGGAATGGCCATACTGTTTCGTTGTCAGATGTTTTCTAAATAACTTGAAATGAATGATGAACTTTGACTTGACCACAATAGGGTTGTGTTGATGATAATAGCTTACCAACTTAAGTGATTCTAGAGCTTTATCTTATCTTTCTTTGCTTCTGAACTCATCTTAGGTTTCAAACTTAACTTTATAGTTAAACTTAGATTTAGCACTTTAATTTAGAACTGTAGTACCTGTTCATAGTAGTTTGCGAGTACTTAAAGAGTACTCATGGCTTTTGTCCCTGGCTATTCTCGTGGCCAGACTATGAAGGAGATTATCAAGATGATGGTCAGCAGGACGGCTATGATAACTAGGACTATCTCGCCACAAGATTGCATGTGCCCCTGAAGATGGACCCCACCGCTACGCTTATCTTTTATTTCCGCTGCTTGTTGTATTAAGACTGGATCATGAGATCCTTATTTGTGTAAAACCTTATGTATGGTTTGTAATGTATGATGTACTGTGATATCCAATCTGTTATGTCTCGCAAAAATGGTAATCCTGGGATTGCGAGGTATGGCATAACGGGCATCTGGGATTAAAAATCCGGGTGTTAACAGTGCACTAGTGTTTCGATGATTACATTTATAATAATAGATAAGGGTACCATCTAAAGTGTTGTATAATGTTATGGTGGGGCTAGTTCGCTTTTAACGTAGAATGATGTGTCCTAGGGCAGAGTGCCCATGAGAAAGCCCTTGAGGTTGATCTAAAGTCACTGTAGGCTCCTGGAATCAGGCCTCATTCTGCTGCCATAGCGACGATGCATACACACAGATGTTATCATGTGATGATAAAGTATTAATGTCAATCAAGGTGACATTAGTAAGTTGCAAAGGATTTGGGATTGTAAAGTACAGACCCCAAGAGATACCGCCGTGATGGTGGAAATTACCGCGATAGCGGAAACTACCGCACCAATAACGCGGCGAGGCCGAAATTCGACCCCGCCGCCCTGCTCAACCAGCCCTGCGTCTACCACAGCAGGGAGGGGAAAGCCGCCACCCACACCACCGCGGACTGCCACTCTCTCAAAGAGATCGAAAAGGCAAGGCGAGCAAGGGAGGACCCCAACAACAACCCACCTCGGGACAATGGAAACGTCGGCGGCTCGCTACACACCTTCACCGGGCTCGGCACCAAGCGCGAGAGGAAGGTGCTCGCCCGTGCAGTCACTGTCAATGAGGTGACACAAGTCGATATCCCACGCTTCCTCAACTGGTCCGAGCAGAGCATCACCTGGAGTCGCCAGGACCACGCTCCAAAGATCGAGTACCCAGGGCGAGTCGGCCTGGTGGTCAGGCCCAAAGTGGCCGAATATTGGCTGCCCAAGACACTGATGGACGGCGGGAGCTCCATCAACATCATGTATCTGGACACGTTCAAAAGGCTCCAGCTCCCGAAATCAGCAATCCAGCCGACCCTGACGACCTTCCACGGCATCGTCCCCGGTCGGAAGGCGTACCCGATCGGAAAAGTGACATTATCGGACACCTTTGGCACACCAGCAAACTACCGCACCGAGCGAATCGAGTTCGAGCTGGTGAACTTCCGCAGCCCCTATCACTATGTCCTGGGACGCCAAACGTTCGCCAAATTTATGGCGACCCCCCACTATGCATACAACATGATGAAGCTCCCAGGGCCGAGCGGCATCATCACCATCCACGGCGTCCCCAATATGGCCTTGGAATGCGAGGACAAAGGCGTTGAGCTCGCCGACGCTATCATCACCGCGGAGACTGATCACGCAGAGGAGCTCGCGAAATACGTGGGCAACATCAACAAGGACGACCCCACCATCCCGAAGAAGCCAATCACCGCGAACTCCATGTTTGAGGCAACCACGCATACTCGCACCGTCGAGCTCATCCCGGGCGACTCTAGCCAGACGGTCACCATTGGGGCGCACATGAGCCCCGCATAGGAAAGCGCGCTCATCAGGTTACTCCATGAGAACTACGACATCTTCGCATGGAAACCTTCTGACATGCCAGGTGTCCTGAGGGAACTCGCTGAGCACAAACTACACGCCGACCCCAAAGTGCGACCGGTAAAGCAGTCGCTGCGGCCCTTCAATGAAGAGCGCCGCCAAGCAATCGCCAAAGAAGTGCAATGCCTGCTGGCCGCAGGCTTCATTCGCCAATAAAATACTCCAAGTGGCTGGCAAACCCAGTCCTGGTTCTAAAAAAGAACAACACATGGAGAATGTGTATCGACTACACCAACCTCAACAGCGCCTACCCAAAGGAGGAGTTCGTCTTACCGCGCATCGATCAGATCATCGACTCGACCGCGGGATCAGAGTCGTTGTGCTTCCTCGATGCATACTCTGGTTACAACCAGATCAAAATGGTGGTCGAGGATGAAGAGAAGACGGCGTTCATCATGCCATTCGGCGCCTTCTGCTACACGGCCATGACATTCGGCCTCAAGAACGTTGGTGCCACATACCAAAGGTGCATGCAGGAGTGCCTCGCGAGCCAAACTGGCCGCAACATTCATGTCTACATCGACGACGTGGTGGTAAAATCCACCCGCCAGGACGACCTGCTCGCCAACCTGGCTGAAACCTTCACAAATATGCGGAGGTATAACATCAAGCTGAACCTAGGAAAGTGCACCTTCGGTGTCCCCACCGGATAGCTACTGGGATATGTAGTCTCCAAGCGAGGCATCAAAGCCAACCCCACAAAGATCGACACCATCGAACGACTTGGAAAACCCGAGTGCCTGCGCGACGTCCAGAAGTTGGCCGGGCGAGTCGCGGCTCTTAGTCGCTTCATCCCCCGACTAGGCGAGAAGGCAATGCCTCTCTATCGCCTGATGCACAAGAACCCCACGTTCCAATGGGACGCAGAGGCAGACGATGCACTTAAAGCACTCAAAGAAGTGCTACTCACGGCTCCACTCCTTGCCGCCCCAATCGACAAAGAGCCAATGCTCGTCTACATGGTGGCCTCCACTCGAGTCGTCAGCGCCGTGATGGTCGTCGAACAGCCAGAGGAGGGAAAGGAGCGCCCCATACAATGCCCTGTCTACTACATCACCGAAGTCCTGACGGACTCACGACAGCGCTACCCGTAGTACCAGAAACTAGTGTACGCGGTATTCCGAGCTCAGCGGCGACTCCCCCATTATTTCCAGGAGAACCCAATCACGGTGGTCTCCTCCGCACCTCTGTAGGACTAATACGCAATCGCGAAGCGACTGGGCGACTCACCAAGTGGGCCGTCGAAATCGGCGTCCACTACATCAAATACGAGCCCCGCAAAGCAATCAAGTCACAAGCCCTAGCTGATTTCCTCGCAGATTGGGAAGAAGAGCAGTAGCCAGAAAAACTACCATACCTCCACTACTGGTTGCTCCACTTTGACGGCTCCAAGAACGCTGACGACGCAGGGGCCGGGGTCATATTGACCTTCCCCAAAGTAGACAAGCTCCGCTACGTGCTCCACCTCAGCTTCAAGCCCTGCACCAACAACATGGCAGAATACGAGGCCCTCCTCCATGGCATGCGGGCCGCCAAGGAGATGAACATCAACCGCCTATGGTGCTACGGCGACTCCGATCTGGTCGCCTGAACTTGTGACGCCGTGTCTCCAACAATGATCGTGTACCGCCAAGCGGTAGACCAATTGGGAGGACACTTCGACGGCTACTCCGTCGAGTGGATCGACATGCGAAAGAACAAGGAGGCAGATGCCCTTTCCCGCATTGGATCGGCTAGGCAAACACCACCTGCGGGCATCTTCCTCGACATCATCCATCAACCTTCGGTCTACCCACCGAAGGAGATAGACATCAGGATACCACTACAACCCGAGCCAGCCCTAGTAGCCATGATCGTGGATCCCAGCGACTGGACGGCACAATATGTCGCCTTCCTCGAGCACAAGATCCTTCCAAACAATGAGACGGAGGCAAGGATGATCGTGCGCCGCTTCAAGTCCTTCGTCATCATCAACGGTGAGCTCCACAAACCTAGCGTGACCGGCGTATTCCAGCGCTGCGTATAGCCAGAAGAAGGCCGCAAGATCCTCCAGGACATCCACGCTGGTGACTGTGGCCATCATGCCAGCGCCAAGTCGCTGGTCACCAAGGCCATGCGGCACGGCTTCTACTGGCTCACCGAGCACGCCGACGCCACCAACATTGTCCAACGATGCATTGGGTGCCAGAAGTACGCCAACAAGATGCACCTCCCTGGTTTGGCACTCAAGACCGTCCCCATCAGATGGCCATTCGCTGTATGGGGCATGGACATGGTAGGCCCGTTCAAGAAGGCCCCATCTGGCTTCACCCATCTCCTGGTCGCGGTCGACAAGTTCACCAAATGGGTCGAGGCCAAGCCGATCAAAAAGTGCGACGGCAAGATGGCCACCAATTTCTTACACGAGCTCATCTACCGGTATGGCTACCCGTACAGCATCATAACAGACAATGGCACCAACTTCACCAAAGGGGCCATGGCGGAATTCTGTGAAGAGCACGGCATACGACTCGACCTCGCCTCTGTCGCCCACCCGGAGTCGAACGGCCAAGCAGAACGCGCCAACCAGAGCATTCTCCACGGGATCAAGCCGCGACTCCAGGTGCCCCTCGAGCGCACCCCAGGATGCTGGGTCGAAGAGCTCCCCTCCGTAATATGGGGGATCTGCATGTCCATCAATCGCTCCACTGGGTTCACACCCTTCTTCATGGTGTACGGCACTGAAGCCGTAATGCCAACAGACCTGGAGCATGACTCACCTCGAGTCGCCAATTACGTCGAGGCGACAAACGAGACCGCCCGCCAAGACAGCATCGACCAAATCGATGAGGCACGCGACCTGGCTCGCTCCCGCACCGCCATCTACCAGCAAGGACTCCGCCGCTATCATAGCCGCCGAGTCCGGACTCACACCTTCCAGGAGGGCGATCTGGTCCTACGACTGGCTCAGGACAAGAAGGGCATGCACAAACTCTCCCCTCCATGGGAGGGGCCATTCGCCATAGGGCGAGTCCTCGGCAACGACGCCTACTACCTCATCGACATAAGAGGCGATGGCCAGCTCAAGGTCGGGAGGCCATGGAAAGTTCTATACATAGAACTCAAACATGTACTTAGCTGACATGTATAATGAAATTCATTCGGTTCACAAAATTGTGTCTACTCGCCATATCCTTGTGCCACTCGCACTCGTACAATTAGCAATACGCTACCCACGGAAGTCAACCCTTGGTCGAGCGACTGGCACGGCTAAGTATTGTGGCCTAAGGGCACCGAAAATACTCGGGCCTTGGGACGTCCACGAATACGCCAACCCGGAGCCACCATCGGAGTCGCCTAGCCCGACTGGCCTACCGGGACAAGACGACCGGTATACGCTTCTCACAGCGACCTGTCCTTCCCATCCTCGCACAAAGCGACTCGAACGGTTAAGTACCACGCACGGGAACTCCGCAAAAATGGAACCCTCACGCGGCTCGGGAACACACCAAGTAAGAGAGCTGCCTTGGACTCGCCCAGCGACTGGCTTTCCGAGCTAGGGGAGGAGACGCGTTACAAACAACGCATTAGTAACTTGCAACAGGCACGCGCCCAAAATGGCTAAGTACTATGCTCGGGGACTCGCCTACAAAACAATCCCACTCTATCTTGAGGACTCGCCCCTTCAGAAGACGCAAGGGACAAAACAATGCACAATCAAAAGAAAACACATACGTATACAATCGAGTTATACCCCATTAAAGGGTGGACGCGCTCGGGGACTCGCTCAAACAAAAAAATAAACACACCACACGATCACGGTCGCATTGCGAGTCGATTGACTCCTCTTACTCAAAATATTGTTCATATTACAAAAGTCGCCACTTGGCATATATTACAAACTGCCCAGAGATGTTATCTATTTCGCAGGCCCTAAACCACCCTTGACACAGACGAAAGGTTGACATGGATTTGTCGGGTAGGTCGTCAGCGACTTCGACACCGCCGACCGGAAGGGTTGCTCCGACTTCAGGTCGCGATGCTCCGGCTCGGGGTCACCAGGCGCCAATACCGTCTCCTGGTACGGCAGAAGGTCCCCCACGCCAACACCCAATTAGCAAAGGGGCGGCCTTGGCGGTCTGCTTCAGCACCTCCGACATCTCCACCGTACCAGTCGCCGAAGGGTAGCCGCTGGTGACGTTGTCGTGGTCGAAATCGTCGAGGAAGTGGGCAAGACCCAGGCTCAATGCCGTGGTGGCCCCGCGCCTGAAAGTTGAGTGTGCCATCCACTCCACGACTTCGGGCACCTCCTTCAGATAGCACCACACTTCCGCCAGTCCCCCAGGAATAACCTCGGTGGGGCACATCCCCTGAAGGACTGCTTGGACGCACAACGCCGAGGCAGTAGCCGCGTTCACCACGGCAGTCACGCACTGCGAGGCGTTGAAGGTCTGCACCATCGGGTCGCTTTGCCCTATCACGGCTGCAACATCAGACGTCAACAACTATGGATTTCCCCACTCGGGGACTCGCCAAACATGCTAAGCAAAGAACAGAGACTCACCAAGAAGTTTGTGGCAGCTCTCGGTGACGTGCTTCTCTA
The DNA here is from genome assembly GCA_023614405.1 of Avena insularis. Taxonomy (NCBI): domain Eukaryota; kingdom Viridiplantae; phylum Streptophyta; class Magnoliopsida; order Poales; family Poaceae; genus Avena; species Avena insularis. The sequence continues at coordinate 230,763,712 of CM042692.1, forward strand.
GGGCGGCGTGATCGTCCTGCAGCCCCAGGATGATCGAGTCCGCGGCCTTGCGCTCCTCTTCAGCCGCAGCGACTGCAGCCTTCGCTCAATCCTCAGAAGAAATCGTGGCCGCTTTCGCCTCCTCCATCTCCTGGATTAGCCAAGCGATTCGCCCATTCGCCACGTCCAGCTTGACAACTGGGACGTACCCTTCACGGGCCTTGGCAATTGCAGCCGGAAGACCATCTGAAAAGAAAAGAAACAAATCATCAACACGCCAGAACACCAACAGTTCACAGCCGAAAAACGAATCAAGTACTTACCAGCTTCGAGTCGCGGTTTGCTTCCCGTACACGCGCAGATCCCGCCAGCACGCTTCCTCGCGCTGCGATCTGTCGACTCCCTTTGCAAGCCCTGCAAGAATAACAAAAGTTAACACTTACCAAAACAGATATTCAGTTCCTAGCCACTGAAAATCAGCGACTAGGAACTCGAGGACTTGCGACTAGAAGAAATTAAGTTCCTAGCCGCTGAAATTCAGCGACTAGGAACTCGGGGACTAGAGAGTAGAAGCAACTCAGCGTCTAGCCGCTGAAATTCAGCAACTAGACACTCAGAGACTGGACGTACCTAAATGGCAATGCCAAGCATCTTGTGAAGCTCTCCGGCGTCCGTCGACGGGACCGTGAAGGAAGTGCGCCCGCGACGTGACCCAACATCTTCATCAACGATCTCCGGGCTATGTGGAGACTGGTTGTCTGCCATGCCTGGAAACCCCTTCGCCATGAAGCGTGGGAATGTTGTTGACGCTCTAGTCGAGGCACTAGTTGCCAGAGCCGACGTTTCCGTCGCCGGAGCACCCTTGGCTGGCTCCGACCGTCTAGCCGCCACCTATTCAACGACTGTAGCGAGATCGCTCTCCTTGGCGCTATCCATCGCCACGGAGTCGTCGGCACCGCCTTTCTGCCTCTTCGCGCCCTCCACAGTCGCCGCGTCTTTAGCAGACTTCCTCTTCTTGGGGAGGTCACCCTCTCCCATGGTAGCGACCGGCGGAATCTTCGCCACTGAAGGGCGACCGATCTTCTTGACCCCTGACCTGCCAAACCTCCAAAATCAACACAGAGATAGCAGAAAAACGGAACACGACTTGGAATGGAGAATTCGAAGCTTACTTGGCGATTGGGAGAACGCGCAGCCTGGTGCTGATGTGGGCAAGCTTGTCTAATTCCGGCCCCAGCTTGCGCGTGAGACCTCTCTCGAAGACATCTGAAGCCCACAACACCGCGGGGCTTCCTTGATGATGAAGCCGCGGTCGCCGGAATTTCCGGCTCCGAAGACGCGGCCTCACTTGAAGGTTGCGGCGACTTCGACGCCGTGGCCTCAGTCGCCTCCTGGCTTGGTGCCCTCGAAGCCGTTGGCGTAATCACCGCCAGAGGAACTTCTACCGCCGCCTCGGTGTCCTCGTCCTCCAATCCCTTCATCGGAATCGCATCCTCCGGGATCTTGTGCGAAGTTTTGGGGGCGTCATCTTCATCGGAGTCGTCATCTGACTCAAACAGCACCGCCGACCTGGGCGGCGACGCTAGCTTCTTCGCTGGCGACTTCGTTTTGCGCGCGGGCTTTGCCGGCGTGGCCGTGCGCCGAGACGTGTGCTCTTGCACGATCTCGTCGCCCCCTTTGTGTACATCAAGGCTGCGACTCGCCTCGAACTCGCGCTGCTTCTGCATGCGAGTCTTGTGAGCCGTAGGCACTGGGGGAGGAACCTCCTCCTCTTCCTCGTCGCTTTTGGAGGAATCTCCTTCGGAGGCCTCTTCGAGCTCCCCAGGGACCTCTTCGTCAAGCGGAGGGAGCCAACCCTCCAACACCTGGAACAACTGAGAACAACCACAAATAAATATCAAACGATGCGACTGCGAATTACGTTGCAGAAATTGTGACTAGAAGGAAAACTTACTGTGGGGGCTTCATTCTTCACGGGAGTGTATGGGGCGAGCCCGATCGACGTGGTTGTGAATTCCGCATCGGTGATCTTCTTCAGGGCGGCCTTGTAGTCTTCAATTTCCCATGACTCTTTGCTGGTCCGGGAGGGATCGTGTTTCCCGCTGTACTCATACATCCAATGCGGCCGAGCCGCTAGCGGAACCAGACGCCGCCCGAGCCAGCAGTTGTAGAGGTTGATCGAGGACAGCCACTGATCCTTCAACCTCTGGATCTGGTCCATCATCTCCGTGACGGCCATCCTCTAGTCTTTAGGAAGTTTCTTCGGCGCCAGCCGACGAGGCTCACTCCTTTCTGCGACGAATTCGGGAAGCGCTACTTCACCGAAGGGAGTGGATTCTTTCACGTAGAACCAGATCTTCTTCCACTCGCTCGCGGCCTTCTTCGGAAGCAGAAGTTTGATAAAGGTGGCCTTCGGCTTCAATTGGAACGTGACGCCGCCGGCCGCCAACATCAAGCCGCCGGATGCCTCGCGCCCGATGCGGCCGTGGAAGAGCTCCAGCCACAGCGGGAAGTACGGCCTGCAACCAAGATAGCATTCGCAGAAGGCGACGAAGATCGCCAACTGCTCGATGTTGTGCGGACCAAGATCCGACAGCTTGATTGCGTAATACGCATAGAAACGCCAGAAGAGCAGTGAGGTGGGGAACCCCAAACCCCTCTCTAGGTGGCTGGGGAAGCAAATGAACTCGCCGGCCCACGGCTTCGGCTCGATCTCGGAGGGAGCGGGGACCCGCCAGTTCCCCTTGCGTAGGACTCTAGCGTCCTCGAAGGATTTGAGTTGGGCCGTGGTGCACTTGGATTTCCCCCATGAACCCTTTGGAGGCGCCATTAAGAAGGATGTGGGGTCGCTCGATGTGAAAGGGATCGAATCAAAGGAAGACAGGAGAAATGGATGCGCGAGAATGAAGAACGCAGGGAAGGATCTGCAAGGCTGATTTGTTACTCCCCTTATAAGGAGGGGCTACCCGCCAAATTCGGGGTAGCCGTTACCTGCGGTAATTACGCCGAAGTTACCGTTGGAATATCCAACGGATAGTTTGACCAGGTTGACGGTCCAACTCCTCCATTCCACTTGCTGGCAACTAGCCTTGTCCGCTCGCCGAAGCAATGACTTGGCAGCTGTGGCGTTCGCCGGAGCAGCGACTAGGAGCCTGGAGAAAATTTCCTTGATTTCAGTGGAGTCCATCGCCGATTCGACTGGGGGTCCAAATTGGACTCGCCTACTCCGACTGCCAAATGACCACCTGCGCCTGAATCAACGATGGCCTCGGGGACAACTGATGGGGAAATGCCGAATGGGGTATGCCGAGCAGGACGTTCCGATTGGGCCAAAGGGCTCGCAAGTGGGCCTGCAGGACGGCTACTGAAATGCGACTAAAGAGAAGGCCCGACGACTGGAGACTAGACGCCCAGAAGCGTACTCGAAGCCCAGTCGGATTAGGTCAAAGTCTCCAAATGCATATCCTGTTCGGTTGTAAACTGTAAACCCTAGCGAGGTGCCTCATATATAAACCTTCATAGGGTATCCTGAGGACTCACGTTCCATCATACACCCCGTCAAGCGACTCGCTACTTAGACGCCGAGCTCGCCACCCCTGTAACTCGCTCTCCACTAATCCAATCTAGCAGGAGTAGGTCTTTACCCTCCGGGGGCCGAACCTTGGTAAACCCATGTGCATCCGCCCCCATCTCGCACCACAGATGGCCGCCAGCTCTCGCCCCCGATTCAATCAATCGCTGCCTACTGCAGCGACTGCCGTGGCCATTTCCACGACAATAAATGCAAAATAGGTAGAAAGAGGGAGAATGCTCGCCTGGAAAACACTGCTGAAGGTTCGTCTGAAGATCGGGTCGACACTCGCATCAACTCATCGGCCTAATCCATGAAGAAGCACATCACTAAAAGAAACACCAGATGCAATATTTAATACTATGGTAGAAGATCGAGAATGATGTATGTATGATGCATGACATGGCAAAGATGCGATGCAACTAGGCAATATTAAGCGGAACCAGGGTTCCGACAATTGATTAGAAGGTTTAAGTTATTTAGGTACCCCACAATTTAAATATTGTATTAACAAGGCAAAATATGGCATCGGTTCGCTACACAAATTTAAATGAAGCCATATAAGACTAGAATAGCCCGCATATAAACTCCATATTTAATTATAAAGTGAATCGACAAATACCTCCAAATGGCAAAGCATGTGTGCAATCATGAACCATTTAATATACAGCAAGTTAATATAACATTTTATAAAATAGGGCTCAGAAAAGGGATCACATATCAAGGTCCGAAGATCTTGGGACTCGGGGGTTCGGATCTGTCTTCGGATCCGGGAGGGAGAAGAACGCTGGGTGCGGTCTTCGGTTCCAGGATCAGGGTCTTTGGGGTTGGGGTTTGAGTGGCACCATGTCCATCTATCGGAACCATTGACATCAAGCCGTTCTTGACGGTCTTGGTGAGTTACTCGTCTAACTTGTTAAACTCGTACAACGGAGGGTCGCCGGAATCGGAATCGGAGCATCGCCATCTTCACACGGTTGCCACGGCATCACCACTCTAGGCACTTGATGGCCAGACCACTAGGCTTCACCTCTTTCACACCAACATCGCATACCTCCACCACTTCTCTTCACGCACACATGACGCAGCAACAACAGCACCACGAAGAACAAACAGGGTCAACCGGTGGTGGCACGCATGCAGCAGCTTCCGGGAAGAGCCTAAACGTCTTGGGGCTTGCAAGGCAGAGGGTCACCGTCGGCAGGGGCAAGCTCGACGTAGCACAGAGGCGAGGTCGACGTTCTGTGAGGCGACGGCTCACGACAGAGGGAGAAGGGCGCGGTGACGAGCTCGTGAAAGAAAAGCCGGGGCGAGGCAGGGCCTGGCGACGGAGGGCGGGGTCTCAGGAGCGGCCGTGGCAGCTGCTGGTGGGCTGGAGCCGACCGGTGCCTACAGAGGAAGTCGGCAGGCCGGCGAGCTCGGGCTCGAGGAGGGGGCCCCTGGCAGCGGACAGAGGTGTATGGGGAGGGGCGGCGAGGAGGCGGCGCCAGCGGCGGCGCCATGGCGGGGCTTAGCCGGGTCGGGGCAGGAGGGCGGCCTCGGGGCGGCAGCGCCTGGGGCTTCGCGAGGAAGAGGGCGGCCACCGCGAGGGCGACGAGGAGTTGCGGCAGCGACGAACAGGTGGCGGCGGCAGCACGCGCGGGGAGGAGCAGGGTCGGGCAACGACGGGTGCTGCGGGGGAGAACGTCTGGGAAGGAGGAGGCCGACAGAGGGTGGGCGGCGCCGGACGGGGATGAGGAAGGAGGCATCGGGGGAGAGAGGGGTAGGTGAGGGCGGCTGTTGGTGCGGGGATCGAGCGGGGGCGTGAGGGTGGGGCCGGGTTCGTGGGAAGGGATCGGGGCGAGCGAGTCGGGCAGGGTTCCTCTGGGGTGTGTACGCTGCGCGTACCGTGTTCCGGGATGGGGCCAGGGTGGTGGTTGTCAGTCAGGGTGGTCTAGGTGCGACGCGCGCGTGGGGCGGTAGGTAGGTTGATGCGTTGCTTTGCTGCTTGGGAAAAATCTATTTTAAACCCTAAACTATTAGAGGTTAGACAGATCGAATCCTCAACTTAAAATCCCGGTTGTTGGTATCCTGAATTTGCGATGCCCGGTCTAAATCGAACCCTACCCATATTTGGCAGACCGGGAAAACAATAACCCGGCCGGGATCCTAGGCTATTCTCACCGACATTTGGACCCATGTTCATATTCATCTTTTTCCTGAATTTTTTTCCTTTTGCAGTTCCTCCCGAACAATCCCGGGAGTAGCCCACGTCGACAAGGAGAGCACTCGTGCTGACGGAGCACACTCACCTGTCGTGGGCGTGTATGACTGTAAGGGCTCCTCCAGGACGCATACACGTCTAGGTGGCGGTGCATGCTCTCGGCCGCTGCGCATGGAGCTACAGCTCGTCAGTTTGCTCCAATGGATTGCGTATGCTCTGTTTGATATGTCATTGGTTGGTAACTTGCTATATATTGGCAAGCTAGCTCTATTGATTTATTATTTCTATTTTATAATACTCAGCTGGTGATCAATTCAAGAACTAGAAAAAAAGGTTCTGCTCATCGATGAGCTTGAGCTGAAGGGGATCGTGCATGCGCTCAAGCACCAGCAGTTTGACTCCCACCTGTTTGTGTGCAATGAGAATGCGAGGGTCTGCCGATCCATCTCCTTTGGCATCATATTTCTCGTCTTCGGTGTCGACCTGCCGCCGCGTTGAGCCGCTGCTCAGGCCCATCCATTTTCCCTAGCTCCGCTTTACTCTGGTACGTACCATACCTGCTTCGTGCATGTGCCTGTAGCTGCTGCTACACGAGACAGACAAAGAGGACCGACGCAGATGGAGGCTACGAGAGAAAGATGAAAAGATTGGACGAGAAAGATGAAAAGATTGGACAACGGAAAACAAGACACATATTACACGTGGGCCAATTTATTCAACCAGACGGTGATAATTTATTATGTTTGGATTTTCTTTTATTGAGGAAGTTAAACGGAGGGTTCAATTTAGACCGGGATTCGCAAGTTCAGGGTGCCAACGACTGGGATTTTGAGTTGAGAGTTCGATTTGCCTAACCTCTACGAGTTTAGGGTTAAGAATAGACTTTTTCCTTGCTGCTTGCATGCGCGCTGGTGAGTGAGGGTGCGTTTGGTTCCATGGCCTAGAAGGCCTATAGCTGAGCTAGCTAGCCTAGCTCGGCTACACTTGATTTTGTCTCGACTGTACGTTTGGATGGGTCGTTTGCTTTTGCTAGCCAGGGCAATGAGCTAGTCAATTTGGATAGATTGGTACGATTACTTTTGCCAACCATGTCGAGCCCCCATTGCGCCTAATTTATGCGTCAGGTGCGTGCGGTTTGTCCGCGAATCTTTGGCAGGCGTTGCACTTTTGGACGATGTCCTTGGCATCGCGCATTGTCGTTGGCCAGTAGAAACTAGCTCATAAAGCTTTGGCAACGAGTGCGCGACTCCCTTCGTGATGGCTGTAGGTGCCTTCGTGTATCTCGAGGAGGACGGCTCTCCCTTCGCCATTGGAGACGTGTCATTGAAGGACTCCTGCAATGTTGTTCTTGTACAACTCGCCGTTGATGATGGTGAAGGATTTTGGAGCATCGCGCTATGTGTCGCGTATCTGTCGGGTCATCTGACAGCCTTTTGCTGAGAAGGTCTGTGATGTACAGTTGTGTCCAGGATGGATCGATGAGCATGATCTCCATGGGACGTTCGAGTCTAGGTCCTTGTTCTTCGTCGTCAGGACCTTCGAGTCCTTCGGGTGGCGTAGCGCCCAAGTCCTTTGATGTGCTAGCTGGTTCTTCTGGAGCCTTTGGCTTGATGGAGCGCTCACCAATTTGTTCCAGGAATACCTCGGGTAGCACCGGAGTACAGGTGGAGCCTATGTTGGCGAGTGTGTCCGCCTCTTCGTTGCTTTCACAGCATACGTGCTGCAGTTCGCAAGTGTTGAAGTCTCCTTTGAGTGCATCGTAGAGGTTGCGGTAGGCGATCATGTTATCGCTCAGGGCATCACACTGGTTGATGGTTTGGTCCACCATGAGCTTGGAGTCACCGTAGATGACGAGTCGCGTTGCGCCGCGGGCTTTGGCCAGCCGCATCCCACGGAGCACGGCCTCGTATTCTGCTTCGTCATTGGAAGCGCGGAACTTCATTCGCAGAACATATCTCATTTTGTCACCTTATGAAGACGTCAGGATGACACCGGCACCAACTCCTTCTTGACATTTGGATCCGTCAAAGTGCATTGTCCATAGGAAGGACATATCTGGTGTGTCTGGGAGCTGGTTCTCCATCCAGTGAACAAGGAAATCTGGGAGAACTTGTGACTTGATCGCATCTCGCTTCTTGTATGTAATATATTGTGGAGACAGTTCGATCCCCCAAAGCGTGATTCATCATGTGGCGGTGGGGTTGTTGAGGATGTGCCCCAGTGGAGCATCATTTACCACAATGATGGGGTGCTCCTGGAACTAGTGGCGTAGTCGTCGGGCTGTCATGAAGATGTCGTATGCCATCTTCTGGTAGTGCGGGTACCGCTGTTTTGTCGGCGTGAGCACTTCCCTGAGGTAGTAGACTGGGCGCTGCACCCCGTGGACTTTGTTCTCTTCGGCTCATTCCACCATCAGCATAGTACTAACCACCTGGTTGGTGGCGAAGATGTATAGCAACATGGGCTCCTTTTCTCTGGGTGTCACTAGCACGGGCGAGGTGGAGAGTAGGCGCTTGAGATCTTCGAATTCTTCTTGTGCTTCGTCTGTCCACTCGAACTTCTCAGCTTTGTGGAGGAGCTGGTAGAACGGTAGCGCCTTCTCGCCCATTCGACTGATGAATCGATTGAGCGCCGCGATTCGCCCAGTCAGTTGCTGGACGCCTTTGACGTTCTTCGGCTTCTCCATGGCTAGTATGGCCTTTATCTTCTTCAGGTTGGCCTCGATTCCCCTGACGGAGATGAGGTACCCGAGCAGTCGCCCAGATGGTACGTTGAAGGCGCATTTTTTCTAGATTTAGCTTGATCTGGTAGCAGTCGAGGTTGTCGAAGGTCTCGTGGAGATCGTCGAGTAACGAGGCCTCCTCCTTGGTTTTCACGACGATGTCATCGACGTAGACCTGGATGTTCTGGCCAAGCTGGCTCTTGAGGTAGGCCTGCATACACCGCCGGTGGTGGCTCCTGCATTCTTCAGCCCAAAAGGCATTTTTGTGTAACAGAAGACGCCGAAAGGCATGATGAAGGCCGTTTTCTCCTGGTCCTCTTCCTTCATTCAAATCTGGTGATAGCCAGAGTAGGCGTCGAGGAAACATAGGGGTTTGCATCCCGCGGTGGAATCGATTATCTAGTCAATCCGTGGAAATGGGAAGTGGTCCTTTGGGCAATGCTTATTCAGGGAAGTGAAGTCCACGAACATCCGCAGGATATACGTGTCCTTTTTAGGAACAAGCATGAGGTTTGTTACCCAGGTGTTCTCCTTGATTTCTCGTATGAAGTTGGCCTCGAGGAGCCTGTTGACTTCCATACGGACCACTTTTGCCCTTGGTCCTAACAGTCGATGTAACGACGGCTTCACTGGTCTTTCTTCAGGATTCACGTTGAGTGAGTGCTCAAAGAATTCCCTAGGAACCCCTGGCATGTCCGATGGACACTAGGCGAAGATCTCCTAGTGCTCACGGAGGAATTTGACGAGTGCGATTTCCTATGCGGGACTCAAGTTGTTGGCGATGAGGGCTATCTTAGTCGGGTTCGTTGGGTGGACCTGGACTGCCTTGGTGTGCACTGACGAGTCAAAGGACTAATCAGGTGCATTTGGCTTACTAGGAGGAGGAAGACTGTTCTCTATCTACTCCTTCAACCTCGCCAGCTCTTCCTGCATTCCGAAGGATTGGGAGATTCTGTTGAGCTCCCTGTCGCAGTTGTCTGACTTGGCGAAGCTTCCGCTGATGGTGATCATGCCATTTGGTCCTGGCATCTTCATATGCAAGTAGGCGTAGTGTGGCATCACCATGAACCTCGCAAACGCGACATGTCCGAGGATACAATGGTACTGCGAGGGTCAGTCGACGACTTCGAATTTGAGGCGCTCTTGTCGGAAGTTTGCCGGCATGCCGAAGATGACGTCCAGGTTGATCTTGCCCAAGGGGTATACGCCTTTCCCTAGGACGATGCCATGGAATGTTGTGTCAAAGGCCTCTAGGCAAGAGAGGGGGGTCTGCATGGCGTTGTTGAGTTCGCAGCATAGAAAACAAAAAAAATCCTACGATGGGAACTATACGCCAAGATCTATCTACTAGATACAAGCAACGGGTGGATATACATCCATAGAGAACTTACCCTCGAAGACAACAAAGCTTTTTTAACGAGTTGGAACTCGTGCATGATGTAGTCGAACGCTCGCCGATCTCAAGATTGTGTGGAAGTCCTAGCGCCGCAAATCAGCAGTGCATCCGTACCCGCACACACATTCAGGCCACCGAACAACCTCCACCTCCTTGCTCCAGTGAATCAATGGAAGTAGCAACTCCTTCCAGACGAAATGCAACCGGGAACATGTATCTCGCTAATCCGAGACCATGGGGAATATATCTAGAGGGGGAGAGAGATCCTTCACGAGGAGGTGTACTTTGTGAGGGAGGAGAGGGGGGCCTTTTATAGAAGAGGGGGCTCCTCCCCTCCCATGGTCGGCGCCCATGGGGGGTGCCCCCACCTCCTCCTCATTCATGTGGTGGAAGCTCCACTCACATCAATTTCACCTCCACTTAAAGTTCCACTCACATGCATTAAATTTCCACCAAATTTAATGCAACTCACATTTAATAAAACTCTTTTATTTATTATATTTTGTTAATTACTTTAATTAACAAACATTCACATAAAACCCCCTGCAATATTTCAATATCACATGCAGAACCAATTTCAGCAATTTCACCCGAAACAATTTCGGTGTCCATTGAAATAATTCCAGTGCTTTGCAATTCTTTCGTCTGAAACATATATGCTCCAAATGGTGTTTGGCAACCCTTAAGTGTGTCACCCTATGGTTCACGAATAATGCAGACATGATCTAGACTCCTCTCAGATCAATAATCAGAAGCGAGACCTGGAGATCCATTCTGACTCCTGCACATTCAACGACCACTTCTATGATCGTGAGAACCTTTAACGCTAGTAACTTAATCCCTTTGTCTCGCGATATATTACATGTTCGAGATCTTATCATTGGTATCCAAATACCTAGTTTGATCTTGTTACCGACATGCACTCTTTTCTCGTTCCCGTTATATAACATTCTAGTGATCACATCACTTGCTTGCAAGCTATTCTCAATGTGATATCACCGAGAGGGCCCAGAGTATATCTATCTGTCATCGGGATGGACAAATCCCACTCTTGATCCATGAGCCTCTACATAACACCTTCATAGCACTAAACCCACCTTTATAGTCACCCTTTTAAGTTGTGACATTTGATGTTATCAAGATACTCTTCCGGTGTTAGTGATTAACATGATCTCATGGTCTAAGAACTAGGATTACTTTGTATGATGTTATATCAATATAAACTCAATGACTTTGATCATAATGCTATACTTCAGATGAATGTTCATCACACCATTTCACAAATGTTGTGACCTTGTTATTAACGACATCCAATGTCCATGATCAGGAAACTTTGATCATCTTGTTAATCAACGAGCTAGTTTAAAAAGAGGCATAACTAGGAACTTTCCATTTGTTTATTAAACACACATGTATTAACGTTTCCATATTAATACAATTATAGCATGCAAAATAAACATCTATCATATACTTGGAATACACATTATTATTGCCTCTCAGGGCATATTCCCTTTAGGCGCGCAAGGTGCTGGCGAACATCACTTTGATGCCACTACCGCCGTCCATAAATACGCGGCTCATCTCGAAGCCAAATTTTTTTGCCTCGAGCACCAGGGGAGAATGTCCTGGGTGAGGTACTTGACGCGGATGATTGCACTTGTGGAAGGTGATGTAGGACTCGCACCCACTAAGGTAATCAGTAGTCGAGGGTGGAGAGTTCACCCCCAAATTGACTTGGCGAGTGATTGATTTTTGCACCTGATTTGATGGGCGTCCTTTTTGGATCATGCCCATGTTCCCCAACAGTCGTGGGTACTGTTTGCCTCCATTGTTCTAGGCAGGTGCAGCCACAGGTGGTCATGGTTCAAGTGGTGGTGGTGGTGCTCCATGAGCTACAACGCCTGGGGCAGCTCCGTAGCCCTGATTTATCGCGTCGTGATTCATCTGGGCGAGGCCTTCGTGGAGCTTGAGGAACTCGTGGCAGTCCTTTAGGAGGTGGCTTGAATTCTTCTTTCCATCATGCTTATCGATGTAGAAGTGATCGTTCCAAGGTCTAGACAGTTTGTCCTCGATTGATGTCCCAGGAGCTTCGTCGCGGGTACGGCGTTGCCATACCTAGGTGGTTTTCCCATTGTCGCGGTATCTACCATTGCGGTACCTGCTACTATGGTTGCCGTTGTCGCGTTTGTTGGTGTAGCCAGCCGCGACCATGTCGAATTTTTTGTGGTCTTCGTAACTGTAACACCCCAAAACTTCTAATCAAGATTATCAAGTTCTAATCACCCAAGTTTAGGGTTAACAAAAACCTTTATTCCAAAAATTAATATGAATGCATGTGTGATTTGCATTAGTGTAGAATTGATTGAATTTGCCATGCTTGATTGCTACAAATGATAAGAAATGGTTTAAAGGTGAATGCTATATCATCTAGGACATTTACAAACAAAATCCAAGGAAAAACAAATCAAATATGAATTAAATAACCAAATGGTCATTTTGACCAAAGTTAACCACTAGGCCACTTTGAGTGTTCCTAGAAGAGAATTTCTAACAGAAACAATTCCAATTCTTTTCGCCCCTTGCTAGACCAAGTAAAAGTGAATCAAGGCCCACTTTGCAAACTTACAAAAACATTTTCCAAATCAATTTAAAGGACAGTTCAAAATTGAATCTAGTTCATATGGTAAGATCACACTTTTTCAAAAACCACTCAAACCAATTCCACTTGACTTCTCCAAGCAATCATAGACATTCAAGCTTAAGATCAAATCACTCACCAAATTTCATTTGAAAATTTCAAACTAATTCTCTTGCGGCCATTTCATCAAACACCTTTCTTACACAATTTAACCCACTGCCTAACTTCAATGTTCTAAGCAGTGATCCTCGACCAAATTGTCTCCCCTTCACTCCCTGTCTCCCCAGCACCTAGCCAAGCACCAAACACGCGCCCCCTATGCCGTTACTCCAGTGCAGCGCCGCCCGAATATGGTCATCACCGGCCGACAGTGGACAACGCGACAGAGGCCACACCGCCCTCGCCCACGACGCGCACTAGGCACGCCACCGTCCACCGCCACCCCCCGTCCAAGCCACAACCTCAACCAAGCCCTGGACCACCCTAGCGGCTCCGCGCCCACCATCTCTGCGCCATGCCGAGAACGCACCAGCGCGCCGCACCCGACCGGCTCGCACAGACCGTGCCTCGCCCTCTCCACGCACGTGCCCACTCTCCATGATCACCACCACCTCCCAGACACCCCCGTTCGCCACCGCGCGACCCGTAGCACCCGTGCGCCGTCGCAAATACCTGCGCTCCCGCGCAGAGCATCGCACGCTCCTGACCAGCCTAGACCGCCCCGTGCCGCGCCATTACTTCCGTGATGATCACTAGGGAACACCGCACCGCCCCCGAGCCTCAGCCTCGCCGCTAGCCGCCTGTACCATCATTACCGATGAGCCCGAGCCCACGCCGTTCGGTCCCCTCGCCGCGGTATAAATAGAGGCCCCCTCTGCCTCCATTCTCCACACCAACACCCTCACCACTCCTCACTGACACTCCCTCACCCTTCCCTGGAGCAAGGCGAGCTCTTCCTCACCGTAATTTGGTCGGAGCCCACCGCTGCAGGAGGAGAAGGGCGCCGTCGATTGGAGCGACCCAGGAGCCGCCGTGACCGCGCCTCGAACCACCGTCGTCGACAACCCCATTCGCCCCCATCACCGACCCTAGCTGGAGCCCAGGTGAGCCTCGCCGGACCCCCACCACCGTGTTAGGTTAAATTCCTCGCCGGAGCTGTTCGTCATCGACGATGCACCTCGGCTGTTAGATTAGATTTCAATTGTAGGGCCTAGATTCACAGATACCGTTTCAGGTAGATTAAGTCACTGACGAGTGGACCCCCTCTGTCAGCAGCCCGCTGCGCTGTGATGTGCAGATTGGTTTCCCGCGCAGCCCAGTAAATTCAAATTAGTATTTTCCAATTTAGTTAACCCTATTCTGTCCATAGATTCAAAAATCAATTCAGAGAGTTTCACCAAACCAAATTGCATGATTCCAATTTTGTTAGAAATATATTTAAATTATCTATCCAAGCCCGTTGGATTTAAATCATTTGGAGTAGAGATCAACTATAGTAAAAATAACAAGATAGGGTTTTTTCACCTTCAAACATTTTTCAAAAATCAACCATAAATGTTTTTGAGTTGATTCCAACTCTCAGAAATCACATTTGATAAGATCTATATGAATATGTAAAAATATTTAGGTTTTCATGAAGTGACTTTGGACTAGTACCAAAATAATGCTATATAGGCATTTCTAGTCACTTTAAATCTATTAAATGATAATCTTAAACTTTATGAAATATGACCAACCCTTTAAATCAGATTCCCATGTATTAGAATATGTGGTAATGACATGTGTCCACATGATCCCATATTTTAATTGGAGAATATTAAATCTTAATTAGTTTCAATGAGTAGAAATTACTTTTCTAAAATAAAATAAATAAGATTAAGTCTTTAATCCATGTGATGATTGTGATGATACTAGATCATCAAGTGTGATCCTTAGTGTGCTAAATAGAATTAGTTAAGTATTGTTTGGTGATTGTGTATCCCGTATTCATTTATAGACGATAGTACCGACTCGGGATACGAGGAGGAGGACTACTACCAAGAAGAAGAAGAGGAAAACTCCAACCACTGCTCTACTCAAGCCAACCTAACACTTGCAAGATTCATAACTATGCAAGCCATCACTAATTAAAAGATAACCTAAGCAAGATGCATTAGGCATGCTTTGGTTATATACCTTTGATTTATACCAATCCCAAGTTTTACTTGCAAGCTTTACTCTTTTACTTTACCAAAGTTCTTTACCTTTAGTTAGTGCTTTGTGAGTATTGGAAAAATAGTATGGATAGCATAAAGAGTATGAAACTAGGCCTATACTTAGATGTCATTCTATGGCATGAGATTGAAGATTAGCATCTCTCATTAGTGAACACTCTTAACTTTAGTGGCTAGTGCTAAGCATAAAAGTTGATCATTTTAGATGGGAATACTTGGTGAAAATGATTATGAAAACCTTAGAATGATGTTTCATTCTATTGAAATGTTTTGACATGTGTTGTGGACACAAAAGGATTTGATGATGAAAATGTTGAGGCATGAGCCTTAGCCCTTTATAAAAACTGATGGTTGGGTTTGGATGCGATACCATTCCAATTTTACCGTACAACCACAATACCTGAATTGGGTAGGGCTTAGCTAGAAGTTTATATGCATTAGTATGGGTTCCCTCGTGGAAGAGGTTTGAGCTGAGGCTACCTCGTGAGTGTGAATTGTCCACGTATGCAGTGCCAAGGATGGCAGATGGCCATGGCTGGGAGGCCAAGCTCATAGGGGAGGTTCCTATACTAGAGTGTGTAAAGGAAAGGCTATGATTGATTATCCGCATACTAAGTATGATGATTCAGGGTTACCCCTGACGGATGTATTGAATTTTGTGGTGAAAGTGTACCACCTCTGCGGAGTGTCAAACTATTCGAATAGCCGCATCCGCGGTCATGGACAGTTGGAGTGGCCATACTGTTCCATCGTCAGATGTTTTCAAAATGACTTGTGAAGTGAACTATGATTTTGACTTGACCACAATAGGGTTGTGAATATGAAAACTAGGTTCCCACTTAAGTGATTTAGAACATTAATATAGTTTTCTTTACTTCTAAACTCAGTTTAGATAAACCTGGATTTTTGCAAATAAACCTAGAGCTTAAGATTCCTATTAGAACTACCTTCCTTGTTAGTGATAGTTTGCGAGTACTTAAAGGGTACTCATGGCTTTGTCCCTGGCTATTCCCATGGCCAGACTATGAGGAGGACTATCAGGGTGATGGACAATAGGACGTCTACGACAACTAGGATCATCTCCCATCGTCAGCATTGCCTGTGATTCTGAAGATGGAGCCCCTACTACGTTTCTTTCCGCTGCTTGATTTGTATTAAGACTGGATCATGAGATCCTTTATTTGTGTAAGACCTTATTATGGTTTGTAATGGACGATGTACTGTGTTATCCAATATGTTATGTGTCGCAAAAATGGTAATCCTGGGATTGCGAGGTATGGCATAACAGGCATCTAGGATTAAAAATCCGGGTGTTGACAGTAACAGCGCATCTGACATTTTCCTTGATGGTCGTGTCTGCGACCGAGGTCATCGTCGTCGTTTGAGTGCACACGATTATTTTTACCGAGTCCTCTCCATCAAGCCCACCTGTTCACGATTTCCATCAGGTGGTCAATTCTTCTGGGCGTCGACCAACCCTGCTCCTCCCTGAGCTCTCTGCGGCGTACGCCGCTGTTGAATGCGTCGAATGGGAGGTGCTCGCAGATGTCCTCTATAGAGTTTTTGATGATAGACCACCTTTGGATGTAGGAGCGTAGTGACTTGCCAGGCTTTTGATAGCAGCCCTTTAGCTCTTCGATTGATGCGGGCCTTTTGTAAGTGCCCTTGAAATTTTGCACGAAGCTGTAGACCAGCTCCTCCCGATGCGATCGATCCACAGGGGAGATTGTTGAGCCACGCATGGGCGGCGCCCTACAGCTGCAGCTGGGGGCACTGCATGGCCGTGCTCTTTTTTCCACCATGCAGCCTGACGGAGGATATGTGGTCCTCCAGCCAAATCTTTAGGTCTTGGAGGCCATCAAATTTTGGGTTCTCTGATGGGAGTTTGAACCCTTTCGGCATTTTCCTTTGTCGTATGGCTCGGATGCATGGAGCGTTGAGGCGGTTCCAGTCCTGATTGCGATGGAGGGTCTTCCTTTTGTAAGGATTTACAGTGTTTCTCCTAAGGGCTTATCGTATTCTAGTTCATGACTTCGGGTATAACTCCTGAGGTTTCTTCTGACAGATGGTTAGTCTATTGACGTGGGAAAGACGCAGTCTTTACCCCTTAGGATTAAACTAGGGTAACTCGAAGAATTGATGTAGTCCTTCCTTCTTGAAGTCGTAGGGTGATGTTAGGTGAATGTCGCATTCTTCCATCGGGGGTGGAATCCTTCAGATGACTATCCGCAGGCTAGGTCCTACGAGGCTTATATACTACTTTTTTCGCACCTAGCCTATCGGGGAAGTTAAATTTGCGGATCTTCCTGAAGGGTTAGAACTGATGGGGTTAGCAAAATTGCGGTCCGTGAGGTGGTTCTTCAACTGAAGTAATAGAGGGGCTTCGTAAAATCTTTAGTTAGTTTCTTGTTTGGTGACTGGCCAGTTGATGCTTGGCGAAAAGGCGTCGGATCTAGAAATCCTTCTGAAGTATCTTCTGGTAGATAGTGTTCTGGATTTGAGTGTAAAGACGCAGTCTTTTCGGTTCATCTAGGCTAGTGCAGACCTCTGTCTTGGAGTGCTTGGGTGATACTAAAGATAGGTTGTAATTCACTGGTTTTGGAGCTAAGATCTTTGAGTGACGTCTTATTGCTCAACCCTGTCGTGGGTGGTTTCCTAATGAAGGTGTAAGGAGTTAGCTCGGGGCAAGTTAGAGGTTAACGATACTTCTTGCTAGCCTTCAGTTGGATTAGAGACATCCAGCTTCAGAGGAGTTGTCTTCACTTGAATTCCTTGCATTGTTCTGCTCGATGGCGAAGTGGACTCGTTGTCTTCACGCTTCCTTGTCATCAGGATTTGGAGTATTTCGACCTTTTTGGTGAGGAACTTCCTGTTGGTTTGTGTAGGGTCGACTAAAATAGTTAGTCTCTTTGGGGCTATCGGAGGCTCTAATATGCCGAGGGTTAGTAGAGTAATATCTTCACTTCTTGTACCGGTTAGTAATTCTTGTTATTTGTTGCACATCATGAGGATCCTTCACTAGTAGATGATACGTCCAAAACGTATCTACTTTCCCGAACACTTTTGCTATTGTTTCTCCTCTAAACTTGTGTGATTTGGATGCAACTAACGCAGACTGACGCTGTTTTCAATAGAATTGCCCTGGTGTCTACTTTTTGTGCAGAAAATCAACTATCAGGAAAAATCCCGGAAAATATGCCAAAAATCCTATTTCACCAGAAGACTCCGAGAGCCGAGATACAGAGGGGGGCTGGGCCCAGCCACACCACCTGCATGGGCAAGCCCAGCTGTGTGGGGTGGTCCGCCAGATCGCCTCGGTCTCCCTCTTCGCCTATAAGTTACCTTCTGACCTAAAACTCAAGGGGGGTTCGACGTTTTTCCAGAAGGAGTTCCGCTCTGCCGCCACCACCAGATTCCACAAAACAGCACCAGAAACTCCATTCGCACTTCACGCCGGACGGGAATTGGAGGAGATCATCGCCATCATCATCACCATCGCTTCTCCATCGACCATCCATGTTTCCCCCATCTATGAGTGAGTAATCCCCCGCTGTAGGCTATGGGGATGGTAGGGATTGGATGAGATCGTTCATGTAATGGCATCAGATTGTTAGGGCATGGTGCCTAGTATCTACTATTAGTGCTTTATGACTTTGTTGCGACTTGTTATGCTTAATGCTTGTCAGTAGGGCCCGACTGCCATGATTTTAGATCTGAACATGTTATTGATTCATTATGATAGTATTGTTTTTGGTCCTATCTACAAGTTGTATACACATGTTGTTGTCCGGAACCAATGGCCCCGAAGTGACAGAAATCCGGATAACCGGAGGGAATGGCTTTGATGTGAGGATCACATGTGTTCATGGAGTGTTAATGCTTTGCTCCGGTGCTCTATTAAAAGGATCACCTTAATTGCCAAGAGTTCCTACAAACGGGTCAAGGTGACAAAAGATGTTGTGCAAGTTCTCATTGCAAGCACATATGATGTTGGGGGGATACCCCCGGGTAGGGTCACGCCGGGGTATAAAGGCCGAGTTAGCCGAGGTTCGGCAAGGCCAAAGCAGATGCTGGCCGGGTCACCTCAAGGCAGGCCGAATCACGGGGTAACCCGTACCAGGGGGCGTTCGCCTAACTAAGTCTCAACCGACTTGAGTAGTAAGTCGGAAATGCATGTTTAACTTATATGCAGGAACAGGTGTGGCCGGATCAACTATGATCCGGGGCACATCTAGCTTCTAGGAGAAGGAAGGAATCTCGCTGGTCAAAAGAAGCCCCGGTACGCACTGCCTGAGCGAAGTAGACAAGGGCAGGACCACTGAGGCGTGGCCGACAAGGGTGACGATACCCGTGTCGGCTGACGCGGGCGCCGCAGAGGCTCACATAGCCTCTGCATATGTGACGCGAGGGAAAAGTAACCCGGTCGGCTTACTACTTTGGGAGATGGCATATTCTAGGAATATACCTCCACGTATGCCCTAGATGGAGACCTAGCCCCCCCCCCCATATAAGGAGGTCTAGGGCTTCTGTAGAGGGGGGCCGATTTGGCTAGTTTGGCTAGGGTTTTAAGGGTGATCTGTGAGCGAGAGTAAGAGAGCTCCTTCTTCCTCCTCTCGCCAATACAGCTCTAGGAGCACTTGTAACCTTGGAGACAAAGCAAATACAAACTTCTGTGTGGAGAATCACTTCACTATCCCTCCCTGGATTCCCCTAGCGTGTATTAGTCCCCACCTTTAGCATATCCATGGCATCTGCTGTGACACCACCACGACAGTTGGCGCCCACCATGGGGCTAGCGGCGCTAGCAGGGGTGAAGATCCGGACGGGAAACCTCATCGGCACCGGCGAACGCATCGTCTCCGGGCTCGTTCAGCACTTTGGAGCGCTGGACTTCACAAGATAACACCGGCTTCGCTAAGACGCGCCACACGCGGAACGCCTCTTCATCAAGTTGGGTACACAAGGTCTATGTTGTCGCTGACGATTATGCGTTCATCCGCGGCGCGTTGAAGAAGGGGAACCACCCCTTAGCGTGGTTCACGGGGCGCGTATCGCTTGCTTCCCGGACCGTGCTGAAGTGATGATGACTGCACCGGGGGCAGGCGCAAGCAAGGATCCGGCACCAGATCTGGAGGTAACACCTAAGGCACCGAGGAAAGGTAGAGGTCCTCCACTAGAGAGGCCTGAGAATGTATTGAGAGAAGCTATGGTTAGGTTGGCAAACCCGGTAGCAGCGGTAGTAGATCCGACGCGGGCACAGGCCGAGCTACAGGAAACTAGGCAGAAAATTCCGGAGGGAGCGAAAAAGATTGCTGCGGCTCAGCAGTCGTTGAACATGACGCTGCGTGAGTACGCCAAGGCAAACAAAGTAGATGCTGTAAAAGTGAAGGGGAGAAATCTCATGAGTGAAATGAACAAAGAAGGGGATACTCGGATTGAGGAGTCTGAAAACTGTTTGTCCGTAATGCCAAGTACAAGACTTCGAAAAACTCAGAGCAGGATGCACCGCATCCGAAGTTAGAGGGTCTGACGGGTGAAGCCCGTCAGAGACAGCAAGATCGGGTCAATGAGTTGGTTCGGATCGCGAACAGGAAAAATGAGGAACTGCTTAGGTCAAACCCAGAGAAAGCTGGGGCCTCCAAGATCGTTCATTCGGCGGTGGGTAACCCGGAGAAATCCGCTGGAGCCGCATCGTCTCCTCATGGTGGTCCAAGGAGAGAGGAGGTAGTAACCTCGGCCAGGAGAAACAAGCAGATTGTTCCGTATGACCCGACAAGGGCAGGAAAGGCAAAGGAAGTACAAAGAAACGACGATCGACGGAGTGTGAGACAAGGTGAAGCTGGCCGAGGTAACCGTGACCAAGGCAATGCCGGTCAAGGAAACGCTGTTAACGGCAATGCTGGATAGCGCAACTCTACAGGACAACCGCATCAGCGGAATATGCCAAGGCAAGAGCAAAATACCGGCCGAGGTATGCAACAGAAAGATGCGCCACGAGAACGAGACCGGTACAACAACGGAGATTCGGAAATGGTAAATGCAGGATACCCAAGGCCGGACTATCATGTGATAAGGTCAAGATTGGGAAGCAGGGATTTGATGCCGGATGATGCCAGGTTGAAACTGGATCGACTGTATAGGTTGGAACAGATTGAAAGTCAAGGTCCCCCGGGTCCTACGTGTTTTGGACCCCGGATCATATAAGAGCCACCAGTACCTAACTTCCAGTTACCCAGAGGCACGAAGACGTATGACGGCAGCACTAATCCAGAGGATTGGTTGATAAATTATGCAACAACTGTGAAAATTGCCACAGGCAACTTGAGATGGGTTGTACGATACGTACCCCAGATGTTGGAGGGCCCGGCAAGGGTATGGCTGAACAATTTGCCACCCGGAAGCATTAACTGCTGGATAGATTTTGAAGAGATGTTCATCACCAATTTCTCGAGTACGTATCAGAGGCCGAATAGGCCACAGACACTAGCTATGTGCAAGCAAAGACCGAATGAGATGGACCGTGAGTTTTTAACTCGGTGGTGTACCGTGAGAAACTCATGTGAGGGCGTGATAGAATCACAGGCCATAGCGTGATTTGCACAGGGATGCAGATATGCAAGCGAACTGTGGCAAAAGTTACAAAGTAAGATGCCCACCACGTTGGCAGAGATGATCCGGATTGCTGATTCGTATGCTCTGGGAGATCCAACTCAACCTAGGCTTGTGTCAAACGAGTCGAACGATGAGTACTACCAGAGAGATGGAGCCGGATCATCTCGGAGGAATGACTACAGAGGTAAAAGGAGGGATGATAGACCGGATCACCGGTACAGTTCGCAACAGGTTGCAGCTGTGAATCAAGACCAGCCCGGAATAGGAAGCAATCAACGCCAGAAAACCAGAGGGCAATGGACTCCGAGAAACGATGGCAAGAAAACTTGGACGCCAGAACAAAAGAAACAGTGGCATGAAAGGAAGGACCGTCCGAGGTATACCTATGAGTCGATGTTGGATCAGCCGTGTAAGTTTCACACGCCAAATCCGAGTAACCCAGCCGGTCACACAACGAGGCAATGTGAGTGGATGCGTAAGATAGAACAAGGTGGTTCGGGGAATGCTCAGGCACCTCGGAATGATCAACCTCGGCAGGAGTTACCCCGGGAGCAATTGCTCTCCGGAGCAAACACGCAACAGCTAATGTTGCCTCCCCCTCCGCCGAGGTATGACAACAATGAGAGAAGGGATGCAGTGCATCAGGTGGAAAATCAACACCAGCCGGATCAGAGGTACCCCGGAAATGAGGGAAGAAATGAGTACAGAGAGCATCACCAGAGCTACTATGTGTTCACAACTGTGGAAACGGATATGAAAAGCTTGCAGCGCCGACATATGGAGGTCAATGCGGTAATGCCAGCGGTGACAAGGTACATGCCTTGGTCGGACCAGGAAATCACCTGGAACATCAAAGATCATCCCAAACTTATGCCGAGTCCTGGTTCGTATGCATTAGTACTGGACCCGACATTCATTGGGCCTAACATCAATGTGAGGTTCTCCAAGGTACTGATTAACAATGGTAGTAGCATTAACATTATGTATGCGGATACAATGCAAAAATTGGGTATCTCCGAGAACATGCTCCAGGCTACAAGGACAACTTTCCATGGTATTGTACCAGGCATTTCTTGTGAGCCCATAAGCAAAGTCCGGGTCGACGTATTATTCGACACAAGAGATAATTGCCGTACTAAGAATCTGGAGTTTGAGGTGGTGAACTTGGAAAGTGCGTATCACGCGTTACTCGAAAGGCCAGCATTGAACAAGTTCATGGCAAGCTGCCACATCAGTTATCTGAAGATGAAGTTGCCCGGGCCAAATGGAGTGATTACCATTGCAGGAGATTTCCGACGTTCCATTGAGTGTGCCTTAGCCGGGTCTAACCTAGCCGAGTCACTCGTGATTGCGCAAGAGAAAAGAAAAATCCAAGAGGTGGCATTATTAGCTCAAGACAAAGAAGATATGCTGGTGCTGAGCAACCCGCATGGTAGCGTTTCGTTCCAGGCCGCAAAGGATACTAAGAAAGTGCCTGTTGATGATATGTTCCCAGAGCGCACCATAACAATTGGTGCCGGGTTGAATGATAAATAGGAAAGCGAGCCCGTCAACTTCCTCCGTGAGAATCGGGATATTTTTGCTTGGTCTACACAGGACTTGCAAGGTGTTCTGAGGGAGTTGGCCGAGCACTCTTTGAACGTAAGACCCGGAGCAAGGCCGGTGAAGCAACCTCTCCGCCGCTTCGCCGAGGATAGGAGAAAAGTCATTGGAGACGAGATAGCTCAGTTGCTAGCAGCAGGATTTATCATGGAAGTACTGTATCCGGATTGGCTCTCTAATCCGGTGCCGGTGGAAAAGAAGAAGGATGATCCGAACGTGGCAGTAGTTTGGCATATGTGTATCAATTACACGAACCTGAACAAGGCGTGTCCAAAAGATCCATTTCCACTACCGAGGATAGATCAGGTCATAGACTCAACCGCGGGATGTGAACTGTTGTCATTCATTGATGCATATTATGATTTCCACCAGATACCTCTAAATCCGGATGATCAAATAAAGAACGCATTTATCACCCCGTACGAGGCTTATTGCTATCGCACTATGCCGTTTGGTTTACGTAATGCAGGTGCAACGTACCAAAGATGTATGCAAAAATGTTTGCATGACCAAATAGGTCAAAATGTACAAGTATATGTGGATGATGTGGTTATCAAGACCAAGGAAAGCAAATCGCCCTTGACATCAGTGACATTCGCGAACTTGAGAAGGTTCCGAATGAAGCTTAACCCGGAAAAATGTACCTTCGGTGTCCCGGCTGGAAAATTACTCGGATTTCTCGTCTCTAGCCGAGGTATCGAAGTTCATCCAACTAAGATCCGGGCCATTGAACGAATGGAGCTGCCGAAGTGTCTTAACGATGTCCAGAAGTTCACTGGGTGCCTAGCATCGTTGAGTCGGTTCGTATGTCGGTTGGGAGAAAAGGCATTGCCTCTCTACCAACTCATGAAAAAGTCGGATAAGTTCGTTTGGACGCCACAGGCCGATGAAGCCTTTGCCCACTTAAAAAAGATGTTAGCCACTGCACCAGTGTTAGCCTCTCCACTATCAAAGGAGCCAATGTTTCTCTACATAGCCGCAACCAACCGAGTTGTAAGTGCAGTGATTGTAGTAGAGCGTGATGAAGAGGGTAAGTCGGTGCAAAGGCCAGTGTATTACTTGAGTGAGGTATTATCTGCCTCAAAGCAGAACTACCCGCACTTTCAAAAGGTGGCATATGGTGTCTATATGGCGGAAAAGAAGTTAAAGCATTACCTTTAGGAGCACCCCATCAAAGTAATATGTGAGGATCCCATATCCGAGATAATGGGTAACAAAGATGCAAGTGGTCGAATCGCAAAATGGGCAATTGAACTAGCTCCTTATGCGCCACAATATGACAGAAGAGAAGCAATCAAGTCTCAGGCTGTGGCAGACTTTTTTGTAGATTGGGCCGAGGTACAATACGAATGACCGCCACTAGATCCGAACTACTGGAGGATGCACTTTGACGGGTCAAAAATAAAAACCAGGCTAGGCGCCGGAGTTGTGCTTACCTCGTCGAAGAGGGACCAGCTGAAATATGTGCTACAAATCCATTTCGCGGCATCGAATAATGTCGCAGAGTATGAAGCACTTGTGCATGGTCTCAAGGTAGCAAAAGAGATTGGGATACATCGGATCATATGCTTTGGCGACTCGGATTTGGTGGTACAACAAGTATCAGGACTGTGGGACGCCCTTGATCCAAACATGGCGCTATACAGATTTCATGTACAGAAGATATCTGGTTACTTTGAGGGGTGTGAATTTCACCATGTACCCAGGTGGAAAATGAGGTTGCCGACATACTATCGAAGCTCGGATCAACCCAACAAGCAATTCCACCGGGTGTAGCATTGGAACACCTCAGAAAACCATCTATCAGGCCGTTCCCAGGAACCGACTCGATCTATGTCCTGGAAGATACAGAATCCGGAGCTGAGCCCATGGACGTTGACATGGGAGGTAGTGCACGAAACCCGGGGACTGCCTCAGCGAACTCGGGGACTACCTCGCAGGACCCGGGGACTGCTCAGCGTGATCCAGTTGAAGTTATGCCGGTGGATCAGATGGAAATTGATGAGGATGTGTTCCCTGTGCGAGCAATACCAGCTTGGGCATTGCCTATATTTCAATTCCTGAAAAATGGAATATTACCCACTGAGGAGGTGTTAGCCAGGCAAACTCAGAGGAGAGCAAAAGCATACACGATTATCAATTCCGAGCTGTACAAATAGAGTGTAACCAATGTCCTCCAGCGATGCGTTGACTCGGAAGAAGGGCTTGACATCCTCCGAGATATACACCAAGGAGAATGCGGGCATCATGCTTCATCTAGAGCCTTAGTGGCAAAAGCATTCTGGCATGGGTTCTACTGGCCAAGTGCCTTAGAACAAGCAGAAGATCTGGTGAGAAAATGCAATGGTTGTCAGAGGTACGCTACTAAGACACATATGCCAATGTCGGAACTCAAGACCATACCAATTACATGGCCATTTGCTGTATGGTGCTTGGATATGGTTGGTCCGTTCAAACAAGCAAGGGGAAACATGACGCACATTTTGGTCATGGTGGATAAATTTACGAAGTGGATCGAAGTAAAGCCTATTAGGAAATGTGATGGGGCTACGGCCGTAACGTTTCTCAAAGATATAATCTTGAGGTACGGTTACCCACACAGTATCATAACTGATAATGGAACAAATTTTGCGGAGGGAGCATTTGCACGCTTCTGCCGGGACATGAAGATCCGACTCGACGTAGCCTCGGTAGCCCACCCCGCATCGAACGGACAGGTGGAAAGATCCAACGGATTAGTATTATCCGGGATAAAACCTCGGCTCATTGAGCCGCTGCAAAGATCAGCGGGGTGCTGGATAGAAGAACTGCCAGCGGTACTGTGGAGTTTAAGAACAACTCCGAATCGATCAACAGGCTATACGCCGTTTTTTCTGGTATATGGGGCAGAAGCTGTATTACCAGCCGACATAGAGCATGATTCACCTAGGGTCACCCAATACACAGAAGCCAAAGTGCAAGAAGCCCGACAAAATGATGTTGATCTGCTGGAAGAAGCGAGAGAACTGGCATTGTCCAGATCCGCCATATATCAGCAAAATCTCCGATGCTATCATAGCCGGAAAGTAAGCCCCCGAGTCTTTCAGGAAGGCGATCTGGTGCTCCGGTTGGTACAACATACTGCCGGCATGCATAAATTATCCCCCCCATGGGAAGGGTCGTTCATCATGAGCAAAGCATTGCACAATGATTCTTATTATCTTATAGATGCAAAGCCACAGGAAAAGAACAAGGCGGACAGGTCCGACGAAGAATCTAAGCGCCCATGGAATGTAGCTCTACTTCGTCCTTTCTACACTTAGCAGAGAAGTGTATGTATCCGAGTCTTCTCATATGTCGGTATGTATACTGGCAATGAGCTTATCAATGAAATGTTGGCACCTCGGGCAGTAACTCGGGGACTGCCTTAATAATATTTGTTGTTTTTTATTATTTTTACGTCAGTTGGAGTAAGTTGTTCTACTTAACTCAGATCAGTAATGTGTGAGCACCAAAAACCCTACTCTTCGATTTGCTACTGTCCAACAAGAATTGGCTTCATGGCAAGCAAGAGAACAAGTTTGGAATTGCGTAGCACATGAAAAAGATTAAGGAAAAAGAACTTAATCGAGCCGATGTTTGTTTTTCGGACTAACCTTGTATTTACTTTCAAACTATTATGCTAAATTATTTTGAGCTAAGCCTAAAAGTTCCTAAGTATTGTTAAAACAATTTTTGAAGCTCGGATTCATAAGTCGTAAAACCGAATCAAGGTAGACACGAACCGAGCCAGAAGATTGGATGAACAAGAAAACGAAACTCGGGGACTACGCCCAAGTTAATCCGGCATACAAACTTAGTAGAAAAATATTACATAAGTACGGGATACATCTCCACCTGGCATGCCAGGGATCTGAGAAGTTTTCGAGTGTTTTTAATCAAGGAGCAGTAGGAGGAGGAAGTTCGGCATCATCTTCATCTTCTTCGATATCCGAGGCATCATCCTCTCCATCCTCGTCCGAACTATCTTTGACATTCTCGACCCCTTCGTCGCCAGCAGCTTCCAGAAAGCTCGGACCCTCAGTCCATTCGTGAATGGGAGAATATTCAACAAGGCTATGGGCGCAAGCCTGGCGCCGAGCTACCCATTCCGGGTCATCGGTCCACTTGGATCCGGTGCGCACACGCGTCAGGAGGTTGAGATCGATCTTCTCATACCACGTGAATATGTGGTGAATAACGGTCTCAGCTGCAGCACATCCAGCGGACTCCCTCCAAAGGTCGAGCTGAGTCTCGATCTCCGATAGCTTTTTAGAAAGAAGTGAAACTCTCTTCGGAGCGCTCTCACTGGGCCAAAACGTGTTGAAGACTCGGACTGAAACGTCGAGGAGATCCCTGCCGTAGTTATTGATGATTTCCACGCGAGATGACAGGCTGACCAATAGGTCCTCCATGTCAAGGGGAATGGTCTCACCGTCAGAAGCGACAGGAGTACCCCTCTCTCGGTGAAAGTTGGCAACAACATCGCTCGCAATAGGAGTACCCTCTGGAAAGTGTCCTGAAAACAAGGCAAAGGAAGAAGCTGAAGAAAAGACATATGAAGTAACCCGGAGAAGTATGTCAGATAAGGGAAAGGAACTTACGTGAAATGTGGCTGTGGATCCAGGTCAGTTCATTGATGCAATTATCGCGTCTTTGACGGAGCTGCACCAGTTCAGCGTTCGCCGACTCAAGTTTGACGTCGGCCTCCTAGAGAAGATCGCGGTCCTTGGAAATTTGGAGGTTGGGGCGCTCGCGTTCTTTGGTGAAGTCCTGGCCAGCCTTTTCAAGCTCACTTTGGTGCTGCGCCTTCATCTTCTTCATTTCTGCCTTTAGCTTGGCAATCTCGCCGTTCTTGGTTCGAAGAAGGGCAAGCTCATCGTCTTTATTTTTGAGCTCGGCCTGATGCTACCCTGCTTGTTCGAGAAAATGCAACATCATGTCAGGCACGGGCACACTATCTTCAAGAGATGCTGAAATAGCGTGTTGACCCGGCAGAGCCGAGGTATGAATGTTTGCCGAACCAAGAGGAAAAGAAGATGGAAAGCAAAGCAGGGTAGGACAAAAAGGACTTACCCTTGATCTGCTCCAGGTTCTTTCGCATAATCTTGTTCTCAGCCTCAACCCCAGCTACGGAAACCAAATAATGAGATTAGTTCGGCAGAGGGAGTTGAAGGAAAACGGAGAAGCGCCAAGGGAGAAACTTACCCCTTTTCTCATGCTCAGCAAGATGTGCATTGTGCTTTGCGAGAAGCATCTTGTGAGTATCCAGAAGACGCTGGAACTCAGCACTTCGGCGGTTGGTGGTCACCTAAAAAGAATACGAAAATTTAGCTTAAGCCTTGTGCATATTTGAAGTGTACAAGATCCGGGCCAAGTGGAACTTAACCCGGCTCTAGGTGTGTGCATATTCGAAGTGTACAAGATCCGGGCCAAGTGGAACTTAACCCGGCTCTAGGTGTGTGCATATTCGAAGTGTACAAGATCCGGTCCAAGTGGAACTTAACCCGGCTCTAGGTGTGTGCATATTCGAAGTGTACAAGATCCGGGCCAAGTGGGACTTAACTCGACTCTAGGTGTGTGCATATTCAAAGTGTACAAGATCCGGGCCAAGTGGAACTTAACCCGGCTCTAGGTGTGTGCATATTCGAAGTGTACAAGATCCGGGCCAAGTGGAACTTAACCCGGCTCTAGGTGTGTGCATATTTGGAATTATGAAGGAGCTACGTTAGTTCTCTAAGGAGCATCCGACCGAGTAACAAGTTACTCCCCCGGAGGCTCGGGGACTAATGGTTATATTGCTAGTGCATGATAAGGAAAATGTGAAGTGCATGCCTCCATCATCCTACCCGAGGTTAATCGCCTTAGAGGCCGTGTTAGTCACCGAAATGCAATTGGCGGGACCGAACTTCTCCGGGAGATCGTCGTTATAGACGAACTCTGCCTTGTTCTAGTTGTTCATGAACTCGATCAAGGTCGGAGGATATCGCTCACCGCTGAGCATGTGGGGCGCCACCAAGCCCTTCGCATGTGCCTCTCTCCTCTCAACCTGAGCAAGGGCCGGACTAGTGTGCAGAACAAGTTGTTGCGCAATAGTTGGCTCGGCAGGGGCGTCCTTAGGTGCTGGAGCCTTCTGGGCAAGCATGGACGCGAGGGTGCGCTGTCCAGACCCGGTGGACGCTGCCCTGGTGACGTTAGGGGTTTTCTTGCCTTTGCCTTGCTGAGAGGAGGAAGTGGTTGTGGCAGATTTCCCCTTAGGAGCTGCCTGGGTACTTCCTCGCTGAGACTGAGAAGACTCGGATGAGGTGGAGGAGCTTGGCGCTGGTGCTCTTGTTGCTGGAGCTGGTGCTGCTGCTGATTTTCTTGCTGCCGGAGTTGGTGCTGGTGCTGGTATTGGTGCTGGTACGGAGGTAGTCTTGGTAGTTGCTGGTTGCGGTGGAGCCGAAGTGGTGGATGCCGCTACCTCGGCTGGATCCGGCTCCCCCGCTCTAGGGTCCCCCCTCTTGACGAGGTGGGCTGGAACCCGGAGCAGCCACAGAACCCTCTGGAATAGGGCTTAGCGGGCGTGACTCGTCGTCACGAGGGGGAGAGGAGCTAGGATGGAGCGGCGAAGAGATGCTAGATCCACTCTGAGGGACCTCCATCGCAGCCCTGTCAAATCAAATAATGTCAGAAGAGAAACTACAACAATGCAAGAAAGGACAAGTTGCAGGAGAAAAAGAGACTTACGCGTCCGAGGTTTGGGGCTCCTTGGGTTTCCGAGCCCTTCGTGCCGGGGCCTTGCCTGCAGGCTTGGAAGCAGTTTTGTCTCTGGACTTCTTTCGCCTTTTGGAGGGCTGAGAAGGTCCGGAGGAGGAACTTGATGCAGCTCCACGCTTCTTCTTCGGCGCTGTCGGAACAGGTTCCCCTATGGCAAGGGGAGGGTCCTCGTGGATCTGCCCATCGGGGTTAGCTGATGCCGGAAAATCATAAGAAAGGGGGATAGCATCAACAAGTTCAATCACCTCGATATCCGAGTCATCTTCATCATCGGGCCAATCTCTAATAGAAGAGGGTTTACCGGTGGGTCGCTTCGTAGCGTCGGTCATCGGGAGGAACATCTCCTAGTCCGGCTCTTCCTTGTCCGGGGTCTCCCGGTCAGGCGCCCATTTAAGGGTTGGATCGGCGCCGTCCTCAAGGGTCTGCTGAAGGAATAGCTGAGGAAAAGAATGAGCAACAAAGTCCAAAATGGAACAATGACCGACATATAATTAACCTGGAGTAAAATTTACGCCACGAAGCTTATCGAGGGAGGGAGCCTATCCCGGCAGAAATGCTCAATTCCCCACGTCCATTCAGTGGAGAAGTCCTTATGGGTCGTGAAGAGAGCCTTGACCCGGCGATAGATCTCCGAGTTGCTCAACTCGAAGGATGAGGTCCGGTTGGGGTCACGGCCGAAGCTCATATGGCACACCTTGTGGGTGCGCCTCTAGAGGGGGGAGATTCGGTTGCGAACGAACGTGATCATAGCATCCTCGTTGCGCAACCCGAGCTTCTTCAGCTCCGCAAACCTCTTGTTGACCTGGTTGGCCAAGGCTGTGGGTTTCTTGGGGATAACGTCCCACGTTTCCGGGTTAGGTGGACCCGGAGCATAGGGAAGCAGCCGGATCAAGTCTTCAGTGCCCTCATTCCGGACACAAAAGAAAGTCCGGGCCCATCCTTTGCAGGACTCCAGCCCGGTGACTCGAGGGAAAACAGAAAACCTCCGGGGTGAGATGGATGCAGCTCCGAATTGAGTGAGCTGCTTGTCCTGCGAATCAAGTTGAATATTCGGAATGACATTACGACGAAGGCCGAAAAAACGGATCCATAGCTCCTTCGTGGGCCACAATCTGGCATAGCCCTCGATCATAGAGGCAAAAGCGGAAAGAGAGGTGACTGCGTTGGTAGGAAGGTGGTGCGGCTAGAGTTCGTACGTGCTCAACCAGTCATGGAAGAAATCGCTGACCGGCAAACCGAACCCCCGCTGGAAGTGCGACAAGAACACAACGTACTCACCCGGATTGGGTGAGGGGGCGAGTTCGGCGGAGGCAAGGCGCGCGATGACGCCGGCGGGGATGCGTCTAGTCCAGTAGAGCCAGTCCAAGTCATCTTGGCAGACCCATGACCCGGCCCACACACCACGGTCCGCGGCAGCGGAGTCCTCCTCCATTTCTTGCTCAGCAACGACGAGCTCCTCCTCCGTCGTCTGATAATCGCTGCCCTCGCTGGCGCTAGCGGCGGCAGGGGGTAGAGGCCTAGATTGGCAGCGACCCATGGTGGAGGAGGCGCGTAGCAGTGGCGACGACGTAGAAATCTGGGGGGAAAATGCGGCAGCGGCGCTGCCGCTTGGGAGCACTGGCGGCGGCGCGGTCGTGAGGAAGACAAAGAAGAAGAGCAAAGGGCAGAGGGGCGCGATGAGGGGAAAAAGCCTAACTGATGCGTCCCTCCCCTATTTAACCTCTCCCACGAGGAGAAAGTGGGATCGCATCCTGCGGGCAAGCCACACGCAATGGACGTGTACCACCCACATCAACCAATCAACAAGGAGCCACACCAAAGGACACAGAGTGGAGTTGGTCCCGTGACGTGACACGATGATGCGGTAAACGAGGAGGCAGGCATGACGTGATCCGCGCACAGTGATGGCTGACAATTACTGTGGCGGTTACTGTGCTGGCCCTTAAAATGAGACAACATAATGATTAGCCTCCACGTGGGATGGCATACGAGAGAAGGAAGCAAGACCCGGATAGGACCGTGGTAACTCAGCCAGCAAGTGAAAACTTGGAATGTGCAGAGGGAAAGTAAAGCCATGAGGTCCGAGTTGAAGCGGTAACCCGGCCGGCAAGTGAAAACTTGGAACGTGCAAGGGGAACGTAAATCCGTATAACCCGAGACAAGGAGGTAATTTGGAAATAACGTCCAAAGGTCAAACATAATTGAACCTGATGTGGCCTTAGTGGCCGAGGCAGCTAAGACCGCACGAGCTTCAGGGACTAATGTTGGGGGGATACCCCCGGGTAGGGTCACGCCGGGGTATAAAGGCCGAGTTAGCCGAGGTTCGGCAAGGCCAAAGCAGATGCTGGCCGGGTCACCTCAAGGCAGGCCGAATCACGGGTAACCCGACAGGCGTTCGCCTAACTAAGTCTCAACCGACTTGAGTAGTAAGTCGGAAATGCATGTTTAACTTGTATGAAGGAACAGGTGTGGCCGGATCAACTATGATCCGGGGCACATCTAGCTTCTAGGAGAAGGAAGGAATCTCGCTGGTCAAAAGAAGCCCCGGTACGCACTGCCTGAGCGAAGTAGACAAGGGCAGGACCACTGAGGCGTGGCCAACAAGGGTGACGATACCCGTGTGGCCACGCTCATGAGGCTCACATAGCCTCTGCATATGTGACGCGAGGGAAAAGTAACCCAGTCGGCTTACTACTTTGGGAGATGGCATATTCTAGGAATATACCTCCACGTATGCCCTAGATGGAGACCTAGGCCCCCCCCATATAAGGAGGTCTAGGGCTTCTGTAGAGGGGGGCGATTTGGCTAGTTTGGCTAGGGTTTTAAGGGTGATCTGTGAGCGAGAGTAAGAGAGCTCCTTCTTCCTCCTCTCGCCAATACAGCTCTAGGAGCACTTGTAACCTTGGAGACAAAGAAAATACAAACTTCTGTGTGGAGAATCACTTCACTATCCCTCCCTGGATTCCCCTAGCGTGTATTAGTCCCCACCTTTAGCCTATCCGTGGCATCTGCCGTGACACCACCACGACATATGACTATATATGGAACACATGCCTTGGATTATCTAGTACTTGGATGCTTTATCTTATTTATCTGCAATTGCCCTATGTTCTGATTGCTATGTGAATTGTCTTTTCCATGCAATGCCCGTCCATCCATCCCTATGCCTACCTTTTCGAATCCTCATTTTATCGCTATTGTTACTACTGTCTTTGCTTTTACTACTGCTGTTACTTTGCTATTCCTACTACAAAACTGTTGCTACTGATAAATTGCTGTGAGCAAGATTGTTTCCAGGTGCAGCTGAATTGACAACTCAGTTGTTAAGGCTTATAAATATTCTTTGGCTCCCCTTGTGTCGAATCAATAAATTGGGTTTCACTTCCCTCTAAAATACTGCGATACACTTCCTATACTTGTGGGTCATCAAGACTATTTTCTAGCACCGTTGTCGAGGAGCATAGCTTTATTTATCAAGTTCACTTGGATTCTCTATTGTTCGCTGCTATCCATCCATCTTGGGTAAGTCTCGTGATGACAAGGTTCCTATTTTACCATCCACTACAAGAAGAGGTACGGTTCTCAACACCTCTGTTGCTCTTGATTCACCATCTGTTATGAGTAAGCTCGTTACACCACCACATACACATGTTACACACACTGCTACTACTACTGAATCTGAAACTTCTGATGCTTATAATGATGCTTCTACTGTGCTTGATAAGAGTGGTTCATTAGGTCCTTTCCTAGATGCTACGATTGTTAGAACTATAGATGGAAATACTGAAACTCCTAATGAAGACACTACTACACCTGTTAGTTCACCTGAGTCTAGTGAAAGTTATGATATTGAAGATGGTTATTGTAACATCCCAAAACTTTAATCCAAGGTTATTAAGATCCAAATCATCAAAATT
Source organism: Avena insularis (assembly GCA_023614405.1). Taxonomy (NCBI): domain Eukaryota; kingdom Viridiplantae; phylum Streptophyta; class Magnoliopsida; order Poales; family Poaceae; genus Avena; species Avena insularis. The sequence continues at coordinate 230,797,342 of CM042692.1, forward strand.
AGGGTTAGCAAAAAAATTTCCAATTAAAAATATTAATTCATTCATATGTGTGTGCATTTAAATAGGAGTTGATTTGAATTGCCATGATTAAGTGATCCATTGCTTGTAAAATGATTCTTAGGTGAAATAAACATCATCTAGATCATTCCCAAACCAATCCCAAAGAAAAAAAAATCAAAATGAATAAAAGAATGAAATGGTCATTTGTGACATTTTAATCAACATGCCTACTTGGGCTATTCCTAGTACTCAAAACCTAACAGAAACAATTGTGGATCTTTGCACCCCTTGCTAGTACACATAATGATGTACCAAGGCCCACTTTGTGATCTGCCAAAAACATCCAAACACTATTTTTAAATGGCATTTGAAAATTGAACCTAGTTCATATGGGAAGATCCCACTATTTCAAAAACCACTCAAACAAGCTGAAATTTCAAAACCCAAGCACCCACAGAGTCTCAAGCTTATGCCTAGCACACCCACCAAAAATCTTTTCAAAATTCAAAAGTATTTTTCTTGCGGCCATTTCCACAAACACTTGGCAGGCAGATTTTACACCTAGTATTAGCTCACTGTTTTGTACAGGATTTTGCACCCATTTGTCCTCAAAACATTCCCATTGTCTCCCTTTGATCTAACCAGGCCAATTGCACCCCATCCCCTATTCCCTAGTGGCATTGCCATGCCATGCCGAGCACCAACTCACCGGCCAAACCTTGCAACCGCCGTAGCAGATAATCCCTCTCCCTCTCACCATGTCTAGTAGCTAGCCCCTACCTCACCGCCACTCTCAGTCCCCTCCCCGAGCCAGGCCAAGCCATGGACCACCCACAGCGCACCGCGCCCAGTGCGTCTGCACCATGCCGAGCACACGACAGAGCGCCGCGCCCGACACGCGTGCACACGCCACCCCTCGACCACAGCCCGCGTCCACCGCTCCGCCACGAACCTAGGGACACCGCAGACATGCCCGTTCGCCGCCCAATGCACCACAACCACCGCTCGCCGTGGAGACCGCCGCCTCTGCCGCTCAGAGCGCGAGCACCGCCCGACCGCATACCACCATCCCTAAGCCCGCATTTACTCCGTAGAGCACCACCAGGAGACCAGCCACTGTCCCCTACCTCGAGCCACGCCGCTAGCACGCTGTGTAGCCCTCGCCAGAGCCGCCCGCCCATGCCTCTCGGTCGCGCCGTCGAGCTATAAATAGAGGGCACCCCTAGCCAGTTTCTGCACACCACTCACCTCCCCTCTTGCCACTGACCCTTCCCTACCTCTAGCCGGAGCAGTGCGAGCACTTGTTCGCCGGAATTTGGCCGGAGTAGCCCGCAGCAGAGGAGGAGAGGGCGACGTCGATTTTGTCCACCCCTGGAGCTACCTCGACCACCCCTGAGTTTGCCGTTGTCTACCAGTCCGTTTGCCCGCCTCGCCGTCATCGCTGGAGCCCTGGTACGCCCCCTAAGCACCCCCACCGAGCCACTAGGGTTTGACCTCACCGACGACCTGTTCGTCATCGACGACGAGCCCCAGCCGTTGATCCTATTTCTAATCTAACGGCCCACATCGCCCCGTACCGCTTCGCGCGTTATGAGCCTCTGACCGGTGAACCCCCCTATCAGCAGCATAATGGTGTCCATTTGGTAGGCCCCATTAGTGTTCCTTGTGACCCATTTAGTTTGAATTAGGATTTTTCTATTTTAGTTTAAACCTAGTTCTGTCCCCTAGTTTGAAATTCAATTCAGAGAGATTTACAAATCCAAATGGAGGTTTTCCAATTTTGTTAGAAAGCTACTGAAAAGATCTACCAAGACCGTTGGATTTAATTCAATTAGAATTAGAAATCTCTCCTAGTAAAAATAATAAGACAGAAGCTTTTGCACATTCAAACATTTTTGTAAAATCAACCATGATAGCTTTTGAGTTGATTCCAACTCTTAAAAATCACATTTCACCATACCTATCTGAATATGTAATAATATTAAGGTTTACATACAGTGACTTTGGACTAGTACCAAAATAATGCTATATAGGAATTTCTAGTCACTTTAAATCATTAAATTTTAAACTTAAACCAAAGTAATTCTCATCCAACCCTTAAATCACATTCCCACATGTTAGAATATGTGGTGATGACATGTGTCCACATGATCCCATATTTTAAGTGGTGAATATTAAATCTTAGTTAATTTTCAAGGAGTAGAAATTACTATTCTTAAATAAAAAAAATGAAACTAGTTAATAGAACTTGTGATGCTTGTGATGATAATAGGTCATCAAATGTGTGCCTTAGAGTGCAAATTAGACTAGTTAAGTATTGTTTGGTGATTGTGTACTCCGTATGTATTTATAGACGATAGTACCGACCAAGCTTTCGAGGAGGAGGAGTTCTATCAAGAGGAGGAAGAAAACTTCAACCACTGCACCAACCAAGGCAAGCTACTATTGGCAAGCTAACACTTGCAAGTCTTATACTAGCAAGCCACCATTAACAATGCAAGCTAACACTTGCAAGTATAATGCTTAGCAAGCTAGATTTAAGTTAGATGATTGAGCAAAGATGCTTTAGGCATGCTTTGGTCGCACCACTTTGACTATTACTTACCACAAGTACTATTTTCCAAGCTTTACTTCCTTTACTTTACCAAAGTCCCTTACTTGTTTGAAGGTAGCATAAAGAGTATAAAACTTGACCTGTAGAGATAACTTTAGATGTCATTCTATGGCATGAGATTGATCCCATCTTTCCACCTTAGTGAACACCCTTAACTTAGTAGTCTAGAGTAGATAAAAACTTGAGTCACTTTAGATGGGAACACTTGGTGAAAATGAATTGAGAAAACCTTGGAATGATGAGTCATTCTATTGAAATGTTTTCACATGTGTTGAGCAACACAAATGGTTTATGATGATGAAAATGTTGAGGCATGAGCCTTAGCCCTTTTATAAAAAAGCTGATGGTTGGATTCGGATGCGATACCATTCCAAATTTACCGTACAACCACAATACCTGAATTGGGTAAGGCTTAGCCGGAAGTTTATATGCATTAGTATTAGTTCCCTCGCGGGAGAGGTTTGAGCTGAGGCTACCTCTCAATGTTGTCCACCTATGCAGTGCCCAAGATGACAGATGGTCATGGTTGGGAGGCCATGCTCATAGGAGAGCTGCTTATACTAGGGTGTGTAAAGGAAAGGTTATGTTTGATTATCTACATACTAAGTATGATGATTCAGGGTTATCCCTGATAGATGTATCGAATCTTGTGGTGAAAGTGTACCACCTCTGCAGAGTGTCAAACTATTCGAATAGCCGCGTCCGCGGTTATGGATAGTTGGAATGGCCATACTGTTTTGTTGTTAGATGTTTTCAAAAGAACTTATGAAATGAATGATGAATCTTGACTTGACCACAATAGGGTTGTGTTTATGACACTAGCTTCCCATCTTAAGTGATTCTAGAACTTTACTTTATCTTTCTTTGCTTCAGAACTCAACTTAGGTTTCAAACTTAACTTTGTCGTTAAACATAGAGTTAGCACTTTAACTTAGAATCATACTACTTGTTAGTGGTAGTTTGCGAGTACATAAAGAGTACTCATGGCTTTTGTCCCTAGCTATTCTCATGGCAGACTATGAAGGAGACTACCAAGATGATGGCCAGCAGGATGGCTATGATAACTATGACTATCTTCCTTCATCAGCATTGCCTGTGCTCCTGGAGATGGACCCCACCGCTATGCTTACCTTTTATACCGCTGCTTGTTGTATTAAGACTGGATCATGAGATCCTTATTTGTGTAAAACCTTATGTATGGTTTGTAATGGAGGATGTACTGTGATATCCAATCTGTTATGTCTCGCAAAAATGGTAATCCTGGGATTGCGATGGATGACATAACAGGCATCTGGGATTAAAAATCCGGGTGTTGACAGTTATGTTGAGATGACCGATGAATTTATTAAAGAATAAAAAACACCCATGATAGGAGCGCCGCTAAGAGTCTCCTTGAGAGGCGTACTATTAGAACCAAATTGTCTCCTATTGCTAAGTTTGCTGCTTCCCCCATAAACATTATAGATGAAGATTATGATTTCTCTCTCGATCTATCTTACATAGATATTGTTGAGAAAGAACCTTTTTGTGGGACTAAGAATGAAAGTGCGGTAGCACATATGAATGAGCTTTCTACCATGAGTGGCTTGTTTTCTGATGATATTAAGATGCGTACTTACTTTGTTGCTAAGATTTTCCCCTTTTCACTGAAAGGAGAAGCTAAAAATTGGTTTAGTAATTTACCTCCTGGATCTATTGATAGCCCTGATTGCTTGATTAGTACTTTCCTGCAGAAATATTTTCCTCCTAGTGCTAGACATGCTATTTTGCAGGAACTCTTTGATTTTAAATAGGGAGAAAAAGAGATATTGCCCAAATCTTGGGCAAGGTTTTGTGCTTTGATTCATGCACATGCTAGAAGTCCATTACCTAAGAATGAGCTTCTTGATATATTTTATAATGGACTAACCAAAGAATCTAGGACATACCTAGATAGTTGTGCTGATTGTGTTTTTAGGAATAGGACTCCCAAGGAAGCTGAGGAATTAATGGCTAAAATAAGCAAGAATCATGAAGATTGGAATCCTCCTGAAGTAATTATACCTGAACCTACTATACCGGTGCCTATTCCAACATCAAAGAAGACTGGAGTTATTGAATTAAATGATGAAATGATGAAGGAAGATAAGAAATGTCTTAAGGAGAAGGGAATTAAAGCTGCAGATGTCAAGAATTTACCTCCTATAGAAGAATTATGTAAGCCTATCCCGTACTCATCCACTATTGAGGTACACTCTCTCCAACACTTTGATGAAGGTGATATCCCTTACTCTAAACCTCCTGATCAATGCTTAGAAGAATTCAATATCTTTATTGTTAAACAAGATAATTTTAATAAAAGGGTGCAAAATCATCTAATGGAAAACACTAGAGCTATTGTTGAGTTGAAACTATTGTAGAACCCTCTGAAACTGCTATAGATCCTAATAGTATATCTGTCTCTGATGCTAAAACTAAAAGTGGTAATGAATAAAATGATGTTCCTAATGAAGAAAAAGTTGAAGAAGAACCTGAAAAGCACACTACGAATACTAAATACACTAAAGAAGATTTTATTGCTAAGAAACATGGTAGTGAAAGAGAGCCTTAGGTCCAAAAACCTATGCCTTTCCCTGATAAGAAACACAAGTCAAAGGAAGATGAACACTATAATAAGTTTTGTGAGTGGATGAAACCTTTATTCTTGCAAATTCCTTTGACTGATTCGATTAAATTGCCTCCTTACTCAAAGTATATGAAGGATATTGTCTTGAATAAAAGGAAGATCGCTAATGAAGAAATTTCTACTTTGCTTGCTAATTATTCCTTTAATGGTACGGTTCCTAAGAAACTTGGAGACCTAGGGTTCCAACTATCCCTTGCTCTATTAAAAATAGTTATGTTAGAACTGCTTTGTGTGATTTGGGAGCAGGAGTTAGTGTTATGCCTTTTTCTCTCTATAAGAGACTTCAACTAGAAAAACTAATACGAACTGATATATCTTTGCAAATGGCTGATAAATCTACTACTATTCATGTTGGTATATGTGAGGATGTACCTATTCAAGTGGCTCATAATTGCTTGATATTAACTGATTTTGTTGTGCTTGAAATGCCTGAAGATGATAATATGTCTATTATTCTTGGGAGACCTTTTCTTAATACTGCAGGAGCTGTTATTAATTGTAATCAAGGAAAGGTGACTTTCAATGTTAATGACAAGGAGCATACTGTCTATTTCCACAAGAATATTGATAGGACTTATGGGTTAAATTCAATTGACATGTTGAGGGCATTCAAGTTGGAGAAATATATTGTCCCATACTAAGAGAAAAATACGAAACTATTATGATTGGGACCATTGCTATCAAGGTTGAGGTAACATAATCATAAGTGGTATGCAAAGTTTTGTTTCATATAAAATTGTTTTGGTAACAAGACCTAATCAACCTTGTTAACAAAGGGATTTTAATGAACAAAACAATGTTTTCACCATGATTATCCTTGCTTACTTTCATTTTATCCATTTTAGGTTTTGCTTTCGCTCAGTTTACTTTTCTTTTGCTAGTTGCTTGCATATTAGAGTGTCTTAGAACTTCTGAAGTTTTAGCTTTGTTTTGCTTTTGCATCTTTCCGAAAACATCTTTCTGTCAGAAAATCATTCATCTATACCTGAAAATTGCTCAAAAATAAAGTGTCTCGAAAAATTCCAGAAAATTCATATTAAATTTTTACGTGAAAAAGGGGCAGAGGAGTGCCTGGAGAGTACCAGGGGGCCCACGAGCGGCGTTCGTGCCTGGAGAAGACGCCTCTGCCTGCTTGGCAACGACCGAGCCATCTGCTGCTGCGCCTTCAACTGTCTTCACCATCGGCTCGTCTCCATGCGTACGCTTCATGGCGCACCAAGGGAAGGAGGTAGTGCAAGCGAGGGAGCTTCGACGCGCGCGGTAGGTGTAGATTGGGGTCTTGGGACTAGACAAACTGGGGGAAAATGACACGAGCTCATGGAAGAAGAAGGTGGAGGGGGGTTATAAACACCGGACCGTTCGTAGTCCTCCAGTGGACACGTGTGGTGGGAGGGGGGCGGGGGCTACCACGATCTCCACCCTTTTTTTTGGGTTCCCTTTTTTTGAAACAGCCACGATCTCCACTTTAGAGCTGCATTGAAAACATGCTCATGGCAGACCTCGATTCAACTTCATGCAAGTGGCGTGGAACCAATTTCTAGCAACGTTAGATCTACTCGAGGGGGGCCCTTGACTCATGGAAGTTACTAGCGGTAGGGCCCAGTTGGAAGTGAGATTGAGAGCGCTGCGTAAAAATGGGATATGCCTTATTAAAATCAAGTGGCAATAAATTGCAGTGTCCGGTCGACAACCGGGCACTCGATGACCCCGTTGCCCTGCGCATGTGTTGTAGTAGTAGTAGTAGGCTTTTCAGACATGATTAAACTTGACATGACTGCTCGACGACTTTTTCCATGGACAACATCGGGTTCCTTCCTGTAGAAGTCTCGCTGAGGGAGACGTCCGTGCTGTCTCACGCTATACTATGAAGGGCACGACGTGTGCAACGATCATCGTTCGATCGCATAGAATCAACGGTTGGTGCACACGATCCGCATGACAAGTGTGACAACCAATCAGAGAGTAGCAGACAGGGTGAGCACAGGTTTGGGCTTCTACGAAAGATAGAGAGAGGGGAGCAAAACTAAGTAGTACCACATAAAACCAAGGGCAAAACTGAGTAGTATAAAAATGGAAAGTGTCTTGTACAATGAAATACATCGTGGCATACATCAAATTATGCCAAGATAGATCCACTAGAGTTCATTGGATGTGTGTTCTTCTCATAAACCACACATGGATCCACCTAGTGTGATTGCATGTCTATTATTTTCACAAACCACATATGGATCCACCAGTGTCATTGCATGTCTATTCTTTTCATCAACCACACCCAGTGTCATTGCATGTCTGTTCCTCTAAACAAACCACATAAGGATCCACCAGTGTCATTGCATGTCTGTTCTTTTCATGAACCACACATGGATCCACCAGTGTCATTGCATGTGTGTTCTTTTCATGAACCACAGCTAGAGTCATTACATGTGTGTTCTTCTAAACAAACCACACATGGATCCACCTAGTGTGATTGCATGTCTGTTCTTTTCACAAACCACACATGGATCCACCAGTGTCATTGCAGGTGTGTTCTTTTCATGAACCACAGCTAGTGTCATTGCATGTCTGTTCTTTCCACAAACCACACATGGATCCACCTAGTATCATTGCATGTCTATTCCTCTAAACAAACCACATAAGGATCCACCAGTGTCATTGCATGTCTGTTCTTCTCATGAACCACATCAAGTGTCATTGCATGTTTGTTCTTCTGACAAACCACATAAGGATACACCAGTGTCATTGGATGTGTGTTCTTCTCATGAACCACACATGGATCCACCCAGTGTCTTTGCATGTCTGTTCTTTTCATGAACCACAACTAGAGTCATTGCATGTCTGTGCTTTCCACAAACCACATATGGATCCACCAGTGTCATTGGATGTCTTTTCTTTTCATGAACCACACCCAGTGTCATTGCATGTATGTTCCTCTAACCAAACCACACATGGATCCACCTAGTGTCATTGCATGTCTATTCTTTTCACAAATCACACATGGATCCACTAGTGTCATTGCATGTGTGTTCTTTTCATGAAGCTCAGCTAGAGTCATTTCATGTGTGTTCTTCTAAACAAACCACATAAGGATCCACCAGTGTCATTGCATGTGTGTTCTTCTCATGAACCACATCCAGTGTCATTGGATGTGTGTTATTCTCATGAACCACACATGGATCCACCAGTGTCATTGCATGTCTGGTCTTTTCATGAACCACACCCAGTTGCATTGCATTTCTGTTCCTCTAAACAAACCACATAAGGATCCACCAGTGTCATTGCATGTTTGTTCTTTTCATGAACCACACATGGATCCGCCAGTGTCATTGCATGTGTGTTCTTTTCATGAACCATAACTAGAGTCATTGCATGTGTGTTCTTCTAAACAAACCATACATGGATCCACCTAGTGTGACTGCATGTCTGTTCTTTTCACAAACCACACATGGATCCACCAGTGTCATTGTATGTGTGTTCTTTTCATGAACCACATCTAGAGTCATTGCATGTTTATTCTTTCCAAAAACCACACATGGATCCACCTAGTGTCATTGCATGTCTGTTCCTCTAAACAAACCACATTAGGATCCACCAGTGTCATTGCATGTTTGTTCTTCTCATGAACCACATCCAGTGTCATTGCATGTTTGTTCTTCTCACAAACCACATAAGGATACACCAGTGTCATTGGATGTGTGTTCTTCTCATGAACCACACATGGACCCACCTAGTGTTATTGCATGTTTGTTCTTTTGATGAACCACAGCTAGAGTCATTGCATGTCTGTGCTTTCCACAAACCACATATGGATCCACCAGTGTCATTGCATGTCTGTTCTTTTCATCAACCACACCCAGTGTCATTGCATGTCTGTTCCTTCTAAACAAACCACACATGGATCCACCTAGTGGCATTGCATGTTTTTTCTTTTCACAAACCACACATGGATCCACTGGTGTCATTGCATGTGTGTTCTTTTCATGAACCTCGGCTAGAGTCATTGCAGGTGTGTTCTTCTATACAAACCACATAAGGATCCACCAGTGTCATTGTATGTGTGTTCTTCTCATGAACCACAGCCAGTGTCATTGGATGTGTGTTCTTCTCATGAACCACACATGGATCAACCAGTGTCATTGCTTGTCTGTTCTTTTCATGACGCACACCTAGTGTCATTGCATGTATGTTCCTCTAAACAAACCACATAAGGATCCACCAGTGTCATTGCATGTTTGTTCTTTTCATGAACCACACATGGATCCACCAGTGTCATTGCATGTGTGTTCTTTTCATGAACCACAGCTAGAGTCATTGCATGTGTGTTCTTCTAAACAAACCACACATGGATCCACCTAGTGTTATTGCATGTCTGTTCTTTTCACAAACCATAGATGGATCCACCAGTGTCATTGCATGTGTTTTCTTTTCATGAACCACATCTAGAGTCATTGCATGTCTGTTCTTTCCACAAACCACACATGGATCCACCTAGTGTGATTGCATGTCTGTTGTTTTCACAAACCACACATGGATCCACCAGTGTCATTGCATGTGTGTTCTTCTCATGAACCACAACCAGTGTCATTGCATGTTTGTTCTTCTCACAAACCACATAAGGATCCACCAGTGTCATTGCATGTCTGTTCTTCTAAACAAACCATAGAAGGATTCCCCAGTGTCATTGCATGTGTGTTCTTTTCATGAACCACAGCTAGAGTCATTGCATGTGTGTTCCTCTAAACAAACCACATAAGGATCCACGAGTGTCATTGCATGTCTGTTCTTTTCATGAACCATACCCAGTGTCATTGCATGTCTGTTCCTCTAAACAAACAACACATCGATCCACCTAGAGTCATTGCATGTGTGTTCTTTTGACAAACCACACATGGATCCACCAGTGTCATTGTATGTGTGTTCTTTTCATGAACCGCAGCTAGAGTCATTGCATGTGTGTTCTTCTAAACAAACCACATAAGGATCCACCAGTGTCATTGCATGTGTGTTCTTCTCATGAACCACACCCAGTGTCATTGCATGTGTGTTCTTCTCATCAACCACACATGGATACACCAGTGTCATTGCATGTGTGTTCTTATCATGAACCACATCTAGAGTCATTACATGTGTGTTCTTCTAAGCAAACCACATAAGGATCCACCAGTGCCATTGGATGTGTGTTCTTCTCATGAACCACACATGGATCCACCAGTGTCATTGCATGTCTGTTCTGTTCATGAACCACACCCAGTGTCATTGCATTTCTGTTACTCTAAACAAACCATATAAGGATCCACCAGTGTCATTGCATGTCTGTTCTTTTCATGAACCAAACCCAGTGTCATTGCATGTCTGTTCCTGTAAACAAACCACACATGGATCCACCTAGAGTCATTGCATGTCAGTTCTTTTCACAAACCAAACATGGATCTACCAGTGTCATTGCATGTGTGTTCTTTTCATGAACCACACCCAGTGGTATTGCATGTGTGTTCTTCTAAACAAACCACATAAGGATCCACCAGTGTCATTGCATGTGTGTTATTTTCATGAACCACAACTAGAGTCATTGCATGTGTGTTCTTCTAAACAAACCACACATGGATCGACCTAGTGTGATTGCATGTATGTTCTTTTCACAAACCACACATGGATCCACCAATGTCATTTCATCTGTGTTCTTTTCATGAACCACAGCTAGAGTCATTGCATGTCCGTTCTTTCCACAAACCACACATGGATCCACCTAGTGTGATTGCATGTCTGTTCTTTTCACAAACTACACATGGATCCACCAGTGTCATTGCATGTGTGTTCTTCTCATAAACCACATCAAGTGTCATTGCATGTCTGTTCTTCTCACAAAAAAGATAAGGATCCACTAATGTGATTGCATGTCTGTTCTTCTAAACAAACCACATAAGGATCCCCCAGTGTCATTGCATGTGTGTTCTTTTCATGAACCACAGCTAGAGTCATTGCATGTGTATTCTTCTAAACAAACCACATAAGGATCCACCAGTGTCATTGCATGTCTATTCTTTTCATGAACCACACCTAGTGTCATTTCATGTCTGTTCCTCTAAACAAACCACACATGGATCCACCTAGAGTCATTGCATGTCAGTTTTTTCAGAAACCACACATGGATCCACCAGTATCATTGCATGTGTGTTCTTTTCATGAACCACACCCAGTGGCATTGCATGTGTGTTCTTCTAAGCAAACCACATAAGGATCCACCAGTGTCATTGCATGTGTGTTCTTCTCATGAACCACACATGGATACACCAGTGTCATTGCATGTGTGTTCTTTTCATGAACCACAGCTAGAGACATTGCATATGTGTTCTTCTAAACAAACCACATAAGGATCCATCAGTGTCATTGCATGTGTGTTTTTTTCATGATCCACAGCTAGAGTCATTGCATGTGTGTTCTTCTAAACAAACCAGATAAGGATCCACCAGTGTCATTGCATGTTTGTTCTTTTCATGAACCACACCTAGTGTCATTGCATGTGTGTTCTTCTAAACAGACCACATAAGGATCCACCAGTGTCATTGCATGTCTGTTCTTTTCATGAACCACATAGGGATCCACCATTTTCTTTGGATGTGTGTTCTTCTCATGAACCAGACATGGATCCACTAGTGTCATTGCATGTCTGTTCTTTTCATGAACCACAGCTAGAGTCATTGCATGTCAGTTCTTTTCATGAACCACACATGGATCCACCAGTGTCATTGCATGTCTGTTCTTCTCATAAACCACACACGGATCCACCAGTATCATTGCATGTTTGTTCTTTTCATGAACCACACCCAGTTTCATTGCATGTCTGTTCCTCTAAACAAACCACATAAGGATCCTCCGGTGTCATTGCATGTTTGTTCTTTTCATGAACCAGACATGGATCCACTAGTGTAATTGCATGTGTGTTCTTTTCATGAACCACAGCTAGAGTCATTGCATGTGTGTTCTTCTAAACAAACCACACATGGATCCACCTAGTGTGATTGCATGTATGTTCGTTTCACAAACCACACATGGATTCACTAGTGTCATTGCATGTGTGTTCTTTTCATGTACCACAACTGGAGTTATTGCATGTCTGTTCTTTCCACAAACCACACATTGATCCACCTAGTGTGATTGCCTGTCTGTTCTTTTCACAAAGCACACATGGATCCACCAGTGTCATTGCATGTCTGTTCTTCTCACAAACCACATAAGGATCCACCAATGCCATTGCATGTGTGTTCTTCTAAATAAACCACATAAGGATCCACCAGTGCCATTACATGTCTATTCTTTTCATGAACCACACCCAGTGTCATTGCATGTGTGTTCTTCTAAACACACCACATAAGGATCGACCAGTGTTATTGCATGTCAGTTATTTTCATGAACCACACCCAGTGTCATTGCATGTCTGTGACTCTAAACAAACAACACATGGATCCACCTAGAGTCATTGCATGTGTTTTTTTTCACAAACCACACATGGATCCACCAGTGTCATTGCATGTGTCTTCTTTTCATGAACCAGAGCTAGAGTCATTGCATGTGTGTTCTTCTAAACAAACCATATAAGGATCCACCAGTGTCATTGCATGTGTGTTCTTCTCATGAACCACACCTAGTGTCATTCCATGTGTGTTCTTCTCATGAACCACGCATGGATACACCAGTGTCATTGCATGTGTGTTCTTTTCATGAACCACAGCTAGAGTCATTACATGTGTGTTCTTCTAAGAAAATCACATAAGGATCCACCAGTGTCATTGGATGTGTGTTCTTCTCATGAACCACACAAGGATTCACCAGTGTCATTGCATGTCTGTTCTTTTTCATGAACCACCCAAGTGCCATTGCATGTCTATTACTCTAAACTAACCACATAAGGATCCACCAGTGTCATTGCATGTCTGTTCTTTTCATGAACCACACATGGATCCACCAGTGTCATTGCATGTATGTTCTTTTCATGAACCACAACTAGAGTCATTGCATGTGTGTTCTTCTAAACAAACCACACATGGATCCACCTAGTGTGATTGCATGTCTGTTCTTTTCACAAACCACACATGGATCCACCAGTGTCATTGCATGTGTGTTCTTTTCATGAACCACAACTAGTCATTGCATGTTTGTTCTTTCCACAAACCACACATGGATCCACCTAGTGTGATTGCATGTCTGTTCTTTTCACAAACCACACATGGATCCACCAGTGTCATTGCATGTGTGTTCTTCTCATGAACCACAGCCAGTGTCATTGCATGTCTATTGGTCTCACAAACCACATAAGGATCCACCAGTGTCATTGCATGTCTGTTCTTCTAAACAAACCACATAAGGATCCCCAAATGTCATTGCATGTGTGTTCTTTTCATAAACCACAGCTAGAGTCATTGCATGTGTGTTCTTGTAAACAAACCACATAAGGATCCACCAGTGTCATTGCATGTCTGTTCTTTTCATGAACCACACCCAGTGTCATTGCATGTCTGTTCCTGTAAACAAACCACACATGGATCCACCTAGAGTCATTGCATGTCAGTTCTTTTCACAAACCACACATGGATCTACCAGTGTCATTGCATGTGTGTTCTTTTCATGAACCACACCCAGTGGTATTGCATGTGTGTTCTTCTAGACAAACCACACAAGGATCCACCAGTGTCATTGCATGTGTGTTCTTTTCATGAACCACAACTAGAGTCATTGCATGTGTGTTCTTCTAAACAAACCACACATGGATCCACCTAGTGTGATTGCATGTCTGTTCTTTTCACAAACCACACATGGATCCACCAATGTCATTTCATCTGTGTTCTTTTCATGAACCACAGCTAGAGTCATTGCATGTCCGTTCTTTCCACAAACCACACATGGATCCACCTAGTGTGATTGCATGTCTGTTCTTTTCACAAACCACACATGGATCCACCAGTGTCATTGCATGTGTGTTCTTTTCATAAACCACATCAAGTGTCATTGCATGTCTGTTCTTCTCACAAAAAAGATAAGGATCCACTAATGTGATTGCATGTCTGTTCTTCTAAACAAACCACATAAGGATCCCCCAGTGTCATTGCATGTGTGTTCTTTTCATGAACCACAGCTAGAGTCATTGCATGTGTATTCTTCTAAACAAACCACATAAGGATCCACTAGTGTCATTGCATGTCTGTTCTTTTCATGAACCACACCTAGTGTCATTTCATGTCTGTTCCTCTAAACAAACCACACATGGATCCACCTAGAGTCATTGCATGTCAGTTTTTTCAGAAACCACACATGGATCCACCAGTATCATTGCATGTGTGTTCTTTTCATGAACCACACCCAATGGCATTGCATGTGTGTTCTTCTAAGCAAACCACATAAGGATCCACCAGTGTCATTGCATGTGTGTTCTTCTCATGAACCACACATGGATACACCAGTGTCATTGCATGTGTGTTCTTTTCATGAACCACAGCTAGAGACATTGCATATGTGTTCTTCTAAACAAACCACATAAGGATCCATCAGTGTCATTGCATGTGTGTTTTTTTCATGATCCACAGCTAGAGTCATTGCATGTGTGTTCTTCTAAACAAACCAGATAAGGATCCACCAGTGTCATTGCATGTTTGTTCTTTTCATGAACCACACCTAGTGTCATTGCATGTGTGTTCTTCTAAACAGACCACATAAGGATCCACCAGTGTCATTGCATGTCTGTTCTTTTCATGAACCACATAGGGATCCACCATTTTCTTTGGATGTGTGTTCTTCTCACGAACCAGACATGGATCCACTAGTGTCATTGCATGTCTGTTCTTTTCATGAACCACAGCTAGAGTCATTGCATGTCAGTTCTTTTCATGAACCACACATGGATCCACCAGTGTCATTGCATGTCTGTTCTTCTCATAAACCACACACGGATCCACCAGTATCATTGCATGTTTGTTCTTTTCATGAACCACACACAGTTTCATTGCATGTCTGTTCCTCTAAACAAACCACATAAGGATCCTCCGGTGTCATTGCATGTTTGTTCTTTTCATGAACCAGACATGGATCCACTAGTGTAATTGCATGTGTGTTCTTTTCATGAACCACAGCTAGAGTCATTGCATGTGTGTTCTTCTAAACAAACCACACATGGATCCACCTAGTGTGATTGCATGTATGTTCGTTTCACAAACCACACATGGATTCACTAGTGTCATTGCATGTGTGTTCTTTTCATGTACCACAACTGGAGTTATTGCATGTCTGTTCTTTCCACAAACCACACATTGATCCACCTAGTGTGATTGCCTGTCTGTTCTTTTCACAAAGCACACATGGATCCACCAGTGTCATTGCATGTCTGTTCTTCTCACAAACCACATAAGGATCCACCAATGCCATTGCATGTGTGTTCTTCTAAATAAACCACATAAGGATCCACCAGTGCCATTACATGTCTATTCTTTTCATGAACCACACCCAGTGTCATTGCATGTGTGTTCTTCTAAACACACCACATAAGGATCGACCAGTGTTATTGCATGTCAGTTATTTTCATGAACCACACCCAGTGTCATTGCATGTCTGTGACTCTAAACAAACAACACATGGATCCACCTAGAGTCATTGCATGTGTTTTTTTTCACAAACCACACATGGATCCACCAGTGTCATTGCATGTGTCTTCTTTTCATGAACCAGAGCTAGAGTCATTGCATGTGTGTTCTTCTAAACAAACCATATAAGGATCCACCAGTGTCATTGCATGTGTGTTCTTCTCATGAACCACACCTAGTGTCATTCCATGTGTGTTCTTCTCATGAACCACGCATGGATACACCAGTGTCATTGCATGTGTGTTCTTTTCATGAACCACAGCTAGAGTCATTACATGTGTGTTCTTCTAAGAAAATCACATAAGGATCCACCAGTGTCATTGGATGTGTGTTCTTCTCATGAACCACACAAGGATTCACCAGATTCATTGCATGTACATTTCTTTTCATGAACCACCCAAGTGCCATTGCATGTCTATTACTCTAAACTAACCACATAAGGATCCACCAGTGTCATTGCATGTCTGTTCTTTTCATGAACCACACATGGATCCACCAGTGTCATTGCATGTATGTTCTTTTCATGAACCACAACTAGAGTCATTGCATGTGTGTTCTTCTAAACAAACCACACATGGAGCCACCTAGTGTGATTGCATGTCATTCTTTTCACAAACCACACATGGATCCACCAGTGTCATTGCATGTGTGTTCTTTTCATGAACCACAACTAGTCATTGCATGTTTGTTCTTTCCACAAACCACACATGGATCCACCTAGTGTGATTGCATGTCTGTTCTTTTCACAAACCACACATGGATCCACCAGTGTCATTGCATGTGTGTTCTTCTCATGAACCACAGCCAGTGTCATTGCATGTCTATTGGTCTCACAAACCACATAAGGATCCACCAGTGTCATTGCATGTCTGTTCTTCTAAACAAACCACATAAGGATCCCCAAATGTCATTGCATGTGTGTTCTTTTCATAAACCACAGCTAGAGTCATTGCATGTGTGTTCTTGTAAACAAACCACATAAGGATCCACCAGTGTCATTGCATGTCTGTTCTTTTCATGAACCACACCCAGTGTCATTGCATGTCTGTTCCTGTAAACAAACCACACATGGATCCACCTAGAGTCATTGCATGTCAGTTCTTTTCACAAACCACACATGGATCTACCAGTGTCATTGCATGTGTGTTCTTTTCATGAACCACACCCAGTGGTATTGCATGTGTGTTCTTCTAGACAAACCACACAAGGATCCACCAGTGTCATTGCATGTGTGTTCTTTTCATGAACCACAACTAGAGTCAATTCATGTGTGTTCTTCTAAACAAACCACACATGGATCCACCTAGTGTGATTACATGTCTGTTCATTTCACAAACCACACATGGATCCACCAATGTCATTTCATCTGTGTTCTTTTCATGAACGACAGCTAGAGTCATTGCATGTCTGTTCTTTCCACAAACCACACATGGATCCACCTAGTGTGATTGCATGTCTGTTCTTTTCACAAACCACACATGGATCCACCAGTGTCATTGCATGTGTGTTCTTCTCATAAACCACATCAAGTGTCATTGCATGTCTGTTCTTCTCACAAACAAGATAAGGATCCACCAATGTGATTGCATGTCTGTTCTTCTAAACAAACCACATAAGGATCCCCCAGTGTCATTGCATGTGTGTTCTTTTCATGAACCACAGCTAGAGTCATTGCATGTGTATTCTTCTAAACAAACCACATAAGGATCCACTAGTGTCATTGCATGTCTGTTCTTTTCATGAACCACACCTAGTGTCATTTCATGTCTGTTCCTATAAACAAACCACACATGGATCCACCAGTATCATTGCATGTGTGTTCTTTTCATGAACCACACCCAGTGGCATTGCATGTGTGTTCTTCTAAGCAAACCACATAAGGATCCACTAGTGTCATTGCATGTGTGTTCTTCTCATGAACCGCACATGGATACACCAGTGTCATTGCATGTGTGTTCTTTTCATGAACCACAGCTAGAGACATTGCATGTGTGTTCTTCTAAACAAACCATATAAGGATCCATCAGTGTCATTGCATGTGTGTTCTTTTCATGATCCACAGCTAGAGTCATTGCATGTGTGTTCTTCTAAACAAACCACATAAGGATCCACCAGTGTCATTGCATGTTTAGTCTTTTCATGAACCACACCTAGTGTCGTTGCATGTGTGTTCTTCTAAAGAAACCACATAAGGATCCACCAGTGTCATTGCATATCTCTTCTTTTCATGAACCACATAGGGATCCACCATTTTCTTTGGATGTGTGTTCTTCTCACGAACCAGACACGGATCCACTAGTGTCATTGCATGTCTGTTCTTTTCATGAACCACAGCTAGAGTCATTGCATGTCAGTTCTTTTCATGAACCACACATGGATCCACCAGTGTCATTGCATGTCTGTTCTTCTCATAAACCACACATGGATCCACCAGTGTCATTGCATGTTTGTTCTTTTTATGAACCACACCGAGTTTCATTGCATGTCTATTCCTCTAAACAAACCACATAAGGATCCTCCAGTGTCATTGCATGTTTGTTCTTTTCATGAACCAGACATGGATCCACTAGTGTAATTGCATGTGTGTTCTTTTCATGAACCATAGCTAGAGTCATTGCATGTGTGTTCTTCTAAACAAACCACACATGGATCTAGCTAGTGTGATTGCATGTATGTTCGTTTCACAAACCACACATGGATTCACTAGTGTTATTGCATGTGTGTTCTTTTCATGTACCACAGCTGGAGTTATTGCATGTCTGTTCTTTCCACAAACCACACATTGATCCACCTAGTGTGATTGCCTGTCTGTTCTTTTCACAAAGCACACATGGATCCACCAGTGTCACTGCATGTGTGTTCTTCTCATGAACGACAACCAGTGTCATTGCATGTCTGTTCTTCTCACAAACCACATAAGGATCCACCAATGCCATTGCATGTGTGTTCTTCTAAATAAACCACATAAGGATCCACCAGTGCCATTGCATGTCTATTCTTTTCATGAACCACACCCAGTGTCATTGCATGTGTGTTCTTCTAAACACACCACATAAGGATCGACCAGTGTTATTGCATGTCAGTTCTTTTCATGAACCACACCCAGTGTCATTGCATGTCTGTGACTCTAAACAAACAACACATGGATCCACCTAGAGTCATTGCACGTGTTTTATTTTCACAAACCACACATGGATCCACCAGTGTCATTGCATGTGTCTTCTTTTCATGAACTAGAGCTAGAGTCATTGCATGTGTGTTCTTCTAAACAAACCATATAAGGATCCACCAGTGTCATTGCATGTGTGTTCTTCTCATGAACCACACCTAGTGTCATTCCATGTGTGTTCTTCTCATGAACCACACATGGATACACCAGTGTCATTGCATGTGTGTTCTTTTCATGAACCACAGCTAGAGTCATTACATGTGTGTTCTTCTAAGAAAACCACATAAGGATCCACCAGTGTCATTGGATGTGTGTTCTTCTCATGAACCACACAAGGATTCACCAGTGTCATTGCATGTCTATTCTTTTCATGAACCACCCAAGTGTCATTGCATGTCTATTACTCTAAACTAACCACATAAGGATCCACTAGTGTCATTGCATGTCTGTTCTTTTCATGAACCACACATGGATCCACCAGTGTCATTGCATGTATGTTCTTTTCATGAACCACAACTAGAGTCGTTGCATGTGTGTTCTTGTAAACAAACCACACATGGATCCACCTAGTGTGATTGCATGTCTGTTCTTTTCACAAACCATACATGGATCCACCAGTGTCATTGCATGTGTGTTCTTTTCATGAACCACAACTAGTCATTGCATGTCTGTTCTTTCCACAAACCACACATGGATCCACCTAGTGTGATTGCATGTCTGTTCTTTTCACAAACCACACATGGATCCACCAGTGTCATTGCATGTGTGTTCTTCTCATGAACCACAGCCAGTGTCATTGCATGTCTATTGGTCTCACAAACCACATAAGGATCCACCAGTGTCATTGCATGTCTGTTCTTCTAAACAAACCACATAAGGATCCCCAAATGTCATTGCATGTGTGTTCTTTTCATGAACCACAGCTAGAGTCATTGCATGTGTGTTCTTCTAAACAAACCACATAAGGATCCACCAGTGTCATTGCATGTCTATTCTTTTCATGAACCACACCCAGTGTCATTGCATCTGTGTTCTTCTAAACAAACCACACAAGGATCCACCAGTGTCATTGCATGTCTATTCTTTTCATGAACCACACCCACTGTCATTGCA
This sequence comes from Avena insularis, assembly GCA_023614405.1. Lineage (NCBI taxonomy): Eukaryota > Viridiplantae > Streptophyta > Magnoliopsida > Poales > Poaceae > Avena > Avena insularis. Next base: position 230,817,528 of record CM042692.1, read on the forward strand.
TTTGTGTTCTTCTAAAGAAACCACATAAGGATCCACCAGTGTCATTGCATGTCTGTTCCTCTAAACAAACCACACATTGATCCACCTAGTGTCATTGCATGTCAGTTCTTTTCACAAACCAGACATGGATCCACAAGTGTCATTGTATGTGTGTTCTTTTCATGAACCACAACTAGAGCCATTGCACGTGTGTTCTTCTAGACAAACCACATAAGGATCCACTAGTGTCATTGGATGTGTGTTCTTCTCATGACCCACACATGGATCCACCAGTGTCATTGCATGTCTGTTCTTTTCATGAACCACACCTAGTGTCATTGTATGTCTGTTACTCTAAACAAACCACATAAGGATCCACCAGTGTCATTGCATGTCTGTTGTTTTCATGAACCACACACGGATCCAGCAGTGTCATTGCATGTGTGTTCTTTTCATGAACCACAGCTAGAGTCATTGCATGTGTGTTCTTCTAAACAAACCATATAAGGATCCACCAGTGTCATTTCTTGTGTGTTCTTTTCATGAACCACATATGGATCCACCAGTGTTATTGGATGTGTGTTCTTCTCATGAACCACACATGAATCCACTAGTGTCATTGCATGGCTGTTATTTTCATGAACCACAGCTAGAGTCATTGCATGTTAGTTCTTTTCATGAACCACACATGGATCCACCAGTGTCATTTCATGTTTGTTCTTCTCATGAAACACACATGGATCCACCAGTGTCATTGCATGTCTGTTCTTTTCATGAACCACACCCAGTGTCATTGCATGTATGTTCCTCTAAACAAACCACATAAGGATCCACCAGTGTCATTGAATGTCTGTTCTTTTCATGAACCACACATGGATCCACCAGTGTCATTGCATGTGTGTTCTTTTCATGAACCACAACTAGAGTCATTGCATGTGCGTTCATCTAAACAAACCACACATGGATCCACCGAGTGTGATTGCATGTCTGTTCTTTGCACAAACCACACATGGATCCACCAGTGTCATTGCATGTGTGTTCTTTTCATAAACCACAGCTGGAGTCATTGCATGTCTGTTCTTTCCACAAACCACACATTGATCCACCTAGTGTGATTGCATGTCTGTTCTTTTCACAAAGAACACATGGATCCACTAGTGTCATTGCATGTGTGTTCTTCTCATTAACCACAGCCAGTGTCATTGCATGTCTGTTCTTCTCACAAACCACATAAGGTTCCACCAATGTCATTGCTTGTGTGTTCTTCTAAACAAACCACATAAGGATCCACCAGTGTCATTGCATTTCTATTCTTTTCATGAACCACACCCACTGTCATTGCATGTGTGTTCTTCTAAACAAACCACATAAGGATCCACCAGTGTCATTGCATGTCTGTTTCTCTAAACAAACCACACATGGATCCACCTAGTGTCATTGCATGTCAGTTCTTTTCACAAACTAGACATGGATCCACCAGTGTCATTGTATGCGTGTTCTTTTCATGAACCACAACTAGAGTCATTGCATGTGTGTTCTTCTAAACAAACCACATAAGGATCCACCAGTGTCATTGCATGTGTGTTCTTCTCATGAACCACACCCAATGTCATTGCATGTGTGTTCTTCTCATGAACCACACATGGATACACCAGTGTCATTGCTTGTGTGTTCTTTTCATGAACCGCAGCTAGACTCATTGCATGTATGTTCTTCTCAACAAACCATAGAAGGATCCCCTAGTGTCATTGCATTTGTGTTCTTTTCATGAACCACAGCTAGAGTCATTCCATGTGTGTTCTTCTAAACAAACCACATAAGGATCCACCAGTGTCATTGCATGTCTGTTCTTTTCATGAACCACACCTAGTGTCATTGCATGTGTGTTCTTCTAAACAAACCACATAAGGATCCACCAGTGTTATTGCATGTCTGTTCTTTTCGTGAACCACACCCAGTGTCATTGCATGTGTGTTCTTCTAGACAAATCACATAAGGATCTACCAGTTTCATCGCATGTCTATTCTTTTCATGAACCACATAAGGATCCACCAGTGTCATTGGATGCGTGTTCTTCTCATGAACCACACATGGATTCACCAGTGTCATTGCATGTCTGTTCTTTTCATGAATCATAGCAAGAGTCTTTGCATGTCTGTTACTTCCATAAACCACATATGGATCCACCAGTGTCATTGCATGTCTGTTCTTTTCATGAACCACAGCTAGAGTCATTGCATGTCAGTTCTTTTCATGAACCACACATGGATCCACCAGTGTCATTGCATGTCTGTTCTTCTCATGAACCACACATGGATTCACCAGTGTCATTGCATGTCTGTTCTTTTCCTGAACCATAGCCAGTGTCATTGCATGTGTGTCCCTCTAAACAAACTACATAAGCATCCACTAGTGTCATTGCATGTCTGTTCTTTTCATGAATCACACATGGATCGACCAGTGTCATTGCATGTCTGTTCTTTTCACAAACCACATAAGGATCCACCAGTGTCATTGCATGTCTGTTGGTCTCACAAACCACATAAGGATCCACCAGTGTCATTACATGTGTGTTCTTTTCATGAACCACACATGGATCCACCAGTGTCATTGCATGTCTGTTCTTTTCATGAACCACACCTAGTGTCATTGCATGTCTATTCCTCTAAACAAACCACATAAGGATCTACCAGTGTTATTGCATGTCTGTTCTATTCATGAACCACACATGGATCCACTAGTGTCATTGCATGTGTTTTGTTTTCATGAACCACAGCTAGAGTCATTGCATGTGTGTTCTTCTAAACAAACCACACATTGATCCACCTAGTGTGATTGCATGTCTATTCTTTTCACAAACCACACATGGATGCACCAGTTTCATTGCATGTGTGTTCTTTTCATGAACGACAATTAGATTCATTGCATGTGTGTTCTTCTAAACAAACCACATAAGGATCCACCAGTGTCATTGCATGTTTGTTCTTCTCATGAACCACATAAGGATCCACCAGTGTCATTGCATGTCTGTTCTTTTCACAAACCACATAATGATCCACCAGTGTCATTGCATGTCTGTTCTTTTCCTGGACCACATAAGGATCCACCAGTGTCATTGGATGTGTGTTCTTCTCATGAACCACATAAGGATCCACTAGTGTCATTGCATGTTTGATCTTCTCATGAACCACATAAGGATCCACAAGTGTAATTGCAGGTCCGTTCTTTTCACAAACCACATAAGGATCCACTAGTGTCATTGGATGTGTGTTCTTCTCATGAACCACACATGGATCCACTAGTGTCATTGCATGTATGTTCTTTTCATGAACCACACCCAGTGTCATTGCATGTCTGTTCCTCTAAAAAAACCACATAAGAATCCACCAGTGTTATTGCATGTCTGTTCTTTTCATAATCCACACATGGATCCACCAGTGTCATTGCATGTGTGTTCTTTTCATGAACCACAACTAGAGTCATTGCATATGTGTTCTTCTAAACAAACCACACATGGATCCACCTAGTGTGATTGCATGTCTGTTCTTTTCACAAACCACACATGGATCCACTAGTGTCATTGCATGTGTGTTCTATTCATGAACCAGAGCTAGAGTCATTGTATGTCTGTTCTTTCCACAAACCACACATGGATCCACCTAGTGTGATTGCATGTCTGTTATTTTCACAAACCACACATGGATCCACCAGTGTCATTGCATGTGTGTTTTTCTCATGAACCACAACCAGTGTCATTGCATGTCTGTTCTTCTCACAAACCAGATAAGGATCCACCAGTGTCATTGCATGGTTGTTCTTCTAAACAAAACACATAAGGACCCCCAAGTGTCATTGCATGTGTGTTCTTTTCATGAACCACAACTAGAGTCATTGCATGTGTGTTCCTCTAAACAAACCACATAAGGATCCACCAGTGTCATTGCATGTCTGTTATTTTCATGAACCACACATGGATCCACCAGTGTCATTGCATGTGTGTTCTTTTCATGAACCACAGCTAGAGTCATTGCATGTGTGTTCCTCTAAACAAACCATATAAGGATCCACCAGTGTCATTGCATGTCTGTTCTTTTTATGAACCACACATGGATCCACCAGTGTCATTGCATGTGTGTTATTTTCATTAACCACATCTAGAGTCATTTCATGTGTGTTCTTCTAAACAAACCAGACATGGATCCACCTAGTGTGATTGCATGTCTGTTCTTTTCACAAACCACACATGGATCCACTAGTGTCATTGCATGTGTGTTCTGTTCATGAACCAGAGCTGGAGTCATTGTATGTCTGTTCTTTCCACAAACCACACATGGATCCACCTAGTGTGATTGCATGTCTGTTGTTTTCACGAACCACACATGGATCCACCAGTGTCATTGCATGTGTGTTCTTCTCATGAACCACAGCCAGTGTCATTGCATGTCTATTGGTCTCACAAACCACATAAGGATCCACCAGTGTCATTGCATGTTTGTTATTCTAAACAAACCACATAAGGACCCCCCAAGTGTCATTGCATGTGTGTCCTTTTCATGAACCATAGCTAGAGTCATTGCAAGTGTGTTCCTCTAAACAAACCACATAAGGATCCACCAGTGTCATTGCATGTCTGTTCTTTTCATGAACCACACATGGATCCACCAGTGTCATTGCATGTGTGTTCTTTTCATGAACCACAGCTAGAGTCATTGCATGTGTGTTCTTCTAAACAAACCACACATGGATCCACCTAGTCTGATTGCATGTCTGTTCTTTTCACAAACCACACATGGATCCACCAGTGTCATTGCATGTGTGTTATTTTCATGAACCACAGCTAGAGTCAATTCATGTGTGTTCTTCTAAACAAATCACACATGGATCCACCTAGTGTGATTGCATGTCTGTTCTTTTCACAAACCATACATGGATCCACCAGTGTCATTGCATGTGTGTTCTTTTCATGAACCACAACTAGAGTCATTGCATGTCTGTTCTTTCCACAAACCACACATGGATCGACCTAGTGTGATTGCCTGTTTGTTCTTTTCACAAACCACACATGGATCCAGCAGTGTCGTTGCATGTGTGTTCTTCTCATGAACCACAACCAGTGTCATTGCATGTCTGTTCTTCTCACAAACAAGATAAGGATCCTCTAGTGTCATTGGATGTCTACGCACTTCTATTCTTGTAGACAGTTGTTGGGCCTCCAAGTGCAGAGGTTTGTAGAACAACAGCAAGTTTTCCCTTAAGTGGATTACCCAAGGTTTATCGAACTCAGGGAGGAAGTGGTCAAAGGTATCCCCTCTCAAGCAACCCTACAATCAAGATACAAGAAGTCTCTTGTGTCCCCAACACACCCAATACACTTGTCAGGTGTATAGGTGCACTAGTTCGGCGAAGAGATAGTGAAATACAAATGGTGCTAGAAAATACTTTGATGGCGTCGAAGAGACTAAAGGCAAACTGAAATAAAGATGGAAGCAAGCAAACATGTAACAGATCTAGTAGCAAACGGTGTTTCAGATCTTAGAAACAAGGCCTAGGGATCATACTTTCACTAGTGAACACTCTCATATAAATATCCTTCTTTATGATACTACTCTTAACTACTCTCCGGTTGGACACTCTAATCAATGGTAGGGCTATAACAACAATATAGAAAACCCCACACTGTCACCTTGAGCACTAGATAGGTCCAACAAGCACCATGATTTCATAAAGACATCCAACTCCAAATATAACTCATAACAAGTATTTGCAATCTCTAGCCTAAGTGCCACCATGGTGTGCACGCTGTCACTTTCACACACATGGGGAGAGCAGAGATCTATTAAAGCACTTGAGTAGCAAGGTAGATCTATATATTACAAGCTCATGATCTCAATAAGATCATGCATAGAGAGAGATGAACACATAGCTACCGGTAGAACCCTTAGCCTCGAGAGAGAACTACTCCCTCCTCATCATGGGAATCAGCAATGGTGATGGAGATGGCGGTGGAGATCGATGGAGACGGCTCCAGGGGCACTTCCCCGTCCCGGCAGGGTGCCGAAACAGAGACTTTCTGTCCCCCGAATCTCCCCTTTGGTGGCGGCGGTGCTGCAGAACTTTTCGTGGATTTCTGATTAACGATCTAGGGTTTCTGCCTTGGGAGGAATATATAGGCGAAGGAGGCAAGGTCGGTGGCCGGCCAGGGGGCCCAGACCATGCCCTGGCGCGGCCTAGGGTTGCCCACACCTGGGGGGTGTGGCCAGGCCTTGGCCCTCCTCTGTCTCGTATTCTGGCTCCGTGAATCTTCTGGTAAAATAGGAACTTTGGCTTTTGTCCCGTGCAATTCTGAGAATATTCATTTTCTGACTTTCCTGGAACCAAAAATAGCAGAAAATAGGCAACTGGCACTGTGGCATCTTATTAATCGGTTAGTCCAAGAAAGTGTATAAAAAGTACTCCAAAGTGTGGACAAAACACAAGAAAGTAGATAAAACCAAGCATGGAACATCAAAAATTGTAGATACATTTGTGATGTATCAACACCCCCAAGCTTAACTCCTGCTCGTCCTCAAGTAGGTAAGTGATAAAAAGAAAGAATAATTTTTGAGGTGACATGCACCATCATAAACTTGATCAAAGTATTTGTAAAACATTCAAAACTGGGATCATAGTACTTCAATCATAACATGAAAGACAAAGTTCTAGTAATAATACAAAGAAACTATGTTGCAACATGAAAAGGCACAAACAAAAGATTCATGAATAACAATGCTTTGCAAGACGTTTGTTTGTTTCACATAAAGAAAACATAGCATAATAGTATTCAGCATGTCCCTCAATAGAGTAGCAAATATAAATGCATAGGACACCTTCAAAGTTCATAAGAGTGACTAGATACAAATAGTTTAAAACAAGCGATATCAAGTTATGCATCAATCAACTAGTCTTGGGACAATGCACACAAAACTAAGAATGACCACTATGCTCTCAAAGTAGGTGCATAAAGATAGAAGGTGGAGACTCAATATAATGGTGGAATAAAGGCCTTCATAGAAGGAAGTAGGGATTCAAGTCTCATAAAGAGCTTCCAAAAATTATGGTACTTATAGCTTTCAGCTCTCATTGCCCCTATCATAAGCATCTTGAAGTGATTAACGTTAAAGTGAACAAACTATGGTGTACATGCTTGACGAAGTATAAGTCAGAAATCTCATGTCCCTTGTATATGAGGGCCGCTCCTCATGCTACTCAAGTTTAGTCACCGGTAAGTTCTTGTCATCGTAAGTACATGTGTATCATAGAGAGAATCAGGGTACCCCTTGCCCGATGATACGGAAGAATCCCCATATCAAAATGACAAGGCAAGCAGACAACGGGCATCTCAGCAATCTTCTTATTTACCATGGGAATATGGTGCTTTTTTCTCTCTTTCCTCTTTTCATATATATTTTTTTCTTTTTCTCTTTTTTCTCAATATAGGACTCTTTTATTTATAAGAAGAATGCTTCATAGACAGCTCATTACGGTTACGCTGCAGGTTTCCACCATGTCAGCATGGATTAGACCAGCAGCCCAGGCGTTTCTCTAACACATATACATAACTCCATGGACTTACAAGCTCACCTTTCATTTCACACCGACGACATCCATATACAAAAGAGCATGATATCAACTAGGTACAAGTACCAAGTGCAATGTTAAAAGCGTTCCCCATGAAAGCATGGTTTTGCTAATTCCCAACGAATAAGTGCAAGCATATACAACATAGACGACACAATGTTTCAAGTTTATTAAGGGCAAGAAAAGTAAAGTGTGCCATCAAGTTCGTGAGAGCTTTAATCACTAGTTTTCTCATAACAAGTTTAATTTGGAAGGTAGACAAAAACATGAATATACTTGGAATAGAATATGCTAGTAGGTAGGTATGGTGGACTCTTTGGAATAACTTGGTTTAAGGAGTTGGATGCATGAGTGGAATTCATACTTGGTTATGGAGGCTAGCAAAAGACTGGGAGCGACCAACTAAGAGAGCAATAATGGCCATAATCATGCAGAGCGACAAAACACCATTGATCAAAGCATAAAGTGATACTACAAGTTGAAAACTAAAGGATCATAAAGGCTTATGGTGACTTTGGATAGTCATAACATGGTGTGAGCATGTGCCAAGTCAACCGAAATAAAGCATCAAAGGAGAATACCACAATACTATGCTTTAATATGCTAAAACAACTCATGATTCATCCAAGGCACATTAAGCAATCTCAATTGTTTATAACATGTCATGCTATAGAAAAGAATACTAAGCCTAAAGCCAAAACAATATCAAGTATGGCATGACAAAGCATACGCCACAGTCAAAAATAAGCTCTATTTACCACTTAAGCATGAACTTTTCCTACTCTTTTACAATCCAAACCAAACTATTTGAAAACCAATGCATGAAAGAGGGGGTCCAACCAATTTATTCAAGCAAACTAAGAAAACCAATCAAACTAAAACCAAAAAAAAAAATGAAGACGCTCCAAGAACAACACAACTGTGCATGAAACAATAAAAATGAAGCGTTTAGAAGAAACTTGGGATTTTATTGATGAAGAAGGGGATGCCTTGGGCATCCCCAAGCTTTGATGCTTGTACCTCTTGGATATTTCTTGGGGTGACACGCGTGGCATCCCCAAGCTTGAGCTTTAGTCCATCCTTCATCTCATTACTCATTCCTTCCATACACCTGAAAATTTTCCTTCATACAAAACTTCACACAATCTTTATTAGCAACATTAGTGCACTCAAGATAAAAGGTCTTAAGGTTCAGTTCTAACACCAAATAAACTTCCATTAAAACACAAGATACTGTAGAACTTCCCTCAAAAATCTCAATTCCCCAAAAGAACTAAAAAAGGAACCAACAAGAAGCAAATGCAAATAATGGCAGAAATCTGTCAAAACAGACCAGCAGGTAAAGATGAATTTGTTCGAAGACCTTATGTTGCTCAAATAGAAAAGTGTTGAACTAACGAAAGTTAGATAGAAACCTAGGGCAGAATCACAAAAATTCACGCCTCAAAAGGACGTACAGAGATTTTACACGAATTTTTACGGTAAAGCACAAAAATCTGTTTCGGGACAGCAACTTTCCCAATCATTACTTCTCTCTTATTAGAGGTTACTCTTGACACAAAAAGCAAATAAAAAGGATAAGGAGTGGTTATTACTGAAGTAATAACTTCCAAGACTCATCTAAAACTTTTGGGTTATCTCCCAATAAATACTTTTCTTTAACGCCTTTAAGTTAGGCATGATAATTTGAGAAGATGCTCACATAAGAAATATGAATTGAAGTAAAAGAGAGCATGAAGAAGCAAATTCAAAACACATTTAAGTCTAACCCACTTCCTATGCATAGGAATCTTGTAAAGAAACAAGTCATGAAAGCACAAAGCTACAAGCATAGTAAAGAAAAACAAGTGCAAATTCAAGACTTTCAACATAAAGAGGGGAAACTTAATATTGTTGAGACACATAAAACCATGTTTCCCTCTCTCATAATAACTTTCAGTAGCATCATGAATAAAAGTAACAATATAACTATCACAATAAACATTCTTATCATGAGCAACATGCATAAAAGAATTAATACTCCCCACATAAACATAGTCATTCTTATTGATTGTAGTGGGAGCAAATTCAACAAAATAGCTATCATTATTATTTTCATCACCATAATCATCAAATATAGGAGGCATATTGTAATCATAATTAATTTCCTCCTCAATAGTAGGTGGACTAGAAATATCATATTCATCATTGTAATCATCATATATTGGAGGTTTTGTATCATCATAAGCAATAGAATAGCTATCTTCCAAAGCTGGGGAACTAAAAAGATCATTTTCATAAAAACTAGCTTCCCCAAGCTTAGACTTTTCGATAGAATTAGCAATACTGGTGTCCAAAGAATTCATACTAACAACATTGCTATTAGCATGCAAATAAAGTTCCATAAGTTTTTTAATTTTCTCTTCAAACACTTCATGTCCTAACTCAAGATAAATACTATAAAGCTCTCTAATTTTGTTGTTGTTTTCCATTAAGCCTAACTAGTGAAAACAAAAACAAAAAGACAAAATTGCAGAATCTAAAGGAAATAACTTCGATCACTCACACCGGAGGATGTGAGTACCTTTTACCTTACCTCCCCAGCAACGACACCAGAAAATAGGCGTTTTCCGTGGGAGGTTCTTCTTCTTTAATCCTCCGGTGTGAATACCTTTTACCTTACCTCCCCGGCAACGGTGCCAGAAAATAGCTTGATGTCTACGCACTTCTATTCTTGTAAATAGTTGTTGGGCCTCCAAGTGCAGAGGTTTGTAGAACAGCAGCAAGTTTTCCCTTAAGTGGATTACCCAAGGTTTATCGAACTCAGGGAGGAAGTGGTCAAAGGTATCCCCTCTCAAGCAACCCTGCAATCAAGATACAAGAAGTCTCTTGTGTCCCCAACACACCCAATACACTTGTCAGGTGTATAGGTGCACTAGTTAGGCTAAGAGATAGTGAAATACAAATGGTATGGATATAATATAACGGTGCTAGAAAATACTTTGATGGCGTGGAAGACACTAAAGGCAAACTGAAATAAAGATGGAAGCGAGCAAACATGTAACAGATCTAGTAGCAAACGGTGTTTCAGATCTTAGAAACAAGGCCTAGGGATCATACTTTCACTAGTGAACACTCTCATATAAATATCCTTCTTTATGATACTACTCTTAACTACTCTCCGGTTGGACACTCTAATCAATGGTAGGGCTATAACAACACACCTCAAAGTAAGCCTTTCCCATCTAGAAAACCCAACACTGTCACCTTGAGCACTAGATAGGTCGAACAAACACCACAATTTCATAAAGACATCCAACTCCAAATATAAATCATAACAAGTATTTGCAATCTCTAGCCTAAGTGCCACCATGGTGTGCACGCTGTCACTTTCACACACATGGGGAGAGCAGAGATCTATTAAAGCACTTGAGTAGCAAGGTAGATCTATAGATTACAAGCTCATGATCTCAATAAGATCATGCATAAAGAGAGAGATGAACACATAGCTACCGGTAGAACCCTTAACCTCGAGAGAGAACTACTCCCTCCTCATCATGGGAATCAGCAATGGCGATGGAGATGGTGGTGGAGATCGATGGAGATGGCTTCGGGGGCACTTCCCCGTCCGGAGGTGCCTAACAGACTTCATCCCCAAATCTCCCCTTCGGTGGCGGCGGCGCTGCAGAACTTTTCGTGGATTTCTGATTGACAATCTAGGGTTTCTGCCTTGGGAGGAATATATAGGCGAAGGAGGCAAGGTCGGTGGCCGGCTAGGGGCCCACATGCCTCCGGCGGCATAGGGTTGCTTCGGCGCTGGGGGTGTGTAGGGCCCTGCCCTCCTCCATCTCGTGTGCAGCTCCCGTGAGTCTTCCGGTAAAAGAGGAACTTTGGCTTTTGTCTCGTCCAATTCTGAGAATATTCATTTTCTGACTTTCCTGGAACCAAAAACAACAGAAAACAGGAAACTGGCACTGTGGCTCTTGTTTATAGGTTAGTCCAAGAAATAGTCAAAAGTGTGGACAAAACATAAGAAAGTAGGTAAAAGCAAGCATGGAACATCAAAAATTATAGATACATTTGCAATGTATCATCATTGCATGTCTGTTCTTCTAAACAAACCACATAAGGACCCCCAGTGTCATTGCATGTGTGTTCTTTTCATGAACCACAGCTAGAGTCATTGCATGTGTGTTCTTCTAAAAAACCACATAAGGATCCACCAGTGTCATTGCATGTCTGTTCTTTTCATGAACCACACCTAGTGTCATTGCATGTCTTTTCCTCTAAACAAACCACATAAGGATCCACAAGTGTTATCGCAAGTCTGTTCTTTTCATAAACCACACATGGATCCACCAGTGTCATTGCATGTGTGTTCTTTTCATGAACCACAACTAGAGTCATTGCATGTGTGTTTTTCTAAACAAACCACACATGGATCCACCTAGTGTGATTGCATGTCTGTTCTTTTCACAAACCACACATGGATCCACCAGTGTCATTGCATGTGTGTTCTTTTCATGAACCAGAGCTAGAGTCATTGCATGTCTATTCTTTCCACAAACCACACATGGATCCACCTAGTGTGATTGCATGTCTGTTCTTTTCACAAACCACAAATGGATCCACCAGTGTCATTGCATGTGTGTTCTTCTCATGAACCACAACCAGTGTCATTGCATGTCTGTTCTTCTCACAAACCACATAAGGATCCACCAGTGTCATTGCATGTCTGTTCTTCTGAACAAACCACATAAGGATCCCCTAGTGTCATTGCATGTGTGTTCTTTTCATGAACCACAGCTAGAGTCATTGCATGTGTGTTCCTGTAAACAAACCACATAAGGATCCACCAGTGTCAATGCATGTCTATTCTTTTCATGAACCACACATGGATCCACCAGTGTCATTGCATGTGTGTTCTTTTCATGAACCACAGCTAGAGTCATTGCATGTGTGTTCATCTAAACAAACCACACATGGATCCACCTAGTGTGATTGCATGTCTGTTCTTTTCACAAACCACACATGGATCCACCAGTGTCATTGCATGTGTGTTCTTTTCATGAACCACAGCTACAGTCATTTCATGTGTGTTCTTCTAAACAAACCACACATGGATCCACCTAGTGTGTTTGAATGTCTGTTCTTTTCACAAACCATACATGGATCCACCAGTGTCATTGCATGTGTGTTATTTTCATGAACCACAACTAGACACATTGCATGTCTGTTCTTTCAACAAACCACACATGGATCCACCTAGTGTGATTGCATGTCTATTCTTTTCACAAACCACACATGGATCCAGCAGTGTCGTTGTATGTGTGTTCTTCTCATGAACCACAACTAGTGTCATTGCATGTCTGTTCTTCTCACAAACAAGATAAGGATCCAGCAGTGTCATTGCATGTCTGTTCTTCTAAACAAACCACACAAGGATCCCCCAGTGTCATTGCTTGTGTGTTCTTTTCATGAACCATAGCTAGAGTCATTGCATGTGTGTTCTTCTAAAAAATCACGTAAGGATCCACCAGTGTCATTGCATGTCTGTTCTTTTCATGAACCACCAGTGTCATTGCATGTCTGCTCCTCTAAACAAACCTCACATGGATCCACCTAGAGTCTTTGCATGTCAGTTCTTTTCACAAACCACACATGGAGCCACCAGTGTCATTGCATGTGTGTTCTTTTCACGAACCACACCCAGTGTCATTGCATGTGTGTTCTTCTAATTAAACTACATAAGGATCCAATAGTGTCATTGCATGTGTGTTCTTCTCATGAAACACACCCAATGTCATTGCATGTGTGTTCTTCTCATTAACCACACATGGATACACTAGTGTCAATTGCATGTGTGTTCTTTTCATGAACCACAACTAGAGTGATTGCATGTGTGTTCTTCTAAACAAACCACATAAGGATGCACCAGTGTCATTGCATGTGTGTTCTTTTCATGAACCATAGCTAGAGTCATTACATGTGTGTTCTTCTAAACAAACCACATAAGGATCCACCAGTGTCATTGCATGTGTGTTCTTCTCATGAACCACAGCTAGAGTGATTGCATGTGTGTTCTTCTAAACAAACCACATAAGGATCCACCAGTGGCATTGCATGTGTGTTCTTTTCATGAACCACATATAGAGTCATTAGATGTGTGTTCTTCTAAACAAACCACATAAGGATCCACCAGTGTCATTGGATGTGTGTTCTTCTCATGAACCACACATGGATCCACCAGTGTCATTGCATGTTTATTCTTTTCATGAACCACGGCTAGAGTCATTGCATGTCTGTTACTTCCACAAACCACATATGGATCCACCAGTGTCATTGCATGTCTGTTCTTTTCATGAACCACAGCTAGAGTCATTGCATGTGTGTTCTTCTCATGAACCACACATGGATCCACCCAGTGTGATTGCATGTTTGTTCTTTTCACAAACAACATAAGGATACACCAGTGTCATTGCATGTGTGTTCTTCTCATGAACCACAGCTAGAGTCATTGCATGTCTGTTCTTCTCACAAACCACATAAGGGTACACCAGTGTCATTGCATGTGTGTTCTTCTCATGAACCACAACTAGAGTCATTGCATGTCTGTTCTTCTCACAAACCACATAAGGATCCACCGGTGTCATTGGATGTGTGTTCTTCTCATGAACCACACATGGATCCACTAGTGTCATCGCATGTCTTCTCTTTTCATTAACCACGGTTAGAGTCGTTGCATGTGTGTTCTTTTCACAAACCACATATGGATCAACCAATGGCATTACATGTGTGTTCTTTTCACAAATCACATATGGATCCACCTAGTGTGATTGCATGTGTGTTATTTTCAGAAACCACATATGGATCCACCAGTGTCATTGCATGTCTGCTCTTTTTACAAACCACATATGGATCCTAATTAACCTTAGGATATCCCTAACCTTAGCCCCCCAATGGGTATCCGTTAGACCGAGTCTTCTAGAAGGCACGCCATAACATAGTTGTTTTGCTTGACGATTGTTACATACCATTCGATCGGGGCACTTGGACGATTGGGTTGGTCTTCATGAGAGCGCTCCGCGAGTAGGCTGTTCTGTGGCATGATTGGCCACGCTTGCTCTGGACAAACTGGCAACACCGGGCGCTCCCCTGATGCGAGTGTCACGACTCACGAGTTCTGTGGGCCATATCCCAGTGTCACATCCCCATTACTTCTCTTCCTCCCGTACTTCTCTTCCTTCCCCTCGAAGCCACTTTCCCCACTTCACTCCCATCCTACCGTAGCCGCAAGCCGATGGTGCCTCCATCCCAATCCCCTCTTGACGTAACCCCTCCCTCTCGCCATGGGTTCAAGGGGACGGCGAGAAGCAGCGTCGTGACGGCGAGGCAGTGATTTCGATGTGAGTCGTCTCATCTCTATCTCTATCATCTGTGGCTAGTTATCTATTTTTTGAGCTAGATCTAATCTGTTTACTCATGCGCGTATGATGTGTTAAGCCAACCAGACAATGTATGACTCTGACTATCACGGTTTAGCGGATCAAGACAGTCCTCTGCTATGTAAACATGGATATGTGCCCGCTAAATTTGTAGCATTTGAAGGATGAAATGCAGGCAGGAGGTTTCTACGGTGTCAAGGACATCGTGCAATGATGCAAGGCGGAAGTTGCGGTGTTGTTAAATGGGTAGATCTAGAGTGGCCCAAATTGATGCACAAAACAGTGGACAAACTATGGGAAATGACTGTTGAGTTGAAAGAATCCGTATTCAGCTCACTTGTTGACAGTGTTGAGATGAAGCTATGGGAACCAGTTGACACGACCAAGAATAACCGAGATCTCAGGTGGGTGCAAGACAAGGATAGCAAAGTCGAGAAGGAGAGGGACGCGGCGTTGGCCCTGAAGGCTAAAGAAGAGTAAGAACTGACTCAAGCAAGGAATGATCTTCACCAGGCCAAAGTCCTGCAGTTCACAACTACGAGTATTGACAATTGCATGAGGAAAAATGCAGAGAAACAATTGAAGCTGTGCAAGGAACATGCTAAAAGGAAGGAGCAGACGATTCGATCCTTGCTCACGCAGGAAAATGCGCATCGGGCTAAGATTAGGAAGATCAAGGAGATGTGTGATAACTAGTTCTATTTAGCTTAAGCTCTGTGCCTTTTTAAGTTGTAATAGTTGTACTTGTTGACCTAGCTGTCTGAACTATTGCCCCCAGAGTCCTGGGAGGAAAAAAATTGGTGGCCCGTTAATCTGTCTTAACCCTGCATTACTTCCTTTTGTCTGACCAATGCCCCTTGGATACTTCGCCCGTCGCTTCGTCGTTCTCGTGTACAAATAGGAGGCGCCACAGCGCGTCGCTTCGTCGTCCATCCCCTCGTCCTCTCCAATCTCTACAGCGTCGTCACTTCGTCGTCCATCCCCTCGCTCCCTCTCCAATCTCCACTGTGCTGCCATGGAGATGCCCGCGCTGAACTTCTACGAGGCCGTGATGTTCATGCACTTCGACATCCTCGCACCGCCGACCGCGACGGTGCCCCACAGATGGCGCATCAGCTATGTGGGGGTGCCGGTGGCTCCGTTCCCTGGCCGAGCCAAGATGGAGAGCAAAATCATGGCTCGCCAACCCTAGATGCCCGCTTGGAAGAGGGCGCTGCCCCGGTACGCGGCGGCCAGCCCGTACTGGCCGACGCTATTCAAGAAGGAGCGGAAGGCCAAGATTGGCAACCGCATCGTTGACGGGCGCGTGGTGCACCGGGATCTCCGCAACCGAGAAGGGTGGGAGAGGTTCTGGTCCGTCCCTGGATAGACCAAGTACACCGTCATCACCGCTGCTCACCGCGAACAGGTGCTCCGTCCCGTGAACAATGCGGAAATCGTGGAGGTTCCGTCCGGCGACGACGAGGAAGCTGGCGGCTCGGAGGACAGTGGCAGCATAAGTGAAATTGTTGACTAGTGGTTGAATTAATGTAGGATGTGAAATCGCACCTTTGTTTAAAAGAATATGTGGTTGAATTAATGAAATGCCTCCATTTAGATTTATGTCTCGATTAATTTGTGGAAGAATTTGTGATTTAGATCAATTTTGCGTCGATTTAGATCTCTGTCCCGGATAGGGAACATGACCGTGGACCAAAGACCCCTTTTCTACTAGTGTATTCTGACATTGGTGGTTTGTTTAAACGTAATCTATGTGGATTGTGCCGCATGCAAATGGCACAACCACAATTTATAAAGTGGAAGCACATACACCCGGTTACTGGAGATCCGGGAGCTTCGCCAGATACAGGGGATGCAGGAGCAGAGAGGCGGTGAGATAGACGGGCTCAAGATTAGGCCATAAAGTGGTATCAATTTCCTCCTCATCTGGGCATTATCGGTGAGAACATTGCTGTTTATGTTGCCACGTCGTTGTGCATCATCTGAAATAAGTTGCTGCTTACTGGAGTGTGGCAGCTTAAATAATTTATTTCTGTGCCACTTACATTCCATCGTATTTGGAGACCTCCTGCCCCTCAGCAATCGTGGAACCGATGCTGCGTGTTTTCAGATAGCAGTGGCACAATCACAATTTCGGATTCAACTACTGACTCGAGCATTTCCAAACCCTAAGTCGCGGTACATTTTACTCAGAGAATGTGGGTAGATTGTTTCGCCCAGCAACGTGCCACACATAGAGCTCCAGAATTTAATATAATTACATATATAGGTTCAAGTTCAACACATTAATATGCATCTTCATTGGCAGCAGCCTTCTTCCACATCCTGGGTGCCAAGCCTTCATGTCCACTGGCTTCTTCATTTCTTGCCTTCTTCCTCTTCCTTGGTGCCAATTTTCATAGCTTCACATACTCTTCATCGCCGGGACAATGGGCACCAGAATCGTGTACATCATCATCTTTCCACTCGTTTTTAATTTCTTCGGGCAGCAAAATGACTGACCCGACAGTCATGTTTCTAACCTTGCGGCGCTTCCTGTCAAAGAAACAAGACTGTTGCATAACTGCCCAATATCTATAGAGTAAATAAAACAAAAATTACAATTCAGCACAAACATGCGAACCCCAAGCGACCTTTGCTTACCAGGAGCTAATTGGGTTCGAGCAACCACCCTGTCCAAGAATAGAACGACGACTCCCAGTTGCAGCAGCTTCCACATCCAGTACATCACAATTCAGCTCAAACATGCAAGCCGAAGCATACCTTTTCATCAACCCAATTAGCTAATTGTCACAGTTAGAGGAACCATGATGCCACGTTCATCCATGAAGATGAACTTTGCAGTCTGCTTCGGCCATAATTCATCATGATTACACAGAGCAGCAACCATACCAGATATAGTGCAGATCTGTGCAGGCGCTTCTTCCATCGTGATACAATGTTGTCCATACCACTTGCCCTTAGAGTCGTACCTAAAGAGGACTACCATAACCAGGTAAGGGGGGGTCCGCAGAGATCCCACTTGACAAAAAACTGTGGACAAAATATGTTTGTCAGCGTTGGGATAACAAACAATTTGAGATTCAGTAGCCAGCTAGCAGTTATAATTAGTGCGAATAGCAAAGAGAAGGGTAGCTCACCCGCTTGTAGCCAGAACTTCTTCTTCCTTGGTAGTAGGATCTACCATCCTCCGAGCTGCTCGGCTCGTCGGCGGCGGAGGCGGGCTAGAGCCTCGCAACAGTGGCTACGACATGCGCCATTAGAGATCGGGATTAGCGACTGGGTGCAGCAACTTGGCGCCGGAAGTCAAATGTCCGAAGGGATCGTCCTACCTGGAGGGTGGATTCCGACGCCGCCGGTCTAGGGGAAAGGTGGGAATGGATTTGTGAAATTGGTCAACGCATCCAATCCACTTAGCTACTCGATTTACCTAAGAGGTTGCCGTGTTGGCGCTCGCGTCACGGACATATGACCGACATGAGGTCCCGACCGTCTACTTCACAGGGCAGTTTAACAGAATGTTTGAATTTGGCTGGGGTGAGATGAGTTTGCCTCAAAATGGACCCTCTCAGTAGTTGGCGTCCCAACATTTCGAAACGCGACAATTTCATGCAACTTAGGTACCTCCATGAGCTGGCCTGGGAACTTTGGTACCGCAGACGAACATGCCCCCTGCCGGGACGGGGAATTGGAGGAGATCATCGCCATCATCATCACCATCGCTTCTCCATCGACCATCCATTTCCCCCCATCCATTAGTGAGTAATACCCCACTGTAGGCTATGGGGATCGTTGTAACACCCTCGAATCGGCTGTATGCAAGTTTTAGCGATTCTCGCCAAACCCGCATAGAAACGATTCAAAGATGCCCACTAGGCACTTGCGTGCGGGTGGAAAACAAAGTAATAACATTACACAATAGTCCATGATGGAACCCACATAAACATATATATACAACAACGACTCCATGAGTCAAGAATACAGATATACAGTACAAAGATCCAAATCACCTCGAAAACGATACAACATCCGAGTACGGATAAGATGCAAATGGGGCTAAGAGCCCTGAAGCATAACCAATGGCGTCCATAACCCTGCCCAGGCCAAACCGGAAGGGTAACCCTGCTAACGACTTTGATCTCAAACCTGCTAAAACAAAAGGGGTGCCGACAAAGGGCAAAGGAAAAATAGGAGCGTCAGTACTGAGGCCAGTACACGGCGAGGCTAGAATTTGGCGGCTCTCGCCTACATAGGTATGGTGGACTGAAGCGGCAGCGAAGCAGCACTAAACAACATATATAGACTCAGTAGAACTGGCGGCTATTAGAGAGGGATAAGAAAGACCTATTCGGAATCCAACCTGACACTAACACCAAACATACCCATCCTGGCATTTCCCCCTCGATACCAAACGAGGAAGTCAAACCGAGGAACTCACACATTTGGCAGTTTTATTCATTCCATTATAGTTGCAGCACTTACTAGTCAGATACAATTAGCCAGAGATATCCCAAATCCAGCAGTTGTTGGCAATTTTATTTCATTCCATTAGAGTTGCGATACTTACTAGGCAGATATAACATGACACGATACACCCTAGTTCCACCAGTTGTTGGCACTTTTATTATCCATTCCATTGTAGTGAAGATGATTACTAGTCACATATTAAGTCAAATTTATAGCACTACTTTAGTTATGCTTGTCTATGATCGAGATACTGTGCTCCAAGTCGTCCATAACCGCGGACACGGCTTTCAGAAAGATTTACCCTGCAGGGGTGCACAAATAGCAACACACACACACTATCAACCTCGGAAAAACCAAATCAAAACCCAACGAGGCTTTCACGACAAAGGAATCACAGGATTCATAAAATATTTCAGGCGGCCATCCCACTAAGCTACCCGCAACAAAGTTGGCCGGCTCCGAGACGGACCTAGGGTTTGTGACAATGGCTGTAAACGGCTAGGAACCCAAAAGTGTGACTGGGCTTGTCGATACCATGAAAACATTCCACGTTCCAAAACAGTACAGGTGCTCCACGCACAATCGTAAATAAAGCAGTAAAGCATGGCATAAGTACATGATAGTAATAAAGCCCCAAACTACTTTGTGGACCCAAGAAATAAGAAATGAATCAAGCTCTAGCTAAGGGGAATCATGGTCCCACATGTAGATAGTGCGATAGTCAAGGAACAGGTATCAAGTACTCGGGGTCCTACGAGACACAAGTGGGCGTGGAAGAACCAAATAACATATATTGCTCACCGATGCCTCTGCATTAGTTATATCTATTCCCAAGAATTTAATCAAGTTGTATTTAAAGTCATGATCATCTCCACCATTAAACGTGTGTCAACCTTCCAGCAACGATGGAGCGACAACAACGCGAAGCAGCACCTGAGCAAGCAACTACGACTCGCAAGGCCAACTATCTATCAAACAACAGGCAATAGGATGTGTCCAAGGCAATATAGAGGCTGCAAGGAATATAAAGGGTGCACGGAAACTAAAGCATCGCAACACAGATAGCAATAGATCAACAGGAGGAAGTAAAGACTATAAATACAAAATAGGTAGAAAGAGGGAGAATGCTCGCCTGGGAAACACTGCCGAAGATACATTATCCGAAGAACTAGTCGATACTCGCATCCATTCAACGGCATAATCCACGAAGAACAAAACACTAAAAGAAACACCGGATGCACTATTTAATACTACGGTAGAAGATCGGCATGATGCATGATATGATGCATGACATGGCAAAGATGCGATGCAATTAGGCAATATTAAGCGGAACCGATGTCCCGAGAATTAATAAAATGTTAATGTTGTTTAACTACCCGCAATTTAAATGTTGTCTTAACAAGACAAAACATGGCATCGATTCGCTACACAAATTTAAATGGAGGCGTTAATAGACAGGAATAACCCGCATATGCGCTCCATATTTAATTATGAGTGAATCGACATAATGCCCCCAAACCACCAAACATGTATGCAAGCATGAATAATTATATGCAACAAGATAGATGTCATATATTATAAAAAAATATAGGTCTCGGAAAAAGGATCACACATTAGGGTTCAGATCCGGGGTCTCAGGGTCGACGGGGATCGGTCTTCGGACTCCGGGAGCGGGGCTTCGGGTCTGAGAAGGAGGCTTGATGTGCCTAGGGTAGAGTCTTCATGATTTGGTCTTCGAAGTCCGTGTAGGCGATCTTCAAGTATGATGGGCCTTCGATGCCAATGACTTCGGGTTCCGGGATCGGGAAGAAGAACTTGGCGTCCGGTGGCCTTGGAATCGGAGATCTGGGCCAAGGTTCGATTCCTCGTGCTTGGTCTTGAAGGCGAGCGGGTTGGGTCGACCTTGTCGAAGGCTTTGTAGAGGAAACAACATCAGCATCCCTATGGCATTGCCGCCGGGTTTCACAGTCGCCACATACACTTCACCACAACTAACGCCTTGATACGGGTAAGGCAGCACCAGGGATCTGGCAGGAAAACAACAGTTGGAGCCCCCAGATAGAGGTAGATACAACAACGCAGATAACCACTAGAGCAATGGTACTGTAGCTCTCACATAGGCAAAACAGGAGACAGAGCAGCCACGAACATCCGGACATGCCCGAACATCGGACAACCTGAACATGGCACGGAGATGGTCGGGTCAGAGCAGGGGCGACGCTGGGGTCCCGCGAGACAACAGGTACTGCGCGAGGTCATGGATACTACGCGAGGCAGCGAGAGGAGGGCCGGGTACTGGCGGGAGGCGCCGAATGGCGCTCACGTAGAGGGGCGGCATCGCAGGACAGAGAGGTAGCAGGGGTGACAGAGAGACGAGGAGGCGAAGGGCTCGCCGTTGACGGGTTTGGCAAAGAGGGTCGGCGACGTGGCCGATGCCTTCTATGGAGGCGAGAGGCAGCTGCTGGCGGCCGGAGGAGCGGCGAGACAAGGACGAGCTTATAGGGGTGTGGTGGGTAGCGGAGCAGAGGAGGGCTGGGTCGACGACGACGAGGCGTGGGGCCGGCGCAGCGACGGCCAGGATCGACGCTGGCCACGAAGGGAAGGGGCACCGCGAAGCTTGGTCACACGGGTGAGGGCACGCGGGGCCAGCGTGGTGACGCATCCAGCGGCAGGTGGCGCGCTGCAGAGAGTTGCGGAGGGGCGGGCGGATGAGGTTGGGGTGCTGGGGAAACACGGGGTAGGTGAGGGGAGCGGGCCACGATGCGGGAGTGGTGGGGCCAACTGCGAGGTGGGGCCAGGCTTTGACCGAGCGAGGCGTGAGGAGCGTGTACCGCGCGTACGTGGTGGGGTGGAGTGGGGCTGGCCACGCGCGGGGTGCGACGCAACGCGTGCATGCTTCGTGGGGTGGGGTGGTTCGCTGCGCTGCAGCTGTGTTGCGGGTAACGCGGGGGCGTGTCGAGGTAGCTAGGTGCGGTTTGGGGGTGGGTTAGGGTTTGGTCCGGAGTAGGTAGATCTAGGGTTAGGTTTAGCTAAGGTTTTGTCCGGGTAGTAGGTAGTCTGGCCCGGTTAGTGGCCTGACCGGCTGGATTGCCTCCCTGGGATTTTATAAAATATCTTTTTATTTATTTATTTTGTTTTAAACATTCTTTTGTTAATAGTTTAGCAAATAAAAGATCCAGGAGACCGGGTTTTACATTTGAAATACAGAGGGGATATTTAGAAAACACAGATAGGCTTTTGGAAAATAGTTTTAGGCAACAAATGCATGATGACATGACGATGATCAAATGCAATGTGGCATGATGACATGAGCATGCGGTCATGATGATGCACAAAACAAAAACACATCGATTTTCTAGTAGTGGTTTTACCGGGGTGCTACAATGGTAGGGATTGGATTAGATCGTTCATGTAATGGCATCAGATTGTTAGGGCATGGTGCCTAGTATCTTTTATTAGTGCTTTTTGACTTTGCTGCAACTTGTTATGCTTAATGCTTGTCACTAGGGCCCGAGTGCCATGATTTCAGATCTGAACATGTTATTGATTCATTATGATAGTATTGTTTATGGTCTTACCTGCAAATTATATACACACGTTGTTGTCCGGAACCAAAGGGCCCAAAGTGACAACAATCGGGATAACCGGAGGGAATGACTTTGATGTGAGGATCACATGTGTTCACAGAGTGTTAATGCTTTGCTTCGGTGCTCTATTAGAAGGAGCACCTTAATTGACAGTAGTTCCCTTGAGGCCCCGCTGCAAACGGGCTGGCAGGACAAAAGATGTTGTGCAACTTCTCATTGCGAGCACGTATGACTATATATGGAACACATGCCTATGGTTGTTTAGTACTTAGATGCTTTATCTTATTTATCTGTAAATGCCCTATGTCTTGATTGCCATGTGAATTGTCTTGTCCATGCAACGCTCGTCCATCCATCCCTATACCTACCGCGCTTTAATCCTACTGTTTACTGCAATTGTTACTACTGTCTTTACTTTTACTACTGCTATTACTCTACTATTGCTACTACAAAACTATTGCTACTGATAAACTACTGTGAGCAAGATTGTTTCCAGGTGCAGCTGAATTGACAACTCAGTTGTTAAGACTTATAAATATTCTTTGGCTCCCCTTATGTCGAATGAATAAATTGGGTTTCACTTCCCTCGAAAATACTACGATACACCCCTATACTTGTGGGTCATCACCTAACTTCAGTGTTTCCACAGTAATTCTCGACCATTTGGTCCCCTCTTCACCCCCTTGTCTCCCCTAAGCATAGCCAGAACCCAGACCAAGTCCCCCATTAGTCGTGTGCACAGTGGAGCGCTGCCCATTTCTGGTCGTCATCGGCCGACAGTGGACTTCTTGTTAGATGCATCGCCTTCCTCGCCCACGACATGCACCAGACACGCCTCGGTCCACCGCCACCCCCTCTGTCCAAGCCTCGACCCCAGCCGAGCCCTGGACCACCCTAGCTACGCCGCACCCATCGTCTCTGCACCGTGCCCAGAGCGCGCCAGCTCGCCGTGCCAGACCACCTCGCATAGACCGCGCCTCACCCCCACCTCGCGTGCACCAGCTCACCATGATCACCCCAACCCCGCAGACAACCCCGCTCCCCGCCATGCGACCCACAGTAGCCGCACGCCGTCGCAAACACCTCTGCGTCCGTGTGGAGCGCCACACGCTCCCGACCAAACCACACCGCCCACGCCTCTCCATTACGCCCGTGAGAACCGCCAGGGAACCACACACCGTCCACTAGCCTCCGCCACACCGATAGCAGCCTGTAGCGTCGTCACCGACGAGCTCGCGCCCGCACCGTTCGGTCCCCTCGCCGCAGTATAAGTAGAGGACTCCCTTGCCTCATTTATCCACACCCCATAACTCACCACTCCTCACTGATCCCCCCCACTTTTTCCCGGAGCAAGGCAAGCTCTCCTTTGCCGGAATTTGTCCGGAGCCCGCCGCTGCTAGAGGAGAAGGGCGCCGTCGATTTCGACCACCCCAAGGCCTGCCGTGACCGCGCCTCGAACTGCCATCGTCTACCATGTCGATCCCCCTGTTGCCGACCCTAGCTAGATCCCAGGTGAGCCTAGCCAGACCCCCACCGCCGTGTTAGGTTTAGTTCCTCGCCGGAGTAGTTCGTCATCGACGACGACTCCCAGTCATTGGATTAGAATTAGATCGCATGGCTTAGATGCGTAGATACCATTTCGCTTAGATGCAGTCGCTGACGAGTGGGCCCCACCTATCAGTAGCCCGCTGCGCTGTGCAGTGCAGTTGGGCCGTCCCGTTTAGCTTTCCCACGTAGCCCAGGGAATTCAAATATTGATTTTCCAATTTAGTGTAAACTAGTTTCTATCCACAGATTCAAAAATCAATTCAGAGAGTTTCACTAAACCGATTTTCATGATTTAAATTTTGCTAGAAAGGTAATTAAATTATCTATCCAAGCCCATTGGATTTAAATCATTTGGAGTTAGAGATAATCTTTAGTAAAAATAATAAGACAGAGACTTTTGCAACTTCAAACATTTTTCAAAAATCAACCATAAATGCTTTTGATTCCAACTCTCAAAAATCACATTTAACAATATCTATCTAAATAGGTAAAGACATTTAGGTTTGCATGCAGTGACTTTGGACTAGTACCAACAAATGCTATTAGGGCAT
The DNA here is from genome assembly GCA_023614405.1 of Avena insularis. Taxonomy (NCBI): domain Eukaryota; kingdom Viridiplantae; phylum Streptophyta; class Magnoliopsida; order Poales; family Poaceae; genus Avena; species Avena insularis. Next base: position 230,842,701 of record CM042692.1, read on the forward strand.
TTCTTGTCACTTTAAATCTATTAAATGATAATCTTAAACTTAATAAAATATGATCAACCCTTTAAATGACATTCCCATGTATTAGAATATGTGGTGATAACATGTGTCAACATGATCCCATATTTTAATTGGAGAATATTAAATCTTAATTAATTTCAATGAGTAGACATTACTTTTCTCAAATAAGATAAATAAAACTAGTTCTTTATTTCATGTGATGATTGTGATGATGCTAGATCATCAAGTGTGAGCCTTAGAGTGCTAATTAGAGCTAGTTAAGTATTGTTTGGTGATTGTGTACCCCGTATTTATTTATAGACGATAGTACCGACCCCAGGCTACGAGGAGGAGGAGTTCTACCCAGAAGAAGAGGAGGAAAACTTCAACCACTGCTCTACTCAAGGCAAGCCTAACACTACAAGTTAACCATGAAATCTAGAATTATGCAAGTTAACACTTGCCCACTTGATAACTTAAGAAAAATGCATTAGGCATGCTTTGGTTATATACTCTTGATTTATACCCATCCCAAGTTTTACTTGCAAGCTTTAATCTTTTACTTTACCAAAGTTCTTTACTTGTAACTAGTGCTTCGTGAGTATTTGGAAAGATAGTATAGATAGCATAAAGAGTATAAAACTAGGCCTATACTAGATGTCATTCTATGGCATGAGATTGAAGATTAGCACCCCTCATTAGTGAACACTCTTAACTTAGTGGCTAGTGCTAAGCATAAAACTTGATCACTTTAGATGGGAATACTTGGTGAAAACGATTGTGAAAACCTTGGAATGATGCTTCATTCTATTGAAATGTTTTGACATGTGTTGAGAAACACAAATGGATTTGATGATGAAAATGTTGAGGCATGAGCCTTAGCCCTTTATAAAAACTGATGGTTGGCTTCAGATGCGATACCATTCCAATTTTACCGTATAACCACAATACCTGAATTGGGTAAGGCTTAGCCGGAAATTTATATGCATTAGTATGGGTTCCCTCGCGGAAGAGGTTTGAGCTGAGGCTACCTCGTGAGTGTGAATTGTCCACCTATGCAGTGCCCAGGATGGCAGATGGCCATGGCTGGGAGGCCAAGCTCATAGGGGAGGTGCCTATATGAGAGTGTGTAATTGAAAGGTTATGATTAATTATCCGCATACTAAGTATGATGATTTAGGGTTATCCCTGGCGGATCTATCGAATTTTGTGGTGAAAGTGTACCACCTCTGCAGAGTGTCAAACTATTTGAATAGCCGCGTCCGCGGTCATGGACAGTTGGAGTGGCCATACTGTTCCGTTGTCAGATGTTTCCAAAATGACTTGTGAAGTGAACCATGACTTTGACTTGACCACAACAGGGTTGTGAATATGAAAACTAGATTCCCACTTAAGTGATTTAGAACATTTTACTTAGTTTTCTTTACATCTAAACACAGTTTGGATAAACCTGCCTTTTTGCAAATAAACCTAGAGCTTAAGATTCCTACTAGACTACCTTACTTGTTAGTGATAGTTTGTGAGTACTTAAAGAGTACTCATGGATTTGTCCCCGGCTATTCCCGTGGCCAGACTATGAGGAGGACTACCAGGATGACGGACAGCAATACGTCTACGACAACTAGGATCATCTCCTATCGTCAGCATTGCCTGTGACTCTAAAGATGGAGCCCACTACTACGCTTATTATTCTGCTGCTCGTTTGTATTAAGACTGGATCATGATATCTTTTATTTGTGTAAGACCTTATTATGGTTTGTAATGGATGATTTACTGTGATATCCAATCTATCATGTCTCGCCAAAATGGTAATCCTGGGATTGCGATGTATGTCATAACAGACATTTGGGATTAAAAATCTGGGTGTTGACAAGTTGGCATTAGAGCCATCCTGACCATAGGAGACCCTAGTTAGAATGCACGCACGAACAAAAACTTAGTTTCAAAACCAAAGAAGTGAGTATTTATGAAAACCTATTTCCACTCTTATCCTTGATTCCTTAAAAAAATACATGTTCCTCAAAAATTCTTACATTCCTACATAAAATTTGACACACTTGATCACCTCACTAACTTACTCACCCTAAATTCTTATAGATGGAAGTCTAGTATTGCAAGTTCTACCAGTTGGGCAACGGAGGCCAGCTGATCTTTGAGAGGGATTTAGATGCACTGTCAGAGTATCTTGAGCGCCCGCACCCAGAATTCTTCGAGGCACAACTCAACGATCACATAGGAGGAGATCTACAATGGCTAATAGTTGCAGATCTCAGAGGCACGATGGAAGCACCCACTTTAGAGAAGATCCAATTCACCTTATGTGAGAACAACTGCCTAGATGGATTAGCTAGGGCTATGCATGAAGCTCTTGCCCGTCTGTGTGGGAAAAACATCAACTTGATCCAGGGAACTCGCTTTGCTCACTTTGCAAGGTGTGATTCTATCGGAATGTCATTGGAGATGCCAAGTCACCCAGAGTTGAAGCACCAGGTGGAAAATCTTGACTTCATTCTGTATGATAGGCAGAAGGAATTGGACAACGCCCGAGCTTACACCAACCACAACCTTTCCATTTTCGTCAAGAAGGAACAGACTATCACCATGCTCGTCAAGGATCGCCAATCACTTCATCATGAACGCGAGAAGAAGGATCACACCATCGATCGTCTTCGCAAGAAGGTGGCCGCTCTCGAGAAGACCATCTGTGAACAGGAAGTCTAGCTTGAAGCAAAAGAGGAGGAGGAAGGTGAAGACATCTAGGGAGATCTTCACTCTTACCTCAGTGATGACAATGACTACCTGGAGGATGATGCCTTGGATTTCTACACCGATGATGATGATTCCGACTTCATTGATGATGAGTAGATGCACTTGATCACTACCGTAGGAATGAGTTGTACCGGTCCCACTATATCGTAGTTTCACATAATGGTTCTTAAAACCACTTGTTTTCCATTTGTGTTGTGGTGTATGTTGTATTGTGTGCTTGGAATGAATGAATGAGAAGAAGAAGTTAGTTTGCAAAACCCGAGTCAAACTCAAAGTTTAAAGCTTTTGAAAACAAAACCATGAACCTTAGAAATTTCCCTCTTATCTCATTATATATCTCAATCTTCGGATGACTCGTGGAAACCTAGGAGGAAGCAGCTCATCTCAGGACCCGATGTTGCAGATTTTGCAGATGCTAGTTTCTGACCATGAAGCTAGTAGATCCGAACGCCAAGCCAACCTAGCCACTCTTCAACAGATAGCTCAGTTGGCCCACAATAATCAAGGACATGGAAATCAGGATCACCATGCATCCAAGCTTAAGAAATTTCAGAATACCATCCCCCTATCTTCAACAAATCTGAGGATCCCTTAGATGCTGATGACTGGCTGCAAACCATGGAGAACAATTTGGAAGTCGCAGGAGTTGAAGCCAATGAGAAGGTACTGTTTGCCACCCACTATCTGGCAGGAGATGCAAGAGCTTGGTGGAATAGCACCCGTACCATGAATGATAGTCAGATGATGACTTGGGAAGCATTCAAGATCAAGCTCAGTCGCACCCATGTGCCACAAGGTTTAGTCACCAGAATGAGAGATGAATTCAGGGAACTGAAGCAAGGAAGGATGACGGTAGTTGAATACCGTGACAAATTTCTGTCCCTAGATAGATATGCCCCTGATGAGATCAACATTGAAGCCAAGAAGAAAGAAAGGTTTCTAAATGGATTGCATGATGAGATGCATACTGTGTTAGTCAACATCCGTTTTGGAGATCTAGAAGAGCTTGTAGACTCTTCCATCTAGATGGAAGGGAAGATCAACCAAGCCAATGACAACCGCAAGCACAGGATGATGCACCAGACTATGTCCCACAATACCAAGAAGTGTTGCCCCAATCCTTCTGCAGGATATGCCCCAAGAAACAACAGACCCCCAATGACCCGTCCAAGCTACCCCAATCGTAGCGGAGGAAATCTAAAGACTGGAGGAAACCATAACAACAACCCCGACAACTCCAACAACTTCAACCGTGCACCGCCCAAATCCAACAACAACAACAACAACAACAATATTGCCCCAAGGACTGAAAGCAATGTTGTGCCTGTTGCAGGGAAAGACAAGTCCCAGATCACTTGCTTTGAATGTGGAGTCAAGGGTCACTGTAACATCCCGAAATTTTTCAAATTTTGGAATGTTAAATAAAATAAATAAACTGAAGGAATTGTGCGTAGAAAATTCTCAAGGAAAAGAAACTTCCGACGATTTGTTTAGACTTTTCTCAAACCTTGATTTAAAAATTCGAGAATGGATAAATATGTCTATCCAAATTATAATATGCATGTTCGAGAAGTATTCTATTTCAGGTTTATTGAATTTTTATTAGAATTTGTTTTTTAACATATTTAAATTCATTTCCTAATATGGAATAAAATAAAATGAGCGAGGATAACATGACATCCTCAAATAATGAGGTAGAAATGATTTAAATATATCATCTATATCTTGTTTTATAAACAAAAAATTTTACAAAATTAAACATGGGTTGAAATTATGTTTTCTATTTACATAATAAGTATTTTGTTTTATTAGAAGTTCGTGGTTAAAGATTAGGTTCTGTATAAAAATCAAAATCTATATCTAAATAGAAATGGAGGAAAAGAATGAAAAAAAGAAATGTATCTACCCTAGTTTGACCTAACCAAAGCAGCCCAACGTGGCCACTCTCCACCGCAGTTTTATTTTTCTTCCTTATATTTCTTTTTGGGCCACATTAGCCAGGCCTGAGTTGACTAAAACGAACTGGAACCGTCGTCTTCCTCCTGGCCTTCACGTTCGGAAACTGAAACGGTGGTTCACCTTCATGAACTGAAACTGCTCCCATAGACGTACTTTCTCCTCACGATTCAATCAATTTTAGACCTTTAATCGCCACTCTTTAAAAACGAAATTTACTCCCAATAAACCCAAGGTTCCATTCCGGGGATTAAAACCTTATTTTATTGCACCTTAAATCACCTGCACGTTGCTACCGAAACGTCCATAGACTGCCCTTCGGCATCCCGTCACCTGACTCCATCCCCTCTCTCTTTAAGCAGCGGACGCGGCTCCCCACCTCACCGCGCCCCAGCGCTGTCTCAAAGGCAGACAAATTGTTGGATAATTAGGCACAATTTCCGTGATTAATTCCAGAATATTAAACATGACAATACCATCTACTAGCACATGTAAATCGAACATACTAGATGTACTAAACAACAAGATGAACGGAAATAGGCAGCAGCTAAACATGTACTCGCAGAACATGATGAATAACCAGACAGCAGCACGTCCCACGTACCGTTCGATTGCAGTAGTCGCAATAGTAACATTAGGGAAGATTGATCGAAACAGACGGCGGCGAAGACGACGATAGGTAGCACCGCCTGACTTGGATGTAAGACGAGCCGTGATGCAGAACTAGAGCAGTCACGCAGAGCGCTTCCCAAAAACCTTATTCACCCTCTCCCGTACAGGATCGCAAAGGCGAGTGGTTCCGGAGACCTGCTCTCCCGTCCGCCGGTGCATGCAGAGAGGTTGGCAAACCCTAGATTGGTTTTTGGTGTATGCGTGGTGGAAGCCGCACTGGAGATTATATAGAGTGGCTCGGGAATCCCGCATAGGGCACGTCGTGGACCAAGCTCACGTTGCGCACATTCGGGTCGGTTACAGATAGCCTCCGGGAGCGACCCGAATAGGCTAACTGTTGACACGTTTGTCAAAACAGCACGCGCACGTGCGCGTCGTGACGTGACGAGACGAGCGGGCGGGCGGGCGTGCGTGCGAGCGGCGTCGTCGTCCGAGGAGGACCGCGCGTGTAGTTCTCCTCTTCTCACTCACTTTACTAAGTGGTGAACCACTCCACCTTATAAGATGGTGTAACTCTCCTCCAACTTTCCATGTGGGACTAAACTTTAGCTCCCACTCCACTCATATATCAGCTGCCACCAAATTGGGTCAAATCACACATGGGCTTCCACACACATGGACTTTGAGATTTAGGGAAAATCTGAAATCTATATGGGCTTATTTATTTAGCCCATTATTTCTAACAATCCCCCACCAGATCTCAAATGCCCATTTGAAGATTTGCCAATTCTCGCTACTTGTTTATATACTAGTGTTTCAGCAGAGATTGTTAAGTTGAACTTCCGCCTAGAACCTTGAGCTACGTCTGTCAGCAACTTGAACAATGGACAAACCTTGAATTGCAAGTTTGGTGCATTTAGATTTCATACAAAGTCATAACTAGTACCTGGCTGCCAGTAGCCTACCCCGCGGGTGTAGCATATACGTCATACTACTTGGTCTCTTCATGAGTTTACTAGAGATCACCCAAATCTCATAGATTGCGATGTTTAACAATCGAAACTCGTATATGTGTGTTCTTTCAAGAATGCTCTGTAGGACAGCATCTTTGCTAATCATAGCCAACAGAAACACATTAAGGCATGTTGCCAACCTGCCTTACAGCTTTTGAGAGTTGTGCATCCTCACATAGAGAGGGTTGTCTAATACTCTCCTCCGTCACACCACTAGCTTGTTTTTCCCAGGTCCTAATTCACAGGATCTCTGATCAAAAAGGTTGGGTTACCACTACCGTGTAACATCCATGGGTCTCAAACCCATCTCTTTCGATGCACTTTCTATCACGTTTCGTGATAGTCCCTTTGTAAAGGGATCTGCTAGGTTTTTGTCAGTTTGAATATACGTAACAGTAATTACTCCAGAGTTTCTCAATTTCCTGATAGACTTCAAACGTCTCTTGACGTGTCTTGATGACTTCGCGTTATCCTTAGAATTGTTCACTTTGACAATAATAGTTTGATTGTCACAATTCAAAAGGATGGCCGGTATAGGTTTCTCAACCACCGACAAGTCCATCAAGAGTTCACGCAGCCATTCTGACTCTACAGTGGCTGTGTCTAAAGCAGCAAGTTCTGCTTCCATAGTCGACCTTGTCAATATGGTTTGTTTGCAAGATCTCCATGATACCGCGCCACCTCCAAAGGAAAATACATATCTGCTAGTGGCGTAGAGTTTATCTACATCCGAGATCCAGTTCGCATCACTATATCCTTCGAGCACCGCTAGATGCCCCGAATAGTGTATCCCATAACTCATTGTACCACATAGATAGCGCAGACCCTTTCAAGTGCACACCAATGTTTAGTACCCGGGTTAGACATGAACATACTCAGCTTGGTCACAGCAAAAGAGATGTTGGGTCTTGTCGCGCTAGCTAAGTACATGAGTGAGCCAATGATTTGAGAGTATCTCAATTGTTCTTTTGGCTCTTTCTTGTTTTTCCGTAATGTCACACTGGGATCATAAGGTGTTGGGGAAGACTTCCCATCAACGAAACCGAAACGGCTCAAGATCTTCTCAACAAAGTGTGATTGCGTCAAATTAATCCCACTCTCGTGCTTAATCAACTTGATATTCATAATAACATCAGCTTCTCCCAGATCTTTCATATCAAAGCTCTTTGACAGAAAGGACTTGACTTCATTTATCACATTCATGTTTGTACCAAAGATAAGGATATCATCCACGTACAAACATAATATAACACCTTCGCCCCCACCATGGCGATAGTAGACACACTTGTCAGCCTCATTAACGACAAAGCCAACAGAAGTTAATGTTCTGTCAAACTTCTCATGCCATTTCTTAGGTGCTTGATTCAGGCCATATAAAGATTTTAACAACTTGCACACCTTTCTCTCTTCACCTTTTACCACAAACCCATCAGGCTGATCCATATAGATCTCCTCTTCCAACTCTCCATTGAGGAAAGTTATCTTAACGTCCATTTGATGAACGATAAGACCATAAGAGGCTGCCAGGGATAGTAGTACTGGAATGGTGGTCAGTCTAGCAACATGTGAATAGGTGTCAAAGTAATCTTCACCTTCTCTCTAGGTGTAGCCTTTTGCTACAAGCCGAGCCTTGTACTTTTCAATAGTACCATCAGGCCTTAGCTTCTTCTTGAACACGCACTTGCAACCCACAGGCTTACAGCCATGGGGTCGTTCTGATAGTTCCCAAGTTCCATTAGAAAGAATCGAGTCCATCTCATTATGAACAACTTCTTTCCAATCATCTGCATCAGGAGATGCATATGCCTCTGCAATGGAAGTGGGAGTATCATCCACAAGGTACACAATGAAATCATCTCCAAAGGATTTTGCAACCCTCTGTCTCTTACTCCGTGTAGGAGCTTCATTGTCATCCTTCTCTAGGACTTCTTCCTCGTGTGGTTGCTCAAAATTCTCACTAGATGCACTAGTTTCAGGAAGTATTTCAGAAGAAATTATAGCAGTGCTATGCATATCTTTCATAGGAAACATATTCTCAAAGAATGTTGCATCACGAGATTCCATTATAGTATCAACATGCATATCAGGAACCTCAGATTTAACCACTAAAAATCTATAGCCTACACTCCGCGGAGCATATCCTAGAAAGATGCAATCCACTGTCTTTGGTCCAAGTTTGCGTTTCTTAGGAATCGGTATGTTGACCTTAGCTAAACACCCCCAAGTGCGCACGTAAGAAAGTGATGGTTTTCTCCCAGCCCACTCCTCATAAGGGGTTTTGTCTTTATTCTTGTTAGGAACTCTATTTAGGACATGACACACTATCAACAAGGCCTCCCCCCACCATGCCTTAGATAAACCAGCGGTGGCTAACATGGAATTCACCAAGTCAGTCAGCGTGCGGTTTTTCCTCTCGGCAACCCTGTTTGATTGAGGCGAGTAGGGAGGCATCCTTTCATGAATAATGCCATGTTCCTCACAGAATTCATCGAAGAGTTTGGGAAAATATTCATCACCACGATCCGACCTAAGAGGTTTGATCATTCTCTCTAGTTGATTTTCAACTTCGGCTTTATAAATTTTAAAGTAGTCTAGAGCTTCATCTTTTGTGCGCAACAAATAAACATAGCAGTATCTAGTCGCATCATCAATCAAAGTCATGAAATATCTCTTTTCACCTTTTGTCAACACACCATTCATCTCACATATATTAGAATGTATGAGCTCTAGAGGTGCCAAGTTTCTCTCCTCGGCTGCCTTGTGAGGCTTTCGAGGTTGCTTTGATTGCACACAACTATGGCACTTGGAACCTTTGGCAATAGTGAAATTCGGAATTAAACTCATATTGGACAACTTGGACATCAAACCAAAATTAATGTGACATAAAAGAGAATGCCAAACACTGGTATCATCATTAACACCGCCACAAATATGGTTTACGGACTTATTACAAAAATCTGAAAGTGAAAAGCGGAACAACCCTCCGCACTCATATCCTTTACCAATAAATTGTCCATGTCTCGGCACAATGACTTTATTAGACTTAAAAACAACCTTAAACCCATCTCTGCATAGAAGGGAGCCGCTAACGAGATTCTTGTTCATGGAAGGCACATGCTGCACGTTCTTTAGCTGCACGATCTTTCCCGAAGTGAACTTCAGATCCACCGTGCCAACACCATGAACAGAAGCATGTGAACCATTCCCCATTAGGACGGATGAATCCCGAGCGACCTGATAAGAAGTGAACATAGAGATGTCAGCACACACATGAATATTAGCACCCGTATCAATCCACCAACATGGTGATTGAAAAACTAAAAGAACAGTAAATAGATTACCATACACATCAGCATTGCTAGCAGTCATGACGTTGACAGTCTTCCCCTTTTTCCCTTTACGATCTACATGTTCTGGGCAGTCCTTGGAAAAGTGCCCGAGCTCTCCACAGGTAAAGCAACCTAGCTCGGCCTTGTTCGGCTTCTTATTCTTCTTGAAGGTTGTAGTCTTTTCAGGCTTGTTGAAGGAGGGCTTATAGTTCTCTTTGTTCTTGCTGAAGGTCCTCTTCTGCACCATGTTGGCGCTAGACTGACCCTCGCCTCCTTTCTCAGCAGTGTCCTTAGCCCGAGCCTCCTCCTCAACATCAAGAGACGCTATCAGGTTTTCAACCGATATCTCTTGTCTCTTATGCTTGAGAGTTGTGGCGAAATTCCTCCATGAAGAAGGCAACTTTGCAATGATGCACCCAGCCACAAACTTGTCGGGTAAGTTACACTTAAGGATTTCAAGCTCCTTGTCAAAGCACTGTATCTCATGAGCTTGTTCGACTACAGAACGATTGTTAACCATCCTGTAATCATGAAAGTTCTCCATGATGTATAGTTCATCGTTACTTGACACCGAACCGAGCGTTCAAAGGCTCCCGAGCTCTTTGCCATCTTTGAAGTGCATGTACACATCAAACAGCTTGTTGTCAAGAACACTCAGGACGCATCCCACAAAGGCAAGATTGGTTTCCTTGAACTTGTTCTGATCTTGTTCAAATATAGTTCCTTTAGGTAAACCCTCGCTAGCCTCGAATACTTTCAAACTTTGCAGCCACATAGTGGTCTTATACTCCCACCTCTTAAAATGAACACCGGTAAACTTTTCCGGCTTCATCGCATCGGCCCAGTGTCCCATGTTTATCTCGGAAAATTGCCTAAAATAAGGTTTTTGGATTGTTGGATAATTAGGCACAATTTCCATGCTTAATTCCAGAATATTAAACATGACAATACCAGCTACTAGCACATGTAACTCGAACATACTAGATGTAGTAAACAACAAGATGAACGGAAACAGGCAGCAGCTAAACATGTACTCGTAGAACATGATGAATAACCAGACAGCAGCACGTCGCACATACCGTTCGATTGTAGTAGTCACAGCAGTAACCTTGGGGAAGATTGATCGAAGAAGATGGCGGTGAAGACGACGATAGGAAGCACTAGAGCAGTCGCGTAGAGCGCTTCCCAAAAACCTTATTCGCCCTCTCCCGTACAGGATCGCAAAGGCGAGTGGTTCCGGAGACCTGCTCGCCCGTCCGCCGGTGCACGGCGGCAAGCGGGATGGAGTAGACTACCATGGCGGTGCAAGCAGAGAGGTTGGCGCGTCGTGACGTGACGAGACGGCCGGGCAGGCGTGCGAGCGACAGCATCGTCGGAGGAGGAGCGCGCGTGTAGTTCTCCTCTTCTCACTCACTTTACTAAGTGGTGAACCACTCCACCTTATAAGGTGGTGTGTGTAACACCCTCGAATCGGCCCTATGCAAGTTTTAGCGCTTCCCGCCAAACCCGCATAGAAACGATTCAAGGACGCCCACCAGGAACTTGCGTGCGGGTGGAAAACGAAGTAATATCTTTACACAATAGTCCACGATGGAACCCACAGAACATATATATACAACAACGACTCCATGAGTTAAAAATACAGATATACGGTACAAAGATTCAAATCACCTTGAAATCGCTACAGCGTCCGATTACGGACAAGATGCAAATGGGGCTAAGAGCCCTGAAGAATAACCAATGGCGTCCATAACCCTGCCCAGGCCAAGCCGGAAGGGTAGCTAACAACGTCGATCTCTAACCTGCTAAAACAAAAGGGGTGCCGACAAAGGGCAAAGGAAAAAGAGGAGCGTCAAGATCGAGGCCAAGACAGCGAGGCTAGAATTCGGCGGCTCTCGCCTACATAGGTATGGTGGACTGGAGCGGCAGCGCAGCATGCACTAAACAACCTATAGAGACTCGATACAACTGTCGGCTATTAGAGAGGAATAAGAGAGACCTATTCGGGACCAACCTGATACTAACACCAAACATACCCATCCTGGTATTCCCCCCTCGAGACTAAACGAGGAAGTCAAACCGAGGAACTCACACAGTTGGCAGTTTTATTCATTCCATTATAGTTGAAGCACTTACTAGTCATATATAGATAGCATGAGTCATCCTGATAGCATAAGTAGTGGACATTTTTAGTTAACCATTCAGTTGTAGTTGCAGTACTTACTAGTCAGATACAATTAGCATGTGATATCCCAAACCCAACAGTTGTTGGCACTTCTATTTCATTCCATTGGAGTTGTGATACTTAATAGGCAGGTATAACATGACACGATACACCCCAATTCCACCAGTTGTTGGCACTTTTATTATCCATTCCATTATAGTCAAGCTGATTACTACTCACATATTAAGTCAAATTTATAGCACTACTTTAGTTATGCTTGTCTATGATCGAGATACTGTGCTCCAAGTCATCCATAACCGCGGACATGGCTTTCAGAAAGATTTACCCTGCAGGGGTGCACAAATAGCAACACACACACGATCAACCTCGGAAAAACCAAATTAAAACCCAACAAGGCTTTCACGACAAAGCAATCACAGGATTCATAAAATATTTCAGGGGGCCACCCCATTAAGCTACCCGCAACGAAGTTGGCCGGCTCCGAGACGGACCCAAGGTTTGTGTGGACAGCGGTAAACGACTAGGAACCCGAAAGTGTGACTGGGCTTGTCGATACTGAGAAAACGTGTCACGGTCCTAAACAGTACAGGTGCTCCACGCACAATCGTAAATAAAGCAGCAAAGCATGGCATAAGTACAGGATAGTAATAAAGCCCCAAACTAGTTTGTGGCCCCAAGAAATAAGAAATGAATCAAGCTCTGGCTAAGGGGATTCATGGTCCCACATGCGGATAGTGCGATAGTCAAGGAACATATATCAAGTACTCGGGGTCCTATGGGACACAAGTGAGCATGGAAGAACAAAATAACATCTATTGCCCATCGATGCCTCTGCATTAGTTATATCTATCCCCAGCATTTTAATAGTTGCATTTAAAGTCATGATCATCTCCACCATTAAGCATCTCTACCATTTATCATGTGCCAACTTGCCGTCAACGGTGGAACGACAACGTCGCGAAGCAACACATAAGTAAGCAACTACGACTCGCAAGGCCGACTACTATCAAACAACAGGCAATAGGATGTGTCCATGGCAATTTAGGGCTGCAAGGAGTATAAATGGTGCATGGAAACTAAAGCATCGCAACACGGATAGCAATAGATCAACAGGAGGAAATAAAGACTATAAAAGCAAAATAGGTAGAAAGGGGGAGATACTCGCCTAGAAAGATAGCCGGAGATACATTATCCGAAGGACTTGTCGATACTCGCATCAACTCATCGGCCTAATCCGCGAAGAAGCAAACACTAGAAGAAACACCGGATGCAATATTTAATACTACGGTAGAAGATCCGGCATGCTTATGATATGATGCATGGCATGGCACAGATGCGGTGCGATTAGGCAATATTAAGCGGAACCTGGGTCCCGACAAATAAATATATGGTTCAAGTTATTTAACTACCCCGCAAATTAAATGTTGTATTAACAAGATAAAACATGGCATCGGTTCGCTACACCAATTTAAATGGAGTCCGGAATAAGATAAAGATATCCCGCATATGGTCTCCATATTTAATTTAGGTGAATCCTCGAAATGGCCCCAAACCCCCAAAATATGCATGCAAGTATGAACAATTAGTATGCAACATTGGATAATGTCATATATTATAAAAATAGGGGTCTCGGATAGGGGTCACACATCTCGGATCGAAGATCTTGGTGTTCACCGGGGGTCGATGGGGTTCGGTGGGGTCGGGCTCGGTAGCGGGATCGGTCTCCGGGATCAGGCTTCAGATCCGTGAGGTAGACCTCGGTGTCTCGGTGTAACATCCCAAAACTTCAATCCAAGCTTATCAAGATCAAATCAACCAAAAATGGGGTTAACAAAAACTTTTGAAAGCATTCATATGTGTGTGCATTTAAAATAGGAGTTGTTTGAATTGCCATGATTAAGTGATCCAATGCTTGTAAAATGTTTCTTAGGTGATTTAAACATCATCTACATCATTCCCAAACTTTTCCTAAAGAAAATCAAATAAAAAAGAATTAAAAAGGAGGAATGGTCATTTTGGCCATTTTTATCCACTACACTACTTTGGCTATTCCTAGTACTCAATTCTTAACAGAAACAATTCTTGATCTTTGCACCCCTTGCTAGTACACATAATGAGGTACCAAGGCCCACCTTTTGATCTTCTAAAAACATTCTTTTACTTATTTTAATTGGCATTTGAAAATTGAATCTAATGCATATGCATAGATCACCCCTATTTCAAAACCCATCTATTTGATCTCCACTTTCAAAACCCTTACAACCAGAGACTACCTAGCACTAGTGGAGATCACTCAAAAATTTGAAACCAAAATTCAAATTTTTTTCTCTTTCGGCCATTTCATCAAACACCTTGCTGGCAAGATCATATTGGCCTAACTAATACTGTTTTGAGATGGTTTTGTCTAGCAATTTGGAGGTGCATTGATCATCTTGTCCCCCCTCAAGCCTAACCAGACCAACCACAGCCTCTTCCCTACCCCCTAGCTGCACTGCACTGCCATGCCGAGCCCCCTCTCGCCGGCCAAACCTTGCCCCGCCACAGCAGACCATCTCCCCCTCTCTCTCCATGTCTAGGAGGTAGCTCACACCTCAGCTCCACCCCCTGTCCTCTGCCCGAGCCTAGCCCTGCAGTGGACCACCGAGGATACCATGCTGAAAGAGCATGTATGCCCCCATGTGTGGTTTTGGTAATTAATGACAATCCCTATGGACTAATGTGCAAATTGAGTTTCACTTGTAGGTTTGTCTGTTGGCATCGCTTGGACCATGTGTTGGTTTCAAGGATGAAAAAGAAGAAGCATCGTCTAAGGGCTTTGTGCCTATTGGAATCTAGTAGATGAAGAAGATCAAGTGTGTCTTGAAGAAGAAGAAGATGGAGTAGCTCATGTCTATCTTCAAGACATCATCAAGAATTGAAGTGCAAGCTCAAGATGCGTCCTCTCTAGAAGATCTCATGCTTGGAGCTTGCCATCCTCGGCGTTCATGGAGTGATGAATACAAGGTCAAAGAAGTGGTTTCCCCATGGAGTATGGGGGATCCATTCGCAAGTCTTCATCAAGCAAGTGCAATCAAGAAAGGTGTTCCATCTTGAAGGTGTCAAGATCGTCTACATCAAGCTCAAGTGGGATGCTCAAGGCAAAGGTATGATCTTGATAGGGTTTCTACTTTACCGGTCTCTTGTAGTGTTGGGAGACTGGGTTTAGGATAGATAGCCGTACTATCAAGAGGGGCTCTCCAGTGGGTGACTCGTTCGTATCTTTCGGAGAGAGCTCAAACCTTTGCATACATAGCATCATCTTTCTTGGTTTTTGTTTGGTTCTTGTCCATGTGAGGATCTAGAGCTTGTGGTTGTCTTCATAACAAGCTCTAGTTCATAAAAAACGGATTTCCCTTGCATATCCTATTGCGTTTTTGACCTTGCGGGTTTTCCAGCTCCACACCTTGGGAGATATCTCACATATATATTCATGATATTTTCTCCCTTGGTGATACCCAATATTTCACCTTTTGTTGTATTCTAATCCTTATTATCTTTCCAACAAAATTGGTTTCATCCCAATTTGAGTTTCCAAGCTCAACTTCTTGTGTTTTGGGTTTTGGAGGTTTTACCGGTTCATCGCTTCCGACAGGTTCTACCTTTCTCCATTTTACTTTTATCCTCCCTTGTTGTACTATGATTTTTATTTGCATAATCTTGTAGAGATTTTTGTTCGCTTCAAAACGAGTCCAAGATCATCAAAATCGGATTCCGGAGTCAAAAGTTATTGAAATTTTCGTGCAATGTTGTCCAACGTTTTTGCTTGAGCGGTAGTACCGGCCCAAGTTCCGCCCGAAGTTCCGGTAAATCTTGTTTTTGTTCAGTAACTTGTGTTTCTATTTAGCGGTAGTTCCGATGGAGCACCGGTAGTTCTGGTGGGGCGCGAATCTGGCCCAAACGGGCAGATTTTTCTTGCCCTATTTAAGGGCCCCCTCTTCCCCAAAGTTTCCCCAACTTTGGAGGTCATTTTTGCTACCTCTTCCACTCCCTCCCCTCCATTGATGACCTTCAAAAGCTTGCCCTCTTCCCTTCTCCCTCCCATGATTCTTGCATCTTTTTGAGGGATTTGAGAGAGGAGATCTAGATCTACAATCCCCACCAAACCAAATCCCTTCTTTGTGAAGGAATACTTGAGATCTAGATCTTGGAGAGTTTTGTGTTCTCCTCTTGTGTTCTTCCTCCCTTATTCTCCCAATAGCTTTTTTATCTTTTGTGGAATTTGAGAGTGAAGGACTTGCCTCTTGCATTTGGTGCATAGGTTTGAGTTCTCCTCGGAGATTCGCCGAGTTCAAGCCCTTGGGCTTGTTTCTCTTGGGTTCTTGGAACCCTAGATGGTTGTGTGGTTGGATTGTTAACCTTTTGTGGTCTTGTAGCCTTTTGTGGCCTTGTTTCCTTTTGTGGCTTTCTGGCATTGTTGTTGGGAGCCTCCAATTGAGTTGTGGAGATTGCCCCAATCTTGTATGGGTTCGGTGACCGCCCTCAAGTGTCCCATAGTGGAACGTGAGTAGGCCTTTGTGGCGAGCTCACGGGAGAATAGGGTGAGCCTTTTGTGGCGTCGGTAGGTTGCGTGCCTTCGCATCTTGGGGTGAGGCCTTGTGTGGCGTTGGGTGAGCATCGAGCCACCACACCTCGAGGTGAGCCATTTGTGGCGTTCGAAGTACATTGCGCCCCCGCACCTCTCCAACGGAGACGTAGCTTCTTTGGAAGTGAACTTCGGGAAACAAATCATCGTCTCCACGTCCATCAATTATTTCTCAACCGAACCCCTTTACTTATGCAATTTACATTGTGATAGCCATCGTGCTTGAAGTACTATATATTGCTATCACCTTGTTGCTTGTCTTGCTTAGCATAGGTTGTTGGTGCACTTAGTGAAACTAGTGGATATAGGTTTTGGCTTGATAAATTAAACGTTAAGTTTTATTCCGCATTTATTAGAGCCTAGACCGTAATAATTTTAAAACGCCTATTCACCCCCCCTCTAGGCGACGTCCATTTCCCCTTCAATTGGTATTAGAGCGAGGTCTCTCGCTTCTTTGGCTTCACCGCCTCGAGAGTAAGGATGTCTCCTAGGGGTTCAGTGCACTCTCACTCATTTACATTTGATGGCACAAACTATGATGTTTGGCGTATTTGCATGCTTAGTCATTTCCGAGTCATTGACCCAAATATTGAGCGAATTCTAGATATGGGCTTGTCTCCTCCTAAGGATCCCCAAAATCTATCTTTGGAGGAGGAGACAAACTCTTATCTCGAAGCTCAAGCATCTAATGTGCTTGTTAATGTTGTGAGCTTTGTATTTCTTTCCTCAATCATGCCTTTTCGGAATGCTCATGATATTTGGACCAAGCTTCAAGAAAAATATGATGTTTCCAAGATTGATGAGGATGATTGTGTTCCCTCCACCTCTGGCCGTGATGAGTTCTCATCTTCCTCCACTTCACCTACATGTGAGTTGTCACAAGGTAATGACATGATGAGTGGTGATAGAACTTGCAATGTGGATAGTGAGCTTGTCATTGATGATTTTTCATATCTATCTCATTGCAATGTTGTATCTTTGGGCCTGAACACATGTAGGACCTTATGTGATTTACATCCTAGTTGTGATTGCCCTTGCATATCATGTAGAAATGGATTGAATATATCTCATGATGATATGATTGCTTTGCCTTGTTGCCATGAAAAATGTGCTTCTATTTCCTCTAGTACTTGTGTTTCTAACCATGTAGAGGAAATCGAAGAATGTGTGGGCCAAGGCAAGGTTGTTATTGGAGCTTCAAGTGTTCCCCCATCATCACCTTCTTCCAACATTCACTTATGCCTCATGGCTAACGAATCAAAGGTAAATGCTCCTTTGGACCCCAATGCCCCTCTTACATCTAACACTCATTTGTTTGTATCATAATATCTTGTGATTTTCTTTTGGTATCAATTGATGTTCTCAATTGGTCTTTTTGGATCTTTTGGGTTGCTCGCTTCATTTGTTGAAGCTATTTTCTCTTTATTTTATTTTTGCAATCTTTGGGTCCTCAATATAGTTTTACTTCCTCCCAAGGATTCATCATTGAATATGTGCATATGCACACCATTGGAGGAATTCTCACTATATTGGCCATCTAGAACTTTTCACCCATTTTGTCAATCGATGCCAATGGGGGAGAAGTTTTAGAGGGTTTAAGGGAAGTTGGTTTATTCTTTGAGTTGGTTCTTAAAGCATTAGCCTTGCATGCTATTGCATCTTTGTTGTTGCTTGGCATGTTTAATATATAGAGGAAACTCAACCACCAATAATGGTTGGCAATCGATGCAATGAAATTCAAATTCATCACACATGCATAGATTGTGGGGGAGTTTGCTCTATATATTGTGGTTGTACCAACATCACATACTTGTGTAGTATTTGACGTTGGGGCAACCATTTTGTTCGTTAAATTCCATATTTAAACCCTCTCTAGGGGATTGTCATCAATTACCAAAACCACACATGGGGGCATACATGCCCTTTCACATGTGTTGATTTGGCTCTTTGATACAATTTGGACACCTTTGTTGTGTCACACTCTTGTGTGCTACATCTTGGTTTACTTGGTGTTTGAGTTCAAATTATATCTCCTTTTTGGTTCTTGAAAGTCGTGTGCATGCATATTTACTTCATGTATATTTTATGGCATGCTTTCTTTCTATGATCCAATATATAGGGGAAACTCCACCAAATCCTATTGGCTAAGATGTGCATGAAATTCAATTTCATATTAATATGAACATATTTATGTGGAGCTTCTCCTATATATTGTAGTTGCACTAACTACTTTGGACCCAATTTGTTTGGGAACATAGTGTACTTAATTGTGTTTTAGGTACATTGGAGATATATTGGATCCTTGTCTCATCCATTAGGAAGAAGTGGTGCCTACATGTCAATTGGAGGCAAGCTAGGATGATCAACTAATTCATATCCTCTAGATCCTACCATTTATATCTCGGTAACAAGTATCTCTCTCATGCATACATATCTTACTTCCAATCTTTTGTAGGTTGCTTGTTGGCATGAGTTTGTGTTTTTGCATATGTTATGTTTCTTTTGTTGGCTTTTAGGAGTGCTCTCTATTGCAAATGTGAGTATGTTGAGATGAGTGCATATAATGGGGACTATACAAAATCATGAAAACGATCCACTTATCCCAAATATATCAATCTAGCAATTATATTACCTATCCTTTCTTCAATTTTCTCTCATGTGCAATAATGAGTATTTTGTATCGTTGATTTCTATTTGTGATACTTGTTGCTTTTCTCATTATGTTCCGACTATTCCCTTCTTCCCTTGGTAATTGTTGAAATGTATGTATAGTGTCCGTGTTTAAAGCTCATTGATGTACAATAAGATATACTTGAGCCTTTGGCCATGCTTTCAAGCAAAAATCCTATTTGTACATTATATGACTTTCTTTTGTTGTTCATGTGCTTTTTGTGTATCTATTTTTTGTGTGCATGTTTCTTTGTGGGCATATGTCTTTGTGATATTTTCACCTAGAAACTTATACACACAAGAGAAGATAAATCTTTGGTTGTTTGTGTTTTCCTTGGAGACCACAGTTTATTTCTTTTTGATCCTTCGGTGGCTTCCAAATTTATTTTTCTATGAGTGCTTGTCCCATTTGTTTGCATCTCCGGGCACTCATAATTTGATCTCTCTTTCCATGTATTATTAAATGAGATTATAGGAGTGAGGATTCCATGTATTATTAAATGAGATTGTGCACTTGGTTTCCAAGTATAATTTTTATAATTGGTGCATAATCATTGGGGAGCTTCTCTAACTCACTTAAGAATGCTAATTTGACTTTCTCCGTGTTTGAGGTTTAAATGTCTATGGGAGAGTGAGGATTCCATACTTGTGCATTATGTATTCAAATCAATGATTCTAATTTGTGCACAAAGATTGGGGAGCTTCCCTATTACATCTAAACACTCATTTGTTCGTATCATAATATCTTGTGATTTTCTTTTGGTATCAATTGATGTTCTCAATTGGTCTTTTTGGATCTTTTGGGTTGCTCGCTTCATTTGTTGAAGCTATTTTCTCTTTATTTTATTTTTTCAATCTTTGGGTCCTCAATATAATTTTACTTCCTCCCAAGGATTCGTCATTGAATATGTGCATATGCACACCTTTGGAGGAATTCTCATTATATTGGCCATCTAGAACTTTTCACCCATTTTGGCAATCGATGCCAATGGGGGAGAAATTTTAGAGGGTTTAAGGGAAGTTGGTTTATTCTTTTAGTTGGTTCTTAAAGCATTAGCCTTGCATGCTATTGCATCTTTGTTGTTGCTTGGCATGTTTAATATATAGAGGAAACTCAACCACCAATAATGGTTGGCAATCTATGCAATGAAATTCAAGTTCATCACATATGCATAGATTGTGGGGGAGTTTTCTCTATATATTGTGGTTGTACCAACATCACATACTTGTGTAGTATTTGATGTTGGGGCAACCATTTTGTTTGTTGAATTCCATATTTAAACCCTCTCTAGGGGATTGTCATCAATTACCAAAATGGGGGAGATTGAAAGGGCATGTATGCCCCCATGTGTGGTTTTGGTAATTAATGACAATCCCTATGGACTAATGTGCAAATTGAGTCTCACTTGTAGGTTTTTCCATTGGCATCGCTTGGACCATGTGTTGGTTTCAAGGATTAAAAAGAAGAAGCATTGTCCAAGGTCTTTGTGCCTTCTGGAATTAAGTAGAAGAATAAGAAGATCAAGTATGTCTTGAAGAACAAGAACAAGAAGAACAAGAAGAAGAAGAATAAGATGGAGTTCCTCATGGCTTTCTTCAAGAAATCGTCAATAATTGATGTGCAAGCTCAAGAGAATGATGAAGACAAGTTCGAAGAAGAGGCTTCCCCATGGTGTATGGGGGAGCATTTCTCAAGACTTCATCAAGCAAGTGCAATCAAGAAAGGTGTTCCATCTTGAAGGTGACAAGATCGTCTACATCAAGCTCAAGTGGGATGCTCAAGGCAAAGGTATGATCGTGATAGGGTTTCTATTTTACCGGTCTCTTGTAGTGTTCTTGTAGTGTTGGGAGACCGGGTTTAGGATAGATAGCCGTACTATCAAGAGGGGCTGTCGAGTGGGTGACTCGTTTGTATCTTTCAAAGAGAGCTCAATCCTTTGCATACATAGCATCATCTTTCTTGGTTTTTTTGGTTCTTTTCCATGTTAGGATCTAGATCTTGTGGTTATCTTCATAACAAGCTCTAGTTCGTCAAAAGCAGATTTTTCTTGCATATCTTATTGCGTTTTTGATCTTGCGGGTTTTTCCGGCTCCATACCTTGGGAGGTATCTCACATATATATTCATGGTATTTTCTCCCTTGGTGATACCCAATATTTCACATTTTGTTGGATTCTACTCTTTATTATCTTTCCAACAAAATTGGTTTCATCCCAATTAGAGTTTCCAAGCTCAACTTCTTGCGTTTTGGGTTCTAGAGGTTTTACCGATTCGTCGCTTCTGAGAGGTCATACCTTTCTCCATTTTATTTTTATCCTATATTTTAGGAATATGATGTTTCTTTGCATAATCTTGTAGATATTTTTGTTCTCTTCAAAACGAGCCCAAGATCATCGAAATCGGAGTTCAGAGTCAAATGTTATTGAAGTTTTCGTGCAATGATGTCCAACGTTTTTGCTTGAGCGGTAGTACCGGCCCAACTTTGGAGGTCATTTTTTCTAGCTCTTCCACTCACTCTCCTCCATTGTTGACCTTCAAAAGCTTGCCCTCTTCCCTTCTCCCTCCCATGATTCTTGCATCTATTTGAGGGATTTGAGAGAGGAGATCTAGATCTACAATCTCCACCAAACCAAATCCCTTCTTTGTGAAGGAATCCTTGGGATTTAGATCTTGGAGAGTTTTGTGTTCTCCTCTTGTGTTTTTCCTCCCTTATTCCCCCAATAGCTTTTGTAGCTTTGGTGGAATTTGAGAGTGAAGGACTTGCCTCTAGCATTTGGTGCATAGGTTGGAGTTCTCCTCGGAGATTCGGCGAGTTCAAGCCCTTGGGCTTGTTTCTCTTGGGTTCTTGGAACCCTAGACGGTTGTGTGGTTGGATTGATTGACCTTTTGTGGTCTTGTAGCGTTTTGTGGACTTGTTGCCTTTTGTGGCTTTGTAGCCTTTATGTCATTGTTGTTGGGAGCCTCCAATTGAGTTGTGGAGATTGCCCCAATCTTGTACGGGTTCGGTGACCACCCTCAAGTGTCCCATAGTGGAACGTGAGTAGGCCTTTGTGGTGAGCTCACAGGAGAATAGGGTGAGCCTTTTGTGGCGTCGGTAGGTTGCGTGCCTTCGCATCTTGGGGTGAGGCCTTGTGTGGCGTTGGGTGAGCATCGAGCCACCATAACTTGAGGTGAGCCATTTGTGGCGTTCAAAGTACATTGCGCCTCCGCACCTCTCCAACGGAGATGTAGCTTCTTTGGAAGTGAACTTCAGGAAACAAATCATCGTCTTCGCGTCCATCGGTTATCTCTCAACCGAGCCCTTTACTTATGCAATTTACATTGTGATAGCCTTCATGCTTGAAGTATATTATCTTGCTATTACCTTGTTGCTTGTCTTGCTTAGCATAGGTTGTTGGTGCACTTAGTGAAACTAGTGGATATAGGTTTTGGCTTGATAAATTAAACGTTAAGTTTTATTCCGCATTTATTAGAGCCTAAACCATAATAATTTTAAAACACCTATTCACCCCCCCTCTAGGCGACGTCCATTTCCCTTTCAACATCAAAGGACATAAATTCAACAAATGAACAAGGCAAAAGCCAAAGAGCAAAAGATGCACAATGCACACAATGCTCAAGGATTTTTCTCATTCTAAAAGATCAAAAAAAGTAACAAAGAATGAGACAAAGCCAAGTCTCAAATAGAGCAAGGTTCCAACCCACAAACCCACACTCTCTACACTTTTCATGATGGCACAAAGTACCAAAAGAAAAGATCAACCTTCCAAGCACGAAAAAAAGATGATATGGATCAACACAAGAAGAATAAAAGGAGTGTTCTAGATAATATAGGAGAGCTCCCCCATGAATGGTGCATTATATTGAATTTTGCTTTTGAATGCAAAATGCACACAAAAGAGATCATCACTACTAGCTACATTAAATAAAACACAAGAGAATACAAAAAAAACAAAAATGATCCACAAGAGGCAAGGAAGACATGGGAGTAAAAGAAAACAAATTCTCGGCCAAAGATAGGACAAAGAAAAACAAAGGCCAAAGTGAACATGATCAATAAATCCTACCATATATGGAGTGTCACTTGTCCAAGGACAAGAATTATGGGGAAAGTTTTCTCGAGGTAGTTTGCAAGGAAATCATGATCATATTCACACAAAGAAGCATGTAACAAGACATAAAAGTTAGGCTTGATGCTTCAAGAGAGATTCTTGATAGCTCCAAAAAGTCACACAATCAAGAAATATTAAGGTAACTTGAGGCAAATGGTTTCCATGGAGGATATTGAGGTCCAAATATGAGAAAACACATATCAAGAAAAACTCTCACAAACAAGATCCAAAAGATGAGCAATAAAATCAATCCAAAGTAATTGGAACTTGTTGGAGCTAAAAGTGCTACTTAGGAGCTAGATAAATATCAATCTAAGTGACACTACCTCAAATGTTCACATTTTCTAAGTTTGTAATATGCACAAAGCATATGACTCCCCCATAATGTGATAAACCAAGAAATCTTGACAAGAGGAAAAAAAGATCAAAAAGGAGATGATTAATAGACATTATTGAATTTTAATTCTTCATGAGAATGACATACCTCAAACCCAAGTGGTATTCCTCATGTACACACATTTTAGGATTGTGTAATGCCCAATCATAACACTCCCCCAAAATGGAATAGTCCATTAATCGCTCCCAAGAGCCAAGAAAGATACCAAATAAATTCAACAAAGGCTCAAACATAAGAACACAAATACATGATGTGCCAACCAACATACACAAATATACTAGACAACACAATATAGGTATGAGGGAAGCACAACATGTACAAACACATATAATGGTACAAAACCAACACATGCACAAGGGAGCAAGTAACTTTCAATGTAAAGGAGTTGAGCACATGTTACAGCAAGGAGGAACATTGGATATGAGATAGAGGCAAGATAATCCAATTGGCTTGACTTGACAAAAATAAATGATGAAGACCCCTCAATTCTTCATAATGTAGCCAAGCCTCCAATGCCCTCCAACAACACCTATTGATCAAGTTTTAGCTTGTTGGTCCCCAACCAAGTTGGGTCCTAAGAGTTAGACACAATAGGCTTGGCCACCCAAATGGTTCTTTTCTTGACACCACTTTGGGCACCAACATATTTGGCAAACACATTGCCCACCTCATCCTTACCAAGAGGATATGCATCATATATCAAGATAGGCTTGTATGAGGAGTTACCCATGGTGCATGAGGAAGAGAGGTGCCCCTTCTCGCGGCATATGTAGCAAGTTCTTCTCTTGCCATCTTTCTTCTTGGAAGATGCCACCCCATGAGGAAGAGCTTGAGCCTTGGGAGGAGGCCTGCTTCTAGCTTGAGGTGGAGCTTGAGGCTGCTTCCCTTGTTGCTTCTTCTTCAATGGGCAACATCTCACATGATGGCCTTCTTCCTTGCACTTGAAGCACACAATGTTGGCTGGATTCTTCACTTGACCTTGGCCATTCTTCTTGTTGCCCTTGTGCTTCAACATGTTGGTGGGCTTGTTCTTGATGTTGGAGTTGTATCCAAGCCCACTCTTGTCATTTGGGGATCTTCGCACACTCAAGATGTTCTTGAGAGTGGTATTCCCTTCATGACACTTCTTCAAGTCATTCTTCAAAGAATTGACTTGAGCCTTGAGCTTCTTGTTTTCCTCTACATGGTTAGTATCAACAACAATACTAGACTAAGTAGATGCTACGTTGTTAGAGCAACAAGGCAAGGGATGCAATTCATCACAAGATATAGCAATAGCATGAGTGGATGAATTACAAGGACTAGCACATGGCAATATGACACAAGGAGTAGATGTAGTGCTAATGTCCACATGAGGCTCACTAGATGTTACCTTTGATACAATAGCCTCATGAGCCAACTTTAGACTACCATGGGAAACTAGAAGGTCCTCATGCGATCTTGAGAGCTTAGCATGACTCTTTTCCAATTTCCCATAGTTGCTAGTTAGCAAAGCAAGTTGAGCACGTAGCTCAACATTATCCTTCACAATAGATGCTTCACAAGAGATAGAGTTAGTAGCACAAGCATCATCAATAGTAGTAAGAGGTGAGGGAAACTTGGAGAGCTCTTTAGAGTATGAAGCTTTAAGTTGCTCATGTGACTCGGTGAGTTTGATGAGCTCCCCCTTGATGACCCTAGAGCCACTGTTGAGGTGCTCAAAATCCTCAAGGAGTTTGGCATAAGTAACTTCAAGCTCATCATTCTTAATTTGGAGGTCACTTGCCACCTCAAATTCTCTATCATGAGATTTCTTCTGTCTAGATAGCTCTAGAGCAAAGGTCTCCTCAAGAGATTCCTTGGTGTTTATTCCTCTTCAAGATCTTCATTTAGGTTAGCAATGTCATTAGCATACTCACGCTCAAGACTACCCATTTTTTCAATTGTGTCCTCATGCTCATAAATTAGTTGCTTACTTTCAATGGCAAAGTTCAATATTTCAATGAAAGTGGAGCAAGCATATTTATTTTTGTGTAGAGCACGAAGGACTAGCTCCCCCTTCTCTTTTAGAGAAGCAACATCATCATCTACGTCATCTAAGTCAACATTCACATCATCAAGAGGTGCATTGGGGTCCAAAGGAGAATTTACCTTTGATTCCTTATCCATGAGGCATAAGTGAATGTTGGAAGAAGGTGATGATGGGGGAACACTTGAAGCTCCAATAGCAACCTTGCCTTGGCCCACACATTCTTCGATTTCCTCTACATGGTTACAAACAAAAGTACTAGAGGAAATAGAAGCACATTTATCATGGCAACAAGGCAAATCAAGCATATCATCATGTGATATATTCAATCCATTTCTACATGATATGCAAGGGCAATCAACACTAGGGTGTAAATCACATATAGTCCTACAAGTGTTCATGCCCAAAGATACAACATTGCAATGAGATAGATATGGAGGATCATGAATGGCAATCTCACTATCCACATTGCAAGTTCTATCACCATATCATTACCTTGTGACAACTCACATGTAGGTGGAGTGGAGGAAGATGATAACTCATCACGGCCGGAGGTGGATGGAATACAATCATCCTCATCAATCTTGGACACATCATATTTTTCTTGAAGCTTGGTCCAAATATCATGAGCATTCCTAAAAGGCATGATTGAGGAAAGAACTACAAAGCTCACAACATTAACAAGCACATTAGATGCTTGAGCTTCGAGATAAGAGTTTGTCTCCTCCTCCAAAGATAGATTTTGAGGATCCTTAGGAGGAGACAAGCCCATATCAAGATTTCGCTCAATATTTGGGTCAATGACCCGAAAATGACTAAGCATGCGAATACGCCAAACATCATAATTTGTGCCGTCAAAAGTAAATGTGTGAGAGTGCACTAAACCCCTAGGAGACATCCTTACTCTCGAGGCGGCGAAGCCTAAGAAGCGAGAGACCTCGCTCTGGTACCAATTGAAAGGGAAATGGACGTCGCCTAGAGGGGGGGGGGGGTGAATAGGCGTTTTAAAATTATTATGGTTTAGGCTCTAATAAATGCGAAATAAAACTTAACGTTTAATTTATCAAGCCAAAACCTATATCCACTAGTTTCACTAAGTGCACCAACAACCTATGCTAAGCAAGACAAGCAACAAGGTAATAGCAAGATAATATACTTCAAGCACGAAGGCTATCACAATGTAAATTGCATAAGTAAAGGGCTCGGTTGAGAGATAACCGATGGACTCGGAGACGATGATTTGTTTTTTTCCGAAGTTCACTTCCAAAGAAGCTACGTCTCCGTTGGAGAGGTGCATGGGCGCAATGTACTTCGAACGCCACAAATGGCTCACCTCAAGTTGTGGTGGCTCGATGCTCACCCAACGCCACACAAGGCCTCACCCCAAGATGCGAAGGCACACAACCAACCGACGCCACAAAAGGCTCACCCTATTCTCCCGTGAGCTCACCACAAAGGCCTAATCATGTTCCACTATGGGACACTTGAGGGCGATCACTGAACCCATACAAGACTGGGGCAATCTCCACAACTCAATTGGAGGCTCCCAACAACAATGCCACAAAGGATACAAAGCCACAAAAGGAAACAAGGCCACAAAAGGCTACAAGACCACAAAAGGTCAATCAATCCAACCACACAACCGTCTAGGGTTCCAAGAACCCAAGAGAAACAAGCCCAAGGGCTTGAACTCGCTGAATCTCCGAGGAGAACTCAAACCTATGCACCAAATGCAAGAGGCAAGTCCTTCACTCTCAAATTTCACCAAAGCTACAAAAGCTATTGGGGGAATAAGGGAGGAAGAACACAAGAGGAGAACACAAAACCCTCCAAGATCTAGACCCCAAGGATTCCTTCACAAAGAAGGGATTTGGTTTGGTGGGGATTGTAGATCTAGATCTCCTCTCTCCAATCCCTCAAAGAGATGCAAGAATCATGGGAGGGAGAAGGTAAGAGGGCAAGCTTTTGAAGGTCAACAATGGAGGAGAGAGTGGAAGAGCTAGCAAAAATCACCTCCAAAGTTGGGAATGTTCCTCCTTGCGGTAACATGTGCTCAACTCCTTTACATTGAAAGTTACTTGCTCCCTTGTGCATGTGTTGGTTTTGTACCATTATATGTGTTTGTACATGTTGTGCTTCCCTCATACCTATATTGTGTTGTCTAGTATATTTGTGTATGTTGGTTGGCACATCATGTATTTGTGTTCTTGTGTTTGAGCCTTTGTTGAATTTATTTGGTATATTTCTTGGCTCTTGGGAGTGAGTAATGGTCTATCCCATTTTGGGGGAGTGTTATGCTTGGGCATTCCACAATCCTAAAATATGTGTACATGAGGAATACCACTTAGTGTTGACATTACATGCTTGTCGTGTCTCTATGTGGTATGTCATTCTCATGAAGAATTAGTATTCCATAATGTCCATTAATCATCTCCTTTTTGATCTTTTTCCTCTTGTCGAGATTTCTTGGTTTATCACTTTTTGGGGGAGTCATATGCTTTGTGCATATTACAAACCTAGAAAATGTGGACATTTGAGGTAGTGTCACTTAGAATTGATATTGATATTTATCTAGCTCCGAAGTGGCACTTTTATCTCAAACAAGTTCTAATTTGCTTTGTTTCTTTTATTGCTCATCTTTTGGGTCTTATTTGTGAGAGTTTTTCTTGATATGTGTTTCCTTATATTTGGACCCCCATATTCTCCATGGAAACCATGTGCTTCAAGTTAAACTAATCTTTAATGATTGTGTGACTATTTGGAGCTATCAAGAATCTGTCTTGAAGCATCAAGCATAATTATTATAACTTGTTACATGCTTCTTTGTGTGAATATGATCATGATTTCCTTGCAAACTACCTCAGGAAAACTTTCCCCATAATTCTTGTCCTTGGACAAGTGACACTCCATATATGGTAGGATTTATTGATCTTGTTCACTTTGGCCTTTGCTTTTCTTTGTCCTATCTTTGGCCAAGAATGTGTTTTCTTTTACTCCCATGTCTTCCTTGCCACTTGTGGATCTTTTTAGTTTATTTGTATTCTCTTGTGTTTTATTTAATGTAGCTAGTAGTGATGATCTCTTTTGTGTGCATTTTGCATTTAAAAGCAAAATTCAATATAATGCACCATTCATGGGGGAGCTCTCCTATATTATCTAGAACACTCCTTTTATGCTTCTTGTGTTGATCCATATCATGTTTTTAGTGCTTGGAAGTTTGATCTTTTCTTTTGGTACTTTGTGCCATCATGAAAAGTGTAGAAAGTTTGGTTTGTGTGTTGGAACCTTGCTTTTTAGGGAGTTGGCTTTGTCTCATTCTTTGTTCCTTCTTTTGATCTTTTAGAATGAGATAAATCCTTGAGCATTGTGTGTTTTGTGCATCTTTTGCTCTTTG
The DNA here is from genome assembly GCA_023614405.1 of Avena insularis. Classification (NCBI taxonomy): domain Eukaryota; kingdom Viridiplantae; phylum Streptophyta; class Magnoliopsida; order Poales; family Poaceae; genus Avena; species Avena insularis. The sequence goes on from CM042692.1 coordinate 230,871,764, forward strand.
GCTTTTGCCTTGTTCATTTGTTGAATTGAGGTCCTTTCTTGTGTTGATTTGGCTCTTTGATACAATTTGGACACCTTTTGTCGTGTCACACTCTTGTGTGCGACTTCTTGCTTTACTGGTGTTTTTGTTCAAATTGTATCACTTTTTTGGTTCTTGAGAGTCTTGTGCATGCATATTTAGTACATGTTTATATCTTGGCATGCTTTCTTTCTTGATCCAATATATAGGGGATTCTCCACCAAATCCTATCGGCTAAGATGTGCATGAAATTCAATTTCATATCAATATGCACATATTTATGTGGATGGTCTCCTATATATTGTAGTTGCACTAACTACTTTGGACCCAATTTGTTTGGGAACATAGTGTACTTAATTGTGTTTTAGGTACATTGGAGATATATTGGATGCTTGTCTCATCCATTAGGAAGAAGTGGGGCCTACATTTCAATTGGAGGCAAGCTAGGATGATCAACAAATTCATATCTTCTACATCCTACCATTTATATCTCGGTAGCAAGTATCTCTCTCATGCATACATATCTTGCTTCCAACATTTTGTAGGTTGCATGTTGGCATGAGTTTGTGTTTTTGCATATGTTGTGTTTCTTTTGTTGGTTTTTAGGAGTGCTCTCTATTGCAAATGTGAGTTTGTTGAGATGAGTGCCTATAATGGGGACTATACAAAATCATGACCATGATCCACTTATCCCAAATATGTCAATCTAGCAATTATATTGCCCATCCTTTCCTCAATTTTCTCTCATGTGCAATAGTGAGTATTTTGCATCGTTGATTTCTATTTGTGATACTTGTTGCTTTTCTCCATATATTCCAACTATTCCCTTCTTCCCTTGGTAATTGTTGTAATGTATGTTTAGTGTTCGTGTTTGAAGCTCATTGATGTACAATAAGATATATTTGAGCCTTTGGCCATGCTTTCAAGCAAAAATCCTATTTGTACATTATATGACTTTCTTTTGTTGTTCATGTGCTTTATTGTGTGTCTATTTTGTGTGTGCATGTTTCTTTGTGGCCATATGTCTTTGTGATATTTTCGACCTAGAAACTTATACACACAAGAGAAGATAAATCTTTGGTTGTTTTTGTTTTTCTTGGAGGCCACCCTTTATTTCTTGCTGATTCTTCGGTGGCTTCCAAATTTATTTTTCTATGAGTGCTTGTCCCATTTGTTTGCATCTCCGGGCACTCATGATTTGATCTCTCTTGTCATGTATTATTAAATGAGTTTGTAGGAGTGAGGATTCCATGATTGTGCACTTTGTTTCCAAATACAATTATTATAATTGGTGCATAGTCCTTGGGGAGCTTCTCCAATTCATTTAATGATGCTCATTTGCCTTCGTTCTCATCTTTTGTGTCTTAGATGTTTATGGGGAGTGAGGATTCCATATTTGTGCAAGATGTATTCAAATAGTTGATTCTATCTTGTGCACAAAGATTGGGGAGCTTCCCTATTCCATTTAAACACTCATTTGCTAGTATCGTAATATCTTTTGATTTTATTTTGGTATCAGTTGTTGTTCTTAATTGGTCTTTTTGGATCTTTTGGGTTGCTCGCATTGTTGAAGCTATTTTCTCTTTCTTTTATTTTTGCAATCTTTGGGTCCTCAATATAGTTTTACTTCCTTCCAAGTATTCATCATTGAATATGTGCATATGCACACCTTTGGAGGAATTGTCACTATATTGGCCATCTAGAACTTTTTACCCATTTTGGCAATCGATGCCAATGGGGGAGAAGTTTTAGAGGGTTTAAGGGAAGTAGGTTTATGCTTTGAGGTTGTTCTTAAGCATTAGCCTTGCATTCTCTTGCATCTTTGTTGTTGCTTTGCATGTTGAATATATAGAGGAAACTCAACCACCAATAATGGTTGGCAATCTATGCAATGAAATTCAAGTTCATCACACATGCATGGATTGTGGGGGAGTTTGCTCTATATATTGTGGTTGCACCAACATCACATACTTGTGTAGTACTTGATGTTGGGGCAACCATTTTGTTCGTTAAATTCCATATTTAAACCCTCTCAAAGGGATTGTCATCAATTACCAAAATGGGGGAGATTGAAAGAGCATGTATGCCCCCATGTGTGGTTTTGGTAATTAATGACAATCCCTATGGACTAATGTGAAAATTGAGTTTCACTTGTAGGTTTGTCTGTTGGCATCACTTGGACCATGTGTTGGTTTCAAGGATGAAAAAGAAGAAGCACCGTCCAAGGGTTTTGTGCCTGTTGGACTCTAGTAGATGAAGAATATCAAGTGTGTCTTGAAGAAGAAGAAGAAGAAGGAGTACCTCATGTCTATCTTCAAGACATCATCAAGAATTGAAGTGCAAGCTCAAGATGCGTCCTCTCTAGAAGATCTCATGCTTGGAGCTTGCCATCCTCGGCGTTCATGGAGTGATGAAGACAAGGTCAAAGAAGTGGTTTCCCCATGGAGTATGTGGGAGCCATTCGCAAGTCTTCATCAAGGAAGAGCAAGCAAGTGCAATCAAGAAAGGTGTTCCATCTTGAAGGTGTCAAGATCGTCTACATCAAGCTCAAGTGGCATGCTCAAGGCAAAGGTATGATCTTGATAGGGTTTCTACTTTACCGGTCTCTTGTAGTGTTGGGAGACTGGGTTTAGGATAGATAGCCGTACTATCAAGAGGGGCTCTCGAGTGGGTGACTCGTTCATATCTTTCGGAGAGAGCTCAAACCTTTGCATACATAGCATAATCTTTCTTGGTTGTTGTTTGGTTCTTGTTCATGTGAGGATCTAGAGCTTGTGGTTGTCTTCATAACAAGCTCTAGTTCATCAAAAACGGATTTCCCTTGCATATCCTATTGCGTTTTTGACTTTGCGGGTTTTCCGGCTCCACACCTTGGGAGATATCTCACATATATATTCATGATATTTTCTCCCTTGGTGATACCCAATATTTCACCTTTTGTTGGATTCTACTCTTTATTATCTTTCCAACAAAATTGGTTTCATCCCAATTGGAGTTTCCAAGCTCAACTTCTTGCGTTTTGGGTTTTGGAGGTTTTACCGGTTCATCGCTTCTGAGAGGTTCTACCTTTCTCCATTTTATTTTTATACTCCCTTGTTGGACTATGACGTTTATTTGCATAATCTTGTAGAGCTTTTTGTTCTCTTCAAAACGAGCCCAAGATCACCAAAATCGGAGTTCGGAGTCAAAAATTATTGAAGTTTTCGTGCAATGTTGTCCAACGTTTTTGCTTGAGTGGTAGTACCGGCCAAGTTCCGCCCGAAGTTCCGGCAAATCTTGTTTTTGTTCATAACTTGTGTTTCTATTTACCGGTAGTTCCAGTGGAGCACCGGTAGTTCCGGTGGGGTGCGAATCTGGCCCAAATGGGCAGATTTTTCTTGTGGTTCGCGAATAATGCAGACATGATCGAGACCCTTCTCCGATCAATAATCAGCAGCGGGACCTGGAGATCCGTACTGACTCCTACACATTCAACGATGACTCCTGTGATTGTGAGAACCTTTAACGCTTGTAACTAAACCACTTTGTCTCTCGATATATTACATGTCCGAGATTCGATCATCGGTATCTCCATACCTAGTTTGATCTCGTTACCGACATGCACTCTTTTCTCGTTCCCGTGATATAACATTCTAGTGATCACATCACCTGCTTGCAAGCTATCCTAATGTGATATCACCGAGAGGGCCCAGAGTATATCTATCCGTCATCTGGATTGACAAATTCCACTCTTGATCCATGAGCCTCAACATAACACCTTCGTAGCACCGAACCTAACTTTATAGTCACCCTGTTACGGTGTGACGTTTGATGTTATCTAGATACTCTTCCGGTGTTAGCAATTAACATGATCTCATGGTCTAAGGATAAAGATTACTTCGTATGATGTTATAGCAATATAAACACAATGACTTGATCGTAATGCTATACTTCGGATGAATATTCATCACATCATTCCACCAATGGTGTGACCTTGTTATTAACAACATCCAATGTCCATGATCAGGAAACCTTGATCATCTTGTTAATCAACGAGCTAGTCTATAAGAGAGGCATGACTAGGAACCCTTTTTGTTTATTAAACACACATGTATTGATGTTTCCTATCAATACAATTATAGCATGTAAAATAAACATCTATCATATACAAGGAATACATAATAACAACTTTATTATTGCCTCTCAGGGCATATTTCCTTCAGTATCCCACTTGCACTAGAGACAATAATCTAGTTCACATAGTGATAAATATAACACCCATGGAGTTCTGGTGTTGATCATGTTTTGCCCTAGGGAGTACTTTAGTCAACGGATCTGCTACATTCAGGTCCGTGTGTACTTTACAAATCTTTATATCTCCATCCTTGACATGTTCGCGGATGGAATGAAATCGGCGCTTAATATGCTTGGAATTCTTGTGAGACCTTGGTTCCTTGGCGTTGGCTATGGCTCCATTGTTGTCACAATAGATCACCATTGGGTTAAACGCACTGGGAACCACACCCAGTTCCGTAATGAAATCTTTCATCCAAACTGCTTCCTGTGCCGCTTCTGAAGCAGCAACATATTCCACCTCCATTGTTGATCCAGCCACCACAGGTTGTTTGGAGCTCCTCTAACTAACTGCTGCTCCGTTCAAGAGAAATACGTATCCGGATTGAAACTTAGAGTCATCCGGACCAGTGTCAAAGCTAGCATCGACATAACACTTAGCGACTAGCTCTTCTTCACCTCCGTATACAAGAAACATATCCTTAGTTCTTCTCAAGTACTTAAGGATATTCTTGACCGCTATCTAGTGTTCCGAACCTGGATCAGATTGGTACCTACTAGTCAAACTAATAGAATGTGCCACATCCGGTCTTGTACATAGCATGGTTACATTATAGAGCCTATGGCTGAGGCATAGGGGATCCTATCCATTATCTCTCTTTCTTCCGCCGTAGCCGGACTTTGAGTCTTACTTAATGTCTTGCCTTGCAACATAGGTAAGAACCCCTTCTTACTTCCGTCCATATTAAACTTCTTTAATATCTTATCAAGGTATGTACTTTGCGATAGCCCAATTAGGCGACTTGATCTATCTCTATAGATTTTAATGCCTAATATATATGAAGCTTCACTAAGGTCCTTCATCGAAAATTTGCGGTTTAGAAAACTTTTAACACTGTTTAAAAGATCTAAATCATTTCCAATCAATAATATGTCATCCACATATAATATCAGAAATGCCACATTGCTCCCACTCACTTTCTTGTAAATACAAGCCTCTCCATAAGTTTGGACAAATCCAAACTCTTTGATCACCTCATCAAAGCGGAGATTCCAACTCCGTGATGCTTGCTTCAGTCCATAGATGGATTGCTGAAGTTTGCACACCTTATTAGCATCCTTAGGATCGACAAAACCCTTAGGTTGTATCATATACAACTCTTCTTCAATATTACCACTGAGGAACGCAGTTTTGACATCCATCTGCCATATTTCATAATCGAAATATGCAGCAATTGCTAACATAATCCTAACCGACTTAAGCATCACTACAGGAGAGAATGTCTCATCGTAGTCAACTCCTTGAATTTGTCGAAACCCCTTTGCGACAAGTCGAGCCTTATAGATGGTCACATTACCATCAGCATCAGTTTTTCTTTTGAAAATCCATTTATTCTCAACGGCCTTTCGGTCGCGAGGTAAGTCCACCAAGTTCCAAACTTGGTTCTCGTACATGGATTCCATCTCGGATTTCATGGCTACTAGCCATTTGTTGGAATCCAGGCTCATCATCGCTTCTTCATATGTCGCAGGGTCATCCATTTCATCAATCATGAAATTCATAACAGGATTGCCGTACAGTTCAGGAGCTGCATGTGTCTTGCTTGACCTGCGAGGTTCGGTAGTGTCCTCTTTCGGAGTTTCATGATCAATATCATTAGCTCTCTTTTCATCAGGTGAAGTCAACTCCGAAACAACTTCCAGTGCTGCGCCACTTGCCATTCCATGAAGAGAAGGTTCAATAACCTCTTCGAGTTCTACCTTCCGACTACTCACACCTTTCACGAGAAACTCCTTCTCAAGAAAGGATCCATTCTTGGCAACAAAGACCTTGCCCTCGGATCTGTGATAGAAGGTATACCCAATCGTTTCCGCTTTGGGTTCGAGTTTATCCGGTTGAAGTTTCTTCACATAAACATCGCATCCCCAAACTTTAAGAAATGATAGCTTAGGTTTGTTTCCAAACCATAATTCATATGGTGTCTTTTCAACGGATTTAGATGGTGCCCTATTTAAAGTGAATGTAGCGGTTTCCAGTGCATAACCCCAAAATGACAGTGGAAAGTCAGTCAGAGACATCATAGATCGAATCATATCCAATAAAGTACGATTACGACGTTCTGACACACCATTACGTTGTGGTGTTCCGGAAGGCGTGAGTTGTGAAACTATTCCACAGTCTTTCATATGTGTGCTAAACTCGTAACTAAGATACTCTCCTCCACGGTCGGACCGCAGAAATTTGATCTTTCTGTTATGATGATTTTCCACTTCATTCTTAAATTCTTTGAACTTTTCAAAAGTTTCAGACTTGTGTTTCATCAAATAGATATACCCATATCTACTCAAATCATCCGTGAAAGTAACAAAATAACGATATCCACCTCGCGCCGACACACTCATTGGTCCACACACATCAGTATGTATGATTTCCAATAAATCTGTCGCCCGTTCCATTGAACCGGAAAACAGCGTTCTAGTCATCTTGCCCATAAGGCATGGCTCACATGTATCAAATGATTCAAAATCAAGTGATTCCAAAAGTCCATCAGAATGGAGTTTCTTCATGCGTTTAACGCCAATATGACCTGACGGCAAAGCCACATATATGTAGATATATCATTATCAAGTTTAATCCTTTTAGCATCAACATTATGAATATGCGTAATACTACTATCGAGATCCAACAGAAATAAACCATTCAACATAGGTGCATGACCATAAAAGATATTATTCATATAAATCGAACAACCATTGTTTTCAGACTTAAATGAATAACCACTTTGCATCAAACACGATCCGGATACAATGTTCATGCTTAGTGCAGGCACCAAATAACAATTATTTAGGTTTATAACTAATCCTGATGGCATATGGAGAGGTAGCATTCCGACGGCGATCACATCAATTCTTGATCCATTGCCGACCCGCATCGAGACCTCATCCCTTGCTAGTTGTCGCTTGTTCCGTAGCCCCTGAACCGAGTTACATATATTAGCAACCAATCCCGTATCAAATACCCAGGTGCTACTGCGAGTACTAGTCAAGTACACATCAATAACATGTATATCACATATACCTTTGTTTGCCTTGCCGGACTTCTTGTCCGCCAAATACTTGGGGCAGTTGCACCTCCAATGGCCAGTCCCCTTGCAATAGTAGCACTCGGTGTCAGACTTAGGGCCAGATCGGGGTTTCTTTTTAGGCGTGGCAACAGACTTGCCACCCTTCTTTCCCTTGTGCTTGCCTTTCTTGTCCTTCTTGAAACCGGTGGTCCTATTGATCATCAAAACTTGATGTTCTTTCCTAATCTCCACTTCTGCAGTCTTAAGCATTGACAGAAGCTCGGGAAGGGACTTCTTCATGCCCTGCATATTATAGTTCATCACGAAGCTCTTGTATCTAGGTGGCAGAGATTGGAGAACACGATGTATGCCTAAGTCAATGGGAATCGTTATTCCCAAGGACACAAGCTTATCGGCGTACCCAGACATTTTGAGTATGTGCTCACTAACAGAGCTGTTTTCCTCCATCATGCAGCTAAAGAACTTTTCTATAGCATTATAACTCTCTACGGCAGCATGGGTATCGAAAATCATTTTCAATTCTCCCATGGTATCAAAGGCATTGCCATTTTCGAAACGCTTTTGAAGTTCTGGCTCTAGCCCATACAGTATGCCGCAATGAACTAAGTTGTGGTCCTCCTGACGAGTTATATAGACGTTCTTTTCCTTGTCAGGGGCATCAGGAGCTGGTGGGGCTAGCCACGCATCTAGCACATATTGCTTTTGTGCAGCAGTGAGGAGAATCCTCAAATTCCTAGCCCAGTTGGTGAAGTTGCTACCATTCGCAGCAAGTTTCTCTTTCTCCATGAACATATTGAAATTAAAAACAGGTGGTGCCATCTACAACAGAATTTGTAAAGTATATTTAGACTAAGTTTATGATAGATTGAGTTCAACTAATCCAAATTACTAATGAACTCCCACTCAAAAACGACATCCCTCGTGTCCTTTTGGTGATTACATGAACCAAATCCACTACACCAAGTCCGATCATCACGTGAGTCGGTGTAGCTTCAAAGGAGAGCATCTATATGGGCATCATATCAACTATATGACTCATCCTTAACCTTTCGGTCCGTGTTCCGAGGCCATGTCTATACATGCTAGGCTCTTCAAGTAAGAACCTTAGTATTTGCGTGTGTAAAACTGTCTTACACCCGTTGTATGAAAGCGTAGGGTTGAAAACACCCGATCATCACGTGATGCCTCAAAACACGATCCACAAAACGGTGCATACTTAAGGAAGAACACATTTTATCTTGATATCTAAATGAGGGATCATCTTATAATTCTACCAAACGCGCCAAACTAGCAATATAAGATGCTAACATCTAATGTGTGAAGTGAGGTGATATGGTCCATGCATTTGATCTCTATCATTTGCATCGTGGTATGATCTCTATCATTCCTTTGTGTGTAAGGCCAAGGTCTATGGAACTTACACGTTAAGTGAGTTGTAAGAGTATCTATTATACATCTACTTACCACAATACCATATCAAAACACTAGCCCAGCAACGATCTAAACTAGACGCCTCTAATTTATCAATTGCAAGTTTTACGTGGCTTAGGGCTTTCGGAGATAGAACCTGTCTAACCTACAAACATGAACCACAACGAGGATAACCAAGTTATTAGCAACTCGTTGTAAATCAGATATTGACTATAGTAGGAGAGACAGACACCTGCCAGCCAATTATGCAAAACAAGTTGCATGTCAGTCGTGGAACCGGTCTCATGTACGATGACATGTAAGGTTGGTCCGGGTCGCTTCATCCCACTATGCCACCAATATCCAAAGTACATAGAAGATGCAATAACATGATCATCATCGCCCACATATAAACATATGTGTACTACCCGTGCAAAGCACCTACGCATAGATCAGGCTCACGATACCTTGTTGGGTCCGCAGCATAGATAACAAAAATTTTCCTACGGTGTGAACTACACGCCAAGATCTATCTACTAGGTACAAAGCAAACGGGTGGACATACATCCATAGAGAACTTACCCTCGAAGACAACGAGCTTTATTAACAAGTAGGAACTCATGGTTGATGTAGTCGTACACTTGCCGATCTCAAGATCGTGAGGAAGTCCGAGCGCCGCAAGTCAGCAGCGCATCCGCACTCGCACACACGTTCAAGCCACCGGACAACCTCCACCTCCTCGCTCCAGCGATCCAGCGGAAGCAGCAACTCCTTCCAGACGAAATGCCACCGAGAACATGTATCTTGCTAATCCGAGACCATGAATAATTCTAGAGGGGGAGAGAGATCCTTCACAAGGAGGTGTGAGGATGAAGGAGGGAATGGGTGGCCTTTTATAGGAGGAGGGGGGTGCCCCCTCTCTCCATGGCCGGCGCATGGGGGGGTGACCCCTCACCTCCCCCATTCATGTGGTGGTAACTCCTCCACATTAAAATGCCGCTTCACATTCCCTTTTAAAGTCTCCACTTTAAATGCATTAAGTTTCTCCAAATTTAATGCTCTCTCATTTAATAAAACTCTTTTATTAAATTTATTCAGAATTTTGTTAATTACTTTAATTAACAAACATTCACATATAGCCCCTTGCAATATTTCAATATCACATGCAGAAACACCTTCTGCAATTTCACCCGAAACAATTTCCGGTTTCTATTGAAACAATTCCTGCGCTTTGCAATTCTTTCGTCTAAAACATATGTGCTCCAAAATGTTGTCCGGTAACTCTTAAGTGTGCCACCCTACGGTTCGTGAATAATGCAGACATGATCAAGACCCTTCTCCGATCAATAATCAGCAGCGGGACCTGGAGATCCGTACTGACTCCTACACATTCAACGATGACTCTGTGATCGTGAGAACCTTTAACGCTTGTAACTAAATCCCTTTGTCTCTCGATATATTACATGTCCGAGATTCGATCAGCGGTATCTCCATACCTAGTTTGATCTCGTTACCGACATGCACTCTTTTCTCGTTCCCGTGATATAACATTCTAGTGATCACATCACTTGCTTGCAAGCTATCCTAATGTGATATCACCGAGAGGGCCCAGAGTATATCTATCCGTCATCTGGATTGACAAATTCCACTCTTGATCCATGAGCCTCAACATAACACCTTCGTAGCACTGAACCCATCTTTATAGTCACCCTGTTACGATGTGACGTTTGATGTTATCAAGATACTCTTCCGGTGTTAGCAATTAACATGATCTCATGGTCTAAGGATAAAGATTCCTTCGTATGATGTTATAGAAATATAAACACAATGACTTGATCGTAATGCTATACTTCGGATGAATGTTCATCACATCATTCCACCAATGGTGTGACCTTGTTATTAACAACATCCAATGTCCATGATCAGGAAACCTTGATCATCTTGTTAATCAACAAGCTAGTCTATAAGAGAGGCATGACTAGGAACCCTTTTTGTTTATTAAACACACATGTATTGATGTTTCCTATCAATAAAATTATAGCATGTAAAATAAACATCTATCATATACAAGGAATACATAATAACAACTTTATTATTGCCTCTCAGGGCATATTTCCTTCACATAGGAGAGGTGCTTATACTAGGGTGTGTAAAGGGAAGGTTATGTTTGATTATCTGCATACTAAGTATGATGATTCAGGGTTATCCCTGATAGATGTATCGAATCTTGTGGTGAAAGTGTACCACCTCTGCAGAGTGTCAAACTATTCGAATAGCCGCGTCCGTAGTTATGGACAGTTGGAATGGTCATACTGTTTCGTTTCTAGATGTTTTCCAAATAACTTGAAATGAATGATGAACTTTGACTTGACCACAACAGGGTTGTGTTTATGACAATAGCTTCCCAACTTAAGTGATTCTAGAACTTTACTTTATCTTTCTTTGCTTCTGAACTCAGCTTAGGTTTCAAACTTAACTTTAGAGTTAAACTTAGATTTAGCACTTTAACTTAGAACTATAGTACCTGTTAATAGTAGTTTGCGAGTACTTAAAGAGTACTCATGGCTTTTGTCCCTGGATATTCTCATGGTCAGACTATGAAGGAGACTATCAGGAGGATGGTCATCAAGATGGCTATGATAACTAGGACTATCTGCCTTCGTCAGCATTGCCTGTGCCCCTGAAGATGGACCCCACCGCTATGCTTATCTTTTATTTCCGCTGCTTGTTGTATTAAAGACTGGATCATGAGATCCTTATTTGTGTAAGACCTTATGTATGGTTTGTACTGGATGATGTACTGTGATATCCAATCCGTTATGTCTCGCAAAAATGGTAATCCTGGGATTACGAGGTATGGCATAACGGGCATCTGGGAATAAAAATCCGGGTGTTGACAAGTTGGTATCAGAGCCATCCTGACCATAGGAGACCCTAGTTAGAACGGACGTCCAAACCAAAAACTTAGCTTCAAAACCAAAGTGAGTATTTATGAAAAACTATTTCCTCTCTTACCCTTGTGAACTAATTCTTTCTCAAAAATTCATGTTCCTCAAAATTCTTACATTATGACTTAAAACTTGACACACTTGATCACTCCACTAACTTCCTCATCCTTAATTCTTGTAGATGGAGACTCAGTTCAGCAAGTTTTACAAGTTGGGAAACGGAGGTCAGCTGATCTTCGAGAGGGATCTGGATTCACTGTCGGATTTACTAGGACACCCACATCCGGAGTTTCTTGGAGCTCAACATCCAGGACCCCCAGGAGGAGACCTACAGTGGCTAGTCACCGCAGATCTTTGAGGAAGCATCGAAGCACCAACTTCTAGAAGAATTCAGTTCTCTATGAGAGAGAACATCTGGCTAGATAGATTAGCCAGGGCAATGCATGAAGCCCTCGCACGTCTATGTGCCCTCAGCGTCAACAAGATCCAAGGAACCCGTTTTGCCCACTATGCAAGACGTGACTTCACGGGAATGCCGATGGAGATGCCAAGTCACCCAGAGTTGAGGTGTCAAGTGGAGAATCTTGACTTCTTGCTTCATGACAGACAGCAGGAACTGGACAATGCCAGGGAGTTAGCCAACCAGAACCATGCCATTGCCGACCAGAAGGCCCAGACTTTTGCCCTGCTCGTCCAAGATCGCTAGTCTCTTTGCCGCCAGCGTGCAAAGAAGGATCGCACCATCGCCCGACTTTGCAAGAAGGTGGCTGACCTCGAGAAGACCATCAAGGCGCAGGAAGCTCAGCTTGCCGCCAAGGAAGAAGAAGATGAGGGTGAAGACATCCAGGGAGATATGGACTCTTACCTCGGCAACGATGATGACTTTCTGAGGAGGATGCTATGGACTTCTACACTGATGATGAAGATTCCGACTTCATCGACGATGAGTAGATGCACTAGAGCACTGTCGTAGCATGAGATGTATCATCTCCTTGTATCGTAGCTTACAGAATGGTTCATCAAACCATCTGTTTTCCCTTTTGATTGTTGTGGTGTGTGTTGTATAGGGTGCTTGCTTGCATGAATGAAAATGAAGTTAGTTGAAAAACCTGAGTCTAACTCAAAGTTTTAGCTTTGAAATCCCAAAACCATGAACCTTAGAATTTCCCTCTTACCCCTATATCTATCTCAATCTTCAGATGAATCGTGGAAACCAAGGAGGGAGCAGCTCGTAACAGGACCCAATGCTGCAGATCTTGCAGAATCTCATCGCGGACCATGAAGCAAGCAGGGCCGAACGTCAAGCCAACTTAGCAACATTGCAGCCGATCGCCCAAATGGCTCTCAACAACCAAGGACATGGAAATCAGGATCACCATGGGTCCAAACTCAAAAAATTTCAGAACACCAATCCCCCAATCTTCAACCAATCTGAGAACCCATTAGATGCTGATGACTGGTTACAGACCATGGAAAACAACCTTGAAGTTGCAAGAGTTGATGAAAATGAGAAAGTTCTCTTCGCCACCCACTATCTGGCGGGAGATGCAAGAGCTTGGTGGAATAGCATACGCAATATGAACCATGGCCAGGTGATGACCTGGGAAGCATTCAAAGTCAAGTTCAGCCGCACCCACGTGCCACAAGGCCTCATCAACAGGATGAGAGATGAATTCCGTGAATTGAAGCAAGGAAGAATGACTGTGGTGGAGTACCGTGACAGATTCCTGTCACTAGCTAGATATGCACCTGATGATATCAACACAGAGGCCAAGAAGAAGGAGAGATTCTTGAACAGACTGCATGATGAGATGCAGACTGTCCTCGTCAACATCCGTTTTCAGGATCTCAAAGAGCTAGTCGACTCTGCCATTCAGATGGAAGGGAAGATTAACCAGGCAAGTGACAACCGCAAGCGCCATATGATGCAGCAGTCTGGATCCAGTAGTCACCAGAAGTACCATCCCAACCCTTCACCAGGATATGCACCAAGGAACAACCGACCCCCAAATCCTCGCCCAAGCTACCCCAACCGTAGCGCAGGTAATGTGAAGTCCGGAGGAAACAATCACAACTCCGGTAATGCCAACAATTTCAACCGTGCCCCTCCCAAGAGCAACAACAACAACAACACTACACCCAGAACTGGCAGCAATGATGTGCCTGTCGCAGTAAAGGACAAGTCCCAGATCACTTGTTTCGAGTGTGGAGTGAAGGGTCACTACTCCAATGAGTGTCCCGAGAAGACTGCCGCCAATGCCCCTGTGAATGCCCCAGCTCAGCAGCAGCGTCGTGTTCAACCAGGAACAAGATTTGCCCCAGGGAACCCTCACAACCACAACGGTCGTCTCTTCCACATGAACGCAGAGGAAGCCCAGGAAGCGCCAGATGTAGTGCTGGGTATGTTTTCTGTCAATTCAGTTTTAGAAAGAGTATTGTTTGATTCTGGAGCATCGCATTCATTTGTCACCGAAGAATTTGTATGCACTAGTAAGATTCACCCAACCAACCTGAAGCATGTCATGATAGTTCAAATCCCCGGTTCAACTACAAAAGCTAGAAAAATTTGCAAAGCTGTACCTATCAGAATACATGGGATAGATTTTTATGCCAACCTAATTGTACTTGGAACCAAAGGATTGGAAGTAGTACTAGGTATGGACTGGATGTCAAGGCATAAAGGACTGATAGACTGTGCTAAGAAAGCCATCACCATGACCAGTAGTTACGGAGTATGATGAAGCATATCTGAAACCTTACCCCGTCAATTCAAGTGCAACAAGAGTGTAGCCCTGCCCACCATTGACCAAGTCAGAGTAGTCTGTGAATACCCCGACGTATTCCCGGATGAATTGCCAGGTATGCCCCCGGATAGGGATATTGAGTTCATTATAGAACTACTCCCCGGAACCGGACCTATAGCCCAGAGACCCTATAGCATGAACCCCTCAGAGTTAGTGGAACTGAAGAAGCAGTTGGATGCCATGTTAGCAACAGGCTTGATTCAGCCAAGCGCATCGCCATGGAGCTCACTGATGACCCACAATTATAGGGGGTGTATCGTAGTATTTTCGAGAGAAGTGAAACCCAATTTATTGATTCGACACAAGGGGAGCCAAAGAATATTTATAAGCCTTAACAACTGAGTTGTCAATTCAGCTGCACCTGGAAACAATCTTGCTCACAACAGTTTATCAGTAGCAACAGTTTTGTAGTAGGAATAGTAAAGCAACAGCAGTAGTAAAGCAAAGACAATAGTAACAAAAGCAGTAAACAGTGGGATTCGAGTGCGGTAGGCATAGGGATGGATGGACGGGCGTTGCATGGACAAGACAATTCACATAGCAATCAGAACATAGGGCAATTGCAGATAAATAAGATAAAGCATTCAAGTACTAGACAATCCTAGGCATGCGTTCCATATATAGTCATACGTGCTCGCAATGAGAACTTGCACAACATCTTTTGTCCTGCCAGCCCGTTTGCAGCGGGGCCTCTAGGGAACTACTGGCAATTAAGGTGCTCCTTTAATAGAGCACCGGAGCAAAGCATTAACACTCCATGAACACATGTGATCCTCACATCAAAGCCTTTCCCTTCCGGTTATGCCGATTCTGTCACTTTGTGGCCATAGGTTCCGGACAACAACGTGTGTATACAACTTGCAGATAAGACCCAAATCAATACTATCATAATGAATCAATAACATGTTCAGATCTGAAATCATGGCACTCGGCAAGTATTAAGCACGACAAGTTGCAACAAAGTCATAAAACACTAATAAAAGATACTAGGCACTATGCCCTAACAATCTGATGCCATTACATGAACGATCTCATCCAATCCCTACCATCCCCATAGCCTACAGCGGGGGATTACTCACTCATAGATGGAGGAAGCATGGATGGTCGATGAAGATGATGGTGGAGATCGATGGAGATGGCTTCGGGGGCACTTCCCCATCCCGGCAGGGTGCCGGAACAGAGACTTTCTATCCCCCGAATCTCCCCTTCGGTGGCGGCGGCGCAGCGGAACTTTCGTGGAAAAACGTCGAAGCCCCCGAAGTTTTTAGGTCAGAAGGCTTCTTATAGGCGAAGAGGGAGACCGAGGGGGTGCCTAGGGCCACCACACCAGGCCATGGCGCGGCCAGGCCCGGCCCGCGCCTGGGGGTGGTGTGGCCAGCCCCTAGCTCTTCTCCGTCTCGTATTCTGGCTCCTGGAGTCTTCTGGAAAAATAGGCACTTTGGCTTTTGTCCCGTCCAATTCCGAGAATATTCATTTTCTGACTTTCCTAGAACCAAAAACAGCAGAAAACAGACATCTGGCACTATGGCTCTTGTTAATAGGTTAGTCCAAAAAAATCATATGAAAAGTACTCCAAAGTGTGGACAAAACACAATAAAGTGGATAAAACCAAGCATGGAGCATCAAAAATTATAGGTACATTTGCAATTTATCAACATCCCCAAGCTTAGCTCCTTCTCGTCCCCGAGTAGGTAAGTGATAAAAAGAAAGAATAATTTTTGAGGTGACATGCACCATCAAAGACTTGATCAAAGTATTTGTAAAACATCCAAAGTTGGGATCATAGTACTTTAATCATAACATGAAAGACAAAGTTCTATCAATAAGCAAAGAAACTATGATGCAACATGAAAAGGCACAAACAAAAGATTCATGAATAACAATGCTTTGCAAGACGTTTGTTTGTTTCACATAAAGAAAACATAGCATAGTGGCATTCAGTTTGTCCTCAAAGAGTAGCAAACATAAATGCATAGGACACCTTCAAAGTTTACAAGAGTGACTAGATACAAATAGTTTAAAACAAGCAATATCAAGGTATGCATCAATCAACAAGTCTTGGGACAATGCACATAGAACTAAGAATGGCCACTATGCTCTCAAGAAAGTGCTCAAAGAATAAGTGGAGACTCAACAAGTAAAAGAAAAGGTTTTGCATAGTTTGAAAGGCTTCCAAATGCTGAAAGTATGGTACTCATTAGCTTTGAGCTCTCATTGCCCTTGTCATAAGAATCTTTAATGTGGTTAAGGTGAAAGTGAGGTCCAATCTGAGTTATATGCTTCACAGACTATAAACTGAAAATCCCAAGTCCCTTGAGTACGAGGGTCGCTCCTCATGCTACTCAACTTAGTTACCGGTAAGTTCTTGTCATCGTAAGTATGTGCGTATCATTGAGAACCGCCAACGGGGTACCCCTTGCCCGATGATACGGAAGAATCCCCATATCAAAATGACAAGGCAAGCAGACAATGAGTATCTCAGCAATCTTCTTATTTACCATGGGAAAATGGTGCTTTTTTTCTCTCTTTCCTCTTTTCATAAATCTCTTTTTTTTTTCTTTTTCTCAATAGCTATCTCTCTTTTTTTATAAGAAGAATGCTTCATAGATATCATTATGGTTACGCTGCAGGTTTCCACCATGTCAGCATGGATTAGACCAGCGGCCCAGGTGTTTCTCTAACACACATACATAACTCCATGGACTTACAAGCTCCCCTTTTATTTCACACCAACGACATCCGCAAACAAAAGAGCAAGGTATCAACTGGGTATAGATTTACAAGTGTTGAAAGCGTTCCCCATGACAGCACGGTTCTGCTAATCCCTAGCCTATAATTAGCAAGCATATAACTTTCATGGAGAGTTCACAATGGTTCAGGTTTATTAAGTGCAGGAAATAAAGTGTGCCATCAAGTTAGTGAGAGCTTTACTAACTAACTTTCTCAAAACAAGCAAACATTTTATTCATAAGAAAACAAGGCATATTGAATATGCACAGAAGTAGAAAATGATGCTAATAGGTAGGTATGGTGGACACTTTAGAAATATTTGGTTTAGAGAGTTGGAAACTTGAGTAAAACATACTCAGTGATAGTGAAGGCTAGCAATAGTAAGGGAGCGACAAACGAGAGAGCAATAATGGCCATAATCATGCAGAGCGACAAAACATCATTGATCAAAGCATAAAGTGATACTACAGGTTGCAAACTAAAGGATCATAAAGGCTTATGGTGACTTGAGATAGTCATAACATGGTGTGAGCATGTGCCAAGTCAACCCAAATAAAGCATCGAAGGAGAATACCACTATACTATGCTCTAATATGCTAAAACAACACATGATTCATCCAAGGCACATTAAGCAATCTCAATTGTTTATTACAAGTCATGCTAAAGCAAAGAATACTAAGCATAAAGCCAAAACAATATCAAGCATGTCATGAAAAAGCATAGGCCACAGTCAAAAACAAGCTCTCTTTACCACTTAAGCATGAACTTTCCTACTTTTTTCCACTCCAAAACAAACTATTTGAACACCAATATATGAAAGAGGAGATCCAACCAATTTATTCAGCAAACTAAGCAAACAAAAGCAAACTAAAACCCAAAACGAAAACGAAAAATAAGACGCTCCAAGATCAACACAACTGTGGGTGAAACAATAAAAATGAAGCGTTTGGAAGAAACCTGGGATTTTTATTGATGAAGAAGGGGATGCCTTGGGCATCCCCAAGCTTTGACGCTTGTACTTCTTGGATATTTATTGGGGTGACACGCGTGGCATCCCCAAGCTTTAGCTTTAGTCCATCCTTCATCTCATTACTCATTCCTTCCATACACCTGAAATTTTTCCTTCATACAAAACTTCACACAATCTTTATTAGCAACATTAGTGCGCTCAAGATAATAGGTCTTAAGGTTCAGTTCTTACACCAAATAAACTCCCATTAGAACACTAGCTACTGTAGAACTTCCCTCAAAAATCTCAATTCCCCAAAAGAACTCAAAAAGGAACCAACAAGAAGCAAATGCAGAAAATGGCAGAAATCTGTCAAAACAGACCAGCAGGTAAAGACGAATTTTTTCGAGGACCTTGGGTTGCTCAATTAAAAAAGTGTTGAACTAACGAAAGTTATATAACAACCTGGGGCAGAATCACAAAAGATTACAGCTCAATCCGACATACAGAGCTCTCTCACGAATTTTTACGGTGAAGCACAAAAATCTGTTTCGGGACAACAACTTTCCCAATCATTACTTCTCTCTCATTAGAGGTTACTCTTGACACAAAAAGCAAATAAAAAGGATAAGGAGCGGTTATTACTGAAGTAATAACTTCAAAGACTCATCTAAAACTTTTTGGTTATCTCCCAATAAGTACTTTTATTTAACGCCTTTAAGTTAGGCAAAAGCAAAAACTGAAAATGATAAAAATAGAAGTAAGCGGAGATAATCATGGTGAAAACATTGTTTTGTTCAATGAAATCCTTTTGTTAACAAGGTTGATCGGGTCTTGTTACCAAAACAATTTCATATGAGACAAAACTTTGTATTCCACTAATGATTATGTTACCTCAACCTTGATAGCAATGGTCCCAATCATAATAGTTTCAAATTTTTCTCTTAGTATGGGACAATATATTTCTCCAACTTGAATGCCCTCAACATGTTCAATTGAATTCAAAATCATAATTCTATCAATCTTCTTGGGGAAATAGATAGTATGTTCCTTGTCATTGACATTGAAGGTCACCTTCCCTTGATTACAATTAATAACAGCTCCTGCAGTATTAAGAAAAAGGTCTCCCAAGAATAATAGACATATTATCATCTTCAGGCATAATAGTTTGAGAGGATGCTCTCATAAGAAATAAGAATTTAAGTAAAATAGCATCAAGAAGCAAATTCAAAACACATTTAAGTCTAACCCACTTCCTATACATAGGAATCGTGTAAGCAAATAACAAAGTGACAGGCATAGGAAGATAAAACAAGAGTAACTTCAAGACTTTCAGCACATAGAGAGGTGTTTCAATACCATGAAAACTTCTACAACCATATTTTCCTCTCTCATAATAATTTTCAGTAGCCTCATGAATAAAATCAACAATTTAACTATCACATAAAGCATGCTTTTCATGATCTACAAGCACTAGAGCTTTATCATAAACATCTTCAAAAGAATCCTCAGGAACATAACAATCATCCTTCTTTAGTAAGCATGGGGGACAATCAAATAATGTAAGGGATAAAGAGTTACTCTCATTAGAAGGTAGGTATGGGTAGCTAATCTATTATTCCTCATTTTGTTCATCACTCTCCTTCTCTTTTTCATCTAATGAGATTTCAGGTTCATCAATTTCTTCTTCCATAGGATCCTGCAAGGCATTAGTCTCTTCCATTTGTGGAAAACATCTATTAAAATATTCAAGAATATAGCCATTTTCATCCTTGTAATTATCAAAGCAAAATTTAAGTATACCATAAACCTCATACTTATAAGGAGAATCATCAATATTTTCAAGCAAACTAGCAAGTTCAAATGCACCCTTCCAAGCAATAAATTCCTCAATTTGTTCCACATCATAAAGATCATAATTTCCCTTAACATAGGAAGATATGGTAACATTATCATTATACTCACATTGAAAAGGGAGGTGTTTGTACCTCCTACAACAACACGATTTATCAAAGCAATAAGTAACATTATAAGTAGAGCACACGTTTCTAGCAATGGTATACAATCTATCAATTTGTACCCATAAGTGTTTCCCTTTTTGTGACAAGCGGTGTTCCTTATAATAATATTTTTGATCTTCCGTGAACCCACTTTGCCAATAAGATTCAGTTTCAAAGAAACCAACCATTGACAACAAGCATGACAAGGCAAGACAATAACAGTCCAATGAAAATAACAATTAGAGAAGTAACAACTTTTTTTTGTATTTTTGATAAAGAAACAAGCAAACAAGGAGAAAATAAACTTAGCTTGAACAATAGTGAATCCAAGTGGACTTGATAAATAAAGCTATGATCCCCGGCAACAGCGCCAGAAAATAGTCTTGATGACCCACAAGTATAGGGGTGTATCGCAATATTTTCGAGGGAAGTGAAACCCAATTTATTGATTCGACACAAGGGGAGCCAAAGAATATTTATAAATTCAGCTGCACCTGGAAACAATCTTGCTCACAGCAGTTTATCAGTAGCAACAGTTTTGTAGTAGGAATAGTAAAGCAGCAGCAGTAGTAAAGCAAAGACAATAGTAACAAAAGCAGTAAACAGTGGGATTCGAGTGCGGTAGGCATAGGGATGGATGGACAGGCGTTGCATGGACAAGACAATTCACATAGCAATCAGAACATAGGGCAATTGCAGATAAATAAGATAAAGCATCCAAGTACTAGACACTCCTAGGCATGCGTTCCATATATAGTCATACGTGCTCGCAATGAGAACTTGTACATCTTTTGTCCTGCCAGCCCGTTTGCAGCGGGGTCTCTAGGGAACTACTGGCAATTAAGGTGCTCCTTTTAATAGAGCACCGGAGCAAAGCATTAACACTCCGTGAACACATGTGATCCTCACATCAAAGCCTTTCCCTTCCGGTTATCCCGAATTTCTGTCACTTCGGGGCCATAGGTTCCGGACAAGAACGTGTGTATACAACTTGCTGATAAGACCCAAAACAATACTATCATAATGAATCCATAACATGTTCAGATCTGAAATCATGGCACTCGGTCCCTAAGACAAGAATTAAGCACAACAAGTTGCAACAAAGTCATAAAGCACTAATAAAAGATACTAGGCACTATGCCCTAACAATCTGATGTCATTACATGAACGATCTCATCCAATCCCTACCATACCCATAGCCTACAGCTGGGGATTACTCACTCATAGATGGAGGAAACATGGATGGTCGATGAAGATGATGGTGGAGATCGATGGAGATGGCTCCGGGGGCACTTCCCCGTCCCGGCACGGTGCCAGAAAAGAGACTTTCTGTCCCCCGAATCTCCCCTTCGGTGTAGGCGGTGCAGCAGAACTTTTCGTGGAAAAACGTCGAACCCCCCGAAGTTTTTAGGTCAGAAGGCTTCTTATAGGCGAAGAGGGAGACCGAGGGGGTGCCTGGGGCCACCACACCAGGCCTTGGCGCGGCCAGGCCCAGCCACTGGGGTGGTGTGGCCAGCTCTTCTCCGCCTCAGATTCGGCTCCTAGAGTCTTCTAGAAAATAGGCAATTTGGCTTTTGTCCGTCAATTCGAGAATATTCAATTTCGACTTTCGGAACCAAAAACAGCGAGAAAAGCAGGCAGCTTTGTGGCTCTTGTTAATAGGTTAGTGCAAGAAATCATATGAAAAATACTCCAAAGTGTGGACAAAACACAAGAAAGTGGATAAAACCAAGCATGGAGCATAAAAAATTATAGATACGTTTGCAATGTATCAATCACCAGTGTTATTCGTCGACAAGAAAGATGGAGGCAATCGTCTATGTACAGATTACAAAAAGTTGAATGACGTCACCATCAAGAGCAAGTACCCCTTGCCAAAGATAGAGGATCTATTTGATCAGTTGACTGGAGCTCAGGTATTCTTAAAGATTGATCTTAGGACTGGTTATCACCAACTTAATATTCGTGCAACGGATATTCCGAAGACCGCCTTTACTACTCGCTATGGTTTATACGAGTATACGGTTATGTATTTTGTATTAACCAATGCCCCTGCTTATTTCATGAAGCTCATGAATAAGATCTTTATGAATTTCCTAGATAAGTTTGTAGTTGTGTTCATCGACGACATCCTTATCTACTCCAAGTCAGAAGAAGAGCATGAGAAACATCTGAGAATCATCCTAGAAACCCTGAGAGAGCATCAGTTATATGCCAAGTTCAGCAAGTGTGAGTTCTGGCTGAAAGAAGTAGGATTCCTAGGACATATTGTGTCTGCCGGAGGAGTCTCTATTGATCCCACCAAGATCAAAGATGTCGAAGAATGGGAAGCCCCAACCACTCAAACCCAAGTTCGTTCATTTCTCGGATTAACGGGATATTACCGCATGTTCGTAGAAGGATTCTCAAGCATAGCCCGACCAATGACCCAATTGTTGAAGAAGGACAACAAGTTTGAATGGACAGACAAATGTGAGGCCAGTTTTCAGGAGCTGAAGAAGAGATTGATATCCGCCCCAATTTTGATCATGCCAGACATCAAGAAGCCGTTTGATGTATATTGTGATGCATCCAAGATTGGTCTAGGATGTGTATTGATGCAAGAAGGCAAAGTCATTGCTTATCTGTCTCGACAACTGAAGCAACATGAGCAGAACTATCCGACCCATGATCTTGAGCTAGCAGCTGTGGTTCTAGCATTGAAGACATGGCGTCATTATTTGATGGGTAATCACTATGAGATTTACTTAGATCATAAGATCTTGAAGTATATCTTCACTCAGAAGTAGCTGAATATGAGGCAAAGAAGATGGATAGAGTTAATCAAGGATTATGACCTTGACATTCACTATCACCCTGGCAAAGCCAATGTGGTAGCGGATACTCTTAAAAGATTGCCGTGTAGGCTTAACACCAAGATCAAGGAGAAGCAACCAAGTTTGTATGAGGAGTTGGAGAAGTTCAGGACTGAGTTAGTTAGCAAAGGATTCCTAGCTAGCATTGAACTTCAACCCACGTTGATTAGCCAAATCAAGGAAGCCTAGAAGGAGAATGAAAGTATCAACAGAATCAAACGTCGTATTGGTACAGGCAAGGTACCTGGATTCACCGAAGACGAAGAAGGAGTACTGTGGTACAAAGGACGTATCTATGTGCCAGTAGATTCGGAGCTAAAGGAAGTTATCATGAAGGAAGCTCATGATACTCTTTATTCTACCCACCCCGGAGGAACAAAGATGTATCAGGATTTGAAAGAGCAATTTTGGTGGCACAAGATGAAGAGAGAGATTGGAAGCTACATCGCCAAATGTGACATCTATCAAAGAGTCAAAGCAGAGCATCAGAGACCTGCAGGATTGTTGCAACCATTGCAGATTCCGGAATGGAAATGGGATTCCGTCGGAATGGACTTTATCACCAGTTTACCTACTTCTAGGAGGGGAAATGACTCAATCTGGGTCATCGTTGATAGATTGTCCAAGGTAGCCCACTTCATACCTGTCAGGACTACATACCAGAGTGTGAAGCTAGCAGAGCTGTATATTGCTAGGTTTGTTAGTCTGCATGGAACCCCCAAGACCATCGTCTCAGATCGAGGAGCCCAGTTTACTTCAAGATTTTGGCAGAAAGTTCAGGAAGGTTTAGGAACCAAGTTGAACTTCAGCACCGCATATCACCCGCAAACAGATGGACAAACTAAGAGAATCAACCAGATCTTGGAGGATATGCTTAGAGCTTGTGTGTTGGAATACGGATCAAAATGGGAAGACTGTCTGCCTTTCGCAGAATTCTCATATAACAACAGTTATCAAGATAGTTTGCAGATGGCACCATTTGAATTCTTATACGGAAGAAAGTGTCGTACCCCTTTGAATTGGTCGCAAGTAGGAGAGAGTCAGATCTTTGGACCCGACATTCTCCGAGAAGCAGAAGAGAAAGTTCACAAAGTCCGTGAACACCTCAAGACCGCCCAATCCAGACAAAAGAGCTATGCTGACAAGAGAAGGAGAGACCTGACTTTCAATGTCAGAGATTTTGTATACCTCAAAGTTTCACCATTGAAGGGAACTCAACGCTTTAGTCTGAAGGGAAAGTTAGCCCCCAGATATATCGGACCTTTCAAGATTCTGAACCGCTGAGGAGAAGTATCGTATCAACTGGAACTACCTGAAGAGATGTCAGCCATCCACAATGTGTTCCATATCTCGTTACTTCGCAAATGCTTGGAAGTGCCTGAGAAGACTGAAGTTTTCAAGAACATCGATCACAGAGCTGTGGAAATCAACGATGACCTGACCTATCGGGAAGTACCCATCTGTATCTTAGAAGAAGCCTACAGAACCACCAGGACCAGGAGCATCAAGTTTCTCAAGATTCAGTGGAGCAACCATACCAAGGAGGAAGCTACTTGGGAGCACGAAGATTGCATTAGGACAGAGTTCCTAGATCTCTTTAGTTCCTAGTTTTCTTTGTAAATCTCGGGACGAGATTTTGTTTAAGGGGGGAAGGTTTGTAACATCCCAAAACTTCAATCTAAGCTTATCAAGATCAAATCAACCAAAAATGGGGTTAACAAAAACTTTTCCAAAATTAAAATGAAAGCATTCATATGTGTGTGCATTTAAAATAGGAGTTGTTTGAATTGCCATGATTAAGTGATACAATGCTTGTAAAATGTTTCTTAGGTGATTTAAACATCATCTACATCATTCCCAAACTTTTTCTAAAGAAAATCAAATAAAAAAGAATTAAAAAGGAGGAATGGTCATTTTTGCCATTTTTATCCACTACACTACTTTGGCTATTCCTAGTACTCAATTCTTAATAGAAAAAATTCTTGATCTTTGTACCCCTTGCTAGTACACATAATGAGGTACCAAGGCCCACCTTTTGATCTTCTAAAAACATTCTTTTACTTATTTTAATTGGCATTTGAAAATTGAATCTAATGCATATGCATAGATCACCCCTATTTCAAAACCCATCTATTTGAGCTCCACATTCAAAACCCTTGCAACCAGAGACTACCTAGCACTAGTGGAGATCACTCAAAAAATTTGAAACCAAAATTCAAAACTTTTTCTCTTTCAGCCATTTCATCAAACACCTTGCTGGCAAGATCATATTGGCCTAACTAATACTGTTTTGAGATGATTTTGTCTAGCAATTTGGAGGTGCATTGATCATCTTGTCCCCCCTCAAGCCTAACCAGACCAACCACAGCCTCTTCCCTACCCCCTAGCTACACTGCACTACCATGCCGAGCCCTCTCTCGCCGGCCAAACCTTGCCCCGCCGCAGCAGACCATCTCCCCCTCTCTCTCCATGTCTAGGAGGTAGCTCACACCTCACCGCCACCCCCTGTCCTCTGCCCGAGCCTAGCCCAGCAGTGGACCATCGAGGATACCACGCGCCTAGTGCCACCGCACCATGCCAGTGCTGCCCCCAGCGCGCGCTCTTTCCCCACTCGCACAAACCACCCCTTGGCCGCAGCCCGTGCCCGCTGCTCCGCCACGACCTGGAGAACACCTAGACACCCCCACTGGCCGCCGAATGCCTCACTGCCACCGCTCGCCGTGGACACCGCCGCCTCTGCCTCTCAGAGCGCCACCTCGCCCAGACCGCATGTCACCGCCCCTACGGCTGCATTCAATCCCTAGAGCACCACCAGGGGACCGCCCATCGATCGCCACCCTCAGCCATGCCTCTACCCCACCGTAGCCATGTCGCCACTGTCGCCTGCCCATCCCGCTCGGTCTCACCGTCGGGCCTATAAAAGGAGCCCTCCCCAGCCTCTTCTCTCTACACCATTCCACTCCCCTCACCTCTCTGAACCTCACCCACCTCTAGCCAGAGCAAAGGGAGCAGCAGCTCGCCGGAGCAGCCGCAGTAGGAGGAGAAGGGCGTCGCTGATTGCGACCACCCCAAGCTCCACCGCAACCACGCCTCGCCTCGCCATCGTCTTCCAGTTTGTTTGCCCGCCTCACCTACCCTGCTGGAGCCCTGGTATGTCCCCAGCAGACCCCCACCGAGCCGCTAGGGTTCGAGCTCGTCGGCGACCTGTTCGTCGTCGACGATGACCCTCAGCCGTAGATTCCTCTTCTAATCCTACGGCCCACAGCGCGCGTCCCTTTTCGCGTGTTAAGTGCCGCTGACAAGTGGGACCCCCCTGTCAGCTGAGCCCCGCGCCAAGGAGCGCACTGGGCCGGCCCAAGTCTTTTCCCGCGCTAGCCCACTCGTTCAAATCTGGATTTTTCTTTTTAGTTTGAATCTAGTTTCTGTCCACTAGTTTAAAAATCAATTTAGAGAGTTTTATAAATCCAAATTGCATGAAACCAATTTTGTCTGAAAGGTATGGAGATGATCTATCCAAGTCCGTTGGATTTAATTCAATTAGAGTTATAGATCTGTCCTAATAAAAATAAGAAAATAGAAGGTTTTGCAACTTGCAACATTTTTATAAAATCAACCAAGTTAGCTTTTGAGTTGATTCCTACTCTCAAAACTCACATTTCATCATATCTATCTAAATATGTAATAATATTAAGGTTTACATGCAGTGACTTTGGACTAGTACCAAAATAATGCTATATAGGCATTTCTAGTCACTTTAAATCATTAAATAATGAACTTAAACTAAAGTAATATTGGTCCAACCCTTAAATCTCATTCCCACGTGTTAGAATATGTGGTGAGGACCTGTGTCCATATGACCCCATGTTTTAAGTGGTGAATATTAAATCCTAGTTAAAATTTTCAATGAGTAGAAATTACTTTTCTAAATTAAAAAGGTTGAAACTATTGAATTAAACTTGTGATGCTTGTGATGATAATAGATCATCAATTGTGTGTCTTAGAATGCTATCTAGCCTAGTTAAGTATTGTTTGGTGATTGTGTACTCCGTGTGTATTTATAGAAGATAGTACCGACCAAGCTTACGAGGAGGAGGAGTGCTATCAAGGTGAAGACGAAGAAAACTTCAACCACTACACCAACCAAGGCAAGCCACCATTAACAGTGCAAGCTACCCTTAGCAAGCTAGCAATACCCAAGATTAACCCTTGCAAGTTTAGTGCTTAGCAAACTAGAAACAAACTAGATGGTTTAGCAAAGATGCCTTAAGCATGCTTTGATCACACCCCTTTAACTATTAGTACCTCAACTCTCATTGACAAGTTTGACCTCCCATAGTTTACACAAAGTTCTTTACTTGTTTTGATGGTAGCATAAAAAGTATAAAACTTGACCTACTTAGATGTCATTCTATGGCATGAGAATGATCACATCCTTCCACCTTAGTGAACACTCTTAACTTAGTATTTTTAGAGTAGATAAAAAACTTGAGTCACTTTAGATGGGAACAATTGGTGAAAATGAATTGTGAAAACCTTGGAATGATGAGTCATTCTATTGAGATGTTTTGGCATGTGTTGAGAAACACAACTGGTTTATGATGATGAAAATGATGAGGCATGAGCCTTAACCCTTTTATAAAACTGATGGTTGGATTCGGATGCGAGACCATTCCAAATTTACCGTACAACCACATTACCTGAATTGGGTAAGGCTTAGCTGGAAATTTATATGCATTAGTATTAGTTCCCTCATGGGAGAGGTCTGAGCTGAGGCTACCTCTCATGATGTCCACCTCTGCAGTGCCCAAGATGACTGATGGTCATGGTTGGGAGGCCATGCTCATATGAGAGGTGCTTATACTAGGGTGTGTAAAGGGAAGTTTATGTTTGATTATCTGCATACTAATTATGATGATTCAGGGTTATCCCTGACAGATGTATCGAATCTTGTGGTGAAAGTGTACCACCTCTGCAGAGTGTCAAACTATTCGAATAGCCGCGTCCGCGGTTATGGACAGTTGGAATGGCCATACTGTTTCGTTGTCAGATGTTTTTTCAAATAACTTGAAATGAATGATGAACTTTGACTTGACCACAACAGGGTTGTGTTTATGACAATAGCTTCCCAACTTAAGTGATTCTAGAACTTTACTTTCTTTGCTTCTGAACTCAGCTTAGGTTTCAAACTTAACTTTAGAGTTAAACTTACATTTAGCACTTTAACTTAGAACTATAGTACCTATTAATAGTAGTTTGCGAGTACTTAAAGAGTACTCATGGATTTTGTCCCTGGCTATTCTCATGGCCAGACTATGAAGGAGACTATCAGGAGGATGGTCATCAAGATTGCTATGATAACTAGGACTATCTGCCTTCATCAGCATTGCCTGTGCCCCTGAAGATGGACCCCACCGCAACGCTTATCTTTTATTTCCGCTGCTTGTTGTATTAAAGACTGGATCATGAGATCCTTATTTGTGTAAGACCTTATGTATGGTTTGTAATGGATGATGTACTGTGATATCCAATCCGTTATGTCTCGCAAAAATGGTAATCATGGGATTGCGAGGTATTGCATAACGGGCATCTGGGATTAAAAATCCGGGTGTTGACACTCGGCGTCTTCGAATCCCCGGGATCAGAGAGAAATCTTCGGGTTCGTGAAGGCGTTCTCGGTGCCCGCGTCGAAGGCCTCGGGGTTTCCATGACGGAGATCTTGTGGATGGTTCATTGGTTTCACTTTTGGTTGCTCGGCGCCGTCTTGGTGACTCCTGGATCCTCGGGAGATCTTGGTGATGATCTTGTCGACTTAGAGAGAACTTGTAGTGGTCTTCTATCAGAGACACAACACAAGCGCATGGTTAGGAGACACTGAACAGAGCAGGGCATGAACAAAGGAACGCTGCGAGGAGGCCGTGTCCCGTTAAGACGTTAGCTCGAGCACCTTGCAGACGGGGTATAGCAGGATGGCAAAAGGCTGGCTCGGTGGCCTCCATGCGCAAGGAAGATGAAGGTGCAGGGCCGGTCTGATGAACAACAGGGGGTGACAACGAGGTTCGGTCGGAGCAGAGGACCTCGCGGCGAGCTGGGCGAGCCTGACGATCGGGATGTGCCTACACATGAAGTAGAGGCACGGAAAGACCTGCAGGCACGTGGGGCATGGCGACAGGGCAGAGCTTGCCGGTGGAGAGATGGACGGCGAGGACGTGCTCGAGGGGCACCAGAGGATGACGGGAGGCGGCGGTGCAGGTACACGCGCACGCGCGCACAGCAGAGGCTCGGGAGGGCAGCGTCCTGCCAAGCTCTACGGCAGGGACGGCGGCTCCTGCAGAGGACAGAGGCACACAAGGAGGAGAGATCGAGGCCGACGAACGGCGTCGTGTGGACAGAGGTGCTCGGACGTGGCGGTT
Source organism: Avena insularis (assembly GCA_023614405.1). Classification (NCBI taxonomy): domain Eukaryota; kingdom Viridiplantae; phylum Streptophyta; class Magnoliopsida; order Poales; family Poaceae; genus Avena; species Avena insularis. The sequence continues at coordinate 230,901,246 of CM042692.1, forward strand.
GCTCACAGCGGCAGCGCGGGTCAGAGAGGGATCCGGTGACACGGCGCGAGACGGCGAGGAAGGCGACTTCGCGGCGGGGCTCGGCGCAGAGAGGGGCACGGGGTAGGTGGGTGTCTGGTTCGCGACGGGAGCGGAGCAAGGTCTAGGCGACACCGGGGAGACTCCGGTGACGACGGGGTCTAGGGAACGGCATGACAGAGAGCTTGCCGAGGCGCGCCAAGCCGGGCGGTGGCGGTAAGGGCGTCGCACGCGGTGAAGAGCGAGAGGAAAATGGCATGTTGGCGGGGTTAGGGAGAGAGGAGGTATGTGGGGGGATCGAGGACGGTCTTGTAGGGGTGGGGCCAAGTGCGGAGATCCCGAGGTGGAGAGGGATCGAGAGAGGGGTGGTCAACACATTCGCGGATGGGGCCAACACGCAGGGACGGGGCGATGAGCATTGCGTGTCTGCGTCGACGCGTTCGTGGGTGCACGCGGGTGGGATGCTGCGTGGTGGTTGTGTGGGCACAGGGGCAAGAGGAGGGTAACGTGCCAGGGTGGGGATCGGTAGCATGTAGTGCAGTGGTTGTCCTTTTGAATGTCCTCTCGTGCATCGCGTCGGTAAGGGGGTGGGGCCAGGCGGCGCGCTGTTTTGCGGGGACAGGTCTGGTTAGGTGGCAGTGGTTGGAGGTCTAGTTTAGGGTTAGGATATTTATTTTGGAGTAGTAGGCTGCTGCTAGCTGGGCTTTTGGGCCTAGCCGGTGGCGGCCTCTCCGGTTTATCAAATATGTTTTTATTTATTTTATTTCATTTAAAACAAAATATTTGTAATTAGGTTTTAGTCAAATAAAATATTCAGATAGATCTAGGGTTTTCGATTTGAACAAAGAGGGGAATATCTAGAAAACAAAATCGGCTTTTAGAAAATATTTTTAGGCAAATAATTTGCATGATGACATGACGATGCTCAAATGCAATGTGGCATGATGATATGAGCATGTTGTCACGGTGATGCGCAAAACAAAAACACAACGATTTTCTAGTAGTTGTTTTAGCGGGATGCCACAATTCGACACCATTAACAAGGGATCTCGCCCTCGAGATCCGCCTCATGGTACCGAAAGAGGTCGATGACCGGAATCTCCTTGCTTCGTGTGGATCCTCGCGACACCACTAACAAGAGGTCGTTGTCCGTGATCATCGAGAGAACACTCCGGGAACAAAGGGCGAAGGTAGAGGTATCAACAAATAAAGCCACCTCTAGCTTCCGTGGACGGAGTAAAATTGTTGGATCCACTGATTCGATATACAAAAGCGAATGATAAGAGTAGTGGTATGGTCGCGACTCCATCCCGCACTCATATCATTACTCCATACAAAAAGTGAATCCAAGCAAACCTTACAAAAAGACAGAAACTATTTTTAAACCCCTTTGAGAGACATTTCAAAATTGAATCAAGTGTACGTACTTAGATCACCACTTTTCAAAAACCACTCAAATCAATTCACCTTGACTTTTCTCAGCAACCCTAGACACCTAAGCATGTGACAAACACACTCACCAAAATTCATCAAAAAATTCAAATCTTGAATTCATGCGGCCATTTGGTCGAGCACCTAGCAGACAACAGTAAAACCATGCCTAACAATCACTGTTCTGAGCAGTATTTTTCTCCCCACTATGCCCCATTTCTCTCCCCCGGTCTCCCCCAGTGCCCAGCAGCGCAATAGACAAGCTCCCCCTTTGCCGTTCGCACCAGTGCAGCACCACCCGAGCTCACCATGCTGGTCGACCAAGCACCACTTGCCACAGACCGCGCCGCCCTCTGCCACGATGTCCAGGTGATAGGCGACACTTCACCGCCACCCCCTGTCCAGCCCTCGACCGAAGACACACCATGGACCAACCGTAATCGCCGCGCCCACTTCTTTGTCTGCCATGCCGAGAGCGTGCCAGAGCGCTGCAGCCGACACACGCACACACGCCGCGCCTTGCCCTCTTTGCACGTGCCCGCACTCACCATGAACCCAGCTACCCCTAGACACACCCGTTCGCCGTCGCGCGAACCCTGGCCACTGTGCGCCATCTCGAACGCCGCCGTTCCTGCACAGAGCATGGATCGCTCCCGACTGTTCTCGACGCCCCTTGTCATGCCATCACTCGCATGATAACCGTCCTGAAGCACCGCGTTGACCCCTACCCTCAGCCATGCCAATAACTCACTGCAACGACGTCGCTGAAGAGCCCGAGCCATGCTGCTCTGCCCCTCTCGCTGGTGTATAAATAGAGGCCACCCCATACCTCATTTGCCACACCAGCTCACTCCCCACTCTCTCAAAAACCTCCCACACCTCTCCCCGGATCAAGGCGAGCACTAGCCCACCAAAATTTCACCGAAGCCCGCCGCTACAAAGGGGAAGAGGAACTGGAGCTAGGAGCCGCCCCAGGAGCCACCGTGACCACCATTCGACTCGCCGGCCTCGACACGTTCTATCGCCCAATCGCCAAGTCTAGCTGGAGCCCTGGTGAGCCCCCACATACCCCCACCGTCGTGTTAGGGTTTAGTTCTCGCCGGTGCTGTGCGACAGAGACGACGATGCTCAGCCGTCGATCGCGCTCTAATCGCACGACCCAGATAGAGCATACCGTTTCAGTTTAGTTTAGTCGCTGATGCGTGGGACCCGCCTATCAGCAGCCCGCTGTGCGTGCGCTATGCAGTTGGGCCGGCCCAGTATCGTTCCCGCGCTCGCCCCGCGTTCAAATTTAGATTTTTCTGTTATTTTCAAAATCCTAATCTATCAGTGACTATGAAATTCTTTTTGAAGAGATCTACTGAACCAAATTGTATGATTTTAATTTTGTTGGAAAGGTATTCAAAATAACTACCCAAGCCCGTTGGATTCAAACCATTTGAAATTATAGATCGCCTATAGTAAAATAACAAGACAGAGGCTTTTGCCACTTCAAACATTTTTCAAAAATCAACCATAAATGCTTCTAAGTTGATTCCAACTCTCAAAAATCACATTTGACAAGATCTATCTAAATATGTAAAAATATTTAGGTTTACATGCAGTGATCTTGGACTAATACTAAAAGAATGCTATATAGGCATTTCTAGTCACTTTAATTTTATGAAATAGTAATTTTAAACTTTATAAAATGTGCCCACCACTTTAAATCACATTCCCAAGTATTAGAATATGTGGTGATGACATGTGTCAACATGATACCATATTTTAATTGGAGAATATTAAATCTTAAGTATTTTCAATGAGTAGAAATTACTTTTCCAAAATAAGATAAATAAGGCTAGGTCTTTATTTCATGTGATATTTGTGATGATGTTAGATCATCAAGTGTGAGCCTTAGTGTGCTAAATATAAGTAGTTAAGTATTGTTTGGTGATTGTGTACGGCATATTCCTTTATAAACGCTAGTACCGACCCGGGCTACGAGGAGGAGGAGTACTACGAAGAAGAAGAGAATTGTAACATGCCAAAACTTTAATCCAAATGATCAAGATCAAATCTACCCAATTTAGGGTTAACAAAAACTTTTCCATTTAAAAATCTTTAAGCATTCATATGTGTATGCATTTAAATAGGAGTTGTTTTGAATTGCCATGTTTGAGTGATCTATTGGTTGTAAAATGACTCTAAGTTAAATCACACATCATCTAGATCATCCCCAAGCAAATCCCAAAGAAAAATAAATCAAAAAGAATTAAATAAGCAAATGGTCACTTTTGCCATTTTAATCACATAGCCCAATTTGGCTGTTCCTAGCACTGAAATCTTAACAGAGACAATTGTGGATCTTTGCACCCCTTGCTAGTACAAGTAGTGATGTACCAAGGCCCACTTTGTTTCATCCCAAAAACTTTCAAACTCTAAATTTAATTGACATTTGAAAATTGAATCTAGTTCATATGTCTAGATACCACTTTCTCAAAAACCACTCAAATGAACTCGATTTTAAAATCCCAAGAAAACCTAGATGCTTAAGCATGAGATGAATCACTCCACCAAAAATCAGCTCAAAATTCAAATAAAACTTTCATGCGGCCATTTGATCGAATAGGTGCCAGGCAGAAAATCTCTGGCCTAACTATTACTGTTGCCAATTGATCCCTTGTCCCCCATTTGACCCTCTCTGCACCCCCTATCCCCCTAGCATCTACCCCAGCCCAGACCAGCACTCCCCTTCCCTGCAGCACCAGTTCCGCACCGCCCAAGTATGGTCATCTTTGGCCGAACGCGGGCAACACACCAGAGACCAAGCCGCGCCATTCCAGCTTGCCCGCTAGCACCGCCTAACCCTACCGCCTCTCCCTGTCCACCCCTCGATCGCTGCAAGCCCCTGGACCACCCCAGAGCAGCGCTGCCCTTTCTCTGTGCGCCATGCACAGCGCAGGTCAGAGCGCGATCGCCGCCACATGCCTCAGACCGCGCCCCGACACCAAATCGCACACGCCGCTCCGCCATCAACCTAGCACCCTGCCAGACACGGTCGTGCACCACCGTACGACACACAGTCGCCATGATCGCCGTCGAGCACCGCATCTGTCTCCGCCATCAAACCAGGTGGGAAGAATATGTATTTTCGATAAAAAACAAAGAGAAAGAAGAGAAACTATGAGCACAGAGAAGGCAGCTCGATAGAGCCACGAAGGGGAGGAGTTGAAGGCAGTGCGATAGCAGAGAAAAACTGTGATGGCTTCCTAACACGAGATACTAGGTATAGTCACCTAGTAGTACTAGTAGTATGTAACTAATAAGTAGTAAATTTTAGGACATTTACTATATCTGCACGCAAAACAAATTGTGTTTTCTCTCTCCTTCATTGGCTCATCACCATCACCACACCCCGACTAGCTGATCTCTCCCTCGTCCAAAACGTGGTGCTACTCACGTGTGTCGACCTGCCTTGTCGGCGGCTTCGTGTCAGTATCAGGTGTCTTGTGTTGGTGTTCATAAGAAGGAACCATTTTTGGGCTTGTTGGCAAAAGGTATAGTACTCATACTATTATTAGTTTGAGTTCAAACTTTCCTGGTTTCAAAATTTTCTTTTCCTTTCCAAACATCCATAGGGAAGGTTATTCAAAAGATAATGGTGCACTGTTTGTAGTCCCATCGCATTCGATGTACTTCATTATGATCTGGCTAGCTTTACCACTACACTGTAGTACTCGAATCTCATTCAATTTCACACCCTGCAAAGAGAAAGCCACCAAGCACACCCGCAACATGCTGGCTTGAAAGTACAGTAGGAGTAGTACGAAGGGTATGACTTAGCCGCTTGCTTGAGAAGGACCTGGACCCGACTGCTTTTCATTGCTTCATTTTAGGGCCCTTTGTGCTAAATGTATGGACCTATATGTAATTTTCTATTTTTTGAGGTCTTCGATGTAAAATGTACTCCCATCGAGCATGTTAAATTTTAAATAAAACTAAGTGCGATAAATTGCTCTTAAAATTTTCCAACAATCTTTTGAAGCTAAGAAGGAATTCGGTAGATCGAAAACCACCAAAAGTTCTGAAAAATACATGTTCTTGCTATGCATCCGCATCTCGATAAAGTTGACACGGTTTTGATAACATTTCAAATAAAGAATAAATGTATAATATTTTTTTGTGGCATCATGTTACGTGTATCCAGAAACATGCATTATAAAAAGTATATTACAAACATTATTAATTATTATTTATTTTCGATAATACTTTATGTTGATGATCCCATATCCAAGAATTTGCATGCCGCCAAATTTGGCCATATTGTGAAAACAAACGAAGAGGAAGTAGTATGAAGAGTTTGGCTCGATCAACTGCTCTCTCTCAAGAAGGAGCCGATCTGACTATTTTCCTTCCTTAATTTTATGGTGCTTCGTGCTAAATGTATGGACGTCGATGTAATTTTACCTTTTTTATGTCCTTGATGTAAAATGTACTCCCACCGTCAGTTTAAACTTTGAACCTAAAAGTAAGTGGTAAATTAAAACAAATTTAAGCTTAGTTGTCAATGAGTATGAATATTCTTGGATTTCAAGATAAACGACCAATGTCATGGCTATATCTACATCATATTTTATGCTCATGATGTTCCCATATCTAAGAATCTGCATGTCGCCAAATTTGGCCATATTTTCAAAACGATCAAAGAGGATGTAGTATGAAGAGTATGGTTTGATTAGCTGCTTTCTCGAGAAGGAGTCAACCCGACTATTTTCCTTGCTTAATTTTAGGGTACTTCATGCTAAATGTATGGACCTGACGTAATTTTCCACCTTTTTAGGTCCATGATGTAAAATGTACTCCCACCGTCCGTGTAAAATCCGAACCAAAAAGTTAGTGGTAAAATTTAAACGGATTTAAGGTTAGTTGTGAATAAGTATGAACATTCTTGGATTTCAAGCCGAACGACGAAGGTCATTGCCATATCTACATCATACTTTATGATGATGATTCATGATACCATATCCAAGAATTTGCATGCCCCCAAATTTGGCTATATTTTGAAAACAAACGAAGAGAAAGCAGTATGAAGAGTATGGCCCAATCAGCTTCTCTCTCAAGAAGGAGTCAAACCAGACTATTTTCCTGGCTTAATTTTAGGGTGCTTCGTGCTAAATGAATGGACCTCGATGTAATTTACCCCTTTTTAGGTCCTTGATGTAAAATGTACTGGCACCATCCGTGTAAAATACGAACCTAAAAGCAAGTGCTAAAAATTAAACGTATTTAAACTTATTAGTTGTCATTGAGTATGAGAATTCTTGCATTTCAAGACGAACACCAAGGTCATGGCCATATCTACATCATACTTTATGATGATGATGATCACATATCCAAGAATTTCATACCACCAAAATTGGCAAAATTTTGAAAATAAACAAAGAGAAAGTAGGATGAAGAGTATGGCTCGATTAGCTGCTCTCTCAAGAAGGAGCCGAACCAGTCTATTTTCTCGCTTAATTTTAGGTTGCTTTGTGCTAAATATAAGGACATCGATGTAATTTTCCACCTTTTTAGGTCCTTGATGTAAAATGTACTCCCACCATTCGTGGAAAATTCGAACCTAAAAGAAAGTGGTAAAATTTAAACGTATTTAAGCTTAGTTGACAATGAGTATGAACATTCTTGGATTTCAAGCCGAACAACCAAGGGCATGACCATATCTACATCATACTTTATGCTGATGGTTTATGATCCCATATCCAGGAATTTTCTTGCCACCAAATTTGGCTATATTTTGTAAACAAACAAAGAGGAAGTAGTATGAATAGTATGGCTCATCAGCTTCTCAATCGAGAAGGAGCCAAACTGTTTTTCTTGTTTAATTTTAGGATGCTTCATGCTAATGTATGGACCTCGATGTAATTTTCTCCCTTTTTAGGTCATTGATGTAAAATATACTCCCACCGTCCATGTAAAATTCGAAACTAAAAGCAAGTCATAAAATTTAAACATATTTAAGCTTATTAGTTGTGAATAAGTATGAACATTCTTGGATTTCAAGCCAAACAACCAAGGTCATGGCCATATCTACATGTAATACCTCGGAACCTACGCTCTAAGCAACAAGCCAGGAATGAACCCAAAAGTGGATAAGGGATTCTACCGTGGAGGCCCAAGGCCGTGAAGGGAATATGCCCTGAGAGGCAATAATAAAGTTGTTATTATATGTATTCCAAGTATATGATAGATGTTTATTTTGCATGCTATAATTGTATTAATAGGAAAGTTTAATACAAGTGTATTTAATAAATAAATAAAGGGTTCCAAGTTATGCCTCTCTTATAAACTAGCTTGTTGATTAACAAGATGATCAAGGTTTCCTAAACATGGACACTGGATATTGTTAATAACAAGGTCACAACATTGGTGAATGATGTGATGAACATTCATCTGAAGTATAGCCTTACAATCAAATTCATTGTGTTTATATTGCTATAACATTATACGAAGTAATCTTACTCCTTAGACCATAAGATCATGTTAATTGCGAACAACGGAAGAGTGACTTGATAACATCAAACGTCACACCGTAAAAGGGTGACTATAAAGGTGGGTTTAGATACTCCAAAGGTGTTATGTTCAGGCTCATGGATCAAGAGTGGAATTTGTCCATCCTGGTAACAAATAGATATACTCTAGGCCCTAATGACCCACAAGTATAGGGGGTGTATCGCAGTATTTTCGAGGGAAGTGAAACCCAATTTATTGATTCGACACAAGGGGAGCCAAAGAATATTTATAAGCCTTAACAACTAAGTTGTCAATTCAGCTGCACCTGGAAACAATCTTGCTCACAGCAGTTAATCAGTAGCAACGGTTTTGTAGGAGGAATAGCAAAGTAACAACAGTGGTAAAGTAAAGACAGCAGTAACAATAGCAGTAAACAGTGGGATTCGAGTGCGGTAGGCATAGGGGTGGATGGACGGGCATTGCATGGACAAGACAATTCACATAGCAAATAGAACATAGGGCAATTGCAGAAAAATAAGATAAAGCATCCAAGTACTAGACAATCCTAGGCACGTGTTCCATATATAGTCATATGTGCTCGTAATGAGAACTTGCACAACATCTTTTGTCCTGCCAGCCCGTTTGCAGCGGGGCCTCAAGGGAACTACTGGCAATTAAGGTGCTCCTTTTAATAGAGCACCGGACAAAGCATTAGCACTCCGTGAACACATGTGATCCTCACATCAAAGCCATTCCCTCCGGTTATCCCGATTTCTGTCACTTCGGGGCCATTGGTTCCCGACATCAACGTGTGTATACAACTTGTAGATAAGACCAAAAACAAGACTATCATAATGAATCAATAACATGTTCAGATCTGAAATCATGGCACTCGGGCCCTAGTGACAAGCATTAAGCACAACAAGTCACAACAAAGTCATAAAGCACTAATAAAAGATACTAGGCACCATGCCCTAACAATCTGATGCCATTACATGAACAATCTCATCCAATCCCTACCATCCCCATAGCCTATAGCGGGGATTACTCACTCATAGACGGGGGAAACATGGATGGTCGATGGAGAAGCGATGGTGATGATGATGGCGATGATCTCCTCCAATTCCCCGTCCCGGCAGGGTGCCAGAATGGAGTTTCTGGTGCTGTTTCGTGGAATTTGGTGGTGGCGGCGGAGCGGAATTCCTTCTGGAAAAACGTCGAACCCCCCGAAGTTTTTAGGTCACAAGTCTCCTTATAGGCGAAGAGGGAGACCGAGGGGGTGCCTGGGGGGCCCACACCACCCCCTGGCGTGGCCTGGCCTGGCCCGTGCCAGCAGGTGCTGTGGCCACCCCTGGATCTTCTCCGTCTCGTATTCTGGCTCCTGGAGTCTTCGGGTGAAATAGGATTTTTGGCATATTTTCCTGGATTTTTCCTGATAGCTGGTTTTCTGCACAAAAAGTAGACACCAAGGCAATTCTGCTGAAAACAGCGTTAGTCCGCATTAGTTGTATCCAAATCACACAAGTATAGAGGAGAAACAATAGCAAAAGTGTTTGGGAAAGTAGATACGTTTTGGACGTATCAACTCCCCCAAGCTTAGCTTATTGCTTGTCCTCAAGCAATTTAGTTGAAAACTGAGTGTGATAAAAGAACTTTCACGAACACATTTGCTTCATAATGTAAATATTCTCAGCAATGTGATCAACTACTTAGAAAATTCATAATAAAGAGTATGCAACCAAGTATACTTAATAGTCTTTGCAAGCTATGAAGAGATTCCAACTCAAGAATAATAAGTAGCATGAGGCACAAACATAAGCAACATTACAATGCTCATAGAAAGGTATGATAGAGTGGTATCTCGCTTTCCTTTGATTATGAATGTCAAGGCACCTCTGAAGTTCAAGTGATGACTAGAAGTAAAGATATCAAGGATACAAGCATCAAAGTCATAACACAAATAATCAAGTAATGGAACAAAAACAAAGAATGACAACTATGCTCTCAAGAAGGTGCTCAAAGAGTATGTGGAGACTCAACAAGTAGAAGGAAAAGGTTTTGAATAATTTGAAAGGCTTCCAAATGCTGAAAGTATGGTACTCGTTAGCTTTGAGCTCTCATTGCCCCTATTATAAGCATATTTAATGTGGTTAAGATGAAAGTGACACAACTAAGAGGATATGCTTGACAAGTTATAAATCGAAGTCTCATGCCCCTTACTTACGAAGACCGATCCTCATGCTACTCAACTTCAGTCACAAGTAAGCTCTTGTCATTGTAAGTATATACGTATCATAGAGAACCGCCAACGGGGTACCCCTTGCACATGACACGGGAGCTATCCCATAATCAAAATAACAAGGCAAGCAGACAATGAGCATCTCGGCGATCTTTTTATTTACTATGTGCATAGATTTTATTGAGGATGCTTCATAGAATGCTCATTATGGTTATGCTGCAAGTTTCCACCATGATTAGGCATGGCTTAGGCTAGCGGCCTAGGCATTTCTCTAACATACATACAAACTCTATGATCTTACAAGTTCCACTTTTATTTCACACCACTAGGATCCATAAGCAAAAGAACATGATATCAACTAGGTACAAAGTACCAATGAAGTGTTGAAAGCGGTCCGCATGATACATGGTTCTGCTAACTTCAACTCATAAAGCGTAAGCATATGCGCAACAAAGAAGGACGCAATGGTTCAGGTTTATTAAATGCAAGAAAATAAAGTGTGCCATCAAGTTCGTGAGAGCTTTACGAACTAACTTTCTCATAACAAGCAAACATTTTATTCGGAAGAAAACAAGGCATAATGAATATGCACGGAAGTAGCAAATGATGCTAATGGGCAGGTATGGTGGACACTTTGGAAATATTTGGTTTAGGGAGTTGGGAACTTGAGTAAAACATACTCAGTGAAAGTGAACGCTAGCAATAGTAAGGGAGCGACAAACGAGAGAGCAATAGCTGTCATTATCATGCTTGCAACAAAATAGGACTACTCATGGCATGAAAGTGATTCAAGATCCTCAAGGCAAAATAATTCATCGAGGCTCAACTGATTATTATAGTCATGTGCATGCGTGAGCATGTGCCAAGTCAATCAAATGAAACATTTAGAGGAGGATACCGCGGTGTCATACCAATTTATGAATAAAGAAATGCGAGCAAACATTCATAAGACATGCTACAAACTATTAGCGAGCTGGAGCTAATCATACGAAAGCAAGAACTACTAAGCATCCAAAGATAACATACACCCTACATGAACGGGCTAAGCAAGCTCACAATGATGAGTATATGTACAAAAATTAAAACAAATAGAGTTCGTTACCAGCCTCTTACCACGCCTCAAGTTGTCATTAATCCTCATTATTGCTCTTCGCTTGTGTGGCTTGAATAATAATATGAGACCAATATTCCTCTGAGGACTGCTGAACCCTGTAGCAAACTCACAAAACCAAAGAAGAACGACAAATATTTTTGGTGTTTTCGATTTTTAAAACAAGAACCAAAAGGGAAAAACAAGCAAAGAAAAAAGAATAAGCAAACCAAAGAGAAACAACAGAAATATTTTTGGTCTTTTTGTGTTCTAGAAAGCAAAAGCAAAAGAAGAACGAAAACTAAAAAGAGAATGAAAACATGAATATACAAAGTACCGATGCAACATGATATGGAGATGAGTGCGGTGTTGGTATACCTCCCCGCAAGCTTAGGCTTTTGGCCTAAGTGGGTATCAATCCCATGCTGGCCAGGATGAAGTGTCACCATGGTATGACGAGGAAGTACCCTTGTTCTGGTGCGAGCTCGAGTACATCCCTCCATAATGCGCGGAGTAATCATAGGAGGGCACATCCTCCTGGTGCTGCTCGTGGAAACCCAGCAAGCGAAGCTGCTCGTCCACCTCCTCCTTGGAGCGCGACCACCGTCTCCTGTGAACACTGAACAAGGCAGGCTGTGGCAAAAGGACCTCCCTTTCATCCCCGTCAGTGAAAGGCATCCTATATACTAGACTGTTCAAATCATAAGTAGAAGTGACAAAGTGATGAGTTTTCATAGCAACAAGGTCAAGCCTCCGTGGTGCCAGCATAGCATCATAGGGATCCACTGAAAGATCTAATGCATTGACTATACGCGAGGCAATGATGCCCCCATAGATAGGCCCCCTAGCAGCTAGGCGGCGAGCAATAAGCGAGCCAAGATTGTACCGAGTATCATTGTTAAGCGTAGCAGCAAGGAATGCTAAATGATAGTTGGAGATATTACTTGTGTTCTCCCTACCCAGCACACTAGTAGCAAGATAATATGCAAAGTATCTAAGAGCATGGAGTTGGATATTTCTTATCTTTCCGTGTTGCGCCACGCGGTCATCATCATTGGTCACCCCTCGGTAAAGCTCCAACAAATCAGCGGGTTGCCCTTGAATTTTCTTCACGGTCCCTGTCATGCGTACACCTACAATACTGTGAAATCTCTCCAAAGGCATGGTGAAGGGCAGATTATAGATTTTAAAAGAGACAGACGACTAATAGGATGTGTTAGTAAACGTGAAGCTCTCAACAAAAGTTTTGGTGAGAATAGTGTATTGCACACTCTCGTATTGCATATATGAGGTTAAACCAACTCTCTCAATCAGTAGCAAGAAATCATCAAGAATACATGCAGCTTGTAGGAAAGTAAAACAAGGAAAATAGGATGGGTGAGCATCCCCATCATCCCTTTCTCTACCATATGAGTTGCAATGAAATCTTCATTGTAAGATGGCCTAGCTTGAGAGGTTGTTCTTGAGGGCCTCGACCTCCTAGGTGCATCACTCTCAAATATCTCTCCAAAAGTATGGTTGTTCATGCTTGGTATTCTGAAATTTAAACACCTATTAAACAAGTGATTGCAAAGTAAATATAATGAAGGATTCTACTCATAGGGACTTGCAAGAGGCCTAAACATGCATCAAAACTATATCTCCATGCATCAAACAAGCTTACAAGATCTCATAACCAGTCACCTACAGTAGCAAAATACTCAATATATAATCCACTAAACACAAATCTACTTGGACAAGGGGAGGAGTCACATACCAGGGAACAAATGCTCCAAATTTCAGCAAGAAAGATGGGCTGAGCAAGGAGATCGAAAAAATCGAGAGCAAGCACAGCAAGAACACGATTTTGAGCTATGAACTGGAGCTTACTTGGGAGAGAGAATAAAGTGGCAAGTGAGAGAGTTAGTGTGGGCCAGGGGTGGCCCACACCAGGGCATGGCGCCACCCAAGACTGGCCGCGCCACCATGTGGTCTGCCTGCCTGGTGGGCCCCCTGGTACTTCCTAGGTACTACTCTGCCCCTTTTTTCACGTAAAAATTTAATATGAATTTTCTGGAATTTTTCGAGACACTTTATTTTTGGGAATTTTCTGGCATAGAATAATGATTTTTCTGACAGATAGATTTTTTTTGGAAACATGATGCAAGGACAAAACAAGTCTACTACTATAGAGGTTCTAAGACACTCTAAAAAAGCAAGCAACTAACAACAAAAAGAAAACTAAATGAAAGCAAAAACTAAAATGCAAATGATATAAATAAACGGAGATAATCATAATGAAAACATTGTTTTGTTCAATAAAATCCTTTTGTTAACAAGGTTGATCAAGTCTTTCTACCAAAACAATTCCATATGAGACAAAACTTTGTATTCCACTAATGATTATGTTACCTCAACCTTGATAGCAATGGTCCCAATCATAATAGTTTCAAATTTTACTCTAGGTATGGGACAATATATTTCTCCAACTTGAATGCCTTCAACATGTTCAATTGAATTCAAACCATAAGTCCTTTCAATCTTCTTGGGGAAATAGACAGTATGTTCCTTGTCATTAACATTGAAAGTCACCTTTCCTTGATTACAATTAATAACAGCTCTTGCAGTATTAAGAAAAGGTCTTCCAAAAATAATAGACATATTATGATCTTCAGGCATTTCAAGCACAACAAAATCAGTTAATATCAAGCAACTGTGAGCCACCTGAACAGGTACATCCTCACATATACCCACAGGAATAGTGGTAGATTTATCAGCCATTTGCAAAGATATATCAGTTGGTATTAATTTTTCAAGTTGAAGCCTCTTATAGAGAGAGAGAAAGGCATAACACTAACTCTAGTTCCCAAATCACACAAAGCAGTTCTAACATAACTGTTCTTAATAGAGCAAGGGATAGTTGGAATCCCTGGATCTCCAAGTTTTTTAGGAACCTTACCATTGAAAGAATAATTAGCAAGCAAAGTCGAAATTTCTTCATTTAGGATCTTCCTTTTATTCGAGACAATATCCTTCATATACTTTGAGTAAGGAGGAAATTTAATAGCATCAGTCCAAGGAATTTGCAGGAATAAAGGCTTCATCCACTCACAAAACTTATTATAATGTTCATCTTCCTTTGACTTGTGTTTCTTATCAGGGAAAGGCATAGATTTTTGGACCCAAGGTTCTCTTTCACTACCATGTTTCTTAGTAATAAAATCTTCTTTGGTGTATTTAGTATTCTTAGTGTGGTTTTCAGGTTCTTCTTCAACTTTTTCTTCATTAGGAACTTCATTTTCTTTATTACCACTTTCAGTTTTAGTATGAGAGATAGATATGCTATTAGGATCTATAGCAGTTTCAGAGGGTTCTACAATAGTTTTTATGTTTCTTTTTCCTTTTCTTACGAGTAGAACCACTATTTTCAGCTTGTTGAGAATCCTTCTCAATTCTTTTGGGATGCCCCTCAGGATATAGAGGATCCTGGGTAGCAGCACCACTTCTAGTTCTAATTTCATAAGCATGTTTTTCTTTAGCAGCATTAACTAGCAAGTCGTTTTGCACTTTAACGAGTTGATCTATTTGAGTTTGAACCATTTGAAAGTGTTTAACAATCATTTTAACATCATTAGAGGTTCTTTCCACAATATCTTTCAACTCAACAATAGTTCCAGTGTTTTCCATTAGATGATTTTGCACCCTCTTATTAAAGTTATCTTGCTTAACGATAAAGATATCGAATTCTTCTAAGCATTGATCAGGAGGTTTAGAGTAAGGGATATCACCTTCATCAAAGTGTTGGAGAGAGTGTACCACAATAGTGGATGAGTAGGAAATAGGCTTACATAATTCTTCAATAGGAGGTCAATTCTTGACATCTGCAGCTTTAATTCTCGTCTCCTTAAGACATTTCTTAGCTTCCTTCATCACTTCATCATTTAATTCAATAACTCCCCTCTTCTTTGATGTTGGAATAGGCAAAGGAATAGTAGGTTCATGTACAATTACTTCAGGTATAGCTTGTTTACGAGGAGTCCAATCTTCATAATTCTTACTTATTTTAGCCATTAATTCTTCACATTCCTTTGGAGTCCTATTCCTGAAAACACAATCAGTACAACTATCTAGGTATGTCCTAGATTCTTCAGTTAGTCCATTATAAAATATATCAAGAAGCTCATTCTTAGGTAATGGACTTCCAGCCTGTGCATGTATCAAAGCACAAAACCTTGCCCAAGATTCAAGCAATACCTCTTTTTCTCCCTATTTAAAATCAAAAAGTTCCTGCAAAATAGCATGTCTAGCACTAGGAGGAAAATATTTCTGCAGGAAAGTACTAATCAAGCACTCAGGGCTATCAATAGTTCCAGGAGGTAAATTACTAAACCTAGTTTTAGCTTATCCTTTCAGTGAAAAGGGGAAAATCTTAGCAACAAAGTAAGTACGCATCTTACTATCATCAGAAAACAAGCCACTCATGGTAGAAAGTTCATTCATATGTGCTACCGCACTTTCATTCTTAGTCCCACAAAAAGGTTCTTTCTCGACAATAGCTATGTAAGATAGATTGAGAGAGAAATCATAATCTTCATCTATAATGTTTATGGGAGAAGCAGCAAACTTAGCATCAGGAGACAATTTGGGTCTAATAGTACACCTCTCAAGGAGACTCTTAGCAGCGCTCCTATCATGGGTGTTTTTACATTCTTTAATAAATTCATCAGTCATCTCAACATAACCATCTTCAATATCATAACTCTCACTAGACTCAGGTGAGCTAACAGGTGTGGTAGTGTCTTCATTAGGAGTTTCGGTATTTCCAGTTATAGTTCTAGCAATCGTAGCATCTAGGAAAGGACCTAATGAACCACTCTTATTAAGCACAGTAGAAGCAACATCATAAGTATCAGAAGTTTCAGATTCAGCAGTAGTAGCAGTGTGTGTAGCATGTGTATGTGGTGGTGTAAGGAACTTACTCATAACCGACGGTGAATCAAGAGCAGCAGAAGTGTTTAGAACCGTACCTCTTCTTGTAGTGGATGGTAAAATAGGAACTTTGCCATCACGAGACTTACCCATGATGGATGGATAGAAGCAAACAATAGAGAATCCAAGTGAACTTGATAAATAAAGCTATGCTCCTCGGTAACAACGCCAAAAAATAGTCTTGATGACCCACAAGTATAGGGGGTGTATCGCAGTATTTTCGAGGGAAGTGAAACCCAAATTATTGGTTTGACATAAGGGGAGGCAAAGAATATTTATAAGCCTTAACAACTGAGTTATCAATTCAGCTGCACCTGGAAACAATCTTGCTCACAGCAGTTTATCAGTAGCAACAGTTTTGTAGTAGGAATACCAAAGTAATAGCAGCGCTAAAGTAAAGACAATAGTAATAATAGAAGTAAACAGTGGGATTCGAGTGCGGTAGGCATAGGGGTGGATGTACGGGCGTTGCATGGACAAGACAATTCACATAGCAAACAAAACATAGGGCAATTGCAGATAAATAAGATAAAGCATCCAAGTACTAGACAATCCTAAGCATGTGTTCCATATATAGTCATATGTGCTCGCAATGAGAACTTGCACAACATCTTTTGTCCTTCCAACCCGTTAGCAACGGGGCCTCAAGGGAACTACTAGCAATTAAGGTGCTCCTTTTAATAGAGCACCGGAGCAAAGCATTAACACTCCACGAACACATGTGATCCTCACATCAAAGCCATTCCCTCCGGTTATCCCGATTTCTGTCACTTCGGGGCCATTGGTTTCGGACATCAACGTGTGTATACAACTTGTAGATAAGACCAAAAACAATACTATCATAATGAATCAATAACATGTTCAGATCGGAAATCATGGCACTCGGGCCCTAGTGACAAGCATTAAGCACAACAAGTCGCAACAAAGTCATAAAGCACTAATAAAAGATACTAGGCACCATGCCCTAACAATCTGAAGCCATTACATGAACAATATCATCCAATCCCTACCATCCCCATAGCCTACAGTGGGGGATTACTCACTCATAGATGGGGGAAACATGGATGGTCGATGGAGAAGCGATGGTGATGATGATGGCGATGATCTCCTCCAATTCTCTGTCCTGGCAGGGTGCCAGAACGGAGTTTCTGGTGCTGTTTCATGGGAATCTGGTGGTGGCGGCGGAGCGGAACTCCTTCTGGAAAAACGTCGAACCCCCCGAAGTTTTTAGGTTAGAAGGATCCTTATAGGCAAAGAGGGAGACCGAGGGTGTGCCTAGGGGGGCCACACCACCCCCTGGCGCGGCCTGGCCTGGACCACGCCAGCAGGTGGTGTAGCCACCCCCTGGCTCTTCTCCGCCTCGTATTCTGGCTCCTGGAGTCTTCGGGTGAATTAGGATTTTTGGCATATTTTCCCGGATTTTTCCTGATAGTTGGTTTTCTGCACAAAAAGTAGACACCAAGGCAATTCTGCTGAAAAAAGCGTCAGTCCGCATTAGTTGTATCCAAATCACACAAGTATAGAGGAGAAACAATAGCAAAAGTGTTCGGGAAAGTAGATACGTTTTGGACCTATCAGGCCCTCTCGGTGATATCACATTAAGATAGCTTGCAAGCAAGTGATGTGATCACTAGAATGTTATATCATGGGAAAAAGAAAAGAGTGCATGTTGGTAACGAGATCAAACTAGATATTGAGATACCGATGATCGAATCTCAGACATGTAATATATTACGATACAAAGGGATTAACTTACTAGCGTCAAAGGTTCTAACGATCATAGAAGTCATCGTTGAATATGTGGGAGTCAGTATGGATCTCTAGGTCCCGCTTCTGATTATTTATCCGAGAATGGTCTCGATCATGTATGCATTATTCGTGAACTGTAGGGTGACACACTTAAGGTTTGCCAACACCATTTGGAGCAAATATGTTCTAGACGAAAGAATTGCAAAGCGCTGGAATTATTTCAATGGACACCCGAATCGTTCCGGGTGAAATTGCTGAAATTGGTTCTGCATGTGATATTGAAATGTTGCAAGGGGTTTTATGTGAATGTTTGTTAATTAAAGTAATTAACAAAATTCTGAATAAAATAAATAAAAGAGTTTTATTAAATGAGAGTTGTATTAAATTTGGTGGAAATTTAATGCATTTTGAGTGGGATTTTTAGTGCAGAAAATGGAGGGGCAAATTTATGTGAGTGGAGCTTCCACCACGTGAATCAGGAAGAGGTGGGGGAACCCCCATGGGTGCCGGCCATGGGAGGGGGCTGCCCCCCGTCTCCTATAAGATGCCCCCTCTCCCTCCTTCTCACTCACACCTCCTCATGAAGGATCTCTCTCCGCTCTAGAATTATTCCCCCATGGTCTCAGATTAGCGAGAAACATGTTCCCGATAGCATTTTGTTTAGAAGGAGTTGTTGTTTCCGATAGATCGCTAGAGCAAGGAGGTGGAGGTTGTTCGTTTTCTTGAACATGTGTGCAATCATGGATGTTCTGTTGAGTTGTGACGCTGGACTTCTTCTCGATCCTAAGATCGGTAAGCATTCAACTACACCATCCATGAGTTCAACCTCGTTACACTTTGTCGGTCTTCAAGGGTATGTTCTCTATGGATGTATATCCACCTGTCCTTGTATCTAGTATATAGATATTGGCTTATAATAGTTCTCATCGTAAGATTTTTTTTGTTTTCTATGCTGTGAACCGAACATGCCACCCACGTGTAGGCCCGTAGAATCGGAGCAGGGCACGATATGGACCAACCACCCTACCCACTTTCAAGAACATCATGACAAGAGCGAGTGGTGTATTCGACAGGTATGCAAACAAAACATACACAAGTGTGTATGCCAGTGGCATACAACAGTACATCTGAGTCAGACCATCTAAAACAATAGAAACATAAATATTCAATACCATACGGCAAGATCCAAATATCCTAGATAGAGATAATAGTGTAGGATACATCCTCATACATCACACATCAGAGTATTAAGCGGAAGCGAAAAACAAGATCCGAGTACGGACAAGAAGCAAATTGGCATAAGATGCCCTCAAAATAAGCACATCCCGCCCACAGATCTCACGGATCTCCATTCCTAGAATCTCTACGCCTGATAGTCGTTGCCACCATCATCAGTCTCTTCGGCCCAATATCCTTCCTGTTGGTAAACCTGTCCATCTGAACCAAATATTTATCATGTGAGAAGCTAGGTGTACTCATCAAGTCTTAATGCATCTAAAGGGAACAACCTGGGGTGACGCAATTGCAGCAAAAGATAATATCTAAACATTTCTATAGATACACGCTACAATATCCACCCAACCAAAGTGTAACATCCCAAAACTTTAATCCATGTGATCCGGATCAAATCTACCCAATTTAGGGTTAACGAAACCTTTTTCTATTTAAAGTCTTTAAGCATGCATATGTGTGTGCATTTAAAATAGGAGTTGTTTTGAAATGCCATTATTGTTTGTTCTAATGGTTGTAAAATGGTTCTATGATGAATGTCACATCATCTACATCATCCCCAAGCAAACACCAAAGAAAAAGAAATCAAAAGGAATTAAATAAAGTAAATGGTCATTTTTGCCATTTTAATCACCTAGCCCACTTTGGGTATTCCTAGCACTCAATTTCCAATAGACACAATTGTGGATCTTTGCACCCCTTGTTAGTATAAGTAGTGATGTGCCAAGGCCCACTTTGTGATCTCCCAAAAACATTGAACTCTAAATTTAAATGACATTGGAAAATTGAATGTAATTCATATGTATAGATCACCCTTTTTCAAAAAACATCCAAATGAACTCCATTTCAAAATCCCAAACAACCACAGATGCTTAAGCATGTGACAAACCACTCCACCAAAAATCTTTCAAAAATTCAAAAGTTTTCTTCACGCGGCCATTTAATCAAACACTTGGCATGCACTGATCACACTCTAGTTTAGGTTCACTGTTTCTACAGGGTTTTGCCACCCATTTGCACCCCATTTACTCCCTCTGTCCCTCTTTGATCTAACCAAGGCTAAACTAACCCATCCCCTAGTCCCCAGTGCCAGTACCACGCCACCCCGAGGCCATGCTCGCCGGCCAACCTTGCCCAAGCCACAACAGACCGCCAGGCCCTCTCCGCCGCTCCAGGGAGTGAGGCGTGACCTCACCGCCGTCCACGGTCCACCCCACGATCACTCCCAGCCCCTGGACCACCCCAGAGCTGCGCCGCACTATCCTCTCTGCGCCGCGCCAGAGCACGCCAGAGGGCCCTCACCGCCAGCACACCACAAACCGCGCCTCGACCACAGACCGCGCACACCGCTCTGCCTTGACCACCTCACCCTGCCAGACACGGCCGTGCACCGCCGTGCGACCCACAGTCGCCGGGAACCACGTCGAGCACCGCCTCTGTCGCTCAGAGCGCGAGACGCTCCCGACCGATTGCCACCGCCCCTAGCTGCGCCATATAGCCGTAGAGGACCGCCAGGAGGCAAGCCACCATCCACCTACGCTTCCCATGCCTCTAGGCCCCTGTATCGTCGTCACCGACGAGCTCGCCATCGCCCCCTCGGTCCCCTCGTCGAGCCTATATAAGGAGGCCACCCCTAGCCTCATTTTCCACACTCCCACACTTCCCTCTTCCCACTGATCGTTTCCCCTCTATCGCCGGAGCAGCTCGAGCAGCAGGTCGCTGGAATTTCACCACAAGCAGCCGTAGCAAAGAAGGAGACGCTGCTGTTGATTGCGTCCACCCCAGCCTCTACCGCGACCTCGCCTGAGTCTGATGTCGTCATCTCGTTCGATCGCCACCATCGCTGCACTAGCTAGAGCCCTGGTATGTCCCCACTGCACCCCCACCGAGCCCCTAGGGTTCAGCCTCGTCGGCGACGAGTCCGTCGTCGATGATAATCCCCAATCGTTAGATCTAGTTCTAATCCTTCGGTCCATATCGCCCCGTACCACTTCGCGTGTAATGCGCCAGTGACAGGCGGACCCCCCTATCAGCAGTCCTCACCACCGTGGAGTGAATCTAGGCCGGCCCTATTAGTTTCCCGCGCTGGCCGTGTGATTCAAATAAATCTTTTTCTTTTTAGACTTAAACTAGAATATGTCCCTTAGTTTAAAAATCATTTCAGAGAGTTTTACAAATCCAAATTGAGTGGTTCCAATTTTGTAAGAAAGCTAATGAAAATATCTATCCAATCCCGTTGGAATGAAATCATTTAGAGTTAGAGATATATCCTAGTAAAAATAATAAGACAGAAGCTTTTGCACATTCAAATATTTTTATAAAATCAACCATAGTAGCTTTTGAGTAGATTCCAACTCTCAAAAATCATATTTAACCATACCTATCTGAATATGTAATAATATTAAGGTTTACATGCAGTGAATTTGGACTAGTACCAAAATAATGCTATATAGGCATTTCTAGTCACTTTAAATCATTAAATATTAAACATAAACTTATTAGAGTGTGATCCAACCCTTAAATCACATTCCCATATGTTAGAATATGTGGTGATGTCATGTGTCCACATGATACCATAATTTAATTGGAGAACATTAAATCTTAGTTAATTTCAGTGAGTAGAAATTACTTTTCTCAAATAAAAAGAATGAAGCTAGTTCATTAAACCTTGTGATGCTTGTGATGATCATAGATCATCAAATATGTGCCTTAGTGTGCTAAGTAGACTAGTTAAGTATTGTTTGGTGATTGTGTATCCCGTATATATTTATAGACGATAGTACGGACCAAGTCTACGAGGAGGAGGAGTTCTACCAAGAAGAGGAGGAAGAGAATTTCAACCACTGCACCAACCAAGGCAAGCTATTATTTGCAATCTAACACTTGCAAGTATTATACCTATCAAGCCATCTTTAGCAATGAAAGCTAACCCTTGCAAGATAGATAACCCAAGCAAGATGCATTAGGCATGCTTTGGTTATAACATTTTGACTTATACCTACTCCAAGTTTTATTTACAAGCTTTACTTTCTTTACTTTACCAAAGTCCTTTACTTGTTTAAAGGTAGCATAAAGAGTATAAAACTTGACCTATCTAGTTAGACTTAGATGTCATTCTATGGCATGAGATTGATATTAGCATTCCACCTTAGTGAACACTCTTAACTTAGTAGTTGGAACTAAACCAAAACTTGATTCACTTTAGATGGGAATACTTGGTGAAAATGATTTGTGAAAACCTTGGAATGATGAGTCATTCTATTGAGATGTTTTGACATGTGTTGAGAAACACAATGGTTTATGATGATAAAAATGTTGAGGCATGAGCCTTAGCCCTTTTGTAAAAACTGAAGGTTGGGTTCGGATGCGATACCATTCCAATTTTACCGGACAACCACAATACCTGAATTTGGTAAGGCTTAGCCGGAAGTTTATATGCATTAGTATTAGTTCCCTCGCGGGAGAGGTTTGAGATGAGGCTACCTCTCAATGTTGTCCACCTATGCAGTGCCCAGGATGACAGATGGTCATGGCTGGGAGGCCATACTCATAGAAGAGGTGCTTATAGTAGAGTGTGTAAAAGAAAGGTTATGTTTGATTATCTGTATACTAAGTATGATGATTCAGGGTTATCCCTGACAGATGTATCGAATCTTGTGGTGAAAGTGTACCACCTCTGCAGAGTGTCAAACTATTCGAATAGCCGCCTCCGCGGTTATGGACAGTTGGAGTGGCCATACTGTTCCGTTGTCAGATGTTTTTAAAATGACTTATGAAATGAATTATGACTTGACTTGACCACAGCAAAGTTGTGACTATGACAACTAAATTCCCACTTAGGTGCTTTCAAACTTTATTTTATCTTTCTTTGTTTCTGAACTCAGCTTAGGGTTCAAACTGAGTTTTACAAATAAACTTAGAACTTAGCATTTCCTACTAGAACTATCCTACTTGTTAGTGGTAGTTTGCAAGTACTTAAAGAGTACTCATGGCTTTTGTCCCTAGCTATTCCTATGGACAGACTATTAGGAGGACTATCCTGAAGGAGGACAACAGGATGGCTACGACAACTAGGATCATCTTCCATCGTCAGCATTGCCTGTGACTCTAAAGATGAACCCCACCGCTACGCTATTTATTCCGCTGCTTGATTGTACTAAGACTAGATCATGAGATCCTTTATTTGTATAAGACCTTATTATGGTTTGTAATGGATGATGTACTGTGATATCCAATCTGTTATGTCTCGCAAAAATGGTAATCCTGGGATTGCGATGTATGGCATAACAAGCATCTGGGATTAAAAATCTGGGTGTTGACACAAAGATGGACGGACGCTTGTGAATTAGTAACAACAGTTATGCAAGTAATATAAATAACATCGCGCTCCCTCCTTCTCGCTTACCAATGAGAAGGGGAAAAACATCCCATCCATTGGCACTTTTATTAACCATTCCTTGAGTGTTACATTAGTTATGAGTCTTCTCTTAGTCAAATTGAAGGCAGTACTTTAGTTATGCTTGTCTATGATCGAGAAACTATGCTCCAAGCCAACTTATCTCTCGATAAGGAGCCAACCCAACTATTTCCTTGCTTTATTTTTTGGTGCTTCATGCTAAATGTATGGACCTCGATGTAATTTTTCCCCCTTTTTAGGTCCTTGATGTAAAATATACTCCCACCATCCGTATAAAATTCGAACCTAAAAGTTAGTGGTAAAATTTAAACAAATTTAAGGTTAGTTGTGGATGAGTATGAACAATATTGGATTTCAAAAATATATATTTTTCATACTTGCAAAGAGCCAGTGTCGTTGCAATGGGACCAAAGTTAGAAGTTGCTGGTGACATGTCAAATTAGTCCTTAAAAATATATTTTCTGCACTATGATTTTACACGTTCCACTATACACATATATAGCTACCTTTATGAAAACGAAACAAAAAATTTCACATATTTTCTAATCTATAGATTTTTAATATGACGGATATAAAAAATTATTAAATTATCACAAAAAAATTTATGTAATTCTTGCAGGAATTGAACGGTTCAATTATGCATTAGGCATCACAATGTTTTGTGTTTATTTTCATCTTGTGTGTCAAACTAGAGTGCTCACAGAGAATGCAATGATGTTTAGTCCCCACGGGCGTGTCTTCGTTGCTAGCTTGCGTAATTCGATCTTTCTGAACCCACAGGTTTTGAATTATTATAAGATATTTTTTTGAGAGGAATTACTGTAAGATATTGATCCCACCAATCTATGGATACGTTCTGAATTTCATTCTCTTTGTGTAATAGTTTATCCTCAGTTAGAGGGTCTCGGACTTAGCTTCTAATAGTTGATATTGGGATCATTTAGTTTCTCCAGTCGCTCAGTATCTTGAGCTTCTTTTTTACTAAAATGCGTTCTGTGGGCTGCCATACCTCAGAGGTTCAGACACATTCTTGTCCATCCAATCTTTGAACAGACTTCTCGAGGCAAACTTTCTCATGGTTTACTTCATCAAGAATCACCTCATAGCTCTCCTTTGTTGTTATGCATATCACTTGTGTTGAGTTCCTCTACATTGTGCTCAATATCTTCTTGTTTGAAGAGGTATTTCTCCCGCGCTTCTCTCAATTCAGATGACATTACGAGTGCGAGGTTAGAGGCTAGACCTCCCATTGACTTTTTGACCTTCTTAAATTTAACTTTGCTAGCTTGGCATCTAACTCCTTGGATAACTCGTTTTTACGCCCGTTGAGGTCCATGATTTCTAAACTCGCTACTTCTGACAAATCATTGGAAATGAAGTCTCCACGCGGATGTCACGAAGACAATACTACCTATCTACTGGACAAATGGCCCCGTCATTCGAAACATCAGATTAGTAATGAGTAATGACAAGCTTATAGCGTTAGAAGACAAACAACAAGATGGGATGGATGACCACGACCAAGGCGGTGAGCTGGCAACTTGACGGTGCCACTCAAGATCTACCTAGGCATGATCAACATGCTCGGCATCTCTCACCCACATCGTCGGCTTCGTCCAAGAGGATGTCGTAGAGGATTGTGGATGCTCCACCCACACTGGCTAGCAAAATCTGAGAGATGAGCTCGACGATGTGAACTTGTAGTGCAGTTCCTGGAGAGAGAGAGGCGTCTTAGCTAGTTGCCGCAGGCCGCAACTATCACTCCATCTGCTTTCAGGTTGTGTCAGTCCATCCGCTTCTAGGTGGCCACCGTCGCTCCCTTACTCCAGATGGCCGCCGTTGCATACCATGCACGGAAGCCTGGACAGACGCAAAAAACGAGCGTAAAAGCTGGGCGGATTAAGCGATGGGGATTTTTCTTCGCATAGCTCCGTTTATATCTTGATCACGATAGACTATTGTTGGGGTTACGCTTAGATCATACTTTTTTTTTGAAAGGTTTATATCAGACGCCTAGGAAAGCACTTGCTGCTGATGTA
The DNA here is from genome assembly GCA_023614405.1 of Avena insularis. NCBI lineage: Eukaryota > Viridiplantae > Streptophyta > Magnoliopsida > Poales > Poaceae > Avena > Avena insularis. The sequence goes on from CM042692.1 coordinate 230,926,922, forward strand.
CGCAAAAAGCAACGATAGTACGTATGAAGAACAGGGTATGAAAAAAAAGAAAATTGGACCGGTACTTTTTATGTAGTGGTGGCATAGGATGTAAATATTTAGAAAAAAGGTAGTTTACGAGGGACGTACCGGACTGGTACTTATTATTTAGTGGTGGCATAGGATGTAAATATTTAGAAGAAAAGGGTAGTTTACGAGCGACATACCAACCTTCAAGACCATAAGTCTTTTAATAGTAAAGATTAATTGGAATTATAAATTTAAAATAATATTTAAATTAGATTAAGTCAAATTAGGGTCAAAGTCAAAGGTTTGACTAGTTTGAATTAATTCTGAAAATATTTACAAAACATATTTCATATAGAGTCTGAATTCAAATTCAAAATTATTTAAAAGTTATAACTTAATTCAAATAGATTTATATTCTGTTTTTATTTTTGAATTTAGGAAAAGACAGAAACTTTTTTGTTACTTGAGGCTGAGCTAGACACGCTGACTGACATGCGGGCCTAGGGGCTTCCTAGGCCAATGGCGTGCGTGGCCAGAGATGCGGCGACACGTGGTTAGGCTGGGGCTGCAGGGTTGCTGATTAAAAAACACTCTGAACACCGTTTAACAGGAGAAAGGCCAATCTTGCGAGGAAGCTCGGTTCCGAACAAGGACGAATCTGTGGAAGGTGTAAAAAGGGAAGTTGTAAATCTCGCTTAGATCTACAACTCTTGTGTACTAAGTTTCTCCATCAGAGGCTTGTATGTGAGGGTAAAAGGCGAGATTCATAGCCCGCTCATGTTGAACAAACTAAATTTGGTTCGTCAGAAAAACAGAGGGTTTTCCTAATCATTAGAGAAAGATGGTCACGTGTTGAGCGAGAATTTTGAGAAGATGTAAAAATGAAAATCGTAGATCTTACTTAGATCCACCAATACCATGTTGAAAGATTTTCAGAACATACCTAGATCTACCGCTACGACTTGATGAACAAAGGGGTTATGTGGAGGCCGCAAGCTTCTGCTATTGCTGTGCGGGGCAAGCGGGGCGAGCGCATGCTAACGTGCACCATGCGCGGACGGCGACGACACGACAAGCTAGGTAAGATGTTGATGGTGTGTGTGATGCGGAGTTGCAGGGGACGGACGCGCGCTCACCTTTGGCAAGTAGCTAGCCCCGCTAGCTCGAGCTGACGGTGAGGAACAAAAGGAAAATGTGGCGGTGACTACGCAGTACTGCGGAGGGCATCTGCGGGCACTGAGACGACGAAGGCACGGTGAGCTACGGCCTTCTCCTCCTCACTCCCATTTCTGTACCGCACCTGTTGCTATTGATGGATACGATGACCCGACGACGTCGATAGTAGGACAACGACGGGATAGCAAAGACGGCGGCTGTTTTTTTGGTGGCCATGGGGTCCTGGCGGAGGTGGCCTATGGATTTCTTGGTGAAGGGGAAGATGGGGAGAGTGTTTGGAAGAGATGAGGATGGATGGCCAGCTATTGCATTGCTTTATGGTAGAGCGAGGGGAGGCATGGGAGAAGCCAGACGCGATGGCGTTCATGTGCTCGAAGCGGGGATGACCAATAGGACACGTGAGCCTCAGCTTGAGGCGCTACTGCTCGCTGGGTCGAACCAGACCAAGGGTTGGATCTAGGTGGGTGCCAAGGAGGGTTCGGATCAGCTGCGACCAGGTTTAGCTGAGGGGTGGTGAAGTCGGGATGGAGCAGGGTGCAGTGGCTGCTGTTCGGCTGGCACCAGGGAGCGGGCAAGAGGGTTGTCGCCAGGTCTAGTTAGGATCATCTAGGAATTGGGGTGGATGGTAGGGGTTAGCTAGAATAGGAATATTAGATAGATAGGTTTCCTCTTTATTTGAATTTGTTTTCTTTTATTTGTTTTAGTGTTTTATATATTTAAATTAAGTTATATGAATAGGTTTCCAAATAAACCCAAGCTCAAATAAAACAAAAGAGTAGACAAGAAGGATGAAAAAAATTTAATGTACCATTGAGATTTATTTGAAATTTATCCAACTTGTAGGAATTTAAATTGAATAAGCTTTCTTCAAATTCAAATGAAATCAAAAGAAGGAAGGTAGTGGTGAGCTTGTATGGGACATGCGTGAATGTTAAATGCCACTTCTACTAGTTGTGAAAACAACTATTTCTAATCATGGCCAAATATTCATTCATACATTCCAATTTGAATTAAGGTAACACAAAGAAGGAGCTTGCTTATCATATGAAAATAAATTGCCATTGTAGTGTGTATTTTCCCACTAGATCACTTGTAGCTAAATATAGCACCATACATGAGCATATAGTATATAAAATCATATGGAAGCTTAACAAAGGGAATTCTACCCACATGGCATACAAAGGTGGCCATGAGGATCCACATAGTTAATATTGTGATAACAACATAGATCATATATGGGATCATGTAAAAAAAAGTGAATCCATCTTAAGACATATGAGCTAGAATTAATACCAAAAGAAAAGCAAATGCTCATATAGTTTGGATGTTGGAATTGTAAGGTGGGTACAAGAAAGGTGGTGGAGTCAAGAAAAGATATACCCCCAACTCAACTTGGGCAAGAAATAATTCATCAAGAAGCAAATACAATATATCAAGAGGCAACTATAAGTGATACAATGTCACACATATGGGATAAGAACCAAATAGAGGGGTTATATATGATGCTCAAATGCAAGGTGGCATGGTGACATGAGCATGATATAATGATGATGAAATAATAACATGTAGGAAGTAGCATTTTATTATTATACCATGTAGCATTACAAGGTTTAGAACATTGGGATGCTGCACTACATCATACTTTATGATGATGATGCATGATCCCACCATATCCAAGAACATGCATGGCGCCAAATTTGGCCATACTATGAAAACAAATAAAGAGGAAGTAGTATAAAAAGTAGGACTCAATCAGCTGCTCTCTTGAGGAAGCAAACCCGACTATTATCCTTGCTTAATTTTAGGGTGCTTCATGCTAAATGTATGGACGTCGATGTAATTTTCACTCTTTTCAGGTCATTGATGTAAAATGTACTCCCACCATCCAAGTAAGTGGTAAAATTTAAACGAATTTATGCTTATTTGTCAATGAGTATAAACATTCTTGGATTTCAAGATAAACGGACCAAGGTCATGGCCATATATACATCATACATTATGCTAATGATGATCTCATATCCAAGAATTTTCATGCCGCCAAAATTGGCCATATTTTGAACGAAAAAATCGAAGAGAACGTAGTATGAAGAGTATGGCTCGATCAACTTCTCTCTCGAGAAGGAGCCAATCAACTGTTTTTCTTGCTTGATTTTAAGGTGCTTCATGCTCAATGTATGGACCTCCATGTAATTTCCCCCTTTTTTAGGTCCTTGATGTAAAATATACTCCCACCATCCGTGTAAAATTCGAACCTAAAAGTTAGTGGTAAAATTTGAACAAATTTAAGGTTAGTTGTGGATGAGTATAAACATTATTGGATTTCAAAAATATATATTATTCATACTAGCAAAGAGCCAGTGTCGTTGCAATGGGACCAAAGTTAGAAGTTGACAGTGACATGTCAAATTATCCTTGAAAATATATTTGCTGCACCTATGATTTTACACGTTCCACTATACGCGTATATAGCAACCTTTATGAAAACTAAACAAAAAATTGTCAAATATTTTCTAATCTATAGATTTTTAATATGACGGATATAAAAAATTATTAAATTATCACAAATAAATTTATGTAATTCTTGCAGGAATTGAATGGTTCAATTATGCATTAGGCATCACAATGTTTTGTATTTATTTTCATCTTGTGTGTCAAACCAGAGTGCTCACAGAGCATGCAATGATGTTTAGTCCCCACGGGCGCGTCTTCCGTTGCTAGCTTGCGTAATTTGATCTTTCCGGATCCACAGGTTTTGAATTATTGTAAGATGTTTTGTTGAGAGGAATTACTGTATGATATTGATCCCACCAATCTATGGATACGTCCTGAATTTTATTCTCTTTGTGTAATAGTTTATCCTCAGTTAGAGGGTCTCGGACTTGGCTTCTAGTAGTTGACATTGGGATAATTTAGTTTCTCCAGTCGCTCAATACCTTGAGCTTCTTTTTTACTAAAATGCGTTGTATGGGCTGTCATACCTCAGAGGTTCAGACACATTCTTGTCCATCCAATCTTTGAACAGACTTCTCGAGGCAAACTTTCTCATGGTTTACTTCATCAAGAATCACCTCATAGCTCTCCTTTGTTGTTATGCATATCACTTGTGTTGAGTTCCTCTACATTGTGCTCAATCTCTTCTTGTTTCAAGAGGTATTTCTCCCCCGCTTCTCTCAATTCAAATGACATTACGAGTGCGAGGTTAGAGGCTAGACATCCTATTGACTTTTTGACCTTCTCAAATTTAACTTTGCCAGCTTGGCATCTAACTCCTTGAATAACTCGTTTTTACGCTCATTGAGGTCCATGATTTTTAAACTCGCTAGTTCTAACAAATCATTGGAAATGAAGTCTCCACGCAGATGTCACGAAGGCAATATGAAGAGTATGGCTCGATCAGCTTCTCTCTCGAAGAGCCAAACCTGAATTTTTCCTTGCTTAATTTTAGGGTGCTTCATGCTAAATGTATGGACCTCAATGTAATTTTCCCCTTTTAACGTCCTTGATATAAAATCTACTTCCACCGTTCGTACAAAATTTTGAACATAAAGGCAAGTGGTAAATTTTAATGTATTTAAACTTACTAGTTGTCAATGAGTATGACCATTATTAAATTTCAAGCCGAATGACCAAGGTCATGGCCATATCTACATCATAGTTTATGATGATTATGATCACATATATCCAAAAATTTCATGACGCCAAAATTGGCCATATTTTGGAAACAAACAAAGAGGAAGTAGTACGAAGAGTATGGCTCGATCAGCTGCTCTCTCGAGAAGGAGCCGAACCCGACTATTTTCCTTACTTAATTTTAGGGTGCTTCGTGCGAAATGTATGGACTTTGATATAATTTCCCCCCTTTTTAGGTTGGTATGGATCTAGAAATCCTGGAGTTTGTCCCGATCTTTCACAACGAGTCAACTAGGTAGGTAATCTTCCAATAATGCCGATGAACGTCACCTAAAGAAGAGGAATCAATCCAGCAAGCAACATGGAAAAGATCACCACGCCTCAAACCAAAACATAAAAATCCTTTATGAACACAAGAACCTCCGCGACAATATCAATACGATAGATAACACGACATCGCCGTCCCCCGGAGGGATGCTCACCAAGCAACTCACAATGGTTTTAGACTAAACAACTCAATTTCAAGCTAACCCTAATCTAGAGGGTGTTCCCAGGCTTATATGGTCACCGAAACATCCGAAAAACACGAAACAAAAACATGTCTAATATAGTCAGATCCATCCAGATCTGGTGGAAACTTTTAGGGCCGGATTATCCGCCTTAGAAAGCCGGATTATCCGCCCCCCATACAGAACGACACGCCCGAAGTCCGTAGCAGGATTTCCAAAACAGTGCCAGATTATACGGGGTGTGGGGGCCAGATTATCTGGGCTTTTGAGATGTGGAAGTACTCATTGGAAATATCTTCGAATTATCTATCCAACAAGTGCTTATTTGGTTGATTCGGAGTTCGTATGAGGAGTTCACGTCCGTTTCAATTTCAGGACTTCTGTTTGTCTGAATTGGACCTTCCTTCTTGATGATCTCCCTTGCGCCTGCCTCCCGCTCCTCCCTCGTGCATATCATGCCCATATCATCCTCCCCCCTTCAAGGAGCATTGTCCCCAACATGTGAGGTTCTTCTCGAAAGGGTCACGTGATATCAACAAAATCATCACACGGCTTTGTCATCTTCAAGTCTTGCTTGCGTTCCACTCCGCTACCTCCCTCTCGGCATGCTTGACTTGAAATAGCCCTTGCCGCCTGCACCTCCTTGCATCTCCATACGAGCTTTGACCTAGGCGCCACCGTCTTCTTCTTCTCAACTCTGGTTGGAACTTGTGGTTGCTGAACATGGACCTTTTTTGCATGAGCTGGCATAAGATGAGTAATGTCTAGACCACACAACTGACGAACATGTCCATCCTTGCCTCTATACATTCACACAACTATCCCAACAAAATGCCTCACAGGTGTGTTAACAAATCTACTCTTGTTACTCGCTGCACCACGTGCACTGGAACATCAGGAGCACAAATATCATCTGTCTGAACACCTGTGTCAACACAAACAACCTTCTGAACAAATGCTGCAACATCCTTCCTCACATCAATAAGAGGATGCACTTCAACTGGCTTGTCACTAACAAGTTCCACTGGCTTGTCATCTATAGGCGTATCAGAAGCAATATCAACATTGTAGCACTATGCATCATGCTCTCCATCCTGCACCTTAGCTAGCGCAGATTTGGGCTTAGCCTTGCGCACCTTCTCCTTATGTACCACCAGCTCTACATCAGACTTTATGTGATCATGCTGCATAGGCTTCAAAGTCTAATGTTTGCCACCATGCACAAAAGAATATGTATTTGTTCTTCCAGTATGTGTACCATTGCGATCATACTGCCATGGACGACCAAGTAACAACCCACATACCTCTAATCGCAACACATTCAACCTCATCAACATAGTCGCCAACTGTAAATGGCACACGCACCTTGTGAGTAATCTTCATCATACCTCAACTATTCACCCACTCAACATGCCTTGGTTCTAGAATACGCCATTTGGATAAACCCAAAGCTTCCACAACTGTCTTGCTAATGCCATTACAGTAGCTACCACTGTCAATCATAAACTTGCATGCTTTGCCTTTGATCATGCACTGCGCCTGAAATAAATTCCATCGCTGGCCTCTATCCGCTATCATACAAGTTTCATCCTGTGCTCTCTTGAGTTGCATATTCAGCCCACTCAATGGTACAACATCTTCCACTATAGTTGCAGCGCACACAACAACCTTGCCAATATCAGGTTGCTTCTCTTCAGAAAATTTTGGCACTGCCACGCTGACCGGTTGCACTGTAACAACTGCTAGAGCCTCATTTACATGAGATGGAATAGACATAAATGTAACCTTGGGCGACTGCTGGACTGCATTCACGGGCTTGGTACAAAACACCTTACGATGAGGAGACATAAAACAACCACGCTAAAAATTACTAAAGTACTTCCAAGTTGCATCAACAATATCCTTCTCACACATTTCCTTATCCCACCAACGAACTATCTCCTCATCCACATGTCGTAATACAAGAAGCATACGTGTAGGATTATCCAAATAATCGTATGTATCACATCTGTAAAAACCATCTTGCATATGACGTTCCCACAACTCATATTCATCATATGTCGCCACATGGACCAGTCTCCACCTGATTTGAGAATCATCACATACTACACCGTCCAAGATGTCAAGATAATCATTGTACACATCACTAGATCTCTTCATAGAAGTGCACCATTTGCCAAAAAAATCTCCCTGAAACGACTGCATGCTTCCTAGCATGAACTGCAGAAACAAAAAAATTCAGGGTCGGATTGTCCGATGTTGGAGGTCCGGACTGTCTGGGTCGAAAGGATACTCTAGGAGGAAACCATCAGACACTCTAGTGCGCGGACGTTGAGATCCAATCTACATCGCCAGAACTCTCTGATCTCCACCAAGAACACACTCAGCCGATCTATCAACACAATCTGGCCGTGAGCAACCTAATGCTCTGATACCAAATGATACGGATCTAGCCGATGATCCTTGAGTTTGTCCCAATATTTCACAGCGAGTAAACCAAGTAGGTAATCATCCAATAACGCTGATGAATGTCACCTAAAGAAGATGAATCAATCCAGCAAGCAACATGGAAAAGATCACCACGCCTCAAACCAAAACACGACAATCCTTGATGAACACAAGAACCTCCACGACAATATCAATACGATAGATAACACGGCTTTACGGCCCCCTAAGGGATGCTCACCAAGAAACTCGCAATTGTTTTAGACTAAATAACTCAATTTCAAGGTAACCCTAATCTAGAGGGAATTCCTAGGCTTATATGGTCGTCGAAATGTCCGAAAAATGCGAAACGAAAATGTGTCTGATACAGTAAAATCCGTCCGGATCTGATGGAAACTTTTAGGGTTGGATTATCCGCCCCTAGAAGGCTGGATTATCCGCCCCCATACAGAACAACGCACCCGAAGTTCGTAGCAGGATTTCCGAAACAGGTCCAGATTATCTGGGGTGTGGGAGCCGGATTATCCAGGATATTGAGAAGTGGAAGTACTCATTGGAAAGATCTTGGAATTATCTATCCAACAAGTGCTTATTTGCTTGATTAAGAGTTTGTATGAGGAATCCACGTCCGTTTAAATTTCAGGATTTCTATCTGTCTGAATTGAACGTTCCTTCTTGATGATCTCCCTTGTGCCTGCCTCCCGCTCCTCCTTCGCGCATATCGTGCCCATATCATAGGTCCTTGATGCAAAATATACTCTCATCATCCGTGTAAAATTCGAACCTAAAAGCAAGTGGTAAAATTTAAATGGATTTAAGCTGATTAGTTCTCAATGAGTATGAACATTCTTGCATTTCAAGCCAAACGAGGTCATGGCCATATCTGCATCATACTTTATGCTGATGATGATCCTATATCTAGGAATTTGCATGCCACCAAATTTGGCCATATATTTTGAAAACAAATGAAGAGAAAGTAGTATGAAGAGTATGGCTTGATAAGCTTCTCTCTCGAGAAGGAGTCAAACCTAACTATTTTCCTTGCTTAATTTTAGGGTGTTTCGTGCTAAATGTATGGACCTCGATATTATTTTGCCCCTTTTTAGGTTCTTGATGTAAAATATACTCCCACTAACGGTGTAAAATTCGAACATAAAAGTAAGTGGTAAAATTTAAATGCAATTAAGCTTAAGTTCTCAATGATTATGAACATTCTTGGATTTCAAGCCGACAGACCAATGTCATGGCCATATGTAAATCATACTTTATGCTGATGATCCCATATCCAAGAATTTGCATACCACCAAATTTGGCCATATATTTTAAAAACAAATGAAGAGAAAGTAGTATGAATAGTATGATTCGATCAGCTTCTCTCTCGAGAAGGAGCCGAACCAGACTATTTTCTTAATTTTAGGGTGCTTCGCGCTAAATGTATGGACCTAAATGTAATTTCCCCCTTTTAGGTACTTGATGTAAAATGTACTCCCATTGTCCATGTAAAATCTGAACCTACAAATAAGTGGTAAAATTTAAACATACTTAAGCTTAGTTTCCAATGAGTATGAATATTCTTGGATTTCAAGCCGAACGACCAAGGTCATGGCCATATCTACATCATAATTTATGCTGATGATTCATGATACCATATCCAAGAATTTGCATGCCACCAAATTTAGGCCATATTTTGAAAACAAATGAAGAGGAAATAGTATGAAGAGTATGTCTCAATCAGCTTCTCTCTCGAGAAGGAGCCGAACCCGACTGTATTCCTTGCTTAATTTTAGGGCGCTTCGTGCTAAATGTATGGACCTCGATGTAATTTCCCCCCTTTTTAGGTGCTTGATGTAAACTCTACTCCTAACGTCCGTGTAAAATTCGAACCTAAAAGAAAGTGGTAAAATTTTAACGTATTTAAGCTTAGTTTTCTATGAGTATGAACGTTCTTGGATTTCAAGCCGAGCGTCCAACGTGTGATGGCCATATCTACATCATACTTTATGTTGATGATCCCATATTCAAGAATTTGCATGCCGCCAAATTTGGCCATATTTTGAAAACAAACAAAGAGAAAGTAGTATGAAGAGTATGGCTCGATCAACCGCTTTCTAGTGAATAAGCCGAACTCAACTTTTTCCCTTCTTATTTTTAGGTTGCGTCATGCTAAATGTATGGAACTCAATGTGATTTCCCCCTTTTTAGGTCCTTGATCTAAAATGTACTCCCCCTATCCAAGTAAAATTCGAATCTAAAAGTAAGTGGTAAAATTTAAACGAATTTAAGCTTAGTTGTTAATGAGTATGAACATTCTTGGATTTCAAGCCGATAGATCTAGGTCATGGCCATATCTATATCATACTTTATGCTGATGATGATCCCATATCCAAGAATTTGCATGCCGTCAAATTAATTTGGCCAGATTTTGAAAACTAACAAAGAGGAAGTAGTATGAAGAGTATGGCTCAATCAGCTGCTCTCTCAAGAATGAGAGTCGAACCCAACTAGTTTCCTTGCTTAATTTTAGGGTGTTTTGTGCTAAATGTATGTACATCATTGTAATTTTCTGTTTTTAGGTCTTTGATGTAAAATGTACTCCCACCGTCCAAGTAAGTGGTAAAATTTAAACGAATTTTAGCTTAGTTGTCAATGAGTGTGAAGATTCTTCTATTTCAAGACTAACGATGAAGGTTATGTGGCTATATATATAACATACTTTATGCTGATGATGATCCCATATCCAAGAATTTGTATGCTGCCAAATTTGGCCATATTTTGAAAACTATCAAAGAGGAAGTAGTATGAAGAGTTTGGTTCGATCAGCTGCTCTCTCGAGAATTGAAGGAGCCAACCCGACTGTTTTACTTGCTTAATTTTACGGTGCTTCATGCTAAATGTATGTACCTCTACATAATTTTACCTTTTTAGGTACTTTATGTAAAGTGTATTCCCACCCGTGTAAAAATCGAACCTAAAAGTAAGTGATAAAATTAAAACATATCTAAGCTTTGTTGTCAATGAGTATGAAAGTTCCGAGATTTCAAGCCGAACGACCAAGGTCATGAGCATATCCATGTCATACTTTATGCTGATGTTTCATGATCCCATATCAAAGAATTTGCATGGCACCAAATTTGGCCATATTTTTAAAATAAACGAAGAGGAAGCAAGCAATATGAAGAGTATGGCTCGATCAGCTTCTCACTCGAGAACGAGCCAACTTGAGTTTTTTCCTTGGTTAATTTTAGGGTGCTTCGTGCTAAATGTATGGGCGTCGATGTAATTTTATCTTTTTCAGGTCCTTGATGTAAAATCTACTCCCACGTCATGTAAAATTCGAACCCAAAAGAAATTGGTAAAATTTAAACGAATTTAAGCTTATATTTCAATGAGTATGCATAGTCCTGGATTTCAAGCCGAACGACAAATGTGATGATGTCCATATCTACATCATGCTCTATGCTGATGATGATCACGTATCCAAGAATTTGCATGCTGCCAAATATGTCCATATTTTAAGAACGAGTGAAGAGGAAGTAGTATGAAGAGTATGGTTCGATCAACTGCTCTCTCGAAAAGGAGATGACCCAACTATTTTCCTTGCATAATTTTAGGCTGCTTCACGCTAAATGTATGGACCTTGATGTAATTTTAAATTTTTAGGTCCTTGCTGTAAAATGTAGTCCCATCGTCCATGTAAATTTCAAAACTAAAAATAAGTGGTAAAATTTTAATGAATTTAAGCTTAGTTAACAATGAGTATGTACATTCCTAGATTTTAGGTCGAACGACCAAGGTCATGGCCATATCTACATCATATTTTATGCTGATGATGATCCCATATCCAAGAATTTGGATGACGCCATATTTTGCCATATTTTGAAAACGATCAAAGAGGAAGTAGTATGAAGAGTATGGTTCGATCAGCTGCTCTCTAGACATGGAGCTGACCTGACTGTTTTCCTTGCTTAGTTTTAGGGTGCTTTGTGCTAAATGTATGGACCTCGATGTAATTTTACCTTTGTTTAGGTTCTTGATGTAAAATATACTTCCACCGTCCGTGTAAAATTCGAACGTAAAAGTAAGTGGTAAAATTTAAACGAATTTAAGCATAGTTGTCAGTGAGTATAAACATTCTTGGATTTCAAGCTGAACGGCCAAGGTCATGGCCATATCTACATCATAATTTATGCTGATAATGATCCCACATCCAAGAATTTGCATGCCACCAAATTTGGCCATATTTGGAAAACAATCGAAGAGAAAGTAGTATAAAGAGTATGGTTCGCTGAGCTGCTCTCTCGAGAAGGAGCCGACCTGACAGTTTTACTTTCTTAATTTTAGTGTGCTTCGTGCTAAATGTATGGACCTCGATGTAATTTTACCTTCGTTTAGGTACTTGATGTAAAATGTAGTCCCACCGTCCGTGTAAAATTATAAACTAAAAGTAAGTGGTAAAATTTTAACGAATATAAGCTTAGTTGTTAGTGAGTATAAACATTCTTGGATTTCAAGCCAAATGGTCAAAGTTATGGCCACATCTCCATCATACTTTATGTTAATGATGATCCCAGATCCAGGAATTTGCATGCTGCCAAATTTGTCCATATTTTGAAAACAATCGAAGAGGAAATAATATGAAGAGTATGGTTCGATCATCTGCTCTCTCGAGAAGGAACCGACCTGATTATTTTGCTTGCTTAATTTTATGGTGCTTCATGCTATATGTATGGACCTCGATGTAATTTTATCTTTTTTGGTTCTTGATGTAAAATGTACTCCTATCATCCGTGTAAATTTGAACCTAAAAGTAAGTGGTCAAATTTAAACGAATTTAAGCTTAATTGTCAATGAGTATAAATCTTCTTGGATTTCAAGACGAATGGCCAATGTCATGGCCATATCTACATCATACTTTTATGCTGATGATGATTCCACATCCAAGGATTTGCATTCCGCCAAATTTGACCATATTTGGTGTTAACACCCGTATTTTTAATCCCAGATACCAGTTATGCCATACATCACAATCCTTGGATTACCATTTTTGCGAGACATAACATATTGGATATCACAGTACATCATCCATTACAAACCATAATAAGGTCTTACACAAATAAAGGATCTCATGATCCAGTCTTAATACAAACAAGCAGCAGAATAATAAGCACAACGGTGGGCTCCATCTTCAGTGTCACATGCAATGCTGACGATGGGAGATGATCCTAGTTGTCGTAGTCGTCCTGCTGTCCTTCTTCCGGATAGTCCTCCTCATAGTCTGGCCACGGGAATAACCAGGGACAAAGCCATGAGTACTCTTAAAGTACTCGCAAACTATCACTAACAAGTAAGGTAGTTCTAGTAGGAATGCTAAACTCTAAGTTTATTTGCAAAGCTAAATTTGAAACTTAAGCTGAGTTCAGAAACAAAGAAAGATAAAATAAAGTTCTAAAATCACCTAAGTGGGAATTTAGTTTTCATAGTCACAACCCTGTTGTGGTCAAGTCAAGTCACAATTCATTTCATAAGTCATTTTGAAAACATCTGACGACAGAACAATATGGCCACTCCAATTGTCCATGACCACGGACGCGGCTATTCGAATAGTTTGACACTCTGCAGAGGTGGTACACTTTCACCACAAAATTCGATACATCCGTCAGGGATAACCCTGAATCATCATACTTAGTATGCGGATAATCAATCATAACCTTTCCTTTACACACTCTAGTATAAGAACCTCTCCTATGAGCTTGGCCTCCCAGCCATGGCCATCTGCCATCCTGGGCACTTCATAGGTGGACAACATCAAGAGGTAGCCTTAGCTAAAACCTCTTCCACAAGGGAATCCATAATAATGCATATAAACTTTCGGCTAATCCTTACCCAATTCAGGTATTGTAGTTGTACGGTAAAATTGGAATGGTATCGCATCCGAACCCAACCATCAGTTTTTATAAAGGGCTAAGGCTCATGCCTCAACATTTTCATCATCATAAGCCCTTTGTGTTTATCAACACATGTCAAAACATCTCAATAGAATGACTCATCATTACAAGGTTTTCATAAGCATTTTCACCAAGTATTCCCATCTAGAGTGATCAAGTTTTATGCTTAACACTAGATACTAAGTTAAGAGTGTTCACTAAGGGGGATGCTAATCTCAATCTCATGCCATAGAATGACATCTAGTATAGGCCAAGTTTTATACTCTTTATGCTATTTATACTACTTTCCAAAATCTCACCAAGCATTACTAAAAGTAAATAAACTTTGGTAAAGTAAAAGTAAAACTTGGGATGGGTATGAATCAAAAATGTATAACCAAAGCATGCCTAAAGCATCTTGCTTAGGTTAACTTGCATCTAGTGATGGCTTGCAAGTATTAGCTTGTCAATAATACCTTGCCTTGATTGGTGTAGTGATTGAAGTTCTCCTCGTCTTCTTCAGGGTAGAACTCCTCCTCGTAGACTTGGTCGGTACTATCGTCTATAAATAAATTCGGGATACACGATCACCAAACAATACTTAACTAGTCTATTTAGCACACTAAGGCACACACTTGATGATCTAGTATCATCACAATCATCACGAGATTTGATGAACTAGTTTCATTTATTTTATTTGAGAAAAGTAATTTCTACTCATTGCAATTTATTAAGATTTAATATTTCCGATGAAAATATGGGATCATGTGGACATATGTCATCACCATATATTCTAATACATGGGAATGTTATTTAAAACGGTTGGTCATATTTTATAATGTTTAAGATTATTATTTAAATGATTTAATGTGACTAGGAATGCCTATATAGCATTATTTTGGTACTAGTCCAAAGTCACTGCATGCAAACCTAAATATTATTACATATTCAGATAGGTATTATCAAATGTGATTTTTGAGAGTTGGAATCAACTCAAAAGCTATTATGATTGATTTTTGAAAAATATTTGAATGTAGAAAAGTCTTTGTCTTGTTATTTGTGCTATATGTGATCTATAAATCTAATTGATTTAAATCCAATGGGCTTGGATAGATATTTTAATTATCTTTCTATCAAAATTTGAATCATGCTTTTTGGTCAGGTGAAACTCGCTGAAATGATTTTTAAATAAGTGGATAGAAACTAGTTCAAACCTAAATAGAAAAATACTAGTTTGAATCGGTGGGCTAGCGCGGGAAAGAAAATGGGCTGGCCCAGTTGTACTGCGCGGGCGCAGCGGGCTACTGATAGGGCGGTCCTACATGTCAGCGGCTGTTACTCAGTGAAACAGTAAGTTCTAATTTCAGCTGTGCGATTAGACAACAGATCAACGACTAATGTTCGTCGTCTCCGGTGAACAGCTCCGGCGAAAATGAACCCTAACGCGGCACGGTAGGGGTACGTGGGGGCTTACTAGGGCTCCAGCTAGGCTTGGTGACAGGGGCGTTCGGACTGGTGGGCAACTGCGGTTCGAGGCGTGGTCGCGGCGGCTCCTGGGGCAGTCGCAATCAACGGTGACTCTTCTCCTCTGTTGCGGCAAGCTCCGGTGAAATTCCGATGAACTGTGGCTCGATTGGCTCCGGGGAAAGGTCGGGGGTGTTGCTGGCAGTGAGGGGAGTGGGATGGTGTGAGAAGTGAGGCTGGGGTGGCCTCTATTTATAGTGCGGCGAGAGGGGCAATGCGGCATGGCATGGTCGGACTCCGGCGGCGGCGTCTGCTGCTGTCGGCATGGCAAGCAATGATCGACGTAGTGCTCCCTGGTGGTCCTCTCTGGCTTAAAGACATGGCAAGGGGCAGTCGCATTTGGTTGGGAGCATCCGCGCTCTAGGCGGAGATAGCGGGTGCTAGATGCGGTGCATGGTGACTACTGGTCGCGGGGCAGCGAACAGGCATGTCTGGGTGATTCCTGGGGTCGTGGTGAAGCAGTGTGCGCAAGCTGTGGTCGAGGCGCGGTCTGTGCTGGCTGGTCAGGCATGGTGCTCTAGCGCGTGCTCGGCATGGCGCAGACGCGCGGGGTGCGGCTGTGCTGCGGTGGTCCACGGCCTGACAGCGCTCAGGGAAGGGACAGAGAGGGGTGGTGCGGTCTCGCCTACCTCATGGACATGGCAGGAGAGAGCGGGGCGCTCCGGGCTGAGCGGTCCATGGTCGACCGGCAAGGGGGCGCTCGGGGTGGCTCAGCACTGCCGCAAACAGTGATGGGGAGTGGTTCTCTGGGATGGTTGAGACTAGAAGGGACAAGGGGAGTAGAAAGGGGTCAAATGGGTAGACAAAACATTGATCAAAAATAGTGATTGTTAGACAATTAATTCAGTGCTCACCAAGTGTTTTTCTAAATGGCCGAAAGAAACTTATATTTGAATTTTTGGCTCAAATTTGGTGGGTGATCTACACTTACGCTTGGTGATCTATGATTTCTTTGGTTTGTCAAGGGGAATTCATTTGATGGGTTTTTCAAAAATGAGGATCTTCACATATGCATTGGATTCAATTTTCCAATGTCATTTAAATTGAGTGGCTAAATGTTTTTGTAAGTTTGCAAAGTGGGCCTTGGTACATCTTTACTTGGTCTAGAAAGGGGTGAAAAGACCTAGAATTTTTTCTATTAGGAATTGACTTCTGGGAACACCTAAAGTGGCCTAGTGGATTAAAATTGTCAAAATGACCATTTGTCTTATTTATCTTATTTGATTTCTTTTTCTTTGGATTTTGTTTGTAGATGGTCTAGATGATGTGGCATTCACCTTTAAACCATTTCACAACAATTAGAACAATCAATCATGGCATTTTCAAACATTTATACACTAATGCTAACACACATGCATTCATATGCCTTTTCTTTAATAAAAGTTTTTGTTAACCCTAAATTGGGTGATTAGGAACTTGATAACCTTGATTAAAGTTTTGGGATGTTACAAACCTTCCCCCTTTAACAAAATCTCGTCCCGAGATTTAAGAAAAACTAGGAACTAAAGAGATCTGGAAACTCAGTCCTAATGTAATCTTCTCGCTCCCAAGTAGCTTCTTCTTCGGTATGATTGCTCCATTGGATGTTGAGAAATTTGATAATCCGGGTCCTGGTGGTTCTAAAGGCTTCTTCCAAGAGACGAATGGGAACTTCACAATACGTCAGATCCTTGTTGATATCAATGGCGTGGTGATCGATGTTCTTGAACACTTCGGTCTTCTCCGGCACTTCTAAGCATTTGCGAAGTAACGAGATATGGAACACATTATGGATGGCTGACATCTCCTCTAGCAGTTCCAGTTGATACGATACTTCTCCTGGACGATTCAGAATCTTGAAGGGTCTAATATATCTGGGGGCTAACTTTCCTTTTAGCTGAAAACGATGTATTCATTTCAACGGTGAAATTTGAGATACACAAAATCTCCGACATTGAAAGTCAGGTCTCTACGTCTCTCGTCAGCATAACTCTTTTGTCTGGATTGGGCGGTCTTGAGGTGCTCATGGACTTTGTGAACCTTCTCTTCTGTTTCTCGTAGGATGTTGGGTCCGAAAATCTGACTCTCTCCTATTTGCGACCAATTTAAAGGGGTACGAAACTTCCTTCCATATAAGAACTCAAATAGGGCCATTTGCAGACTGGCTTGATAACTATTGTTGTATGATAATTCTGCGAAAGGCAGTCAATCTTCCCAGTTTGATCCATACTCTAACACACAAGCTCTTAACATATCTTCTAAGATCTGGTTGACTCTTTCAGTCTGTCCATCGGTCTGCGGGTGATAAGCTATGCTGAAATTCAACTTGGTCTCTAATCCTTCTTGGACTTTTTGCTAAAATCTCGAGGTAAATTGGGTTCCTCGATCTGACACTATGGTCTTGAGGGTTCCATGTAAACTGACAATTCTAGCAATGTACAATTCTGCTAGGTTCGAACTCTGGTAGGTTGTCTTGACAGGTATAAAATGGGCTACCTTAGACAGTCTATCAACTATGACCTAGATTGAGTCATTTCCCCTACAAGAAATAGGCAAACCGGTGATAAAGTCCATTCCGATGGAATCCCATTTCCATTCTGGAATCTGCAATGGTTGCAACACTCCTGCGGGTCTCTGATGTTCTGCTTTGACTCTTTGACAGATATCACACTTGGTGATGTAGCTTCAAATTTCTCTCTTCATCTTGTGCCACCAAAATTGCTCCTTCAAATCTTGATACATCTTCGTTCCTCCGGGGTGGATAGAATACAGAGTATCATGAGCTTCTTCCATGATAACTTGCTTCAGTTCCGAATCTGCTGGCACACAGATACGTCCTTTGTACCACAAAACTCGTTCTTCATCTTCGGTGAATCAAAGTACCTTTCCTATACCAATACGACGTTTGATTCCGTTGATACTTGCATTTCCTTTTTGGGCTTCCTTGATTTGACTAATCAAAGTGGGTTGAAGTTCAATGCTAGCTAGAAATCCTTTCCTAACTAGCTCAGTTCTAAACTGCTCCAACTCTTCATGCAAACTTGGCTGGGCTTCTTTAATCATAGTGTTTAATCTACACAGCAATCTTCTAAGAGCATCCGGTACCACATTGGCTTTGCCGAGGTGATAGTGAATGTCAAGGTCATAATCCTTGATTAACTATATCCATCTCCTTTGCCTCATATTCAGCTCCTTCTGAGTGAAAATATACTTCAAGCTCTTGTGATCCGAATAAATCTCACAGTAATTACCCATAAGGTACTGATGCCATGTCTTCAAGGCTAAAACTACAGCTGCTAATTCAAGATCATGGGTAGGGTAGTTTTACTCATGCTGCTTCAGTTGTCTTGATAAATATGTTATGACTTTGCCTTCTTGCATCAACACACATCCAAGACCAATCTTGGATGCATCACAATATACATCAAAAGGCTTCTTGATATCTGGCATAATCAATATTGGGTCTGAAATCAATCTCTTCTTGAGTCTTGGAAGCTTGCTTCACATTTGTCGGTCCATTCAAACTTCTTATCTTTCTTCAACAGTTGGGTCATCGGTCTTGCGATGCTTGAAAATCCCTCAATGAACTTGCGGTAATTTCCCGCTAATCCGAGAAATTCACGGACTTGTGTTTGAGTGGTTGGGGCTTCCCATTCTTCAACATCTTTGATCTTGGCGGGATCAACAGCGACTCCTCCTGCCGACACAATATGTCCGAGGAATCCTACTTCTTTCAGCCAAAACTCACATTTGCTGAACTTGGCATACAACTGATGTTCTCTAAGGGTTTCAATGATGGTTCTCAGGTGTTGCTCATGGTCTTCTTCTGACTTGGAATATATAAGAATATCATCGATAAACACAACGACAAAGTTATCTAGAAAGTTCATAAAAATCTTATTCATGAGGTTCATGAAATAAGCGGGGGCATTGGTTAATCCAAAAGACATGACCGTATACTCATACAATCCATATCTGGTGGTAAAGGCGGTCTTTGGAATATCTGTTGTACGAATCTTGAGTTGATGATAACCAGTTTTAAGATCAATCTTAGAGAACACTCTGGCACCAGTCAATTGATCAAACAGATCCTCTATCTCGGGCATTGGGTACTTGTTCTTGATGGTGACATCATTCAACTTCCGGTAATCTGTGCACAAACGGTGACCTCCATCTTTCTTGTCAACAAACAGAACGGGCGATCTCCATGGCGATGCGCTTGGTTGAATCAAGCCTTTCTCCAACATAGCATCCAGTTGCTTCTTTAGCTCCACTAACTCCGATGGGTTCATGCTATAAGGTCTTTGAGCTATGGGTCCGGTTCAAGGAATTAGTTCAATAATGAACTCGATATCCCGATCTGGGGCCATACCGGGCAATTCATCTAGGAATACGTCAGGGTATTCACAGACTACTCTGACTTGGTCTATGGTGGGTAGGGCTAGACTCTTGTGGCATTTGAATTGACATGGCAAGGTTTTAGATACATGCTCTACTGATACTCCAGAGCTACTGGTCATGGTGATGGCTTTCTTGGCACAGTCGATCAATCCCTTATGTTTCAACATCCAATCCATCCCTAGTACTACTTCCAAACCTTTGGTTCCAAGTAATATTAGATTGGCATAAAAATATATTCCATGGATTCTAATAGGTACAGCCTTGCAATTTTTTCTAGCTTTGGTGGTTGAACCAGGTATTTGAACTATCATAACATGCTTCAATTTTGTTGGTTGAATCTTACTAGTGCATGCAAATTCTTTGGTAACAAACAAGTGCGATGCTCTAAAATCAAACAACACTCTTGCTAGTACTGAGTTAACAGAAAACATACCCAGCACGACATCTGGCGTTTCTTGGGCTTCTTCAACGTTCATGTGGAATAGACGACCATTGCATTTGAGAGAATTCCCTAGGTCGAATCTTCTTCCGGGCTGAACATGGCGCTATTGCTGA
The DNA here is from genome assembly GCA_023614405.1 of Avena insularis. Lineage (NCBI taxonomy): Eukaryota > Viridiplantae > Streptophyta > Magnoliopsida > Poales > Poaceae > Avena > Avena insularis. Next base: position 230,947,074 of record CM042692.1, read on the forward strand.
GCTAGGGCATTCACATTGGTGGTGGCTGCAAGCTTCTTGGGGCACTCGTTGGAGTACTGGCCCTTGACTCCACACTCAAAACAAGTAATCTGAGACTTGTCTTTGGCTACAACAGGCACGGCATTGCTTCCAGTCCTTGGGGCAGTATTGTTGTTGTTGTTGGACTTGGGCGGTGCACGGTTGAAGTTGTTTGAGTTGCCGGGGTTGTTGTTGTGGTTTCCTCCCGACTTCACATTTCCTCCACTACGATTGGGGTAGCTTGGGCGAGACATTGGGGGTCTATTGTTCCTTGGGGAATACCCTGCAGATGGGTTGGGGCGATACTTCTGGGTATTGTGGGACCCAGTCTGGTGCATCATTTGGCGCTTGAGGTTGTCATTTGCTTGGTTTATCTTCCCTTCCATCTGTATAGCAGAGTCGACTAGCTCTTCGAGATCATCAAAACGGATGTTGACTAACACCGTCTGCATCTCATCATGCAGTCCGTTCAGGAACCTTTCGTTCTTCTTGGCTTCAGTGTTGATCTCATCCAGGGCATATCTTGCTAAGGACAAAAATCTGTCATGGTAGTCAACTATCGTCATCCTGCCTTGCTTCAGTTCCCTGAACTCATCTCTCATTCTGGTGACTAATCCTTGCGGCACATGGGTGCGGTTGAACTTGACCTTGAAAGCTTCCCACGTCATCACTTGACCGTGCTTCATTATGCGAGCGCTATTCCACCAGGCTCTTGCATCTCTGGCCAGATAGTGGGTGGAAAATAGTACCTTCTCGTTGGCGTCAACTCCTGCAACTTCTAGGTTGTTCTCCATTGTCTAGAACCAATCATCAGCATCCAACGGGTCTTCAGACTTGCTAAAGATAGGGGGATTGGTATTCTGAAAGTTCTTGAGTTTGAACCCATGATGATCCTGATTTCCATGGCCTTGATTGTTGTGGGCCATCTGAGCGATCTGTTGTAGGGTGGCTAGATTGGCTTGGCACTCTGCTCCACTAGCTTCGCAGTCTGAAACTAGCATCTGCAGAATCTGTAGCATCGGGTCCTGCGATGAGCTACTTCCTCCTTGGTTTCCACGAGTCATCTGAAGATTGAGATAGATAATGGGGTAAGAGGGAAAGTTCTAAGGTTCATGGTTTTGTTTTCAAAGCTAAAACTTTGAGTTTGAACTCAGGTTTTGCAACTAACTCCTTCTCATTCATTCATTCAATCAAAACACACGATACAAACACACACACCACAACATGAAAGGAAAACAGATGGTTTTAAGAACCATTCTGTGAAGCTAAGATACAGTGGGACCGATACAAGTCCTTCCTATGTTAGTGATCAAGTGCATCTACTCATCATCAATGAAGTCGGAGTCGTCATCATCGGTGTAAAAGTCCATGGCATCATCCTCCAGATAGTCATTGTCATCACTGAGGTATGAGTGAATATCTCCCTGGATGTCTTCACCTTCTTCCTCTTCTTGTTCTTTTGCTGCAAGCTGAGCTTCTTGTTCCTGGATGGTCTTCTCGAGGTCGGCCACCTTCTTGCGAAGACGAGCGATGGTGCGATCCTTCTTCTCGCGTTGCCGGCGAAGTGATCGACGATCCTTGACGAGCATGGCGAAAGTCTAGTTCTTCTTGGCAGCAATGGCAAGGTTGTGGTTAGCGTAGGCTCGAGCATTGTCCCATTGCTTCTGCCTATCATACAGTAGGAAGTCCAGATTCTCCACTTGGCACTTCATCTCCGGGTGACTTGGCATCTCTAATGGCATTCCCATAGAATCACGCCTTGCATAATGAGCAAAGCGAGTTCCCTAGATTAAGTTGACATTCTGCCCACACAGACGGCCTAGAGCTTCGTGCATAGCCCTGGCTAATCCATCTAGCTAGTTGTTCTCTCTCACGGTGAATTGAATCTTCTCAGAAAGGGGTGCTTCCATCTTGCCTCGAAGATCTGCGACTATCAGCCATTGTAAATCTCCTCCTGGAAAATCCTTGAGTTGGGCCCCAAAGAATTCCGGATGCGGGAGCTCAAGGTACTCAAACAGTGCATCTAGATCCCTCTCGAAGATCAGTTGGCCTTCGTTGCCCAACTGGTAGAACTTGCAATACTGAACTTCCATCTATAAGAATTTAGGATGAGTAAGTTAGTGAGGTGATCAAGTGTGTCAAATTTTATGTAGTAAAGTAAGAAATTTTGAGGAACATGATTTTTTTTGAAAGAATCAAGGATAAGAGTGGAAATAGGTTTTCATAAATACTCACTTCTTTGGTTTTGAAACTAAGTTTTTGTTCGGACGTCCATTCTAACTAGGGTCTTCTATGGCCAGGATGGCTGTGATACCAACTTATCAACACCCGGATTTTTAATCCCAGATGCCTGTTATGCCATACATCACAATCCCAGGATTACCATTTTTGTGAGACATAACAAATTGGATATCACACTACATCATCCATTACAAACCATAATAAGGTCTTACACAAATAAAGGATCTCATGATCTAGTCTTAATACAAACAAGCAGTGGAATAATAAGCGTAGCGGTGGGCTCCATCTTCAGTGTCACAAGCAATGCTGATGATGGGAGATGACCCTAGTTGTCGTAGCCATCCTGCTGTCCTTCTTTCGGATAGTCCTCCTCATAGTCTGGCCACGGGAATAGCCAGGGATAGAGCCATGAGTACTCTTTAAATACTTGCAAACTATCACTAACAAGTAAGGTAGTTCTAGTAGGAATGCTCAATTCTAAGTTTATTGCAAAGCTAAATTTGAACCTAAGCTGAGTTCAGAAACAAAGAAAGATAAAATAAAGTTCTAAAATCACCTAAATGGCAACTTAGTTTTCATAGTCACAACCCAGTTGTGGTCCAGTCAAGTCACAACTCATTTCATAAGTCATTTTGAAAACATCTGACGATGGAACAGTATGGCTGCTCCAACTGTCCATGACAGCGGCCGCGGCTATTCGAATAGTTTGACACTCTGCAGAGGTGGTTCACTTTCACCACAAAATTCGATACATCCGTTAGGCATAACCATGAATCATCATACTTAGTATGCGGATAATCAATCATAACCTTTCCTTTACACAATCTAGTATAAGCACCACTCCTATGAGCTTGGCCTCCCAGCCATGACCATCTGCCATCCTGGGCACTACATAGGTGGCAATATCAAGAGGTAGCCTTAGCTCAAACCTCTTCCGCGAGGGAACCCATACTAATGCATATAAACTTCCAGCTAATCCTTACCCAATTCAGGTATTGTGGTTGTACGGTAAAATTGGAATGGTATCGCATCCGAACCCAACCATCAGTTTTTCTAAAGGGCTAAGGCTCATGCCTCAACATTTTCATCATCATAAGCCATTTGTGTTTCTCAACACCTGTCAAAACATCTCAACAGAATGACTCATCATTCCAAGGTTTTCATAAGCATTTTCACCAAGTATTCCCATCTAGATTGATCTAGTTTTATGCTTAGCACTAGCTACTAAGTTAAGAGTGTTCACTAAGGTGGGATGCAAATCTCAATCTCATTCCATAGAATGACATCTAGTATAATCCAAGTTTTATACTCTTTATGCTATCTATACTACTTTCCAAAATCTCACCAAGCATTACTAAAAGTAAAGAAACTTTGGTAAAGTAAAAGTAAAGCTTGGAAGTAAAACTTGGGATGGGTATAAATAAAAAATGTATAACCAAAGCATGCCTAAAGAATCTTGCTTAGGTTAACTTGCATCTAGTGATGGCTTGCAAGTATTTGCTTGCCTTGATTGGTGCAGTGATTGAAGTTCTCCTCGTCTTCTTGGGGTAGAACTCCTCCTCCTCGTAGACTTGGTCGGTACTATCGTCTATAAATAAATACGGGATACACAATAACCAAACAATACTTAACTAGTCTATTTAGCACACTAAGGCACACACTTTATAATCTAGTATCATCACAATCATCACAAGATTTAATGAACTAGTTTCATTTATTTTATTTGACAAAAGTAATTTCTACTCATTGAAATTTATTAAGATTTAATATTCTATGATTAAAATATGGGATCATGTGGACACATGTCATCACCACATATTCTAATACATGGGAATGTGATTTAAAAGGCTTGGTCATATATTATAAAGTTTAAGATTATTATTTAAATGATTTAAAGTGACTAGGAATGCCTATATAGCATTATTTTGGAACTAGTCCAAAGTCACTACATGCAAACCTAAATATTATTACATATTCAGATAGGTATTGTCAAATGTGATTTTTGAGAGTTGGAATCAACTCAAAAGCTATTATGGTTGATTTTTGAAAAATGTTTGAATGTAGAAAAGTCTCTGTCTTGTTATTTGTGCTATATGTGATCTCTAAATCTAATTGATTTAAATCCAATGGGCTTGGATAGATATTTTAAATATCTTTCTAACAAAATTTGAATCATGCTTTTTGGTTAGGCGAAACTCTCTAAAATGATTTTTAAATAAGTGGATAGAAACTAATTTAACCTAAATGGAAAAATACTAGTTTAAATCGGTGGGCTAGCGCGGGAAAGAAAATGGGCCGGCCCAGCTATACTGCGTAGGAGCAGCGGGCTACTGACAGGGCGGTTCTACACGTCAGCGGCCGTTACTCAGCGAAATGGTAAGTTTTAATTTCAGCCGTGTGATTAGACGACAGATCAACGACTGACGTTCGTCGTCTCCGGTGAATAGCTCCGGCGAGAACGAACCCTAACGTGGCACGGTGGGGGTACATGGGGGCTTACCAGGGCTCCAGCTAGGCTTGGCGACGGGGGCGTTCCGACTGGTGGGCAACCGCTGTTCGAGGCATGGTCGCGGCGGCTCCTGGGGCAGTCGCAATCAACGGCGCCTCTTCTCCTCTACTATGGTGTAATATCCCAAAACTTCAATCCAAGCTTATCGAGATCAAATCATCCAAAAATAGGGTTAACAAAAACTTTTCCAAATTTAAAATGAAAGCATTCATATGTGTGTGCATTTAAAATAGGAGTTGATTTAAAGTGCCTTATTTAAGTGATCCAATACTTGTAAAATGTTTCTTAAGTGATTTAAACATCATCTACATCATTCCCAAACTTTTCCTAAAGAAAATCAAATCAAAAAGAATTAAAAAGGAGGAATGGTCATTTTGGCCATTTTAATCCACTACACTACTTTGAGTGTTCCTAGCACTCATTTCTTAGCAGAAACAATTCTTGATCTTTGCACCCCTCGCTAGTACACATAATGAGGTACCAAGGCCCGCCGTTTGATCTGCTAAAAACATTCTTTTACTTATTTTAAATGGCATTTAAAAATTGAAGCTAATGCATATGCATAGATCACCCTATTTCAAAAACCATCTTTTTGAGCTCCACTTTCAAAACCCTTGCAACCAGAGACTATCTAGCACTAGTGGAGATCACCCAAAAATTTTGAAACCAAAATTCAAAACTTTTTCTCTTTCGGCCATTTTGTCAAACACCTTGCTGGCAAGATCATTGTGGCCTAACTATTACTGTTTTGGGCTGATATTGTCTAGCAAATTTGAAGTGCTTTGATCATCCTTGTCCCCCTCAAGCCTAACCAAACCCACACCAGCACATCCCCTACCTCCTAGCTGCACTGCATTGCCATGCCGAGCCACTCCTTGCCGGCCGACCGTGCACTCGCAGCAGCAGCCCTCTCCAGCCTCTCTCACCATGTCTAGCAAGTTGCCAGTGGTCCACCTCCACCGTCCAACCAGCCCTAGGCCAGAGACATAGAGCAGAGCGGCCAGGAACCGCCTCGCCCGGAGCTGGTCGACCATGCCGACACCGCCCACAGAGCACGGTCTTTCCCCACGTGCACAAGCCGCCGCTCGACCGCAGCCCGCGCCCACCGCTCCGCCACGACCCAGGGAACACCCCAGACACCCCCGTTCGCCGCCCAAAGCACCACAGCCACCGCTCGCCGTGGACATTTCCGCTTCTGCCGCTCAGAGCGCCAGCTCACCCAGACCGCATGCCACCGCCCCTACGCTCGCATTCACTTCCTAGGGCACCGCTAGGAGGCACCTGTCGATCGCCATCCTCCGCCATGCCGCTAGCCGCCCGTAGCCGTGTCACCAGAGTCGCCTGCCCATACCCTTCGGTCTCACCGTCAGGCCTATATAAACCGGCCTGCCCCGCACCATTTCTCCAGACTCACTCACTCCCCAGCTCTCACTGAACCTCACCCACCTCTCGTCGGAGCCAAGCGAGCTCTGCCTCGCCGGAATTGGAGCCGAAGCAGCCGCAGCAGGAGGAGAAGGGCGCCGCTGATTGCGACCACCCCAAGCTCCGCCGGAACCGTGCCTCGCCTCGCCGTCGTCTTCCAGTTCGTTTGCCCGCCTCGCCTACCCCGCTGGAGCCCTGGTACGTCCCCAGCAGACCCCCACCGAGCCGCTAGGGTTCGAGCTCGCGGGCGACCTGTTCTTCATCGACGACGACCCTCAGCCGTAGATCCCCCTTCTAATCCTACGACCCACAGCGTGCGTAACGTTTAGCGTGTTAAGACCCACTGACAAGCGGGACCCCCTGTCAGCTGAGCCACGTGCCGTGGAGTTCCACTGGGCCGGCCCAAGTTCTTTCCCGCGCTAGCCCAACTGTTCAAATTTGGATTTTTCTTTTTAAATTGAATCTAGTTTCTGTCCACTAGTTTAAAATTCAATTCAGAGAGTTTTATAAATCCAAATTTCATGAAACCAATTTTGTCTGAAAGGTATGGAGATGATCTATCCAAGCCCGTTGGATTCAATTCAATTAGAGTTATATATCTCTCCTAATAAAAATAACAAAACAGAAATGTTTGCAACTTGCAACATTTTTATAAAATCAACTAAGTTAGCTTTTGAGTTGATTCCAACTCTCAAAAATCACATTTCATCATATCTATCTAAATATGAAATAATATTAAGGTTTACATGCAGTGACTTTGGACTAGTACCAAAATAATGCTATATAGGCATTTCTAGTCACTTTAAATCATTAAGTAATGAACTTAAACCAAAGTGATTATGATCCAACCTTTAAATCTCATTCCCACATATTAGAGTATGTGGTGATGACATGTGTCAACATGATCCCATATTTTAAGTGGTGAATATTAAATCTTAGTTAATTTTTCAATGAGTAGAAATTACTTCTCTAAAATAAAAAGAAAGAAACTATTGAATTAAACTTGTGATGCTTGTGATGATAATAGATCATCAATTGTGTGTCTTAGAATGCTATCTAGACTAGTTAAGTATTGTTTGGTGATTGTGTACTCCGTATGTATTTTTATAGATGATCGTACCGACCAATTCTACAAAGAGGAGGAGTGCTATCAAGACGAAGAAGAAGAAAACTTCAACCACTGCACCAACCAAGGCAAGCTAGCACTATCCAAGATTAACCCTTGCAAGTTGTACTTGCAAGACACCATTAGCAATGCAAGCTAACACTTGCAAGTATAATGCTTAGCAAGTTAGGATTAAACTAGATGGTTTAGCAAAGATGTCTTAAGCATGCTTTGATCACCCTTTTGACTATTAGTACCCCAAGTCTTACTTACAAGTTTTACTCCCCTTAGTACACATAGTTCTTTACTTGTTTTGAAGGTAGCATAAAAAGTATAAAACTTGACCTACTTAGAAACCTTTAGATGTCATTCTATGGCATGAGATTGAACCCATCCTTCCACCTTAGTGAACACTCTTAACTTAGTAGCTTAGAGTAGATCGAAAACTTGAGTCACTTTAGATGGGAACACTTGGTGAAAATGAATTATGAAAACCTTGGAATGATGAGTCATTCTATTGAGATGTTTTGGCATGTGTTGAGAAACACAAATGGTTGATGATGATGAAAATGTTGAGGCATGAGCCTTAACCCTTTTATAAAACTGATGGTTGGATTTGGATAGGATACCATTCCAAATTTACCATACAACCACAATACCTGAATTGGGTAAGGCTTAGTTGGAAATTTATATGCATTAGTATTAGTTCTCTCACGGGAGAGGTTTGGGCTGAGGCTACCTCTCATGATGTCCACCTATGCAGTGCCCAAGATGACTGATGGTCATGGTTGGGAGGCCATGCTCATAGGAGAGGTGCTTATACTAGGGTGTGTAAAGGGATGGTTATGTTTGATTATCTGCATACCAAGTATGATGATTCAGGGTTATCCCTAACAGATGTATCGAATCGTGTGGTGAAAGTGTACCACCTCTGCAGAGTGTCAAACTATTCGAATAGCCGCGTCTATGGTTATGGACAGTTGGAATGGCCATACTGTTTCGTTGTCAGATGTTTTCCAAATAACTTGAAATGAATGATGAATCTTGACTTGACCACAACAGGGTTGTGTTTATGATACTAGCTTCCCAACTTAAGTGATTCTAGAGCTTTACCTTATCTTTCTTTGCTTCTGAACTCAGCTTAGGTTTCAAACTTAACGTTATAGTTAAACTTAGATCTAGCACTTTAACTTAGAATTATAATACTTGTTAGTGGTAGTTTGCGAGTACTTAAAGAGTACTCTTGGCTTTTGTCCCTGGCTATTCTCATGGCCAGTCTATGAAGGAGATTATCAAGATGATGATCAGCAGGACGGCTACGATAACTAGGACTATCTTCCTTCGTTAGCATTGCCTGTGCCCCTGAAGATGGACCCCACCGCTACGCTTATCTTTTATTTCTGCTGCTCTTTGTATTAAGACTGGATCATGAGATCCTTATTTATGTAAGACCTTATGTATGGTTTGTAATGGATGATGTACTGTGATATCCAATCCGTTATGTCTTGCAAAAATGGTAATCCTGGGATTGCGAGGTATGGCATAACGGGCATATGGGATTAAAAATCCGGGTGTTGACAAGTTGGTATCAGAGCCATTCTGACCATAGGAGACCCTAGTTAGAATGGACGTCCAAACCAAAAACTTATCTTCAAAACCAAATTGAGTATTTATTAAAAAAAACTATTTCCTCTCTTACCCTTGTGAACTCATTCTTTCTCAAAAATTCATGTTCCTCAAAATTCTTACATTACGACTTAAAACTTGACACACTTGATCACTTCACTAACATCCTCATCCTTAATTCTTGTAGATGGAGACTCAGTTCAACATGTTTTACCAGTTGGGAAACGAAGGTCAGCTGATCTTCGAGAGGGATCTGGATTCACTGTCGGAGTTACCGAGACGCCCACATCCGGAGTTTCTTGGAGCTCAACTTCCAGGACCCCCAGGAGCAGACCTATAGTGGCTAGTCACCGCAGATCTTAGAGGAAGCATCGAAGCACCAACTTCTGGAAGAATTCAGTTCTCCGTGAGAGAGAACAACTGGCTAGATGGATTAGCCAGGGCAGTGCATGAAGCTATTTATGGGTTCGTAGCATAGAAAACAAAAAATTTCTACCGCAAGAACGAACAAAACCCAGATCTAATCTAGACAAAAGCGAAGATCTAATCTATTAGACATGTGCAACGAGATAGATCTGTACTAACCCTCGTAGATCCGAAAGCGTTACGAGATTAGATCTCGGGGTTGATGTAGTCGATCACTTGCCGATCTCAAGATCGTGTGGACGATCCTTTCGGCGAGCCCGTGTTCGCCTCCAAGCCGGTCACATGTCGAGTCGGCAGACCTTCCTATCCCGTTCAATGACGTGGAGGGTAGTAGATCTTCTCCACGGAATCCTAGCAGCACGACGGTGTGGTGGTGGTGGTGGAGTAGAGATTTCTGCAGGGCTTCGCCTAAGCCGGAGCAAAGGGAAGGAGGAGGAGAGAGGCGACGACTAGGGTTTGTTATGGTAGAGGTCTAGGGGTGGCGCCCCCTCCCCTCTATTTAAAGGAGGGAGGCGCCATGGGAGGGGGAGTCCTAGTAGGACTCCCCTCCCTCCTTGGCCGGCGGATTGGGAGGGGGGAAGGAGTCCTCCTCCCCCACGAATCCGTGTCTTGCCCCACAAAGACTCCTTGATCCTTTCTTGGTTTTCAAGCAAACTCCAAAAAAAATTCTAGAACCTTCCAGAACATTCCGAAACCTTCTAGAATCTCCATACAAACACTCCGGAACATTTCCTAACTTAGAATATGATCCCCAATATATGAATCTTATTCTCCGGACAAATTCGGATCTCCTCGTGATGTCCCGGATCCAATCCGAGACTCCGAACAACATTTGGTCTCCAACGCATATTCCATATCTACTTAAAACAACTTCGAACCTTAAGTGTGTCACCCTAGGGTTCGTGAATATGCAAACATGATGAAGACACCTCTCCGATCAATAACCATCAGCGGGATCTAGAGATCCATAACGGCTCCCACATACTCAACGATGACTTCGTGATCGATAGAACCATTAACATACGAAACGAATTCCCTTTGTCACGCGATATTCTACTTATCCGAGGTTTGATCATCGGTATCTCCATACCTAGTTCTACCTCGTTACTGATAAGTACTCTTTACTCGTTCCATGTTATGTCATCCCTTGTGACCTAGTCACATGCTTGCAAGCTAACTAGATGACATTCCACCGAGAGGGCCCAGAGCATATCTATCCGTCATATGGATGGACAAATCCCAATCTTGGTCCATGCGCTTCAACACATACTTTCAGAATACCCAATGACACCTTTATAACCACCCAGTTACAAAGCGGTGTTTGATGTCATCAAAGTACCCATCCGGTGATGGTGATTAACATAACCTCATGGTCGAAGGATTAGGTTACTATGCATTTGAAAGCTTACAGCAATACGAACTTAATGACTTGATCTTATGCTACGCTTACTATGGGTGTGTGTCCATCACATCATTCTCATAATGATATAACCTTGTTATTAATGACATCCAATGTCCATGATCAGGAAACCATGATCATCATTTAATCAACAAGCTAGTTCCACAAGAGGCTTACTAGGGACTCTTTTATGTTTACAAAACACACATGTATCAGTGTTTCCTTATAATACAATTATAGCATGGGATGTAAACATTCATCATAAACACAAAGATATAATAATAACCACTTTTATTATTGCCTCTTGGGCATATCTCCAACAGTCTCCCACTTTCACTAGAGTCAATAATCTAGATTACATGGTAGTATACCTAACACCCATGGCGTTCTGGTGTTGGTCATGCTTTGCTCTAGGGAGAGGTTTAGTCAACGGATCTGCCACATTTAGATCAGTGTGACTTTGCAAATCTTTATGTCACCATCTCGGACATACTCGCGAATAGCATGGAAACGTAGCTTGATGTGCTTCAACTTGCTATGTGACCTTGGCTCCTGTGCATTAGCTATGGCTTTGTGTTGTCACAAGAGATGGCCATCGGGTCCAACGACCGGGAACCACGCCAAGTTTAGTAATGAACTCCTTCATCCATATGGCTTCTTGTGCAGCCTCCAAGAGCTATGTATTCGATTGGTTGAAGATTTCGCCACAACGCTTTGCTTGGCACTCCTCCGTCTCACTGCAGCACCATTCAAAATAAATACGTATCGGTGTGACTTCGAGTCATCTGGATCGGTGTTCCAACTAGCATCAGTGTAACCGTTTACAACAAGCTGTTCATCACCTCCATAAGAAAGAACCATATCCTTAGTCCTATTTAGGTACTTTAGGATATTCTTGACCGTTGTCCAGTGTTCCATTCCAGGATCACTTTGATATCTGCTAGTCAAACTAACAGCATGTGCTATATCCGGTCTTGTACACAGCATGGCATACATGATAGAACCTATGGACGAGGCATAGGGAATATTATTCATCTTTTCTCTATCTTCTGCCATAGCCGGACTTTGAGTCTTACTCAAGGTCTTACCTGACAACATGGGCACGAAACCTTTCTTGCTCTCTTCCATTCTAAACTTCTTTAGAACTTTGTCTAAGTATGTAATTTGTGAAAGCGCTATTAGGCGTCTTGATCTATCTCTATAAATCTTGATGCCTAGAATATATGCCGCTTCGCCAAGATCCTTCATTGAAAAACTATTATTTAAATAGGTTTTGACGCTATTAAGAAGTTCTATATCATTCCCAATCAACAATATGTCATCTACATATAGTACTAGGAATGCTACAGAGCTCCCACTCACTTTCTTGTAAATACAAGCTTCTCCATAAGTTTGTATAAATCCAAAGTTTTTGATTACTTTATCAAAACATTGATTCCAACTCCGGGATGCTTGCTTCAGTCCATAAATGGAGCGCTGAAGTTTGCATACCTTGTCAGCATCACTAGGATCGACAAAACCCTTGGGTTGTACCATATACAACTCTTCCTCAGTGTCACCATTAAGGAATGCCGTTTTGACATCCATCTGCCAAATTTCATAATCGAAATATGCAGCGATTGCTAACAAAATCCTCACAGACTTTAGCTTCGCTACTGGTGAGAAAGTCTCATCGTAGTCAACTCCTTGAATTTGTCGGAACCCTTTCGCGACAAGTCGAGCTTTATAGACGGTAACATTACCTTCAGCATCTGTTTTTCTTTTGAAAATCCATTTGTTCTCGACAGCCTTACGGCCATCCGGTAAGTCCACCAAAGTCCACACTTGGTTTTCGTCCATGGATCCCATCTCGGATTTCATGGCTTCTAGCCATTTGTCAGAATCTGGGCTCACCATAGCTTCTTCATATGTCGCAGGGTCATCAGTGTTGTCCACCAACATGACGTTCAAGGTAGAGTCATACCAATCAGGAGTGGTACGAACCCTCGTTGACCTGCGAGGTTTAGCAGTAACTTCATTCGAAGTTTCATGATCACCATCATTAGCTTCCTCTCCAATTGGTGCAGGCGGCACAAAAACATCTTCCGGTTCTGCGCTACTCTCAATTCCGAGAGAAGGTTCAATAACCTCGTCGAGTTCTACTTTCCTTCCAGTCACTTCTTTCAAGAGAAACTCCTTCTCAAGAAAGGATCCATTCTTGGCAACGAAAACTTTGCCTTCGGATCTATGATAGAAGGTATACCCAATTGTTTATTTAGGGTATCCTATGAAGACGCATTTCTCCGCTTTGGGTTCAAGCTTATCAGGCTGTAACTTCTTTACATACGCTTCGCAACCCCAAACTTTAAGGAACGACAACTTAGGTTTCTTACCAAACCACAATTCGTATGGTGTCGTTTCAATGGATTTAGATGGTGCCCTATTTAAAGTGAATGCGGCTGACTCTAATGCATAGCCCCAAAACGATAGCGGTAAATCAGTAAGAGACATCATAGACCGAACCATATCTAAGAGAGTTTGATTACGACGTTCGGACACACCATTTCGCTGTGGTGTTCCTAGCGGTGTCAACTGCGATAGTATTCCACATTTCTTTAAATGCGTGCCAAACTCATAACTCAGATATTCACCTCCGCGGTCAGAACGCAGAAACTTAATCTTCTTGTTACGATGATTTTCCACTTCACTTTGAAATTCCTTAAACTTCTCGAAAGTTTTGGACTTATGTTTCATAAAGTAGACATACCCATATCTACTTAAGTCATCCGTGAAAGTGAGAACATAACGATATCCACCATGTGACGCTACACTCATTGGACCGCACACATCGGTATGTATTATTTCCAATAAGTCTGTAGCTCGCTCCATTATTCCAGAGAATGGAGTCTTAGTCATTTTTCCCATTAGACATGCTTCGCATCTTTCAAGTGATTCAAAATCAAGTGATTCAAGAAGTCCATCAGAATGGAGTTTCTTCATACGCTTCACTCCAATGTGACCAAGACGATAGTGCCACATGTATGTAGAATTGTCATTCAATTTTATTCATTTAGCATCTATGTTGTGAACATGTGTATCACTACTATCGGGATTCAATAAGAATGAACCATTCATCTCAGGTGCATTACCATAAAAGATATTACTCATATAAATCGAACAACCTTTATTCTCAGACTTAAAAGAGTAATGGTCTCGCAATAAACAAGATCCAGATATAATGTTCATGCTTAACGCAGGCACCAAATAACAATTATTTAAATTTAAAACTAATCCCGAAGGTAGATGTAGAGGGAGCGTGCCGACGGCGATCACATCAACCTTGGAGCCATTTCCAACGCGCATCGTCACCTCGTCTCTTGCCAGTCTTCGTTTATTCCGTAGCTCCTGTTTCGAGTTACAAATATGAGCAACCGAACCAGTATCAAATACCTAGGCACTACTACGATTACTAGTAAGATACACATCAATAACATGTATATCAAATATACCTTTCTTCTTGATGTTGCCGTTCTTCAGATCCGCCAGGTACTTGGGGCAGTTACGCCCAAAGGACCAGCACCCTTGCAAGAGAAGCACTCGGTTCAGGCTTAGGACCAGCCTTGGGCTTCTTAGCAGGTGCGGCAGCTTTCTTGCCGTCCTTCTTGAAGTTGCCCTTTTTCTTAGGCTTGCCCTGTTTCTTGAAATTGGTGGTCTTATTCACCATCAACACTTGGTGCTCCTTCTTGATCTCCACTTCAGCAGTTTTCAGCATGGACGATAGTTCAGGCAACGTCTTGTTCATGCAGTGCATATTGTAGTTCATCACAAAGTTCTTATAACTCGGTGGCAGTGATTGGAGGACACGATGAATCCCAACTCATTAGGAATCGTTATCCCCAACTCTTGGAGCTTGTTTGCGTGCCTAGACATGGTGAGCACGTGCTCGCTAACGGAGCTTCCCTCTTCCATCTTGCAGGTAAAGAACTTCTCGGAGGCCTCATAGCTCTCCACGGCCGCGTGAGTCTCAAAAATGAGCTTGAGCTCCTTAATGATCTCGAACGGGTCGTGGTGCTCAAAACGCTTCTGGAGCTCCGTTTCTAAACCATACAGGATAGCACACTGAACTGTGGAGTAATGATTTTTCCGGGTGGCGTAAACATTCTTTACGTCATCGGTGGCATCATCTGCAGGTGGGTCACCTAGCGGTGCTTCGAGCACATAGGTCATCTTACCAGCCCTAAGGACAATCTTCAGACCACGGAGCCAGTCCATGAAGTTGCTTCCATTGTTCTTAAGCTTTTCTTTCTCTAGGAACGCATTGAAATGGATGGAGAGGTTTGCCATAATCTACAACAAATTTGCAAGTAGTTTAGACTAAGTTTATGATAAATTGAGTTCAATTTTAATTCTTAAATTAACTAGGTGAACTCCCACTCAAAACAACATCCCTCACATTGTCTTAGTGATTACACGAACCAAGTCCACTACACCAAGTCCGATCTTCACGAGAGAAGATGTAGTTTCATCGGCGAACAATCTTCATGTTCATCATATCACTCATATGATTCATCCTCTACCTTTTGGTATTCCGTGTTCCGAGACCATGTCTGTACATGCTAGGCTCGTCAAGATTAACCTTAGTTTCCGCATGTGCAAATCTGGCTTGCACCCGTTGTATGCAGACGTAGAATCTATCACATCCGATCATCACGAGATGCTTCGAGACGACGAGTCTTAGCAACGGTGCCAACTAAGGACGGACACTTTATTACTTGAAATTTAGTGAGAGGGATCATCTTATAATGCTACCGTCGCGATCTAAGCAATACAAGATGCATAAAGGATTAACATCACAGGCAATTCATAATTAGTGTGATATGATATGGCCCTTTCTTCTTA
Source organism: Avena insularis (assembly GCA_023614405.1). Taxonomy (NCBI): domain Eukaryota; kingdom Viridiplantae; phylum Streptophyta; class Magnoliopsida; order Poales; family Poaceae; genus Avena; species Avena insularis. The sequence goes on from CM042692.1 coordinate 230,962,698, forward strand.
TGCCTTTGATCTCCATCTCCAAAGCACAGACATGATCTCCATCATCACCAGCATTGCGTCAAGGTCAGTGGCACCGCTTCATGGTTGTCCATCATCACCAGCAACTATTACAACTACTTGGAACAAAGCTATTACAAGATTAATAGACACGTAGGTCTTAACAGAATTAACCATTAGGCTCCTGCCGGTTGCCATATTACAACAAGGATCATTGCATACATCAAATATAATCACAATCACATGATGGCCATATCACATCACAAAACCCCTGCAAAAACAAGTTAGACGCCTCTAATTTTCTTTGCATGTTTTACGTGGTTTGGGGCTTTCGAATAAGAATGGATCTTACCTACGAAACTGAACCACAACATTGATACAAGTGCTATCGAGTGCAAAGTGTAGATTGGATCTATACTATGATGGGAGAGACAGACACCCGCAAAGCCACTTGTGCAAAGGAAGTTACACGTCAAGCGTGGAGCAAGTCTCATGTGCGATGACATGTAAGGTTAGCCCGAGCCGCTTCATCCCACCATACCGCAAGATGCAAAGTACACAAAGCAAAAGACAGCATGAGCACCAACGCCCACAAAACCATTGTGTTCTACTCGTGCAACAGATCTACGCATCGATACGGCTTTGATACCACTGATGGGTTCGTAGCATGGAAAACAAAAAATTTCTACCGCAAGAACGAACAAAACCCAGATCTAATCTAGATAAAAGCCAAGATCTAATCTATTAGACATGTGCAACGAGATAGATCTGTACTAACCCTCGTAGATCCGAAAGCGTTACGAGATTAGATCTCGGGGTTGATGTAGTCGATCACTTGCCGATCTCAAGATCGTGTGGACGATCCTTCCGTGGCCAGAGCGCTTCCATGATCGGTCACATGTGAGTCGAAGCAGACCTTCCTATCCCCGTTCCAGCGAGCAGCAGAGGTAGTAGATCTTCTCCACGGAATCCCAGCAGCACGACGGTGTCGTGGTGGTGGTGGAGTAGAGATTTCTGCAGGGCTTCGCCTAAGCCGGAGCAGAGGGAAGGAGGAGGAGAGAGGCGGCGGCTAGGGTTTGTTATGGTAGAGGTCTAGGGTGTGGCGCCCCCTCCCCTCTATTTAAAGGAGGGAGGCGCCATGGGAGGGAGAGTGCTAGTAGGACTCCCCTCCCTCCTTGGCCGGCGGATTGGGAGGGGGGAAGGAGTCCTCCTACCCCACGAATCCGTGTCTTGCCCCACAAAGACTCCTTGATCCTTTCTTGGTTTTCAAGCAAACTCCAAAAAAAATTCTAGAACCTTCCAGAACATTCCGAAACCTTCTAGAATCTCCATACAAACACTCCGGAACATTTCCTAACTTAGAAAATGATCCCCAATATATGAATCTTATTCTCCGGACAATTCCGGATCTCCTCGTGATGTCCCGGATCCAATCCGAGACTCCGAACAACATTCGGTCTCCAACGCATATTCCATATCTACTTAAAACAACTTCGAACCTTAAGTGTGTCACCCTACGGTTCGTGAATATGCAAACATGATGAAGACACCTCTCCGATCAATAACCATCAGCGGGATCTAGAGATCCATAACGGCTCCCACATACTCAACGATGACTTCGTGATCGATAGAACCATTAACATACGAAACCAATTCCCTTTGTCACGCGATATTCTACTTATCCGAGGTTTGATCATCGGTATCTCCATACCTAGTTCTACCTCATATCGATAAGTACTCTTTACTGCTCCATGTTATGTCATCCCTTGTGACCTAGTCACATGCTTGCAAGCTAACTAGATGACATTCCACCGAGAGGGCCCAGAGCATATCTATCCGTCATATGGATGGACAAATCCCAATCTTGGTCCATGCGCTTCAACACATACTTTCAGAATACCCAATGACACCTTTATAACCACCCAGTTACGAAGCAGTGTTTGATGTCATCAAAGTACCCATCCAGTGATGGTGATTAACATAACCTCATGGTCGAAGGATTAGGTTACTATGCATTTGAAAGCTTACAGCAATACGAACTTAATGACTTGATCTTATGCTACGCTTACTATGGGTGTGTGTCCATCACATCATTCTCCTAATGATATAACCTTGTTATTAATGACATCCAATGTCCATGATCAGGAAACCATGATCATCATTTAATCAACAAGCTAGTTCCACAAGAGGCTTACTAGGGACTCTTTTATGTTTACAAAACACGCATGTATCAGTGTTTCCTTATAATACAATTATAGCATGGGATGTAAACATTCATCATAAACACAAAGATATAATAATAACCACTTTTATTATTGCCTCTTGGGCATATCTCCAACAGCTATCCAAGCCCGTTAGATTTAATTTTGTCTGAAAGGTATGGAGATGATCTATCCAAGCCCGTTAGATTTAATTCAATTAGAGTTATAGATATCTCCTAATAAAAATAACAAAATAGAAGCTTTTGCAACTTGCAACATTTTTATAAAATCAAGCAAGTTAGCTTTTGAGTTGATTCCAACTCTCAAAAATCACATTTCATCATATCTATCTAAATATGGAATAATATTAAGGTTTACATGCAGTGACTTTGGACTAGTACCAAAATAATGCTATATAGGCATTTCTAGTCACTTTAAATCATTAAATAATGAACGTAAACCAAAGTGATTATGATCCAAACTTTAAATCTCATTCCCACATATTAGAGTATGTGGTGATGACATGTGTCAACATAATCCAAATTTTAAGTGGTGAATATTAAATCTTAGTTAATTTTTCAATGAGTAGAAATTACTTTTCTAAAATAAAAAGAAAGATACTGTTGAATTAAACTTGTGATGCTTGTGATGATAATAGATCATCAATTGTGTGTCTTAGAATGCTATCTAGCCTAGTTAAGTATTGTTTGGTGATTGTGAACTCCGTATGTATTTTTATAGACGATAGTACCGACCATGTGTACGAAGAGGAGGAGTGTTATCAAGACGAAGAAGAAGAAAACTTCAACCACTGCACCAACCAAGGCAAGCTAGCACTATCCAAGGCAAGATAGCACTATCCAAGATTAACCATTGCAAGTTGTACTTGTAAGCCACCATTAGCAATGCAAGCTAACACTTGCAAGTATAATGCTTAGCAAGTTAGGATTAAACTAGATGGTTTAGCAAAGATGCCTTAAGCATGCTTTGATCACACCCTTTTGACTATTAGTACCCCAAGTCTTACTTACAAGTTTTACTCCCCTTAGTACACAAAGTTCTTAACTTGTTTTGAAGGTAGCATAAAAAGTATAAAACTTGACATACTTAGAAACCTTTAGATGTTATTCTATAGCATGAGATTGAACCCATCCTTCCACCTTAGTGAACACTCTTAACTTGGTAGCTTAGAGTAGATCAAAAACTTGAGTCACTTTAGATGGGAACACTTGGTGAAAATGAATTATGAAAACCTTGGAATGACGAGTCATTCTATTGAGATGTTTTGACATGTGTTGATAAACACAAATGGTTGATGATGATGAAAATGTTGAGGCATGAGCCTTAACCCTTTTATAAAACTGATGGTTGGATTCGGATGCGATACCATTCCAAATTTACCGTACAACCACAATACCTGAATTGGGTAAGGCTTAGCTGGAAATTTATATACATTAGTATTAGTTCCCTCGTGGGAGAGGTTTGAGCTGAGGCTACCTCTCATGATGTCCACCTATGTAGTGCCCAAGATGACTGATGGTCATGGTTGGGAGGCCATGCTCATAGGAGAGGTGCTTATACTAGGGTGTGTAAAGGGATGGTTATGTTTGATTATCTGCATACTAAGTATGATGATTCAGGGTTATCCCTGATAGATGTATCGAATCGTGTGGTGAAAGTGTACCACCTCTGCAGAGTGTCAAACTATTCGAATAGCCGCGTCCGCGGTTATGGACAGTTGGAATGGCCATACTGTTTCATTGTCAGATGTTTTCCAAATAACTTGAAATGAATGATGAATCTTGACTTGACCACAACAGGGTTGTGTTTATGATACTATCTTCCCAACCTAAGTGATTCTAGAGCTTTACCTTATCTTTCTTTGCTTCTGAACTCAGCTTAGGTTTCAAACTTAACATTATAGTTAAACTTAGATCTAGCACTTTAACTTAGAATTATAATACTTATTACTGGTAGTTTGCGAGTACTTAAAGAGTACTCATGGCTTTTGTCCCTGGCTATTCTCATGGCTAGACTATGAAGGAGATTATCAAGATTATGGTCAGCAGGACGGCTACGATAACTAGGACTAGCTGCCTTCATCAGCATTGCCTGTACCCCTGAAGATGGACCCCACCGCTACGCTTATATTTTATTTCCACTGCTTGTTGTATTAAGACTGGATCATGAGATCCTTATTTGTGTAAGACCTTATGTATGGTTTGTAATGGATGATGTACTGTGATATCCAATCTGTTATGTCTCGGAAAAATGGTAATCCTGGGATTTCGAGGTATGGCATAACGGGCATCTGGGATTAAAAATCCGGGTGTTGACATGCGACAAGCTCTAGCAAAATTCCGGTGAACTGCCGCTTGATTGGCTCTAGGGAAAGGTCGGGGGTGTTGCTGGGAGTGAGGGGAGTGGGATGGTGTGAGAAGTGAGGCTGGGGGTGGCCTCTATTTATAGTGCGGCAAGAGGGGAAATGCGGCATGGTCGGGCTCCGTCGGGGACACGTCTATAGGCTACTATCGGCATGGCTGCGAGCGGCGGTCGACGTAGTGCTCCCTGGCGGTCCTCTCTAGCATAAAGACGTGGCAAGGGGCGGTCACATTTGGTCAGGAGCATCGGCGCTCTGGGAAGAGACAAGCAGGGTGGCGAACGGGCATGTCTGGGTGATTCCTAGGGTCGTGGTGAAGCAGTGTGTGCGAGTTGCGGTCGAGGTGCGGTCTGTGCTGGCTGGTCGGGGCGGCGTTCTGGCGCGTGCTTGGCATGGCGCATTCACGCGGGCCACGGCTATGCTGCGGTGGTCCACGGCCTGGCAGCGCTCGGGGAAGGGACAGAGAGGGGTGGTGCGGTCTCGCCTACCTCATAGACATGGCGGGAGAGAGCGGGGCGCTTCGGGATGAGTGGTCCATGGTTGATCAGCAAGGAGGCGCTCGGGGTGGCTCAGCACTGGCGCAAACAGTGATGGGGAGTGGTTATCTGGGATGGTTGAGACTAGAGGGGACAAGGGGAGTAGAAAGGGGTCAAATGGGTAGACAAAGCATTGATCAAAAACAGTGATTGTTAGGCAGTTAATTCAGTGCTCACCAAGTGTTTGTTTAAATGGCCGAAAGAAACTTATATTTGATTTTTTGGCTCCAATTTGGTGGGTGATCTACACTTATGCTTGGTGATGTATGCTTGCTTGGGTTTGTCAAGGGGAATTCATTTGATGGGTTTTTCAAAAATGAGGATCTTCACATATGCATTGGATTCAATTTTCCAATGTCATTTAAATTGAGTGGCTAAATGTTTTTGTAAGTTTGTAAAGTGGGCCTTGGTACATCTTTACTTGGTCTAGGAAGGGGTGAAAAGATCTAGAATTGTTTCTGTTAGGAATTGACTTCTAGGAACACCTAAAGTGGCCTAGTGAATTAAAATTGTCAACATGACCATTTGTCTTATTTAATCTTATTTGATTTCTTTTTCTTTGGATTTATTTTGTAGATGGTCTAGACGATGTGGCATTCAGCTTTAAACCATTTCACAACAATTAGAACAATCAATCATGGCATTTTCAAACAATTCTACACTAATGCTAACACACATGCATTCATATGCCTTTTCTTTAATAAAAGTTTTTGTTAACCCTAAATTGGGTGATTAGGAACTTGATAACCTTGATTAAAGTTTTGGGATGTTACATTTGGAAAATAATCGAAGAGGAAGTAGTATGAAGAGTATGGTTCGATCAGCTGCTCTCTCGAGAAGGAACCGACCCGACTGTTTTCCTTGCTTAATTTTAGGGTGATTCGTGCTAAATGTATGGACCTCGATGTAATTTGTTTCGGTCCTTGACGAAAGATGTAATCCCACCATCCATGTAAAATTCGAAACTAGAAGTTAGTCGTAAAATTTTAATGAATTTAAGCTTAGTTGTCGATAAGTATAAACATTCTTGGATTTCAAGCCAAATGGCCATGGTCATGGCCATATCTCCATCATAACTTATGCTGCTGATGATCCTAGATCCAAGAATTTGCATGCCGCCAAATTTGGCCATATTTTGAAAACGATCAAAGAGGAAGTAGTATGAAGAGTATGGTTTGATCAGCTGCTCTCTCGAGAAGGACCCAACTTGACTATTTTCCTTGCTTAATTTTAGGATGCTTCATGCTAAATGTATGGACCTCAAAGTAATTTAACCTTGTTTAGGTCCTTGATGTAAAATGTACGCCCACCATCGGTGTAAATTTCAAACGTAAAATTAAGTGGTAAATTTAAAATGAATTTAATCATAGATGTCAATGCGTATAAACATTCTTGTATTTCAAGCTGAATGGACAAGGTCACGACCATATCTACATCATACTTAAAGTCGATAATGATCCCACATCCAAGAATTTGCATGCCTCCAAATTCAGCCATATTTTGAAAATAATCAAAGAGGAAGTAGTGTGAAGAGTATGGTTTGATCAGCTGCTCTCTCGAGAAGGAGCCGACCCGACTGTTTTCCATTCTTAATTTTAGGGTGATTCGTGCTAAATTTATGGACCTCAATATAATTTTACCTTTGTTTAGGTCCTTAATGTAAAATGTACTACCATCGTCCGTGTAAAATTTGAACCTAAAACTTGTAAAACTTGAACAAATTTAAGCTTAGTTGTTAATGAGTATAAACATTCTTGGATTTCAAGCCGAATGGCCAAGTTCATGGGCATATCTACATCATACTTTATGTTGATGATGATCCAAGATGCAAGAATTTTCATGCCTCCAAATTTTGGCCGTATTTTGAAAACGATCGAAAAGGAAGTAGTATGAAGAGTATGGTTCAATCAGCTGCTTCTTGAGAAGAAGCTGACCCAACTGTTTTCCTTGCTTAATTTTAGGTTTCTTCATGCTAAATGTATGGACCTCGATGTAATTTTACCTTTGTTTAGGTCCTTGATGTAAAATGTACTCCCACCTTCCGTGTAAAACTTGAACGTAAAAGTAAGTGGTAAAATTTACACAAACTTAAGCATAGTTGGCAATAAGCATAAACATTCTTGTATTTCAAGCTGAACGGCCAAGGTCATGGCCATATCTACATCATACTTCATGCCGATAATGATCCCACATGCAAGATTTTCCATACCGCCAAATTTGTCCATATTTTGAAAACAATCGAAGAGGAAGTAGTATGAATAGTATGGTTCGATCAACTGCTCTCTCAAGAAGGAGCCGACCCTACTATTTTTCTTTCTTAATTTTAAGGTGCTTCATGCGAAATGTATGGACCTCGATGTAATTTTACCTTTGTTTAGGTCCTTGATGTAAAATGTACTCCCACCTTCCATGTAAAATTGGAACGTAAAAGTAAGTGGTAAAATTTAAACGAACTTAAGCATAGTTGGCAATGAGCATAAACATTCTTGTATTTCCAGCTGAACGGCCAAGGTCATGGCTATATCTACATCATACTTCATGCCGATAATGACTCCACATGCAAGATTTTGCATACCGCCAAATTTGGCCATATTTTGAAAACAATCGAAGAGGTAGTATGAATAGTATGGTTCAATCAACTGCTCTGTCGAGAAGGAGCTGACCCTACTATTTTCCTTTCTTAATTTTATGGTGCTTCGTGCTAAATGTATGGAACAAAATGTAATTTTACCTTTGTTTAGTCCTTGATGTAAATGTACTCCCACCGACCGTGTAAAATTCGAACCAAAAAGTAATCAAACTTTAACGAATTTAAGCTTACTTGTCAATGATTATAAACCTTCTTGGGTTTCAAGACAAATGGCCAAGGTCATGGCCATATCTCCATCATACTTTATGTTGATGATGATCCTAGATACAATAATTTGCATGCCACCAAATTTGGCCGTATTTTGAAAATGACCAAAGAAGAAGTAGTATGAATAGTATGGTTCGATCAGCTGCTCTCTCGAGAAGGAGCCAACACGACTGTTTTCCTTGCTTAATTTTAAGGTGCTCCGTGCTAAATGTATGGACCTCGATGTAATTTTACCTTTTTTGGTTCTTGATGTAAAATGTACTCCCACCGTCCGTGTAAAATTCGAACCTAAAAGTAAGTGGTAAAATTTAAACAAACTTAATCATAGTTGTCAATGAGTATAAACATTCTTGGATTTCAAGCTGAACGGCCAAGGTCACAACCATATCTACATCATACTTTATGCTGATAATGATCCCACATCCACGAATTTGCTTGCCGCAAAATTAGGCCATATTTTTAAAACAATCGAAGAGGAAGTAGTATGAAGAGCATGGTTCGATCAGCTTCTCTCTCGAGAAGGAGCCGACCCAACTATTTTCATTTCTTAATTTTAGGGTGCTTCATGCTAAATGTATGGACCTCAATGTAATTTTGCCTTTCTTTAAGTCCTTGATGTAAAATGTACTCCCATCGTCCGTGTAAAATTCGAACCTAAAAGTAGTGAAATTTGAATGAATTTAAGCTTAGTTTTCAATGAGTATAAACATTCTTGGATTCCAACCCGAATGGCCAAGGTCATGGCCATATCTCCATCATACTTTATGTTGATGATGATCCCAGAGCCAAAAATTTGCAAGTTGCCACATTTGGCCATATTTTGAAAATGATCGAAGAGGAAGTAGTATGAAGAGTATGGTTCAATCAGGTGCTCTCTCGAGAAGGAGCCGACTCAACATTTTTCTTGCTTAATTTTAGGTTTCTTCATGCTAAATGTATGGACCTAGATGTAATTTTACCTTTGTTTAGGTCCTTGTTGTAAAATATACTACCACCTTCCGTGTAAAATTTGAACGTAAAAGTAAGTGGTAAAACTTAAACGAATTTAAGCATAGTTGTCAATGAGTAGAAAAATTCTTGTATTTCAAGCTGAACGGCCAAGGTCATGGTCATATCTACATCATATTTTATGCCGATAATAATCCCACATGCAAGAATTTGCATGCCGCCAAATTTGGCCATATTTTGAACGAAGAGGAAGTAGTATGAATAGTATGGTTCGATCCCCTGCTATCTCGAGAAGGAGCCCACCCTACTATTTTTATTTCTTAATTTTAGGGTGAATCGTGCTAAATGTATGGACCTCGATGTAATTTTACCTTTGTTTAGGTCCTTGATGTAAAATGTACTCCCACTATCCATGTAAAATTCGAATCTAAAAGTAGTAAAAATTTAACGAATTTAAGCTTAGTTGAAACTGAGTATAAACATTCTTGGATTTCAAGTCAAATGGCCAAGGTCATGGCCATATCTCCATCATACTTTATGCTGATGATGATCCAAGATCCAAGAATTTGCATGCCGCAAAATTTGGCCATATTTTGAAATGATCAAAGAGGATGTAGTATGAAGAGTATGGTTTGTTCAATTGCTCTCTTGAGAAGGAGCCGACTCGACTATTTTCCTTTATTAACTTTAGGGTGCTTCGTGCAAAATGTATGGACCTCGATGTAATTTTACCTTTGTTTAGGTCCTTGATGTAAAATGTACTCCCACCGACCGTGTAAAATTCGAACCAAAAAGTACTAAAATTTTAATGAATTTAAGCTTAGTTGTCAATGAGTATAAACATTCTTGGATTTCAAGCCGAATGGCCAAGGTCATGGTCATATCTCCATCATACTTTATGTTGATGATGATCCTAGATCCAAGAATTTGCATGCCGCCAAATTTGGCTGTATTTTGAAAATGATCGAAGAGGTAGTAGTATGAAGAATATGGTTTGATTAGCTTCTCTCCCGAAAAGCTGCCGACCCGACTGTTTTCCTTGCTTAATTTTAGGGTTCTTCGGGCTAAATGTATGGACCTCGATGTAATTTTACCTTTTTTGGTTCTTGATGTAAAACAAACTCCCATCGTCCATGTAAAATTCGTACCTAAAAGTAAGTGGTAAAATTTAAACGAATTTAAGCTTAGTTGTCAATGAGTATGAACCTTCTTGGGTTTCAAGCCGAATGGCCAAGGTCATGGCCATAACTACAACATACTTTATGATGATGATTATCCCAGATCCAAGAATTTGGATGCCGCCAAATTTAGCCATATTTTGAAAATGATCAAAGAGGAAGTAGTATAAAGAGTATGGTTCGATCAGTTGCCCTCTCAACATTGAGCCGACCCGACTATTTTCCTTGGTTAATTTTAGGGTGGTTTGTGCTAATGTATGGATCTCGATGTAATTTTACCTTTTTTATGTCCTTGATGTAAAATGTACTCCCACCATCCATGTAAAATTCAAACCTAAAATCAAATTGTAAAATTTAAATGAATTTAAGCTTAGTTGTCAATGAGTATAAATATTCTTGGATTTCAAGCCGAACGGTCAAGGTCATGGCCATATCTGCATCATACTTTATTCTAATAATGATTCCACATCCAAGAATTTGCATGCCGCCAAATTTTGCCATATTTTGAGAACAATCGAAAAGGAACTACTATGAAGAGTATAGTTTGATCAACTGCTCTCTCGAGAAGGAGCCGACCCAACTGTTTTCCTTCCTTAATTGTAGGGTGCTTCGTGCTAAATGTATGCACCTCGATTTAATTTTACCTTTTTTAGGTCCTTGATATAAAATATACTCCCACCGTCCGTGTAAAATTCGAACGTAAAAGTAAGTGGTAAAATTTAAACGAATTTAAACATAGTTGTCAATGAGTATAAACATTCTTCTATTTCAAGATGAACGGCCAAGGTCATGGCCATATCTACATCATACTTTATGCTGATAATGATCCCGCATCCAAGAATTTGCATGCCGCAAAATTTGGCCATATTTTGAAAACAATCAAAGAGGAAGTAGTATGAATAGTATGGTTCGATCAGCTGCTCCCTCAAGAAGGAGCCGACACGACTATTTTCCTTTCTTAATTTTAGGGTCCTTTGTGCTAAATGTATGGACGTCGTTGTAATTTTACCTTTGTTTAGGTCCTTTATGTGAAATGTAAACCCACCGTCCATGTAAAATTTGAACCAAAAAGTATTAAAAATTTAACGAATTTAAGCTTAGTTGTCAATAAGTATAAACATTCTTAGATTTCAATGCGAATGGCCAAGGTCATGGCCATATCTCTATCATACTTTATGATAGAGATTCAAGAATTTGCATGCCACCAAATTTGGCCATATTTTGAAAACGATCAAAGAGGAAGTAGTATGAAGAGTATGGTTCGATTAGCTGCTCTCTCGAGAAGGAGCCGACCCGACTGTTTTCCTTGCTTAATTTTAGGGTTCTTCGTGCTAAATGTATGGACCTCGATGAAATTTTACGTTTCTTTAGGTCCTTGATGTAAAATGTACTCCCACCATCCGTGTAAAATTCGAACATAAAAGTAAGTGTTAAAATTTAAACGAATTTAAACATAGTTGTCAATGAGTATTAACATTCTTGTATTTCAAGATGAATGGCCAAGGTCATGGCCATATCTACATCATACTTTATGCTGATAATGATCCCACATCCAAGAATTTGCATGCCGCCAAATTTGGCCATATTTTGAATACAATCAAAGACGAAGTAGTATGAAGAGTATGGTTCGATCAGCTGCTCTCGGGATAAGGAGCTGACCCGACTGTTTTCCTTTCTTAATTTTAGGGAGCTTCGTGCTAAATGTATGGTCCTCGATGTAATTTTACCTTTTTAAGACCTTGATGTAAAATTTACTCCCACCGTCCGTGTAAAATTCGAACCTATAAGTAGTAAAATTTTAACTAATTTAAGCTTAGTTGTTAATGAGTGTAAATATTCTTGGATTTCAAGCCGAATGGCCAAGGTCATGGCCATATCACCATCATACTTTATGCTGATGATGATCCCAGATCCAAGAATTTGCATGCCGCCAAATTTAGCTAGATTTTGAAAATGATCAAAGATGAAGTACTATGAAGGGTATGGTTCGATCAACTGCTCTCCCGAGAAGGAGCTAACCGGACTATTTTCCTTGCTTAATTTTAGGGTTCTTCATGCTAAATGTATGTACCTCGATGTAATTTTACCTTTTTTGGTTCTTGATATAAAATATACTCCCACCGTCCGTGTAAAATTCGAACAAAAAAGTAAGTGGTAATATTTAAACGAATTTAAGCTCAGTTGTCAATGAGTATGAACCTTCTTTGGTTTCAAGCCGAACGGCCAAGGTCATGGCCATATCTACATCATACTTTATGCTGATGATGATCCCTGATCCAAGAATTTGCATGCTGTGAAATTTGGCGATATTTTGAAAATGATCGAAGAGGATGTAGTATGAAGAGTATGGTTCGATCAGCTGCTCTCTCGACATGGAGCCGACCCAACTATTTTCCTTGCTTAATTTTAGGGTGCTTCGTGCTAAATGTATGGACCTCAATGTAATTTTAGCCTTTTTAGGTCCTTGATGTAAAGTGTACTCCCACTGTACGTGTAAAATTCGAACCAAAATTTAAATGGTACAATTTAATCGAATTTAAGCTTAGTTGTCAATGAGTACGAACATTCTTTGATTTCAAGCCGAATGGCCAAGGTCATCGCCATATCTGCATCATACTTTATGTTGATAATGTTCCCACATCCAAGAATTTGTATGCCGCCAAATTTAGCCATATTTTGAAAACAATCGAAGAGGAAGTACTATGAAGAGTATGGTTCGATCAGCTGCTCTCTCGAGAAGGAGCCGACCCAACTGTTTTCCTTTCTTTATTTTAGGGTGCTTCATGCTAAATGTATGGACCTGGATTTAATTTTTCCTTTGTTTAGGTCCTTGATGTAAAATCTACTCCCACCGTCTGTGTAAAATTTGAACCTAAATGTAGTAAAATATTAATGAATTTAAGATTAGTTCTCAATGAGTACAAACATTCTTGGATTTCCAGCCGACTGGCCAATGTCATGGCCATATCACCACCATACTTTATGCTAATGATGATCCCAGATCCAACAATTTTCATGCTGCCAAATTTTGCCATATTTTGAAATCAATCAAAGAAGAAGTAGTATGAAGAGAATGGTTCGATCAGCTACTCCCTCGATAAGTATCCGACCCGACTATTTTCCTTTCTTAATTTTTGGGTTCTTCGTGCTAAATGTATGGACCTTGATGTAATTTTACCTTTTTTGGTTCATGATGTAAAATGTACTCCCATCGTCCATGTAAAATTCGAACCTAAAAGTAAGTGGTAAAATTGAAATGAATTTAAGCTTAGTTGTCAATGAGTATGAACCTTCTTGGGTTTGAAGCCGAATGGCCAAGGTCATGGCCTTATCTACATCGGAATTTATGCTAATGATGATCCCAGATCCAAGAATTTGCATGCCACCAAATTTGGCGATATTTTGAAAACGGTCGAAGAGGTAGTAGTATGAAGAGTATGGTTTGATCATGTGCTCTCTCGACATGGAGCCGACCCGACTATTTTCCTTGCTCAATTTTAGGGTGCTTCGTGCTAAATGTATGGACCTCGATGTAATTTTACCTTTTTTAGGTCCTTGATGTAAAATGTACTCCCACCATCCGTGTAAAATTCAATCTTAAAATTAAATGGTAAAATTGAAACAAATTTAGGTTCAGTTATCAATGAGTATAAACATTCTTGGATTTCAAGCCGAACGGCCAAGGTCATGGCCATATTTGCGTCATACTTTATGCAGATAATGATACCACATCCAAGAAATTGAATGCCGCCAAATTTGGCCATATTTTGAAAACAATCAAAGAGGAAGTACTATGAAGAGTATGGTTCAATCAGCTGCTCTCTTGAGAACAAGCTGACCCGACTATTTTCCTTGCTTAATTTTAGTGTGCTTCATGCTAAATGTATGGACATCGATGAAATTTTACCTTTCTTTAGGTCCTTGATGTAAAATGTACTCCCACCGTCCGTGTAAAATTCAAACATAAAAGTAAGTGTTAAAATTTAAACGAATTTAAACATAGTTGTCAATGAGTATTAACATTCTTGTATTTCAAGATGAATGGCCAAGGTCATGGCCATATCTACATCATACTTTATGCTGATAATGATCCCACATCCAATAATTTGTGTGCCGCAACATTTGGCCATATTTTGAAAACAATCAAAGACAAAGTAGTATGAAGAGTATGGTTCGATCAGCTGCTCTCTCGACATGGAGCCGACCCAACTATTTTCCTTGCTTAATTTTAGGGTGCTTCGTGCTAAATGTATGGACCTCAATGTAATTTTAGCCTTTTTAGGTCCTTGATGTAAAGTGTACTCCCACTGTCCGTGTAAAATTCGAACCAAAAATTAAATGGTACAATTTAATCGAATTTAAGCTTAGTTGTCAATGAGTACGAACATTCTTTAATTTCAAGCCGAATGGCCAAGGTCATCGCCATATCTGCATCATACTTTATGCTGATAATGTTCCCACATCCAAGAATTTGTATGCCGCCAAATTTAGCCATATTTTGAAAACAATCAAAGAGGAAGTACTATGAAGAGTATGGTTCGATCAACTGCTCTCTCGAGAAGGAGCCGACCCAACTGTTTTCCTTTCTTTATTTTAGGGTGCTTCATGCTAAATGTATGGACCTGGATTTAATTTTTCCTTTGTTTAGGTCCTTGATGTAAAATCTACTCCCACCGTCTGTGTAAAATTTGAACCTAAATGTAGTAAAATATTAATGAATTTAAGATTAGTTCTCAATGAGTACAAACATTCTTGGATTTCCAGCCGACTGGCCAATGTCATGGCCATATCACCACCATACTTTATGCTAATGATGATCCCAGATCCAACAATTTTCATGCTGCCAAATTTTGCCATATTTTGAAATCAATCAAAGAAGAAGTAGTATGAAGAGAATGGTTCGATCAGCTACTCCCTCGATAAGTATCCGACCCGACTATTTTCCTTTCTTAATTTTTGGGTTCTTCGTGCTAAATGTATGGACCTTGATGTAATTTTACCTTTTTTGGTTCATGATGTAAAATGTACTCCCACCGTCCATGTAAAATTAGAACCTAAAAGTAAGTGGTAAAATTGAAATGAATTTAAGCTTAGTTGTCAATGAGTATGAACCTTCTTGGGTTTGAAGCCGAATGGCCAAGGTCATGGCCTTATCTACATCGGAATTTATGCTAATGATGATCCCAGATCCAAGAATTTGCATGCCACCAAATTTGGCCATATTTTGAAAACGGTCGAAGAGGTAGTAGTATGAAGAGTATGGTTTGATCATGTGCTCTCTCGACATGGAGCCGACCCGACTATTTTCCTTGCTCAATTTTAGGGTGCTTCGTGCTAAATGTATGGACCTCGATGTAATTTTACCTTTTTTAGGTCCTTGATGTAAAATGTACTCCCACCATCCGTGTAAAATTCAATCTTAAAATTAAATGGTAAAATTGAAACAAATTTAGGTTCAGTTATCAATGAGTATAAACATTCTTGGATTTCAAGCCGAACGGCCAAGGTCATGGCCATATTTGCGTCATACTTTATGCAGATAATGATACCACATCCAAGAAATTTAATGCCGCCAAATTTGGCCATATTTTGAAAACAATCAAAGAGGAAGTACTATGAAGAGTATGGTTCAATCAGCTGCTCTCTTGAGAACAAGCTGACCCGACTATTTTCCTTGCTTAATTTTAGTGTGCTTCATGCTAAATGTATGGACATCGATGAAATTTTACCTTTCTTTAGGTCCTTGATGTAAAATGTACTCCCACCGTCCGTGTAAAATTCAAACATAAAAGTAAGTGTTAAAATTTAAACGAATTTAAACATAGTTGTCAATGAGTATTAACATTCTTGTATTTCAAGATGAATGGCCAAGGTCATGGCCATATCTACATCATACTTTATGCTGATAATGATCCCACATCCAATAATTTGTGTGCCGCAACATTTGGCCATATTTTGAAAACAATCAAAGACAAAGTAGTATGAAGAGTATGGTTCGATCAGCTGCTCTCGGGAGAAGGAGCTGACCCGACTGTTTTCCTTTCTTAATTTTAGGGAGCTTCGTGCTAAATGTATGGTCCTCGATGTAATTTTACCTTTTTAGGACCTTGATGTAAAATTTACTCCCACCGTCCGTGTAAAATTCGAACCTATAAGTAGTAAAATTTTAACTAATTTAAGCTTAGTTGTCAATGAGTGTAAACATTCTTGGATTTCAAGCCGAATGGCCAAGGTCATGGCCATATCACCATCATACTTTATGCTGATGATGATCCTAGATCCAAGAATTTGCATGCCGCCAAATTTAGCCATATTTTGAAAATGATCAAAGAGGAAGTACTATGAAGGGTATGGTTCGATCAGCTGCTCTCCCGAGAAGGAGCTAACCCGACTGTTTTACTTGCTTAATTTTAGGGCTCTTCGTGTTAAATGTATGTACCTCGATGTAATTTTACCTTTTTTGGTTCTTGATATAAAATGTACTCCCACCGTCCGTGTAAAATTCAAACAAAAAAGTAAGTGGTAATATTTAAACGAATTTACGCTCAGTTGTCAATGAGTATGAACCTTCTTTGGTTTCAAGCCGAACGGCCAAGGTCATGGCCATATCTACATCATACTTTATGCTGATGATGATCCCTGATCCAAGAATTTGCATGCTGCGAAATTTGGCGACATTTTGAAAATGATCGAAGAGGATGTAGTATGAAGAGTATGGTTCGATCAGCTGCTCTCTCGACGTGGAGCCGACCCGACTGTTTTCCTTGCTTAATTTTAGGGTGCTTCCTGCTAAATGTATGGACCTCAATGTAATTTTAGCTTTTTTAGGTCCTTGATGTAAAGTGTACTCCCACCGTCCGTGTAAAATTCGAACCAAAAATTAAATGGTACAATTTAAACGAATTTAAGCTTAGTTGTCAATGAGTACGAACATTCTTTGATTTCAAGCCGAATGGCCAAGGTCATCGCCATATCTGCATCATACTTTATGCTGATAATATTCCCACATCCAAGAATTTGTATGCCGCCAAATTTAGCCATATTTTAAAAACAATCGAAGAGGAAGTACTATGAAGAGTATGGTTCGATCAGCTGCTCTCTCGAGAAGGAGCCGACCCAACTGTTTTCCTTTCTTTATTTTAGGGTGCTTCGTGCTAAATGTATGGACCTGGATTTAATTTTTCCTTTGTTTAGGTCCTTGATGTAAAATCTACTCCCACCGTGTGTGTAAAATTTGAACCTAAATGTAGTAAAATATTAATGAATTTAAGATTAGTTGTCAATGAGTACAAACATTCTTAGATTTCCAGCCGAATGGCCAACGCCATGGCCATATCACCACCATACTTTATGCTAATGATGATCCCAGATCCAGGAATTTTCATGCTGCCAAATTTTGCCATATTTTGAAATCAATCAAAGAAGAAGTAGTATGAAGAGTATGGTTCGATCAGCTACTCCCTCATAAGTAGCCGACCCGACTGTTTTCCTTTCTTAATTTTAGGGTTCTTCGTGCTAAATGTATGGACCTTGATGTAATTTTACCTTTTTTGGTTCATGATGTAAAATGTACTCCCACCGTCCATGTAAAATTCGAACCTAAAACTAAGTGGTAAAATTGAAATGAATTTAAGCTTAGTTGTCAATGAGTATGAACCTTCTTGGGTTTGAAGCCGAATGGCCAAGGTCATGGCCTTATCTACATCGGAATTTATGCTAATGATGATCCCAGATCCAAGAATTTGCATGCCGCCAAATTTGGCCATATTTTGAAAACGGTCGAAGAGGTAGTAGTATGAAGAGTATGGTTTGATCATGTGCTCTCTCGACATGGAGCCGACCCAACTATTTTCCTTGCTCAATTTTAGGGTGCTTCGTGCTAAATGTATGGACCTCGATGTAATTTTACCTTTTTTAGGTCCTTGATGTAAAATGTACTCCCACCGTCCGTGTAAAATTCAAACTTAAAATTAAATGGTAAAATTGAAACAAATTTAGGTTTAGTTATCATTGAGTATAAACATTCTTGGATTTCAAGCCGAACGGCCAAGGTCATGGCCATATCTGCATCATACTTTATGCTGATAATGATACCACATCCAAGAAATTGAATGCTGCCAAATTTGGCCATATTTTGAAAACAATCAAAGAGGAAGTACTATGAAGAGTATGGTTCAATCAGCTTCTCTCTTGAGAACGAGCTGACCCGACTATTTTCCTTGCTTAATTTTAGTGTGCTTCATGCTAAATGTATGGACCTCGATTTAATTTCACCTTTGTTTAGGTCCTTGATGTAAAATGTACTTACACCGTACATGTAAAATTCGAACCTAAAAGTAAGTGGTAAAACTTAAACGAATAAGTTTAGTTGTCAATGAGTATGAACATTCTTGGATTTCAAGCCGAACAACCAAGGTCATGGCCATATCTACATCATACCTTATGCTAATGATGATCCCAGATCCAAGAATTTGCATCCCGCCAAATTTGGCCATATTTTGAAAATGATCGAAGAGGAAGTAGTATGAAGAGTATGGTTCGATTAGCTGCTTTCTCGAGAAGGAGCTGACCCAACTATTTTCCTTTCTTAATTTTAGGGTTCTTCGTGCTAAATGTATGGACCTCGATGTAATTTTATGTTTTTTGGTCCTTCATGTAAAATGTACGCCCACCGTCCATGTAAAATTCAAACCTAAAAGTAAGTGGTTAAATTAAACGAATTAAAGCTTAGTTGTCAATGAGTATGAACATTCTTGGGTTTCAAGCCGAATGGCCAAGGTCATGACCATATCTACATCATAATTTATGATGATGATGATGATCCCAGATCCATGAATTTTCATGCCACCAAATTTGGCGAGAACGATCAAAGAGGAAGTAGTATGAAGAGTATGGTTCACTCTGCTGCTGTCTCGAGAAGGAGCCAACCCGACTATTTTCCTTGCTTAATTTTAGGGTGCTTAATGCTAAATGTATGGACCTCGATGTAGTTTTACCTTTTTGGTCTTTGATGTAAAATTTCTCCCACCGTCCATGATGTTCCCATATTTGGGAGTATATGGGCGAATCTTTGCATGGTAAACAATGTTACCACTGGTGTTTCTAACCATTAGGAAAGATAAAAAAATAATTTTCCAAGTGATAGGAGTGTATTTTATGTATAGCAAGTAGGAAGAATATGTATTTTCTATAGATAAAAAAGAGCAAGAACAGAAATTATGAGCACAAAGGAGGCAACTCGAGAGAGCAGCGAAGAGGAGTTGAAGGAGATGCGATATCAGAGCAACATTGTGATGGCTTCCTCACACGAGGTACAGGGTATAGTCACCTAGTAGTACTTCTAGTGAGGAGTAGTCATAAATGTACTACTCCCTTTGATCCAAATTAACATTCTAAAATTTGTCTAGATTCAGATGTATCCAGTATTAAGACATGACTAGATACATCCAAATCTAGACAAATCTGAGAACATTATATGGATCGGAGTGAGTAGTATATATGTACTCAAAAAAATTGTGTTTTCTCTCTCCTTCAGTGCCTCATCACCATCCCCACATGCAAAACAAATTTCAGGACATTTCGAACTTTTTTCTTTGGCACGATTTAATTTGCCTTGCGATTATGCCCTAGCTACCAACAGGAAAAAATAGTAGCGCCTCAAACTAGCATCTAGCATTGCAGGTCGAAGCATTTAAGAAATATATCTAAGTTTATTTTGTTATTCATTTTTTCATAAGCATCTATGTTAACGTTCCGTGTTAGTTTTTCCCTAATATATTGGGTCATAGGAGTCGATCCGACAACCTTAGGAGACCACCCATCCCCCCATCCTTTTTGCTGAGAAACCACGCGCCCCTTATAATCTTACTCTACCGCTCTAGCCGCTTATGTACCATCGTAACCCCTCTCCACCCTTTTAAAAAGGTAGAAACCGCCAACCCATCCTAACTAATCTTCCGCAGTACTCTTCCCCAGAACGACATCATGAGCGATGAAGCGTAAGATATCTAAGTGTTATAGCAGGTAATGGGATTGGGGAACCTCCACTACAGACCGCTGAGCAACATCACCAGTCGTGCCGATCTTCTGAGCACCGCTTGCTTGGCTCATGGCATGGTTGGCATGAATCGAGGGATTGCGAAAGATCCTAGTCTCCTGTTTGGTTTGCCCTCCCTGCTTCACTCACCCATTACAGTAAAAATTAGTTTTGCGTGATTCTTGTAGGATTCAAATCCTTAGATTCTTTCCTATGGATTGCATTTCGATCAAAGGGATCGTGGTACCCAAATTCTTTTGAACTACACCCCCCACCAATGCGTAAATCCCATAGGAATTGGAACATCTACTTGAGCCTCAACTCTCATCATGTGCGTAGGATCAAAACATGCCATTCATGTAGGTAGTTCTCCTATATTTTACCATGGCCTAGTTTTCACCGCCAAACATGTGACATTCCTATGTTCTCAATCCTGCCATCCAAAGAGGCCAAGACTTTTTCTTTAGTATTCCCCCTCTCTCCTCCAAACATACTAAACTGAAAACACAAGAATGACTAGGATTGTTGATACCCATAATGGAAGGTGTATTGGCGAATCAAGGCTGTCCTTATATTTTAAATTTCATGTGTTTGACAAAAATAAGATTTCTATAAAAGTTGGCTATTTGGTTTACATGAATAAAAACCATAGTATTCCTTTAAAACATTGTAAAATCAAAGTCAATCCTCACAGAATAGTCTATTTATGATGTTATCGTGTCTCTTGGGACCTCATTCTTGTTCTTTGTGCGTGTAGGAATTTGAAAATGAGGTCCAAGTTGGATATGAAGAATTTTGTATGAATTTTGGAGGATTCTAACCCATAGGAATTTGGAAGATATAAAATTCCTATGGAGTCCCTTCTTAGTTCCTATGCCCTCCATTCCATAATAATCTAAACATGAGCTCCAACCTCATTTTATTTCTCCTTTGATAAGTCCATTGTGCTCACACTATATTCCTATAAAACTCTTGTGTTTGTTTCTTATTCACCATCCAAAGACACCTATTACAAAATTCCTGTGGTTTTAATTCCTAATATGAATTTACTGTACATGCCATCTCAATCCTGTGTTTTTCATATTCCTACATTTTTAAAAACATTGATCGAAAGAGGCCACTAATCTTGTTAATCAATCATAGGAAAACTGCCTGTGTTTTTTTCTCTTGTCCATTCCTCTAACCAAATGGCTGAATAGTGCCAGCATAGGAAGCTTTCCTATTCCTACACATTTTCTTTAATGCAAACAAGACCTTATTCATTGGTGTGTTTGTTTGCATGCATGATTTATTCGTCACGTTTCTGCATCTATCAGATAGTAGTTTTTCCGCAAAGCTAGGTAGCACTCCCCCCTTTGTCAAACACCTTGCATGCCATTATATATGAAGAAAATCTATTGCAGGGCATTGACATGGTGCTGATGCCCCTAGACAATCCAATAGTAGAAGCATTTGCACCAGTTGATGATGACATATCCGGAACTTGGGATGATGAAGGATTTGAAAACAAGAGTCGTTGGGTTGGTACCAACGGAGAATGGATTGCGATTGCAAAGCACCTGGGGCGCTGGTACCACCAAAATGTTTGTAGTATGGCACGTATCGAACTGCCACGTGTGCAGCGTGTTGATATTTATCCATCGGGTAACCTGTGTTTCCCCGGCCCCCCATGCACTTATGGCTCCAAGCACGTGAGTATCGAGCTACCGAAGATACAAATAACAGAGAAACCATATAGATTTTACAACCAATGGCACTATAGCGTGATGGCCGTGTTTGACAAATTCATTGCTACCATAGATTTTCCTAGTCACAGGGACTGGATTATCCTTCAGAATGACTATCTTGAACCAGCAACGTATGTCGATGCCATTGCCACGAGTCTAATCAGTGGTTCTATTAATCACATATATGCGGTGACAGAACCGTGATGAGATGTTATGGTCTGGGAACCAAACAAGTGGAGTGAGTCCCATTATTCAAAAGTAAATTTATAAATTACTTGAAACTGCATTGTTCGTGATACTTTTTACTAACATAAATGCACACATAGGTACACTTGCTAGTCCGCGTGTCATACAGGCTCCAGTAATTGAAGATACTGCATTATGTAGCTGGTACTTGGAAAAGCTTGGCTCAGATATCATGTGGATTCACACCTGGGCTGCACGAACCAGCAGCCATGGTGATCCTGTATCATTCATGGGTAGAGAGTTGTTCTCTCATCCCTCGCTCTACTGCCAGGTTTCGAGAGGGCCCTTCATCTGAATGACCATGTAGCACCATACTATATAACAAGGGACAATCTTGAAGGGAGGTTAGTGTTTGTGGGAATCAACCATCCATTTATTATCGAGCCCCCCTAAATCCCCGAACCTGCTGCTGCCAATTTTGATGAAGCTCTGTCAGTGTTTAGAGCAGACCGTGTGTTTGCTACACACCTGCGCTGCCAACATCGCCCACAGCCAGTTCTAGATTGGATCCGCATGCATGTCAATGGGGGGGCTGCCATAGGTTCATTAGTTAACTACACGGGAGCGGAACATAGGGAGAAAATGTTCGAGGCGCAAATGTAGTTCATGCCAACCTTGCCTCGTTAGAACTATGTGAAGTTTGACCAATATGCAGAAAAGCTAATTATGAGGATTCGCAACATCATTTATATAGCTAGTAGTTGTCACCATGTAATGTACAATACTACATACATAGTACTTTCATACTGTATTGTAGTATCATCACTTGCAACATCATTTCCAGTATTGCTTGTACTAGGCACCTTGTACTTAATATACTTTCATATTATGTGTTTGATGTTTCCCTATTCAAGCACTCAAGCTACCGTGCCCAATTTTCTAGGTTTAATTTTGGCATGACAATTAGTAGTACTATATTGGTGGTTGTTGGATTTGCTATATGGTGGATATTGCGGGAAAGGCAAGCTTTCTCTTGTCCAAAGCATACATCAGACCTCGCTGCAATTATTTCCTCACCAGCCCCATCCCCAGCTCTTTATCACACAACACTCCTTTATCGCCATTGCACTGCCCTCCATTGACGACCACCACAACCGCAACTTACTCGTCTTAGGCGGGTCGTTGTGGGCGGCGGACCCTGCAACCTCATCTATAGAGCCGTCGCATCCCTCAGACATCGTGGTGGCAGTGCGGCATGTACATAATCCCAAAAATCCTTGATGTTGATGATGAGATGCGGTCAAGCTTTTATTAGCGCTTGGCTAAGATTGGGTTGGTGTTGAGTAGTTCCCATCTAGTGCATTTAACCCATTTGTATACTATAGTACAATTTTACACATGCAAGCTATGGGGCCAGATCTACGGTGAACTGTAATAATCAGTTCAAATTTTGTATTTATCGATCCACGACTGATGATGATTTGGGAGGCCACTCGGCATGTTTTGCTTGGTTGGTCTCAGGGGCAGAGGTCCCTTTACTTTGGGAAATTTAGGGCCGCTGCTTCCCTACCCTGATTTTTGACAAAATTTCAAATATATGTATGCATCTCTAGCATCGGTAGCAGATAGAGCTCGTCATGTTCATCCGTTCGTCTGTTCCTAGGTATTCGGTATATGTACTGCTCAATAATGAACTGCACTAATGTGATGCCTAGACCTTGGCAGTACTAATATAACCAGCGTTCATGCTAGCTGGAGTTAAGACTTTGTGTACTTCGATAAGAAAATTGCTCCACTTTACTTTCTTAGCTGATCTTGTATTGCACTATATGAGATAATATTGTATTTCACAACTACTGACAGCTGGTAGAGACATTATCTGTCCACGGACATTTTTTTGCATTGTTCGGACAAGAGTCTCAAGCTTGGAGAGACTCATCATCGAAGAACATAGGAGAGCCCTGTGTAGTCTAGATGGAGGGGCGAGCCAGGAGCACCCACATGGAGAACACCTGTGACGAGTTCTGCATGGTGCTGTTAATACCGGGAGGTTTATACATGCGAAGCATACCTAGCTCCTTTTTGCCAACTTTTAGAGGAGAGTATCTAGAGGCCATCAAACTGAAGATATGCAAAGCCTGTAGCAGGGACGTCGACCTGAAGAAGCAAGATAGCAAGGTTATCCTTGACGAAGGATGGCTAGATTTTGTCAAAGCACATGACTTGAAGTTAGGGTACTTTCTAATATTCAAGAAGCTTGCCACCACTTCCTTTAAGGTGATAGTATCTGATCATGATAACTGTGAGAAGATGATCAGATGTGCAGGTTATCACCCATTATTTGAGGAACAATTTACTATATCATAGGTGTATTAAGGCGGTGACTTTTCGCTTCTAATTATAACTATTCTGTAAAGAGGTGGTCTATAACTATACCCCTCTAGTCATGAATTTTGTTGTAACATCGTGGTACTTGATCGCGCTAGGCTCCAATGTGGAGATATTTACTATACTATGTTTGCAGCAAAACTGCAAAACAAACATCTAGTGTACTACTGCTAGTATTGTACTACCTCTGTTCTACAGTATAATCCTTTTTAGCAAACTAAACAATCACCTTGTTAGTTTTGCCACATACAAAAGTCGTAGTACCTAACAATAAAGTGGGTAGGTGTAGTACAACTCATGTATGCAGCAGAACTAACGAGATGATTGTTTGTTGTACACTACTATTAGTAGTAGTATTGTACTAGTACCAATGTACAACTACTAGGTACTATTTTTTTAGGAAAAGAAAAATTGTAAATAAACATCATCTGGTCAAATATGACAGTAGTAGTAACTCTAGTTAGCATGCACATCAGCGTGCCAGCCTAGCTGTAATGCCCTAGGATGTGACATGGTTAATTTAGTGCATGGCAGCGTGCCAGCCTAGCGATAAAATGCACTAGGATGTGAGATGGTTAATTTAGTGCATTGCAACATGTCAGTCAAGTTATAGTAGGCATCCTGGATGCAGCTCTAGAGGCCTTGCAAAAAAACCTCATTCAAAGAGCCATCCCATCTTCACCATCTCGACTATTTATCCCCACTCGCCAATGCCGCCTAGCCACATTTGGGATCGTCTCCAGTGCACGCTTCGCACTTTTTCCTCACCATCTCGTCCGCTGCATCGGATCTTGCAAGCCGATCCACCCCTCTAGAAAATCCCCCCAACAGTCATACTCTGGTCCGACCTCTTCCCGCAATCCATCCCGATGTTGCAATCGATGCACAACCGGCTGCATAGTGTCTAGAGCAAGGTCGATGACTATGTTTACAATGAAATCACTATGTGTCTGGACACTACTAGTGCCGCCCGGCTGGCCGCATGCCCCAAGGAGATGTACCACCAAGTCGCGGGTAGAAAAGGTAGCAGATGCCGTAATGACCATTGCGGGACATTCGTCCCCTACAATGACCCACGGAGCCTGGATGCAAGTTCATCACCTCTTTGGTAGAGCTAACACCTATGGTAGAGTGATACGTTGCAAACGTATCTATAATTTTTGATGTTCCATGCTTATTTTATATCTACTTTCTAATGTTTTGTCCACACTTTGGAGTACTTTTACACATTTTCTGGAACTAACCTATTAACAAGATGCCACGGTGCCAGGTGCTTGTTTTCTGCTGTTTTGGGTTCCAGGAAAGTCACAAAATGAATATTCTCGGAATTGGACCGGACAAAAGCCAAAGTCGTTATTTTCCCGGAAGACTCACGGAGTCAGAAGAAGAGACGAAGGGGGGCACAGGGTTGCCACACCACCCCTGGGCGCGAGTCCCCCTAGCCGCGCTAGGGCATGGTGTGGCCCCCCTGGCCGGCCACCGACCTTGCCCCTTCGCCTATAAAATCCTCCTAATGCAAAAACCCTAAATCATGAATCAAAAATCCACGAAAAGTTCCGCAGTGCCGCCGCCACCAAAGGGGAGATTCGGCGGACAGAAAGTCTCTGTTCAGGCACCCTGCCGGGATGGGGAAGTGCCCCCAGAGCCATCTCCATCGATCTCCACCACCATCTCCATCGCCATTGCTTATTCCCATGATGAGGAGGGAGTAGTTCTTCCTCGAGGATAAGGGTTCTACCGATAGCTATGTGTTCATCTCTCTCTCTATGCATGATCATATTGTGATCATGAGCTTTGTAATCAAGTAGATGTACCTTGCTACTCAAGTGCTTTAATAGACCTCTGCTCTCCCCATGTGTGTGAAAGTGACAGCATGCACACCATGGTGGCACTTAGGCTAGAGATTACAAATACTTGTTATGTGTTATATTTGGAGTTGGATGTCTCTATGAAATTGTGGTGTTTGTTGGAACCATCTAGAGCTCAAGGTGACTGTAACATCCCAAAACTTTAATCAAGGTTATCAAAGTTCAAATCACCCAAATTAGGGTTAACAAAAACTTTTATTAAAGAAAAGGCATATGAATGCATGTGTGTTTGCATTAGTATAGAATTGCTTGAAATGCCATGCTTGATTGTTTCTAAATGTTGTGAAATGGTTTAAAGGTGAATACCACATCATCTAGACCATTTAAAAACAAAATCCAAAGAAAAACAAATCAAATAAGATTAAATAAGGCAAATGGTCATTTTGACCATTTTAATCCACTAGGCCACTTTAGGTGTTCCTAGAAGTCAATTCCTAATAGAAACATTTCTAGATATTTTCACCCCTTGCTAGACCAAGTAAATATGTACCAAGGCTCACCTTACACAATTTCAAAAACCTCTAGCAAAGCAATTTAAATGACATTTAAAAATTGAATCCAATACATATGTGAAGATCCCACTTTTTCAAAAACACATCAAATGAATTCACCTTTCCAATCCCAAGCAAAGCTAGTGTCTCAAGCTTAGTACAAGATCACTCAAATAATTTGAGACAAAAAATCAAATGTAAATCTCTTTCGGCCATTTAAGCAAACACCTTAGCTACATTGATTAACCACCTGCCAAACTCCACTGTTTTGCACAGTAATCCTGCACCCCTCTATCCCCCTCTTCACTCCTCTGTCTCCCTAGCATCTAACCAAGCCCCAGACAGCACCCCCCTTCGCCGCTGCACCAGTGGAGCGCCGCCCAAAGATGGTCATCACCGGTCAACCATGCCCAAGCCGCAATAGACCTCCCTGCGCCTATCTAGGATGCCTAGGAGGATCACGGCAGCCTACCGCCTCTCCCTGTCCACCTCTCGATCACAGCCAGGCCGTGGACCACCCCAGGAGCACTGCGCCCAGAGCGTCTGCGCCATGCCGAGCACGTGCCAGAGTGTCGCGCCTGACCAGCTCCGCCATCCCACCCCTCGACCTCACCCCGCGCGCACTACTCCGCCACGACCCCGGCAGCTGCCTAGACACCCCCGTTCGCCGCCACTTGACCCGCATCCACCGTGTGTCGCATCGAATGCTGCTTTTGCCGCGTAGAGCACCGTCCGCACCCGACCCAATGCGACCACCCCATGCCTCGCCTTTAAGCCGTATAGGACCACCAGGAGACCGCGCATCGTCCCATACCTCTAGCCGCGCTGCTAGCTGCCTGTAGCATCGCCACCGACGAGTTGCGCCCATGCCGCTCGGTCCCTTCCTCGAGCTATAAAAGGAGGCCTCCTCCATCCCAATTCTGCACACCATCTCACTCCCCTCTCACCACTGATCCTCCCACACCATCACTGGAGCAAGGCGAGCTACAGTTCGCCAAAATTTTGCCGGAGTTTGCCGCTGCAGAGGAGCTGCCCCAGGAGCCACAGCGACCACGCCTTGAACCACCATCGTCTACCAGCCCAAACGCCCCTGTCGCCAAGCCTAACTGGAGCCCATGTGAGATTCCATAGACCCCCACCGTGCCGCTAGGGTTCATCCTCGCCGGTGACCTATTAACCGGGGATGACGAACCATAGTCGTTCGATCGTCGTCTAATCGTAGCGCTGAGATTGCCTCGTACCGCTTCACGTTAGATGTGCCGCTGACGTGCGGGACCCCCTGTCAGTAGCCCGATGTGCCCACACAGTGCAGCTAGGCCGGCCCATTTCCTTTCCCGTGCTAGCCCACCGATTCAAATTAGTATTTTTCTAATTAAATTTAAACTAGATTTTGTCCACTTATTCAAAAATCAATTCAGAGAGTTTCACTTAACCAAAATGCATGATTAAAATTTTGTTAGAAATATAATTTAAATATCTATCCAAGCCCATTGGATTAAATCAATTGGAGTTAGATATCACATATAGCAAAAATAACAAAACAGAGACTTTTGCAACTTCAAACATTTCTCAAAAATCAACCATAGTAGCTTTTGAGTTGATTCCAACTCTCAAAAATCACATTTGATAATATTTATCTGAATATGTAATAATATTTAGGTTTGCGTACTGTGACTTTGGACTAGTACCAAAATAATGCTACATAGGCATTTCTAGTCACTTTAAATCATTTAAATGATAATCTTAAACTTTATAAAATGTGACCAACCCTTTAAATCATATTCCCATGTATTAGAATATGTGGTGATGACATGTGTCCACATGATCCCATATTTTATTTTGAGAATATTAAATCTTAATTAATTTCAACGAGTAGAAATTACTTTTCTCAAATAAAGTAAATGAAACTAGTTCTTTAAATCTTGTGATGAGTGTGATGATGCTAGATCATCAAGTTTGAACCTTAGTGTGCTTAGTTAAGTACTATTTGGTGATTATGTATCCCGTATTCATTTATAGACGATAGTAACGACCAAGTCTACGAGGAGGAGTAGTTCTACCCCGAAAAAGACGAAGAGAACTTCAATCACTACACCAATAAAGGCAAGCGAGAACTAATCAAGTTAACACTTGCCCCCTTAACTTAATCAAATGCTTTAGGCATGCTTTGGTTATATGCTTTTGATTTATACCCATCCTAAGTTTTACTTGCAAGCTTTAATCTTTTACTTTACCAAAGTTTCTTTACGTTTAGTAATGCTTTGTGAGATTTTGGAAAGTAGTATAGATACCATAAAAGTATAAAACTTGACCTATACTAGATGTCATTCTATGGCATGAGATTGAGATTAGCATCCCCCATTAGTGAACACTCTTAACCCTAGTGGCTAGTGTTAACCATAAACCTTGATCACTTTAGATGGGAATACTTGGTGAAAATGCTTATGAAAACCTTGGAATGATGAGTCATTCTATTGAGATGTTTTGACATGTGTTGAGAAACACAAATGGTTGATGATAATGAAAATGTTGAGACATGAGCCTTAGCGCTTTATAAAAACTGATGGTTAGGTTCAGATGCGACACCATTCCAATTTTACCGTACAACCATAATACCTGAATTGGGTAAGGCTTAGCCGGAAGTTTATATGCATTAGTCTGGGTTCCCCCGTGGAAGAGGTTTGAGCTGAGCCTACCTCTTGATGATGTCCACCTATGTAGTGCCCAGGATGGCAGATGGCCATGGCTGGGAGGCTAAACTCATAGGAGAGGTGCTTATACTAGAGTGTGTAAAGGAAAGGTTATGATTGATTATCTGCATACTAAGTATGATTATTCAGGGTTATCCCTGATGGATGTATCGAATTTTCTGGTGAAAGTGTACCACCTCTGCAGAGTGTCAACCTATTCGAATAGCCGTGTCCGTGGTCATGGACAGTTGGAGTGGCCATACTGTTCCGTCGTCAGATGTTTTCAAAATGACTTATGAAATGAATTGTGACTTGACTTGACCACAACAGGATTGTGACTATGAAAACTAAGTTCCCAACTTAAGTGATTTAGAACTTTATTTTAACTTTCTTTGTTTTTGAACTCAGCTTAGGTTTCAATTTTAGCTTTTGCAAATAAACTTAGAGTTTAGCTTTCCTACTAGAACTACCTTACTTGTTAGTGATAGTTTGGGAGTACTTAAAGACTACTCATGGATTTGTCCCTGGCTATTCCCATGGCCAGACTATGAGGAGGACTATCCGGAAGAAGGACAGCAGGACGGCTATGACAACTAGGATCATCTCCCATCGTCATGGATCCCACTGCCTATGACACTGAAGATGGAGCCCACTGCTATGCTTATTATTCAGCTGCTTGTTTGTATTAAGGCTGGATCATGAGATCCTTTTGTGTAAGACCTTATTATGGTTTGTAATGGATGATGTACTGTGATATACAATCTGTTATTTTTCACAAAAATGGTAATCCTGGGATTGCGATGTATAGCATAACAGGCATCTGGGATTAAAAATATGGGTGTTGACAGTGATAGTGTGATGTTACCTAGATGGGGAAAGCGAACTTTGAGGTGTGATGTTATAGCCCTACCATGGATTAGAGTGTCCAACCGGAGAGTTCAGAGTAGTATCATAAAGAGAAGATAGTTATATGAGAGAGTGTTCACTAGTGAAAGTATGATCCCTAGGCCTTGTTTCTAAGCATTGAAACACTGTTTGCAAATAGATTTGTTACATGTTTGCTTGCTTCCATCTTTATTTCAGTTTTCCTTTAGTCTCTTCCACGCCATCAAGCTATTTTCTAGCACCGTTGTCTTTTATCCATACCACTTGTATTTCACTATCTCTTCGCCGAACTAGTGTACCTATACACCTGACAAGTGTATTGGGTGTGTTGTGGACACAAGAGACTTCTTGTATCTTGATTGCAGGGTTGGTTGAGAGGGATACCTTGGACCACTTCCTCCCTGAGTTCGATAAACCTTGGGTGATCCACTTAAGGGAAACTTGCTGCTGTTCTACAAACCTCTGCACTTGGAGGCCCAACAACTGTCTACAAGAATAGAAGTGCGTAGACATCAAGCTATTTTCTCGCCTGCTTATGGGAGGTAAGGTAAAAGGTACTCACATCCTCCGGTGTGAGTGCTCGAAGTTATTTCCTTTAGATTCTGCAATTTTGTCTTTTTGTTTCTTGTTTTTATTTTCACTAGTTAAGCTTAATGGAAAACAACAACAAAATTAGAGAGCTTTTTAGTATTTTTCCTAAGGTAGAACATGAATTGTCTGAAAAGAAAATTAAAAAACCCATGGAACTTTCTTTGCATGCTAATAGCAATGTTATTAGTATGAATCTTCTGAACACCTTTGTTACTAATTCTATGGAAACGTCTAAGCTTGGGGAGGTTAGTTTTTATGAAAATGATCTTTTTACTTCCCCAGCTTTAAAGAGAAAATTTGCTCTGATGATACTTTATCTCCCATATGTGGTAATTGTAATGATACTTGTGATATTTTAAATCCACATACTGAAAGCATCTCTTTTAAAATACCTATAAAAATTGTTGAACGTGTTATGAATAACTGTTACTTTGGAGATGGAACTGTCCATCCTGGTGATCAATTACTCTTTATACACGAATTATGCGAGTTGTTCAAGTGCGCAGGTATTTCAATGAACCAAGTTAATAGGAAGCTATTCCCTTTTTCACTTAAGGGAGTGGTATGAGCTACTAGATGATCCTCATCATTTGGAGTGGACGGAACTTGAATCTCTCTTTTATTCTAAATTTTATCCTCCTCATGAAATTCATAGGGATAGGAATTAAATTTATAATTTTCATCCACATGATGGAGAAAGTATTGCCCAAGCATGGGGTAGATTGAAGTCACTAATGCTCAAATGTCCCATTCATGAGCTCCCCAGTAATATTGTTATTAATAATTTCTATGCAAGGCTTTCAGGACATTACAAGGACTATCTAGATACTTGTTTAGAGGGATCCTTCACAAGTAAGGAGGTCAAAGCTAACTGGGATCTTCTTGAAACAATTCAAAGCAATACCGAAGATTGGTATAAAGACAAAGGTAAAGAACCAGGTATAAACTATGAGTATGACTGCATTAAATCTTTTGCTGAAACTGCTGATTTTCAAGAGCTTGGTGCTAAATATGGTCTTAATCCTCAAATTCTTGTTGATTGTTTTAGAGCCTTTGCTTCTCATATTAATGCTCCTAAATAAAAATGGTACATGTATCATGAGCCTTTTAAAGACACTTGCATGGAAAATGAAATTGTTATTAATGATAGCAATAAACATGCTCAAACCTATGAAAGTACTATTTCTTATAAGCATGTTAATTTCTATGGAATACATATACCTTGTGAGAATAATCAAATTAAAGAAGAATATTGTATTACCCACAGGAATGAAAAAACTAGAACGTGGTATAGGACTCAAAATGATCTTGGTAAAAAAGTTTGTGCCCTCTATCCTTTTATTTGTGAACTTTGCTTTGAAGTGGGTCATTTCAGTTTTCAATGCTCAGGCCATAATAATAGACCTTCTAATCTAATGAGTACTGCAAGTTTGTATTGTGGTGACATGATCACTCCTAATCAGCATGATGAACTTACATTATTTTTGGGGTGTGAAGAGTTATCAAGAAAAACTTCTTTGGTAGATATGAGTGCTTTTGGTATGAATAGTGTCATGCATGGTTGTCATCTTTATTGTGTTGATAATTGCCACACAAATACTTACATACAAAATATTATAAAAGATGAGATTTTACCAAAATATGACACGGTTAATATGTGTTTTGATCTTATTAATGAAAAGGAGGAATCCTCCAAAGTTTCTTCTATTGTTTCTAACAATAAACTAGGGTATATGGAAAAGATTCCTTTCAAGCCTCTCCCTCCTAAAGAGAAGAAGAAAAAGAAGAAAAGGAGGAGTAAAAGGAGAGAGGAAACGATATTTTCCCCTAAGCATGTTGCTCCGATTATAGTTTTTGATGAGTCTGAACTTGATGATGTTCCTATGCCTATTACCTATAGTAGTGATCATGATTGGGAAAAGCACACTACTTTTGATATTTAAAATCTGTTCGGTACTAATTCTGAAAATAATGATATGTACTATTAGTGCTATGCATGTTCCTTCCAATGATGATACGTTTACACATGAACACACTTTGGAAGATAACTATTATATTGCTTATGATGATACTATACCTCCAATATATGATGATTGCAATGATGAATATGATATTTTCAGTCCACCAACTATTGAGGAGGAAATTAATTATGATTATAATATGCCTCCTATATTTGATGATTATGGTGATGAGAATAATAATGATAGCTATTTTGTTGAATTTGCTCCCACTACAATTAATAAGAATGACTATGTTTATGTGGGGAGTATTAATTCTTTTATGCATGTGGCTCATGATAAGAATGTTTCATGTGATAGTTATATTGTTAATTTTATTCATGATTCTACTGAAAGTTATTATGAGAGAGGGAAACATGGTTTTATGCATCTCAATAATATTAAGTTTCCCCTCGTTATGTTGAAAGTCTTGAAGTTCCACTTGTTTTGCTTTACTATGGTTGCTTTGTGATTTCATGACTTGTTTCTTTACAAGATTCCTTTGCATAGGAAGTGGATTAGACTTAAATGTGCTTTGAATTTTCTTCTTGATGCTCTCTTTTACTTCAATTCATATTTCTTATGTGAGCATCTTCTCAAACTATCATGCCTAACTTAAAGGCGTTAAAGAAAAGTACTTGTTGGGAGATAACCCAAAAGTTTTAGTTGAGTCTTGGAAGTTATAGCTTCAGTAATAACCGCTCCTTGTCCTTTTTATTTTCTTTTTGTGCCAATAGTAACCTCTAATGAGAGAGAAGTAATGCTTGGGAAAGTTGTTGTCCCGAAACAGATTTGTGTGCTTCACCGTAAACATTCGTGTAAAATCTCTGTATGTCGTTTTGAGGCATGAATTTTTGTGCTTCTGCCCCAGGTTTTTATCTAACTTTCGTTAGTTCAACACTTTTTGATTTTAGCAACAAAAGATCTTTGAAAAATTTGGTTTTTACCTGTTGGTCTGTTTTGACAGATTTCTGCCATTATTTGCATTTGCTTCTTGTTGGTTCCTCTTTGAGTTCACTTTGGGGAATTGAGATTTTTGAGGGAAGTGCTACAGTATCTTGTGTTTTAATGGAAGTTTTATTGGTGTTGAAACTAAACCTAAAGACTTATTATCTTGAGTGCACTAATGTTGCTAATAAAGATTGTGTGAAGTTTTGTATGAAGGAAAAATTTCAGGTGTATGGAGAGAATGATGTAATGAGATGAAGAATGGACTAAAGCTCAAGCTTGGGGATGCCACCCCGTGTCACCCCAAGAAATATCCAGGAAGTACAAGCGTCAAAGCTTGGGGATGCCCAAGGCATCCCCTTCTTCATCAATAAAAATCCCAGGTTTCTTCCAAACACTTCATTTTTATTGTTTCATGCATAGTTGTGTTGTTCTTGGAGCGTCTTCGTTTTTTGTTATTGGTTTTTGTTTGCTTGGTTTTCTTAGTTTGCTGAATAAATTGGTTGGGCCCCCTCATGCATGCATTAGTTTTCAAATAAGATTGGTTTGGATTGGAAAAGAGTAGGAAAGTTCATGCTTAAGTGGTAAAAAGGAGCTTGTTTTTGACTGTGACTTAGACTTTATCATGTCATGCTTGATATTGTTTTGGCTTTATGCTTAGTGATTTTTGCTGTAGCATGACATGTTATAAACAATTGAGATTGCTTAATGTGCCTTGAAAGAATCATGCGTTGTTTTAGCATATGAAAGCATAGTATTATGGTATTCTCCTTTGATGCTTTATTTGGGTTGACTTGGCGCATGCTCACACCATGTTAAGGATATCCCAAGTCACCATAGCCTTTATGGTCCTTTAGTTTTCGACTTGTAATATCACTTTATGCTTTAATTAATGATGTTTTGTCGCTTTGCATGATTATGGCCATTGTTGCTCTCTTAGTCGGTCGCTCCCAGTCTTTTGCTAGCCTCCGTAACCAAGTATGAGTTCCACTCATGCATCCAACTCCTAAAACCAAGTTATTCCAAAGAGTCCACCATACCTACCTACTAGCATTTGCTATTCCAAGTATATTCATGCTTTATCTACCTTCTGAATTAAACTTGTTATGAGAAAACTAGTGATTAAAGCTCTCACGAACTTGATGGCACACTTTACTTTTCTTGCCCTTAATAAACTTGAACCATTGTGTCGTCTCTGTTGTATATGCTTGCACTTATATGTTGGGGATTAGCAGAACCATGTTGTCATGGGGAACGCTTTCAACATTGCACTTGTACTTTGTACCTAGTTTATATCATGCTCTTCTGTCTATGGATGTCGTCGGTGTGAAATGAAAGGGGAGCTTGTAAGTCCATGGAGTTATGTATGTGTGTTAGAGAAACGCTTGGGCCGTCGGTCTAATCCATGCCTAATCATGGTGGAAACCTGCAGCGTAACCATAATGAGCTGTCTATGAAGCATTCTTCTTTTAAAAAAAGAGTCAGATATTGAGAAAAAGAGAAAAGAGAAAAAAAGAGATATGACAAAAGAGGAAAGAGAGAAAAAAGCACCATTTTCCCATGGTAAATAAGAAGATTGCTGAGATGCTCGTTGTCTGCTTGCCTTGTCATTTTGATATGGGTATTCTTCCGTATCATCGGGCAAGGGGTACCCCGTTGGCGGTTCTCTATGATACACATGTACTTACTATGACAAGAACTTACCGGTAACTAAACTTGAGTATCATGAGGACCGGCCCTCGTATTTAAGGGACATGAGATTTCCAGCTTATACTTTGTCAAGCATATACTCCATAGTTTGTTCACTTTAACCTTAATCACTTCAGGATGCTTATGATAGGGGCAATGAGAGCTGAAAGCTAATAAGTACCATAATTTTTGGAAGCT
This sequence comes from Avena insularis, assembly GCA_023614405.1. NCBI lineage: Eukaryota > Viridiplantae > Streptophyta > Magnoliopsida > Poales > Poaceae > Avena > Avena insularis. The sequence goes on from CM042692.1 coordinate 230,998,489, forward strand.
CTTTATGAAACTTGAATCCCTGCTTCCTTCTATGAAGGCCTTTCTTCCACTTTTATATTTAGTCTTCACCTTCTATCTTTATGCACATATTGAGAGAGCATAGTGGCCATTCTTAGTTCTATGTGTATTGTCCCAAGACTTGTTGATTGATGCATAATTTTGATATTGCTTGTTCTTAAACTATTTGTATCTAGTCACCCTTATAAACATTGAAGGTGTCCTATGCATTTATGTTTGCTACTCTATGAGGGACAAGCTGAATACCATTCTCATTATGTTTTCTTTATGTGAAACAAACAAACGTCTTTCAAAGCATTGTTATTCATGAATCTTTTGTTTGTACCTTTTCATACTACATCATAGTTGGTATGTCTTATTGTTAGAACTATATCTTTCATGCTATGTTAAAGCACTATGATTCTAGCTATCAATATGCCTTGATCAAGATTGTGATGGTGCATGTCACCTCAAAAATTATTCTTTCTTTTCATCACTTACCTACTCGAGGACGAGCAGGAGTTAAGCTTGGGGATGTTGATGCGTTGCAAACGTATCTATAATTTTTGATGTTCCATGCTTGTTTTATATCTACTTTCTTATGTTTTGTGCACACTTTGGAGTACTTTTACACATATTATGGAACTAACCTATTAACAAGATGTTATAGTGCTAGTTGCCTTTTTTTTGCTATTTTTGGTTCCAGGAAAGTCAGAAAATGAATATTCTCGAAATTGGACCGGACAAAAGCCAAAGTCGTTATTTTCCCGGAAGACTCACGGAGCCAGAAGGAGAGACGAAGGGGGGCCACAGGGTGGACACACCACCCCTGGGCGCAGGTTCCCCCTGGCCGCACCAGGGCATGGTGTGGGCCTCCTGGCCGGCCATTCGCCTATAAAATCCCCCCGATGCAAAAACCCTAAATCGTCAATCAGAAATCCACGAAAAGTTCCGCAGCACCGCCGCCACTGAAGGGGAGATTCGGGGGATTGAAAGTCTCTGTTCCGGCACCCTACCGGGATGGGGAAGTGCCCTGGAGCCATCTCCATCGATCTCCACCACCATCTCCATCACCATTGCTGATTCCCATGATGAGGAGGGAGTAGTTCTTCGTCAAGGCTAAGGGTTCTACCGATAGCTATGTGTTCATCTCTCTCTCTATGCATGATCATATTGTGATCATGAGCTTTGGAATCAAGTAGATATACCTTGCTACTCAAGTGCTGTAATAGATCTCTGCTCTCCCCATGTGTGTGAAAGTCCCAGCGTGCACACCATTGTGGCACTTAGGCTAGAGATTACAAATACTTGTTATGAGTTATATTTGGAGTTGGATGTCTCTATGAAATTGTGGTGTCTGTTGGAACCATCTAGAGCTCAACGTGATAGTAGCCCGCTGCGCCCACACAGTGTAGCTAGGCCGGCCCATTTCCTTTCCCGTGCTAGCCCACCGATTCAAATTAGTATTTTTCTAATTAAATTGAAACTAGATTCTGTCCACTTATTCAAAAATCAATTCAGAGAGTTTCACTTAACCAAAATTCATGATTAAAATTTTGTTAGAAATATAATTTAAATATCTATCCAAGCCCGTTGGATTTAGATCAATTGGAGTTAGAGATCACATATAGCAAAAATAACAAAACAGAGACTTTTGCAACTTCAAACATTTCTCAAAAATCAACCATAGTAGCTTTTGAGTTGACTCCAACTCTCAAAAATCACATTTGATAATATCTATCTGAATATGTAATAATATTTAGGTTTGCATATTGTGACTTTGGACTAGTACCAAAATAATGCTATATAGGCATTTCTAGTCACTTTAAACCATTTAAATGATAATCTTAAACTTTATAAAATGTGACCAACCCTTTAAATCACATTCCCATGTATTAGAATATGTGGTGTTGACATGTGTCCACACGATCCCATATTTTATTTGGAGAATATTAAATCTTAATTAATTTCAATGAGTAGAAAATACTTTTCTCAAATAAAGTAAATGAAACTAGTTCTTTAAATCTTGTGATGAGTGTGATGATGCTAGATCATCAAGTTTGAACCTTAGTGCGATTAGTTAATTATTTTTTGGTGATTGTGTATCCCGTATTCATTTATAGACGATAGTACCGACCAAGTCTACAAGGAGGAGGAGTTCTACCCCGAAAAAGACGAAGAGAACTTCAATCACTGCACCAATCAAGGAAAGCTAGAACTAAGCAAGTTAACACTTGCCCCCTTAACTTAATCAAATGCTTTAGGCATGCTTTGGTTATATGCTTTTGATTTATACCCATCCTAAGTTTTACTTGCAAGCTTTAATCTTTTACTTTACCAAAGTTTCTTTACGTTTAGTAATGCTTTGTGAGATTTTGAAAAGTAGTATAGATAACATAAAAGTATAAAACTTGACCTATACTAGATGTCATTGTATGGCATGAGATTGAGATTAGCATCCCTCATTAGTGAACACTCTTAACCCTAGTGGCTAGTGTTAAGCATAAACCTTGATCACTTTAGATGGGAATACTTGGTGAAAATACTAATGAAAACCTTGGAATGATGAGTCATTCTATTGAGATGTTTTGACATGTGTTGAGAAACACAAATGGTTTATGATAATGAAAATGTTGAGGCATGAGCCTTAGCACTTAATAAAAACTGATGGTTGGGTTCGGATGCGATACCATTCCAATTTTACTATACAACCATAATACCTGAATTGGGTAAGGCTTAGCCGGAAGTTTATATGCATTAGTATGGGTTCCCTCGTGGAAGAGGTTTGAGCTGAGCCTGCCTCTTGATGATGTCCACCTATGCAGTGCCCAGGATGGCAGATGGCCATGGCTAGGAGGCTAAACTCATAGGAGAGGTGCTTATACTAGAGTGTGTAATGAAAAGGTTATGATTGATTATCCGCATACTAAGTATGATCATTCAGGGTTATCCCTGACGGATGTATCGAATTTTGTGCTGAAAGTGTACCACCTCTTTAGAGTGTTAACCTATTCGAATAGCCGTGTCCGCGGTCATGGACAGTTGGAGTGGCCATACTGTTCCGTCGTCAGATGTTTTAAAAATGACTTATGAAATGAATTGTGACTTGACTTGACCACAACAGGATTGTGACTATGAAAACTAAGTTCCCAACTTAAGTGATTTAGAACTTTATTTTAACTTTCTTTGTTTTTGAACTCAGCTTAGGTTTCAATTTTAGCTTTTGCAAATAAACTTAGAGTTTAGCTTTCCTACTAGAACTACCTTACTTGTTAGTGATAGTTTGTGAGTACTTAAAGAGTACTCATGGCTTTGTCCCTGGCTATTCCCATGGCCAGACTATGAGGAGGACTATCCGGAAGAAGGACAGCAGGACGGCTACGACAACTAGGATCATCTCCCATCGTCAGCATTGCCTATGACGCTGAAGATGGAGCCCACTGCTATGCTTATTATTCCGCTGCTTGTTTGTATTAAGGCTGGATCATGAGATCCTTTATTTGTGTAAGACCTTATTATGGTTTGTAATGGATGATGTACTGTGATATCCAATCTGTTATGTCTCACAAAAATGGTAATCCTGGGATTGCGATGTATAGCATAATAGGCATCTGGGATTAAAAATCTGGGTGTTGACAGTGATAGTGTGGGGTTACCTAGATGGGGAAAGCGAACTTTGAGGTGTGCTGTTATAGCCCTACCATGGATTAGAGTGTCCCGCTGGAGAGTAGTTTAGAGTCGTATCATAAAGAGAAGATAGTTATATGAGAGAGTGTTCACTAGTGAAAGTATGATCCCTAGGCCTTGTTTCTAAGCATTGAAACACCATTTGCAACTACATCGGTTACATGTTTGCTTGCTTCCATCTTTATTTCAGTTTGCCTTTAGTCTCTTCCATGCCATCAAGCTATTTTCTAGCACCGTTGTCTTTTATCCATACCACTTGTATTTCACTATCTCTTCGCCAAACTAGTGCACCTATACACCTGACAAGTGTATTGGGTGTGTTGGGGACACAAGAGACTTCTTGTATCTTGATTGCAGGGTTGCTTGAGAAGGTTACCTTTGACCACTTCCTCCCTGAGTTCGATAAACCTTGGGTGATCCACTTAAGGGAAACTTGCTGCTGTTCTATAAACCTCTGCACTTGGAGGACCAACAACTGTCTACAAGAATAGAAGTGCGTAGACATCATAGAGCTTGTCCACCACCTCACAGTTGCACACTTGAGGACTGCAGCCATAATGCCCTATAGCCACAAACACTGGGAGCCATCTAAGCCGGTGCCATAAGAGGCTCGCAGAGAGAAGATATCATCGACATTGGGAAACAGGGCACCGTGTTCGTCCCCCAAATTGAAGGCCACACCACGGACATCGTCATATCCCCCAGGTTTCGTCAGTTCAGGGCGTGTGAATCACCATGGTACAAGGTGAAGCTTTGGTCGCTGTCTCTATGGCATGAGCTCCATGCGGTCGAAATGATGGCGACATCAGAGCTGAGGAGCAGGCCGTCATCGGCCGAAGTCGCCCTAGAAGGGCTCACGTCATACTCGTCGCAGTCACGGTGTTACCTGGAAGCTTCTGAACCATTCGTCAGAATTACCTGTGGATTAGGAGTATTGCATTCACGAGTTTCAAAAGTGAGATAACTCATCTAAATCTTCTTGTGATGATCCCAATGTTAAGATATGTAATGTCGTACTAATTAATTACTACTTTATGTTGTTGACATATTCAATTTGTATGGGGAGAGCTGGAACAAGATTGCGGTATTTGATGAGTGCATAATTGCATCATATTTTATATTATTATTTTGCATTCGAGTTGTAGGATCTTGGTATTTTATGGTGTTTGTGCGCATATTTTATGTCTATTTTCACCAGGATCAGGACAGATGATGGATACAATGGACACAATTCTTGGAGTAGTTGTAGTGGGGAGAAAAGGAGTCAAAAACAACGTAAATCACTTATTTGGCAAATATCAATAACACCAGAAGAAAACCCGAAGCGATCGAGGCGTCCAGGGAGTTTGACGACCAACTATACAACAGGAATAAAATTCCGGCCATATAGTTCTCGCCGCCACCGCCTCCTCAAATAGTTTCACCCCATGCAACTGGATGAGAGAGACGACATACAGAATAACCAGAAATCGCTAAAACCTCAACTTCGGAAGGCATCTAGAGGGGGAACTCGTCCATCGGGGATCCATCTTCGCCATGTGCAGATCAGGGAGGCTAAGGCATCGATCTTCATTATCAAATGCTGCATCACCACCATCTCCGTCCCATCTACATCTTTTCTAGATCTTGTTGTAATTTCCGTACTCATTGTGAATTTATACAAGTACTATTGATCTATGATAGATTCCATGTTATTGCCATGATGTTGATTGCCTCCATGTCTGAGTACATCATTAGTTCTTGGGGAGATGGAGAAACCCTAGTATGACATTGAAATAAGATAAAGTTTATTATGATATTCATCGCTGTGAACATGTGTTAGATTTTGTTCATCTTGATGTTGGGAGAAGTCGACCTCTCAATATTTGCCTCTTGTGGGGACTTGATGGAGGGAACTAATTGTTGGTAGACGGAGGTGTGTTAGCACTTACAGTGACTATAAAGCTGTTGGCACCCCTTACGTACCAGCTTGCGAACCGAGAAAACTCACGGAACACTATCCATGCCATGGGATACGCCCTACGGTATTAAGTCCCTTAATAGCGTAGTAATTCGATTGATATCGATTGATGACTGTTTTGGTTATGAGTATGATGTGAACAGTGGTTGCTGCCTATTTGTCCAAATACGGAGTTCCTCTCACACATACATAGTTGAGAGTGTCATGATAATAATCTTTACCTTAGTTCCTTATAATGCTAGAGGTGTATCTGCTACTCCCTGAGAACGCTTTTTTCCCTATTGCAGTTCTAATCTCTTTTACATATGCGATACTTACTTTCTGGGTTTAGTTGTTTTACTTTACTTATTGCTCTCTTATACCAAAAACCCCAAAACACCTTTTTACACAATACTCGCATTTTATCTTGTTACTTAGAACTTTATTTAGCATTTCTATTTTACTATTTAATTCAAGAGTTATTATACTTCCGACTCCTACTCCCTATGGGATCGATATCTTTACTTCGAAACTAGCTAGAAACAATCTGTGCACTTGCAGTCATTAGTAATGTATACCTATTTCCAATGTACGTTGCTGACATAGTGGGCCCATAGGCGACGGTGTGACAAGGAAAGCATAACAGGCAAGAAAGAAAGCGCTACCCAGCCAACACTTGGATACGATGTTGCGTTATGCTGAGTATTTTGCTTGGAGGTTTGCTACTGCTAATCTATTTTGTTGTAATACATATGTACTAGTACTTGTTCAGATTGACAAATCGAGTGCTGAATATGGACTCTCTTTCCTTTTGAGTGACGACCTTGCTACAACTATTGAATTTCAATGTATGCATTACTGAATCGGTCATTTATTTTGGCCATTGTCTGTACTTCTGAATCAGTCAAGTGGTGCTGAATATGAAATGGGAACCTGTCGATATTTTCTCTATCTTATTCTGTACTGTTGAATCTTTCAAATGCTATTGAATATGTCAAGTGTTATGTCATTACTATAACTACAGTATTTTCTAGAACTAATATTGATGTACTGGTACTGGTTTAGATTAAGTATAGTGGATGGTCTAGCTTTTATTTAAACTTGGCCTTGTCACAATCTAGATGACGATTGGGTATTTTGGGATGCATATATGGGGGTCACACAGGTATTGATGTGAAGAGGAGGTATGCACACAAAATCATATTTGATCGTAAGTTTTGCTTACTCCAATGATCAAGTGTGTTTGGAGAAAAGGGCAAACTAATCGTGCGACAAGGATTTTAGAGCGGAAACATGAACTGGGTCCCTCTATACTGCTATTGAATTTCAGTGTATATATTGCTAAAACAATCACTTTGGAATGCTGCACCATCAGTCAAGTGCTGCTGAATAGGAATTAGGAATCTTTCAAAAAAAATTGTCTTATTCTATACTGCTGGATCTTTCAAATGCTACTGAATTTGTGAAAACTTATGTCGGTGCTTCTGGGATGCTTGTACTAGATCTTTTGCCTGCGTGTCATCGGAACCATTGGATGTGTTTTGGACAAAGATGAGAGGGTACCAAGTGAAGTCATTGGATACCAGTCCACTTTTGGCGCACACTGTCTGTGTCCCTGGTTCTTTAAATATTTTTACATGAATATCAGTCAAAATAATTATCACTTTTTTCCTCCAGTAGTGAGTTATGTGTTCAAAATCCGGCCGAGCCAGAGCACAATGCAAATTTTACTAACGAGGAGATAAAATCTAGCCTATTAAGCTTTTAATGATAATGTTCAACTTATTTGTTTGACGTAGTGGCAACAGACACAATTTATACGTGTTTTGAAGTCTTGAGTTCGAATCTCCATGCTTGACATAAAATTATCTTGGGTTTACATTTTTCTCTTCTAGCAATATTGTTTTATGGAGAGGCTGACATCATGGACCCACCAGTCTGCAGCATCCCTCGAGTTTGATGGGCGGGTTTGACATAAAAAAGTTAAGTACTTGTACATAGAGGCTAGCGTAGGGGACCCACAAGCCAGAACATACCAGGGAGGCTGACATGCACAAGCTAGAAAATACCATGGAGGCTAACATGTGGGCCCCATCAGCAAGACTATACATGGCTACCGCATCGAGCAATGTTGCCAAGGTCAAAACAACAAAAGTAGCCGAAAAAAGTCCATTATACACACGCTTCATTTACAGAGAGACTGACATGGGGGACCTAGTAGTGAGACCTTATACAGGTGCTGCATCAAGCAACATTGTGAAGTTCGAACCAGGGAGGGGCGAGCGAGCAAAAAAGTGTAGCATGCACACATTTCTTCTAATGAGAGGCTGACATGGGGGACTATTGACCATGACCTAGAGAAATTTGAGATAGTAGCCCATGGAACATAGCCCTGAACATATTTTAGTTCGGCCTTTTAGGGGTCAGGGGACTACTAAGCACAACCCAGTGAAATTTGAGAAAGGAGCCCATGTAGAGAAGCCCATATAGATAGCCAAACTCTTTTTAATTTGTCCTTTTGGGCATTCTCCCCCCACCTCTCAAAATTAAAAAAGCTCTACCTTCCCATGTTTTAAAGAAACTACTCCATTATGTGGCATTTTATAAATTGAGATGCTCGAGAGGTGTCATTTTATATTTTAAAATAGATAAATATAGACACACAGAATATTTGTAGGAAGACCAATACATAATTTGTAGTACAAATATTGGTTTAATGACATATATTATAAATATCTTTGGTGTAGTGGCAAAGAACTTGGTTTACGTCTATTTTATTAGAAGGTCTTGAGTTCGAATCCCATTTGCGTACATATATATCTCATGTTTACATTTTTTCTTTTATTAATATCGCATTATGGAGAGGCTGACATCGTGGACCCACCATCCTGCAGAATCCCTCGTGTTTAATGGTCACGTTTGAAAAAAGGTAAATACTTGTACAGAGAGGTTGGCATTAGGGACCCACCAACCAGAACATAAAGGATGAATCCCCTTTGCGTAGATATATATATCTTGGGTTTACATTTTTCTTTTAGTAATATCGCATTATGGAGAGGCTGACATCACGGACCCACCAACCTCTAGTATCCCTCGATTTTAATTGTCGGGTTTGAAAAAGAGTTAAATTCTTGTACAGAGAGGCTGGCATCAGGGACCCACCAGCCAGAACATACAAGGATGTATCGGGGACCCACAAGCCAGAACATAGCAGAGAGGCTGACATGCGGGCCCCAGACAGCAAGACCATACATGGATGCCGCATCGAGCAATGTTGGAAAGGTCAAAACAGCGGACGCAGCCGACAAAAATTCCATCATACACACGTTTCAATTATAGAGAGACTGACATGTGGGACCCAGCAACCTGAAAAAACGGATGATGCAGCGATCAACATTATCAAGTTCGTAACACAGAGGCGTGATCTAAATAAAAAAGTCAATCATACAATCGATTCTTGTAATGAGAGGCTAACATGTGGGACCCAATTGTGTTACCAAACGAAAGATTCGTCGAGAAACTCTATCTAGTTCGGAACAAGGTAGCGCTAGAGAAGAAAAAAATCCAGCATACATACGATACTTCTAGAGAGTGACTGACATAGGGGACCCACCAACCTGAATAAACGGTTAATGCAGCGAGCAACACTATCAAGTTCGGAACACAGAGGCGTGATTGAGCAAAAATATTTCATCATACACACGTTTATTCTAATCAGAGGATGACATGTGGGGCCCAGCAGCGTGATAAAATGGTAGATGCATCAAGCAATTCTATCAAGTTTGGAATAGGGTAGCGCGAGCGTAGGAAAAAAATTTCATCATACACACGATTCTTCTAATGAGAGGCTGACATGTGGGACCCAGTAGCCTAACTAAACGACAGCCACATCGACCAATGTTATCAAGTTCACATCAGGGGGGCACGAGCCAAGGAAAAAATTCCATCATGCACATATTTCTTCTAATGAGAGGATGATATGTGGGACCCATCAGCGTGATTAAACGTTAGATACATCGAGCATGACTATCATCTTCAGAACAGGGTAGTGCCAACGCAGGAAAACAAATCCGTCATACACACGATTCTTCTAATGAAAGGCTGACACGTGGGATCCAACAGCCTGACTAAACAGCAGACGCATCGAGCAACGTTATCAAGTTCAAATCAGGGAGGCACAACCGAAATGTATGGTCCGCTAGAGACACTGACGTCTAGGACCCACATGCCTCAAAATACTTCAGCGAGTCAACATCGTGCGAAGAACCGAAAATCTAGCTTCTGCCACGCGTTGGCCGAGCTTCCTCCATGTTTTTAGTGGTTTGGTCATAGTAGAGGGCCGCAAAACCGTAAAAAACGTTTTCCATCGTTCATGGTCGAGCCAAAAAATTCGTCGCTGAAGATGTACCTTCTACAACGACCGACGAGCCAAGTTGTTGCGGAAGGACACTTTTCTTGTAGTGAACGGTCAATACTCAAAGTTATTCGTACACTATATAGTGGCAAGATAAGATAACAAAGACTATCAATAGTATCTTCTAGATGATGGAATGGAAAAGAGGATCCAACACCTAGAAGCAATGTTAGGATTCGTGGGTCATGATTCAACGGTTAATACTCAAAGTTATCCATATACTATTTATAATAGTGGTAAGATAAGAAATGAAAGACTATATATCATGCTAAAATGGAAAAGAAGATCAAACGGCTGGCAATGTTGGGATTTGTGAGTATTGATCTAACGGTCAATATTCAAAGTTGTTCATAAATTATATAGTGGTAATATAAGATAACAAAGACTATCAATAGTATCTTCTAGATGCTAGAATGGCAAATAATATCCAACGACTATCAATGTTGGGATTCATGAATCTTGATCGATCCAACAGTCAATATTCAAACTTATTCATAAACTATATAGTGGTAAGGTAAGAAAGACTAACAATAGATGCTAGAATGGAAAAGAAGATCCAACGGCTAGAAATTTTTGGATTCGCGTGTCTTGATCCAATGGTCAATATTCAGAGTTATTCGTACATTATATAGTGGTAAGATAAGATAACAAAGACTATCAATAGTATCTTCTAGATGATGGAATGGAAAATATGATCCAACAGCTAGCAGCAATGTTGGGAATAGAGGGTCATGATTCAATGGTCAATACTCAAAGTTATCCGTACACTATCTATAATAGTAGTAAGATAAGAGAAAAGAAAGACTATCAAGAATATCTTCTCGATGCTAAAATGGAAAGAAAATCCAACGGCTGGCAATGTTGGGACTCATGAGTCTTGATCCAACTGTCAATATTCAAAGTTATCTGTAGACTATATATTATAGTGGTAAGATAAGAGAAAATAAAGACTATCAATACTATCTTCTCGATGCTAAAATGGAAAGAAGATCCAAGGGCTGACAATTTTGGGATTCACGAGTCTTGATCCAATAGTCAATATTCAAAGTTATTTCTACACTATATAGTGGTAAGATAATAAAGACTACCAATTAATATTATCGATCTTCTAGATGCTAGAATGGAGAACAAGATCCAATAGATGGCAATGTGTTGGAATTCACAAGTCTTGATCCAACGCTCAAGGAATAACTTTGAATGTTGAGCATTAGATCAAGACATGTGAATCGTAACATTGCCAGTCATTGGATCTTCTTTTCCATTCTCGCATCTAAAAGATATTATTGATAGTCTTTAGCACAACGGATACTATGCACAAACCTCAAAACACACTTCTCCACCATTCTAGAATCTTCTCCCTCGTTTCTCTAGACCATTTTACCAAAATTTTCAAGTATATTAGGTATAGCTAATCAACGTTGACTTCTACATGATACAAATACAAGAACCAAATATACCCATACTTTATAGATGTCGATTAAATTTATAATTTCTTGAGCTTTACCTATTGTATAATCTTACCACTATATAGTATAGAAATAACTTTGAACTTTGACCGTTGGATCAATACTCACGAACCCAAACATTAAAAACCGTTGTATCTTCTTTTCCATCATAGCATCTATAAGATTCTATTGACACTCTTTAGAGCAAGTCCAGCAACACGGCTACATTTTCTCACCTATGTGTGTATGTAGGGGCCTTCTGTAACACCCTCGAATCGGCCCTATGCAAGTTTTAGCGATTCCTGCCAAACCTGCATAAAAACGATTCAAAGATGCCCACCAGGCACTTGTGTGCGGGTGGAAAACGAAGTAATATCATTACACATTAGTCCATGATGGAACCCATAGAACATATATATACGACAACGACTCCATGAGTCAAGAATACAGATATAGAAGACAAATATCCAAAGCAATTTGAAAATGATACAACATCCGAGTACGGATAAGATGCAAATGAGGCTAAGAGCCCTGAAGAATAACCAATGGCGTCCATAACCCTGCCCAGGCCAAGACGGAAGGGTAACCCTGCTAATGACATCGATCTTATACCTGTTAAACAAAAAGGGGTGCCGACAAAGGACAAAGGAAAAAGGGAGCGGTCGATCGAGGCATTACAGCAAGTCTAGAATTCTGGCTCTAAGCCATAGGTATGATGGACTGAAGCGGCAGCACGGCATGCACTAAACAATCCATAGAGACTCGATTCAACTGTCGGCTATTAGGGAGGGATAAGAAAGACCTATTCGGATCCAACCTGATAGTACACCAAAACATACCCATCCTGGTATTTCCCCCTCGAGACCACACGAGGAAGTCAAACCGAGGAACTCACACAGTTGGCAGATTTATTCATTCCATTATAGTTGCAGCACTTACTAGTCAGATATAGATAGCATGAATCATCCTGATATCATAAGTAGTGGGCAGTTTTAGTTAACCATTCCGTTGTAGTTGCAGTACTTACTAGTCAGATACCATTAGCATGAGACACCCCAACTCCAGAAGTTGTTGGCACTTTTATTTACTCATTCCATTGTAGTGTAGCTGATTACTAGTCATTCCAAAGTCAAATTTATAGCACTATTTTAGTTATAGTTGTCTATGATCGAGATACTATGCCCCAAGTCGTCCATAACCGCGGACACGGCTTGCAGAAAGATTTACCCTGCAGGGGTGCACAAATAGCAACACACCCACGATCAACCTCAGAAAAACCAAATAAAAAGCCAATGAGGCTTTCACGACAAAGCAATCATAGGATTAATAAAATATTTCAGGGGGCCACCCCACTAAGCTACCTGTAACGAAGTTGGTCGGCTCCAAGACGGATCCAGGGTTTGTGACAATGGCTATAAATGACTGGGAACCCGAAAGTGTGACTGGGCTTGTCGATACCGCAAAAATATTCCACGTTCCAAAACACTTCAGGTGCTCCATGCACAATCATAAATGAAGCAGTAAAGCATGGCATACGTACTGGATAGTAATAAATCCCAAACTAGTATGTGGCCCCAAGAAATAAGAAATGGATCAAGCTCTAGCTAAGGGGATTCATGATCCCACATGCGGATAGTGCGATAGTCAAGGACCAGATATCAAGTACTCGGGGCCTACGGAACACAAGTGAGCGGTTAAAACCAAATATTACCGATTGCCCACCGGTACCTCTGCATTAGTTATATATATTCCCCGCATTTTAATTATCAAGTTGTAATTAATGCCATGATCATCTCTACCATTAAGCATATGGTAACCTTCCAACAACTGTGGAACGACAACGACGCGAAGTAGTACCTGAGCAAGCAACTACGACTCGCAAGGCCGACTGTCTATCAAACAATAGGCAATAGAATGTGTCCAAGGAAATATAGAGGTTGCATGGAATATAAATGGTGCGCGGAAATGAAAGCATCGCAATAGGGATAGCAATATATCAACAGGAGGAAGTAAAGACTATAACTACAAAATAGGTAGAAAGGGGGAGATTGCTCGCCTAGAAAACAATGCTAGAGATACACCGGAGAACTTGTCGATACTCGCATCAACTCAATGGCCTAATCCACGAAGAACTAAAGCACTAAAAGAAAGACCGAATGCACTATGTAATACTACTGCAGAAGACCAGCATGATGCATGTATGATGTATAACATGGCAAGGTGCGATGCAATTAGGCAATATTAAGCGCAACCGGTGTCCCGACAATTAATTAGGAGGTTCATGTTGTTTAGCTACCCTGCAATTTAAATGTTGGCTTAACAAGGCGAAACATGGCATTGGTTCGCCACACAAATTTCAATGGTGTCATTATAAGTATAGAATACCCCGCATATGGCCTCCATATTTAATTATGAGATGAATCGACAAAATACCCCCAAATGCCAAACATGTATGCGATCATGAACAATTTAATATGCAACAAGTGTATAGATGGTATTTATAAAATAGGGTTCTCGAAAAGGGGATCACATTAGGATTCGGCACCGATGATCTTAGGTTCGACGAGGGTCAGTCTTCGAGTCCGCGGGCCGGAGATCTTGGCGTTTCGTGTCGGAGGTTCTCCGGATTACATGAAGGAGAGCTCAGGGATCCACCTCGGATGATTGTGGCATACTTGTTTTGGTATAGATGGTCTTCAGGTTTCGGCCTTGAATCCGGGATGGAGAGCTTGTCGACGTGTCGGAATCGAAGAACTTGACATCTTTCTATCGACCTTGGGTACACGTACACGGCACGGGCAGCATGGGAGCATCAACATGAGGTTTCTGCGCAGCAGCGACCAGCAGAATGAGATGACCACGTGGCAACAAGGATGTCCCTGAAAAGGTTAGAGGAGCGGCAGTGTCGACTTGCGCAGGGGACACACGGTCTTGCAGCACTGGTGGATGGGCAACGAGGCAGAGGTCGATGACGAACTGTATGCACGCCTGGACGAGAGATGGTTGTACCAGTCCTTGCCAAAACGATGAGGTCGGACCAGAGGGCCGTGGAACTTGTCCAAGATGGCGATCATGGCAAGCGGCGGCGCCCAGGGAGGCTCTACTGGAGGCGAGAGGCGAAGGGCTCGCCGAGAATGGGGCCAACAGAGCGGGTCGGCCGTGTGGCTGGCGCCTTCTGCGGAGGCGGGAGGCGGTTGCTAGCAATGGAGGCGGGGTTGTAGGAACGGCCGCGACGAGGCCTTGGGCTCCGGTGGCGACGCGAGGCGCGCTCAGGCGGAAAGGTCGAGGTCGGCACGAGATGGTGCTGCGTTGGGCGGGACGAGGGCGACCGGAGGCGACCTTGCTATCGGCGGTGCGCAAGAAGGAGGGAGGTTCCAGAGACTGTGGCTGGCAACGACACACCTGAGATCGAGGCGAGGAAGGGGAGAGAGGCGGAGGGCGGCCCGCCAGATGGGGATCCTGATCGAGACGAAGACAGGGCCTCGTGTCGTGATTGGAGCATGGCGTGTGAGCGACGTGCAGCACGCAGGGTGGGTCCAGGGTGCGGGATCGCGTGCGAGCAGTTGGTGGGGCCAGGCTCGGGAGAAGAAGAGAGCGGGCGGGGTCAGCGCGTGGTCACGTCCGGCATTCGCGTGTTTGGTCGAGCGTGCATCACGCGGGTTTCGTGTCCAGCGCAGGTGGTGTGGTGTGTGTTGTGCGCGTCGCTGCGGGTGGGTGGCGGCGGTGGGGAGGGTCTGGGGTAGGATTTATAGGGTTTGGTCAGGGTTGGTCTTGTTTTATTTGGGCCGGGTAGTAGGCTGCTGGCTTGCCAGGCTTTTGGCCTGGTAGACTAGCGGCCTCCTCCGGTAAAACATTTTTATTTGCTTATTTTATTTTCTTTGAAAAACAAACATTTTGCAAATAGGTTTTTAGACAGTAAAAGATATCCGGAGATACCGGGGTTTGGAGTTGAAATAAAGACAGGATATTTAGAAAACAAAGGTAGGCTTTCAGAAAATAGTTTTAGGCAAACATATGCATGCAAACATGAAGATGCTCAAATGCAATGTGGCATGATGGCATGATCATGTAGTCATGATGATGCACAAAACAAAAAATACAGCGATTTTCTAGTAGTGGTTTTACCGGGGTGCTATTCGACACTACTAAAAATGGATCTCGCCCTCGAGATCGGCCTCATGATATGGGGAAGAAGGCTGATGGTTGGACTCTTCTCGCTTCGTGTAGATCCTCGCGACACCACTAACAAAGATTCTTGTTCCGTCTTGAATTCGGCAACACCACCAACAAGGGGCCGTTGCTCACGTAAATTGAGGGAACACTCCGGAGAAACAAAGTCGGAGGTAGAGGTCTCAAAAGGTATGACCACCTCTAACTTCCATGGTAGGAGTAAAATTGCATTAATCCACCAATTCAACATGCAAAGCGAATGATGAGGGTAGTGGTATGGCCGCGACTCCATCCCGCACTCAAATCATTACTCTGTATACGAACAGAAGGATTATGCAACCAACTCTCGAATTCAGACTGAAAATTTTGACAAGCGATGTTCGGAAAGCTTCGGAAACAAAGGAGTGATGCATGCTCTTTATCGGGTCAAGCGTAGAAGATATTGTCGTGTTGGAAAACATCAGAAGGCACAAAGAAGGAGAAAAGAAAAGTACAACAGAGGAAGGATCTCTCAGATAGCATGCAGACCAAATATAGAAACACCGTTGCAGCAAAAGGATTAGAAACCCTGAAGGTACGATGGAAACCAACCACGAGAAATCCTGGACTCGAAGTAAAGATAGGTGAGCATATTCAAAACACGCATAGGTAAGAGGAGAATATCATAGGGGTAAGGAGTAAAAATAGATCTAATCAGATCTATCCAACCGATTTTCCAAAATAGTTTTGACACTCTACAATGTCCGTTAGCTAGGTTATCCTACAGGCTGGACCAGTGGGGTATCGCAACTGCTGGGCTTTGATACCACTTTGTAACACCCTCGAATCAGCCCTATGCAAGTTTTAGCGATTCCCGCCAAACCCGCATAGAAATGATTCAAAGATGCCCACCAGGCACTTGTGTGCGGGTGGAAAATGAAGTAATATCATTACACATTAGTCCACGATGGAACCCACAGAACATATATATACAACAACGACTCCATGAGTCAAGAATACAGATATATAATACAAAGATCCAAAGCACCTTGAAAACGATACAACATCCGAGTACGGATAAGATGCAAATGGGGCTAAGAGCCCTGAAGAATAACCAATGGCGTCCATAACCCTGCCCATGCCAAGCCTGAAGGGTAACCCTGCTAACGACGTCGATCTTATACATATTAAACAAAAAGAGGTGCCGACAAAGGACAAAGTAAAAAGGGAGCAGTCAGTACTGAGGCCAGTACACGGCGAGTCTAGAATTCGGCGGCTCTCGCCTCCATAGGTATGGTGGACTGAAGCGGCAGCGCAGCATGCACTAAACAATCTATAGAGACTTGATTCAACTTTCGGCTATTAGAGAGGGATAAGAATGCCCTATTCAGATCCAACCTGATAGTACACCAAAACATACCCATCCTGGTATTTCCCCCTCGAGACCACACGAGGAAGTTAAACTGAGGAACTCACACAGTTGGCAGTTTTATTCATTCCATTATAGTTGTAGTACTTACTAGTCAAATATAGATAGCATGAATCATCCTGATATCATAAGCAGTGGGCAGTTTTAGTTAACCATTTTGTTGTAGTTGCAATACTTACTAGTCAGGTACCATTAGCATGAGACACCCCAACTCCAGCAGTTGTTGGCACTTTTATTTACTCATTCCATTGTAGTGTAGCTGATTACTAGTCATTCCAAAGTCATATTTATAGCACTACTTTAGTTATAGTTATCTATAATCGAGATACTGTTCTCCAAGTCGTACATAACCGCGGACACGGCTTTCAGAAAGATTTACCCTGCAGGCGTGCACAAATAGCAACACACCCACGATCAACCTCGGAAAAACCAAATAAAAACCCAACGAGGCTTTCACGATAAAGCAATCACAGGATTCATAAAATATTTCAGGGGGGCACCCCACTAAGCTACCCTCAACGAAGTTGGCAGGCTCCAAGACGGACCCAGGGTTTGTGACAATGGTTGTAAATGACTGGGAACCTGAAAGTGTGACTGGGTTTGTCGATGCCGCAAAAACATTCCACGTTCCAAAATAGTACAGGTGCTCCACGCACAATCATAAATAAAGCAGTAAAGCATGGCATAAGTAGAAGAAAGTAATAAAGCCCCAAACTAGTTTGTG